>JALMGA010000006.1:51036000-52284500 GCA_023333525.1 Aspidoscelis tigris stejnegeri | reverse complement strand
TCTTCAATCGTCTTAACCCTTCCTTCTCCGCTCTCCTCTGCTTAAAGCTAGGGATCTCTGTGCTCTGCTGTTCCATGTCTCCCATGTCTTGCACTTCTGCTGTGGCAAGGCTGGGCTGCTGAACCCCAGGCTCCACTGGGGCTGGGAGGCCAGAACTGGGTCCTGGCACCACGTCAGGTTCCTCCTGCACCTGAGGAAGTGAGTCCTCCTCATCTTCTGAGTCCTCCTGGCTGACCATGACAAATATATTGTGAAATTATACATCAGTTTAGGATGCTTGTACACACCTTTTTGGTAGCCCAATGAAATTTGTGTAACTTTGTTTAATGTAGCATAGTTTTCATTTTGAATTACATCTCATCCTGTAGATTTTGCAAATAGCATGTGTTTATTTAGCAATTCATGTTCTTACTCCTGTCTTAAATAGCAAAAATAAAACATACACAACCTCTATAATAAAATTGATGGAGTGGGCTTTGCCTGTCCTTTATACTGCAATGCAAGCACAAGTTCCACTTGCAACATTTCAGAGTTAGAAGTAGTAGGCATAGATCACGCCTGAAACAATCATTGTGCTGCTTCTTGTCACCTCTTTAAGTAGAGAGAATGAAGATTGCCAGCAACTCTCCTCAAAATTAATTTGCTAAGCCTCTATCAGAAATAGTGCATTGTGTCTGCATTTTATGAAAGGTGTTGACTGCATTTTATTTATGCCATAGCTTTATTAAATTCCCGTTAACTGAAATGAAAGGCTTGTTCTGCTTTCTCCATTGTGAAACTCTGGTCATTTTTGTGATTTAGTGAAAGGAAGAACATGCTCATAAACAAAGTACAGAGTTCTGCTTTCTAGTGTTACTACAGTAAAATTTTAGCAACCCCGGGAATTTAGAAGATGATAGATCTCAGTTCATACTCAGAGAAAAAAAATCAATTGGATCAGTGATACTATTAAGAGAAAATACATCCATTCACAGTCTTCAGAGCGAAAACCACTCACTTATTCAAAATAATCTCTTCCAACCTTGTAGTAAGTTCAGTATACTCACTGGCATTTCTTTAAAGTTTATTGGCTTATTGTGTAGTTTACATCAACTTGTTACATGAATGAGCTGACTCACTTTCTGAACTGGGAATATCCCTTTAAAAAAATTGAAGCACAAGATTTGACATAAATAAATTCTAAACTGAATAAGCCAAAATATCTCTGATATGGCTTGATAATATTAAAATATTTAGCATTTTTGTTGCTGAGTGCTTTTTTTCATTTTGGTTAAGCACCCATCCTTTTAAAAAAAGAACATTCAGCTGCTTTTGGTCCCTGTTACCAAAAAAAAAGGGGGGGGGAATCTTCCTGCAATAAATCCATTAAGCAAATGCAGAATAAGTCAAGCATGCATAGTATAGCATATGGGTAATTTCCATTAAAAAAGTTCACTACGTGTTTAAAAGTTGAAGTTGAAACAAAGAAATACCAGTGTCAAATACATTTGGCATATGGTTATAGGGACTAAAGTATTTTACAAGTTAAGCTCCATGTGGATATTTCATTGTACTGGTTCAGAAATTTTCTGTATATTCCAAACAATGTTGCTTAAATAATTTGCATATGCTATCCAAACTGCATAAAGTTTTCTTTGTTTTACTTATTTATGAATTTAATAAATTATATTTCATTTATTTATGAATTTACTGAATTTTTTACTCTTGTCCCAATGGCTTAGGGTAAGAATGCAGAAGACTGTTCTGAGTCAAATGAAACGTCTGTTATATTCCCAGTACCAGTTACCAGCCATGTATCTCTAGGGAGCTCACTAGGGAGACCAAATAACAGCAGCTTCAGCCAGGCTAAGCCAAGAGAGACTACAACATATATAAAAGATCTTTAGATCAGGGTTTTAACAAGACCCAATGGAAGGAAAGCCACAGACAGGGTGCCTCTAGAGGCCTCTGAGGGATCCCTTTTGTTATGTCTAAACACAGCTTCTGAGGTGTCCTTTTTGTTGTGACTGAACATAGTCTAGGTTTTCTTTTTCCACACTAGCTTAAGAATAAAGCAGTCTGCAATCCAGGCAACTCATTCCGACTGGGTCCTGTACAACTGGCAGGAACCAAGGGAAGCCGCCTGAGAGGTCGGCCCGACCCTGGGTGCTCCCACCCAATGGTGGGCAGGCCTGGGAGGGGCATCCCCACCCCTATCTGGCCTTTCCCGGCTAGGACAGTTTGGGATGGTTTCCACATTTCGCATGTAGGCAGGCAGAAACGCGTGTAAACACCTGCCTGCCTGCCTACATGTGAATGGGGAAACTGTCCCAAACTGTCTTAGCCAAAGTGCATTATAGCCGTTCCGCTTGTAATACGTAAAGACCTCTTGTTTCCACTGCAGACCCGATTAGAGCCACATTTGTTTCCACCTGTATTAGGGAAATCTGGATTAAATGGGCCCTTCAGGACCTATAATCTGAATTTCCTGTAGACCCATTAGAGTGGTCTACAATCCGGTCTTCAGCCATGAAATCCAGATTATATGGTGCACGTTTGCACCACGATCAGGCAATGGGGTCCTTGGGATTGTATCATAAACTGACCTATTATAAACAATTGGGTATAACATTAATTGTTTATTCTCAGAGGTATTTTGTCATTTGCCCACCACTGACTGTGTCATCTCCATCCACTTACTCCACACATTATTATCTGCAACTGAAAGACCACTCCTTTTATTCTATTTTTTGTAGCATAGCTCGAAATAAAATCTGAACCACTGGTCTTTTTCTGCATTTTGTTATTCTCACATGTCTCTTTTTTCCTTCTTGAAATGATTGGCAGGATCAGAACAAAGTATCTTATAAACATAGTGTTTGATAAAGTGTGTGCTTGATCCATAAAAATAGAAAACTATTTGCATATAGATATAATTTCCCCAAATATTCATAAAACCCTGTTTGCCTTCCTTTTAGCCAAACGGATAACTAAATAAAGCAAATGGAAGTCAGCCATTTGATAAAGTCTTCCAAAAAATTCTAGTGGTGTCCTTAAACCAAAAATGTATGTATCTGTTCAAAGACACATATTATCACAAAAAATGCTTCCTTCCTCTGAACAAGTAGAATTTGATGGTAATAGAAATAGGTGACAGCTTGATAAATTCTCTAAAGCATCCAGTGACTGCATGTGAAATAACAAAGACTTTCCTAGCACTATAGACAAGAAATTACTTATTTTCATATATTGTGACATTACCTCAAAATTAGCTATTTCTTTTTCAGACATGGAACTGTTCTGAGGCCATCTTATGAGCTGTGAAAATACTGTAATACAAGTTCAATTAGTAATTGCTTTCTTTTTCTTTTTTCTTTTTTTGTCAGTGGTGGTTTGACTAAGTGTATATTTTAACCAAGGCACAAATGTTTTTAGATATTATTAATACAAACTGTCACTTGCTGAATTGAAGAACATTCATTATTTAGTTGTTATTTTCATGTGGACCAAAGTGGAATGACTGACAGTGGTATTTTATCTGCAAAATAGCCATCAGCTGTGAAATGAAAATTCAAATATATTTCTTCATTTTCTCATATGTGTTTCCAAAATGACATTCCTTCAGTTTATTTCCTGTCATCTTTCCCTGGGCAACAGATGACATACTGAATATAAACATCATGCATAGAAGGAAATACCACTCTTCCCCCTCTTCCTATTTTTGTACTTATTTACACTGTTTGCTGAGCTATAGCCAGTGACACAATCACTTTTTTAGATATCAGTGTCACTCACAACTTGGTCACACCAGAACAGATTAATCTTTCTTAGGTCACAATGGGACTCAGTCCATTATTAGATTGATTGCTCACTAAGGCTGTGTTCCCACTTGACTTTTTAAGTACTGGTTGAACTATCTTTGTCCTGGTTGGACTATTTTAATCTGGATACAGGGCCGAGTGTGCATTCCGGGGTGTTCCCATTTGCCTGACGGTAAACTGGGCTGAACCCAAAAACTGCCATTCCCACTCACAGAGAACAGGACCTTTTCATCTCAGCCTCCCTAGTATCCATACTTTTTAATCCCCTTGGCCTCAGTCCAGTTACATGGTTCTTTTTTCCTCTCTACCTCTCCCATCCTTCTCCTTCCTGTACTCTCTATGCAATCCTGTCACTCAAATTTCATCATCATCAATTATTATTATAGCAAAAAAAAAAAATTCAAGAGCACAACTCTGCACATTCATGGACTTGTGTGTGTGTGCTAGCAAAAATGCTGTGGATGGAAGTCTAGAACATGGCTTTTTAGTGCATAATTCAGTGAAACAATAATAACTGCAGCCCCAGAACCCTTGCTTGTGGAATAGGAGGAACCTGAAGAGCCTCTTGTCAAGAATAATTTCTATGGGGCTCTTTTCAAGCCCGTTCCCATCTTCTCTGACCTCACTTCCTTCACTGCTGCCTCACGGTTTCTGGAGGCCCAATGTTAAGCATATATAACTCAGGCTGCATTCCCACTTGACTTTTTTAGTCCTGGTTGGACTATTTTAGTCTAGTTGGATTATTTTAATCCAGATACAAGGCCAAATGCACATTCTGGGCTGTTACCATTTGCCTGACACTAAACCAGGCTGAACACAAATATTGCTGTTCCCATTCACCACCCAAATCCCCAGCATGGAGAAACAGGACCTTTTAATTTCTGCCCCCCACCCCAGTGCAAACCTTGAATACCTGCCCTGGTCAATCAGCTGAGCAGAAGAACAGACAAACACAAGGCATTCACACTTTCCCTTTTTCACACGCTCCCATTCAGAACATATGTTCCTGGTAACATTACCTCCATCCACATTACAGGAAAGACAGCATTTGAACTCAAGCGGATGAGCAAAGGAGTAGAGCACAATCAGAAGGCTAACAGCTCACGTGAGGGAGAGTGGCTTGACTCATGACTCACAGCTTTGCCTTTAAAACCTTTTTGCTTGATGTATATGTATCCCATTGTTAGCAGCTACTAGAAATATAGCTATGAGAGATACATTCCTAGTAGCTGCTAACAAGAGGGATACATATGTACCAAGCAAAAAAGCTTTTAAACAAGGCTGTGAGTCTAGTTGCTCCCCCCCCCCCAATTCAGGGGAAGTCCAAGCCTTTGCCTTTTCATTGTGGGCATGGCAAGAGAGGGGGGATCTTCACAGCTGTGAAATCCCAGCTACATCTGGCCAGAAGGCTAGATCTCCACCTAGAATAGTCTGGGATCATTCCCATTTTGAGGGGAAAAGTAAACTTGGCTCCAAAAGAGGCCTGAGAACACTTTTTCTCCGGACTTTTTTTCTGCAGATTTCTGCACAATAGTGCGCTTTAAATCCAGGAATAAAAAATGAAACAGGGACACTGGATCCCAAATTTGGATTCTGTTTGGATCTGTAGAAAATTAAATGGGAACTCTGGATACTGAATTCAGGTTCAATTCAGATTTAAATGTCTATGGGAACGCACCCTTAGAATCAGCAACCACAGCCAGTGGCAGTAGAACCCACAGAGGAATGGAGAGGAAAAAGTGGGGAAAGAGGTGGAGGGAGTGGGACTCAGTGCCACCACCTTCTTAAATGCTGACAGAGGAATGGGGAAACCTTCCCTCTGCGCCCCAGGAAAATATGGATATACTGCCCAAGAATCTCCAAGTCAAAAGTAAGAAAGTAAAAGACTATCCAACTGGGAGATTTAAAAATGCTAGTTATAATTGAACTTAATAAGACATTCAGAAGGGATGAAAGGCAAAAGTATATAGAATATGTATTTTATATACAACAGTATTTAAAAATTTATTCCTATTAACAAATATGAATTATAACAGTGTTTTTCCTAGGCTTCTATACATTATTATGTATATAAAAAAAACTTGAAATGATGTTGACTGTTCATTATCTTTTTGTTCCATGTTGCCAGTTACTACTGGACTTAAGACCTTGGATCCTAACTGGATCTATGGCTTTTCTTGTTCATCAGATAAAATAGAATCCAGAAAAGAAACTTCATAGTATATAATGGTAGAATGGGCTTGGCTTTGCCAATTTATATTTTTTGTCCCATGCAGTTCTTCCAACTAGGTACCAATGTGTCAAATAGGAGTGGCACCAGTAATGGCATCATATCAAGACCCATGGTGATCCTGCCTCCCCTGCCCTTGTGGTCTCTGCCTACTGTACTTGCATCATCACAAGGACATCTTACAATGGTGTCACCATTTGTGCTGTGTGGTCCCACCCTTCCACTCAGCAAGGCCACTTGGAAAAAGAACCAAGTTCCAGGAGGAACTAGAGAGAGGGAAGAAGAGTTGTCTTTTCTATCCCACTTTTCTCACCCATTTAAGGGGACTCAAAGTGGCTTACAAAGTATTCTATTTTTTCCCCACAACAGAACACTGTGTAAGGTAGGTGGGGCTGTGAGAGCTCAGAAGAGAGCCCAAGGTCACCCAGCTGGCTTTGTTGGAGGGTGCGGAATCAAACCCAGTATTCCCAGATAAGAGTCCGGCTCACTAAAGACTAGACTCACTAAGGTGAGCGTTGCTCTGCTTTAAGACCATTGCCATGGGAATAAAGTCAATGCAAGCAAAAGGAGAAATTGGCAAATGTTTGGACTCCTTAATCTGTTGAGTGTCTTGTGAGACATTCCCATTAATAGAATATTAGTAAAGATCTCAGTTAATGGGTAAACAATGAGCTGCATCTTCCAGTGGCTACTTTCCATATTCCCCCCTTAGTCTGAAATGGAACATTTTCATCCCTTCTACACTGAGTGTGTAGTGTATGGAAAGTTGTGATTATTATAAATGTAACAAAAAGTGTAGAAAGAATCCCATTTCTTGTACAGCTACATCTTTGTCATGTCCAAAGAGAAGCTACAGTTTTATGTAAGAATTTATAATCCGTCCTGTACATTCACCAGATGAATATAGGACATATTTGAGACAGTTGTGAAATTGCAACCATATGGAGGCTTTCTTGATACTTGTCTTACTATGTTTCAAGCACCAAACAAAGCTTTTCCATTATGCCAATCTTTAAAGCTTTTGAGGTCTCTCCGTTTCATCTTTGTCTTTCATTCTGTTAGTTTTATTATTTGTGATGTCTTGATTTCTTTTGATTTTTCTGTTTTATTTTATTGAACCAGCTTGGGAACCAGAAAGGCTTTGAAATAAATAGAACTTTGTTCTGATTGAGCAAAGCTCTTGTTATGTCCTTACATATATCTTTTAAAGGATATTCAGCAAATTCACAGAGGATAGAGCAATCACTGGTTACTAGTCACGATGACTGTGTAGCTACCTCAAACATCATAGGCAGCATAATTCTCTTACTATCAAATTCTGAGGACCATTATGACCTACTTCTGGCTGGTTATCATGTGAAAGAAAAAGCTTAATTAGAAATTTGTGACTGAGGGAGGGGGAGAAGGAAGGAAGGAGTAACAAATGAGTAATGAACAGTTTTGTTGCGATATTTAAGTTGAAAGTAAGTAGCTTTTAGGTGTAGAAAAGCACATTTTAAAACCTCAGTGGCCAGCTGCATATAATTTTCAGTGGTATGTTTGTGGTGTAAATGCTGTCCCTCTGCCAAATGGAAGCAGCATCTCCTTCCATGTGATTGACATAGAGAGTTGGTATGCATTCCTTAGAAAATAGCAGTTCCCAGACACTTTTGCAGGAATCCCATCTCGTAGTTAGGTAGAAGCAAGAGCTGCAAATGATAATCTTCAGGGAATATGAGGCCTCCTTAATTTTCAGGCACAGTGCGTCAGCATAAGGGTTCTATTGGGTTTGATTTTGAGCTTCTTGCTGCTGGCAAATTCAGTACCATCGCACACCAGAGCTAGCAGCAGCATTGACTTTGAGTCAACATACACTTACAGACTGAAAGCAAATATATAAAGAATAGCCATAGAACAGTACTAAAAATCATTAGCTATTGAATACTGTTTGGTCACAAGATCAATAAGGTTTTAATTTGACATTGAAAATGTAATATTGTTTTGACTGATATATGTTTCCAGGACAACCAGAGCAATGTCTCACACACACACACACACACACACACACACACACACACACACACACACACACACACACACACACACACACACACACACACACACACACAAGCCCCTGAATCATTTATTGAAAGGCAATAGCATAGACCCTAGAGCAGAATTTTGCTTTATTGTCACAGCTGATGAGAACGTGCATAATGAAAAAAAAATGGGGGCTTACATGTACTCATGATTTGGAGTTTTGTAATTGTATTACAAATGTTAATTCTATTGTGTTTTTTTATTTTTAATCATTGTTCTTCAGCTGCCTAAGGATTCAGGTGAAGGGTAGTTTAAAAACAAGGAAATTTTTTAAAAATGTGGCTTAGGAGAAATAAAGAGGATGACTATCCAAAATTTATTAAATAAAAAGAAAAAAAAGAGAAACCTAAGCTAGCATGTTTTAGTACCACTGCTGGGGTTCATTTTTTTAAAAGCTGTTGAATATTATGATTTTAAGGCATACACATCTTAATTTTATATCATTCTAGCCTTCACTGCAAAAAATCAAAGTGCAACAATCTTTTCTTTATCAGATTGTTGTAACAATGGCAGACACAGTGCCTCCTATTGACCACATAGTTTGGCAGTCACCCCCACCCCCTGGAACACATAAAAAAAGATTTAGTTCAGGCAATAGGAAAACTGGCTTGAACTGTACTGTATCTTTATTTGCCGAGGCATGATTTTTTTTAGCACATCCCTCATCCAGTGATCAAACCATTGAGAGATGTGCTAAAAGCCACAGTAACAGGGCAGGGGCTCATTACCTTTGGCTCAGCTGCTGATGGAGGAGGATGGTAAGTTCCCCCACCACCACTAGCCTGACCCTAGCCCCAGTGCCCCCAGCCCTAAGCCTAGCCTAAGCATGCCCCTCCCCCTCTCCCCATCTGTGCCTCCATGTCCCCCCACGCCCTGCCTAACACCTCGCCTTCCCCCCACCAGTTCCCCACCATGGTTCTCCATCAAGTAATGGCGATGGAGGACCGCTGTCCATTGATGTTACGCCACCACCAAACAACAGATAAGTTGTTAATGCATGAAGAATATGAGTATTTATGCCTCTTGGTGTGGTGAAATAGACCAATGCTGAACAAAGAGAGTCAAGTACAAATATTAGAAACATATATTGCTGTTAGAAACAGTTGAAGACAGTACTAGTTTCTTAACACACAGGGACCTCATATATTGCTTTCCAAACAGACATCTCCATTTAAGTTTATCCAGTCCAATGAAATTACAAGCGGTGTGATCTGTCATGCATGCTTTGACATTGGTTTTTAAAAAGTCTTTGTGGCTAAGGGCCTTTCTGCACACGCCGCAGAAACCGGTTCTAAAAGATCCATTTTCTGGCAAAACTTTTTAAAGGGGAATCCGTTCCAAACAGGAACGGTTTCTCGGAGACACCGCGCGTTCGCACACGCGTGGGGCAGCGGCGGCAGGGCCAGATTTGGAAACGGTTTGGGGTGGGTGCTGTGCGAGTGCACCAGCACCCATCCCAAACCGGCCCTGCTGGTGCCTGCCTACCTGTCAGAGAGGCAGAGCGCATGCTCTGCAACTATGACAGGTGGGCGAGTCTGGCAGCCAGCTTCCCTGCCTTCCCTCTGCCAGAGAACTGACGATCCTCCGTTCTCTGGCAAGGGTAAGGCACCCCCTACTCCTAATCTCACTCCCACCCCACTGAGAGTCCCTCCGACTTACCCAATCGTCTGCAGCTCAATTCTGACGCTGGCAGCATCGGCGCCAATTGCTCATGCACGCGCCGCGGCCCTGCCGGTCCCAGCAGCCCAGGACTACATTTCCCAGCATCCCTGGGGTGCTGGGACTGATAGGGCCACGGCGCGCAAATGCGCGATTGGCGCCAGCGCTGCCAGCCTCAGAATTGAGCTGTCTCTCTGCCTCTCTGACATCTGGGCATGCGCTGGCAATCCGGGTTTCCCCCCTCCGGTGCGGAAACGTTAGTTTCCAAACCGTTTTAAGGGGAAAAGCCAGATGTAAGACCTGAAAAAATCAGGTCTTACATCTGGGTAGGATTCGGCGGCAATACTGGTTTAAACAACCATTTTTGCCTGCCGATATTCGGACGTGGCATCCTCAAAGGGACACTAATTGGGTTCCCTGTGCGGATCCCACATCCAAATCCTTCCCCAAACTGGCTCTAAATGTGTTTTTAGAGCCTGTGATGAAAGGCCCTAAGATGTTCTTTGTTATTCCTGTTTCTGTCCTGCATTTCTTGGAAAATAATTTTCAAAGCATAATTTTCAGAATTACTGCATAAAATTCTACAAATGCACAAAACTCCATTCACATATAAATATTTCCTAAATGAGAGAGAGCATGTGTCCCCATTTGCTGTTAGAATGACTCATAGAAAATGTCTTCACCACTGCAACTCCACATATGGCAACAACAGGCACTTCAAGTGAACACAACACCCCATTTACAGGCACAATTGCTACCTGAGATGCTTGACCTTCAGTTGTGATTTTCTGCACTCTCACTGCTTGAACCAGCACCTTTGCATTCTGAAGTGGAGATATGGAGCCATCTTTAAGTGCAATCATTGTGGTGCCTTCTTCCAGGTGCCCACGCAGAAGCTGTTTCCTTCAGCAAGTGGAGATCTGACTCCCACATCCTGTATCTTTTCTAAAAGGATATCCTAGTCAGTGATATCAAAAGCCATTAACAAATCAAGGAGAACTAGCATCTATAAAGGCCATGGATCAGGATGACTAAGGAATTTCAGTGCCAGAAATCAAACTAAAATAGGTCAAGGCAGTTGAGCCACCATCATGCTATCTAGCATCTTGGCCCCAAAGGGTATATTCGCAACAAGGCAATGATTGTCTAATACATCTAGATCTGGAGAGGTCCTTTTCAAAAGGAAGGATAAGACTTATCTTCCTAAGGGCCAGGAAGACATCCCTTTTCCTATCTGTACTATTCACCGATTTGTAAACCTACTTGGTCAGACCTGCTGGCTGTCTTTTACAAGCCAGGATGGGAATGCATGAAGGGAGCATAAGCTTGACTGGTTCCCAACAAATAGCTTGTCTATATCCTTAAATAATTGAAACTAATCCCAAACTATTGAATAGATGGTTCTCTGGACACCTATATTGATCTATTCTTGATTGTGGCATCTGTTTCTATGTGGATTGGAATGATTCAGCCCCTAAAATGCCGTGCAGAATTATCATGGGATGTCTCAGATAGCAACAGCCCTTCTCTTATCTAGCCTCATATTACTGGATCATTTACCCCAGTAAATTTTGTTCTTAAAAGAATGTGCCTATAGGCTGACAAATACTAATCAAAATTTGCACACCAGTCCTTCATCCTGGTCTTCTGAACAGCATGGTCTCAAGAAGCAGGTTCTTTTGTACTTTCAGTAGTATAGCAGATCAAGAGAAAGTTGGTTGACTTGTCTTACCGTGGTCAAGGAATGGAACTATTAGGGTGGGGGGGAGAGTTAAAAAGAAGAAAGAAGAAAAAGCATTTGAAAATGAAACTGTATAGAGATAGAGAAGTATAGATATAGATGATATAGGTATAGAGATAGAGATTATATAGAAATATAGTTGATATATAGATATTTCTTTGAAATTCATATACAGTAATTGGAAATAGAACAAATATCTACATTTCAGCCCCAGTAATATGTAAGACAATATATTTGCTATTTGTGTGTTTTTTACTATGTAAAATATTGATGTCTAACTGCTTTTTCAGCTAGGACATGTGGAGATATTTTATGGCATTATGCAGTTATTAAAGAGGGACAGCGGCTTTTATACTCTGCTTTTGTGATAGTTGAAAGAAAAACACTTTCTATTAGTTTGATAAGACATAATTTCATATCCCCTAGCTACTAGAAAAGTAAGTATTTCATCTATGAAATTTTGTTAAAAAACAAACATTTGAGCAGAATTTCTATAGGATATCTGAGCAAAATTTCTGTAAGGTTTGTGTAGAATCAGGACCAATATTCTGATACCATGACCTGGTAGTTTTAGCATTTTCTAAATACGGTAGGACTACTGTCTTTCTAGTATTCATATTTGTAGAGAGCACTGATATTTTTCTGAATAAATACTGCATATAGTATCCAAGGAATGTTTAGAAAGTAAAACAAAATCATAAAAATGATCCAGGTTTGTATTCAAGATCCCAAGTGAATAAGAAATGAACCTGAAAAATGGATTCTTTCAAGGCACATAAAAAATAATGCTTTGTATCAGAATGATATCAGTGGCTCAGGTCTGCTTTTCAACATATCTTATCTAATACCCAAACTGATAACTTGTACACCATTGGCACTAGAATAGTACCAGTATCTCAGATCCATATCTTTCAGGCATTACACCAAAAGCATGAAAACTGGAATGAATTTACTTGTATGTTGAAATGTGAAAGCTGATGAATATAGGGAAACGTAAATAGCTCTAAAAGCCTCCTTAGCCAAGTAACATGTTTTATAATCATGTAGCAAAGTAGAACTTGAATTCAAAATGGCTTTAAAAAGTAAGCAGCTAGAGTTACTATATGCTAAAGGGAAATAAAAGATTAATGAAAGCTAAAATATTAATATGGATTCATGTCTTGCATCAAAACTTAATTAGTACTTTGCCTCAGTATTTTCAATGGAAGAAGATACTGAAATGAGTTTGGAAAAATAAATGACTTTGTTTCTGAGACTGAAATAAAATTTAAAACTTTTAACAAATTTCCATTAAGAATTAGATCATCATTATAAGAAATGCTAAAAAAGAAAGAAAGTTCATTTTGAATACAATTGAATTCACAATATTAAAAATATTGCTGAGCTTCTGAGCAAAATATATAATATGTTCAGGCTCAGTGCCTGAAGATGGAACTTAGCAAATGTAATACCTGTCTTCAAAAAAGGATCCAGAAGTGACCCAGGAAATTACAGATTAGTGTAATCGAGATAAAGTGATGGAAACCATCATTAAGGATAAAATTATTGTACACATGGAGGAGCAAGCATTACTGAAGGAAAATCATCACAGCTTCTTCAAAGGTAAATCATGCCTTACAACTTGCTAGAATTCTTTACAGTGTTAGTAAGCATGTGGATAAGAAAACCCAGTTGATATTATCTATCTGGATTTTCAAAAGGTTTTTCATGTCCCTCCTCAGAGCCTCCTGAATCAGTCATGGAATAAGAGGACAGGTCCTGTCCTAGATTGATAACTGGCTACATAATAGGAAACAGTTGTAATAAATAGCCAGTTTTCAGACTGGAAACAGGTGAGAAGTGGGGGGGGGGGGGAGGCAAGGTTCAGTATTAAGGCCCCTGCTTTTTTCATAAGTGGTCTAGAAGTAGGGGTAAGTAGTGAGATAGCAAAGTTTGCTGTTGACACTAAATTGCTTATGGCAGTAAAAACTGAAAGTGATCTGTTCACGTTGGTTGAGTAAGCAATGCAGTGGCAAGTGCACATTAAAGCAAAGAATCCAAGGGTGTTTCCGCACTAGCTGCGGAAACCGGTTTAACCCCCTGCCCCAAGACAGGTTAAAAACACTTACCTTGAGGAGCTTCCGCATTGCACACCGGATTGGAGACACTTTGCAAAGCCCACTTCCACATTTCGGTGCGCAAGATCCATCTTAAAAATGGGTCTTGCCGCCAAAATCCGGATTAAAATGAAGACCTGAAAAATCAGGTCTTCAATCTATCACTTCGCCGGGATGTGTGCAGAAGCAGGATGCTTCTGCACATGGCCAGGCGAAGGGACGGATGTCCCGGCAGCCGCCATTTTGGGAGGGGCAGAAGCAGGATAGCCTGCTTCAGAAGTCCTTCGTGCACTGCACGCTGCTGGAAACACACGTTGACTGGCAGCTCACTGCTCCAGTCCCATGGCTTCGGGGGCAGTGCTGGTGGCGCGGGAGGCCAGATGCTCTTTCGAATGGATGCTGCGGCTTCAGGATGTATAACCTGAAACATCCCACCCCCAAATCTTCCTTCCCTTTGGCAGGTGGTTTAAATGCCTCCTGCCTGGCACAAGCCTTCGCCCTGATTGGCTGCTCCTGGGGTATTCTCTCTGCCCTCCTTTATGCTAATTAGGATAACTAAGCCCTGCTGCTTACCTGTCCTCGCTAGCTGAGCATATCACCTATGCAATTTTTACAACAAATACATTTAAATACATTACAGTCAGCATAAATAAACATGTTAAATAGTCATGGGCATCACATTTCTTAGCTATCTTTTAGGTGGCAATTGAGAGACCAATGTAACCTGACAATTGGGGTTGGAGGTGGCATTCTTAGGACTATTCATAAGAGAATAAGAATAAGTCATCTTGGAATTTCTAACATGCGCAGTTTCAGTCCCAAGTTGAATCAGCCTTGTGAAGCTTAGCGTTAGAAAGAAAGTCAAAGAAAAATACTTCCGATCCTTTTTTTCAAATTCCATTCTGGACTGATCTAGTAAGAATGCAACTGGAAAAGGAGTTTTACCAAAATAAAATATACATCTCACATATTATACTGGCTTTTTAGTGTTGCAAATCTTTTATAATTATTTATTGATATCTTGCTTCATTCTTTGGTGCAAGTTTACAAGGTTGACCTGGGATGCCATTGTGCCAAGGGTACATTCAACACAGTATCAATTTTTTATGAATTTCTGTGATTGTCAGAAAATATAAGCATTTCCATGGATGGAAGACAGACAAGTTTGCTCAAGCATCAAAAATATTTGGAAACTTTTAACTTAACCCCCAATTGGCTCAGCTAACTCATGAACAGTATACATTCTTTTGGAGATTTTAAATGTGGCCTGAAGAATGTATAAACTGAATATCTATGGACTGAGCCCATTGATTTAACATATAAAGGAATGCTTTGATATAATACTGGAATATTTTCTCAACTGAGACATTCTAACCATCAAAATATTGTGTGTATGTTATTCCTCAAAATATTTACTGCACATAATACCCAATAATTTACAATATTTAAAAAACAGGTCATTGAAAGTTGTCAGATGTCTAAATTCATCCTTTAAGCAGTTACTTTTTTAAAAAAAGAAATATTTCCGATGTGGATTTCTCACATTATCGTGAACAGCATGACCTTATATATTAAGCATCATTATTTTCAGAAAGCGGGTTACTGTCTATCTTTCCAAGGGAAAATCAATGTGGAAGAAGATATAGAATAATATGTCTGTACTGTTCCCAATCTGCACTCATGAAAAGAGAGTAAAAGGTAACTGTATAAGCAGATGCCCAAGGATCTGGTCTACAGGAAGAATTTGGTGAATCTCAAGGCTTCCCCCATTATGCCTCGTCAACACTGAACAAAATATGGACTGGGTTAGGGTGCCAAAAAATGGTACCCTAGACCTATATAGTTGTAAAGAGGTCTAAAACTGGCCAGAGATTGTTATACTAAACCGAGACATACATGTCCAGTATACTATGGGGAACCTTTTTTTAGCAAAGCTCCAGGAAACCCCACTGGAAATGGATCTGCTGCAAAACCAGACAAACCAGAAACTCTGAAGACCAGGGACTTCCATTTGTAGCCTTCAGAGCCTTTCTGCTGCCTCCAGTGAGTCGAATGGGCCATCTGAATGCAGATGCCCCTGTTCTGCTACATTGGCAACCAGTCCCTCTTTGTATATCATATTTCCATGGCATGGTCAAAGCAGCTAACAGCCAGGGAATAAAGCATGGATAATCCAGAATAAAATATGTCTGGATATGCTTTACTCCAGATTATCCAAATAATGCAGATTAAGTAAATACTGTCTAAATGAAGCTATAGTTTCAAGGTAAGCCAATTGGAAAAGAGATCAGAAATAGTATCCCATCAATTGAGGATGCTGACATAACAGTGATGACCATTGGGATCAGAGTGGTCAGCAATGCAGAATGTGAAAAAGCCTTGTTTAGCCATGTTGCATCTTGCATGGAATCAGTGTGCTCAGCATTGGAGAACATGAAAAACCTTTGTCTGGGTGCAGGGGAAATTGCATCTTGTGTGAGATCAGTGTGTTCAGCACTGAAGTCTGGATGGAGTGTCTGTGGTAACTTGCCAGCCATCTGTATGTTCTATATTTCAGCCTTTAAGACTTTGACTGTGGAGTGGAAGAGCATCTGGACTGGCATGTATATAGTAGAGGTTTCAGACATAGCATTTGTGTATTCTGGCCTTGCCCCATGGTAGATGCTCTATGGTGGGATTGTGCTCTGATGCTTTTAATTAGGTTATTTTCCTTCATTGACTTGCACTGACAATTCTTCTCCCTTCAGGTCAATGTAGCTTTGAATAAGGCCAGTTCAACAAAGGCAATGGAGGTTTTTGCCTTGTTTCCCCTAATTTCCAGGTTTACATTGTAATCTATGGCTTCCCTAAAGAGCCATTTCTGCTCTTACTTGCCTTAATTCTGGATCAATGGGCCCAGACTAGCCTGACCTACTGATCTGGTCTGCAGGAAGGTGTTAGCTGTATCAGCGAAGTCTTCACTAACAGCACCAATCTGAATCAGCCCACATTGAGGCCAGAGACCTTCGGGTATGGGGCGGGATAGAAATGGAAATAAATAAATAAATAAATAAATAATGAAGCTAATGCCACACCCACATCTCGGAAGTTCATCAAAAAAGACACCAAGGACTCCTATAAGTCACATTTTGTGAGGACAGCACCTTGTTAGAGGAGGATGTATTGTAATGCATTTTTTTTTAAAAAAAAAACTCTTACGCATTTTAAAAAGATTAGTTTGTCGAGAATTTTGACATAAAATATAAGTTTCTATGAATATGTTTAATTTGGCTCTGCTTTGGTACTATATAATTTAAGGAACACTTCAGCTTGGACTATGTCAGTCCCTGGTCTTTTCTAACAGTGCTGTGTTTCTTTTATCTCTCCTAGCCAGGCTCTGAAGTTACCATTTCAGAAGAAGCAAAACCTAAAAAGGAAAAAGATTAAACTGGATTATCATTACAGTTTGGCTCTATGACATTCTGTATAGTCTGGCTGCCTGTCACAGTGAATATAGCTTTCCAATTAAGTGATTTTGCTTCAACAGGTATCCTAGATGGCATTTTTACAAGAACTGAAAGAACAGCTAAGAAAGACACTTGTCTGCCTATAAAATCTGAATCTTCCAAATACTGCTCTTAGGAAAAGAATTGTGTTTGATACCCTATAAAGATCCAGTGTCTCTGTCTTTCTCTGTTCTAATCCATGAGAGGGACTGATTGACTAATGAATGACAGGAAATTTGGTGCAGATCTGTTCAGGGAAATCACTTCTCAAGAACTTGAATTTCAGCCATGTTGTGATCAATAACTAACTTAAAAAGTTAAAACCTGTAACTATGGAGGTTACAGTCAATTCATGCCAAAATGACAACATATTGGTAGGATCTAGATGAGTGCTGCTGGCAGCTCGTGAAGAAGAGTGATGCTTCACAGAATTCTAAGGCTGCTTCCAGATGGTGGGAGGAGATTTTTTAGTTCCTATAATTGCTTCTTGCCATCCCCAGCATTCCTTGCCTTGTCTGCACTGCACCTATGGTATATATGATGTCAAAAATACCCAGAACTGCACAGGTGCCTGCTTCCATGCTTGCACAGCAGATATTTTTATCCCTGTTTTTCCCCAATGCTTGTGCAGTGGGGATTTTCCTGAAATATATGTGTAGTTATTAGCGATGTTGAAGAATATTCAAAACATTCAAAATTCGATCAAATTCGTTTGAGTTCAGACATTTGAATCGCAGGTACGTAAGTTTGTTTTTTTTAACATTCAAACGAATCTGAATGTTTCAAATCATTTGTATTTATTATTTGGACATTCGTATGTACAGATACATACGTACTACATTACACACGTATCTGTACATATATGTACAGGATGAAAACCGGATGCATACAGGATAAAAACAGGATGCATACAAATGCGTACAGACACATACGCATGTTGTTGACTTTTGTTTCATCAAATACGAATCAAATATATGAATTTATTCGAATCGGTTCAATTTTGAATACATTCACTTTTTCTTTATTTGTATGATTCCAAACCAAATTGAATGTCAAAAATTGCATTCGTGCACACCCCTAGTGTTTATCCCAATATAGTGCTAGGATAATCCTGGGTTTTATGCCCTGTCTGGATGTAGCCTAAGACTTGATCCTGGATGAAGGGGCTGATCTGGCATGCATTACCAAATCCTGGATGGATGAACTGGGATGACCTTGCCTCATACAGCTCTGTCCCCCAGGTTATTCGGAGCAGCTGTTGCCCATAGGACCTCTGTCTCTTTTGCCAAGGAGCCAATTCATTCTGTGCCTGAATCTAAGATGCTATTTTTGTTGTTGGGTCAGAGAAACAGGATAGGGATGCTGCTGGTGTTCCACCCACCCTGCTGCCCAGTATTCTCCCTATCTGAGTGAGCTTAGGTAGTCTCCAATGTGGTATTGGGAGCACCTGTGTCACATCACAGGCCAGCAAGACAGCAGGCAAACACATCAGTAGCTTACGCAGTTCCAGTCCAGGATCTAGGAGTCCAGAAAGGCAGCAAGGGTCAGTCAATCCAAGGGGTCAGCAAGTCACAAGGAGTCCAAGAGTACAGGGACAGAGTAACACAAGGCTGCAAAGACATTGTCTGCAACACAGGCAACGTGAGCCTGCTCATTACGTAGAGGAGTCATTGCCACATCGACAGTTCAGCTGAGCTAATCGCTCTGATCTGCGCCTCAGCTGCTTCTGTTGCCTCAGCAGGCGAGGAGGGGGGCTTTGATGAGGCTCACTGCTTGTAGATTCACTATCAGAGCTGTCTGCCTGCTCACCTGGAACTGGCCTTAATCCTTCAATGTCTATAACGCATGCTGAGGTTGCCTCTGAGTCTGTGATGACATTGCAGGCAGAACTTCCTCCTCCTCCTCCTCCGAGGAACTGGGCATGACAACCTGCCATGGTGGTATCAGGCAAATTTAATATTGATGCTGAGACAATGCTCAGTGAAGCAGCTCAGGTCTTTATCACATCCATGAAAACAGCATCATCTCCCAATGAAGGTACAGTTACTGTTTTCCATAATCTCTTTTATCTGTTTCTGGAGTGATTTTATTCAGATATAAGGCAGGATAGAAATGTAAATGACTAACTAAATTCTTAGGCCTACCTATTCTAACCCCTGATATCACTTCCTTTCCATTGTTTTGCTCTTCACCCTATTTGTCACAATGACATCAGTCCCTGTTACACTAATCATCTTGGCTATCCTCCTTTCAGCTCTAAAATGTCCCTACTGAAACTGGTACCAGAAGGGCACATATTTCAAATTCAGCCATAACATACATTTACATTAAACTATTTGTAGTATACTAACAGTTTCATTTTATCCCTCTCCTAATAATCCATATGTCACCACTATTAAACTTTCAAATGATGCTTTCATTGAGTTATCCATCACTATGGCAAGATCTTTTACTGATGGTGTCACACTGCCCATTCGGCCTCCATAAATTTATATGTCTAGTTATGATTCAAGTGCTTCTTACATTGACCATAATTTCTAGTTTTGTTGCCAATTCATATAATTTTTTAGTTCTTCTGGTGTCTTTTCATAGTTCACTTGGGCTTTTGCCATCCTGATTAATACTGTAAGTCACAAATATGGCCACTTTACAGCTCACTCTAGCTGATTTATGAATATATATTTTGTTGAACTATTTATTGACCTGTGGTGATTTGCCCTTTTGTCTCATAACTACTAAATTTGTTCAGCAGTCTCTGCCAAAGGCATTTTTGCCAAAGTTGGATGCTCTGAATATATGTTCCAAACTTTCATTACTCACATTAGATTTTATTTGAAAATTGAGGAAAACAACAAACATAATAGATTGGAGAAGATCAGGTACTGGGGTAGAAAATTTCATCAGCCTGATTTTACATGCTGCCTGGGAGATGAAATATGATTGGGTCAGAGATACAGTTAGCATTTTGATCAGCAAATAAATGATTCCAGATACCTCAAGGTACCAAAATGTGGCTCTGAACTTATCTGGGGAGGCACCTCCATTGGCATGGCATGGCCAGAATATAATTACCTGCACCTGTGCAAGGAAGGCAGCAACCTCATCCCCCTTGTGCCTGCACAGCAGCCCCTTTGGTCATCACAACCCAGATTTATGGCCACATTGGGACACAAGATAACAACTTTAGTGTCCCTGCTCTCACTGGCCTACTGTTGTTTCTGTATGAGTGTATAGCAGATACTACTTATTAACAACTTCAGCACTTCAGTACCTTGTTGATAATGAAACAGAGCAAAGGCAGCAAAAATTGCAGATATACATAAATTTGCAAGAAAGACTTCAGAAGAAGACATGTAATGGGAAATCCACAGAAACATTTTCAGATCGTGAGAGGCAATTGAAGGATCTAGTTTAAATCTCACAATTGCTTGCTTCCTCCATCCTCTGCCAAATGGCAGATCAAAATCGGAGGGCAAGCCTGGGCCCTTACCTTTCTGACACATGCTTCTGCAATGCATCTAATGTCAAAAATGCATCCAAAACTGCAGAAGCACCCATCCCCATGCTTGTGCATTGACTATTTTCAACAGGAAAATCCCGGTTGCAGCCACCAGACAAGGTTAGTAATATTGCTATGTGAGAAAACCCAAGTTCAGTGTGGTATCTTGGGATTTCTACAGCTCAGAACTATGTTGAGATTGCCCTGGATATGTGTGGCAATCCCAATATAGTGCTGGGATGATACAGGGTTTTAAACCCTGTTTGGATACAGCCACAGTGAACATAAACAATATTGTCACTTAAACTCAAACTGTGCTCATAGAGGTGGGAAAACATTGAGATGGCCTGGATCCTGTAGCCAAGACAGTCAGTTTCCTAACACTGAGGCCATGATCACATCCATAGTTCAAGCTGTCTTCTGGCCGTTTTCTTAACATGTTGCTCAGATTTTGTTTCCCTGAGATTGGGCTATCCCTTCTCAAGCCTCTTGGGGAGCCAGTCCATTTTCACTTGCCCTGTGTGAGCACAGAGGGGGCTGAACAGCCCTAGGAGGGGGGGATCCAGCCTTCCCTCCCACCCAACGCCTGTCTCTGGGTAGCACCCATGTGATCTTCCTTGTATCCCTTTCCATTTCTGCTGAACTCCCAGGAGGCTCATATTTGTGAGGAAGACGAGGCTTGGTAGAAAGCTGTGATCATGGGGCTAGCTTCTTCTTTGCTTCCCAAGCAGTTTGCACTTTGCTTGTCACCATGGCTAGGTAAGGTTACTCCCCTCTCCTATCCTCCCCCAACCTATTTCCCTTTGTTCCGATCACAAGCTCGGGGACTCTGTCCACCTTTTTTAAACAATATAAATCTATTTTGTGCTAGATGATGCATTGTTCTGAAAAACAGGAAGAGATTTAAAAAATAAATGGCCGGAAAAGCACTTTTGGGAGGGGGAAAGGGAAAGTGTGGAGCAAGAGTAGAAATGATACAGTTTCTTAATGGGACAACCTAGTTCAGCCAGGTGTGATCATGGCCTGAATGATGCCATTGCCTTTCTTTCCCTTCCTAGCAGCAAAATGGTTATTTTTGGATTATAATGTCATATTCCCAATAATTCCTCCCCCAATGTCTGTGTGAGATTTGTAGTCTCTCAAGTACCACCACTGTAACCCTCTATAGGAGGTATAGTCAAAATTCATTTTTATCTTCTTCTCCTTTTCCTTTAACAGTGTTCAACAGTTTACCATTTTTTTTCTCTTGAAGCTACGGTTCAGATATTTATGCTCTGTTTTCAAAAGCAACACCTTGAGAGGTGAAGTTAATAAGTTTCTTTGTTCACAGGATTTCTTTGAAGTGTTCAGAGGCATGCCTTCTGTGCAGGCCAGTGCGCTCCAAGGCTCATAACTCACTCCTGAGAGTGAAATCCATCCTTGGAAGTACCTTTTTGTAGAGCAGGATGCTTTGCTTTGCAAGGGGCTTGCAACCCTTGGATTTATTTTCTGCCATAGTGTGGAATGATGTCAGTAACTCAAGCAACTAACTTGGGTCACCATCTGCACATTTCTTAATGGCCCTAATTGGAAGCCTCAAGGGTTGGGAAAGAAAGTTTCCCAGCTTCAACATTAGCAAAGGCAAAAAGCACTTCTTGGGTGGGGCCCCATGCTCCCAACTGAAATGTTTTGTTTCATCTCTATGACGTTGTGGTCGCACTTAAGGTTTAATCCACCTTTAGACCACTTTCAGAGTGATAGAATACATCAGCAAAGTGGCAAGCTGTTTTCTTTCAGTGTTAAATAGCTCAGAAAGTTTGCCTTTGGGATAGATAATGCGGAAAGAAAATTACTGATGCTTAATTCCCACAGATAATAAGACTAGATTTAGTAGTTAACTTTTTTAAATTAATAATTCTCATTTTAATCAATAATTTTAAAATTTTTATTTTCAACAACAACAGCAGCAGCAGCAAAAACTATAATAAATGTTGGCATTCTGAAACTGGTCATTTTCTTCCCCTTTTCTCTCGGTATTCTTCACTGATTACATGTCTCTTAAACCAAGTCTGTTGTTTCAATGATCTCAGAATGGAAGAAATCATAGAAAGACTGCTTAGAAGGATTTTCTTTTAAAGCAAAATTTAGATCATTTTATACAATGTCTTGCTAATGAAAGCACTTCCAAAAGCACCAGAAACTTTCAGTCCATGATACTTTTCTTTGGAGAATTTACTGTTTTTAAACAAGCTATTCACTTCATTCACATAATGTGTTTTCACAGATCAAGAAGATATTGGCCTTCTGAAGAATGTAATTGTTCAAAAATGAATGTCTACAATCTTCATAATATGTCCTTGCTTTATACCACACACACACATATCTTGCAAGAAATTATCTGTAAACCATTGACAATAAATGCAAATACAGTGAATTGGCACAACCCTAATAAAGCAGAAAGTTCAAGGAAATTTACAAGTGACAACTAGTGTCTTCTACAATTAAGTCAGGTTAGATTTCACCCAAAATGCTTTTCATTGGGCTGACCATAGGTAGCATGAGAAGAAGAAAGGACATGCAGGTGAAACATGAAATTACAAAAACATTCTTACTCATCACCTCACCAGCTAGTATGACCATTTAAATGGTTCTATTCCATTGGATTCATAGCTTCTTTTTGTTTTACCCTGATTTGAAATGACCAAATGCAGAGTTTTTCCTACCTCTGTCAAACCTTGTCAGCAATAGTTCATAAAGTGGTAGAGTATATACATCCATATAATAAAGGAAGACCTTTGCTATCTCCCTTCTCCAAAAATGATTTGTTTTGTATACAGAAAGTTCCTAGAAAGGCTTTCAAACTAAAGCACAGATGGACTGTTTTCAGAGGAGATCTTTATAAAGAGCATTGAAGATTACACTAGAGATGTGCAAAATATAGGTGTTTAAAGGGTCCAAATCTATGGGGGAATAGTCATTAATAAAACAGGGCATTTTATTAATGAATGCTCTAAGACCCCCATAATAGCTTCCTCCATCTCTCCTTCTCTTCTAAAACCGCTCCCCTGCCCAATACTGCTTTCTTGTTAGTTACTCCCCTTCCAATTCCAATTTTACTTGTCCCTTCCTGCCCAAACCACTGAAGAAGTAGTAGTAGTAGTAGTAGATACTAGGAATATCTACAGTGCTGCCTGTGAAAGTGGTTCAGAAACTGTAGCTGGTGCAGAATACAGCAACAGGGACTACGACTGTGATCATACACACATATGCACCACTGAGGAAGTTTAGACAAGACTTCAAGGTGGGGTTGTTCACAGCAGTTTCTTGTCCTTCCCACCCACTCATGAACATTCTGGGATAGAAAAGATGGATTAGTGAAAGCTTGGAAACACAAGAACCACACATTGTCTCTCTGAGATGCCACCAGAGCAGTAGGCAGATATCCCCAAACTCTGTCAGTTAAAAGGCAACTCCAAAAGAGCAATAGCTTTAATGCATCTAATACTCCTTCTCCTAAACAAAGTCTTTTGCCTTCCCCAGCACCATAGCTCCTCCAGTGAAACTGCTCTCCTTCTTCCCTGGCTTGGCACATTATTCCCATCCAACCCAATACATGCACTACGGCCAGACTAAAAGAGTTAAAAAGTTAAAAACATGTCAAAACTCCCACCACCAACTCTAAACTCTCCTGAAGATCCCTAAGGTCCTGAGCCAAAGGGAGTGGGCCTCACCCTTATTTCCCTGAAGTCTTTCAAAAGTATTGAACTCTTTGATGTCTTCCTGCCACAAACAGTGAGCATATATGGGCCTGCAGGGCCGACCATGCATTTTAATGGCTCTGATCTTGCTTGCTTGGTACTGTAAAACATTAAACATCTATAATTCTGTGTAGACACATGTATGAAAATTGACCTCACTGATCATAATGGATTATTCATTCATCATTAGCGAATCCTGTTTTTTTCTTTTAAAAAAAATGTATAAAGAGAGAGAAACAGCAAGTTCTTATCTGCTAGATATAGTGCCTTATGAAATAGCTATCCTTGGTGACCCACACCTTTAAACCTTTGATTGTACTAGAGCCAAGTAATTGAAAGCTAAGCCCTTTGACTCCTAAATGCCAGTCCAATCTCTACATGATTGACCCCTTAGTGCTACCTTACAAGATCCAATCGTATTTATGCAATACAATCTTCTCATTCAGTTTGGAAGAGAAGAAAACTAAATTGGGACATGGTCAAAATGTTACTTGTGTGCTTAGTTTATGTTAGAACATAAGAACATAAGAGAAGCCCTGCTGGATCAGACCACAGCCCATCTAGTCCAGTATCCTGTCTTACATAGTGGTCCACCCATTGCTTCTGGGCATTCTTAAGCAAAAGAGAAAGATTTGCTCTCAACTCCCTGCAAATGGCCTTTAGAGGCATCCTGCATATCCTGCACAACTTTAGGGTAAAGTTGTAAAGAGAATTTATTTTTCCTTCTTAAAAAAAAAAGATACAAAACAGTGTAATGCTAGCTATGTCACTTTGTTACTAACTTCAGGTTTTGAGATTTTACATAGGAGACCCCCTGTAATAATAGGCTTAATGGTGTAATGGGAAAAGAAATAGCTTGCCAGCCCTTCCACAGAGTTTGCAGACTAGCAATGGTCTATTCTATTTTTTAGCTGTAACAACAGAAGACAGTTGAGGAGAGTTAAGAAAGGAGCAAGAGAGAGAGAAAGAGAGGGAGAAGGTCAGAAAAACTTACAAAAATGTAGACAAAGCTCACATGCAGTAGATTTGACATCTTGGTGGAGAATGCACTGGAGGACAAAAAAAAAAATAATGCTACTGCTCTAAAAATGTCTTTTCTAATTCATTGCATTCATGTATCTTTGCAGATCTGTTTCCCAGGCAGGAGAAAATAGAGAATAAGAGCAAGCTCGACTGTTGGTAAACATCTCTGATAATGAAAGTTTCATTGGCAATAAAATTAAGAGGTTAGAACAGAAATAATACAACCAACAATGGCTAAATATGCTATCAGAGGCTGCCATTTTCTTTGTATCAGTCTGCTTCTATGGTTGGTCAGAGCCTGCTGTGTTGCAAAGATCAAAGAGAATGGAATATACATTCTCAGTGACAGTCTTTGTTTCTTATATTTTTCTGTGGACTGTAATGATTTTAACTACAGCTTTAGTAACATTTAAATGCTGCAGCTTAAAATAATATATGTGATTTCCTTAATATCTTGCTTCTTAAAGGACAAAACTTTAAAGAGTGAATTGTATGTGATTTGTTTCTCCTTTTCAAATTATATTTCAATTTATAATCTTTGCATCAGATTTGTTATTATCTGGGAAATCAGATATGGTTCATTCATTCACTAATATCTATGCAGAAAAAAAGGCAGATCACTAACATGTAAAAACAGGTATGGCTGCTAAAATAGCATAGGGAACATGCAGCAGATACCAGGGGCCTTTTTGCACTATGGCCAGTAGTCTGTAATGCTCTAAGGCCAGTACAGTACAGGTACAGGTACAGGAGGACCATTTGCATTTGTGGCAGTCCAGCACTCATAGGCCGCGTTCCCACTACAAGCTTAAAACGGTTTTGAAACGGTTTCGATCCTCACAGTCCCCACGTCAGGTTGGCTCAACACGCTTTCCAAGTGTTAAATCGCCCCAAAGTGTTGTAAATGTTAACACTCATTTCAACAGGTCTCGCTCCGGTTCGTGCGCTTGAAACGCTTTATATTTCTTGAGTTGGGAACTGTACATTTTTAGTGGGATGAGAATGCATGTTTAGGGTTTCCCTCCCCCAATAGCTTGCTTCCAAAGATAGTGATTTTACTGTAAAAATCCACCCCATAAGCAGCCGTTACACTGTAGCAATCCACCCATTTCACACCTGATAACAATGTTGCAATTCTTTGCAATTCTGGCTCTTTGAAAGTTCTGACTTTTAGAAAGGGAAAAGGGAGGAAAGCAGCTGAAGTTTTGGTGAGATGTGTGAATGTTTAAGCTGTGACTGTGGAGTGAGCGGGCGAATGTGTACCCTGGGCAATGGGGAGAGGAGGGGAAAGAATCGCTGGCTGCTGGGTGCCGTTTTTCATCCATCCTGGCAAGCGGTAGCCAACCAGCCAACCAGCTAGGCTCTGTGAAGGGGTCCCTTATGGGTGGCATGTTCATGCCAGGGGTAAGAGGGCAGGGCAGCCCCGAAAAGTAGCTTTTAAAAAGTAGCCACTTGAATACCCCTTGAGTCACGTACGCCACGTTCAATCCTTAGAATCCAGATCAAACGCGATTAAGTTGAAAGTAATGGGATCAGGCAAATTCGTGTTAGCATCCGGTTCTATTATTTCAGTTTAGGAAAACCATTTTAAGCTTGTAACGGGAATCGGGCCATAGGCAGCCAAAAATGTGAATGGTGCTCCTGTACTTGGAGAATAGTGGCCCGCACCACCACTGTATGCTAACCCCTGGCTGGTGCAATTGGCTGCCACTGTCCACATCACATGTCCATGTCACAGGCAGCCAATCAATCTGGGGGAGGGTGGAGACTGGCCTGACCTGGTGATGTGCTTCACCACCCCTGAATCAAGCACCCTGACAACCTGCCCATGCAGGGCATCGCCCAGGGGGCATGTCTGGATGCCCCCCTGCCATCCGCCCTCCCCCCTCTCTGTTATCTGTGGGGTGTTTCCTCCTTTCTCTTGGGGACCAGATCTCCAAGAGGAGGAAAAAACATGGAGGGGGGGAGGAAACAGCCTGCAGAGCATGGCCTGGTTGTGTGTGCCTGGATGCCCCCCTGCCATCCTCCCTCCCCCCTCTCTGTTATCTGTGGGGTGTTTCCTCCTTTCTCTTGGGGACCAGATCTCCAAGAGGAGGAAAAAACATGGAGGGGGGGAGGAAACAGCCTGCAGAGCATGGCCTGGTTGTGTGTGCCTGGATGCCCCCCTGCCATCCTCCCTCCCCCTCTCTGTTATCTGTGGGGTGTTTCCTCCTTTCTCTTGGGGACCAGATCTCCAAGAGGAGGAAAAAACATGGAGGGGGGAGGAAACAGCCTGCAGAGCATGGCCTGGTTGTGTGTGTGCCTGGATGCCCCCCTGTCATCCTCCCTCCCCCCTCTCAGCAATATTGCAGGGCTTTTCCTCCCCCTCCCCTCTTGGGGATCATGGCTTTTTGAGTCCCAGCGCACTTGTGCAGCAGTTCAGATGGCCCCTGTTGCACCTGAAAGGTACAGTTGGTCACCGGTGGACAGATCAGGTAAGGAATTAGGATTGGGGAGGGTCGGGTTGTTTGTAGTGCAATATTTTGTGCACCACAGCCAGTTTATAATTAGATAACATCTGGGCAGGCAGGGGGCATTTGTAGGCTCTAAATACCTCCTGCCTCTGCAGATGCACCTGCCCAGATGTGAACTAATCATAAACTAAGAGACAAATTGCCATCTCCTCATTGCCATGAAAAAAACTGAGTGTAGGATCCTGCTTTGATTGTGAAAGGTATGCCATTCACATGGCTGGTGTCTCCCACCTTCAGAGTTGAAATTCCCACCCAATATGATTAAAAGTCAGACAGAAAAGTGCCATATTACCTTAGATTTGTGGTTGTTAGGGAGAACTAAAGGTAGTTGAAACACCATAGCTGTAGTCAAACCCACATGAAAATTAACTTTTTGTGAATACACATCCAGTAGCCACCTCTGAAATGGTATAAGTATAAAGAAGAAATAGAGTGCAAACCCAGGCTCTGCCCTAGTGAGTGAAATGGGATGCTGCCAACTTTTTTTTTTCTGCCTAATTCCCAGTAACAGGAGGAGAAAAAACATTTGGGACCAATTTATCCTTCCCTCTACCATTCTCTTATTCCATCTTATTCTCCCATTGCACTTCATGAAATTTCTCAGAAATGTAGATTTCTCAGAAGACTGTATCCTGAAAGGCAGAGGGATAAGTGACGTCAATTTGTGTCTGTGTTTCTATTGGATGATTTTGGAGACAGCAAATTTCACATTATGCAAAACTCTGCTGATGTAAGTTCCAAGTTCAACCCAATACCATGTTTTTGCCTTTCTTCCACCTAACCAAGAATCGTGTAAGCAATCATTTCTTTATAATTCTGAAGAAATAACATTTTTAACAAACCCCTTTGTGAGACAGTTCACTAACAATAAAAGCTCCCTTCTGGCATTTGTTAACAAGTCAGGAGACAGCAAGCCTGAAAGTGCTCTGAGGTTTCATTCTGTTGTTCTTGGGGATATTTTAAGAGCATTCAATTGTTTTGAGATTTGAAAGATGTATTTTTAGTTGGGAATAGATCAGACCAGAAAGTAATTTCATGTGCAATAAACAATCTTAGCATGAACAACCCTCACAAGTGGAATCTCAGATAACAAGTTGCTTTTCTAGCTCACATTATTTTCTTTTACTCAAAGGATCTACATAAACCACTCTAGGATGCCTATGAAAAAGTTACTGCTGAAGTTTCAAATCCTGAAAGGCTCTCTTTTGTAGTTCAGATGCAATTAAGTTAACTGGAACTCTTTCACTGTTTTCCCAAATGAAGGCCAATTTAAATTTTACTTGCTGATGAAAAATCCTTCCCAATGCCAGCAGTCTTGCTGGGCACAGAAACTTTTAAATGCCTACCCGAAAACTTTTTGCATTTATTTTCATTTAAAAAATGTGGAGCATCAAATACTAGTATAACTTCCCTTCAGAACTATTTAGAAATCATATGCCTATTCAGCATGCATGCTCATTTAGCAAATTTAATGGCCAGCATGACGAACTCAGGTATGTATGTATGTATGTATGTATGTATGTATGTATGTATGTATGTATGTATGTATGTATGTATGTATGTATGTATGTATGTACATTTTATCCCACCCTATACCCAAAGATCTCTGGACAGGTAAAATGTAAAATCAAACATCATTAAAACAACAACAGTATGTATTAAAACAGTAGCATCTGCAAGTGGGAAAAGAAAGTATCCCCATCAACTGAAGGCCAGGGCAAAGAGGTGCATCTTCACTACCTTCCTAAATGTGTACAGTGAAGGAGACACACCTCAAGGGGAAGACTATTCCATAACCTAGGGGCCATCACTGAGAAGGCCCTCTCCCAAGTGCCCACCCCTTTTGCTGCTGAGGGTGATGGGTCAACCAGGAGGGCCTTTCCTTCAGGTCTTAAGGCACAGGCAGATCAATATGGGAGTAGGTGTTCCTTCAGATATTTGTGCCCCAAGTCATTTAGGGCCTTATAAGTTAAAGTTAGCACCTTGAATTGAGCTTGATAGGAAATCAGGAGCCAGTGCAACTCTTTTAAGACTGCCATGATGTGCATCCAGTCTCTAGCTGCTGCATTCTGAACTAGCTACTACTTCCAAACCGTCTTCAAGGGCAGACCTATGTAGAGCACATTACAATAATCTAGTCTGGAGGTTACCAGAGCATGGATAACTGTGGCCAAGTCATTTCCATCCAGGAAAGGCTTCAACTGGTGCACCAGCCATAGTTCTGAATAGGCATTCTTGGCCATGGCCTCTACCTGAGCTTCGTGTCAGTGCGGAGTCCAAGAGCACCCCCAAATTTTGCATCTGTCCCTTCCAGGGCATTACAACCCCATTGATGACAGGGTGTCTTCCAACTACATGGGCCCAAGAACCTGTGACACACAGCACCTCTGTCTTGTTTGGATTCAGCTTCAGTTTATTGGCCCCCATCCAGCCCTTCATTCTAAATTATGCATGCTTTTTTCTGGATTATCCAAATAATCTGGATTAAATAAGTGATGTCCATTTATTTTCACTCAGCGTAATCCAGTTCAAAGGGTTGTTGTGGGCAGAAATATGGCATAGATGAGCAAAAATATGGCAGCATTCAGGCATCCGTACAGTGTAGCCGCACATCTTCTGCCCTGAACCCCCAATGCTGCACTGAGTCAGGAACAAAGCACACTGTTTTGGATGGTGTCTTGCCCCTTGATTCAGCTGTCAACTTTCATCTAGCATGGCAGAGATGATTGTAATGGAAACTAAAAGGTAGATTGTAATGAACGGCCATTGGCATCCCCAGATCACAAAACATGTAAAACCAAAGAATATGTCAAAGGTATTCTAGTGGCAGTGATAAAGGTAAGGCTCTTATTATGTAAAAGATGCACTACTGAATCATTCATTAATACTTTCTGAAATGCAGCAACTACCTAAATGAGTTAATAGTGGATTTACTGAATATTGAATCTTTTTTTTTCTTTTTTGGAACACTGTAGGAAGGTTATAAAATTTGGCCTCCCTGTATTTCTGCAACTTGGAAGACTTAGAAGAATGGCTTTTTCATAGCTTATAGAAATAAAGCATATGTCAACTCTGATGAGTTTTTGACACTTGTTCAAAATATACTTATGCATTGAGGTGACATCAGCACAGTGCTCCTGAACTACAACAGATATGTGCCCAGATTGTGGGGAGGCATTTTCTGAATGGCTCTGCTCCCAGGGAAATGCAGTGGCCATAACCGTGCCTGGCACAAGAGCACTCCAGTGAGTTTCAAGTAGCCTGATTTGCAGCCCAGGCTGCGTCCAGAAGCATTCCCATCATCTCTCTTATGTCTTAGGCTGGGTCCAGATTGCAAGCTTAAGCTAAAGCCACATCCAGGGATGTGAAATAAAAGCAAGATGTCACTCCTGATGGAACTGCATTTCTACAGTTTGCATAATTTCAGGGTAATATATGACTATAGTCATGTGGCACAAATCTTTTGATCTTGAAGATATTAAATATAGATTTGTGGGTGTTTTGAGGAAGGAATTCCAGAAGGACATTTGTTTGTAGTCACTGCACAAGCTGTTAGTACATGAGACGTACCAGTGTTTTACACAAACCTCCATTAAAATACTTGCTTATACATTTACAAGAAGTTTTATATGTTTTGTGTGCATGCATTTAGGGTCTTCTGGAGAATAGTGAAATGTGCTCTTAAAACTTTCTTCAGAATTTAATTCAGAATTAATGAGCCTTTTTGTTACAATCAAGTTTTGAGTTTTGTTTATGCAAATTTTGTTGAGATTTACTCTGTATCTGTCTCCAGGTACTGAATAATGAAGATGTAATTTGTGCAGCCTATTTAAAAAAGGATATATGTTAGCAGAACATCCATATGGTATATCAAATCTTTACGTTTCAATTGTCTTTGCCCTTTAAAGATGTGTTCTGCCATAAATTAATGGTGGTGCTTAGCATCTTGTAAGCTGTAGCATTGCCTGTAGCTGTATTTTTAAATGAATGAAATGTTTATATGTCACTACTTGGATAATTGCACAGTATCATCTTAATTAATCATTTTTAATTGTGTGTATAAATTGCTTCTGAGTGTTTTAAAATTATTATTTAAGTTCTTCAAGTAATATTAAAAATATTAAAATCCTAAGAAAGAAATCCAAACTTAAAGATCCAGTTTCTGGGGAAAATCCAGAGCTGCTATAGTGGATTAATCTGTTCATGATTGGCAAAGCCAGCAGCCCCAATCATATATCTAACTTATACAGCAAAAACACAGGAACATTTAAAATTGTATACTAGAACAGAGCAGTATTTCTTCTAATCCAGCAAGCAATGGGATATGGAATAACTGACCTAGGATCAGTCACAGGGCAGAGTTTCCACCCATTCTTGTGCCAGATGCATTTGCCTCCCTCTGCTTCCTCCAAAAGGTGCAAACTTTCAGTAAGTTGGGAGCAAGTACTCCAAAACTGTCTTTCTTTCATATATTTGCTGCTCTTTATCCTATACAATGCTTCTGTTACTGTATCCTATATATCAGGTTTATAGTTTGTTTATAGTTTATATAGGTCATGTACTCAGTAGCAATCAATATTTTATAAAGTTCATCTTTAAAAGCTATGAAAAAGATAAATCTATATAAAACAGAAGCAATATATATAGAAAATAGGAATTCTGTAGGTTATTGTGCATATCATATAAAGTAAAATAAAACTCATATTTTGTTGTGATAGTGCCTTAAACCATAAGAACACAAAAATACTAGAAGCAAACATGGGGATATTATTATTTTTTTCTAGATTCAGCTTCATTGAAACTACAGGATTTTGCTAACATAATGTGCTTTCAGGGAAATTCTCTAGTTTCCCAGGAGAAGATGCACCAGGTAGGAAGACAAGAGCTGAGTTAATTTTCTCACAGTGACACAAGTACATCAAAAGGCTCTAAGTACAACACAGTCAGCCATCTCTCCCAGTGCCAGGAGCCTTAATTTCGCAGACACGATAATAGGAAACAGATAAATTCTGAGCATTAACATTGTCAGGCTTAAGATGAGATTCTTTCTGTGGTTTGAAATGTGGTGCTGCATGTATTTTTAATATAATTAAATAATTTATCACAAAATATATTGACTGCATTATTCCATGAATTTGACACAAATTACAACCATTTGTCATTAAAACAAGACATTTAGTCTACTTTTTTGTATGAATTCTATCTCATTCAAAATGGATTTTTTCCCCCAGTACAAACCTTATACCATGAATACAGAATTCTTTAGGATTTTAAAAGTTAAGCTGATTTAATATTTTAAAGCATAACATTATGGAAAGCTATAATTTGAGTCTGAAAATTTCCTTCAACTTGTAATCTCCCTGTTTTTCGTTCTACTCAAATTTCAGACTTCCCACATTCCTGGAAATCAAAGTTCATGTTGCACCCTGAAAGATAATAACATTAAGTCTATAACACAAAGGCTGCATCCCCAAGCAATAAAAAGCCTGCTAAAAAGCTTTTTTGCCTCTGAGTGCCCCCATGCCTGGCTTTTCTTTGAGCTTCCAGCGCCACAAAAGGAGGAAAATCTGCGGGGGGGGTGGGAGTGCACTTTAAAGAAGACTACCAGTGCAGTTTTTGGAAGCTGCGGGTTTTCCTGGCAGCATTTACCATGGGGACGCTCCGTGGCAAAAGGGGTGGGGATTGCCACCTGCACACACAGCCATAAAACATCCAGACATCTCCCAGAACTGCGGCAGCTTCCCTTCCTTTCCCTTTCTAAAGGTCAGAACTTTCAAAGACCCAGAATTGTGGAGAATTGCAACATTGTTATCAGGCGTGAAGTGGGTGGATTGCTACAGTCACCGCTGCTGTACAGGGTGGATTTTAACAGTGATCAGAGGGAAAGTGTTGAGAGTGAATGAGCAAACGATTGCATAGCCGATGGCTGCAGCCGCTGCCTTTGCCAGCATAGGAAGCCATTTCGGGGGGGGGGGCGGAGATCTGGGAGACGAACCGAGAACTGATGGCTATTTTTCCTTTGGACTTGTCGGGGGTTTCTTCTTGGTTGTGGCTGCACAGAGCGCAGTCCTTCCCCCTTCCCACTGGCACCCTATCAACAAGAGAGGGGGCGGGGAGAAAAAATGTGGGCAAAGAAAACACGCTTCCATGGGGACAGAAGGTGTGTTTTAAACACGCGTTTTGCTGAGCCTCATGTGGACACTTATTCCGGAATTGAACAGCACTTTTAAAGTCTGCTGGAATAGAGGACCGGTAGAGGGGAACTAGAGAGGCAAATAAGTTGCTTGGGGATGCAGCCGAAGCTCTGTACCAAGGATGATTGGAAGTTCATTATTTGATCTATCTCATGTGACTGCTGAGATTCATAATGATAAGAATTTGAGATTTGGTGGACTTTTTGTATGGATTTCCATCTTAAATATTTCCCATATATTGCCCTACCATCGTCACTTTTGATGGGTCCATAACTTAGGCCCTGTCCCCATGCAGGTTTTGGTCCAAATCAAAATTGGGAAGGGCCATCCCCATGAAATTTGGGGATCCCCTTACCATACTTTCTGCAGACCAAATTGCTGAAATCTGCACCAAACTTGGTCTAGGAAAAAACTGTTCTTGGCAAGTTTGGTAGCTGAGTCTGCGTTATTCTGAGAACCGAGTCCATGAATGGGGATAGTCCTAGGCTATTTGGGGAGTATTTGTGCTCACCATTCTTGTACTGTGCATTGGGGAATCACAGCTTTTGATACTTTGGGGGAGTAAATGATGACAAAACAGTGATGATGATGCGGTCAAATGGCCTTCGTTGTCCCACAAGTCTGTTTTCTTTGACAATTATTCCACCCTCAATCCCCGATCACCAAAGCAGGCATGATAATGGCTTAATTTTGCACACAAGTGCTTCACTATTTCTGTGTGTCCTTGTGGTGATGCAGAGGTACGCATAACCACGAAACTGCCACCAAAACTTCATAGCGGCTTTGGTTAATGAGCTGGCTTTTAAAAATTATTGTTATTGCCTTTCATTCATAACTTCTCTTTACCACTAAGGAGAGGAGTGTTGCGTTTGGTGGTGTTTCCTTGTAATCGCTACAGCGGGCAGTACAGGGGTGGGATAATGTCAGTCCAGCTTACTATCAGGAGAGAGGGGCAGAGAGGAGGTGACACTGTTTCCCCATGCAGGGGTTTGGCATGGTTTGCATGGGGACAGCCGTATTTGCATACAGTCCGCATTAATGCAAATGGCATGGGGACAGGGAAATTTGGCCCTGCACCCAGTCTAAAATGAGCCAAATTCTGACCAAATGCTTGCATGGGGACATGACCTTAAAGATCTATTTTCAAGGAAAGATGCTTAGATACTATAATAGAATTATCCTTTCACTATGCTGACTAAGCCAAGTTTACACGAGTCTCTTTCCTTTAGCATAACAACTTCTGTCTTGGCCAACCTGCTATCTTTCTCAAGCTTCTTCTCCCAAATTCAGGAGTCCATGAACACTGCTTTGGTAAAGATACTGTCATCTCCTGTAATGTCTTAATTGCTGCATATAATGTGTGCTCTGCCCGAGAAATAGGATTCTGTGGGGCAATCTCTAAGTAACTTACACCATGTTGCCAGTTTCCCATTCATAATATAAGCACGGTTTTAGCTATATAAATTTATGTGCATAACTGTTAGACCCACTACTCATATTCTGCTATCGTTACCACTCAGTTCAATTTTGATCTTATCAAGATTATTCCATAGCCAAAAGATTCCAATGGTAGCAAAAGACTGGGCAGTCAAACCACATTGGAGGGGCCCATCTTCACAGCACTCCACCCAAAGGAATTTAAGGACTTCAATGCCTTTCAAGGGCACAGCAAAACCCACCACATTTGGACATGGACCAACTTAAGAATTAAGGCCTTAATGATGGCAATAGAAATGTGAAAGTTCTCGCCAAGATTTCCAAAGGATATCAGGGAAGCCTGATGCAATGGCGGCACCTCACCAGTCTGTCTCCTGCCCTGGAAATGGAGACATGCTAGGCTATGGCTAGGCAGGTTAGAAACAGCAACTCTATCTTAATTAAGCATTGTATTCTGAAATTGTATAGTAACTCACAAAAATGCATTTGATATACATTTATTTTCAATCTGGAAATTAAAATACATGAAATCCTTGAAAATGAAAATGAAGGAAAATTGTTTCAGTGCCAATCAATAGAAGCTGATTCATTTCCTTTCCCTTCTTAAGTTAGATTATTTGTAAAAAGCCCAGTTAATATCAGTATAGAATGCTTATGCTTGAAGAATGATATAGTTTGATATTCATTGATTTCTTTTCCCTTGAACACTGTGAAAGAAAGGTGAAGGCCTTGCAAAGGCCTTGTGTCGTTTCACTGTCTTTTTACAGCATGCAGCAAGATCATTCTAAACAATTTAGAATAAAGTTTTATCCTTGGAAACATTTATCAAGTATGGGTGAGCCTACACCAGGGCATGATGAAATGTTTTTATCTGTTTGCCAGTGGTGTTTGTTGGTCTTGTTTTATTTTATTATGTTCTAGGGATGTGCATGAATGGGTTTTATTTGCATTCAGTTCATATCAAATAAAAAAATAATATCTGTTCAAATGTGGTAGGATTCTATTTGGAATGAATTTATTCGTAAGAATACGTATATGTATCTGATACGTCTCCAATACATATCCCATAATATATCCGCTCTGAAAGTGTCAAATCTGCCCTGAATCCATTTTGAATCTGTTCTTAATCCATGTTGAATGCACTCTGGATCCATTGGAGATGTGACTGGTCCAGCCGCTTTCACGGTTCCCTGGTTCACAAATGTTCCGAAACATTCATACGTATACAAATGTCAATGTATGAATGTCATAACATACAATTCATATACAAATGTCTGAATTCATCCGAATTCGTCCAAATTCTTCTGAATATTGAATATTATGAATATTCATGCCCACCCTATTATGTTCTCTTTCGTTTACTGGCCAGTGACTGTAATAAAAATGCCCTAATACTAGGGCATGATGTTAGCCACACAGTGCCATGGTTGCCTGTAAAACCTCTCTCAATGTTCTCATGCTGCTCTAGCATGGGGATTCCAAACAGTATTGCCGGGAAAAGCTCCAAGAAACTTCCAAACATGGCAGGAGATTCTAGGACCATTGGAAGGTAGGAATAGGTAGGCATGATCCCGCTTCCATTTTCCTTTGGAGGATGACCATATTATCAGACATCATACCTCATACATATTCACATGGCTAATTCCAAGAATCTTATAGAAACATGGGAGAAAACCAGAGAACTAAATAGGCAAATAAATACTGCATTTCTTTCTCAGTGGAAAACCTAATGGAGGTAATATAGTCCCACATAGATTATTAAGAAATAATTATCTGTGATAAGTATGTGAAGAATGTAAAATAGCACTTATTCTAGTTGGGTAGAGGGAATGTGCGTAAAATATATTCAGCAAATTCTGCTGTTTTTGTTTAACTTTATATCTGAAAAGTGAAAAGAAATACTCCCAACTGAAGAAGACATAGAGAAAGGATTTCATCCAAATGATTTGGATAAGAGCTATTTAGAAAGCTTACTGCTAACTTGAATAAATGTAACTTCCAAACTTTCAGAAGTGCATATACTACTGTATTTCATATGCTATAAGTCTGGGAATATATTTAAGTGAATATGGTTGATTATTCCAGCATGCAAACAGTTTAAATTTGTTTGCCTTTTCTAAAAGGCTTCAATATTGTTTACAGTTTATCTTACTACATAATAGAACCATGAAGCTTATCTGAATCTGCCTGAGCAACTTCTACTCAGATAAGCATTATCAGAATTGTGCTTATGACAGCTCATTTAAGATACAAAACTTTCATATTCTTTCTAGAAGGCATTGTGATACTTGAAATTGAAATAGCCCAGGAATGTTCAACTGCACCGTTTCACAGAAAACTTTTAATGCCGCAGTGTAGGAACAGACATGATGCCTGGGGCAGAAAGGATCCCACAGCACAACAATCTCTCCTTCTAGAAGTTGACACAAGCCTGCAAGCAGATGCAAATGCAAAGAAAGGTCAACCATGTTGATGCCAACAAATACAAAATGAATCCTAGAATCTAGCCTTATTTTACTACATGGTAGGAAATATAATGACTTGTGCTGTGATTTAAGCTTTTCCTTGGCAGCAGGGACCCCATCCAATGATGCCTCAGAGAGTCCCTCTGCAAAGATGATGAAGATAGAGTGATACCCCTCTTAATAGCCATCCTGTGATCTCCTTGGCCCACATTTTGCCCTGTAATGGATCACAGTGTGGTCAGCAGGATTGAAGGAAGGCTTCCAAATGGATTCTTGCCCTATTTTCACCACCTTTATGGTCATGATCCACAGACCATTGTTGGCTCTATTCAAACCCACAGCACCCTGACAATGACTTCATCCACCTGGATACTTAGTGCACTGTAGGAGAATCTCCTGGGGTGGGGTATCTAAATTTACCCATCACAGTCAACCCCCAAGCCTTTTGGTCCCAAAAGCAGCCTAAATGCAACTTCACTGGGCATGATTTCCATTTAGACCTGTTTCACAGAACAGCCAACTTCAGAGCCATTTCTGGCCCTCTGGGGTCATTCTGAGCAGAAATCTCATAGTAAAGTGAATGGTGTTTAACCACTGTGACTCCCTCACCCACACTGGATCCCACTCCAACAGCTCCCAATCTTGCCTTTTTGCCACACATGCAGATGCAGCCAAAATTTAAGAAACAAAACTGTGCCACCTATTTGCATCACACAGGAAGCATCATGGTCCTGTGGACAGGATCCTAAGCAAGTGAAATCTCAATCACTCTGTTTCTGCTGCAATAAACTGTCTCCTCTACCCTTTCCCAGACCATGAGATGACACATTACTGCAGTGCAGAAAATGACCACCTGACTCCTGAGAGGTGAAGTCTGTTGAAACTGTAGTCTCTGCCAGAGCTGTGGGCATCACAGCAGCATTGCTGACATGTCACTGATGGTGTGAGATCACATTCTTCTCCATCCCAACCTCTTCCTCTACGAGTGGAGCTAAGATATTTGGATTGCATCATAATCTGACCTATTTTATAAAGGGAACGTTTATATAGGATATAGGGTATATTTGGAAATGTTCTAACCATCACTTCCTTTTCTGGAAAAGCAACGAAGGTAATGCAAAAATGAATGAATACAAGAGCCCTATTTATAGCCAAAGCCTACCAATCATCAGTGCTGATTCACACAACCAGATAGAAACAGTTAGCTCTTGTCTGTTCTTTCTCTAAATACATGTTCCAAGCTCCAATTCCTGTCTTCTCTTATTCTCAGTTGCCTACAGTAGCCTCCGTCAGTGTTTCCTATCTCACTGTCAGTTAAAAGCACACATCAACCTTAGATAGTAAAACCCAGTTAAACATGACAGTCCCAGAGCACTGGAAAATGTACCTTGTCCTTTCACTCAAATTTATTCCATCCATGTTCGCAAAATATCCTTTTAAAAAGCTATATACAATTTGTTTCACAAGTCTGTGCCAATCAAGAAATAGCCCAAGGACATCAGTTTTGGTTTAGATTCACAGCAATATGTGATGAGAATAAAAATGATTATATTCAGTCCTAGACTTCAAGCTCTGGGAAAATGCTTAAAGCATAGATTAATACTTACATCTAGCTAAGCAGAACACAAAAGATGTGCATGCAGCGCTATGGAGCAAGGCATTTGCATGCAGTGGTCTCTCAAGAAATGTTGAACAATTTCATTCATCCCTTTGCAAATTCATGTAAAATGGAGCTGTCAATGGCTTCTAGCCCTGAAGGCTATTTGATTACTTCTATGACTCTATATCAGCTGCTGAGAACCTGTGAATAGGGCAAATTATTGTGCTTATGTAGACTTCATTTCTAGCTGTCCGACCATGCTCTGTTGGACTAAATGAGCCAGTGATTTGATTGGTCAGGGTATCTCTTTTATTCTTTTATCTCTCCCTTCTCACAAACCTGCAACATAAGAAAAAATCAGTTGTGCATCAGGGCTGCAGCCGTGATCCCAGCATGCATTTGAACGGAGAAAGACACCTGGAGGCAGTTGGCTCTGCCCAAAGCACCCTGTGACATCTTCTGGGTTAGATGATTCATTCCTACTTAGTATATGACATTCATAATGGCTGTCCTCTTGGACTTGTCTTTAGGAATGAAAGTCCTAATCTTATTACAAAAATGCAATATATGTACCAAGAAGAAGAGATGGTATTCTCAGTAGTAACAGGAACAGATCATTTAAATTCCTAACTCACAATACAGATGTCATCACTTGTGGAAGGACTGACACAGTTGGAGAGAGAATATTCATCTATACTCTTAACTATTAAAAATCCACCTGGAAGTGGTGACAGATTAAGATAAATTCATGTTATGATCTAGTCAAAGGAATATTTTAAGGGTCATATAAATGCCATGCTTTCACTTAGCTCGGTGGGCTATCTGTGGTGGCACACCTCCATATTCATTAGTGTCAGTCATGGTCCATAATATCCAACACCAGGAAACATAGCTGGAGACAAGGGTTTTAAAATATACATAGAGGGCATGTGCCAGGCTGAGAGACCTCTTAAAGGAACTGCTCCTAAGGCAGTGGGTGAGTGACTATAGACAGATTAATTCTTCTCAGTATCAGTATGCCTAGTATGAAATATGGTAAGCTGCTGAAAGACTAAACAAGCCATTGTGATAAGAGGCTGCTAGACTAGATGGGGTGCTGGGCCAACCTAGTAGACATTCCTTTTGTGTTCTTTCAGTTCACTATATGAATTGCCTTTATAGAAAAAAGTATAATTACCTGTCTTCCCAATATTGCTAAGCATCTACACACTGCTGCAATGTGATGTGAACCAGTCGCCCACTTCAGGAATTCTTCTGTCCCAAAATGGAAGGCGGTTGGAAAGTTTTCTTTTCCTGCTTCTTTCAATAGTAATTAAGTTAGATCCTTAACATTGACTTTTCACAAGACATAGCATTTATTTTATTTGAGAAACATGACCCTTGGGATCCATAGTTTATTCTAGCTGAAAGCATCTGCATGTTGTAAATGCACAAAGGACTTCAGAAGAGTTGAAGTTAATGAAGTAACATTGTATCGGTGAGATTTAATTTTTTTTCCCTGAGACTTTAGAGATTCCAACTTCAGCTCTTTGAAGCTATTATACTGCAGTGGTATTGACTGATTAATTGATATAGCACTGCCAATGTGGGTGGCAGGCTGATATCACACAAGTCATTCTGAATGTTTATGTGATGTATCTTCTAATAATGAATGCTATTTTCACATTCTTAACCTAAGCATTGAGTCTAGTGAATATTCTAGAGAAAGCTGAGCACTTGGCAAATGGTTAATGTAATATGAATGCTATGTATGGTCTTTTGGGTACAGGTATAGTGCTGTGTAAGCAACTGCTCAACAATAATAATGGATATTTGGTGAAGGAAAATGAGCTCGTAAGTATTAGCCTGGCCTCTTCTGAACTTCCATGAGTTAACGTAGTCATGTGCATAAGAACTTGCTTCTAAACATTTAAATTCAGCCAAAATCCAGGGATGTGCATGAAAAAAATTCACATTCATACCGCTATCAAATTGAAAATCTGAAAATTCATTTTGTTGTCAAATAATTAAACAGAAAAGCTGGATTTTTGTATTTTTTCAAACTTTTTTGTGACATTTCTACCATTTTTTCAATTGAAAAAGTCCTTTTTCATGAACAAAATACAGCAAGATATGAATATTTGATTGAATTTTTCAATTTTGCAAGTAGGGAACTAATTCACTTTGATTGAATTTTTTGATATTCATAAAATCAGCCTTTTGATTCATTGTGAATGTTTATGAATTAAATATGAATCTCATTTTGCACATCCCTAGCTGAGTCATTCACATCACATCACATTAACCAACTACTAGCATGCAAATGGAGTTTGGAACTGATTAGCTAGTTGTTATGTTGCTGCTCATCCAGAAAGGGTGCAGAGGGAGCTGTATTAATGCTTGAAAAGGAAGGAAGGAAGACTTGCTTGAGTATCTTTTATGGAGATCAAGGCAGCATTTGCACTAAGCTGCTGGTTTCCACCAGCAGCCCCCAAGGAATGTCTTTTCTGCATTACAGACTAGTTTAGAAACAGGTCATGCCTCCCAGTAGAATTCTACAAACCACTTGAGCAGCCTATGGCATGAAAATAGTACCATAATCGACCCTAATAGGAGAATTATTTAAAGTGGTTTCTGAAGCATTCCTTATTGATGGACCAGATGCGCATGTGCATACAGTCAGTGCCTGATCCAGTCTAGTGGATGCAATAGCCTAGTGCCATTTTGCCAGATTCCCTGAAGAACCATGGAAATGTGCCACTTCTAAGTATCTGGCTAGACATCTCCAGCCAACAGCTTTGAAAACTGCAAACTTTCATTTCCAGCCTTAAAATTTGGGCCCAAATGGCCAATCCATATGGCTCAGGCTGAAAGAAGGTATCCTTTGGAACCTGGACCAATTCACTTGATCTAGCCAAGACCATCTCAGTCTGGGCAGAATTCTGCCCAAGAGAAAGAGAAGCTGCTGCATCAATAATGTTTGTGGGGAAATCCCAGGTGTGCTCTTCCCATTGGCTCTGAGCTTTCTCCTGTAAAATGTCATTATTTCCAAGCACACACTCCAGACTAAGGGCAGATCTGGGAACATTCTGGCAGGTCTGTTAGGAAGAACGTTTGAGATGCAATTTTAACCCTTAAAATTAAAGGCCAATTCAATAATACCCAGAAATAGTGAAGCATTGGTTTCAAAAACAAAAAGTTCCCCATAAAATCAAATGAATCAGACATAAAAAAATGTCAAAGACAAGCACATTCCAACACAAATTCACCTTTTATTGAAACACAGAAATATTTTTTTATAAAAATAGCATAAAAATCCCAAAATGTCAAAAATGACAGGTCAGCAGCTGCTTGTCAAAACACAAAACCCTCCAGCAGCAGTAGAAAAATCCATAGTGTGTTCTAAAATCTCCCACTTTCTGCTTCTTTATTGTGCAAGCAGCAATCCATTAGTCCAGCACAGTGAATCTTTTATAATAAAACTCAATGCAAAGGGCTCGTTTAAAATGAACTTTAGCAGTTCTCATGTCAAAGTCCTTATTAAAGTTTAAAACTATTTTACCCTAAAAAGTCTACGCAGATCACTACAGGGAAGCCCTAAACCCCCTGAATATTAATCGCATAAATCTTTCCTCACCCTTTTGATGCCAGATACAGTTAAATTGTAATCAAGGACAGGACCTGCTGCAGTCTGCACTAGCATGTGAACAGCAGTCCCTTATATTGGGATATAATCTGAAATAAGGCCCAGCATGGAAAGGGCCTTAGTAGAAGTGACCAAGTGCAATTTGCAGTAATTAGGATCTCTGACTGTTCTTATCCTGTCCTTGATTACAGTGTATTTGTGTTAAACAAAACCAAACATTAATATGACCTATTTGATGAAGCCCAGTCTAAGTTGGCTAATGTTTGTAATGATGATACATTTGTGATTCAAAGTTTGCATAAGCTCTTGAGTTCTATTACAGGTTTTGACATTCCATTTCCCAGAATTTTCCCACATCTCTGATTGTGAACCTTAACACAATATTTATTTTTAATTAAAGTTACCCTTTGTAATTTCATTGACAATAGTCAACTCAATCTCTGTATCTCTGTTAAGTTTTTTAAATAAAGATACTTCTTTGTTGTTTAAATATTTGCTTCTCTGGATTTCTTCAGGAAACCAAATTATAGTTTCTTGGGAAAATTCCTTTCAAAGTTCAAATGTTTCAGTGAATAAACTTTATTGAGTAGTTGCTTGACCATATCAAGTATCAAGTATACAAAGATAAAACCATAGAAGAATAAAATCAGTATAAACAAGAGTAAAATCAGGTCTGTACATATGTTATAGTTACAAATCCTCGTCACCCTTACAAGGCACTCCATTAGTCTCAATGAAAAGTTTCCTGAGCCGGGCTGCCTTAAGCAAGTACAAAGCCACCTTATATGTTGCCTGAGCATTCTCTCCCTGCAGAAGGTAGTTCACTTTTTGCTCTGCATTCCAAAATCTCATATTTTGCAAAAGGGGATCCAGGCATGCTGTTCTTAATTGAGAGTACAAGGGGCAAGTAAACAAAATGTGTGAGAGGTTTTCAACCTCTGTTGCCCCACAGATGCACAGTCTATCTTGATAAGGTATCTGAAGGTATCTACCATACTTCATCATGGAGTCAGTCAATTCAAATCGTGCATAAGTGAGTTGCTGTCTCAACGGATGGGGCATCTTATAAACCAGGTACTTTTCAATTCGGAAAATAGATTTTGTACGTGCCAACCATTTTAATGATTTTATGTTGCAGAGGTTTGCAATATCATTTTGGGCACTGATGTCCTTTACTCGCTGCTTAAAGCCTTCTTTTGCTATCAGACTGGTATGCCCTAATGTTTGCAGGGACAAACCACAGCGAGAAATTTCACTGTGTACTTTATGGACCCATGTATTGGTGTTCTCATTCCTATATTGTTCCTCCAAGCACATTCTTGATAATCTATTTCCCGGCAAAGAGACTAAGCGCATCCAAAAGTTAAATATTTTGATATTAATGGAGCATTGGATAGCTTGAATGCCAAGTTCTGCTCTAACAGCAGGGGCTGGTATGGTATTGTTGATACCTAGCATTCGTCTTAAAAAGCGGGTCTGGATTTGTTCTAACTGAGAGGTGTTTGAGAAACCCCAGATTTCTGCTCCATAGGTCAGCATTGGAATGACTTTTGCTCTGTATGCAGTAATGATGGGGAACAGAATGCCTGGATGCCTGTAATTAAACAGCATTATGTTTCAGCATTACGTTAATGATGACCCATTTTGACTGGGTCCAAAGCAAATGTCCCAGGTATCTAACCTTAAATGCTGAACCCTAAGTGCTATGTTGTAGTACAAAATCCATCAAAGAAATCAGTCTAGGAAAGGAAACTGTCACTATTAACTATAGAGAGAAGTAATTTTGAAAAAAAATGGACAATTTGGACAGACCCTAATGGGGGCCTATTAACAAATATTTATCATTGAATAACAGAAAATCAAAATTTATAAGGTCATATCTTCACCAGAGCAGGTAGGAACCAGCTGGAGGACAGCCAGCTCAGGCAATGCTTTGCTATCCTGTCAGGTTGTTTCCACAACTGGTGGCCAGGTTGGGTTGAGGCGTGCCAGTGCCAGCATATGAAGGCCAATTTTCCAGCTTCCTTGTGAGCCATGTGCTAGCAGCCCTCTAAAGAGGCACTGGCAGCAGGAGCTTCATGCCCCCATTGTGCTGTACACACACAAAAATAAAAATCCCACTTTACAGTCAAGACAGCCAACATGATAAAATGAGGAAACATGCCACCCTAGAAATTGGAGAATTGTTTCTCCATAGTGCAGTGGAGACACATTTTAAAATGCAATTTAAAAAAACTACAAAACACAGGAATTAAGACACAGGAATTTTTAAAAAGCAGAATGCCTAACTACTAGGGAACTACAGGATGAACAAAGACATTTTCTTCTAAAATTAGGGGAGGTTTGCCTTACATCACGTAGAAGATTACACTACAATGCTGGTGCTATTGCGGACAAGACTCACTGATGAGCAGCTGTTCCCACAAGAACTATGTGAAAGAAAATGTCACAAGCCTACTTCTGAGGACCTCAATTTCCAACATGGCTAGTATGGGAAAAGGCAGTATTTTGACTCTCCCAGTTCAAAGCTATTCAGGACTTTAGAGGTCCATCTTCTAAGGCAGCCCATAAAGAATAATTGCAAAAATCCAATAGAAAGGTTATGAATGCATATACAATTGAAACATGCTGGAATAAGCTGGACATAAGCACTCGTAGTAGTTGAACCCATATGTGTCTCTGGTGGCAGCTTAGAGTCCAAAAACATTCCAGTTCCCAACCCTGGTCCTATAGGGCAATTGCCACCCCACCCAGAGCCCAGAGAACTAACAGGAATGGCTTAGGTCTTTTTCTCACTGCTGTTTTATGCTTGCATCTATAAAGTGTTGCTACCAGATTTCATTTATTAGGTGTATTTGGACCCAAAGCATTACATTCAAGAGACTGGGGCTTTTCCAGAAATGTTTAAACTGTTGCATAACAACATTCACAGAAATAATTCTAAAATGTCACTAATAGAATATCAATATAAGATTTCAAATTAGGTTATTTTGGTAGTTCTTATAAATGACCTCCAGAAAACCTAATTTCGAGTTTGCAGAACAAAAATTGGGGTGGAGAGAGAAATGAATGTCTTTGGGCTAAGAGATAACCTTTTAATGTATTTAGTATCAGGGAAAATGAACTGCTTTTCATCTACTAAGTAGGGTTCTTATTCTTTTAGTGACAAAGACAGGGAGCATATGTAGCTTTGAATGACATATATTAAAAAGAATAATTGATGTTGAGCAGTCTAAGGACATGTATGGCTAGCCCTGTGATCACCTCAGAGTGCTGCTCCACAGAATGCCTCCTCACTTCGAAAGGCAGATAATCAGATCATAGCACTGCCCTCAACACCGCTGAAGAAGCTACCTTGTTAGGTAAGTGGAGACTCACCATTGTATCTGTGTTGACCTCCATGGCATGGCAGTCATTGGTGCATGCTGTACATGCTGGCATGCTTCCTTTAAAAAGCCTGCCTTTCAATTTAATCCAATTAACATTACAAAACACAATCTACATTTCCCATGTTATTTTTATAAAAAGAAAAGAAATGGTGAAATAGGTAGAACTTGACATTGTGAATAATATTTTCTTTATTGCCCTTGGATTATAAGATCACGTAATAATGTAAGATAAGATAGATGCTGTAATTATTACAGTAGTAAATCAGCAAAGGAACCATCAACAAAAGTAGAAAAGCATAATTAAGAATGTGTACACAGATGAAGTAGCATTCCTCCCTTTCCTCTCCTCATTGTATTTTCTAGATTAATCTGAAATCAGAAAACATTAAGCATAATATTTCATATATATTTTATAAGCTCAGAATAGAGATAAAATTCAGTTCAGCTTCACCTGGTTTGGATTAAACTGAACAATTTGACCTAGTTTGAATGGAACCACTCTGCTGATCAAAACAGGTTGGTCAATCAGAACCAAACCAAGTGTGTCTGTTCAGACTGTATCAAGCCAATCCAACTCCATCTGGTCCTTTAGATACCGTTTTTAAAAGTAGTTTAGTGTGTTTATTCTTGCTTTTTACTAATCAAGCAGTTTACAAACTGTTTGAGGTTCAGTTCAAACCAGGCTCAAAACTAGTTCTAGACTGAACCAAACTCACTGTGGTTTGCTTTGATTCAAACCAAACCACAAAATTTAAGTCTGTGCACTTCTCTACCTCAGAATACTTACCCTGGCCCTTGGCTGAGTAAACAGCTTCCCCTCCCCTATTTCAGGCACTGTTCATTTTTAGTTTATAAATAAACAGCCAGGTAGGAATTGGTTGTGGAAGTTGGCCATTTTGGCTATTTTTGGTATCCCAGTTATACACAATCCAATATGGTCAAAGTAGCCAAGCAGGGGGAAGGGCCTCTTCTGTTTTATTCCAGAGTGTGAAACAAGAAGCCCAGAAGGGGTTGAAGCCTCACACTGAACTGGCCAGTGTAGAAAGACCGTTTGTGTCTGCTGCAATTGGGCTGAGCAGAGAACATCCAAGTAAATCAACACTACTCTACATAGCAGTGGCAGGGGAGAAAGAGGGCATCAAATAGCCTTGGAATTTTCATTCTTTATGTGAATGACTCCTCCAAGGACACTTGCTGCTTCTCCTAAGTTATGTTGCAGGCCCAAAGGGTACGCTGATATGCAGTTGCTTTGCTCTTCAGGCTCTCCTTAAATTGTCATGTTTGTCCATACAGATGCAGCAGTACTCTTTCCTGAGCCAATTTGTTATTGTGGTTAGAACGTTGGACTCTTATTTGGTAGACTCCTGGATCGATTCCGCACTTGGGCTAATCACAGGTCTCTTTCTGAGCTCTCAAAGCCCCACCTACCTCACAGGGTGTCTTGTGGATTCAAGAAGAAAAGCCACTTTGAGTCCCCTTAAGGATGGGGAAAGCAGGATATAAAAGCCAACTCTTCTTCTTTTGCACCTTTTTTATCTTGAGGAAAAGGAACATTCTTCCAATCAAAATATTGTTGTCACTCTGAAACAGAAGACCGCTCAAACTGTGCATCAGTAGTAACAGACACATAGGTTGCCTGGTATCATTCTTCCAAGTCATTGTAATTGACACATACTGCCTTAATGGTTTATAAAGTCACAAATGCAGTTTTATGCTAATCTATACTATGTAAATAGACACCTTACTGAAAGAGAAGAAAAGAACATTATTTGAACTGAAAGGGTCTTCAGTACGATAGCTGCAACAATATGTGCCTATTTGTAACAGCAGAGCCTAAACCGTGATTCCAAATGGCAGACAGGAAGGAAGGAAGGAAGGAAGGAGGGTCATCAGCTGCGTAAGACTTATCAGCCATTATTTTTTATTTGTTTTACGTAGTGAACAGTTCGTTTTATTTTACTGAGGAATAATTATTTACTTTTAATAATATGGATATGTCTTTTAATAAAGCTACTAAAAGAATTTTTTGACTCAAGGGTAAAAGCAGCTCCATAACTTTTACAAGCAAGAAGCATATTGGCTTGATTAGTGCAGAACAAATTCCATTCCCATGGATATGAAAATAGAAAGTAAACATAAGTCAGGAAGCTGGGGTGAACACAGCAGATAAAGAGTCAGCTTGGATGAGAAAAGTGGGGGTGGGGTGGGGGTGGGAGAGAAAATGCAGGAAGGAGACACAGAGAAAGAAAGAGAACAGGACACAGGAATAATGTGACAGGAAATGAATTTTTTACTTTATTTCTTGCCAGAAATGTGATAGTACCAAAAGTCTTTTATTTTCCACTTCACAGTTCTTTCTGAGGAGCTGGAAAGGAAGATTTGAAATGGAGAGATGGTTAGCTTTACTGTGCTGGTCTTTATTATCAGTTACTGTGCTTATATATTAAAGGTTTTGGGATTTTGTGACAGTCAAGATTCATCTGTTAAAGGCTGCAGTCATATGAGAATTCTCATTTTTGTGTCTTCCATTATATTGGGAGGGGGGTGCCACACTGCAAACCTCTGCAGAAAATTCAGAGGGATCCACTTTTTTTCTCAGAATGCATTTTTCAGCATCTTACAACACGTCTTAAAAGTGTGCCCATATTGCAAACTTACATGGGAGATCAAATGGCCTCAGTTTTCCCCCTTTTGGAGGGAACCCTTCATGTACAGCACTGTGAGCTGGTGTGAAAAATTAGAAAGCCAATGTGAATCCAGCAACTCTATTAAGAAAAAAGAGGAAATGTCAACTACTGGAAGAAGTGGGTTGAGCCAGTCAGCAGCCACTGGTGCTGCAGAACCCTGGCAAAGCAGTCCAGACTGAACAAGTCCCTTAGTATAGACAGGCAGACAGACAGATATTTCAACTTCCTGCCTTCTTTCCTTCCTTTTCTTTCCTTCCTTCTTTTGGTTTAGTTCTTCAATTCATTTGAGGTTTACCTGTTTTCAGAAACGCTCAGGAACACACTTGAGGATCAAAACAGTGAAGGAGATCTTCCACTGACTAACAAATTGTACTGACCAATCCATTTCAAAGGAGTTTCAGAGCGGATATGGTAGGAGGCAGAGCAAACCTGATGCATTAACAACAGTAATTTATTTAGTCTTCATACTGCATCTGCCTTAGGTATTCAGGTCCATCCTCTCCTTAATCTGCAACTCATTCAATTTCATCTAGAATTCATTTTGAAATGGAAGGTAAGGCTTAGGTATAGCTAAGACCTATAAAAACTAAGTTGTGACATATGAAACTAAAGCAGCATCCAGATATTAACAGTAGTACATGATAGACTACAATATTACATAGTCAAATCATGTGCGTAGTATGCATATCTATTCCACATTAAGAAACCATTTAAGATATTTTTAAAAGTCTAAACTTCCTAGCATAAAAAGAGAAACAATTTGCTTTTCTATCATCACTGCTGATTGTCTAAGGTCAATGACAATGCAACAACAGCTTTCCAGTCACAGTTGGTACACTGGGAGTGTGTTGTGATTCAGAAGCCATGCCATTTTCCCATTCCAAAAATCACTGTAATCACCACAACTTCAAAATGTGCAGAACTTTCCAAACTGTGTCAATTTATAGTGTGATATGAAGGTCTCTAGTGCTGAAGACAGGAAATTTTTCTTGTCTTATCTGGCTTGGAAAGGTATATTAGTACCACACCAAGGAGCTAAAGTTGAAGTGTGGTGGTGGTGGCCATTCACAGTGCATGTGCTGGACTACCCCTGTACACAGCCAGCTGCGTATACAGTGTGGATGAGTGGCTGGTCACCATGGCAATGTCTGAATTGGCACACAGTGTGCAGTCAGGCATTCTCATGGCAATCTAGCAGAGCAGCAGAGAGTTGGGATAAGAAGCTCAGAATGTACCTTCTCTTACGGAGGATCATTCATAAAGAAAGAGGGCTTATAGAGTGATCAGCACCACACTCTCACCTCCTGGGATGACTTGGCTTGTCAGAAGCAGGAATCCAGAACAAGTAATGCGACCTTCCCTGATCCCTTTCAGCTGATATCTGGCCAAAAGAGAAGTGGAAGAGCAGGGGAAAGTCATCTGCACTATTTCTTTCTCTCAGATTTTCTACAGGGACTCTGCATAAACTGCTGCCCTGACGCATCTTTGGGCTTCTTCTTGAAGATATATGAGAAGTGTTCTTTCCTAGAAGCCCTCTGAATTATGTTCCTGAGACTCTTAAGGTGTTTCCGCACTGACTGCGGAAACCGGATTAACTGCCGCTAAGGAAAGATTAAAAACACCTTAAATGGCTTCCGCGCTGGGGACCTGATTAGAGACCCTTTGCAGAAGCTGCGTCTGCATTTCGGCACGCAAGACCAGTTTTTTAAACCGGTTTTGCCTCCAAAATCCAGATTAAATGTAAGACCTGAAAAATCATGTGTCACTTCCCCTGAATGTGTGCAGAAGCAGGATGCTTCCGCATACTGTCAGGGAAAGAGCCGGATTCCCAGTGACCGCCATTTTGGGAAGGGTGGAAGCAGGACTGCCTGCTTCCAAAGCCCTTCCCTCGTGCGCTGGTCGCCGCCAGAAACACGCAGTGACTGGCAGCTCCATGCTCTAGTCCCACAGCTCCGGGGGCAGCGTTGGCAGCGCATGAGCTGGAGGACAGATTGTAATGTGTGCTGGTGCTTCCTCACAGCGCCCACTCCAATCTGTACTCCAGAATCCATCCTCCCCGTGCGTGTGCGGATGCGCAGGGTTCCCTCCATCACAAATCGTGACAGATGTTTGGGAGGACGGATCGGTTTCTCGGTGGCATAATGCGGAAACACCCCTAGTCTATCTAAATTACCACTGTCTAAAATAACTTGCATTGGGGTCTCATAATGATTTCAAACAGGAGTCTTACTTGAAAATTCTAGGGATTAAGCCTGGGACCTTTTGCATACAAAGCATGTAATCTACCACTGATCTATGGCCTTTTTTGGATAATAGGGATAGATTAATCCCTTCAGTCTTCTCTAATTTGCAGTATTATGATTTTGATTATTATCTATAAAGCCTCCAGTTCTACAGGCATGCTCATTAATTAGCTTCTACTGAACTCAATAAAATATAATATTGTGGCCATGACACCTAGAAGGCAATGCCCTTCAAAGAAGGACAGACTCTGATGCTTTTCAGCAATATGTAGCTAAAAATAGGATGATTTACCTTTTTCTCTTCCACCTTTCTGCAATATTTATGATTCCTAGAGTAGATGGAATTTAACAGATGCAAAAATGTACAGGTGAAATAAAAATCGTACACAAAAAAAGTAGGCACAGTTGCAAAACAATTTCTCAAAGCTATAACCTCTACAGTAAAGGGGCATAGGAAGGGGATCTGTGTTTCACTTTGCTTTTTTTTTCCTAAACAGGAAACGCCAAACATTTTGGCAAACACAAATGTTTGTGAGCTGATCTCTCCTTCTATATGGCCTGAGGGAAAAGTCACCTACTCTCAGATCAGCATTAATGGCATCCAAGTATCAAACAGTACTGCAGTGTGTCTTTTATTTGAAATATTGTTTAACCCTTATCTCTAGAATAACCTGTCAAGCAGGTCTGTAAAAGAAAAAGAAAGGATCTATTAGCTATGTACGTTAGGGGGAAATCCCAGTCTCAATATTGCTGATATTGAGAAGCCTTGATGTGGTGCGCATGCCTATTTAACATGTTTATTTATGTTGACTGTAATGCATTTGAATATTTATTGTACAAATTGCTTGTGTAATATGCTCAGTTAGCAAGGACAGGCAAGCACCAGGGCTTAGTTATATAATTAACATAAAGGAGGGGGGAGAGAATACCCCGGGAGCAGTCAATCAGGGCAGTGGCTCTTGCCAGGCAGGAGGTATTTAACCACCTGCCAAAGGGAAGGAATCGTTCTTTGCTGAGAAGATTTGGGGATGGGATGTTTCAGGTTATACTGATTTACACCCTGAGGGAAACTTACCTGCAGTGATCCATACTTCTTGGGCTGTGATAAGTCAGGAAGGGAAATCAAAGGGTGTTTTTCCACCGTGCTCCTTTAATCCTGATCTAAGAAGATCCGGATCTAAGGAATGGGTACATTCCTTAATCTGGATCTAGTAGATCCGGATTAAGGGAAGTACCCAAAATGTTTCCGTGGGTGGTCTAGCACCCAATAGCAATGGGTGCTAGCATCCCTGCTGTGGAAACACCGGAGCACCCATTTGGAAATCTGGATCTACCCATGAGGGGTCTGCTTGTCACCCCAGGTGTTTGGGGGGACAGGGGGTGCAATCTCCGAAGTGGCTTGGAAGACATTTCAAAGTCATTTCAAAGTCACTTCGAAGTCTGTGCAAAACAGCTCTATTGAAGTCTGTGCTGAACTTCGGAGTGACTTTGGAGTCACTTTGGAGTCACTTTGAAGTTCACTCTGAAGATCAGCACAGACTTCAAAGATGCTCTGGAGCTATTTTGCACAAACTTCAAAGTGACTTCGAAATGACTTCAAGATGACTTCAAAGCTTAGGTTTTGGGGCTCCCCCCCATGGGTGCCCCCTCCCCCTAGCCTCCTCTTGACCCCATTGCCACACAAGCATGGAAACAGGCTCCCTTTAATCTGGATTTTCTGCCTGAAGACCCCATTGTAGACCCCATTAATGGGGGTCTACAGAAAATGCGGATTAAAGGCCAGAAAGTACCCATTTGATCCGGATTTTCCCAGTGGCAGTCGAAACAGTCTGGTCCCAAATGGGTGCCGTGGTGGAAATAGGATCATCCGGCTCACACCCAAATGGGTTCTTAATGGTTCTTTCTGACAGTGGAAAAACACCCTATGAGTTGCCATGATGAAATTCATACAAATTGGATCTGCCAGTGATTTATTTTGATTGTCATATTGTTCTGGAATCCAGCCCTTAGTTGATAATAAGGATGTGCATGAATGGGTTTTTTTGCATTCGATTCGTATCAAATTGAATGTGAGAAAACTCATATTCGTTAAAATAGATCTCCTTCGAATGTGGTAGGATTCTATTTGATACGAATGCATTCATCCAAATCCATGAAAATACCCGATATGAACTCATATGTATCCGCTTTTCCACCTCCCTGTTTCATGAATATTCCAAAGCATTTGTACAAATGAATACAAATGTCAATGTACTAATGTCGTAACATTTGATTAGTATACGAATGTCTGAATTTGTATGAATTCATACAAATATCGAATGTTACGAATATTTGTGCACGTCTCTGGTTGATGATTTTGGTTTCCGTCAACCATTGGTATGCCATTTTCTTCTTGGTGAATTACGCAATTTATATCAGTAAAGATTTTCAACTGGAATATTTTGGACATTGAGATCCGATGTGTGATTTAAGTATTCCCTTATTTATTTATTTTTTTCAGCAGTATTGCTTGATACCTAAGAGTTTTCCTCAAAGGACCATAACCAGGGAAATATAATTATATTGTGATAACATAACTATCACCACTGTTGATAATATGAGCAAATTATAAATATTCTTTTCATTTATTCTGTTTGTGTTGCTGCCTTTCAGACTCTGCTAAATAGCTTTTTATTCTGATTGTCTTGATGTTTAGGTTTGTTTTTAATTACTTGCTTTTACTTAACATTTAGTGTATTCTTTAATTTTACTGATTTTGAAAGTTTTATAAACCTCTTAGGAATAGGTTGATAGATAGTAAATGCCCAAAACACTGAAATGACCATGCTTCAGGTTATGCCAGTTTGATCACATCAGTATTTTTCTAGTTAGCATGGGAATTGGATACTCATTTTATTGCACATTGCTCCTTTAAAGTTTTTTTTAAAAAAACATACCATTCATTATCCCCCATATTTATTAAATCTATAAGTCACGAAATAAGATTTCCCAGCTAGTTAAGTTAAAATAGTCCGTCCCCCCCCTCCTTTATTTTAATTAAGAACTGGTGCACACATGGAACAGAGAAGAATATGATCTTATGCACATGTTTTCCGTGGAGAATTTCTATAAGACATTTTTTCCTTTACTTGCTCTCAAAATTCTTGAATAGAAGCCAAAAGTAGCACTGCTGGCAGTGGTCAATCTTTTTCAGCATGTGAAAGCAGCACAGCTCTATGTGTGTGTGTTAACTGTGCTTTACACTGTAATTACAGCAAAGTATATCTTAAAAGGAGCTTCCCTTAACTGAAAGGATGAGAAGAAAGGGAAGCCATCTCTACCAATACAGTTGATTTAATTGGGGAGAGCTAAATCTCACACTTGCCTCTGCTCTTTTAGCGTGTGTTTCAGTTGCCAGCTCCTTGTGTACTCCAAAGAGGAGGTATGATTTGTCCTGAGGAATTTAACCATAAGTCAGCAGCACACATTGTGCAGTCAATCAGGCTGATGGAGACAAGCTGTCGAAAACCTGAAGGTCTATCAAGTTTTCTTCAGGATCATTTGCCTGATAATAATAATATGAAAGTGTAGGGAGATGCAGCAGCACTAAACATTAAGAATATTATTAGGCCACTTCTGCATTTATCTGTAAAGTGAAGGTATCAAGAAGTTTGCCTTCCATATAGTAGTGCAGGGCACAGTATGTGCCACATACTCCTAGGTTGCTTTGACTGTCTTGGATGATGCAAGAGCCTAGGAGAGGGTGACAAAATGGTGACAGTCCCAGCCTACTGGGTGACCTCAACAATAGGTTCTACAAGCTTACTAATGACCACATATGGCTGCTTTTTCAGTAGCCCAGGAAGTCCTGCTGCCAATGGTGAATGCCAAAAAGGGCCCAGGCTGGACAGTGGCTTTGATGGCTTAGTGGGTCCAGCCTTCACACCAAGCGCTTGAGCCACCTATCCTGACCCTGCAGCAACCCATCCCAACATGAGACAGGTTGTCTATCCCAGAATGGAGCTATCCACTCTGTTGTGGGACCAAGGTGGAGAGGGCAGAAGCAACCATGTATATTACTGAAATGGAGCATAGACTGCCACATCTCTATTCAACATCAGTTGAAGTTCTTTTCCCAAAAGACATTGAGGGATAGTGGTAGCTTGTGGATCAGTTCTGGTTAAGGACTAAGAGGGAGTGGGTCTTTAGCAGCCTTAGGCATGATTTAAAAAAAAAACATAAAATGGTGGTTTCAAGAGGTTAATTGGCAGTTTTGCCTTCACCTTATGTCCATACATCACCATTACTTAGAATATTCATGTTGATATTCTTTTTTTTTCTTTAATGAAATTATGCAAGTGCTATAGGCTTGCACTGAAAAACCCATTTTCCCCTAAAGATTATCTGATTTTGTAGTCTGCTTTGCTTGCTTTTCTTACAGTTCTTTGTTCAAAATTGAGATCACTGGATAACTTTCTTTCAAAACAGGTTGACATAAATAACCAGATGATTCCTACTCATAAGTAATACATGCAAAAAACAAAACAAAACATACAGATAGGGTGTTTTTCCACTTGGAACTAGAGTACACATTAAGGACCTATTAAGGGGTCCTTAATGGGTACTCTAGTGGTAGTGGAGAAAAACCCATAGTCCCACATTTTTGTTCTAGCTGGGGTTTATTATTATTTTTTAAAAGAACTACATGTGTTCTTGATATTTTTGGACAGATTGAATTTTCATGAAAGCAGGCTGCTTCTAGGAGGAAATTCTATTAAATTGCCTAAGGATGACTGATTTTTTTTTTTAAAGGCAACTGTCGTATGTGTAATTGGTTTGAGAACTGCAGACAAAAAAATCCATTTTCACGAGAAATCATTAGTGAGTACTCTTTGACAATAATTGTCAACTAGTAGTAATGATATCCAAAGGAACACTGCTTCATAGAATATTGTGGAATACTTTGTCAAATTGTTTGCTAAATATTAACCACTGAAATCCCACAAGCAACTGAAGAAAAGGAGTTAGCTCTGACAAGACTTGTTCTTAACAAATCTGTGTTGCTTTTTAGCAATCACTGTATCATTTTCAAGATAGTCACAAATAATTGCTTTGTAACGTGCTCCCAAATTTGCCAAGTATCAACAATAGAGTGATTATTCTGCAGTCTTCAAAAATTTTTGTTTTGCCCCTACTGAAGATTTTCCAGGTATCTGAAATTTCCACTTGCCTGGATCTCTCAAAGATTTGTAAAAGATACCAGAGTTTTTGACAGTTCAAATTTCAAGGACATGGTTCATCTGCCCAGAAGACTTTAATGCGTTTAATGAACACAGGTACTCCAGGACCATCTGTGAGCCAGTTTGGTCTTCTGGTTAGGGTGCCTCCATGAATTCAACTGGGTGACCTTAGGCTAGTCACAGCTCTCTTCTGAGCTCTCACAGCCTCACCTACCTCACAGGTTGTCTGTAATGGGGAGAAGAATAGAAAGCTTTGTCAGCCACTTTGGCTGTGTTCCCACTTGATTTTTTAAATCTGGGTTGGACTTTTAAAATCTGGATTCAGGACCAGGTGTGCATTCTGGGTGTTCCCATTCCTTGAGGATAACACAGGCTGAGTTCAGATATTTAAGATTCAAATGTCATAAAATCCTGTTATAATCTGTAACATTCAAATCTGTACATTCAAATGATAGATTCATATTTAAAGATATGAATGTTGAAACATTCAAATCTGTACACATTCCGTAAAAATCTGTATACATCCCATATTATCCCATATGCATCCTATTTTAATCCCATATGTTAAGAGCAAGATATGTATAAATTTTGTGCAGATTCGTTTATGACAGATACGAATCTATAAATCAAGTTTGAATGCTCAAATTAGGATTTTCAAAAATCCGATTTGAGTTTGAATGTCAACATTCAATGGATTCAAATCAAATATTCTGATTTTTTAAATTAATTTTTATTTGTTTTTGATACACCAATAATAAAACTTCAGGGTTCATTGTCACCCCTATTTCCCAAATGTCATATAAAAGTCCATTTTTCACAACTGATAACTTCCTATGTTTTTTCAGGATCTTATTTTATCGTCATGGTAGTCATCCTTCCTCAATAACAACACCATGCAAGAGTGCCTAGTCTGTGCACCTTTACCCCTACTTCCTTTTTTCTCCCTATATAGCTGCCAAGACTCTATATGTCTACTCCCTTTCTCCATGCCCTACCCTTCGAGGTAGGCATATGATGTTGGTGGCTGAGCTGGGAGAAAATTCTGTCCAAACCTACTCCCTGCTCTCTGAGAAGCATAAAATCTTGAATTTGGCCTGTGAGCATATTGATAAAGTTTGTACATAGTTTGGTTATTTTAATTCTTTTTTTTTAAAAAAAAGTGGCATTCTGTTTTTTTGGTTTTTTTAATGGCACATTTACCTTAAAGCAGACCACTCTTCCATTGTATTTCAGAAACCTGTGTCCAGGCTGTCAAAAGCATGACCACAGATGAAGAAACTGTTTATCCTTTTCTCCAGATAGTGTTGAACTCTTAACTCAGTTGCACACATTGCTCGTGGCTCTATGCTGACAGCACAGCTTCACTATTCAAATTGGATACAGATATCTTCTGGAAACTTCTAAAGTTGCCAGACAGATACTTGACAGCTTTGCACATGTGGCACATCATATAGAATTTACCTTCCTCTCTTCCTTCCTTCTTCCTCTCTTCCACTCTCTCCTTTCCTTATGACTGAAGTGTTATAGACTTCTGTCAGCCCACTGGGGCCATAAGTCATTGTCAGGCAGCATTACTAAGATAACAAAAATGTGCACAATTATTTTCAAGCACAGAGAGGACAAGCACAGCGTGGCTTCACATAAACAGACTTTCCAATGCTATGTGGAGAGGTTCCCTGGTCCTCTGCTTCCTTGTGCCCCAAGTTACTCATTTCCCCATATTTGTTTGGGAAATAAATCAATCTCACCTGCTATTGTTTGATTTCTTTCTTCTTTCAGTTTCTATCTCTCCACTACTGGTCTCCATCTCTCTATTTCTTACTCCTTTTTTCTAGGATTGTTTCTACAGCACCATATGGCATTTAAGGGAAGAATAGAACAATGATCTAACTCTAAACGAAAGATCCTCCAGTGTCAAAAGACGTTCATGAATGCATGAGGCACATTCAAGTATGTAAAAGTGCCCCTGACCATGTCAGAGGGCACTAATGGCACTGTTGATAGGGCAGGCATTCCTTTTGTTATTGTTGTTTGTTTTTGTTTTGAAGAGAGATAGTTTTGTCTTCAGCTCATCTCTCTCATTTCACCATTCACACACACGGGTTTTGTATCAAAGTCTTCTCTAGATTGTGAGGCCATCAGCAGGCCAGCATAGGCCCATAGGGGGCAGTTAGGTAGCCTGCAAAACCAAGGGGATAGCAAAATATGAACCCAGCATGCAAATAATTGCACAATTTGAATGCACTTATCACTATTGTACAAGGACAGAGATAAAACTAACTGGCCCTGGACATTTAAAACTCATTTATGACTGGGAAATTTGGTTCTATAACAGCAATAAAAAACACAAATAATGCCAGTATGAAACAAATTCAGGCTCCCTACTAAAAGAAGCAGAGGAGAGAAAATAAGTGTAGTGTTGATTTTAATTATTTCTTAAATCAGTTCTTAGTATGCCTCTTTTAACTATGGTCATTTCTTTTGGATTTTAGCTGAGTTTATATGAATTGCTTCTTTCCATGCTTTATGTAAGCCATCATCAGCTCTCTGGGCATTCAACTGAAATCAAACAAGGAACAATGCTGCTATTCAGCATCCTCTATTCATTGGAACTACATATGTTTACATGCCTCGTGCCCACTTCCATAAGAGTTTGTTTCTGCAACTTCATTTTATCTTGCAGCAGCCAAACTGAATAGTGACTTGAAAGGTCACTTCTGTAGATCTAAAGTTTACATTCATTTGTAGAGTAGTAGGAGGAAACAGCATAGCAAAACAACCAGGTTTTTCTTTTAATCTGCCTCTATCTCTCAGTGTAATCTGAGAACAATTGTAAACCCTCCAAAATTTCCATTTAGTTTTCAGCATGCATTTAACATTAAGAAAACTGCCTTTGGCCTTCTAAAAGTTAGGGTCATTGTGTTCTTTTGTTACACATATTATATCAAAGGTAATGGGGAAAGCATTGATCAAAGGAATTTGGCTGTGTCTAAATATGATGAAGCTGCCTTAGGAGATGGAAGAGACAATGCAGATGTTCTCAATCTGTTCTGTAATGAAATGGCCTTTACATTGTAATCAAAAGCCAAGCTGTGTTGCCTTAGACTTGCAAGCAGTTTTATGAAATCCATAAGCAGTTTGCTTATCATTGTTGAACCATTGAAAACTACTTGTGCAAACAACTGAATTATAGTATATCACGTACACCAGACTGATTTGGAAGGTGCCAGTGAGTTGACTAGGTTGGGAATGTGCTTAAATAACAATTACATTTAAGGTTATGGAGAGCAATGGCAAGGAAATACAGGTCTCCCACCCATTTCTTTGGCACAGTTTATATAGTGGTAAGAAAAGGCAAACAGTAGAGAGATAATTATTCTGTATCCCTTAGCCAAGGTAGCTTATCATAAAATTGGATCACAGAGATGGTACCTAGGTACATCAGATTTTGAGAAAGCTACAATGTTGGTGAGCTACATACTTTGGAGCTGCCATCTGTTTCTGTATCTTTTAAAATATTCTAAACATTGTTGTCCACTTAAAAGCACAGATGGAACTGCATAAATACTTTATTTTGTCATTATCATGTCTAAATATGAATACACCAGGGCTAATAGACTAGGGTGTTACTTTCACAAAAGATGGCTCTGATAACTAATATCTGCCACTTCTTGCCAGAACAACAAGTCCTAGCAGAACTAAAGCCAAGATAGCCAAGTAGGAAAATACAGTGTCCTGGTAATGTGATGAGCTGTAACCAAGACATAAAATGAACACTGAACTTCCTGTCCTGCCAAGAAGCCTGGTTCTGTCAGGCCACCCTTCACTGGTGTAGTGTTCTCCAGGTGTTTGTGTTGGCTGGGGGTGTTAAAAATTACAGTCCAGAACATCTGGAGAGTAACAAATCAAAAAACATTATACTTCAGCAGTGTTAGCTCACTAGATGTTCAAAAACCAGTTAGACACTAGTAGCCTATAGTTACTCTATGGAAAAGAGGATAGGAGAGATGGCTGCACAGAAGAAGCAATTTCACTAGGTGCTGTTTGCATTACAATCTATACCCAAAATGGGTATTCACATAAACAGAATTTGGAATTCATCCCTTTTATTTACTAATTTTAATTCTATTCTGTTCTATTATTATTTCTGCCCTTTAACTGGAGGTCCCAGGGCAGGTCAGGTCACAGAATACAATACTAAAACATATATAAATATAACCCTCCCATCCTGGCCAAAGTACATTGCAAACTATGCATCAAAGGGTGTGCATATAAAGTTGGTGGGTGTTTTTCCACTGTCAGAAAGTACCCATTTTTGCACCTATTAAGGACCCATTTGGGTGTGAGCTGAATGATCCCATTTCCACCACGGCACCCATTTGGGACCCGATTGTTTCGACTGCCACTGGGGAAATCCGGATCAAATGGGTACTTTCTGGCCTTTAATCCGGATTTTCTGTAGACCCCCATTAATGGGGTCTACAATGGGGTCTTCAGGCAGAAAATCTGGATTAAAGGAAGCCTGTTTCCATGCTTGTGTGACAATGGGGTCGAGAGGAGGCAAGGGGGAGGGGGCACCCATGGGGAGGAACCCCAAAACCTAAGCTTTGAAGTCATTTCAAAGTCACTTCAAAGTCTGTGCAAAATAGCTCCGGAGCATCTTTGAAGTCTGTGCTGATCTTCAGAGTGAACTTTGACGAGACTCCGAAGTGAGTCCAAAGTCACTTCAAAGTTCACTCCGAAGATCAGCACAGACTTCAAAGGAGCTACTTTGCACAGACTTCGAAGTGACTTCAAAATGACTTCGAAATGACTTTGAAGCCACTTTGGAAATTGCACCCCCTGTCCCCCCAAACACCTGGGGTGACAAGCAGATCCCTCATGGGTAGATCCAGATTTCCAAATGGGTGCTCCGGTGTTTCCACAGCAGGGATGCTAGCACCCATTGCTATTGGGTGCTAGACCACCCATGGAAACACATTGGGTACTTTCCTTAATCCAGATCTACTAGATCCAAATTAAGGAATGTTCCCATTCCTTAAATCCGGATCTTCTTAGATCTGGATTAATGGAGCACGGTGGAAAAACACCCGGTGTCTACTGTACATCCACTGAAAGGCTATTCTAAATCCAGAGGGCCACCACAGAAGAGGCCCTCTTGCATACTGCAACCTTTACATTTCTAAGGCTAGCAGAACTATAAGAATGCCCTCACTATATGATCTTAAAGTATGGGCTTGTTGTTCTGGCTGAAAAGCTTTGTCAGCCACTTTGAGTACCCTTAAATGGGTGAGAAAAGTGGGGTAGAAAAGCGAACTCTTCTTCTTCTCCTCCTCCTCCTCCTCCTCCTTCAGATAATCAGATCCGAAGCCATTGCAGGAAATTTGGTGTTCACAAACTCACAAAATCTCCCTGGCTTGGACCACATGCCAGAAGTAGGCCTCCGTGGGTCCATAGTGTGAAAGGTATGGATCTTGTTATCATGCTTTGTATGTTTTCTCCATGCTGTGGGGCAAAGCAATTTGGCTTTGAGGCAAGAAAGAACAGTAAAAATGATTTTTTTAAAAATCAATTGATATCCCTTCTTGGCTCTGTTCTGAGTTAAGAGTCTCTACTTGAGCATTATACTTAGAGCAATCATAGTATTGATCTAATAAATACATTTCTGGTTCTTAGCATATGCACAGAGAGGCAATAATTTGTTGCATTTTGTAATCATTTCAATACAAAGAGTTAATTGAAATAATTCCAGTGTAATTGTCTGCAGAACACAGACTACAGAAAATAACTTTGTATTTAGTGGAATGGGAAAATAATGCTTTCTTAGAATATCATCACTGAGTGCTCCCAACTGGCACAGAAAAATATTATTAAAGGAAGCATTAGAAAATAACTGCTCTAGTCGCACACTGCTGTGTGATGTGTCCAGATTCGTGCTTCTGTGTTTTTGTCCAGCAAATTCTAGAGAAATAATATTACATCACAAAAGGTGCTGAAATGCCTGGGGAAACAGCCACTTGCCCTATGAAGTAAACTGTTTTGAGTGCAGCTTGAACATTCTTCGGGTCTTGTTTGCACTTTCTGTTTAGTGAGCAATGAACAGATCACTGGATAAGTGCATCTACACACTGCTACTGCCACCACTTTCCCAGAGGTCACCAACCCCTCTCCAGCCTTAGCTAGATGTGAACTTCTAAAAAGCAGTCCACAGCTTGACCAGGAGAAGCTAGGTGGCTTCAGGGCAGCACTAATCACGCCTTATTCCAGATGCAATGCTGCAAATAAGTGTGATGATGTGGCAACAACAGCACAGTTTCACACCATGTCTCATTTGCCATGGCAATGTCCAGGCATGCACTAGATGTTGCCGTGACTGTTGCCATGGCAATCTGACTTGTCTTACAAATTTCAAGTATGTGGTCTGGTTTGGGGCTTTATTAGTGATGAGCACAAATGCAATTTTCGGTATTTGATTTGAATTGGTCAGAGAAGGGGTGTTCTGATTTTATTCAAACATTATTTACTCCACCCTCCCTTCCAGTGAGCTGTCCTACCACAATATGAAGCACAGATATAATATTACCAAGCACTATAATCAAATGGCGAAAACTTAGAATTGCTCAGCTGTGTGGACAAACGACAGAGATCACATGGCAAGCCCGGGGAAGAAGCCAACAGTAGCACTATTCATTCCCAATCAATCTGCATGAAGTATTTCGTCCAGCCTGCAGGAAAGACATTTTCAAAACAGGGCATTGAAGATATGCACACAAATCTCGTTATGTCACAATGGGATCTGTATGCATAAGGACTCGTGCAGGAAAATTTAAATTTAGGTGTCCAATTTTTTCATGTGATCTAACAAATCGCTTTTTACAGAAAGTAATTATTAGAACTTATTCTCATCTCTGTGATTGTCTCAGTTGAGCAGATGGACTAGTCCTGTAAGTCTGTCTTTAATACCCAAGATATCTTGCAAGGGTTAAGGTGGAAAATTGTGAAACAGCTCATTCTGTTGATGCAGAGATTCCATTATTAAGGTTTAATCAATAATATGCTTATTCTGGTTGAGAAAATTTATACTTTTTTGAATAGTTATTTGTCTATTTATATCCTTTACCACATGATCTGGGCTGCATGAAAATATCATTCATAAAGAAAAAAAACACCCAAATAATGAAGTAAAAGAAAATGAAAGCAATAGGAAATAGGAAATGCACAGCATATCAAAGTATGGAAGACAGAAAACATTTAGCTCTTGTACATTCTGCATATGGCCAGGTCTCCACTTGCTGAAGAAACTGGCGGGGGGCACCATGATCACGACTTTAGAAGATGCCTCCACATCTGCATTTTAGAGTGTGACGGTGTTGTTTCAAGTGGGGTTCTGAGGTGCTTGCAGTATCGGTGGAAAACTGCATCATGGAGGTCAGATGCTCCATACAACAAACACAAACACAAATGGAGCAGCACAGTTTCTGCAAGGCCTTCCCTGCCACTGAATGAAGAAAAGAGGTACCAAAGATGCTTTTTTTAGGCAGTCCCAACTACAAGTGAAGACATGGCCTATAACATTAAGATATAATTTCAGGCAAAGATCATAATGGCCGTGATCACATCCATAGTTCAAGACGGCCTCTGGCCATTTTTTCTTCCCATCACTCACTTTTTCCCCCTGGGATCATCTTGGGGGTGGGCTGTGCTTCCTCATGCCAGCTTCTCCAGAGTCTACTTTTACACAGGACTCAGTCTGGCTTTGGGGGGTAGGGCAGTCTGTTTTTGCTTGTCCTGTGTGAGCAGGGAATAGGGCTAGAGGGGGCTGAACCGCATTGGAGTTGGTGGATACAGCCTTCCCTCCTGCCCATTGCCTGGCTGTGGGTGGCACACAAGCGAGGGAGAGGAGGCTTGGCAAAAAGTTATCATCACCTTGGTAGTTTTATCTTTGCTTGTCACCATTCCTAGGATGGTCCCCTCTCCCATCCTATCCCCCTCTGTTCTCCTTTGTTCCTATTGCAAGCTTGCAGACTCTGTCATTTTTAGATTGACAATGCAATAGATTATATTTCTTTAATTGCACCCACTGTTCACGTATGGTAGAGCAATCATTGCATACTTGGCATGTTTTCCATGCTGCACATAGAAAATGCTATTTCTTGTCAATTATGTAATGGCCTCGTTGCAAAACTTGCATTGGCATGTAGTTTATCTGAACAAAAGCAGGAAAAATAGTAGTTCAAGATGCTTGTGAATGTGATGCAATAGTCAAGGTAGAAAGGCCACTACTATGGAACTCATCCCTGGGAAAGAAAGCAAAAATTTCCTATCATATTATGCAAACTGTATAAATTGCAGTAGTAGCAAGATCTAAATGAGCAGAGAGACTGTGTTGTCGGGACTGCTCCTTGGCCAGCATGCTTGTCCCAACCCAGAACCAGAGTGGCCAGAGCATCTGTTCCAACCCAGAAGCAGCTTGGGCTGAACCTCCCAGGACAGGAGCATTCTGCAGGAAGAGGGGTCCCAAGAGCAGATCTTAGCCCCAGGACCATTCCAAGTGTCAGTGACGTGCCATCACACTCCCAGGTCTTTTTTGTTCAGAAGTGACTTGTAGTCATCATGCTCTGGGTCCTCTTATGGCATGGCCCATAGATCTTGCCATTAGGTCATCAGGCAGCTGAACTTTCCAAAAGGGGCCCTTTTGTTTCCTGGAGCTCTGGGGGAATGCCCAGGTTTACTCAATAATAGTTATGCCCCCAGGATAGGAATGATTTATGGCTGCACAGCTGAAGTAAAGTCAATACAAAGTTTTTTCAAAGGAAAGTTGTCTTAAATTCTGCTAAGAAATGCACTTCCCTCTCTTTCATGTCTGTAAATGATTAAGCATTACGTACCTTTACAGAATAATCAAGAATGTACAAACTTTACAGATTATCATAAATTGGAGCCATTCAATAACTATTATGCAGAAGCAGGCAGGAGCTGCCATACTAATCCTAGAAGCACTGTTTTGAACTAGTGAGATACCAAACCCAGTAGCTCTCTCGCAGTATTCCTAATTAAAGATAGGCAAGAAATTAGATTCCTGTTTTGTTTTCAAATTAATGTTTAGCGATCTGTGCTGCATAAACTTCTATTTGCGCAGGATTTCTGCTCACACAGATTTCAGTATTCAAAGATTTTCATTTAAGGTTCCTTATAAACACACTAAATGCAGGGAGACCCATTTTGTCAGTTCATGCACAATCCAAATATAGCATTTTCATCCTATATACATTTTGCATATTGATCCAGATCTCGTGAATTTTGTGTGTGATCTAGGAAAAATAGATTTGTTCAATCTATTGTCCTATATGTTCAAACAAAGAACAATACTTTATTTGTACCCATAACTGCACGAAATGGAAACTACTGAAAAATTAATGAATTTAAAATAAAATATTCCAACATTTGCTTTAGTGTGCAAAGTCCTAAACAATTTAGGGTCCTGGAAGAGTTTACAGAAAAAGTGGAAGGAAGGAACTCAACTAGACATAAGCATATGCACATTGCTATTCTCTGAAATGACTGCATCCTTACTGTATCCTCATGCACCAATCAGCAGAGTTGGTGATTTTGTGTCTGTTGAGAATGTGGCCTAAAAATGAGGCTGAGCACTCAGAAATATACTGTGAAATTTTCTAAAATACCTCAAGGATAAAATAATTTGCATCCACCAGGAGCTTTGATTTTTCAGTTAATGCAGAATCTGTCTTATCTCATCTTGATAGAATCTGTGGAAGATGTGAGTTGTTCGTGGGTTTGGTAGGCATCTGCCTTGACATCAAACTGTTATTAGATGAGAGCAAGGCTGGCATCATTGTGTTTCACTACTACAGTTCATGAAAGAAAACCTTGTCTGGTTATGTGGGGAGGTTAGCATCTTGTGTGGCATTGGTATGTTTTAACAATGAAATCTTTGAAAAAACACTTGTTTAGATTTAGGGGTGAACTGGCATCTTGTAAACTTTCTGTGTGTGCAACACTGCAGTCTTTGAAAAATCCTTGGACAGGAGCACATTGAGGCAGGCATCTTGCCTGGCACCTGGATTGTGTAGATTTCATGCATTCTATTTCCGTACTAGGCAGACAAGAAACTAATCCAAGAGTATTATCTGTTGTTAGGGATGCTTTTATCAGACTTGGAAGCATGTGCTGACTGCTGTGTGAAAAGAAAAGGTAGCCTTTGGGGTGTCTAATCAGTAAAGAGTTGGAAGGCCAATTTTTTGTGTGTTTCAAGGTGGGAAGTTATTTCTGGGAAGGGCCATGTCTGATCGCACCCTTACACTATTTACTGTGTGTTGTTTACATTGGAATGGGGCTTCAAACATTCTTGTACTTCATATAAATGACTGTGTAGTGCAAAAACATGATGTGCAAGCAGTTGCCACCTGTGGAGAATCAGGGTTAAGGAAACTATGAAGGCCCAGTCTACCTGTTTACATCAGTAATGTAACAGAGGCCAAACTGCTAATGTAAATTTCTCAGACCACAGTAAAAAAAAGTCAACTACAAAAGAGTAAAACTGCTATTCAAAGCTATGCAAGAGAAGGTGTGTATTTTCTGTATAACATCAAAACTTGGGGTACAAAGCTGGTTTATATGAGGGCAGACACATTTTACTATGTAACAGCAAAACTGGGTTGCAAAAAACTGTGTTAGTCAAGGAAAAGCTACTGCTGAAGAACATACTAGATAGATGAAATGAGATTGGTCATGTTCAGGGTGGTATGGCTATAGGCCAAAATACATACCACTGAATGCTCTAGTCTTTTAAAATACAGGCTAAAGAAGACCTCCTGGCTCCACTCATCTACAAAACAACACCTTCTTGTGAGGCCACTTCTAGCCAGAGATCCTTTAATGCAACCAGAGTCCTTAATTAGTCCCGCACTCTGAATGACCCTAGAAGTTGCACTTACTAATTGCTTTAAAACTCTAATTACAGTGTAACCCCTAGCTTGTACTTTTGATGTGAACCCCATCATTAGTATTTCAATGTGCTCATGCCTTCCTGATCAGCTGCCACTCTGTAAAGGCAACAATTATTCTTTAAAATATTATCTAACAGTTTCTATCATAAAACTTGTTCACTCCTGAAAAGAGTCCAAGATCAAAAGTATAGGAACTTTTAAGAACTTTGGAATAAGGGGGAACAATGTATGCATAGTGTTTCTTTGCCTTTATTAGTATAATGCCAGACTTGCAGAAAACAACCACACATGCTTTCAGCTGAGCAGACCTTGCTCTTAGGTGCTTTGTAACTGGCCCCACAGTTAGACACAGCTAAGGAAAAGGAAGCATCTGGATAAGGCCTTAAAATGCCATGAATTTACAGCAAGAGAGATTCCTTCTTCTTCTTCTTCCCCCACAACCTTCAGCTGAGGGAATAGCATCCCCTCCCAATCCAGGCACCATTAGTGTTTTAGCTAATTTATTTTATCAGGTTTATATTGTGACCCACTCTGAGGTCTTCAGATACAGGGCAGGATATAAATATAAATAAATATGTATATGTGTATATATTTATTTAACAGCTTACTTCAGTGCTCTCTTGAGTTATCAAATTAGTAGCACTTTAGGAGAGTTAGCAATTTGGTAGCGTAATGATTAAGATTTAATGGATTCAGGAGTGAATCCAATAAAGGGAGAAGAAATTTCAATCAAGGCAGCAAAGATCAATTATGGTAGATATACTGTAAATTCTTTTGTTTCACCTTAGAGCAACGGTGAAACTACTTTCTTTAGGCAAATTTTATTAGGTAAGTATTGGCCCTTTCAGTATTAAAAAGTTCCTGCCTGCCCCAACTATGAGCACATTTCCCAGCAAAGCAAGTAGGTCCTACACTGATGATGATGATGATGATGATGATGATGATGATTGTTATTATTATTAGAAGGCATTACAGAGTGTCCAATTCTGCCCAGCTTCCACTTTTCTGTTCTTCAGCATGGGCTTAACACATTAAACCAAAGCTCTGTGGATCCAACCACTGGACCACTATGAAGCCAGGCCAACATTTAGAGAAGTTTCAGTGCTAGGTTGGAATATTTCTAAAGGCATTGCCTAGTTCACTAAAACCTACCACCATCCATATTATAGATAGACTAGGCAATGATTCTCATCTCTGCCCCAGGAGAGAACTTCCACAGAGGAAGATTCTCTGGAATAGCAGGAAAGAACCAAAGCATCTCTAGGGATCTGAGCCTAAACAGAACACTAGGGTTCTTCTCAGTAGGTTAGGGCTACCTGTCTACTAATGCTTTGCACACCCATCTGTAGTGACTGGACTCTGAAGAACAGCCTAGTGTACATTTGGTGGATTTCATTTATGGACAATATTTCTATACTGTTTCCCATCTTGAGATCCCAAAACTTCATAATACAAATCAAAATGAACTGGGTTGAATTAAAATGCATTTAAAAGTATTGAAACCATGGATTGGAAGGAAACATTCATGCTGGGAAGGCCTGGGTTAATTATAGGTACTTGAATGTTGGTCATATAGGTGCCCCACAGGTGTCACAGTGAGTAGGTACCACCCCAGTGAGAACCCATATTGATTTGATGTTTAAAATCCGAATGCAACAAAAACCAATTTGAATCCAATACATTCAAATCTATTCTTTCAAATGTTACATACAAATTTGAAGATACGAATGTCAACAACATTTGTATGTGTTATATGTATCTGTACGCTTTTTGTATGCATCCTGTTTTATCCTGTAGGCACCCCATTTTCATTCCGTATTATAAGCACAAATGCATACATGAACGTATGATATTCATACGGATACGTATGTAATACATACATATCTATGCATTCGAATGATTCAAACAAATGTTTTGGAACATTCAAAATTCATTCAAATGTCTAAAATCAAATGTGAAGACATTCTATTCGAATTTGAATGTCCACATTCAATCAAATTCAATCGGATTTTGAATTTTTAGAATATTTATGCACATCCCTAATCTGCAGTAGGAATTCTCTTGAAGATCTTATTGATCTTACAGGTCTTTAGGGAGAAGCAAGTATCATTGTCCCAAAGTTGTTTAAAGTCTTAGAAATCAAATGTAAAATCCTGAATCTGGGTTGACCAGTAGTTAATTGGCAATGAATGCAACTGCTTAAGCAGAGGTGAAATGTGTGCACTTTGTGGTATTCCATTCAGCAACCATGCTGGCACATTTTGTACTTCTAAAACAAGTCCAAACACAAAGTTTATTACAGTAATATAAGTGTGTATGGCCAGTAGTGCCTAAGCAATCTCTGACCAGGCAGGGTCATAGTTGATTGTCACGATCCCCAGCGTTCCAGTCAGTGCCTGCCCTCCCTAGGAGTAGCTTGGCCCTGTTAGGATGCTGAGTTCTTGCAACGGCTGAGTACTACAGTGTAAAACACAGACACAGGTAGCAAGTGGTCTGAACAGTAAACTAAAACAGGTTTATTATTATACACAAGCAATACTAGAAAGGAAAATAAGGTTCAGGTATTTGTTGGTTTAAGTCTATGAGTCTCTTAAGGTTACCAGCTTCCCAACCTATCAGCTCCCCTTCTTAAAGGAAAATAGTTCCTTTTTTAAAGACAAGCCTCTCCACGTTCCTCACCCTGCTCAGCTGTGCTTCAGCCCAAGCCTAGCCAGTGAACTAGAACGTAGCTCTGGATGATCACAAGGCTCCTTCTGTCCTTGCTTGCCCGATCACCCCCTGGTCAGTTGCCTGCGAAGTCTTCCTCCAAGATCTCCCAGTCAAAAGACCCCTGGTCAACTACTGGTCCAGCTCCTTCAGGATTCAGCTCTTCTTCTCCTTTCAGCTCTAGTCCCAGAATGAAGACATAGTCTGCTGTAATCTGAGTTCCTTTATACCTTTTTCCCTATGGTCCTGATTGGCTGTCACCTCCTAGGGAAAATTGCTGCAATAAAATGCTGCTGGAAACTCCTGATAGAGGTGCCTGTTCCGAACGCCTGATTGGTGGGAACTCCTCCTCTAGCCCCTCCAGCTCTAAGATCCCCGGACAGCTTTTCCCTCCAAATTTCACTTGCAGCCAATCATTGCACCCGGACCCGCATGGGATTTCCTGCCCTTTTTGCAGCCTCTGCCCAGGGCTTGCAAAAGGCTGTTTGCACAGAAGCTGTCTAATGCAGCTTGCTAGAAGCCTGCAAATACAGAAAGCAAAGCAGTTTGCAGTCTGTACCCTGAAACCGTCACATTGATATACCAACCAAATCTGGTAATAAGCGTTACCAGCCACAAACCTGATCTGGTGGCTCTTCGGCAATTTTTTTTTCTACTGAGCATAATTTTGGAGGTTTCTTGCCTGCAATAATTCTGGTTAATTCCTTGTTATAGCTGCTGAGTTCCATTCTTTTTTAAAATGCTTATGCACAAATCACTTCTATATTTTTTGTACAAATCTGTATGTGTTAGAACCCATTAGAATGAAAAATTCTGTGAATCATCAATGTTTCATTTGGCGAACATGACCTTAACGATGTTCAATGGGGTGAATGTGGGTTTGTTTGATGTCCCCCTTTTCTACACATACTATATTCAAATGTATGAGCAGTATTAAATGTTTAAGATGTGCCATGATTACTATGGTAACTACTTCATGTCTATGCAGTTGCTTTTGCTTAGAAAACAGCACGCCATAGCTTGAAGTAAGGTAACCAACTCTCGCCATTTCTCTTTTGTCTTTTTTACTGTACTGTATAAGAGAGCCCCATTGACCAGGCAGTACATAAGTTTCAAAAAATGAATAAGAGAAACTAAATAAAATATTAATGATGGAACAGGTTCACCATTAAAAGGAATTTAAAATGATGTGCTCCATCAATGAAGCTGTTCTATAGGATTTGCTGAGCAGTTTCCAGGAAATAGAAGATATTCCTAAGCTTTCATTGAACACAGTCCTATTATCCAAATACTATTTTTTCCCCTTGGGAAGTTAACAACCCGTATTCTGTCTATGTGGCCTGAACTTTGCCCCAGACTGTGCTTCCCAGAGAACTTTTCTTTCCACAATCCTATTTCAAAGAAAACACCACAGGAGGCTCTCATTCCCATGCGACCCACAGGCAAAACATGCAACCCGTCACAGCTAAAACTTCCTCTTCCTAAGTTGGATGTTTCTTTAGGTATGAGACATAAGTAAGAATCTTGAAGGGAAGTGAAACAGATGGTTTTCATCCAAAAACACAGGAGAAGGATTCTTTATATTTTACTGTCCTGTGGGGTTATGAGAATGTTATTTATTTATTTCCTACCCTTCACCATATGTTTCCAGCTAAATAAAACCAGCTAAATTGAAAGGTAAATGGAAACTTAAAAAACAAAATCTAGTATCTCATTTAAATCCTAATTAAAACCATAGTCTTCTACATTGCTGAATAGGCAGCTGTGAATTTGATGCTATCATCTTTCTAACATCTGTTTTGAGGTAAAATTGCACTTTCATTTTAATTGAGGTTCATTACTTAAAAAGGAACTTGGTATGGGGCAGCTGTAGCTAGTCAATGAGTTACTTGTCTGTGCACCATTGATCTTTCCACAATGCCTTCTGAAAGTACCAGGTAAAACAACCTACAAAGCTTTAATATTTATATCAGTGTATATTTTTTTCATTCCTTATTTTGTTTTTAACGAATTGCAAAAAGAAAAAAACTATCAACAACAATATTAATATTTATGCAAATTTATTTGGTCAAAAATGGGGACCAGTGGCTTTAGTCAAAATTGTTTTGGTTAAAAATGAAGTGTCCAAAACAAATTCCTGGGAGAAGAGATAGGTCTTCACCTGACAAGTGAAATCCCACGGAAAAAGAATTCTATTGACAGATAACTACTACCAAGAATTCCTGTTTCTTATTTTTACTCTCTTTATTTGAACTAGATAGGGTATATGTCCTATAAGCTATGTTTTCTAGGCCATTTACTCTTTTGGTCTGTAAAATGAGACCGGATCAGTTGGAGCAGATCACAGGCTTTTGAATCTGTCTGGCTCCTTGAAGTTTGCATGAGCTTCAGAACCCAGCATCCAGAAACTTTGATGGGCCAGAATGAAAGTTCGGCCTCACAGACAATAGAGACCAACTTTATCAGTGTATTATACCAGAACATGGATGTATCATGGGGTCCATGTTTTGGTCAAAGACCCATTAAACTTCCAGTAACCAGTGTTCTGGACTAGATGGCCATTTTGGGTTGCTTAGTCTAGTCTACATTCAGTCCAATGCTGACGATGCATACTAGTGGTGGGCATGGCTTCCCTTAGACTGTACCAATGTGCAGAAGGGAGGCCATTAGTCAACCTTGATAACCATTCCACAGGTAAGTGAGGAATGGATCCTGTTTTTCATTACTAAATCTTACAAGGCTTTTTTTTTTTTTTTTTTTTTACAGTTGATCCCAGGGCACCAACTATACTGTAGTAAGATGCTGGAATTCCTACAACAAGCAGGAGCAGACAAAAATCTGAAGTGTATTTCTATTGTTATCATTGTGTGAGAAAAGGAGCTACAGCATCTCATAAGTTTTAATTATTCAGTTAAAATAAAACTTCCTTCATTTTGACAAATTGGAAATAATTATTAATTGGTTATTAATGGTATACATATATGAGCTGAAACTGGAAACCAAAAGAGAGCTTTGGTCTTCTCTCACATACATGGAAAAATCACCTGAGGCCACTTCCTCACTTGATTATTTTAATCCAGATTCAGACTCGAGTGTGCATTCCGGCTGTTCCCATTTGCTTGATGATAACGCAGGCTGTATTTGAATACTGCAGTTCCCATTCAAACTGCACAATTCCCCAGCACGGAGAAACAGGATCTTTTCATCTCCACTCCTTGTCCAAACCATGTAAGGCTGCCTTGCTCAGAATCAGCTGAGCAAAAGAACAGACAGGGCAATCACTCTCCCTTTCAAATCAGACACTCTTTCCATTCACTATGTTGCCAGGAAGGCAGCAGCTTTGCACAAAATCAGCTGAGTAAAAGAACAGACAGGGCAAAGTGATCTCTCCCATTCATATCAGCAAGGGGTGGGAGGAAAATGTTTGTGGTTCCTGTACAGGTTCAAAGAGAGAAGAGGAGATTCCTTTCCTTCTTCTTTCATAGAATCATAGAGTTGGAAGGGACCTCTGGGGTCATCAAGTCCAACCCCCTGCTTATTGCAGGGTTTCCTTGTTTTGCTTTGAATGAGCTGCTCAGGAGGAAGCTGGCCTTACAAAAGATTTCCTCTGCCAATTGCTGTAACAATGTAATGTATCTCTTGTAATTACAGTGGCATTCACAGAAAGGGGAAATGTTCAAAGATCCAACTTTTTTTTTTTATCTCCAGGACTCTGGCATTTCAGGGACAGGGGCAAACCTTCCCAGATGTGAAATCCCACCCATCTAATGCTGCACTGACAGTGGCAGCAGGCATTGCCCATAAGGATATGAGGGAGAGAGCCCAAAAGGCAGATCTCCTCCCCAGGTAGTCCGGTAGTGTTCCCATTAGGAAAAAAAAAGCGGGTTAGCCACCAAAATGGGACTGAGAACACTTTTTCTGAGGACTTTTTTTTCTGTGGATTTTAGCAATATAGTCCTCCTAAAGTCTGGTTTCATTTTCTCTCTCATTTATGGAAGAAGGGAATATTTCCTTTCATTAAGGGGACTTTTGTGCAAAACTATGCTTCAAGCAGTTCTAGGGTAAACATCCCAGTACAGACTTTCAGCCTTCTTCAAGAGTGGTTGGGGAGTGGGGATGCATGCTGGTCGGTGCGCAGTCCCCTTACCCCAATAGTGACTCATGTCACCATCAACTTTGACACCCAACATCATTATGGGACACATGCCACTATGGATATTTCAGGGGAGTGAGGTGGAAGCCATGTGCTGACTGCTAACTTCATTACCATGAATATTGACCCCCTTTTCACATGCCCCCCTTTCTCACGCTATTGTGTGCTGCTTTGAAACTACAAAGTACCACAAAACTGCACTTAGAAAAGAAAAATTGAGATGGAGCATGTAGAGGCTCTACTGTGTGGTAGTTGTGGATACAAGCTGGTGGGGAAGGAGGGAAAAATATGAATGGCCATTAAGGTAAGCAAGAGAATCCATGTTGTGTTCCCATATCAGGGAACTAAATAGGCCAAAGTTTGATTATTTTTTTTCACCTCTGTGAAGTTAAGATTTGAAAACTCGGACTGCATCCAATTGCTGTGCATATGAATAATGTGGAGTGAAAACAAGCAAGTCCAATTTGAGTTCATGTTACTATACAAATGTGGGAAAGAATAGAACACATACTTGTTGGAAAATAAAGATATGCGTGTGTGGAATTTTTTCCCAAGTTGCACAGCCGTACTTCTGTGCCAGAGTACAATAGCAATCTGGTTACCAAAGAACAGAGTCCACAAGTTTTGTTAGCTTCAAAACTTATAGTTTACTAAGTCTAACAAGGTAGGATTACTTGGATATAAAACAATAACATCACAGTTTGCCTATTCTGTCCTGTTATTTCTCAATACTTCCTTTTCTATACACTATATGCCTTCCCCCTTCTCTTTCTCCTGTTGAATAACAACTAAGGACAGAAGCAAACTGGAACAGATTTCAGTTCTTGCAGGAAGAAAAGGTAGGGAACAAACAAGGTTACATTTACCCAGTTAACTCTTTTTCTGCTGTTCTGTGACAAGCACTTGCAAAAGACACAACAATTCGTCATCCTTATTCCCCCCTTATACAGATTATCGATGTGATGCCTGATCACACCCTAAGATAGGATTTGCAATTGGATGATAAATGCTGTGATGATTGTCTTGTTCTGTCTGCCTTCCCTTTGAGTTATTTGGCTTCTATATTTTTTCCCTAACTTGGTAAGGACTGAGGTACATTTTAACCAAACTCTACAGTTAACCACCCATTCCTATAAGCCCATGTAACATAATGGACCTGTCCAGTCTAGGCTGATAGGCCTTCCTTCATGACCAGAAACTGTTGAGCCTTGTCTTGAAGAAGAAAAGCTTGGCATGTGTTTGTTTAATCCACCCATCTACTAAACTGAACAGAATAAAGACACAGTCCTGTTTTTAAAACTATGTACTGTATCTGTTGCAGACTTGTCCTTACATACTAATGGTGAAAGCTTGATGTTTCACAGTGTCTAGTCTTGAAACAACCTCAGCTCTTGTTTCTTCAGAGTCTCTAACTATTTTGTCTAAATGCATCATTGGGATAGAAGTTCTCAAGCAGTACATTGCTGTTTCTCCGGCTGCTGTATTATTTGGATTGTGCCATGCAGTATTATTGGACTGCACCACACAATTGCTGTAGGAGTGCATGCATTCTTTCTCCCCAATATGCACATATCAGAGGCCGCATCCCCATTACAAGCTTATTTTGCTTTCCCTAAACCAAAATAATAGAACCGGATGCAAATGCGAATTTGCCTGTTCCCATTACTTTTAACTTAATTGCGTTCAATCCAGATTCTGATTATTGTACATGGCGTACGTGACTCAAGGGGGGGGGGACTCAAGTGGCTACTTTTTAAAAGCCGCTTTTCGGAACTGCCCTGCCCTCTTCCTCCTGGCATGGACGTGCCACCCATAAGGGACCCCTTCACAGAGCCTAGCTGGGTGGCTGCCGCTTCCATGGATGGAGAAAAAATGGCAGCAGGCAGCCAGCAATTCTTTCCCCTCCTCTCCCCATTGCTCAGAGCTCACAGCAGCAGCGGCACTAAAGCCCCTTTGCTTTAAACATTCACACAGAACCTCAGCTGCTTTCCTCCCTCCCTTTCCCTTTCTAAAGGTCAGAACTTTTAGAATTGCACAAAATTGCAACATTGTTATCAGTTGTGAAGTGGTTCGATTGCTACAGTGTAGCGGCTGCTGTTAAGGGTGGATTTTTACACTGAAATCACTGTCTTTGGAAGCAAGCTATTGGGAGAGGGAAACCCTAAACATGAATTCTCATCCCTTAAAATGGTAGAGTCCCCACAGCAAAAAATGTAACATGTATCAAGCACATGAACCAGAGTGAGACCTGCTGAAATGAGGGTTAACATTTACAACGCTTTGGAGCAATTTAATATGCGGAAAGCGTGTTAAGCCAAACTTACGTGGGGTCTGTGAGGATTGAAACCGTATTGAATTCGATATAAGCTTGCAATGGGAATGTGGCCAGAATGCTTTAATGTAACTAAAAGACAGGACTCACTGGGAGGTTCTATTATTTTTATGTAATGACTTATTACATTCTCTTATCAATTTTATTTCCACCACAGTCCTGTGAAGTGTGTCTTCACTTTTGTTTTCTCAGACATGGCATAACCCTTCTGTAGACTGAAATATAATATTGCCTAAACGGATGAATACCTGAATGCCAGCTCAACATCATTACCCTCAGCACAAAAAGAGGGGGATAAAAACAGTAATAGAAAAGTGCAAAAGAATTGCAAAAACAAGATGGAGTTCTTCAGGTCAGCTATACAGCACTCTGAAACCTGCTTCAGCCAGCTTGCACCACTTGTTGTCAACTATATCAAACGTCCACTTCTGCAAACTTGTATTTCAACTGACATTGCAGGTATGTGAGTTCAGAATCAGAATTTTATGGGATTCTACATTAACTTGGAAACTGCAGTAGCACTTAAAAACACTGCATTTAATCAAATTGCATGCTGCATCATATGTTACAATATTTGACACTATATTATTGTTGATGATGATAATGGAAATTTAAGTTAGAAAATAGTTTTGAGGATTGAACACTGGCAAAAAAAAAAAACCCTCCAAAGAACAAAGAGTCACTCAGTGACTATGATTATAACAGAGACGTAGAGAAGAGGCAGTAGACTTACTGTTTATATATGGCTCCTTGTGGTCAAGATAATGACCGGCTAGCCCAAAGTTAATAACATAACAGTTGAAAAGCTGCAGTACTACTGTGATCAGCAATAATGGAGAATGTAAGAGAAAATGCACCTATCACTAGAATGGCAAATGCTCTTTTAATCCACTTAGAACTGAATATATAAAATATGATAACAAACAAAAAAAAAATAGAAAGGTTTTGCATCTCAGCCCCCCCCCCCCCCGGGGTCACCAGGTAATTAGCCATACTATTAGACTTCCAGGTATAGGGCAGGATAGAAATGCAAATAAATAAATAAATACATTTTCCCCTAGCCACACCAAAAAATGTGTCTAATTTTAGTCAAAGTTGGTTGCCCTCCATACTGGCTGGTCAGGGGAAGAGCCAGCACAAAATGTGTCCTCTTTGTCTCCATTTTGGAGTGAGGAGGCAACATTTACCTCAGCACATCTATGTAGGTTATGAAGAAGCACTCTGTATGCAAGGCACCCCTGACACCAAACACTCTGGCAGAGGGGCAGAGTAATTGCTGCCAAACGTAGAAGTGAGCTGGCAACAGCAGGAGTCCTCTCCAGACAATTAAGGAATCTCCAGTAAATAAGTGAAGACATAATCAGGAATCTATACAAACCATAGAACTTAAATGTATATTTATTTTTAAAACTAAAATAAAAAGCAGTGCCAGTTTAAGACCACAATTAAGGCTATCAAAATCTGTTTCATTCTCCACAAAACCAAGAAATGAAACACATAATGCTTAATCAGCAAGGATGCTGTGCACAAACAGCAGCAAACACGGGCAAGACACTGACGGAGCCTCACCTCAAACTATATTTTGATATGCAGCAGATCAAACTTTGTCACAAAGATCAAAACTGAAGCTATAGTTGGTGCTCTGTCCTTCTCTTGTGTGCGTACTTTGAAACTGCAGAGCCAGCTGGCCTCATGAAACAGTAAATCGTCATCATAATTATCTGTTTATATGCCACCTTTCCATGATATGACCAAGTTAGTTTGCAAGCAATTAGCCAGCAAAATATAGAGAGATTATTCAGTAAAATACAATGAAATAATTAAATAAAAGAATCCATTGAAACGTAAAATACAAAGAATCAATTCTCTAACGAACAATCAACCACAGCTGTTCTTCCTGCCAGTTCCAGGGAGTTATTTATGCTAAGACCTTTTCCTGAAGGAGGGAAGATATAGAAGCCAGGGGAGAGTTTTAGGAAGGACCACTTGCATGACTATGCTAATCCAGACTATCTGATCCAGACTATCTAATCCAGCGGTAGCAGCCCTGAAGCTCACATGAGTTTTGGAGGTGGTCTCTGAAGGATTTGATGGTTAAGAATGAAAGTTCCTATCCTCAAAGCCCTCAGGAAGCCCATTTCAGTGGTGCACTTTGTAGTCTGAAAATGGAGGCATGCCTTGTGAATGGCTGCACAGTTTAAACTGACCCTATCTTGATATGCCAATAGATTTCAATATTGGGAACTACCAGTAATATAGATCAGAGACCTCCTGATCTGAATTATGTTCTGTCCACCATCAGTGGTGGACAGAGTCTCTGGTCCACACAAACTTGTAGTCAGAAGAGGCTCTGAAGAGGACCATGAAGCATTCTGTTCCAGATTACAGGTAACTACAGAAAGGCCCTTAGTTACTTAGTGGCTTTACATACAGTGAATGGCATGTCTGTATTTGCATATTGACACCCATGTGCACATACATGCAGTTGTATACACACTACTACCTCTTAATTCAGTCTGGAAACCTTCTATTGGAGGTTCATCCAGACAGCACTTACTTAATCTGCATATTTGGGTAATCCAGAGTAAAGCACCTTGAGACACATTCTGGATTATCCATGCATTATTCCAGATTATCCAAATAATGTAGATTACGTAAGTGCTGTCTGGATGAAGTTTATGTCAGACAACACACATACAGTGAGTTAGAGACAGTAGGCTGCTATATGTGTCTTCACCTAACATGAATGAAAGCAGCTTATCTTGTAAACAGCTATTCATGTATTTCTGGTTTAAATCACAACAGAAAGCATAACATTTCTGTCTGACTTTTCTGTCTTTTCTTTCCCTCTCCAGTCTTTCACATCTTTTTATTTTATTTTTTTTGCAGCTGTCTTTGTACTTTAGATAGATATTGCTGTATGATATACTTTCTTCTTCAGAGCTTTAGCTAGATCTCAAAGCATGCTTTTGGGCTACATATGAAACAGTGCATGAAATAATCTGTCACCTTTTCTTAGCAGACAATTATTTTCAGTCTTATGTTTCAGCTTTAAATCATTCTGCCACTCTCACACACTGAAATATTAACATGCCATCCTTGTAACAGTATATTCCTCCAACCTTTAATTTAGCTTGGACCTATAAGATAGCTTTAATAGGTTGAAAACAATTCTGCTGAAAGACAGAAGCTTCATCAACAAGACTTCTTTTCAAAAGCTCTTGGGTATCCAAGGGGGTGGATGGACAATGCTCCTGTTCCTATGTGAGCCCCAACCTTCCCAAGCCTTAAGAAGGGAGAGCTAAGAGGGAAACCTCATTAAAATGCTCTGTTAGGGAAGCCAGTTTCTGGGTGTTTGGATGCACATAACAGCCACGAGTCATCTGAATAGATGAAGTCACAGCCAGAATCACTAGACTAAAATAATTGACTTCACATTTCCAGTATTGGCCGGTGATACTGCATTTTGGGCTTTTATATTCTGCCCCCACCATAGCAACATGCCCATGAATTCCAAAGTGGTGTATAGTGCGGATGGTGCACCCAAGTCCATGCCACATCTGGTCCATTCTGTGTTAAAGACCAGATCCTGAATCCAAGAGGATGCAACTTAAGAATTATTAAGGGTAATTAAGCAGATGCAGCAGTGTTTGTTATAGTCAAGGCAGACTGACTGAACAGCAGAATTAAAGATAGAACAATCAAAAAGGTTTGTAATATCAAAATGTATTTATTACTATACAATAGAGCATAAATATATAATGTTAAACAGATAAAATATATAACTTACAACATAGCAGCAATACTGCAAAAGTCATCTGATTCTTTTCATTGTAGGTCTATAAATTTGTTTCCCAGCCTTAGTGTGAATACATTTTTGTACATCATTCAAAAACTAAGTGCAATTTTCAATTTTATTTTTTTCCTTTCCCTAAAGAAGGCAATATCCTTAAAGAAGCCAAAGCAATTTTATATATGCTTTGGGTTGAAGTACTAAAAAAGAATGGAATACAAAGCAACATACTAAAGAGTATTAAGGAGGTGAAAAGAAGGATAAGTGTGCATACCATGAGTAACAATATGCCTTTGCTGTTAAAGAAAATCTCATAGTAACTTTTCATGTGTAGTTGGCCCTCAGATTTCTAAGTCGTTATGTTAATGGCAAGTAAGAGGTTGGGGAATCAAATCTTGGAAATGCAGTATTTAAATGTTCCCTTTTACTGATGAAATCTTCAGAAAACTACTTAGAAGCTCAGAAGCTTTTTCAAATATCAAGATAACTCAGAATAAAACAACCAAAAGCCTTGGGATTTTAGTGCCAGAGTAGAAAATGGTGTTGGATCATGTTAAGCTTACTTTTTTACCCTCCTTTTCACTACAGGAAAAGAAAAGAAAGAAAAAAGAACTGCAGCCAAAATCATTCCTGTTTTATAAGAATTTGAGAAGGAAAGTCTATGGTAATACAGTGGAGAAGAGATCTACAAGGCTATTCCTCGTATTTCTCTCACATCTGTGTATTCCTTGGCATCCCTCAGACAAGAGAGAAAATGACCAGCATCTTGCAAAGTCATGTTTGGTGAAAAGAAATATTTATCTATTTGTTTACTTATGTGTTTGCTTATTTATTTATATTAAACATAGTACAAGCCAAATGTGATGGTCCATTACGTGACAGAAATATGAATGCAGCAGATAACATAGCTTAATTCCCAGGGGAGTGGAATGTAGGTGAGTGATGGGCCACATTGCACACAGCATATTCAGATCAGCCCTATGACATGAGGGCTGCATTTCCACTCATGCCAAAAAACGATTTCAAACCAATGTGAACTTCCTTTGTCCCCATTACAAATTCTATTCAGGTGTTTTTTGAGGAGTATATCACTAAAAATAGCAATAAAAAAACCCTGTTTTTTCAGGTGTTTCCCCCCGTTTTTGCAGTTAAAAGGCTCTATCTTTATTCCTTTGGGAACACTACAGCAATATTGGGGCAGATACGTCATGAAATGGGTGGGATTCTCCCTGCAGGATAGTCCCTTGCCAGATTTTTAAAGTGCCAGGAAGCACTTCACACAACAGTTTTGTTTTCACACTTCACTGATAACAAGTAGCAATTCACTCACTCCACTTCACTCTTTCATTTCCCACCCACACACACTGATAACAAAGTTACCACATGGCCAGCCGGGTGAGCAGGCACGTAGCGCTCTCTCACCCTCTCTGCTGCCTCTTTTTCACTTCTCCACAAAGCAAAAAGTCTGCACATTTTTGCAGCTAAGGTGGCAGCAGCTGGCTCGTTTGCTCACTGCAGATGGAGAACCTGCCTGATTAGTATTCCACCCAGCAGAGCTCATGCTCCCTCCCTCCCTCTCTTCTTTTCTTTTCTTTTCTTTTCCTTTCCTTCCCACTCGCTCTTTTGCTTGCCCGCCCCTTGCACCTCATCTAAACGTCCTTCTCCTTCAAGCCACCACCACCAGTGTGTAGCCGGAGAAACCTCAGTCAGCTGTAATTGCACGTCTCTCTTTCTCCCAGTGTGTGCATGTGGCGAGTGTCTAATTACAGGGAAGTATGAAATGCAGGAATTATCTGTGTGTGTGTCTGTGAGCCTAGGGTGGGTAGCTGTTGCTTGGGTTGCTTGGGTTGTGTTTATTGACAGGCAAGGGTCCTCTTATGTTCTTATGATTTTGTGCAACATGTCAAATGTCATTTAGTCTGGGGAATCAAACGTGGCAACAAAAGCAGGAGGGAGCAGGGCTGGGATTTCCCACCCTTGGCCACGTCATGGGATCAAACCCAATCGGGAGAGAGCAGTGGGCAGAGTAGGGAGGAAAAAGGATCGTTTTCCCCAATCCATTGTTTGGAAGTGTTTGAAGTGTTTTCTGTGTGGGGACACAATTCAGGGTTGACTGTGATTGCCAGATGCACGTTTGCAGTGGGTTTTGTTGTTTCGTTTTTACAACCATTTTAAACAGCTCAGGTGGGAACACACCCAAGGAGTGATGAAAGCATTTCAACAGTAGTATAAAAGTTCTGTAGAGGTAAGGTTTCCAGATGGAATGCTTTTGATGCAGAAAGACTAGCCAGAAATTGGGCATGTCAATTACTGCCTCATTGCTCTGACACTCTGCACAGATGGGGAGGACTTACCTTAAGGGTAGCCAACTGTCACGGGAACTGTAGAACAAGATCCTTGGGTAAAGATGTGTAAAGATCCTAGGGTACCCTGTTTCTGAGCTGAATGGGGAATGCCTTGCTTCTGAATTTGGTTAGAGAGGCCTAAACTGTCCATATGGATGCTATCATAGTCTCATTTAATTTATTTATTTATTTATGAACTGGAAACTGGATAATACATTTCCATATGTCTATGTGGCACTTATTCAGTAAGACTGTCTCCAATCAGGGTATAAAATATTGGTTTCTCACTATTTTTGGATTATACCCACCCTGTTTTGTTCATTTTTCTCTGTTTAGGTACATTACTTCTATGTTTTAAAAACTGCCTTTTTAGTTGTTGTAGCAACCTTGAATAAGATGATTGCTTGTACTCCAGATGTGATCCTGAAATTTTAACAAGAGCAACTATGCAGTGTTTTAGTTTCTTTTAAAAAGGTCAAAGAATCAGATGACCTTAACTTTTAACTATTAATCTTCAGAGCAATGAGCTCATGTTATAAAACTGCTTGGCTCTTAAATTCCTTGAAAAGCCTCCGTCTCCAGCTTGTGTCTCAGAGGGTGGAGATTTTTTCTGCAGAGTATTAGCAGCACAGCATTAAATAACTGACTTCCTTTTCATTGTTTAGATTAACTGAACTATAGTAAGACTTTAGCATGGAGTAGCTTGGAAGCTGCATAATATTCAGCCCTTGGATCTCATAGCAGTTCCATGTGAACCATCTGCAAATGATCATATTGCGGCAAGCAGTTGAAAACTGCCTAAACAAAATCTCATCTTGCAGTAGAGTTCTGTTTTTGTTCTACTTCTCAAGTCCACTTCCTGTTATAAACAAAACCACATACCAGATCTGAATGTATGGAAAATCGTGAGGATATCTCATGCAGCCAGTTGCCTGTGAATTTCAGCTTCTTTTTTTTAAGGAAACAACTTTTTCTGACATTCCCAGGACTTGTAGCATAAATTGTCTAAAGCATTCCTTCCTAGCAGTTAACAAAATACCTATTAATGAAAGCAGACGCAGATAATTTGAATGTATTCTTTAAAGAAAAATTACAATTTTTAAAGCAGAATTAAAATGACAAAGCATAAAAGCACATGAGACTTAATTTATTCTGGAACACTTAACCAGATGCACTTCTTGTTGGGTCAGCCTGTGCATTACTCTTCTAATAATACTTGAAAAATACATTGAGAGACCAGCTGAAAAATGACCTTGTACATGAAATGCACACCTATACATACAGAACAATGAACTAATGATAGTTTCTGCCTTGTGCAGACACTTTGAAGCTGCCATAAGATACCTAAAACAGATTTTAAGATAATAGCCATTTCACAGCCAAGACATCTTTGATGGGGCTCAAGCACAGACAGTATCTGCTCTCTTCCCACTCTACGTACTCCATCCAGCTGAAGCATCTAGTAGAAGCCCTAGGGATCCATCAAATATGTGCAAAGGTCAGTGTGCAAGCAGCAACCTTCAGTCTGCTCTTTACATCACACACCTTTGGAGCTCCTTGAAGTAGTGAAATAACCCATAGTTGACAGAGGGGGGAATCTGCCTACAGAACATGTATGCAGGTACAGGTACTTCTTGTAACGTTATCTCACCCAGCAGCAATGAAGCTATGGAGGCACATTAGCTGACCCTTGCAGGGCTACAGGAAGGCTGTAGCAGAGGTGTGTGCCCCCCCCCCCATGAACCTCAGTCAATGCAGGATGTGATAACCTCAGGTCACCCCACAAAAAGGTTTGACAACTTTATCCCTCCTTCAGAGAAATGAGATAGTAGTCTAATATTATTAAAGTAAAGAGTACACAATGACTATATTCTCATAGATGGTCTCCTGCTATGGCTATGGATGGGTGTGGCTGGATGGGTCCCAGAAGTACTCTCTTGATCACCTTGGTGGCAGATTATCTTTGTTATATGGGAGGGAGACATGGGAGTGCAACCCTGGTTGTTCATCTTGATGTCTCATCACTTTTGCATGCTATTCACCCTGCTTTCCTTTTGGAAAGAATTGAGGTTTCGGTGTCTGAAGCACTTCATTATGGTGGTTCTCCTCCTGTCTCCAGGGAATAGTCATGCGGGATTTTTGTTAAAAAACCTGGATTCTTGTTGGATTTCTCAGGAGTCATTATTTTCTCCCATGTTTTTTGACACCTCAGGAGATTTGGAATAAGAAGCATCAGTATGGAGATGACACCCAATTCTATTTCTCCATTCCATCCAATTCATAGTAATCAGTTTAGGTGCTCGATTCTTGTTTGGAGACCAGAGGCCTTTTCACACTACAGCCAAACAGCTGTAGGCTAGGCCACGCGGGGACACATTACCCATTCACATCTAGGTAGGTAAGGAATGCGCAGGTGTGGGTAGCTGGCCAATAAGAGCCGGTGGTACATACATACGCACAACTCCACCGGCCAAGCCACACCATTTCAAACCCAGCAGTGAAGAGGTAAGTGGCATGCATGCACATGTGTCCCTGGGTAGGCAGTGGCCTGGGGAGTTAGTGCCCGGGGGGTCCTTGTGGGCTCTGACTGACCCGATCATATCACCTAGAGCATGCAGGAACCTGGGGAATGATTGAGACAGGCCTGACCGCCCCTGGGTCAAACCTGACCCAATGGCGGCAGGCGGGGTGAGGGTCCACAGCTGTTTGGGATGGAGTGTATGAATGTTCTCCCTCCCAAACAGCTGTGGGATGTCCCGGGATGGCCGGGAACAGGTGTAAAGCATGAAATCATGCTCTACACCTGGAACACATGTAGGACACCCTGGGACGGGCTGGGGTGGTTCCAAACGGAACCGCCGGCCCAGCAGAGCGAATGCTCCGTCCCATGGAATCCTGCACACGTTCAAGAGGTCCTCGTGCAAATAGGCCTAAGATTTACACAGCCCTGCCTTAAAACCCCCAGATATATTCTACAGTTTTGAAATTACGTTTCTTTTCTTTTTATTTCTTACTTATATTAATTGTTGAAACCTGCCCTGAGGCGTCAAGGTATAGGGCAGGATATAAATGCAAATAAAAAAGCAACCTTTGGTTTCCTATCTGTGGAATTATTTTTGCATTTATTCGATCTTAACCTATTCATAAATAGTGAATATGAGTACTTTCTGCTGTGGGATAAAGAATCTAAGTGTGCCTTCTTTGCCTAGTGTTAAAAGCTGTATCTTGTAGCTGAAATATTTGCTAATTATACAAGTATATAAAGTACCTCGTAATTGTCTTCTAATTGCTTTTTCTTGCTTCTGCCATTGACATTTGCTAATGGTAGTGATGTGTTACTGCTTTCCTGTATGGCACAAGCGATAGATCACAAGACTAGTTAACTTTGTTTTAAAAACACATTTGCCTAAGTACATAATAATTCACTCCAAGGTGGCTTAATCTGCACCTTTGGGCGACAGAGCTCTAAACTTTTGATAAGAATGCAAAATAGTTTAGCAGTTGCATTGTATCACTGTCAAAGGAAATGTAGCAAAATTCATCTTGTTTGTGAGATCACAAGAAGAAAGAAAAGAAAGAAGAGAAAGCAGAGTTGCTATGAACAATCAGTGAGGAAAAACACTCATGTACATAATTTAATGTTGCACAACCTTTTTGAAGCATTAAGTGTGAGGGTCCTAAAAGTAATAATAGAGAGGGAGAGAGAGAAATAAAATAATAATGATGATTTTCCTGAAATGTTCTAACCACCTACTTAACACCTCACTGACTTGAATGGGTATTTATTACTGTGTGGGCCTGGAGTATTTTGCTTTTCAAATCATTTTGTTTGTTTAATATTACAAAGCTAGCATTAATGTTTTATTCAGTGATATGTTTGGAATGTTTTGAAGGCAGACAGTTATTGCTCTAGACAAAGCACATCAGATCCTGCAGTTCACTTTCCACTAGTGAGATTTTTAAGTCAACTATGGCTAGTTAACTTGTTAGCATTATAATTATAGTAAGCTACTATAGCTTTGCATGAAACAGAATCTTAGGCTGTGTTCTAATTACATTTTTCTCTTAGAATATTGCCCAGAAGAACCATTAATAGTCCACAGCTATGAGGTTTCTGACTGTGATGGCAATCTATCAGATCAGAAATGGCCCTGGAAGTCAGTCATTTTCAATCAGACAAAAAACAAACCTGGAGCCTTGGCAGTTTGCTTCCTCTGACTTTGTCATGCCGGATCTGGCTTTCCCACGCGCATGCAGATGTGAGAGGGCCCTCTGGATCTGTCCCTATTTGGGACGGATCTTCTGAAGGACGGCAAATGCGGAAGTACCCAAAGTCCTTTAAAAGAGAGAGAACTGTGGGAGCCACAAGAACCCTGCATTCCATAGCATTCACTTCATGTGATCTGCTTGATTAATCTATTTTTTATTAATCCAGTATAGCAAGGGGTCCAAGAGCCGACTGTCTGCATGATCATGCAGTCTGTCTACATTGGACAGAATGTAAACTGGACTAAATGTACTGGTAGATGTGTTTGAAATGATCTACCAGATACTTGCACCTGGAAAAGCATGCCACAGAGTGGTGCCAAAGACACGTGCATTCATGGTCTGGTTAGGATGGGACCCATTTGGAGCTTCAAGACCAAGCTATTGGAGCTCTTGCAAGCTTCAGATGAGCACAGCGGCTGTCCCAAAACAGCCATCCAAATATTGATGGCTTTCTTTTGGAATATATGGACCACTGTGGCAGGTGGACCACTCCAACTGACTGTCTCACTGGAGTAGTGTACTGAAGATAAATGTGAAAATGCCCTATGGATGCTTCATCCTCATCACAGAGAAAAAAGATAAATTCTGTTATCTCAAGTAATAAACAAGTTTCTATAGTTCTGCAGTGCTACAACTTTTGGATGACATTTGTTAAGATAGTATTTTCTAAGATAAAAGAATATGAGTATTTTTCTCAAAGGTCAGCTCCCTATGGTGGGATCTGGAAAAAAATGTCAGTGAGTATATGTTATGACTTAAAAAAAAAAACCTATACTAGTTGTAAGAGGAGCTGATAGGTAACTATTTGGTGTGTTCATCCACAGATTGGGATCCAACATAATTTATAAGTATTCAGAGTTTGCATTTCAGTTTTGATGCAATGGATGTGTGTACAGTCTAGCCAGCCAGCTACTTACTGTTCCCAATAATGCACAACATCCAGAGAGAGGCTTGGAAAATTTGTAAGGCCAGATCACAGGAAGAAAAGCAGCAAGGTAGGAGTCTTTTTAGGTGCGTATTTTTTAAATTGTGTGATGTTTAAAAGGGAGGTTCCTTTCAGATAATGGATACCCAAAAAAATCTTCCAGTGAAGCACCCCTTTTTATGTCATATCGCAGCCTGAGTTTTGTCTCTGGTCTTTGGTTTGACTTTTTACCCACTAAGTTGGTACTGTCCCTATCAGTACCAAACAATAAACATGCATAAGAACGTTTATTGTCCATGAATATTGGTAACATTTGAAATTTGGCCAAATTCAGCCATTCAAACTTGAATCGAATGGTACAATATTCTTATGCTAACATTCGAACTAATACGAATGTTTCTGGATATTCGTACAAATAATTCAGACATTCGTTAAGATGGGAAAACGTATCAGATACATATCTGTTCATATCGGATACGTTCATATCAGACGTATCTGTTCGTATCAGATATGTATCTTTTCATATCAGATATGCATCTATTCATATCAGATACGTATCTATTTGTAACAGATGTGTATCTGTTCGTATCAGATACCTATTGAATGTTGTACAAATACATATGAATAGATTTGTATCAAATAGAATTTTACCACATTCAAATGCGATCAAAAAAAATTCATGCACATCTTTCATAAGAACTATTCAATATACAATAACACCCACTTGGGTCTTCAAAAATGTGCATTTTATGTAAAATAGTATTTTGCACAAAAGGTAAATTCACAAAATGCATATGGTATAAATGCAGACTTTAAAGCATACACACACAAATTAGGATAGAATGGATGCCATCAAATGTAAGTAGAATGGAATCCTTGAGTGTTTCCACACTGGCCAAAGAAACCGGTTCTACATGAGATTTAAGACACATAGAAGACCCCTTGGTACTTACTTTCTGCACTGGAGGCCTCTTTAGGGACCCTTCCTGGTGGCCACTTCCGCATTTCTGCGTGTGAGATCCATCTCTATATCAGGTCTCACTGCCAAAGAACAGATCTAAACGAAGACCTCAAAAATGAGGTCCTCAAAAATGAGGTCTTCAATCCGTCCCTTTGCCTGGATCCATGTGGAAGCAGAATGCTTCCACACGTGGGCAGGCGAAGGGATGGATGCCCTTGCGGCCACCATCTTGGGGAGGGCGGAAGCAGGGCGGTTTGCCTCCTTCCACCCTCCCCCACATGCCACATGCTGCCAGAAATGTGTGGTGTCTGGCAGCTGACTGCTCCAGTCCTGCGGCTCCGGGGGCGGTGTCAGCAGCGCGGGAATCTGGCTGACTTTTGGAATGGGTGTTGTGGCTTCTGCACAGCACCCAGACCATCCGTCCTACCAGATCCAGACTCCACACATGTATGCAGATGCATGAGGGCCCTTCAGATCTGTCCCTATTTGGGACGGATCTTCGGGGGATCGGGTCACTGAAAACGGGATCTTCTTTGATCCGTTTTCCAGCAGCAAATGCAGAAACACCCCTTAGCTCCAGTTCAACAAAAGAGGATATTCTTTGAAAGCCGAACAATAGGAACCCATAGATTTTTCCAGCGTTGGACTGGAATTAATTCCTACTTGTGATCCTAGATAGCTTCTAACAGCACGGGTAAAGTACATTCCCACAAAGTCATATAGGAATATGCCTATTACATGTATTGCACCTTGACTGTAGCAATCTCTAGTCTTCACAGTTTCCCCCCCTAGCTTCCTTTTCTTGCAGTCCTCCATTTTACAAACCTCAGAATAAGAAGCACCAGGAATTTTCCTCCTGCCCCTGCATGACCTTGGACCATCAGTTGATCTGTGCTGAATGGGCTGCTGGGAAGCTGTGAGTGGAGGTGATCCAGAAAGACACAAGGAGTAGTCTGGACTGCTTTGTGTGCAGCTGCCTTAGGCAATAATGAAGTCTCTCAGCCATGTAGAGAGATAAAGGACAATTTCCCTTCTCTTCCTGTTTGAGGATTTCCCCCCCTCTGACCTGAGGATTTGACATCAGAAGGACCTCTGACCCGGAAGACAGCAGTTTTCCTGCAATCACCTCCCCTGATGTTGCTTTGATGTCACTTCCACCACACCCCTTTCCTGTGCTGTATAAAAACCCCTTGCACCATTAAAATGCTTTCCTTTTCCAGCTGATGTCCTGTCTTGAACACTCTTTATTTCCCTCACCCCCTTTTCTACTCTAATCAGGATCGGCCACTACACGTGGTCGATCCCCGAGACCTCGGCCAGTCAGAATCTTGGAAATATCTATCATAACACCCAGCAATCTAGTGCAGCAGCCCCAGCTGCTGCATATCTACGTCCCAGGTCAATTCAGGTTGTGAGAGCCAGACCACGAGACTTGACCAACAAGAGCACTTTGGGATTTGTAGTCAGGGATCTTTTCTGGTCCTAGGTCCTTTCCGTACTTGGCTTTATTCTGAAGTATATCTTGGAATAGGGATCTGTTATCTATATGCTAATGCAGATTATGACAGGCCTTACCCAGGGGGTGCCATTAGTCTGCACTAGCATGCAGAAGAAGGTTCCTAATCTGGGATATGTTCCACAATAAAGCTAAGTGTGGAAAGGCCCCTGGTTTAATTGCCAGGAACCAACCCTGGGACTTTCTATATTTGGAACAGATGCAGTACTGCAGAGTCGTTGTTCATCCTGGTTTGGATATAAGAAGCTCACAGGCCTTATCTAGCGTTAGCTAAAAACTGGACAAAAAACTTAGGGGATTTGACCTGTACAAATATGAAAGTGAACTCTCTAATAAACCGTGTGATTTTCAAAAGATGTCTCAGGAGACAATTTGATGCACGTCTCCATCTAAATGTACCCATGGGGGTAAAGAACTGTGTTGCTTGAAGTAGTTGAAGCAGGAATCCACTTGTTATTTAATTGATCAGTGGCTTCACATCCATAAAACTCATTTTCTAAACCAACTTTTAGTTTTTCAGCATTATTTCTGAAAGAAAAGAACCTCGAAAGTTTACTTCCAACTCACTCAAAAAGCCAATTATTGGTTCCAGTCCCCACTTGACGATCATGAATCCAGCCAAACTCAAGGAAGACTGTGGAAAGGAAATCTGCAGGTGTTTTGAAGCAGAGCAAGTTCAGTGGTTCCTTAGCTGCATGTTGGTTGGCAGGAAATTAGCGCTGAGGGCTCTTTCTGTAAATCAGCACAGCGTGCTGTGTGAATATTGCCAGTTTATCAGCAAATCCCAAGTGTGAATGCAAAGGAACAGCAGCAGTAACAAAAGTCGTTTTTGTTTCATAATGACATGAACTTTTCGACAATGAAGTGTTATCCTGCCCAAATCTCAGACTGCCACTCCTGCCTTTGTCAGAATTAGTTAGCTGTCAAAGGAGACTGGACCACAATGGGAGGGGAAGGGAAAAACTGCAAGAAGGAATTCTGGTTTCCACTTTTGTTGCCAAGGTGGTTATTTACAGTGCTGTATAGCTGCTCTGCTCAGGGAAAACAGCTGAGTTGTCAACATGTATCCACACCTTGACATCATCTCTGCACAGTTCAATGTCCTTGATTAAAAGAGGGAGAGGAAGAACAGGGTTACTGTAAAAGCAAAAGCACTATTTTTCTTTTTCTTCTCCCCACCCTGCAAATATACTGTATTCAGGACTGCATCAGCATTTCCTGTAATAAGATGGTTCTTTCACAATAGCAAAGAAACCTAGCAGACAATTAACTGTCAGAGAAAACCTTTACTCAGAAAGATATGCAGAGGCACTTCAGCTACACTAGCAGTTTATGATATTCAGCAGTTTGCTTTCTTGGGAATTATCATACAATAATTGGGAAACTGGACCTAAAATATACCCTATATGAAGACCATGTGAGTAGTGTTTCCTTTAGCTAACTATGCAAGTGCTAATATTCCCCTTAGGGAAAGTTTAAAATTTCTTGAGGAGAATGTATGTGCCTCACTGAGCTTCCCTTTGAATACCAGATGGACCTTGATCTTAAATTCATTTCTCTGTAGGATTCCCTTAGGGTTTAAGTACACAGTACACATGAATGTATATGTTACCACACTCAACAAATTTGCCTTCTCAGCCTTTCCTTTTTTTTCCCCAGGAAAATCTATTCTAGGAAGAGTGATAAGGTGTGAAAAAGCATTTTCGAGTGGAAGAAAATACTAATCTTTACCTGCCTATTGCATTTCCATTCCAAATCTCTGTGAGATATCTTTTGCTTTACAGAGTGCCAAATGCCTGTGTGTATAATTTATTAGTATTTATGTCAGCAGTGTGTAGGGCCAGAGTAGGGACCTGCCTTCCACATACTACTAGTGCATACTATAGCAAGCAGCTATGCCAGGATATATTACAGAATAAGGCCCAGTGAAGAGAGGACTTTAGATTACACAAAAGAATACAGTTTGTGGTTATTCACAAGATGATGCGCACCAGTACTGGCCAGCATCCATATGAACAGCTGGATTCAATCAAAACTTCTGTGGCGCCTTTCTCAGGCTCTATCCACATTTATTTTAAATTTTGAGTGGTTCAGATAAGAGAGAGAGTTATTTTTGTTTGTTTTGTGTGGACTAGTTGGGCTAAATGGTAATGAAACAGACTTGAAAATTAAACAAAGAAAAAGATAGAAATAATGGCTTTATACCTGACCGCTATCACCCTGGTGATTCCTAGTGACTTCTAATAGTGCTATGAAATGAAGAGGAAAGGTGTGAGGAATGCATGAGCAGGTGATGGCTATGTACTGGGTTTGCCCTTGCCTCTGCTTGAGATGCCATGTGTCCGACAAGATGCTGGACTCGATGGGCTGTGGCCTGATCCAGCAGGTAGGAATGCCCAAAAAATGTTCATCAGCTTCAAATTCGCATTCAAGTCAAACTGAGTCTACATTCATAGCCCCACCCCGCTTCATGCACAAAGCAAATATATCTGCCCTTCACTGAAGATTCGAGTGAGCTTATTTCCCCCACAGACTCACCTCCCTTACCTCCAAATCTGGTTGTGCCATTGCTTCCATAATCACCATTGTGCCCTCCTCAGAGGCTCAACCCAGGCCTCCTGGAGGTATGCACACAGCTGGAGAGACTACCCCATTCAGAAATCATGGGGAATCTCATGCAATTCTTTGTGATTCCGAAACCAGGACACCCACTCCAGCTGTGTGTGCACTTTCAGGAGACCTCGGTTGAGCCTTTGAGGAGGAATGTGATGGTAGTGACAGATGCAAAAGGTCAGTGGGGAGCAAGACAAGATTCAAAGGAAGAGGTGGGGGATCCCTGTGCATGTGAACATTTGATGAACATTCTCCCCCCCCCCCCTGATTTTAATTGAAGGGGGAAATGTGCTTCGTGCACATTTCTACTTTCAGGTATAGGATGGAATAAAAATGGAAATAAATGAATAAGCATGTCCTTGTATTTGTCACACACAAAAAATGGGCTGCTTGGCTTTCAATAAAGAGATTTTGCCCTTTTACAAAATATTGGCCATGTCCCCATGCACATTTGGTACGGTACCAAACGCAAGATCGGCAAGGGACATCCCTATGCGATTTGGATTTGGTCCGCGGAAAACAGACCAAATCCCCCTGAACCGTGCCAGACCAGGACCAAATTTGGTACCTGAAAAAACAAGTTTTGGCACGGTTTTGGGGTCCAGCACACATTGGTTAGTGAGCCAATCCCGTACATGGGGACGATCATGGGCTATCCGGGGAGGAGATTGGCGCTCACGTCATTAAGAGGTGGGGTGTGCTTGTCATTTCTGCCCTGTGCATTGGAGATCACAGTGGCTGACATTATAAAATCCAGATTGCCAAGGCAGACAGGATACTGGCTTAATTTTTGTGCATTTTCCACCTCCGTTTCCTGATTGCCAAGGCAGGCAGGATAATGGCTTGATTTCTGTTCCAATTCCAAAAATTTTCAACCCCTGTTTCCCGATCACCAAGGCAATCATGAAATAAAGGCTTGATTTTCTCCCTTTTAAACTTGGTGGGCATTCTTGACGTTCCTGGTGGAACGGAGCTGCGCAAAACTGCTCATGCACCTAACTGATGCTACATCTCATAGCGGCTTTCGGTCTTTTAAAATTATTTCATATTATTATGAAGTAAGCTTTATTTTAATTTTTTTCTGTGCCTCCCAGCCCAGTCCTGGTTTTCAGTGCTGCTAAGGGAGGGGGGATGTGGCACAGGGGTGGGCTGATGTCAATCCGGCTTCCAATGAGGAGATAGGGGGAGGAGAGGAAGAGGCGCTGCTCCCTTGTGCCAGGGTTTGGCATGGTTTACATGAGGATGCCTCTATCCATGCCCAACCCACACCTAGTCTGCGTTGCTAGGAATGACATGGGGATGGGTTGGGAGTGATCTCGGACCCGCTCCCAGTCCCATGCGTTCCGATCCCGCTCCAAATGGCTTGCATGGAGACGTGGCCATTGAGTCTCCCCAAGCTTTCTGAAATTTCCTGGGGAGTGTGTGGTGACATTTTGAGTTTATAGAATGAAGTCCACTGGTTGTATACAGCAATGCCTTACACATATTGTGAACACATGTTGAGGTTTGAAAGAATGTTGTGAGCACCAATTAGAAGTTTGCTGTCATGGGCATGGAAAATAATATAAAATTTGGATTTTACAAGTAATGCTTTTCTCTTCATTTCCAGCTTGTTCTGAGATGGAAAGGCAGGATGTCCAGTCAAAAATTGTTCTAGGCCCAAAAAACAAAAACAGCTTCTGTACATTTTGCCACTTTACTTTAGAGGTAAAGGGAGATCCATGTAGGCATCAAAGTGGAACTTTAGGGTTGGGTCACATGTATACTTCTGATGCTGTGTATTGGTTCACAGGATTCTTTTGAAGTTCCCATAGTACCAGAGTGATGTTACGTACAGTTCCTCCTCCTATGTACATAGTGGAGATCCTATGTACATAAAACATACCTTTAATCTGCTTTTTTCAACTATTTAGCAGATTATGGGAATAAACCTTTGTTAACTTTTTAACGTACTGTACATAATTGTAGAACAGAAGGTGAAGAAGAAAGGAGGAGAAGGAGAAGGGTTAGCTTTTCTACCTCACTTTCCTCACCCATTTAAATGTACTCAAAGTGGCTGACAAAGTTTCTATTCTTCTCCCCACAACAGACACCCAGTGAAGTAGGTGGGGCTGTGTGAGAACTCAGCAGAAAGCTGTGACTAGCCCAAAGTCACCCAGCTGGCTTCATGGAGGACTGCAGGGTCAAACTCACTGAGTATGAGATATGAGCCCAGCACTCAAATCACAAGATCAAACCGGAAGCAGACTGTGTCTACATCTGCATTTCACAGCCAACATGCCTTTGACAGGTCTTTCAGGGGAGTCTCTAGGATACTGAGAACCTGACAAAAGCACATAAAGGCATCATGTGCAAAGTGGCACTCAAGTAGTACATCACAGGGTTTATCACTATATGGCGAAACAAACTGTGCAGCCAACTCAAGATCCCAAGAAGCATTTTGTAAGGTAGTTCACCCAGTGGCAATGGAGCCAGGGAGATGCCTTAATCAACCATAGCTGGACTGTGGAGAGGCTGCTAAAGTGGAGATGCTTCTTGCAGACATTTGCCACTTAAGTGGTGTCACAGCGTCATTCTCTATTGTCCCTGAGGATAGAACTAAAAGTAATGGGATGAAATTGGAAGAGATTCAGGCAGGCATTAGAAGAAATTTCCTGACCGTAAAACTATTAAACAGTAGAAGTTTTTCAAACAAGGTTTGGATTGTCTCCTCTGGGGAAAGGTATAACATATTCCTACACTATATTACTGCCACTCCACCATCCCTTCCAAACTCACATTTTCTAGTATCCCTGTGATTTACAGTAAAGTCCTTTTCCAGCTCTCTCCATCTGTCTCTCATTCTGCTACCTGTGGCCAGTACATCTCTTTTTCAGACTCAAGTTTCCACTCTGGATTCCCACTCTTCCACTGACTCACACCCCAACTTCTCAATCTTACACTGGATTACCCAGATCCATATTGGTTTGTCCTCTAAGTCAGTGGTTCCCAAAGTTGTCTGGGCTACAACCAATCTAATATAAGTTTACCAACTCGGGACCCACCTCTAGGAAATTTAACCATTACCAATATGAATAAAGGACTTTTCAAATAACAAAGTTTTAATAAAATTATTTTATTACTTAATTAAATAATTACATCAAAAAAGTTATTTCAAATAGGGTTAAATTTCCCAGAGGTGGGTCCCGACCCACAGTTTGGGAAACCCTGCTCTAAGTAATCTTTCCCTTACAACCAAATATGATTTTCTCCACTTCTTTCTAGAGATGCACCAAACTGGTTCAGTTGCTTTGCAGTTCGCAGTGAACAAACTAGTTCACAAATGTTCATTTTGGTTCTTGGAATACCAAAAATTCCTCTGAACCAAGCCATGTCCCCCACTTGAAAATGTGAACTATTCAACACATTTTTCAGTAGTATTTCTTGTTTTTTGAACCAATTAAAAAAATCAAATGAAAACAACTGCTTGATCAATAAATGATTTTAGTTTCTTCACATTTCTACTTCATTCAGGTATACCAAATACAAATACACAAGACTGAGACATGTGGGTTTTTGGAGGGAATTTCTTTTCTTTTTTTTAACGTATTTCACACAAATCGACCCATGTAGGTTGGATTTACATGATGGCAGGGGAAAAAAGGCATCTGCTGGGCTAAAGCACATAGTCTGACCTTCAGGGTGGGTGGTGTATCATTTGCACACCCAAAACTGCTCTCTCAAACTAGGAAACTCGAGGGGAGGGAAGCTTTCATGTGAAGTGATAAAGTAACAAACAGGAAATTGAAGAAGATGGCAAGAGTCCACAGAGTAAAGTTTTTGGTTCTGTGCAAAAGATACCACCAAAGTGTTTTCTACTCCCTCAAGCGGTTCAGAGACCCAATCAGTGTGGTGTTGTGGGGTTACCACATCCCTCAGGCCCTTCTCACATTTTTCAAATGTGCTTATACTCCTATGCAGGATTCACGCTTCAACTAAAATCTTATGCAAAATTCAAAGTGACATTAGTCCTTTTCAACTAAAGGTTTTTTAGTGATATGTAAGAAAAACTAGAACAGGCAGAAGAACAAAATATTTGGCTAAATGCATCAGGAATGTGCCAGACCTGTTTTATATAGAACTATAGGGTGGTTGTGGGATTTGGTTTTGGACCAAATCCATTTAAAAGTTAGAGGCTTGGCCTGAAAATTAATAGAATCAGAGGAAGTTGATCAACCATTAATTCCTGGGATATACCAAACTGGCTCATTTTCCAACTAGTTTTACACTAGTTCTACCCATGCTAAGGGTCAGTTCAGTAGCCCCAGTAGCATTCACAGCCCCAGTAGCATTCACAGCCCCACAGCCTCAGTTTGAGCTGAAACAGCTCAGTTCAACAATATTTAAAGCCTTTTTTAAAAAGAGCTTTTAAACAATTTTTTTAGCAACTGGATCTGGGTTTGAATCAAACCAGTTCTTTTCTGGGAAGTTTAGTTTTATTTGAACCAATAAGGCTTCCCTGCGTTCCCCCTCGCAAGAGAAGGCACAATTGCGCCTTTTCGGGTGAGGGGAACTCACAGCCTACCCACCCCCACCCCACCCTGGGTCGCATGCATGCGATCCACTGCTTTCCTGGCAGTGGGCGGGGCAATTCTGCTGGCAGGAGCCTGGCATGCTGTGTGCGTGCGTATGCTGCGGCTTCCCATTGGCCAGCCACCCTCCTGAGTGTGGCTGGCCAATGGGAAGCCGTGGCACATGCATGCGTGCATGGCATGCTGAGCTTCTGCCGGCAGAATTACCCCGGCTGCCAGCAGAATTGTCCCTGCCACTGCCAGGTAAGTACACGATCCCGTGCGCAACCCAGGATGGGTGGGTGGGGTGTAGGCTCCAGGGTCCCCTGGCCTGGGAAGCTGTGACTGTGGCCTCTTGAGTGAGAGGGCCCCCGGGGAAGCCGGCCTCCCCGTGCTGGCTCCAAGGGAGCCAATGGGTGAGGCTGGGGGGAGGGGCCAGCATAGCTCTCCCTCTCTGACAGCTTGTAATGCAGCCTCCTGGGGGGGGGGATGGGCAGTGGCAGAGATGCTGCCTGCATTCCCCCTGCCCGAGGAGGCTGCCCCATCACTGGAGAAGTGGAGGTGGCAGACGGAGGTAGCTGCCCTCCACACCTCCTCCATGCCCTGATGGCCCACTGCCCCCACCTCCAGGGGCAGGGGGAATGTAGCGATGGTGTCTCTGCTGCCACCCGACCTGCCACCCAGGAGGCTGGGAATGATAGGCGGTGGCAGCAGTGGGAGCAGGGCAAGGAGGAAGCTTCATCCTCCTTGCCCTGCCGCGGTCAATGCCGCCTATCATGCCCAGCCTTCGGGGATCAGGCAACGGCAGAGATGCCTCCGCTGCTGCTCGATCTCCCTGTCTCAGTGGTGGCAGGGGAGGGGGGAATGGATGCAGCTGCCATCCGCCTCCCCTCCTCTCTGGTGATTGGGGATCCCTGCCAGGCAAAGGCAGAAGTTTGCCTTCGCCTGTCAGAGATGCCCATTGCTTCGATGCCAGGCGGGGCGGAGGCAGCCTCCACCCCTGCCTGTTATTGAGCTGCAATGGTGCTCTGGCAAACTAGCCTTCTTCCCCTCTCCCAAGGATGGCGCCCACTGGGAACCCGGCTTTTCCCCTGCTGTGTGCGGAAGTGTTTGCTTCCAAAACAGTTTAAGGGGAAAAGCCAGATGTAAGACCTAATTTTTTAGGTCTTACATTAGGGCCGGATTTCAGTGGCAAACCAGTTTTAGAAATTGGTCTTGCTTGCCACAATGCGGATGCGGCCTCCTCAAAGGGGCTCTAATCTGGCCTCTAATGCAGAAGCCGCTTAAGGTAAGGCTCTAAATCCATTTTAGAGGCCAGTGCGGAAACACCCTTAGATTAGGGATGTGCCAAATGCAGTTAATGTCTTATGAAGCGAATTCTTACGAAATGCTTACAAGGATTGTCAGGTGCATCCTTGGCACCTGCAGCAACTCACAAGGGCCATCATAGCGCATCATCACAGATACATGCCACATAACTGTACAGATATGGATTCATGCTGAGACATCACACATAAGTGTGACCAATCCCACTCACAGAGAGGATGATAATGGTGAAATGGGAATTGCCCACTCCTGCATTGCTATAGGTGCCAACAAAAGTTTGGGTTTGACAGGAGAAGCATGTGACAGTCTCTGGCTTCTCTAATCACTTTGTAAGAAACAAACGTCTTTTGAACTTGAGTTTAACATAGCCTTAATTTAGATGCCTGGTGAAATAACATCCATTTTTTCCAAACCTTTGGGCAGAGAGAGTGGCTCCCAACCACCACCACCACCCCATATGTATTTATTTGTATTTATCTTTTATTTTTTTATTTTTGTTTAATTTTTTATCATCATCATCATCCTGAGAAAGATTGCTACCATAGACAACAGCTGTACAATGGAACCAAATAGACTGCTGCATCTTTCTTGGATTCCCTCAGGTCACTTTGAGAAATTTAAACAGTAAATATAATTACTTCAAACCACACATATATTTTAATTTGGTTTAATACTTTAAGTAGTTTAAAGGACAATCAAATGTTGCAAGATTTTAAAGTCCCATCCCAGGTGAAATATTCTGAGAAAAAAATTGCTGATAGCATTTGTACTGTTCTTGGCTCAGAAAAAGTTCAAGAATGCAGTTCTGAAGGTCCTATTCCACTCAGAAGAAAAATTCAGAGTGGGAATCATTCCAAAAGTGATGAGATTCTTAAATAAAACATTTGAAAATCAATGCATCTATGCAAGGTATAGGTCAGGTTTCTAGGTCTTTCCGGGTTTTTCCCTGTACCCTTTAAATCCAAACTCAAGCTATGCGGAAGTAAAGGTCATTTTTGTTAGATTCTGATACTACTGTCAGCTTGAATCTTCAACCTAGGAAAGTAACTTGTTTAGACATAAAGTCAGCAGCATGGAACAGTTTAGAAGCAAACTGTGCTTGTTACCAGCCATTCAGGCTAAACAGAAAGTCTTCAGTTGTTTGTAGGTTCTAAGAAGCAAAATAAATTAAATGCTGATGTTAGGATCAGACCAAGTTGCTGTGAGTTAGGGAGAATCTAAGACTATCTAGCATGGAGACTTGTGGTCTCCAATCTAATTATATTTTTCCTCATCTAACTCATCTTTGTTTTTGTTCCTTTTTTTCTTATAATCCTCCATTAATAATTATATACACCAGTAGAATTCACGCAGAAAGTGGGGAAACACTACAGCCATAGTGTCTCCCTCTTGTTGCATTAAAATAGCACTACACTGTAGCACTCCAGTATGGAAGCTGGTGTCCACATACCACTGTCCCCTTCTGTCAGTTCTGAAAACCATTACATCAGGGAGAATGGTTTGAAGAGGTTTAAGAGCTCTTTAAACCAGTCTGTCACCAAAACATCACAACAGAGAGCATAACATGAGAGCATGTTATGGGAAAGAACTTGGTGTCCATGCTGGCACTGCACTCTTCCTCTGCTGTGGATGCTCAGCTAAGGGGCAGTGCCATGAAGATGCTGCATCTTCATTGCACCTTCACATCACCATAAAGCATCATGCAGATCCTACCACCGTATGGGGGTACATGGGAAGACTAATAAAAGGAAGTGATGCTGTGGCTGGGAATCTTTAAATGCATCCAGACCCCTATTATAAATGTTGTCTATGGTGGGAGGTGCTAATCCTGCATATGGGCAGGAATTATACCATTTACATGGCTGGTGCTTTCTGGTCTCCAAAGTGTGGAAAGAAAGTTCTGGAGCTGTGGAATTTCTGCATGGCACATTTTAATACCAGACCAGAAACGTCCCAGAAAGCTGGGCTCATTTTCGTCAAGTAGTAAATCAGGCAGAAATAGCCATCTTTTAGTTTTCCTGCTGTTGCCATCACAGAAGTGCCTGATGTGAATGAAAATTAAATTCCCTTAGACTGGTTTAACACACTCTATATGAAGGGTGCTTCCAAAGATGGTTTGGGGATCTTAGGGTCTGTCTGCTGGTCCAACATGAGTAGGAACTTTGCTTGCCAGACTTCAGGACCACACTCAGGATCACTACACAGTGTGGATCACCACACCACAATGATGGTGGTGTGACCGTTCAATATTCAAATATAGTGTATATGTGCATTCGATCAAAACATCTGGGCAGGCATTCAGAGCACTTCTTAAAGCCCCCCAAAAGGAAGTTTCATGGCAGTCATTGCAGGCTTATAGCTTCTAGAAGGAAATGGAAATGGCCCATGGAATGTGACCACTACCATCTGGGGTCCAGGGCGTTTGGACAAGGAATGCAGAAGTGAGAAGAACTGATCCTGCTTCCGTAAAGCACTGTGGGTGGGAGAGTGCAAGTGTGGTCCCAACTACACTTAAACTGTAGCTTTACACAGACTCTAATATCACCTGGCCTCATTGAACATAAGGGATTTTGCACAGAGAAGCCAACCCTGAACTGAAATGTCTGTACACTCATGCAAAAGTTCTGCCCAATTGTCCTTTTGTGAAACACTCAGATGTGTCATTATTTAACAAAGAACCATATGTAGGTATATGCTAGGGATGTACATGAATTTTTTTTGGCATTTCATATGATTTGACTCAAATATTCAAATATCTGAATTGGTATAAATAGAGAAAAAAACAAATGTATTGAAATTCAAACCGATTTGAATACATTCATATCTATTCGTATGAATGTCCGATACGTAATTGATTATATGAATCTTGTACGCATCCGTATGCATGCCGTTTTTATCCCATATGCATCCCATTTTCATCCTGAATGTATCCCTTTTCATCCCATACAGATATGAATAAGATGCGTATGGATACCTATGCAATGCACGTACAAATCTCCAAATTATTTGTATAAATACTGTAATTAGAAACATTCATATTCATTTGAATATTAAAAAACAAATGTCTGGACATTTGATTCGAGTTCAAATGTCCGAATCCAGCAGAATTTGATCAAAGAACGAATATCTCGAATATTCTTGCACATCCCTAGTATATGCAGTACTCTATAAACCCGGGCAATCAAGTTCTTGAAAAAATAACCAACATTTCACAAAGCAGCTGTATATGGATGAAAAGGAAAAGGATTAATCCAATTCTCTGTTCGTTTTCTTCTTCATCTTCTTCTTTTTCCTAATAACATTTTATGATTAAACTGTTTTTAAGAACCAACATTTGCACAGCCTCATAAGTTCTGAAAATGCTCTTTGGATTAAAGAAATCATAGAGACAGATAAAATGTTTAGTAATTGTTTGAAACCTTAATCAGGCAACTATTTATTTTCCCAACATTTGTCAACATTTTTCTAAAGGAAGTATGATAACATGCCTAGTTTCTGCAACAGTATGACAAGAATGTCCAGCCCTCTTGTTGCATGAAACTCTCATTAAAAAGAAAGACTGAAAAAACCAGTAGCAAATGGCCAAAGGTGGCAGATGGCAGCTCCTTTGCCTAGGTGGTATGATGAACAAGTTAACAGGCCAATTCATAGCTTTGTTTATCCCTTAAGCTCAACATGAACTTTTAACAAGAGATTTAAAACACAGCATTTTTCTCTTTTGGGAAAAAAAAAATATGTATTGTCCTGAAAACTTTAGTTATTTATGTTACCTGTCTAAACCTAAGGATAAGGAATACATTCTTGATTTTTCCTCAACAGATGGTTTGAATTCTGAAGGGGTGAGTGATGGTTTAAGAAAAAATATTTCAAGTTTATTCATCTATGCACGGATAATTTTGGGAGGGGGGACAGAGAGTGTTATGCCAAAGAAGAAAGACTGTTGGGTTGATTTTTTTCTGGGGGGGGGACCCTTTTGTTGAAAATAAACTTTTGTTAGTTCTTTAATATATTCAGAAGAAATTGTATTGGATATACATATTAAAACTGGTTGGACACTTGATTTAATATTCATGTCACAACATTGTATAAAAGAATAGATATAGTGCTGGTTTACTATACATCCTACTACAGAAGGAGCCAGTTACTGTCTTCTCAAATGCAGAGTTGAGTCATTCCAACTTCATGCCATGAACAACAGTCCAAATCTTCCTGACCTCCAGGATTGTATATTACTGGCCCAAAGCACGTAACGGGCCTTGTTGACTTGTTCTTTACTACACAGCAAAGCTGAAGTGAGAATATATTAATGATGGGCTAGTGAGTTTTGGAGTTACAGTGGAAGCAGCATTCTGCAGCAGTGGGGCCCACTTTGGACAGTCTGGTTATGGAAATACAAATAATTCCTGGATGCTCTGGGAAGTGTTCCAGTTGTCTCCAGCCAAGCCTCTGGGTGATCTATAGAAACCTGAAAAGAGAAAAGCCATCGATCAGATAGGCTGGTGAAATCCTCTAAGACCCTCTGATAAAAGGAGCAGGGCCCTTCATCAAGCCAGTCTGTTACAGGTGCCACATAGCATGATTTATGGCTGCATGTCATGATTTACAGCTGGAAATACAGCCAAGCTCTCCAGTGCTGTGCAGATGCAGGGCATCAGACAGACCCCCTGATTCAACAATGTTGCCAAATCACATGGAAAGTATAGAATCCAGACTTTTCCTTTTTAGGAAAATACTTTTCAAGATATTTGTGAATACTAGCCAAAGTTTCATCCTCCCCAAATTATTCTGAATTAGCTTATCAGAGGGCTTTTTCTTCTGCAACATAAAGCACAGTCAACAGGTATACATAGTCATGTCACCCACAGTCACAAATGTGCATGCCTGTCACTTTAACAAGAATGCCTGGTGATCATCTTAGACAATTCGCTCCCAATCTGCTATTTATATTGCTGTTATTGAGAAGCCTCATCAAAATCTAAAGACTGAAGAACCTGGAAAATCATGAGATGGATCAGTCTTGTGAAGAAAGCTACAGAAAGTAGTTAAGTCATTCAAATAGCAACCATCCCAAAACAATGAGATTAGATTTCTTCATGACAGATTTATAAATAGTAAAGTGATGCTCCTAACCTAAAACACTTCTGCTTCCCAGTAGTATGCTGTTTTACACAATTTCTCATTCCTCATAAAATTTAAGATCAAATTTATTCACTAAATCTGAAAACAAGTTATTTACCCCTTACAACCTTCCAAGAGACAAACATCCAGGAAAAGGAGGAAAGAAATCTATTTTCTACTATCACAGGCCTTAGAACTGATTTTTGGTTGTTTGGACAAGAAAAAGTAGTAATGAGAAAATCCATATAGTGATACTATGGATAAAGAAGGATTAGGCCTTTTCTGCATGGACCCTTAATTCAGATTAAGGGTCCATATTGTATACATTCTGGGCCACCGTGTCCATATGTCGCCTTAATCCAGATCTTTGGTAGTACCATTTAATCAGTACTACCAGAGTGACCAGGACCTTGATCCAGAACATGGGATGAATCCATAAGGCTGCCTCCCATATTTGGGATTGCTGAGGAGTGCTTTTCATTGGAACATCATTAGCGTATGCAGATCTGCTGATCCTGCCTGTGTCTCCCCGGTATCTGATCCATGAGTAAGTGCAGAAAGGGCCTTAGTTTAAATAGTTTGATGGCTGATGAAGATGTAGCACTTTACTTTACTTTGAATTTCAAGGCACTTTTTGCAAATTCTGTCTATAGATTCTAAATCGTTTTTACATGAGATGTTATAATATAGAAATATAAATAAATGTATTGTAGTCCCTGGAATATGAGACATGGGTCATTTTTCTACTGGGCCTTATTCTTGATTATATCCTGGAATAAGACTCTGTCAACCACATGGTGGTTCAGACTACAGCAGGTCCCACCTGGGGCCTGCCATAGTCTGTACTAGCATGCAGCTGGCAGATCCCTATTCTGGAATATAATTCAGAATAAGGCCCAGTTTTAAAAGACTCTAAAACATGGGATAGATAGATAGATAGATAGATAGATAGATAGATAGATAGATAGATAGATAGATAGATAGATAGATAGATAGATAGATAGATGTTATAATCCAGAAAGTCCTTTGGAAAAAGGGCAATGCATTGAATAACGAATTATATTGAAACCTAAACACACCTAAACATCCATTAAGAACAGGCACTGAAAACCATTTAAAAATAACAAAGAATGAACCCAATAAGCCTGACTAAAGCCTCAAATCCATTACAAGAAGGCCCAGGGAATAAGCAATGACAGAAATGTTACACACCACTAAGATTTAATTTCTGAAAGACACAGCTTCTGAAGCAGGGAATCCACTAACCTTGATTTATCAGCCTGTCTATCTCGACCTTGAATTGAAGACAAGCAAACACTGACTTACTGGGCAACTGAACAAAGTCCCACTAGAACAAAGCACAGTCTTAACGTACATGATGCAGTTCTCATTATTTGTTCATTGTATTTCTATCCAGCCTCAGTTCTGTCAAGGAACTCAAGGTGCTGGGCAGACACATTCCTGTTTAGCTTGATCACATATCCTTCCTCAGTCTATGATGAGAGTAAAAAATCTATTGATAGTCTTGTGAAGTGCCTGAATTGGAAGGAATGTGAAAAGCAGATCAAAACTGGATTATTTTCATGAAAACAAGGGTGCAACATCATTAATAGCTAAAAGACTATTATGATAGTATCTACCTTTCCTCAGTTACAAGCCCCTCTCCCCTAATGCCTGGAGGATGCAATCTGAAGCATTCTATTTTTGCTCTCTCTTGTGAACAAATGCATAGAGCAAAGGGAGGGTTAAAAAAGAGTCCAGAAATGACAATGCAGCCTATGCTGTATTCTTCATCACACACACACACACAAACAATGAAAAATTCTGGGCTCTAGCTTATTCCCTGGGCAGGCATATTGTGCATTAACTATTCTGTGTCTGTTCTTTCCTGATATGAAATTCTAACATATTACTTTTTTTTTCTTTGTAAGGCTTTTTGTGTAGCTAGGGCCCACATGCCTTTCACTCTACTGATTTTTTTTTTTGTCTACACTCTGCAGCCTTTCTGGCTGGCTGCTCAATGATGTGACAAAGGTATTGGCAGGTTTTTCACCTTTTGAACATCATTTTTTACCTACAATGTCCATCCATTCTTAACTAGGTTGGCTGAGAGTTCTTTTTTAAAAGTTTCTCTCTTATCATTCTATGCAATATTACCTTTATTATAGCTTCTGCTTTCTGTACTAAGCTGGCTTTGTGGAGAAGTGTGGAATCACATCAGGAGACTACCAAGAGGAGTCTGACAGGATGCCTCTAAAGGCCATTTGCAGGGAGTCAGAAGCAGGTTAAAGTTTTGCCTTTGCCTTCTGCTTTAGAAAGCCCAGAAGCAATTGGTCTGCCACTGTGTGAGACAGGATTGCTGGACCAGATAGGGTATGGCCTGATCCATCTGGGGGCCTCTTATGTCTCTAATGTTCTTAATAACAGCACTGTTGACCAGTGGGTCTTCAGAGAAGATTACTCATGCTTGTAGACAAGCAGTTGTCTTTTAGCTGACTTACACTTTTAATTCCTGTCTATTCAGTGCAATGTGTTTGATCACCATACACAGGGCAATTCTGTGCTTCAGTCTCAGATTAAATTACTTGGCCACTATTCAGACTATCAATGCACTAGCTGTCCAAAATCAGATTTGTGAAACTGAAAGCTTTACATCCAGTTCCTGCCAGCTAGACTGTTCCAGTTCAACTGTCTTTTGAGATTTGAGTTGAAAGGAACTAAAACTAAGTGTCACTTGTTCCTTTGGTCATGCTACTTCATTCTGTTTTCTGATCTGTTAATGAATCTGTCTTGCTAGAATAGTGTCACATCTTCAAAGCCCTTAAGATTGCCATCTGTTGAATTTCTCCCAGTTCCTCATGGAGTTTATTATTTGCTAACAATCTCCAGAAGGAACTATATCAAAGTATTCACTAAACCATGCAGAAGGTAATCACTCACTCTGTGAAGTCTCTGATGGATATATATCAATATAAAGACAAGAAGAAAAAATGAACCAAGTTACAAGAATCTTTATGTGATGGTTGACTGGAGGTAAGAGGATGGGAGCTTGTTTGTGCTTTCCTTGTGTGATGTATACATAGACAGAGACCACACGGCCATTTGGGGGAAATGTGAAGACTTTGGTGCCTCAGTTGCAGATTGCTACCTGCCTCAAACTGAAAACCATCCATGATAGATCTCATATCACATAAAACTGAAAGTGAAATTTAAAGAAACTCCTTAATAAAAAAGGAAGAGAGGGGAAAATAACATTGCTAGGTGTTAAAAAATAAACAGGCTAAATGTTTTGGAGATTTAACACTATGGTAAATTTTTAATATATTTTAATATATTTTGATCCATAATTTTTTGCTATGCCACACTTTGACATGTACAATGAAGATGTAATGTGAGTGGAAGTTGCATTACTCCCTTGCACTCTAAGGAGTAGCTCCACATTTACCTGACAGTAAGCTCCAGTCTGCTTGCTGGTAAGACATGCAGGGATGGCTGCAGCCTTTCCTAGAGTGATCCAGCTCACCATGGCAACATGTACCAGATGTTGCCTTGGACATTGCCTTGGTGATCTGGTCAGCTCCAGCCTGGCCATTTTCACCATGAGTGCTACTGATCGAGTATGGGGCTAGTTAAGCACTTATTGTGCAAATGAATGCCACCTCGCTGGATTTTTATTGGCATACCACATCAGGCCAGCAAATGTGAACAGACCCTAAGATCTCCTGCATCACAGATGATGTTTATGTTGTGGTTGAAAGAAGCAGCAGGCGGACATACTACTTATATCCAGACCTTTTATAGATAATTTTGAAAATAATTTGTCTTCCACCAACCCAATAGCACCAGTTGCATAATTCTGGCTCTGGATGATTCACCCCCACCCCCACCACCTCCCGGCTTCCCCTATTCTCCAGCACCCTTCCTCCTATTGAGTTCTTAATGCAATGCCTAGTCAAAGGATGTTTAAGCTACTGTTCTGCATAATTTTTGTTTGCACGTGGATCTGTCTGAACTGTGCATGACAGCTGAAGTGTAAAATCATCAATTGGTAGAAGTGGCACTCAGTTTCTCCAAACAGTCACTTGTTTTTCCATAAAGTGTTTCTTCTTATTACTAGACTAAAAGGAGGAGAGAGTAGATAGTGAATTACATCATCTTCCAAATTTCTTTTATAGATTGTGCTTCTCTGGGAAACTGCCCCACTCTCTGTACTCTTCTAGGTTGCCACACAGATCACTCGATGGCAACTGACTGCCATATACCTGAAATGGATGGCTCTTTCCTTTCACACTTCTGTTTGGACAGTTTGTAAAAACAGTCACAGGAGGAACACAGGAAGTGTTTACTGGAAAGGAGAGCTGTGAGAGGCAGCTAGGCTTTTTACAGAATTCTGGGCATGAAATGCTGAAACCCAGACTGTAAATACAGTACATTAGGACATTAGGGGTGCTTCCGCACAGGCCCTTTAACACCCATTAAGCACACATCTGGTGACGTGCCTCCACACACGCGTTGCTGTTTCGGACACATCCGGTGAGGCGCAGTAGACCCAGATTTATTTGCCCCTGTGCAGAAGCACCCTAGGACATCAAACTAATCATGCCCTTTCCCATTTATTCTCCTGGTATTTCTTTCTTTCTTTCTTTCTTTCTTTCTTTCTTTCTTTCTTTCTTTCTTTCTTTCTTTCTTTCTTTCTTTCTTTCTTTCTTTCTTTCTTTCTTTCTTTCTTTCTTTCTTTCTTTCCCCGATGTTCTCATTTTAGGATATTGGAAGCATGAAGATGAATACTTTCTTACAAAAACAACTCTAGACATGTGCCTAATGGCGTTCCCAAAAAAAGCACCTGAGAAAACAAGGAGTGGGAGAATTTATATTTCTCACATGATGTTCTCTTGATCAAGGATGGCCTTCACAGCTCAGAGAGAGAAACTGTGTTGCCAGAACCTATACATGCATGCACTCACATGGATGACTGAGCTGAGCCAAAGCTTAGCAACAGCAGATAAGGGCAAAATTTGAACTGAGTTCACAGTATATATGTCCTTGCGACAAGCTGGTTGGATTAAGCTGTTTTGTGGCAAAAATAACTAATTAAGAGGAGGTATGTTTGGTGGGAAGCAGGCATGCCAAAGAGTCCTACCCAGAGTGCAAACATAAGAAATAAAGTATCTTTCCTTTAAAATAATTATTTTAAAAAAATTCATTTTAAAATTCAAAACTATCTCACAGAATAGAAAGAAGCTTTTGTGTGAATCAAGTGCCCCCCCCAAATTGTATAATTTTCCAGGATGAACCTACTTTTTACTCTCTCTGTGAGTATCTGTATGAAGAGTTTAACACAAGTACCAACAGTTACTCAGCTAGGGCATGCCTGAGGCTATGAAGAATACAACCAATTTGAAGTTTTAAAAAATTTCTCATGTGAACTAAAAGTTGACACATCAACTATTGCTTCAGACATGATCTCAAAATGAAGACTGAAAGGGTAATGCCCTGTCACAAACCTTCCATTAGTAATTTAAATCCCACAGCAAAAGATGATAGATAGATGATGATTATGTGATGAGACAGACAGACTGACAGATAGACGATGATGATGACGATAGATAGATAGATAGATAGATAGAGAGAGAGAGAGAGAGAGAGAGAGAGAGAGAGAGAGTCTAAGTTGCAACAGCCAACATGCTTTTAATGGTCAGTTCCTCTTCCAATCTGGATTCCTGGACTCTTGCTACATATGTCTCAGGTCATAAAAATGTATATCAGAGCAACCAACAAATAGCTTCTTCACCATCCATGAGACCATGCAGATCTGTTCCTGTATCACTATGCCCTCTTACTAATGCAAACCACAGGAGGGGATGCAGTGGCATGGAACATGGAGGCTTCATGGCCACCATCCTGGTCCACTCCTAAGTACAGAAACAGTGCCTGGGAACTTTTTAGAGGAAGATCACCAGGGTGAGTCCTCATTCTTGCCACTAGTACATAGACATTCTATGGCACATTTATGCATTGGATAAATACATGATCTGTAGTGTGTTTTAGATTTCAGAGAAACCCAGGAAATGTGTATGTTCCACTGAGTGCTAGCTGATAATATCTTTATGGATGTGCTGACTCTTCCTAGTACTGTTAATCCATTTAGATGGAATAGCTAACATATGCACATGGGTATTATTGATTCAGATTCCCATTGCCTTGGCCTATAGCTAAAAATAAGAGGAACTGCAGACCACTTTCATTTGGACAAACAATGTCATTCCTTTCCCTGTAGTGATCCATTAACTAATGTAAATATGGTCTATAGGCTTAACATAACTCTAAAAATCCAGTGTGTAAGTGGAGAGCCCTTCTTACTTAGACTTAGGTCCTCCCATGCTTAGGAGCATATCAGGCAACAAGATTATTACAGCTACTTCAGTCAGCAACCAGACTTTCAGTTTAACCTGGTTTATGTCCATCTGTTCAAGATATTTTACAAATGTTCAATACCAGGTGTTATGTGGCCTCCCTCTTTTCCTGCAGTCACCTAATGGTACCCACATCAGTGCCATTTTGGTGATTTTCTCATTGCCCATCTGTAGAACATGGCCTGTGAATTTCAGTCATCTTTCTGCAACATTTTTAGGCAAGCTAAGTAGACCATTTCTTTGCAGGATTTCTACATTTGTGTTGTGGTTATGATAGCTTATTTTAAAGATCCATCTTAAAACATTGTGCTTATGTGCTGACTTCACTGACATTTTCCAGGTTTCACATGCATTATGTAATCATTGGTAAAATGACGTATAGAGCCATAGCTTAATGGATATGGTGACTGATGGTAACAGTCATATGTAGCATATTCGTCAAACAAACAAAAGCAGAAGTCTGATAAAAGAATTACAGTCCCCCCATCCTACCCTAATTATTCCAGTACATGGGCTGCCATTACTCCAGAATCATAAATGTATTCTCTAGTCACTGGCATGTACCTTGGAGACCTGATGGGATTTGGCAGAACATGTTCAGTAAAAGGAAGGAGCCCAGACATGATCCAAGAGTAGGACAGGGCAGATCAAGGAAACAGACCACAGCACGATTAAGAGGAAATGGCGAACTGTTTGGTGAGTGATCTGCTGTTTGCACAATTAGCCAGATAGTCCTAGGTTCTCTGGCAAATAGTCCAACACAATGTCAGTTACAAACCAAACCTGAGGCAAGCCATCCCTCCCCCCCCCCAACCTACACAAGCCTACCTGAGGTGGGGATACATGTCCAGGTGCTGCCATTATTGAACGCAAAATTGCTTTTAAATACTGTTTTTATATAACTATATTTTAAAGTGACTTTGTTATGATTTTACTATTTTGTGAACTATGTTCTCTGAAATGAGGACCTATATGAAAAGCTCTATAGAAATTGTTATAATGTACCAGTTTACCATGCTGTCAGTGATGCTTAAAGTTATTTTCTCATATGGTATGTAGACAGAGCTAGAGAAGAACTTTCAGAGTTATAATGTTTACTTCATATTTAATGTGAACATTATGAGCTTCTAAAATGCAGATTTTTCTGTCAAAAATATGAACATTCGTGGCATCATGAATATCATATAAACAAGCAGGCTTATAAATCTTGCTTGTTAGTCATATTCACTCATTCTTAACTGAGCAGGTTTCCTCGTGGACTAATAAGAGCAGTGTATAATTTAGAGGAGCTCTGCATGTATATCACAATTTTTATTTAAAGATTGAATATTTTTCTCATTAAATAATATAACAGTTTTCACTGCCAGCACGTTCCATCTCCAGGTGCAGGCAACAAATCCATGTCAGCAGTAATGATCTGGATTCCAAATGTTAGCAAGGAACACAACTGTATTCCTCTTTTTACCTTGGAATAAATAAAGGTGCCTCCTGCACTGGGCCTTATTCTGGATTATAACCATAATAGGGACCTGCCATCCACATGCTAGTGCAAACTACTGCAGGCCCAACAATAACATGTAAATGTAGATAGGATATAATCTGGAATAAGGGACAGTGCAGAAAGGGCCAAAATCATGAACCATCTCAAGATGAAAAACTTTTTTCTACCACCAATTTAGTGGTAGAATTTTGTGCTACGAAATCCAATTTATCTCATTATATATGATACTGTTATAACTGAAGCTAAGCCTAGCGAATTATAACACCATATTCTACCATGGTCTATTCATGACACAAGAGTGAATGACTGTTCTGATCATGATAGGGAAACTTGTCAAGAGAAGGTACACCCCTTAAGAAAATGCTACTGCAGGAAGATTTAGACAACTGGACTTACATGTTGACCTTCAAAGCAAAAAATTCAAGTGATTCCTACAGTTTGCTTAATTTCAAACACTCATTTGTGTAAATAACCACTCATACATTTTAAACATTAATAATTCCAGGGACCATAACTCTACTCTATATGATCTAATTTTTTTTTTGTTGTTGTTAAAAAATTCAACACAAAGAAACAGCTCATTGCCATAAATAGTTTGAACTCTGCGCTAAAAAATAGTTGAGGGAGAAAACCCCTTGTTCACTTCAATAGGAGTGCTGATGATTTTGGGGGTGTTTTTCCACTGAGGTTCTTTAATCTGGATCTATGAAGATCTGGATCTAAGGAATGGGTACTTCCCCTAATCTGGAACTAGTAGATCCAGATTAAGGGAAGTACCCAATGTATTTCCACAGGTGGTCTAGCACCCAATAGCAATGGGTGTTAGCCTGCCTGCTGTGGAAATGCCGGAGCACCCATGTGCAAATCTCGATCTACCCACGAGGGGTCTGCCTGTCACCTCAGGTGTTTTGGGAGACAGGGGGTGCAATCTCCGTAGAGGCTCCGGAGAATCTTCAAAGATCCTCCGGAGTGGCTCTGTAGAATCTCTGGAGCAATCTGCTGCTAACTTCAAAGATCCTTCAGAGCCTTTGACAGCAGCATTGCTCTCGCAAGGGGTTCTCTTCGGAGCATGTACTAATCTCTGAAGGCAACTTCAGAGGGACTTCAAAGTTTTGAGTTTGGGGCATCCCCCCTGGGTGCCCCCTCCTGAGCCTCCTCTAGACCTCATTGCCCAACTGTAGTGGAAACAGGCTCCCTATAATCCAGATTTGATGGCTGAAGACCCCATTGTAGACTCCTTTAATGGGGTCTACAAGAAATCCAGATTATAGGTCCTGAAGGACCCATATGATCCAGATTTCTCTACCTCCGGTGGAAACAATTATGGCTCTAATGGGCTCTGTAGTGGAAATGGGGTCATCTGCTCTGAGACTAATGGGTCCTTAATGGGTCCTTCAATGGGTGCTTAGTGCTAGTGGAAAAAACCCTTTGAATAAGTTCTTGCAAGCTAGCTGTGCTCACTTGGGTATACCAAAGGTATTTGGGTGTGAACACAGTGCTGTCCTTAAGTCAAGCAGGCCTCAGGTACCAGGTACACTGATGAGTCGGATGGTGGTGGAGTTGGGGCACTTGCTATTTGTCACCCACACTTCACAGTGAGCTTTGCACTTGCAATAGCCCCTTCTTGATTTTTCATAGCTTTCTTTCACAGATCTTCAGCCCACTCTGTGCCTGCTTCCAAACAGGGTATAAAAGCAGGATAGCTCCAGTATTATTTTGGCATTGCCCATAGTTCTAGGATATAGGGATAAAATCCCAGAATATTGCTATTCCAGGAAAAGACCTGAGCTTTCCTGAAATAGTCATATTACATATCTTGTCAAGTGCTTACTCCCAAGTGTTTCCTTTAGGAAAATACCCAACATGGAGTTCAGGGGTTAAACCAGGCTGAAAGTACCCATTGTGCAACACACAGGGGCATGTATCTGCAAAATTCCAGGAATTTTCTTTATTGGGAGTAAGTATCAGACAAGGGCCAAAGCTTGACTTGTTATTCTGCTCTGCCATCTAAGGATCCCAGATTTTTCTCTTGTCGTCTGGAGGCTGCCAGCAACTCACTCCTCACCTATCATGATCAAAGCCAGATTGATTTCAACAAGTAAGGCAGTAGTGGCATGCAGGCAGGACACCACCACATTAAGAATAGCTCTACTTATGTGGCACTATTTATGTGGAAAGAAGAAACCAGAATGCTTGAAGAGTTCTGCCCCCACCCCCCACCCCGCAGATCATACTGAAATAAATTATGGTGAACTCCTGCAGAACTTTTTCTGTGTGAGATTATTTTGTCTAGCCCTTTGGATTTATGCACTTTTAAACTGAAATATGAAACTGGATTACTGCAGAAAGGGAGATCATTTTATCTCTTACCTCCAGAAGCTTATTCTGAGCCATCTTTTCAGTCCCTCTTACGTCCCCTGCTTTTCTTCTTACTTGTTTCTACCTTCCTACAAAGACTATCCAAATTTTGAGGAGTTTTCTTATCTGTTGCAAGCAACTCATCCCCAAATCCTACTAAAGCTCTCTTTTAGGGGAAAAAGTGTGCATTACAATTAAAGAATAATGAAATTGAGACAAGATTCAATGAGAATCAAGCAAAATGTCTGACAAACAGCCCCAAGGTCCTAGAAGAAGCCCTGGCGTGAACTGAGAATGATCTCAACTGCTTTATTATCTATATTTACAAAAATCAATAGTTCCTTGTACCGAAGGGTGCAAAAGCAGGGCTTTGCTCAATCTTAAGAAGTAGTTTATCCCTGATAAATATTGTAGTGCACCTCCTATAGCCTGGATTTATCCAGAATAGTTTTCTTTCTTCCCTGTTGACTTATTTTAAAGGACAAGGTGACTATTCCACAGTCAAATTGAGTTTTGAATACAAGTGTATATCAGGATGCTGTTCCTTGCTCAGTATCTCATTGATTAGGTACAAATGAGCTCAAGGCTCCTTGGGACAGATTGGATCCAAGTTCTTAAAACACTAAATGAGTTGAGACAGTTTCAGTAAATACAAGAGTCTAAAACTGCAGGTGAACAGATTGAAAAGGTCTGACATTTAGTCCCACGTGACCTTTAGGAAGGACGGTGCAGAGTACAGTTTTCACCTTAATGACGTGCAAGATCTCTGATTTGGTGACTTTGATAAAGGTCATTTCAGTCCCCAGCATTGCCTGCTTTGCAGTCACCTTATATATAGAAAGAAAAATACTTTTTGAAGAACTATAACAAGGATGTTCAAATTTATGTCTAATACAGATGTGCTGAACTGTTTTGGTTGGTGTATGGTTTGGAACAAATCAGTCTGCAAGTGTTCGCATTGAATCAAACCAGTTCCTAACTTGTGAATGTAAACTATTCAATCAAAGTTTGTGTTCACTTGGTTTTGCCCTTGAAAAGGGTTTTTTAATGTTAAAAAAAAGAAAAATGCAATTTCTTAATTTTGAAAATAGTTCAAAAACTAAACAAACAGCATTTTGTTTGATTAACCAGTTCACTGCCAAACTGAATAAATGGGTGTTTGGTTCGATGGCAAACCAAACACACAATTTTAGTTTTTGCAGATCTCTAATATATACCTATGAATGCATATAAAGTAACATTGAGTTGAGCAAAATAAAACACAAAAAGATCTCTTTCCTGATTCAGATACTAACATGGTTACAAATCTCAAAAATTTTAGATAAACTTGCACCAATACTGAAAGCTACATGTTCTTCAAATATCCATGAGAAGAAGAAATTCCACACTGTATTTTTTATTATTATTCTCATCAGAGAAATGTGTAGATTTCTAAAAGCTTCTAAAATATTGCCACATTTCAAATAAGTAAGAATGTTTTTTTGAAGCAGTGTTTTAATAGAAATTAGGTTGGCTTAGAAATGAGGTAGAAACAGATAAATGCCCAGCTTTTGTAATCTCTATTTTGATGTGTCCAGGGGCCTTTCTGCACTTAGCTGTATCATGAAATATTTCCCAGAATAGCAGCCTGCCCACATACTCATGAAATCTATAGCAGGCACCAGGTAAGGCCTGCCCATAATTTGCAGTAACATGCAAACAACAGACCCTTATCCCACGATCTATTGCAGAATAGAGCTCAGTGCAGAAAGGGCCCAAATCACATCCATTATAGATTCTAAATACAACACTGATTTAGAACAAAATGTCAAGAATCTAACTAAAGCTAATCTTCCATACCACATATTTTAAAGAATTTAATAGCATAATGAACCAATAATAAATGATTTCTTCAAATACTGACTTTCGTGCAACCAAAACAGAACCATCTGGTAGCAAGATGAAGATATCAATAGCAAAAATGCAAAGCATACTAAGGTAAGGGTAGATAACAAGTAAAACATTCAAGCCCTTCTCCTAAAGCAGTCTGATGAAACTTCATTGAGTATTGTGAAATAAAGAAAATTCAGATTTACACTATAGGCATTTGTTTGTAAATATATAAAAAACACATATGTTCAGATTGGTACAAACTGTGCTGAAATATATTTGTCTACATTCATGCAAATATATTTAAAAAGAAAATATGGAAAATCTATACACTTCCAAGTTTCAAATTCTAATCCACACAGATTCCTAAAATATCTCCCCAATTCAGTAAAAATCAAGTTTCTCCCCCAACCCTAGTCTACTATAAACGTGATAAGGAAGCACTCCACAGTACAAGAATTTGCAAAAGATCAGAATTGCCTTTATATGCCAGTTACTTCTTTCTTGAAATTCAAGGTTATTATATCAAGAATCTTCACTCCTTCATACAATCTTGGTGTGCTTGAGATTCAGCAAGCTTTCTGTTCCTTAGGGCTCATCCCCATGGCAAGGAGATTGTGAGGTGAAAGCTATTTCACCTTGCAAGCGTCCACATGCAAAGCCCTAAATCAGGCTAAAAGTGGAACAAAATCCTCTAATTTGAAATTGTTAAAAAAAACCCTTATAACTGTACTCACCCCGAATTAGGGGGCAAGAGCGGGTTATAAAGGGGGCATGGGGATACTCGAGGGTTACGATTGCAGCATTAGTGGGTGGGGCTTCACTGTCCCCACCGCTAATGCTGCAATGGCAACTGTCCCCCCTTACACTAAAATCCTCGCTAAAATCCTGTCGTTTGCCTTGCATACTTCCTGGCTACAAGGCAGACTTGTAGCCAGCAAGTTTGCAGAGCAAATGGCAGGATTTTAACATGGTGAAAGCTTGTTGGCTCCCTCCTTTTCCATACACACCCATTCCTTTTGCAACCTCGAGTATGCAGCGAGCTATTTTACCAGATTTTGTGATATATGTTTCATACCACAGAAGAAAGACACTTTCTGCATTAAACCTTAGTGCAGACTATAGAGGTGTCTCCCCCACCCCCAATCAGACTTTGTCTTCATTGGTTGAAGCATGGACCAGGCAAGGATGCTCAAAATGGCACCCTAATCTGGTACAGCTACAGACCTCAACAATGAAGTCTACAACCAGTGCTCCCTTGGTCTGGTATATGATGGGAGACCCTTTTCAATTGCATTCCAGGAAGTGCTGCTGGAAGTGAGTTTATTCCCAAAATGACCTGGCTGGAAACTCCAAAGTCTGGGGACAAAACTGTGCAGATCCTCAGCACTGTCTCCAAGCAGCAGCTAGGCATGGAGTGGGATGGTCCACCCAAATGCAGATGGCCCTAACCATTTCAATGGCAACCCACCCCAATTTAAGATGGATTGCTCGTCCTAGGACAGAATGTCCCATTCTATCTCAGAACAGAAAAACTAAGCGTGGAAGGGCCAAAATGTATACAGTCTACATAAGCTCCATGATCTCTGGTTTTTGTTTGTGTGGAACATTAGATGCAAACAATCACTTCCATCTGCTTTTATCTTTAAGTTTTGCAACCCTGGGTAAATATTTAATTCCCCCAAACGGTTCCCCTGATCCTGTCCCAGGCTCTTATCTCCAGATCCTAACTCATAAATACTATTTCTAGCTTCATTCAAGGTAGGTTGGGGTGACTCATTTTAAGAACTTCATATGCAATGAAAAGTAGCCCATAGCAATTTGACAAAGCATGCAAGCATTTAAATGAGGCACACATTTGAAAACAAAGATTTCTTAGGCCCATGGAAGCAAGAAATGACATGGAGGAAATGCTTTAGACAAAGCATGATTTTTTTTCCAGTGGTATGCTCTGTGTGTCTTCTATTACAGTTTGTAATTGATCCAAAGTAACCTTTCTCAAACACATCAATGTGACCACCGTGGGGAGGGAGGAGCAGCAGCTGCAGTAAATGCTGGCCCCTACGGAAATTGCATGATGGAAATTCTTTCGAATTGGTGTGCCTAGACAAAAATCAGATGTTTTCCAGAAGAACCACATTATAAATTCCTGAGCTCACCCCCCTCCCACTTTTTAAAAGAAAAATATACTCAAGGTTCTTTGTGCACGGTCTGTCTCAGTGCATTTGCCTTGTGCGATGCTACACACCTTCCAGAGCTGATGAATGACACCTGGTTCCAATTACCTTAACAGAACAAATGACCAGCCTTTCTATTTATATCATGGCTCAATATGTAAGTTATTTAAAATTCAGCACAGATATTAAGCAGTTCTTACAAACCTGGTTTTTAAATTTTCATCTATTGGTACTACTGAGGCCCCTTTTGCACTTGGTCTTTTCCCAGAATATATTTTAGAACAGGGAGCTGCAGACTGCATGCTAGTGCAGACTATGACAGGCTCTAGGTGGGACTTGACCAAGGCCCTTTCTGCACTTGGCCTGATTCTGGATTATATCTTGGAATCAGAATCTACCATCCCAGTGCTAGTGCAGACTCTGATAGGTCCTACCTGGGGTCTGCTGTACCCTACACTAGCATGTGGATGGCAGGTCCCTGTTCCAGGTTATAATCCAGAATATGACCCAGTGCAGAAAGGGCCCAAGTCTACACTAGCATATAGGATGTCAGGCCCCTATTCTGGGGTATCCAAAAATAAGGCTTAGTGTGAAAATTTTATTTCTTAGAGATACCTAATATGAGATGTGCCCCCATGATTCCAGAGATACGTACTAATCATATTGTTTTAGATATTACGCAACCTCTTTGTAAGCTGCAATCTTTCAGAAAGTTCACTAGAATCCAAGTGCCACACACAGAGAGATGCTTATGGGAGATTTTTCCCCCTTCCAAATTTCCATATATGTTTTAAGATGCTCAACACCTACTTTCAAACCAGTAATTACAAAAACATTTTTCACCATCCTTGACTTCACAGATATAAATCCTGTCTGCATTCTTCCTCGATTTGTTTGCATTTGGCAGAGAAACAATATTTTCAGATACCTGACATTTTGATTTGTTTGTTTGTTTGATTTGATTTTGTTTGTTTGTTTGTTTTCTGTGGTCAGAAGGGCATAAAAGCTTTTAGAAAGTCTGGAGTCACTCAGCTTTCAACAAATGGAAAGATAACAGATTATCCTTGGAAGCAAAACACAGGGAAATAAAAGGTGCAGATGAACTAGCAGCCAGCAGCTTCTATCTTGCCAAGTTGGGGGATGTTGTCGACAGCCGGTCCCCATATGGTTGGCTTCTAACTACAGAACAGACAGGATTGGCTGAAATAGGAAATGCAGAGTTCAGATGGACTCTTCCTCCCTCCTCCCTTTCTCTACTTCTCTCTTTATCACTCTTTGTTGTATTTTAATTTAACAAGCAAAGACAAGTAATGTGGAAATGTCATTAAATGTAATGCAATGTTTCACTTCTTTTAAATCCAGAGGTGTTCTTGGAATGAAAGTATTTAACAATGTTCTGCATTTTAGAAAAAAGATTTTACAAATATGTTCACACAAAACTGCAAGGTAATCAATGCATCACAATAGTAAGGCATATTTGCTACTGAATTTTGAAATAGCAATTATAAATATAATTATTATAAAAATCAAGATCAGCTGTAAAAGAGAGGCGGGTTACAAAAACCAAAACACCACCATCATACTGAATCCCAGGGTAGAATCCACAAGGTGTTCTCAAACCATGCCAGCAGGGTCCTGGGTGTGTAGGGTCTGCTGGCCCTCATTTCAAATGAAGACTGGGCCCTCTTTTGTGTGTATGATGATGGCATGTCACCTTTGCCTGGCCGTTCCCTGTGGTACAATATGACCCCTGGAAGCATTTCATGTGCAGAGTAGAAAAAACTAGAGTTACACTGCTGAAAAAGTTACTTCTAAGTCAGCAATGTTTTTTTAGTAAGTGGCTTGATCAATATTAACTTGAGAGCAGAAATGGAGACTGAAGAAATGCTCCTTTCTGCTGCACTACCACACAGCAATCCCTATTTCCATAAGAATCCTTACTGTACTGTAAACTATGCCAGAGTCTGCACATGCTCAGAACAGGGATGTGCTGAACTCCTGTTCACTGAAAGAAACTCCACAGTGAGGTTTTGGAATTGAAGGGATACAATGCCATACCTCTTCAGAGAAAGAAGGAGGAGAAAAGTGAATGGATGTGCACCTCCAAACACACCACACACAGCTTAGATAAGTTAGAAAAATGATAAAAGGGGGGATAATAGGAAGGAAAAGTGGTTCATTGCTTGAAGCTGCGGCTCAGTGCTTCAATCACTTTAGCAGAGTTGTGCACCTCTGCTTGACAGTGGGCATACCTCCACCTGACAGAAGCTTCTTCTGATTTTTTCAGCTGAGTACAGGGAAGCCGTGGGCACTTCACCCATAAAGACGTAGCAGTGCTCGTGTGCTAAATCAAGCCCTTTACCCATGCATGCTATGCTGATCGGGAGATGAGGGAAGGGGGATGTCATGCTTGTAGCCAGAGAAACACTCAGAGAGCCATTTGACACCCTCATCCCTTCTCTTTGTCAAATTTGTATGAAGAAATCCCCCAAGCAGTTGTGATCACAGTGCGTGCAGCAGGGACAGCGAGCACAGGCAAAACCTCGCCTGCTAATGGTGCAATCACCAATCTCCACCCCCAATAACCCAGGAGCGTCCCCATGCCTCCAGGATAATGTATTATTATCTCCTAATTCGCAGCAAGAACAGTTGGAAAGGGGGAGAGGTTGCCACGGATTTGTGCGATTTGTCCCACATATAGCCTGGATTAGAGGCTTTGCTTGGGGATAGTCTGAGGCGAACTCAGGTTCTCTGCAGAGTATATTCAGAATGGGGATGAGACCTAAGAGATTAAAAGTTAACTTTCTTATGGAATACTGATTCTTGTAGAAACTTGCTGGTTTCTTAACACTGAATAGTATTTGGTTCCATTATAGTAGTTTTCTGATCTGGATTTATTTGTTGCAGATGTTTTTCTATAAGGCCAAGTAGCATCATCAGTCTTCAGTAACCAAATCCAACTCGGAGAACTACTACATTGGAATCTGCCAGCCCTTAGCTACACGTATTCTCTACTATAAGAATAGCATTTTCCAAACATCTGCTGCACAAATATACCTAAGTGCTCAGGAAACTGGAGTCATGTCCAAGGCAATGGCCAGGACTACTCAACGAAGTGGTCCCAGGCCTAATACACTGATGGGATAGAACATGTTCTGATGCAGTATCTGGGTTTTGAAGTGTAGCTTAAGTACTAAACAACTATTTCAGACAATGTTTTGTGCAGGCTGAAAGCTTCTCCAAAGAAAGGTAAGAGGCAGGAGCATATTTTTTACTAATACTTTCCTGGTGATGAAGTGGGAAGATGTTTGAGACAATAACATAAACTTAGTGAATGCCAAACAATGGCTTGAGGCACATTTAGGGGCTATTGCATTTGCATCTGATTTCGTTCTGGAAAGACATTCCAGGATGAGGCATTACTTTTTAATTTGTACATAGAAGAGATGAGTTACTGCTATGCAAAAAGGTAAATGGCATTTCCAGTTCCAAAATGGGGGCGGGGAGGATGTTGCAGACATTTGAAAGTCAAAGAGGTGTTTTTGTTTTCTGAGAAATTTCACAGTTCATAGATTCTCATATTGCATATAGGGGTGAAGTTTAAAAGCATCTTAGCACAGCTATCTTCAACTCCATTCAGTTAAAATAGGTCTATGAAAGATGCACACAAACCCATTTTTTTCTGTTGGAGAGCTATTTCAAAACACTGTCAATAGCTCATCATTTCATATTCTGCTAGGCTACATTGTTCAGTGAATGGGTGCATAAATCCATGAGACAGCCAATACTACATCTCATGAAAATCTTCCCTTTTTTTTGCAATAAGAGTACAAGAACACCACTATGGGTGTTTTTCCACTGTCACTAGAAGTACCCATTAAGTACCCATTAAAGGGTACTAAACAGCATTAAGTAATGGGTACTTAATGGGTACTTCTAGTGACAGTGGAAAAACACCCTAAGCATCATCACTCTGGCACCCCAAAGAAACAATTGTTTTTTTAAAAAAAATGGCTAAGAGGTCTTTAAACCATTGTCTAGATGTCTGAAATTGACACTTCTAGACTCTCACTCAGGTCATCCCTCTAAACTTTCTCCTGAAAGGTCAGGAGAGAGCTACTGTGATTAGAGTTGGACTATTCACCCTAGGGGCTATTAAGAAAAGAGCACACTACCTGAAAGTAAAATGGGATAAATAAGTACTTGACCATATGCAGAAGGATACCTGCTCACTCTTGCTTTTGTTTTGTCTTATGTGTTTGTATATGCACTTTGAAATGGTCTTATGACTAGTCAAATAAAGTTTATACCACTCAGGTCACTAAAATTAAAGAGGATGGGCAATATAAAGTGCCTAGGGAAGCCTCAAAGGGAGTGTTTCAGTTTTTAGAAAAGTGTTATTTTTTCTTAGCTATTACTTCAGTTATGTGGCGGAACCACTTCATCCAGTGCTGAGGTGTGTGAAGTGGGCTATGGACTGCTTTCAAGCCACCCATCAAACACTTTGAAGGCTTTCACAGTCCCCTATTCCATTACAGTGTAGGTATGTAGTTAGCTTCAGTTCCAATTAAGTAAGAATGCATATAACTAAAAAGAAACAAGAAGGCATGTGATTAAATAATTCTCCATGACTTGTTTGGAACAAGTGATCAAAATGCAGAAACAGTGAGGATGACAACTATTTTGGATAATTTAGAATTTTGGATAATTTAGAACCCCCCAAATACACCAAATTTAAACTCCCTGGGAATTTTTGGCCAGATCATTTTACACAATTAAGCTGTGCACTTTACTCAGATTTGGCCCAAATGACATCTGAAATGATGTTGAAAATGGTGATTCTTTGATGGACTGACTTGCATTGTGGAGATTTTTCCCTGCAAAAAGATCTGCTATCATCTTCACAGCCTGTGCCATTTGTCAGAAGTAGCTTTGTGACACAGTGAATTGTTACAAGGCAAAACACATATGTCCGATTAATACTGATTTGTGGCCTTACATAATTTTTAATGCAGCCCATTGCAGCTGTGATGCAGAACGAACGTTAGCCTGAAGCAGACTGTCAATGGGCTTCTGCAACATTTTAGAGGTCAACTCAAAGAGCAGGCTGAGGTCAGCTGGAAGAAACAGAAAGAGGAAGGAAAGAGGAAATAAATTTGTGGTGACCTTTTTTTGTCTTTATTGCACAAGGATGGAACAAACATTTCATGGAAATATTTCCCAGTCAGGTTTTCATAGAACACCATGGAGCCTGCAATTTAAGCATTATTATTTGCTCTTCTTTGTTTTCATGCCCATTTCTACAACTGCCCAGGAAGTAGGATACTACTTACCTCCTTTCACATCCTCCATCCAGATGCCTAAATTCTCGGGTGTGTGTGTGTGTGCCATATCCACATAAACCAGCTGAGGAAAGCACCAGTGATTCAGCCCAAATGCTGGATTTTTCAGACTCTTACCATGCAGTTTATTCTTGGTATGGCAGTAAGACTGCAAGTGCTTGAGGCTAATGTATAGGCAGTGTAGGTTCACACAAAGTGCATGCTCAGCATAAAGGTCATATGAAGATCTGGCCCAAATAACTCTCCGATGGAAAGTAAAAGCTACAGAAGAAAGACCATAAGCAGTCTTTAGAAAAATAATTGATTGCTATGGACTATGTGGCTAAATATGGTTTTCCAGATGCAATTTCCAGCAGAGAAACAATGATATGTATGTACCTTTTCTGTGCAAAGAAATGACACTGGCATTTTTCTGCCTGAAGTAAATGAATGTGCACCCTCAGGCCAGGTACACTGGATCCAAAGACAATTAACCTCCTTAGGAACCTGGAGCAAGCATGTCACTTGTACTGAGGCAGCAGAAATATAATAATTATTTTACAGATTGATTTTTGACTGGCCAAAAGACATTGACAGCTTATTCTATGTGATCAAAAATAATTTTCAGAGCAGTCTTTGAAGATTATAGTTACAACTAATGTTGTTAAGCTACTGTGAGCCAGCTAGAGAGCAGTAAGCCATCAAACTCATCATCCATTTCAAGCAATACAGACACCAGTGCTTTTCACTCATCTTTCCACACTAATTTTAAAGAAAAGTTGGCTTTTCTACCCCACTTTTCTCACCCATTTTTAAGGGGACTCAAAGTGGCTGACAAAGTGTTTCTATTCTTCTCCCCACAACAGATACCCTGTGAGGTAGGTGGGGCTGTGAGAGCTCAGAAGATAGCTGTGACTAGCCCACGGTCACCCAGCTGGCTTCATGGGGGAGGGCAGAATCAAACCAGGTATTCCCAGATAAGAGTCCGGTTCCTTAACCAGTAGACCAAAATGTTTGGTCCTCTCAGGACAGCTTTGTTTTCCTCTCCTCGCAGGCATATAAAAGATCTCAGTGCTACAGATTCCACAGAGAGATGTGCACAAACTTTAAAAATGGCTGTTTGGTTGAATCAAACCAAACACCCCTTTCTTCTATTTGATTTTGAACTATTTCTTTCAACAGACAGGGTGTTGAACACCTTTTGAACACTTTTTATCCAATGCAACCACCACTTGAACAGCTTTCAAACAGGGTGGTTTGAGTCTGTTACATTCTCCAAGCAGCCCCTGCCTTCCCAGATGTTTGTCTATTGTGAACTAGCTGTAGAGCATGAACTCATGCTCCACAAGCTACCTAACCTTTCCCGGCACCTTACCTGTTGCATCCAGCTGGCAAGCATTCGGTCCCCTGCTGGATGGGGAGGTCATCGGAGCTGCCACGCAAGCGTGCTGGCAGCTCCAAAGACCTCCTGATGTGACTGTGACTGTGCAGAGCATCAGTGCCATCATAGTAATGGCACTGATGCATGTACAGTTGGGGAGGGCATTATACTCAAGATGGCAGCTCCCTGAAAGAGATCAGCCCGGCATTCGAATGGAGGTAAGTGTTTGATCGTGTGTGTGTGTGTGTAGGCTAATATTGACTCCTTTCATGTCCACAGTATGGGGAGGGAAGTGCAAAAACGCCCCAAGTATGGAAGTGAGTGAGCCTCTTCTTCTTCCTCCAAATGCAGGGTTATTTCAGGCCTGTTCTGCCTCACTCAGGCAGCATCTGAGTGACCTTGGGCTAGTCACAGCTCTCTTCTGAGCTCTCACAGCTCCACCTACCTCACAGGGTGCCTGCTGTGGGGAAAAGAATAGAAAGCTTTGTCAGCTACTCTGATTCCCCTTAAATGGGTGAGAAAAGCAGGGGAGAAAAGCCAACTCTTCTTCTTCTCTAAATAAAAAGCGTAAACCAACTACAAAACAGCAACAGCAACAATGAGGTTCTTCCCCTCCCCACTGTATTCTTAAAACAACAAAATTCCTAGTATTACTTTAGCATACTTCTACTGTTCATAGGCTCAACTGAGGACATTTTACTGCCTCGGGTAGAGGAGGAAAATGTCGCTATTTGCCCAGTCAAGATGCATAACATCAAAGTGATTTTGGTATCAATAAAAGTCGAGGGGAAAATCCCTGTTTTCTCTTTCAGGGTACATAAAATTTGCTGTCTAGGTTGGCTGCCTCACTTCTTCTTAATAATAAGGCTGATCCTGGCCCTTCATTTTGCTATTGTGTTTTCATATCTAAGGCATTCTTACTTTAAGCATACCTCAAAACATAAGGCTGCAAGGAAATCAAGATGGCAGCAAATCATAATCATAATTCAAAAAATAACTCAAATCAGAAGTGCTTGCTCTGACCTCGCAGGCAGGGTGTGCAATGTCCGCATGCCATGTGGCTCACCCCCTTGGTATCTTTAGCGATGAGAACCTTGGACGTGACACAACTTTAAAGAGAGGCATCACATCATGTCCAAAATGGGCCATTTTGAGTGTGATGCCTGCACAAACCAGGTAAGGTAAGGTGATTTCATGGCTATTATGTGTCTACATGGTGATTATGAGAACCTTTGATGGCAGCAAGTCCCCTCAGAGTGCTTCATTTGTTTTTGCTGTTTTCTTGGAATGTTGTATGCTCGTGGGTCCCTCAGCCATGTGGACACCTCATTCTTGGAACCACTTCTGGGCACCTACTGCTGTACATGTGAATGCAATCTAAATTAAGAGCAGAATTTGGGAAAGTTCCTTTGCTGGAGTATAGTTTCCATAAGCCTTAGCCACAGTGATCATTTTTTGGAATTATTAAGGATCATGAAATGTATGGTTCCTAAAAAATGTGATTTTCAAAAACTGTAGTAAAATTTGATTCTTTGACATTTATGCTTCCCTTTCAAATAGAATGGGTACTGTTTATGTGACATGACAAGTTTCAACAATCTTGAGAAAGCGCCAACAGATGTAAATGCCTTTCATTTTTCCCAAAGCAAGCATATAACTGCCCAGTTATCAGTTGATGGCCACCATACTCTGGCACCCAAAGGCCCCTGTCATTGGAGATAAGCCCTGTTTATGTTAACTTAGTATTCAGATATACAGCATATGTCCATAAGGCTGAATGGATGCCCTTTTTGCCAAATCTGTTGTATCCTTGCATCGTGTAGTGAAAGGCCCTGAAGGTGTTGAAAGAAAAGAAAAGGCTTTTCACATAGTTTAATCCAATTAAAGTGCATTAATTGAGGTTAAGATCATCTGTCACATTATCCAGACACTTCTTTTCATGCATCATCATCTAACTGAAGTCAGCTGTTTGGCTTCCCTTCTTTAGAACAGCCTTTCCTTCAATCCAGTATAGTGCACATAAGTATCCAAATAAGGTAATTTTTAAAAAGAACCAAATTACCTTAGCATGTCTCCTTATTGGAGGCTATGTTTATCTAGCACTCTATCACAGCAAAGCAAACTTAGTATCCCTTTAGGGATCCCAGTTCTACTGAAAAAGAAGTAAATTTTGTGGTAGTCTTATACAAGATGGCCTTGAGCAGAATTAATCTCAGTGCTGGCCACCAAACAGTACTTTTCATCGTATGCATACAGTACTTAGACTGACAGCACATTGGTAAATGATGAACTACAAATTCTTGGCTTCACTATATAAGAGGGTCAGAGATCAATTACTGACCAGCTGCTTCGCATGCAAGAAGTCTCAAACCCAATTCTTAACATCTCCCTAGAAGGCAATGATAAACCTCTTCTGATTACTGAGTAGCACAGAAACAATGCAGCTGTGAGGAACATGTTCTTGCAGCTACATTCCATAAAAAAATAGTAGGCATAGTGAAGTAAATAACTCAGGTCAGCTCAAGAAATGTGGCTGCCACTTGTCCACTTTTATCCAATGGGTTTCTCAGAATTTCAGAACTCCCTCTCTGACTTCCACTGACAGTCTGGGTTCTTCTCTATCCATGACTGTGATCCCATGAGATTTTGTGAGGTTTCTGATACTTTCCTATCCCAGAATATCGGCCAATTTGCACTTGGCTAGGGTACCATCAGGTACCTTTATGATGAAAGATTGTGTGCTTCTGACACAGCAATGGCTGAAGATCTTTCTCATATCTCTTTTACCTGTTCCTTGCATTCTTCAATAAGAACAACTTGTTTGGGCCCTCTTTTACAAAATGTGTCCCACTGGAATGCAGAACATAAATTGATTTACCTTCTGCAGGGAGAGAACATCCAGGTGACATATAGGTTGGCTTTGTTTTTTGTTAAGGCTGCCTGATTTAGGAAATTAATTCATTGAGTTGAGTCTTGTAAAGGTGATGGGGACAAATACTGATGTTATTTTTATTTTATTTTTGTTCTTATCCTTGTTTTATTTGATTTTATCTTTTATAAACTCGATTGGTCATATGACTAATCAATAATGTTTGTTCATTCATTCATGCACTTGGCTCAGTTGTCTATGCAGGGTGAGCTTCCAGACAGAGCATCCACACTTGAAGGAGTCATTTCTTGACCAGAGACACCTCCTTCTGCGTGACAGCACACCCTGCATGGACTACACATAGTGCAGGTTGAACTGCATCACACATGCACTACCTTGCAGTAAGGCTCCAGACGTTCCCTTTGCATGTCCTCCACTTTGGAAGATGTGTTGGAGAGTCATGTGACATGCCATGCATGCATGCTGATGTGGTGCATTGCACAGTTGCCCTGGTGATGGCGCTGCACATGTGGCAAGCAAAAATCGCAGTACCTAGACACACACACACACACACACTAAATGAGTGTCCAGATGGTTTGGGAGGGGGCTTCATATGCTCTAAGCATCTGCCAGTACAGATGCTTAGTGCATTTGTGGACCAGTTCACCTTTTGTTTTCCAGAGACAGTGTGACTATGGTGTGACTGGCACATTGACCGTGAAATAGTTAAGTAAAATATCCACAATGAACATTGGGGCTGGGCTGGTATGGACTAACAAAAATATACAGTATTTAAATACAGTACTTATTTGTTAGAAAATCAGATTGAGCAAGTACAGGGTCATGCAACATAATTTTCTGTGAACTTTAAACATTCCAAACTACTAGTGTGGGTAAAACTTTCTGAGGTTTCCTTGATCAGGAGAGCAGCTGTATTCAAGGGTTTTTAAACATTTTTTGGTTGATAGATTTTGTGTTGTGAAAGCTGTAGGGAATCCAGTTCTAGTGCATGAAGAACAAAACTGTGATTTCCTTTTAAAATGATTGCTCCTGGCATTTGGTCACCTTCACTGAGGAGACGTGAATGAGCAAATATTGATAACTTTAGATACATCTCTACAACTTGTGCAGGGAGGAGCGGAGTAGCTTCTTTTTTTAGTATTTATTTTTGCAGGAAATACAGAAAAAAGAAAGAGACGAGAAATAAAGAATACATGAATTAAAGCAACTAAAAAAAAATCAGAAATACTTGGTGGTTTATTATCCTTCTTTCCCAATCATTTACTGTAGTTTTCTGAAAATATTATGGATTGAACTAAAGAAGTGTGAGTGATGGGGTTCAAAGATAAACTGAAGAAGGATTAAAGTGAGTGTGTGACCACAGCCTATCTCTGACACCCATGTAGAGAGCAAAGAGCTAGCATACTGAGATCTCTGCTTTCATCGCCAAACAGTTCTGCAGTTGTGTATGCCAGTCTTTTTCAAAATCTTTACAACTTACTGACATAATTGGACTGTCTGGGCCTTCTTTTTTATCAGAAGAAGATGATAATTGCATGGGACTCTTATGCTACGTCACTGAACCATAACCTCATTTAGTCCTGTCAACTCAATTTTGTGTCCTAGTCCAGTAGGAAGATTGAAAAGCTTGGTCAATAGTCCAACTATAGCCTCCAAAGCTGACCTTCAGGGGGCTTTATGATACCTGATGGTGCAGGCCTGATGGTGCAGGGGCCACATATCTATATGCTTCTGCTGCATCACAACAGTGTTCCTAGGATGCCGAATATGCACATTTCTGCATCCTGGGAACATTCACTCCACTATAAGCACTCATTAGAGAGCTATAACAGCAGAGCAATGGGAAGAGAACTGGAAGCTCTTCTAGTCACTTTCCCTTCCCCCTGGCTATGGAGACTTACTTTAGAGCATTCCATATTTTTTATAGCACAGGAAACTAGATGTCAAAGTCGGTTCCCCAAGCTCAGTTCAAGGATATAAGCCATGCTAGCAAGCCTTTATTGATAAAATATCACAAAGAGCATAGTTCTGTGCATTCTGTATGCGCAACTTCATTTCCTGCCTAATTCCCACAAGCCAAATTCAGTTCACACAACATTAAGTTCCCATAATATTCTGCTAGTTCCCAGCACTGTGCTATCAACACACATAGAATTCTGTAATAACACAGTGAGAATGCAGCGTCTGCAATGAAATTCAAGAGAGAAGGCTGGGTGTATGAAAGCGACTAGGGCCCTTTCTGCACTTACCTGTTAATCCAGATAAAGAAGCTGCTAAGAACACATTGTCTGCACAGCAGTAGAGTAGATCCAGCTTACGGGGAATTTTAACGTTGACCAGCACTTGCACTTGTGAGTGCTAGTCAAAGATAGCCTACCCCCGGCATGATTGATCACTCACCTTATTGGTTGCGCATCTGATCCCGCCGCAGAGTACCACCATCTTTTTTTTTTTAATTTCTTATTGTAAATATTTGTAAAATATATAACAAATATGATAAATATAACAAGTTTCAGAAATAACCATAATAATACAATAGCAACAACAAAGAAACAGCGCAATCAGAAAACAGTGGATTGATTTGTGAAATTCATTCCTAACCACCATCTTGATCACGGCGCTCAATGGCAACGCTGATGCTTTGCACAAGCGCAGTCACATTAGGCAGTTGTCTGAATTGTGGATGGCCACTGGCTGGACATTAAAGGTAAGGATATGGTCAGGACTGGGGAGGGTTGGTATGCTTGTGGTGTATGGTTTTGTGCACCACACTTAGTTTATGATTAGTCAACACCTGGGCAGGCAGGGGGTGCTTGTAGGCTGTAAGTACCTCCTGCAAGTGCAGAAGCACCTGCCTAGATATTGACTAATTATAAACTATGGGCCAAAGTATGTATTGGCCTCAGAACTGTGCTAAGGATTTACTAATACAGATTAGTGGTCTTCATCCATGCTAGCACTCTTTAGCACACTTTTGCTGTTCTAATGCCCACTTAATTCAGAAAGAATGCTTACACTGACAGAATGCTTATGTCATTTATTATTTTATTATTTGTTGTGACGTACATATCCTCCGAAGAGCCCATAGTAGTGCATTTTCCAGCCCTCCATTTTGTACTCACAAAAAACCAGTGAGGTAGGTTAGGCTGAAGAGGCTGTGACTGGCCCAAGTGCACCCAGTATGCTGTCGGGGTGGGGGAGGGATTTGAATCCTCAAGACTCCATGATTCATATCTGCTGTTCTCATCACTACTCTGCACTGGATCTCATGGCATACTATCATGGTTCAATACAATATAATTAACAAATCTAATTTTAAATATACATTTTATTGCATGCAGATTACTTTCTGTTATCAATAAGAAGCTTCTTTGGCATCACTTTTGGTGTTTGTTTCAGTTGTTTCAGTGACATCTTAGAGCCTAAATATTCCAGAAAGTGGGGTTCCCTCAGATCTGAGGATGGTTATAGAAAAGGTCAACCTCCTCCTCAACCATGAAAAGAAATGAAACATAAAACCTCTGTCTGAATGGGCCTTTTTGCACTTGGGAGATGGAGACAGCCAGAGATGCTATGGCATGAAGCACATGCACCCTATGGAGCCACTTCTATCCTGGAATGGTTCCAATCATATGTGGCCATCCTCATCTTCATTAGCTGCAGGGCAGAGCAGCATGGCTGAGGGTGCACATTCATGTGGCACATCATCCATCGCTGAAGCAATAGCCCAGCATTCGTTGCTGTTGCTACAGCCAAGCAAATTGTCCTGTGTGGGACCAACCACACTTCACTCAGACCGAAGTAGGTCTGGGTGAAGTTTGGAACAGGCAATGAACAGGTAATGTTGACATTTGACACCATCCCTGATATTAACTGCCATGGGATAGTACCCCACAGCAGTTATGTGCCAAAAAGTGCAATTATCCTGTATTCTAAAAATTCATATCATTGCCCCTTATTTGACAAGTATCTTGGAATGTACATCTCTCCTACATCTATAGGACGTCTGTTCCATTATCACCATGATAATCACATTATTTAGTCAAATGAATATGAGAAACAGAAATATCAACACAACTGATTTTAAAAAATGTACATTTTGCTTTTGTAAAAAAAATGTAACAAATGACATTTAATTTTTCTGGGCTAGCACGTTCCTTTCACTATTATTTCTGACAGGTACATGGAACTGCAAATTGATTTATTGTACAAGTGATGTTCAAATTTGAACAACGCACAATTAAATTAATAACGTTACAGTCATTCTTTGAAGCACTTTGCTTCCTCCAGAATATAATAGTCTCAGAGTTATAGAAGTTTTCCTATTGTAGTTTTGAAGAAATCTTCAAGTTGATGTCAGCACCGTGTCAGAACTGTCATTACCACGTTTGCTAAAATGTGTGCTCTTGATTTCTCTTTTACTATGGAGATGAATTTATATGTGTCTCCACTTTGTACTGGAACGTTTACTTTCAGTGTAAAGTGATGGACTCAATTCTCATCGTCCAAAGAATTATTCCCTTCCTTTGATATAGAACTATTGAAATTTCAATCCATGGTGCCTGTTGCTCTGCAGATAATTGTTAAGGCACCCATTATGTGAAGACCTTATTGAATCCCAGGCTTTTATGGAATATGGTGTCAACACGACAGACACTGAATTTAAGTTTTGAGAGTAGTTTATATATAAGAATTCTTTTACTCCCTATGAATGCATGAGCCCACACAACTGACACATTGTTGATTCTTTTTGCTGATCGTGCTTTGCATGTTTCATTTTTTACACACTTGGAACCCACCCTCTTATATTATTTGTATTGTTTGAACACTGAAGGCATTGACAGACAAGATTCTGTATACTGTGCATAAAACATACTCTTTTCAGACCTTCCTTCCAGGAAAATCCACAGGTATGATTATACAGGGCAATTTTTAGTGTTCTTTTATCAAGAACTGCCCCATCTGCAGTTGCACTAAAAATAAATATGTCACATAATTTTAAAAATAAGCCTTCTACCTCCTATTGTCACCTTCTGCCTCACCTCTTACTGGACTCTGTTGGCCTGATTTTCCATGGACCTGATTAGCTAGCAAGAATACCAAAAGGAGTTGGCTACAAGAGCCTTGTAGCCTCCAACCCCATCCAACCCAAACTCCACGTCACCCCAAGAGTAATTATTTTGTGTCTGCAAAAAAGGACACACAATCAGAGTCTTCAAAAAGTTTTAAATTTTATGTTTGTCCCTTGGATCTCAAATTCACCCCAGGGTCATTCCTAAACATGTTTCTGATTGTATCCTAAGAATATTGTTGCACTCCAATGACAAAGAAAGAAATTTTTACTCAGTTTTTACTAACAAGGCAACAATTGCCAACGAAACACCTTATTCGTGAAGTACAACCACTGTAGAATTAAGCTGAAGGCAGATTTGAACTCCACTCACATTTATAACTTGTGACGCCTCCCCAGGGTCGTTAATTTTTCCTGTTGCTCTTCCTAAGTAATTCCTAGTAGTTCCTGGTTTATTGATAGGAGACAGAGGCTTCATCCCTATGATGGGGGGGCGGGAGGGCACCTATGCAGTGTGATCCACAGATCCTGCCTCCCAAGCAGGAGGGGCAGCATGTATAAGTCTGCTCAGTTCTCATTGTTCCAGGCTTCAAGAAGTGAGGGAAGCTTTGGAGACTGTAGAACCCAGCAGTTTCTGGTTATCCTGTACAGCTGGATGAATGGGAACAATGGTGTGTCATGCCTCCCATTACTGTTCCTCTGCAATGTAGCAAGAGTAAAAGAAGGTGAAAAACACCTTCATAGATATTCCTCCGTCACTGCGGGGGAAATGACTCCAAGGGTGCTTTCCAGTCCTCAGAGGCAGGCCCAGAGTTGCCACCAATGTATAGAAACTGCACTAGGGATGTGCACAAATATTTGAAGACATTCAACATTTATCAAATTTGTCCAAATTTTGACATTCAAATTCAAATAGAATATCCATAAATTTGAATTTAAACAGTCAAATGAATTTTGAATTTTTGAATCTATTCATTAGAATTATTCGGACATTCATATGTATACGGGTTCTTATGCATACTTGCCCCCACACATCTTTCTTGCATCTGTACGCATTTGTACAGATCCATACGGGATGAAAATGGGCTGCATATAGGATAAGTATGGGGTGCATACAGACGTGTACAGATGTGTATGGATGCATTTGGAATGCATAACGATGTGTATGTGCACATACAAGTGTTGTTGACATTTGTAAGTGCAAATTCAAATAAAAAATTCAAACGAATAGATTTGAGTTTGCTTAATTTGATTGAATTTAGGTAAATTTGAATTTTAAAGATTTGAATCGAATCAAATTTTTAGATATTCGAATTGAATCCCGAAAATTGCATTAATGCACACCCCTATACTGCACTCCTCGGGCCTACACTTGATTCTGCCCCCTGTGGGTGCAGCAATAGGTCAGGGCATGGCTCCTTTCAGCTTTGTTATCCTAAGATTAGCATCTTACCCAAACTTCATTTTGTTCAAAGAATCCTTTTGTTGTGTTTCAGTAGTCTGATTTCTTGCATTTGAATCTCAGAGTTTTGGATAGATGGATCCTTCATTCAATTGTTTTTGCCAGTATTTGTAGCAATCTAACCTACTGTTGCCATTATAATGCTTTCTTCTTCTTGGCTAGCAAAATAAATGTCAGCACAGCAGGCATACATAGGGAAAAGGAAAACTGAAATAAAATATAATAAAGCCAAAGCTTCCAAAGGCAAAGCCGAACATATTATGAGCAAGCTTTAATGTCTCTAATGTTTATGCAAAATCACTCAAAATGCTGTGAAGAGCCAGTATAAGCAATACTGCACACAACTATATAAATATTGGGAAAACATACATACAGACACAAAATATATGAAGAAAAGGAACTTCTCTGCTGAAATTTAAAACTGAGCCACATTTTCATGAGTTTTGTTTCCATATCATTTGTATGAGGAAGAACATTTTGCCAATTCAAAAAAAAAAGAAAGCTATAAAATTGCAATAAAACTGATAATTACAGATCAAAATTTTAATCTGTTATATTACATACTCTGGAAAAGTACCACAGGTGTAGGGGATATATACCGCATGTACCCTCATGGAACAATGGTGCACTGATAGAGTGCAGTGTCTACACAGACATCTCTTTAAAGATGTCTACAGCCCAGCCTCCCTACCAAGTTTGGAATACTGTGGGATACCCTTTGTGGTAGTGCTCCAGGAAACAACATCAGATGTAGGTCCAAGAAGGAGAAGAAGAATTGGCATTTATACCCTGCTTTTCTTACCCATTTAAAGGGACTCAAAGTGATTGGCAAAGCTTTCTATTCTTTTCCCCCCAAGAGATGTTCTGTGAGGTAGGTGGAGCTGTGAGAGCTCAGAGAGCTGTGACTAACCCAAGGTCACCCAAACTGGCTTCATGGAGGAGGGAGGAATCAAAGCCCATGACTGCGAGATATAAGTCTGGCACTCTAAACACAAGACCAAACTTACATTTGTTCCTAGGCTTCAGATCCTTGTTTCTGCCTCCAAGGGCTCTCTGGTAGCTGCAGCAAAAATGGAGCAAGATATGGTTGTCCAAATGCAGCTAGCCCTGTTCTGCTCCATAAGCAGCCCATCACAGTGTGGGACGGGTTACTTGTTCTAGGATGAGGCTCTTTTCTGAACACCACACTACACTACACTTCTTCTTGTTTTGTTTCCTTTGGTTCTACTAACCATGATTTTCCTAGTTGAACATCCATTTATATTACTTTGTGAGTTTTTCCTCTCCTCAGAACAGCAGTCAGGGGTTTGCTTTTTAGCCCAGAAATGACTAAACAGTCCTTTTGCAATCCATTTTGATTATTAGTTGTTGGATACTACTCAAAATAGCTGGATAATGGGATCATCAGGCTGCTCCTCTTCTGGGTGCCACCATCTTGTGTATGGTGCTCTCCGTGACTGCACGTGCATTAATGTAATCACTATGGTGACACTGATGCTCTGTGCAGTCGCAGTTGTGTCAGGGGGTCATCGGAGCTGCCAGCGTGCTTGCACAACAGCTCTAATAACCTCCCCAGCTGGCAGAGGTGCAAATGGTCACTGGCTGGATACTTGTAGGTAAGTTCCAGTTGTTTTCGGTCATGTGTGGAGCATGATTTCATGCTCCACCACTAGTTCATGATTAGTGAACATCTGAAGAGGCAGGGGATGCTTGCAAGTTGTAAGCACCTCCTGCAGGTACAAATATACCTGCCTGATGTTCACCTATCTCATTCTATGGGCCAAAGTATGAATTAGCCCCGTTATTCTTAATAACTCTCTCCAGAATTAAGAGCAGATGTCATTAGTTTCAAAAAATTATTTTTGCACAATTTTACTGGCTAATGACAGTTGTTGAGTTATATCTGGTTTTACTTTTCAAGGAACAATTTCATGATGTCCTTGTATTACATATCTAAGTATGTCTTCAAGCTTTCAACTTAAACATGAGGGATAGAAGTGGGTTGCGGGTAGCAATTGCTTCTTCAGTCTTGTCCTGTGATTAAAATGCAACTTCCAGCATCACAGCAGGACCTTTCCGCAAAAGCTCCAGTAGATCTCAGAGCTTTTGAAAAACAATGGGTCCCAGAAACAGAGGTCACAATTGTTGCCATAATTTAGTGTACAGCATGGCATACAAAATGCATTTTTGTCATATCCTTGGGGACTTACCACATCTATTTATGCCAGAAAACACTCTTGACACTTATGGCATCTATACACAATTTAAAAAATGGCTTGAAAGCAGCTTAGAGGTGGTAGCATCTGCACATTAATGTCTCTAATCCACATTTAAAGCTAGAAAATACAGTTTCAAAGATATTTCTTGTGGAATAGATGTGGAAACTGGAACACTAGTGCTACCACCTCTAAGCCCCTTTTTCATGTGTGAAGATGCAGTACCCATTCCTATTTTGAGTTGTATCCAACAACTAATAATCAAAATGGCCATAATACCAAAAATGGTCATAACAACAAAGACTGCTCTTAATTTTAGGATACCATATAAAGTATGCAACTATCCAAACCATCACAACACTGAATTAAATGAACATGAATGTCACAATTCCTTTTCAAATAGTTCCACTGTCTCCAGTATAGACTCTGGTTGTAGATCACATTTAGGTTAATGGTATCCATATAGTGACAGCTTTGCCTTCTGTGATGAAAGATGGAAGTGAATAAACAAAAATCTCCGCACACCCTCATGGAAGGAAATGTTATCTACTTCATAGCACTGAAGAGTGCCATTCTAAATTAAGTGGCATGTCTATCACAGTAGCTGAGCAAAAAGAAAGGAATTGAATAATTTTAGGATAAATATTGTCTCCTTCTATTACATATCCTTCACAGATAGTGGAATCCATCGCAGAACTTCACCTGAGTGAAGCTGGCAAAATATATCTTGTTTATGTGAGTTTGATTAAACCTCCATATGCAAGGAAGAAGGGCTTCTATGAAAGATTGCCTTGCAGTGAATATTCATTCTTTTCAAGCATACTACTTTGGATGCATGAGAAAGTAGCTCATTCAGCAAACTACATGCAGTGTGAATAATGAGAGGGAAAACGGTTTTTTAAAAGGCTGCTATGAATTTAAGGCTAACACAAAATAACTGAAAATGTATTCTGCACTGAATGTTCTTTGTGAATTTGATCCTTTTTTACAAGGTTACACAGTCTTGAAAGAATGCTTGTGAAGCTAGAGAGATAAAGGCCATCTGCATAGTTGTTACAGTACCATATTTTTATGTATAAAAGAAAGAAAGGGAGATTATTGAACTGCCTCTCGTCCTTGACTGATAAGAAAGGCACAGTAATCAAAAGACAACAGGGAAAGTTCTGTGGGACAGTAAGGGAGAGGCTTATGAAATATGCCTTTCAGACAGCACTATCATACACTTTGCACACAGGAGTGCCAAGATTTAAGAAAGGAGAATGAATAAATATGAACTGCTTTTCTGGGGTAGTCCAACCTGAACTGACATAGTTCCAGACTTGTTCACAAATCAGAAGGTGAATCTCAGTGCAAATTCAATGTGCACAAAACTATGCATTTCACATTTTAAGCCTGTGCAAATATGTCTATAGAAAATGTAATGAAAAGTTTTGTATGCTCAGTGGAGGAGCATCCCTGGACCAGCATTTACACCCAAGTGCAAAAAGCCCCTTAGATCTACTAGCTTTCTATGTTAGTTCCTATAAGTTAAGGAGAAGGAAAGCCTTTCTCTTTTGCTGTTTACTTTGTGTGAGGCTTCCCAAACCATGTCTTATATAAAACCTAAATATACATATCACAGCTTTTCGAAGCACCAAGACTTTTCAGTAGCCACTTAGATACAGTAGCTACTTAGATACAGATCAGTGCAGACTGTAATTTCTTCGGGGCCTCTTTTGGCCATACAGTTATGAGAACAAGAAAGGTAATGTCAGTTCTGGTGTGCTCCATCTGCATGAGGTAGAGCATATTCCATATCAGAAGGCCCCAAATGGCTTCCTGGTCCATTTCTAATATCCATATTTACCAGCATAATTAGGGCCATGGGGGATCTATTTTGGCAGCACACCTTCTTTGCCACTAAAATGGGTCCCTTTAGGACTTCAGAGCTAGTATGAGGGCTTGTCCAGAACAGATTGGGACCAGCCCCTTCCTGATATGAATCCACAGATCCAGACTTGAGGTGAATTTGCACTTCGAACCGTGGTATGCAATAAGTCAAAATCTGGACAGGTGCAAATGCACCCTGTCAGCTCAGAAGTTGCCTAACTGCATACTAGCTGTGGTGCATAAAATCATGCACCACAAGCACCCTGACCTTAAACTAACATGACTGGGAACCTACCTGGAAGTATCCAGCAATGAGCATCTGCACTGTTTCTGGTTGTGGGGGGCATCTGAGCTGCCACACAAACACTGCAGGCAGCTCAGATCACTCCCTGATGTGAATGTGTTTGCACAGAGCATCAGCATTGCCGCAGCCTTGGCACATGCAGTCACAGAGGATGCTGGAACCAAGATGGTGGTGCCCAGTACAGAATTGGACATGCAACTGAACACAGATAAGTCTTAGATCACACATGGGCTAGGCTATCATGGACTATTACTAGTCAGCAGTAGTCTTTTCTGCACCTTTCCAGTCCAAGGGATGGGAAAGCAAGTGCAGAAGCACCCCTGCATAAGTAAGTGAAGAAAGGCCTTTGTAAGCTTTCAAGCCTGAAGCCAATAACAAATTATTCATAATTTTAATTCACGTAACAGCAGTGGACCAAGGCTTTACATTACATCACTGCCCGACTCCCTCCTTTGACCACCACTTCATTCATTCATTCATTCATTCATTCATTCATTCATTCATTCATTCATTCATTCATTCATTTGTATTTTTATCCCGCCCTATACCCAGAGGTCTCAGGGCAGGTTACAATATTATAAAAATCTTAGACAGGTCCCTGCCCTCAGCTTACCATCTAAAGAGACAAGATATAAAAGGAAAATGGTGTAGGAGGAAACAGGGACACTTTTAATTAATTTATTTATTTCTATTACTATCTCTATCCTGTCCTACAGCTGCAGGTCTCAGGGCGGGTAACAACTTTTAAAACCAGCATATTAAAAGAAACAATATTAAAATATAAAAGCAACACATATTTTAAAGCACAATATCAGTTAAAATAGTAGCGTTTGCAGTGAGGGGCAAACATAACCAACATTTCGCCAAAGGCCTCAGCGAAGAGGTGCATCTTCACCACCTTCCTGAACCTAATCAGAAAAGGAGCCTGACGCATCTCTAGGGGGAGCCTGTTCCATAGCCTGAGGGCCATTACTGAGAAGGCCCTCTCCCGGGTGCTCACCAGCCTCACTTCTGAAGGTGGTGGAACAACTAGGAGGGCCTCCCCTCCAGATCTTAATGCACGGGCAGGTCGATATGGGAGAAGGCGTTCCTTTAGATATTTAGGGCCTTTTAAGTCAAAGTTAACAGCTTGAAATGGGCTCACTAGTGAATTGGCAGCCAGTGCAACTCTTTTAGGACCAGCGTGATGTGCATCAGGCTACCTGTCCCAATCAGCACCCTAGCAGCTGTATTTTGCACTAGCTGCAACTTCCGAACCAGAGCATGGATAACTGTGGCCAAGTCATCTCTGTCCAGAAAAGGCTTCAGTTAACGTACCAGCCGTAGTTGGGAGTAGGCACTCCTGGCCACGGCATCCACTTGAGCTTCGAGTGCCAGCGAAGAGTCCAGGAGTACCCCCAGATTACGTACCTGTCCCTTCCAGGGCATTGCAACCTCATCAAGGACAGGGTGCATTATAAGTATTATGAATACTTATTTGTATTCATAGGTCAGACAAAACTTGATCAGGCATGTAGGAAAAGCAACTTGAGGTGAACTACTTCCTCTCCTAGGGTGTGCTCCCATGTAGCTTTTTAGTCTTGGTTTAGTCCTGTTTGGACTATTTTTGGAGACTATTTTTAATCCAAATAGAGTGCCTGTCAATTAATCCAAATATAGCCGTCCCCCTGTAGCTTTTTTGGTCCTGATTTGGTCCTGTTTGGACTATTGTTGGGGAATACTTTTAAACATAAAACCCAGGACTTTTAACCACCACCACCCCATGCAAACCCTGCTTGCAATAAAAGCACCAAAAGCTTCCCCTACCTCTCTCTGGAGGGAGTTTTTTTTAAAAAAAATTATAGCCGCAATTATTACTTTCTTTTTCATACCTCTCCCTTTTTAAATTACTGGGAACTGCTTTCTCAAGGGGATCAGCAAAGAATAAAATGTATCAGGCATTTTGCTTCTCAAATATACCTTTCCTAACAAGCATCAGAAAAGATATGGACATTTCCAGCAAAATTGTTTTAAACGGCAAATCTGCATCAAGCAGATCTCACCCCTTTTTGCCTTTTTCGTACAGAGCTCTAGCACTGCAAGCATGGCAAGGGAGGGGGGAAGCTTTGCATCTGTAAAATTTCACTCACAGCTGGCTGCCATTGGCCAGAAGATAGGATTTACACCCCAAATAGCCCGGTATCATCCCCATGTGGAGTCCTGTTTTCATCGGTACTTCTTTTTCTCCGGATTTTGGCAGGATAGTCCTCATAAAATCCAGGAATAAGAAACTGCATGGGGATGGCTGGATGCCGAATTCAGATTCATTACAGAAGTCATGGGGACTGTTTTCCCAAATTCAAAATCAATTTGGATTTAAATGCCCATGGGGACGCACCCCTAGCTTTCTTGTACCCATAAATGGGGTCTACAATGGGGTCTTCTGCCAGAAAATCCAGATTAAAGGTCCAAAGGAGGCTAGGGGGAGGGGATGCACCTTTGGGACCCTCCCAACATTGGCTTCGAATTCAATTCGAATTCAATTTGAAGTCACTTCGAAGTGATTTTGAAGTTCAGTTCAAAGTGACTTCTAAGTAACTTTGAAGTTGACTTCGAAATGACTTCAAAGTGACTTCAAAGTGACTTCAAACTGAATTTGAAGACTGCACCCCCCCCTGTACCCCAAAACACCTGGGGTAACGGACCAACACCTTGGGGGTAGATCCGGATTCCCCAGATGGGTGCAAAGGTGTTTCCACAGCAGGGGTGTTACCACCCATTGCTAATGGGTGCTACACCTCCTGTGGAAACACATTGGGTGCTTCCCTTAATCCGGATCTACTAGATCCGGATTAAGGAATGTACCCATTCCTTAGATCCGGATCTTCTTAGATCTGGTTCTAAGGGCTGCAGTGGGAAAACACCCTAGAAGTCCAGCCTCTGCACTTGCACGCTGAGCACTTTCGGCCCTGTTTCCCACCCATGCACACATGGGGACCCTTTTCATCAGGACAGATCCCACATATGCCAGGATTTAACCCATATATCCCAGGGCTACTTTGGGATACCTGTGGCAATTGCAATATAGCCCCAGGATAATCCCTGGCTTAGGTACTGTCTAGATGCAGACACAGTCCTCATTTAAGGACTTTATCCAAAGGATTTCTTCCAAAAAGGCATTCCGGAAGCGCACAAATGTGGAAAGCTTGAAAAAAAAAACTATTGCTCAGAAATGTTGAAAGAATATCTTCAGCACAATTCTATCTTGTTAGGAAACAGCATAAAAACTAACTACACTATCATGTATCAGAATGGAGAAGTTGGATTCAAAATAAAATTCTTTTAAAAAATTCAAAAGTTAATTATCTCATGAACCAATTATTTGTTAATAAAGACAAAAATACTAGGCATATTCTTTGGCAAATACTATGGCAAATACCATATTCTCAGTGAATATGGTAAGACTTAAATATGCCTCTTCAAAAATAAATTGTCAGACAATTAACTGATTTTCTTTGATCAGGTGTGAGCCCCTGTCATAAGAAATACAGGAAATAATTAATCTAAGCCTGCGAGAACAGAAAGGTCTCAGGATCATCAAAGGGACTAATCTAATGTTCATTCCTCCCATATTGAGTTAGGATGTTTCTGCAAAAATGTTACCTTCCGGAAAGCAGAGTGAATAGTGAAGGATAGGTATGGTACATTTTACAGCAGAGCCCTGAAGCGCAGCAGGAAGAATGCAGGAAGAAATAATTCAAAGTGAGGCAAGAAAGAAAACAGCAGAGTTGAAATAATCCAATATAGCAGCTAAGAGGAAGAAAGAAAACGAAAGGACTGGGTGAGGTGGAATCTGTAGGAGTTGAGATGCAGTATTGTTATATCCAAAACTGTTCGAATGCATGCACAAATATTAAACTGTTGCCGTAAGCTATGCATGATCTACTGCTTCCACAAAATATCTTGCATCATTGAGGAATGTGGAAAGATAAATTTTGGAGTATGTTGTCAAGATAAAGAAAGAACAGTAGGTGAAGAGCCCAATGTCTGACAGGTTTTAGAAATCAAGAGATTTCCTATAAGCTCCCTATTGTAACAGAGGCATATTCTACTAACTACAGGGAAGGATGCTCTCAAAACATATGCAGCAAATCTAAAAATATTAAACAGAATCTGACGGTTAGTGTCTTCTGGTCTACTCTGAGCTACAGCTTAATTTGTCAAAACGAAGATGCAATAGCATATACTTCACTTCCCTCCGCCACAGTTAATGTAGCTTTATTTAGGCTGGATCCACATACCTACCCTAGGGTGTCTCCCAGCTAACAAAGAAGCAGTATCTAAACATCTGGATGCCCCTGTGATGGTGTATTTACATGCACCTATCCTCAAGCAGCTCCTGGGCCTTCTCAGACATCTTAGGAGTCAATTTATCTGCAATCCTATCTCAACAATTTTGGGAGCAAAAGGTGGTGGCTTATTTGTCTCTCCTTCACCATTTTAATGGATGGAGAAGGAAGAGGCAAATTACTAGTCTGAAAATAGTTAACTTCTGAGCCTCCAAGAGCACCTGAGTTCGAAAAACATGGCTTGGAAGGAGCTCAGCTAATTGCTTGGAGGCTGAGAGCTATAGCAAGGCAAATGTCATCCCTTGCCCACACCCCCGCAAGGTTCTTGACCTTGGAATGCCTCTTTTATAGAACTCCAGTCACCCTGGATCACAGCTTCATCCAAACTTCATATTTCTTAGTCTCACAGAATAAGTATAGAAGGAAAGTATGAAAGGAAATTCATATAGTCATGATGTATCTCTGTTGAATGTCTTTGTATATCAAGCAATACAGTAAAAAAAAAAAGTAATCAATCATTTCCACCCTGCCCTCTTGACATGGACATAAATGTCCAGTGGAAGGTTAGTGGAGGCACTATAGCAGATGTGAGGGCATTAAAGCAAGCAAGTGTAAACAATGTGCCTTGTTTTAGGACCTGCAAGATGCTTAGGTAATTTGTGGGCTGGAAAGTTTTGCTGGCAAAATACTTTTGGTGGATCCAGTTATTATCACTTTGCAAATTCTTATCCCAGATGCACTCTTTAGCAGCTCCTGAGGCTTTGTGCAGGCCCAGTGTCACCAATCCAGATAAAAGGAAGCCAAATGTTTCAAGTATTTTATTCTGGTGTGTGTGTGTGTGTTTGTTGCCAAGGCTTATCCAAGAGCGTGAAAGGAGCCATCCCCACGAGCATAAGGAGAAGCACCAGCCAGAAGCAGACGTTAATTTGCCAAGAGCTTCATGCCAAGGAAATAAGTATGGTCTTCAAATAAGAAGCTAGACAAAACTTAAAAGACTGCAACAAATTTGCTTGGAAAACAACTCTTAACGTTATTTGTTCCGTTTTGTGATATTGGTATACCATAGGGGTGTGCACAAATATTCAAAAGTATTCAAAATTTGGTCGAATCTAGCTGAATTTTGACATTCGAATTCAGATCAAATGTCCATGAATTGAATTTAAAGATTCAAACAAATTTTGAATTTCAGATCTATTTGTTCGAATTATCTGGACATTTGCATGTGTACAGGTCCGTACACGATGCGTATTTGCAGATTTGCATCTTCCCTGAATCCGTACACATTTTTACGGATCCATACAGGACAAATAAAGGTTGCATACGGGATAATTACGGAATGCATATGGATGTGGACAGATGCATACAGATGCATATGGGATGTGTAACAATTCATATGGGCACATATAAATGTTGTCAACATTCGCAAGTGCAAATTCGAATTAAAAATTTGAACAAAGAGATTCGAATTTGCTTAATTCAAATCAAATTTGGTTTAATTCAAATTTTAAATATTGAAATCGAATCAAATTTTTGGATATTCTATTTGAATCAAATTGAATCCCAAAAATTGCATTCATGCACAGCCCTAGTACACCACATGTGTTTATATTACCTTTAAGAAAATACCATTAACATAGTCTTCTGGAATAGTGGATGGTGAGTTGTTTTTATAATCTAGTGCATGTAAAGCACAGCATATGGAGTATAAAAAGGCGTATTCCCTTTCTGAAAGGCTTAGGATAACCACTGGATGACAATAATTCTGGTCAGCACACTTCAGAAAGGTTAAACTGGAAAAGGTGCAGAAAGGGACAAACAAAATTGATCAAGGGCCTGGAACACCTTCCTTGCAAAATCAGGCTGCCTGGTCCTCTTCTACCTTGAAAGATGGTGTTTAAGAGTAGACTTGAGTAAAGTATGTACAATAATGCACAGTATGGATAACGTGAACAGAGAAAAAAATTTTTTTTTCTAATACACAGCAGTAGAACCAGGGGCCACTCTATGAAGCTGATGGACATGAGAGTTAGGACCAACAAATGGAAGTATTTTTTTCACCCAGAAGGATCATCAGTTTATGCAACTTGCTACCAGAAGAGGTGGTGACAGCAACCAGCCTGGACAGCTTTAGAAAAGATACATTTGTGGAAGACAGGTGAATAAATTACTACTAGAATGGATGCCTAGGTACCACCTTTAGTTCAGAAAAACAGATAGGGTGCCTCTAAAAGCTATTTGCAGGGATTTGAGAGCAGGTGAATGTTTTGCCTTTGCCTTCTTCTTGAAAATCCCAGAAGCAACTGGTGGGCCACTGTGTGAGACAGGATGCTGAATTAGACGGGCAGTGTTCTACTTATGTTCTTAATTGAAGCAGCAGATGCCTTAAAACTGCACATCTCACAAAAATGTGAGATCAGGAGCTTGGGTGTTGACAGATTAGGACGGCTTCAATTCAGTTTCTTAACAAAACGTACTATTTCAGCAAGGTGTGATCACAGCAGCTGTCCAGCATTTTGAACAGCTAAACCAGCCTAAGGAGTGCCTCTTCAGGCTGCTCCAAAGAGACCACCCTAAAGCACTCTCCAAAGTATTCCTGTCTGTAGGCTAGCCTAGCCTCTGTTTCACAGACTCCAGAAAATAACCTTGGAAATGCTCAGTTTTTGTATGCTTAGTGGAGATCCCTTCCAGTGAACAACTTCAAAGGCAAGGAACTCTCATTCCTGGCCTTTAAAATTAGACTGTAATGAGTAGCCAACATGTGTGAAGGCTGCTGGTGTGGTCTTCATTGTCTTGCATTTCCTAGCCCAAATTTCTTGATTCGGGCCAGGAAGTGAGTGGAATGTGGAAGCTCTAGATTCTATCCTCATACTGCTTAAACAGGACAGAAACTAATTACAGGTCAATGCTAATACCTGCATTTTGCAGCAGAATTCGAAGTGTGTAATTATGCTATAAGAACCTAGCGGTGTTTGGTTTTCTCCACACTGTAAATTATGCACAACTAAGTTCAAAATTTTACAGTTAGTGCCTTCAGATTATTGTACTAGCAAATTTAGGTCTTCAGTAAAAACAACTCTTGGGTTTATTACACTTAACAAAGCACAGAGCAAAGTAAGCTAAGCTTATGGATCTTGAACATACATCTTGCTGAAGCATTTCCACTTCTATTAACACCACATGGTGAAAACTTCATTCCTTTATTACTCATCCATATTTGAAAATAGAATTACTATACCAACTCATGCCAGACATGAAGTATTTTAAAGCTGGAATTTCAGACTTCACCAATTTCACAGTGGCTGCTCAGTGAGAGCCCATAAGGCAAAGTTAATGTTCTTATGCTGACGTGACAAAGCATGGGATCTTATGTTGTAGTCACAATAAATTCATATTTCTGCCTTTGCAGTTTCCAAGCTTATTTATTGCTCAGATTAGGAGGCAGGACAGTAGCAGACAGAACTTTAAACGCTTGACTGTTAATAAGCCTAATACAATCAACCATTCCCTCCCCCCCCCCCACACACACACACCTTGGGGTTTTTTAAAATTCTGCATCCTTCAGAAAAGGGACACATTCATTTTTAATGTAAATGATTGTGTGGAACTGTGAATGATACTGTTGATATTTAAACTGCTATATTTTATTTTTATTTATTTAAAACACTTCTTTACTGTCCTTCATAGATAAAATCCTAGGATGATTCACAGAGTGGTAAAAAGAAAACACCAATACAAATATAAATATAAAATCAATACAATAAAAACAGAATGAAACCACAATAAAACAGTAATTTATGTTAGCCTACTAATATCATCAGCAAATGTCTGAGTATACAAAATAATCAGGAGCTGAAAATGCAAAAGATATGGTGAACGTCTAGTTATTTAGTTATTATTTATTATTAAGATAGTTAGTTAGTTAGTTAGTTAAAGCATTTATATCCTGCCCTTCAATACCTCCACACCCTCCCTCCCTTTGAGGGCAATATTTGATAGCTAGATACCTGTCATTATAACATTTGACCTCAGGTGAAAGTTTTAGGGTGAGTCCCCATGGAGTTAAAAAAAAGGGGGTGGAAGCGAGATAGTTTAATGTGAATCTTAATTTGCATTAAGCTGTCCCCATGGTAATGGAGGACAACACAGGTTCCAGGAGAACCCGACCATCCCCATAAAAACCATGGTAAATCCCTGCATTGGGATACCGTGGTTTTCTCCACCCCCTCCCCCCTTGCCTGAGCATGTGAACACACACATGCATGCACAGACAGGGTGGATTCCCTCCTGGAAAAACGTCTTCCTCCTCCCCTCCCCACCCCTCTTTAGTGGTGCTCTGTACATGTGCACAATAGCCCCTCTCCCCGCCTGAAAGCTGCTCAGCTGGATGCAGGGCAACTGTCAGCTTTCAGGTGGGGAGACGGGCTGTCAGAGCCCCCAAAAAATGTTTAAAAGAGCAGTGGCTTTTGCAGGGCTCTGACAGGGATTCCACAGGGAAATGAAAGTTGTCTCATTCTGAACTTGCAGGGCAGGGAAAATTCTCCATGATGAGATTGTGTTTGCCTATATTCCTTCAGCATTCAGAAGGGCATGCATGTTTATAAAGGATGTTTTATAAAGGATTGATCATGAGGAGCAATAAATTCATGCACTGAAAAAAAGTCATAGCTAACTTTTTTTCTCCTGTGCCAGATTAACTCACTTGTGAAAAACACTATTCATCCTTTCCTTCAAATCACTCTTTCTTCCATGACAGCACAGAAGCAAATAATGACACTCTGCTTACATTTGTCTTTCCAGTGTTCTCTGGTGGTCAAAACAAAAATATATGCAGTATATACCTGTATATATTTGCCATGTAGCTATACTGATCAGCTTTCATGTGAAACCAAATACCTTCACTTTATTCTATTTGATGTGGTACTGAAAAATGTTTCTGTAACTGGAGTTTCTACTTTGCACCAATACCCAAGTTTAATGTCAACGTATACAATAATAATGAGCAATTAATTTTACCCTCTTCTCAGCCAGTAAAAAGTGCTAAATCCAGAAGCATATTGATTATTTAGCATGCTCTTTATCCAAAAAGATCACTTCTGCAAACTTATTTCTATGATGTGGAATAAAACTGGGTGTGCATTTATTAGGAGCAAAAAAGTTATATTTATTAAATTATATTTAAATATGTCTCAAAATAGTTAGCAACAAGAATCAAAACCATCAATCTTAAAAACATTATTTAAAAAAGAGATAAAACAGGGTTTGTATAAATATTATTAAAAGCAGCAGGTGGAAGCAGTACAGTAAGCTCAAAATAGCTTACTTCCAGCCTTAAGTGTGTATAGCCCAAAGGTGTAATCCTCAAATTAATGCAAGTAATGACATGATTGGATTCAATTGATTTAAATTATAGGTCAATGAGAATTATCAGTGCAGCTGTGAAGCCCACTAATTACACTGCCCCCCCCAGACATCTGTGCAGTAGTGAAGCAGTGAAACATTTAGACAAACAACAGTCTATAAAAATGGCAAATAATGGAAGTATCCTATTAATGACCAAGACCTGGTGGATTTACAGCAGCCTTCATCACAGTATCCAGCTCTACTTCAGTCTGAACTATATGTTGGCTCTGAGGAAAGTAATTTAATTTTCTAAATTCTGAATTTAACTGGAAACCATGTGGTGATGTGTGTGTTAGCCTCTCCTCTCAGTTCCAGAGAGGAAAAGAGCCCATGAAGAGGGGAAACATTTAGGTTGCCATAGGGCAATGCTAGAGGAGGACTGCTTGTCTCCCAGCTCAGTTTTTTTTTTGGGGGGGGGAGAGATCAGGGAGGTTCTGCCCCTTGTGTGTGATTGTCTCACCTCTCGGTGTCAGATAGGGACAAAGCCTGTGAAAAGGGAAACTGAGGCATTCTGCTTGAGAGTAAAGTTAAAAGGGAGCTGCTTGCTTGCAGTGGATCGTTAGAAGGAAGGGAGAATACTAAGGGTGCGTTCCCATGGTACTAATTTGTATCTCTATTGCCCCTCCACTGAAGTGGATTAAAGAAAAGCGGGTTCAATCCGGATTTAAGCGTTCCCAAGGGGATAAGCAAAACACGCATTTAAAATGAACGAACTGTCCCCAAGGAAGCGTGTTTTGTTTACCCGCATCTTTTTCTCCCCACCCCTCGCTGTTTCATTGGGTGATCGGGCGGAAGGAATTTCCAGCTGCCGAAATGCCTCCCCCCCCAGCCAGCGATCCTGCAATCCTTTCCTTCAAAAAGACCAAAAGAAAAATTTAAAACTTCTCTGTTCGTCTCCCCTGCTTGGGAAGACTGCAGCCGGCACTCTTTACAAGATCTCCACCCAGCCAGCTCTTTTACACTTTCACTTTCGCGGAAGCAATTCATCACAATGTATCTTTGCTCTTTCTCTTTGGGATTGGAAAGAGAAACAGCAAAGAGAAAATGCCTGCCTAGATTGCTGGCTGGATGACAGGCAAAAGCAAGACAGAGAGAGAGAGAGATGATCTCTCCGGCCAGCAATTCCCACCTGGGAGAGAATCCCCGCCCCTTTTGCCATGGAGCGATCCCATGGAAAATGTTGCACTGAAAACCCACGTCTTCCAGAAAGTACTGCTTTAAACAGGTTTTTTTTAAAGCGGGTTTTCCCCATTAGCGGTGCTGGAAACCCGAATTAAAGCCGTGCATCGGACCACTCCGTGGCAAAAGAAGATTTTCAGCAGACTTATTATTGCATGGGAACACAGCCAAAGACTATTAAGATTACAAGAAAAGACTGTTGAAACTACAAGAAAGGACTGTTTTACATTACAAGAAAGAACTATTTTCTTTTAAGGAACAAGAGAACTTGACAGCTGAGAAATAAGCTTGCTTCTTTATTTTCAATTTTGTTGTAACAAAAAACCTTTTTAAATCTGTTCAACATTTGCGTGTCAGTCTGCTGCTTTGGGGTAGCCTTTGCTTATAGGTAGATAAAGCAGGACTTTATACTGAAAGCCCTAGGGAACTGGCAGTAAACTGGGGCGTTTAGCAGCTTGCTTCCAACCCGCGTTACTCTGTGGAGGACGGGGAAGGGAGAGGTAGGCTGGGTTGCCACAATATGTATCGTCTAGCTGGACGGTGCATATCTGGCTATCCTATATTCTCTACCATTTTTTGTGTATTTCGAAATAGATTTGCTTCATCATTTCCCATGAATTTTGCACTAAAAATGTGCTTGTCTTTCCATGAGGAGAGATAAGAAACATTGTGATCTGTGCTATTAGTCCTATGATAATTTACTTTGGTTACTGGGGAGAGTTACAGATTTTAACGTATTTTTAGCTATTTTATGTAAATATTTTCTGGGACTATGTGAGGAACATCAAGCTATAAACCTCTCAGGATGTATTCCCAAACAGATTATAATGAGCTTTGAGACTATTTTGAGTGCTCACTGTTCCCAAAGTTTTAAAAGAATTTGAAGTTTCTGAGGATTAAAGGTCCCCAAACTCTAATTATCTACAGTCAGATCAAATGAGGGGGGGAGGGAACCAACTTTAGGGGCATTCTCCTCAGTTTTCCCTGACCCAATGAAAAGCCACGATTTGTAGTCCCCACTTCCCCAGGCTCTTCATTACGGGCTAAGAAAATCAACCATTGGCTGAAAAGGGGAGGTGTAAAATGAACACTAGCTAAGGAACACACAACAATATAACAATGTAACTCCCTCCCTCCCTTCATTCCATGAGTCTCTGCAATCAACCCACTTTGCCTTACTCCCTGCCATTTTATGCTGCTCTGATCTACTGATCTAGCAAAACACCATTATAAGAAGTTAAAGAGATCTTTAATCTTCTACTGCCTTGTTAATATGAGAAAGAAACTGCTACGGTGAGAGGAGAAATGGTGAACAAAAACTGCTGCCAAAAGATTCCATGATCTGATGCAAGGACAGAGGTTTATATAGAGGGTGGGGTTTGAATTGCCCGCCTCAATGTAGTTAGGGTATGATGGTGTCCAATTGCATGGGGAGGGAGTTCCGCTGAGGGGAGAAAGAGGGGAGGGGGTTCCTCTCTTGCTGGGCAATGAAGAATGGAGAGTGAGTCTGCATTATAAGGTAACAGTGGGAACACACACACAAAAAAAAAAACCCCTTGCTGCTGATTTAAAAAAAACCTGGTTTAAAACCTGATTAAATTGCAAAGCAGGAACTTGATCTCAGTATAAATTACAGGAAATATGACTTTTGTTCTTTTTTTTTTCTTGCAGCTTCCTACCATATTTTGTTTTCTATCCTTATTTTCTAGTTCCTGAAATGCTGCAATAGAAGTTTAGCTCCACAGCAAGTTACCAGCATACTTATCCTTCTGAAATCATTGTACAAAATTAATCCTTAAATAACTTAAGACCATTTGACATCAATTAGATACATAAGGTTATCATTCTATGGATATGTACTTTGGATTAGGTCTTAGTGATTCCATGAAGACTGCCACATATTTTGAGTTCTCTGTGGAACTTCCAAATTTCCCCATGCTTGAGAAATTATCGTACAGGAGAAACTTCTGATGAATTAATGCTGTTTCTTGTCAAGGCTGATTGATTCCTAGAAAAATGTAGAATTTGACAATGCAACATTTATTCATTCACAATTTGTATCCCTTTATTGATTGTTCTTCAGCTTAATTGATTGCTATATGAGGTCACAACCACCTTGTTGTACCCATGAGAATTTGTCTCTGAAGTCTGCAAAATCAAGAAGTCTTTGCATTCCAGTCATGCAGACTTAAATAATCATGTTGGACTGACAATTTTTAAAATGCTACAAAAATGTCATTTCTTTGACAGTCTGAAAAGTTCTCCTGAATTAACTCTTTCCTTCCCATCACTCTGATAGTCTCGTGTTCCAAGATAATCAAATGGCTCATATCAGAATCTTCTCATCATTCCAAAAGTATTGATGAAACCAACCATTATTTGAAGATGAGGGACTGACACTGAAGAAGTAAAAATGGAGTATGGGGAAAACCATGGAAATCAGCTTTCCCTACACAGCAGGAAAACAAATCTGGATCAAAGTGAGAATAATAAAAAAGGAAATAATTCTCCAGAACACTGTGGCAAGTTCAGTCCTTCACTAGCCCTGTTCACCCCCACATACACATGTCTTGAGCCTGTTCCAATTCATCTAAATCTTTCCTTCCAAATATATATATCCAAAACAGAACCCACTTTTCAAGGTGGGGCCTAACCAGTGCATAAACAGAATGGAATGATTAATTGGCACCATGCTTATATTGCAGATGTTACTTTTGGAGCTATATCCCACTGCTAACTCATATTTAAATACCATTCCAAAACCTTTCTCAAACATACTATCTCCAAGCCCAGTATGTCTCATCCTATTGTTCATTTGATTTCTATTTCCTGAATGAAGAACACTAAATTTGTCTTAGTTCTGTTGCATGCCAATGCTTGTTACCCAGTTCTCTTATTTATTAAAATGTTTCTTCATCTTGTTCTGTTTTCTGGAATATTACCCATCCTGTTAAATGTAACATTTTTCTGCTTTATTTTACAAATAATTAATTTAAAAGGTGGAGGAGATACCAGGATCAAATGTAATTCCTCCCTCTGATCTGATAAGAAATCTTTCAGCAGAGCACAGAGAAACCAGGATCATTAGCTTGTTTACACTGGCAAAAGGGCCACACCCATCTGGCTGCAGGATGCTATAGGGCTTTTTTCTTTTCTTTTTTGCAATGCTAAGCATTAAGATAAGCAGCATTGGTCCAGTTGCCTTAGCAACAAGAACATATTTCCTTCCTCTGGCACTTCAAGACAGACTAGGGTGAAAAAACTTATTTTGAAAAAGATACCAAAGGAAAAGAATTTTAAACAAAAGTTAAGATCTTTTCCACTAAAATTCAAATGAAATGCAATCAATTTGAGATGCTCCTGCAGAAATTAACAACACTTTACCCTAATGGAACTCTTAAAGAGCCTTGTGGTCTACATAAAACAAGAGATCTTTTAGTGAAAAAAAAATCTAATTTGCCATGCTTTAGAGAGTGTGAGATTATTCTTTGTTTAACATTTGAATTTTGTTTTCATGAAGTTTAAAGGAACCACAACAAATGCTAAAAAAAAATTAATTTAAAAATGTCTTGACCATATTCATTACTAAACTTTTTATCTTTCTTCCAATCTACTGATTTCAATGATGCCAAATCATCCAGCCCCAAATGATAAGAGTTAACATAGTAGAGTAGAATATAACACTAGAATTGAAAAGATAAAAACTCAGAGGCAGCATCGGTTCCATGTACTGTAACTGTGCCAGATGAATGCCTGGACAGCACGGTCTACACCCCAAAGCATGCCTTGGTAGGGCCCCATGTATGGAAACTGTGCAGGAATGCTTTAATAAGAGACCACTCCACAGTAATCTCTTGTATGGGGCAAACTGAGTCCCTATTCCTGCCACTATTTGGCTCAAGAAGACATCCAGGACTGTTTTTGAGGCCATGAAAGAATATCTCTGGCCTGCATCCTTGAAGCTGTGAATCTTTTCTTCCTCATCTTTGAAGCTAGGCTAGAACAGGCCAGCCATCATGTGGACAGTTAGCAGATTATCTGACCCAAAAAATTCAGTTGGTAACTCCAGTAATAACTCCCAGCCTGACTAATTTTTCACGGCTGTTGTGAAAACAGCACCAAATTGATTGGCCTTTAAAAAAGGACTCAGGCAAATTCATCAGGAGACAGAGCTGTCAATGGTTACTACCCAAATATATGTATGACCTCTTCTAATTTAGGAGGCAATATCCTTCCACTGGGCTGCAGCTAGGGCTACATATGCATCAGATTGGTCATTCTCCCACTCACCTTTCTTGGAGACATCTAATTATCTCAGTCCACTGTCTTACAGGATAAGAGATGTGACATTATTTACATTGCAAGGGTGGAGACGCTGCCTATCATGTCTTATCAGTAATGTCATAGATATTCCAGTCTACACAATTAACTTCTTATCCAAGGAACCATCTAGCCCTGCCAGCAATTGGTCCAGGCTCTGACACTTCTACATAATGTCTGATGCAGAAGGATGAGACTAAACAGAACAGTCTACAAAGACAACATGGTTACCTCCATGTAAGGGTTTCAAAAATGATCTTCAGAAGCTTTCATAAGCTACATAGGGGTGATTTCATACTTCCCTTCCCGTCCGCTGGATGGGAAAGGAGCATGATGAACCAAAGTTGACTAGTGCTTGTACTTGAAACACTAGTCAACATTAGCCCCTCCATCATGATCAAATACTTACCTTAATTCGATTGCAGGGCCTGTCCTCTTCAGGGTACTGCCATTTTGGTTCTGGCACTCTGCACAGCTGTGCAGTCGCAGTTGCATCAGGAGGAGCACACTTGTGTGGCAGCCCTGTAGCAGAGATGTGAATGGTCCCTGGCTGGACCGCAACAGGTAAGTGATTGGGGAAGGCTGAGGAAGATGTGGAGCCCGATTTCATGCTCCAATGGTAGTGCATGATTAGGGAACTTCTGGGAAGGCAGGGCCACTTGGAGGCTGTAGCAGCCTTCTCCAAGTGCAGATGCCCTTCCGAGAAGTTCTCTAATCATGCACTATGGGCTGTAATGCAAATTGGCCACTGGTGTGGAAACACCAAAGGATGGATCAGCACAAGATGGTTTAGAATAATTGTAGATCTCGTTGAACAGGTCAATAGATAATCTGGGATGAAGGTACTTTGCCACAGCAATTCTGGATTGGGATAGAACTTTTGCTATGGACAAAAGTATTAGGGAGCTGTTTGTTCCAGGATGCAAACAAATGCAGACGGGGCTGTGAGAATAAGTTGATGGACTAGATGGGCCACCAATCTGAACCAAGATAACATTTCATATGTTCTTATGACAAAATATAATGAGGAGCCTTCGTATCCATGGGACAGAGAGTAGGATATAATGTAAACAATAATAACCAAATATCAAGAGCTGAACCAACATTTCTTATGAGATTTATTCTTTTTAATATTCTTTTCTGAGATGATTTCTGAGATTTTTCTATTGATCAGTTTCTTAGAAAATACGACATATCCAGACAGGAGATATATGGTAGCATTATCCCATGTATCTTTGGCAACCCCATCATAGCTTCGCTATAATTCTCCTAAATCCCACTATAACCTATTGATGTAGTTTACCCAAAATGGCACTATTACCTACCTTTTAACCAGAGTTGCTATCATCTATGTGGCCACCCTCTATTTGCAAGCCCTCACACAAAAAGACAGCTGTGTATGGGTGTTTTTCCACTGGCACTAAGTACCCATTGAAGCATCCATTATGGACCCATTTGGCTGAGAGCTGGATGACCCCATTTCCACCACAGACCCCATTAGGGACACATCTGTTTATGGGTCCTTAAGGATCTATAATCCAGATTTCATGTAGACCCCATTAAAGGGGTCTACAATGGGGTCTTCAGCCTTAAAATCTGGATTGTAGGGAGGTCTAGAGGAGGCTCAGGGGGGAAGGCACCTGTTGGGGGGGGGGTGCACCAGAGTCAAGACTTTGGAGTCCCTCTGAAGTCCCTTCAGATTCCCTCTGAAGCCAGCTCCAAAATCCCTCCGAAGGCAACTTTGGAGATTATTGCAGGCTCCAAAGAAAACCCCCTTGTGAGAACAATGCAGCTGTCAAAGGCTGCAAAAGCTCTAAAGGGCCTTTGAAGTTAGTGGCAGATCGCAAGAAAGGCTGGGCAGCAGAGGATGTGTGGCTAGGGGTTTCTTTCAAGCATGTTGGATCCCGTAAGGGGATCGTGATTTTTCTCCCTTTCCCAGGCAAGCCACTTGGGGAGTAAAAACAAGTTTTCTCTCTTTCTCAGGGAGGTAACCTTATTGCCTCCCTGGAAAAGAGAAATTTCAAGCCCCTGCAATGCTTTGGAGCTGCCTATTAATCAGCTCTTTGCCAGGAGGCTGACTCATTGATGTGGAAAGAGGTGCACAATTAATGAGCTCTTTGCTGGCTCCTGCTCTTGCCCAGTAATTCATGTCTATTTTAAAAAATCTTCCCCACTCTTTACAGCCCCTATACTCACCTGACAGTTGCTCAGCTGCGTGCCTTATACCTACCTAAGAGTCCAGGTGGGTATAGGGCACCCAGCTGGGCAACTGTCAGGTGAGTGTAGGGGCTATAAAGAGCAGGGAAAATTTAAAAAAATAGATGCCAGAGCTCTTTAAAATAGACAGGCTCTCCCATCTGTTTTTAGAAATCTTCCCTTTCTTAGCTTTCCCCTTTGCCGCATTGTCAGCTGCAGACTCTTCACCCAGCTCCATCCTAGGTGCTTTTGGTGTCACTAACTTCAAAGACCCTTTGCAGCCTTTGCAGCTCTCACAAGGGGTTTTTCTTTGGAGCCTGCACTAATCTCCGAAGTTGCCTTTGGAGGACTTCAGAGCTGCCTTTGGAGGGACTCTGGAGCCTTTGCTAACCTCCGAAGGCAACTTCGGAGATTGCACCTCCTGTCCCCCCAAACATCTGGGGTGACAGGCAGACCCCTTGTGGGTCAATCCGAATTTGCCTCATGGGGTGCTACTGGGTGCTAGACCACCTGTGTAAACACATTGGGTACTTCCCTTAATCCAGATCTACTAGAACTGAATTAAGGGAAGTACCCATTCGTTAGATCCAGATCTTCTTAGATCCGGATTAAAGGAGCACAGTGGAAAAACACCCTATATGCAGTGGTGACAATCACTTAGTTCCAGATATTTTACCCAGATGCGCCCATCACTAAAATATGCACAAACAGCACCAGTCCCTGCACTATCTAGCCAGCCAGAGATCATTCAAGGGGCTCTATTCCGGAATATCATTTGTTAGTGATATATTTGGTTGGCGTCTTGAGCTGGCTGAAGTTCAGTTGACAGAACAGGCATTGTCAGAACTGGAAAAGAAGTTTCTCCCTCAGTCAATGGACTTTGCCCACACCATGAGATGACAAGCACATTGAAGGAAATGAATATTAAAATGTCCACCCTGTGGGTAACAGAAGGCAGATGTGACCTAATACACGTATCCATGCACACCACACATTTCTCGAGTAGAGATGGATAAGACCTGTGAAAGATCTTTTCTCAAGACCAAGTAAAAGTTTACAGTATTCTCTTTCTTTCATGCTAACTGTCCCAATCAGGTTATCTCATCTATATTGTTATCAGTAGTAATACTTTCTTTTCAAATAACTATTTATTCAGAAAATTACTGCCATGACCAAGATTGCCTGCTGTTCAGGAAACACTAGAATTTCCAGGGATTATTTTATGTAATTTTGAAGTGAATTACCACAGATTATTTGTGTTTTTGTGCATTTGTCTCTGTCCTTGTGAGAACAGGTGTGTGCATGTGGATGGGTGGGTACCAGACCCCTTGTTTTTTTCCCCTCTGCCCCATAAAGATTCCCACAAATTATTTGCAGAATATTTCTGTAAGTATGCTTTTGTTCAATTGACTCCGTGCTAGAGAAAACATTTTAAAAGAACCTTTCCTAGCTTATAATCTTGAGCTTTTGTTTATGTAACACTAACTTGCAGAATTGCAGTTTGTGTGCACTGATCAATATGTATTGCCTTTATGCAATCGAAACCCCTCTTTTCTAATTCAGCTTCATCTGCAAAAACATCCCCATGGAGCGGGTTGTCTCTATCCTGATATATTTTTCTTCTGTACTGCGCATACTTTGCAGAGGAGTCAATTTTATTCCTTTAATAACAAGAACACAAAGCACAGAGATGATTGCAAATATACAAGGAATATTATTTGTGCTGTTTCTGTGGGAGAATAGCTTCCAATTGGTGAAATGGGCTTTTTGCAACATATCCAGAAACCTCTGCTGTTTGCGCAAATAACTGTTGGTCAGGTACATCCATTTTGAATGGCTGCATCTTACCTTTTATCCAGTGGCTTATTCCACTCTAGGCACACCACTGAGTATTTTCTGTTTGATTTTGCTCAGTTCATACTAGGCAAGTGATTCCAGATTCTTGATCTGCACTTCAATATTTGTTTCTTTGTTTGTTTATATTCAGAAATCCCAGTGCAAGTATAAAGGAGTAAGGACAGAAAGGGATAATAATATTTTTCTCATAGTTGCTTTGAAAAGCAGGCCTGAGGTTTCCTTATGATAAATCTTTTCCAGTGGATTTGTAACAGAAAAAAAACAGTGCAAGCACAAATACATCCTGCAGTACAAGGTCTCTCTGAAATACATTATAAGCTTCTTGTATAACAGTTGTTTTTCTTTTAGTGTGACTTCACCTCTACAGATGAAACAGGTATCAATTTTCTCTTTGAAGACATGCAAGATTATGAAAGCTTTTTCCTTCTTAGTTTTTGTATCAAGGAGGCAGCACAATGTAGAAGGGAAAATAATTACAAGTCTCAGTTCAAATGTCCATAGGAAGAGAAGAAGAAATCAGTTCAAAAAGCTATGCTTAAGTGTCCCACTGGATCAGATCCATGCCTCGTCTAGTCCAGCAGTCTGCTTTCACATGGCCAATAGGCTGCATCAGGAAGCCCACCGGCAGGGCATGAGCACACAACTTGCACTTGCTTGCAGCCTCCCAAGAGCTAGCCTTCAGAGGCATGTCACCTCCTGCTCCCATCAGGCCTGATAGCCATTTCCATGAACTGATCCAAACTTTTTGTGAAGCAATCCAAGCTAGAAGCCAACATCACATATTGTATTGGGGAATCCTAAACATTAGCTATGCTATAATCATAATCATAACCATAACCATACAAATGCCATCAAAGCCAGAATTGAAAAATCAGTAGAAGATCCAAAGTGCCGACTCTGCAAAGAAGTTGATGAAACAATCGACCATATACTCAACTGCTACAAGAAGATCGCACAAACTGATTACAGAGACACAATGCTGTCGCACAAATGATCCACTGGAACTTGTGCCAAAAGTATCATCTGCCAGTGGCAAAGAACTGGTGGGATCACAAGCCATAAATTTGTCATCCATACATTTGTCTAACCCTACCTCAAAGCCATCCAGATTGGTAGCTGTTACCACCTCTTCCGGCAGCAAATTCATAAACCGATGACCCTCTGGGGGAAGAAATACTTCCCCTTGTTGGATCCGACTCTCCTACCCATCAGCTTCATAGAGTGCCCCTGGTTCTAGTGTTGTGTGATAGAGAAAAGAAATTGTCTCTATTCACCTTTTCTATACAAGGTGGATATACAAGAATATAAGATATTGTTTGGGGGAGAAAAGCTCTACCCATAGCCCCTACTTATCTGTTCATCTACACTATTATTAAATTCAGCACCTTCTCACACTTATCTTCGCACCCAGATGCCATCACAGTGGTCTTGAAGCTGTCTGAGCCAACCCTGGATTTTTCCTGCTATGGACAATTTAAAAGTTGTTCCCAGGCTTACCTGAAGTGCAGATAACAACCCTTGAACAGTGACTTAACTGTTCTGGGTGCTGTGCAGTGAGGAGACATGGACTGCCTGACTGCAGCTGCTCAGAGCTTTGTGGTTTCTATATTGCTCTGCAAACTCCAAACCTGAGGCTTAGACTCTGCAATAGCAATCTGCTCCAACCAGCTATATTTTGTGCTTTTCTGGAACAGAATGGAGATGTTCCAGCATGCAAAATGTGAATAGCCCCAACTGCACTCAAAGTGTCCAACTTGGAGGTAAAATGTGAATGTGGCCCCAGAAGAAGTCATTGATTAAGATCATATGTATGCTTGTATCTGTTCCCATCCAAACTTATGTGGAAGAAAGCCAGCAGTGAACATAATAAATGCTTGACATACTGTGGATTCCAGGTCAATAGCTAACCTTCATTAACACGACAAAATAGTAAAATAATCTGTGGCACTCATGACAGTCTTCTACTCTTTTATGATTTTGAGAACTTACTGTTATTATTAAAGCTAGAACTTCCATTCCCTAAAATTTGTTGTCTCACTTTTATCCATGGATAATCCAAACTTTGATAAAATGCTGATATTTACAACATGCAGATTTCTTCACTTATTCCACCCAACAAAGCAATTTGCCCCAGGTTCTAATCATACTGGTTAGATTTGCATTAACACTCACAAAAACACTATGGCATGACTGTATATTTAAGGATGTGACCTTACCGTTGGAAGGTCATTAGGAAGAGTAATTCAGCACAAGTTATTTTATTGTATTCCTGTCATCTCATATATACTGGTGTGTTGCAGTGCCAGAGTATCTATTAAGAGCAGTTTGTATTGATTATTTTAAGATATATGTGAACAAGAGCATGAGTAGAAGGAAACCTGAAATAAGCACTTAATGGAACAGTTCTAGTGGCCAGGACTGAACACCATACAAGAAAACATATAAGCACAGAAACATTTCTCAAATGATTTCCATTCGAAGTTTTCCTGAATAAAAAGTGAGTGTGATACAGATTCTACTAAGCACAACAATCTGTATAGCAAAATAATAAAAACAAATAAATATTCATACTCGTATAAATAAAAAGACTGAGTATAAATTTAAGGAATTGTATTGCTTCACATATAGAAGAGGTCTTTTGTTAATAGTTTTGTCTGGCTCACAACAGAATCTAGTTATATACCAGTTGTTGCCATTGAATATCTTTCCCAAGTATCTGTGATACGGAGGAATACATGAGGAAGTGCTGACAATACTAGAAACAGGCACAAATGTTTTTCTAGTTCAATTTGAACCAAGCTGAACATGCTGTGAACTTGTTTGAATCAAACTCTGAATGGCGGAGATACCTTTGCAGTTCAGTTTGAATCCTCAATGAACTATTCATCTCAGGGAACAATGGAGGAGAGCAAGATAGGAGCAGCAGGGTCAAACCTATGCAGAGTTAAAACTGGAGACCCCAAAATTGGTGTGGGGATCTGGGAGTCTTCAGAAAGACCCTGCCAGGTCTTGGGATGATTGGATACAATCTTGATCTTTTATGTTTTTTATAAAAAATGTCCTATATTTGTATCTTTCAATCAGGTCCAAGGTTTTTGTTTGTTTGTTTGTTTGTTTTAAACCTTAAAATGTCATGCTGCTTGTTAGGACCCTTTTTGCCATATCTCCAGGATCCACATGCCAATTTTGGAGGCTGTAGCTCAAAGTTGACTACAGTGCCAAGTAGGTCTGCATGACTAAACTCCTGTACAGTATAAGCTGGAGCCTCTAAAACTGACATGTGAATTGGGGGGGGGGGGGGGCAGGGGCAGTAGAAAGGCCTATGCCCACTTGGTCCTACCTCTCAGTTTTTCTTCCTTCACAACTTTCCCATCACTGAAGTTTCTTCTTTTTGCTATGGGAAAAAGTCAGCACATGAGAGGCATGCAGACAACAAGCCTTCTGTATACAAAACAACCGAGGGGCACCTTTCAGTGGCACCTGATAGCGGGCTACCAAAAACCACCGCCCAGAGGTCAGAGACTAGGAACTTTTATTCCTCGTCCTTGAAGTCCTCAGAGTGCAGCCATGAAGCTTACCCAAACTTTGAGGCTGTGGCACGAGCTAATCCCGTCCAGCACCATCAATGCAGATGATGCTAATCCCACCCACTCCTTCTGAGCTCAAGCAGAGAGAGTCACAACAGAGAGAAGTGTCAATGCTTTTCTTACTGCCTTACGCTAAAGTGTTCAAGGAGTGCCTGAGTACTCAAAGGGTATCTCTTCACTCTTTGGCTGCATTCACACCTAAGGTTTAATTCAGCTCCAGTCCACTGTCAGAGTGAGAGAACATATAGGCCAAGTGATAAGCTGTTTTCTTTTGTCATTATCCAACTCAGAAAGAAAATGACTGATCATTTGGCTGTTGGGTTGTTCCACTCTGAAAATGGACTGAATGTAGATTAATGTTTAGGTGTAAACTCAGCCTTTGATTATTTTCATAGTGCAAAGAGATTCAGGATCACGTGTTTAGTCCCATGGTTCCATAGCGATTCTATAAAGAACTCGCCTGTATTAAGGTGTCACAATGACTGGTGATAGTTTCTTGCATTACCTTTAACTTTAATAAATACTATTATTTTATTATACGTTTGATTTTAAATGTTGTTACCCACCTTGAGACCTTTGGGTATAGGGCAGGACAGAAATACAAATAAATAAAATAAATAGTGCAATCTTATTATCTCTTTTAAGTTTTGTTTAGTCTCTGCAATATGCCAAATCATACTATAGTGAAAAACCTGGTAAGATACTTTGAATTCAGTTTGTAATGAAGCAGTTTAGTTTTCTATTGTATTGAAAAACCTCTAATGAAATGCCTTTAACAGTTAGCAAGAAGTTTAATGTATTAATCAGCTTTGAAATGAACCAACCATGACTTGATATTATAGTAAGTACACATGATTGTATGAGGTACGCTGAGCTTTTATTCTGCAATAGAGTTACATTTGTTGGTAAAAAGAAGTTAGAGAAGTCTGGCTACAAAGATTTCATCCTTGAAAAATAAATTACTGCATGGACATACCTCAGGGTAATAAATTCTCCAAGGTCACATTTTGGATGGGAAAATTCAATGGGTTTGATTAGTGAGCTTATTTCCCCCAAAATACAGATGACTCAGTGAAGAGAGTTTCCAAATAACATTTGTCACAATGTGCATTTTAGGAATGCAACTGAAACTGCCTAGTTATATGTTTCCATATTCTAGAAATAATGCAGAAATTCTTCTAATTAAGTGAAAATGCTGGAGGCATGGAATTAAAGGCAAAACAAAACAGGTGAAAAACAAGAGGACAGAAAGAATTTATTCTATCCTAAGTCACTTGATATTTTTCTTTTTTTTAATGCATTCTGAGAGTGTCTCAGAGCAACTCCTCAGACAAATAATCCTTATGTTTTGAAAATATTTTGCTATGTTTCTCACTTCTCACATATATAAAGGTGATCATGGGAAGGATGCTAACAACTTATTTTTAAGTTTGTGCTTCCATGTAGTGCATCCACAAAAGGCAGAGACAAAAAGCTTCATATACTGTGGTGATAACCATAGGAGATGTAGTGATTATGTGAATTAGTTTTTATGCTTTTGCTCAAGTCCTTTGATGGCCTCTATGTGATACCACAAAATAGGATTTTTCATGAATAGTTGATTTTTTTGTTCCTTCCTTAACAAAAGTGCTGAGAGTTAGAGAGGGAGAAAAAGAAAGAAGTGGCTTATACTTGTCTTAGCAACATAAAAGTAACATACAATGTTTCTTTTCTAACTTCATCAGCAAACTATCAAGTGCTGCTTTCAGAGCTGTGTTGCTAACATCTCCTGAAGATGCTGCTGCTGTAAAGAAAAAAGTATTAGAAGATTGAGTAAATGGAAGTAGTTAAATAAAAGCAAGCTGGACTGAGTTTTGTTCCATTTAAATGACAGGGAAACAAATCAATGCTGCCAAATGGAAGAGGATAAAATCAATACTGGAGGGGGAGAGGATGCATTTTCAGGACATTAAAAACCTTAAGAGTAAAAACAAAGTTTAAAATCTCCAAACAATTACCTGGATGCATCCTATTAAATCAAAGTTCAAGGCACTTATAGCTGTAATACATAAACTACTGCAAGACACTCAAACTAAAATGGCACTCTTGTGTTGAAGATTTCTGGCATAATGGATCTAAAACCTGCATTTTGAAAAGCATCATCTGTGATTTACAGAAACAATCTTTGGGGTTATGTTCCTCTTTAGAATTAAACATGGAACTTTCAGTTCATCAAAAGGCTTTCATCTCCACTTCAAGACAAGAAAAATGTTTTAGTGATTCATTTTTTCAGCAAAAGTTGTTTATTGAAAGGAATTAAAAGACTGCCATTGAATAAAAGTTGTATTTATTGATTATGAGCTTCTTTGTGCTTGGACATCAGCTGCCCCTATGAGAACTATGTACTATGACTACAGTGGGCAAATAGTGGCTTTCCATAGCCATTTATTCCCTTTAAATGGCTTTGTTGGTCAGGCAAAGATGAGAGCTGGAATGATATATGAGCATTATTCCCCACCTATTTTCTAAAGTGCAATTAATAAAGAAAAATAAAATTGAACAAAAAGCAATACTTTTGTGCATAAGTGTTACTAGTAAATTACCTGTTTTAAATTACAAATGGAAAAAGTAGAAAGGTTTGTAATTCAATCAATATAGAAATCTATAACTCTCTAATAAAATGTATAATAAAAAGCTAGAAACTGACCAACAGCATACAATGTGTAACTAAAGAAAAAACAGAACTGCCAAGTCCAGAAGGTGATGCCATATTTGGAATATTGTGTACAATTCTGCAGAAATTATATTTTGGAACTTGAAAAAGTACAGAAAAGGACAACCAGAATGATCAGGGGGCTGGAACACCTCCCAGGCTGGAAATGTCTAGACCTGTCATGTCTAAGCGGGCCACAGCAATAAAGCACACATACATGCATGCACAGTGGCAGCAAAAACAAGGTCAGTCCAAAGAGTTTAGTTGAGGAGCCAGAGAGTCAAAACGTAGTCAGAGCAAGCAAGGGGGTCAGGTTACCAGAAATGTATCGTCAGTCAGTCAGTCAAGGGTCAGGGGTTGCCAGAAAGGGGGACCTTTGTTTGCAACGGAGGCTGCTGAGTGAGGCATCTTTATGAAGGGCTGGAACTGTCCTTCCCCCTCCAATGCAGCTGTTTGGCATGAAGGTGGGCAGGTTGCTGCAGAAACTTTCTCTCTCTTTGGAGAGAACTCGCCTCTGGGCATGGTTAAGAGTCTGACTTGGAGTGAATAAATGAATGTTATATTTTAAATATGTTTTATTACTTGAGTGTATTTTATCTTTTTATTATTGTGATCCACCCTGGAACCTTTTGGTGAAGGGGATATAAATTATTAAATAAATGAAAACTCTATAGATGGGTAGCCTTTCTGTGGCATTTCTGAATCCAACACAATTTGTATACAGGCCAGTAAAAGTACAGATTTTCATAGACTATACCAACTTCATTGCATGTTTCACATGTAAGGCCCTTTCTGCCTGGACCATTATACCAGCCCATCATAGGGGCCTTCCACACACTAGTGCAGAACAGCAGAAGTCCCTTCCCTCCATATCATGCTTCGTCTACACAGGATGAAGCTATGGATCAGTATAGAGTGCCACTCTAGTCCTATGTGGTAAAAGGTAGTCCAAAGATGGATCATTGAGCTTACCCTGAACCACAAAGGATGTGTGAAGACCATGCCATGTGGTTCAGGATAGAAGGTATCGGCTCTATATGTCATCAAAAATATGCCTCAAATTTACATTGTCAAATTCCCAACAAAGGCCTAACGTTTCAAGTCAAATGTTATTAAATCCATCCTTGAGGCTTGAAAAAGATTTGAGCATTTGCAGTTTCAGAGCATTAACTGAAATTTCAGACCAATAGTTTACTCATAGTTGATTTGATCCTTACATTTAGCATGCAGTTTTACATTTGCTTGAAGCACTTGTCTTCATCTACTAGGAGTCACTACCTACAAATGCACCATATAGATAGGACTATAAAAATTTTGTTTTCTTTTTCTAAGGATTTTAGTAATTGGGGCAAAGAAAGAGAATAAATGAAAACAAAGCAGATTGGTGAGGTAGTTTCGTGGCTAATGATACATTTTAGGAAGAAATGAAATAAGATGATTATACTTTTACTTTGCACTATCTGAAATTCTCTGTCTCTGTACTATTGCATATATTGTGTTCTATGAAATAAATATATGGATACTAGAAAATTAAGATTATTCAAATTCTATTAACAAACACCAAAATTGTCATTACCTAAATCATCTGGCTGGCTATATTATGCACACAACTGTCAAAAGAGAATATAAGATGAAAAAGTATTCTTTTCTACCCAGACTAGCATTCTCTTTCAAATCATATGGCAAACATATCTTGCAACCTTGAAATCCTGGATTAAGCACTTAATAGATAATGTCAATGTGCTAATGTCTGGTTTTACAACAGATACTAGTGAATTGGTTGCTTTTAGGTAAGACCAAGAAGCAGCACTCAAAACATAACAGCAATCTGGTAGGATAAAAGAAAGTTGACATTCTAAAGGCTTTTGCAAATGTGTTTCTGTGGGTTTTATAAATAATTCAAAGAAAAAAAGTAAGAGGAACCCGATTAGATCTTTCTCCCCATTCCTGGCTATTGTCCAACAGCATTAGTTTTGTTGTACATAGTAGCATGCATATTCTACCTTCTAAATGATGTGGTTAAGAAGAATGTGAACATTACCCAATGGCTTTTGAACAATGTCTGTTCTCTTCCACTTGCCAACCATCAGAGCAACATTTTATTTTACTTGTTTATTATGTTTTAGAACCAAGTGGAAAATAAGATGAAAGAATCCAAACAAGCACGCTGTCTTGTTGTACGCCTTCCTGCTGAACAGCCTTCCAGATGTTCCTGAATTCCAATATATGTCAGCTCCAAACTATATGGCCAATGGCAAGGGATAATTAATTATAGTATATAGAGACATTTGGAAGGATACAAGTTAGCCAACCCTGCTATAGATTCTTTTCTTGTTATTGCTAAATTAGCCTCACTGCCACAGCTGTTACACTGAGATAAAACTACCAAATGCTTATACTGAACTGTTGTAAAGATTATCAAGATAGTGAACTGACTAGGACATAGTGCTGAAGAACAATTCAGCTTTTTGCCCATAAGCTTTGGCTCTGTCCTGCTCTGGTGATGTTAAGAAAGAAGAAACTGGAAGTGTTTTTCACCAGAAGTGATAGTTTTTATTTTCAAAATGTACTGCAGTGTACTAAATGTACCCATATTTGGAGAGTATGGATGGAGAAACCACTGGAGTCTTTCTGGCTTCCTCTACGTGGCTAAAAGCCAGAAGTCCTTTAAAACAGAGTCATAGTTGAGCTTGCTATTACATTTCCGTATGTCAGTGAGCCTTTCTCTACTTATAAAACTTTACCGTGCACTACTAATGCAACAACAATGCAACTCTCCAAAAAAACAAAACAGCCTGCATATAATACGTTAGCACAATCCTGAACAGAGCTGGGATATAAGAAAGTGTGTATGAGTTCAGTAATATAATTTTTCATGTAGAAATGCTGTAAAATTGAGTATTAAAATTGTACTAAATTTGTTGCAGTAAGGGCTTGTCCTCATGCACTGTTTACTTTGGGTTGGATTCAGGATATTCCCAATACGGATTCTAGTTCGAATTGACCCATCCCCATGCAATTGATGAAAGCACTGGCTCAAGTAGAACACACCTGTCCCCATGCAAACCATGCTAAACCCCTGCATCAGCAAACCACATCTTTTTCTCTCCACCTCCTCACTCCTTATAGGAGCAAGGGCAGGGGAATCCCACCCAACGCCCCTTCGCCAGTTGCAACTTCTGGGCATTAAACAGTGATCAAACAGAAATGAGCCTCTTCTCTCTGCGATCTGATCACCTGGCAAACGTAAAAAAACTGATTGCCCCAGTAAGAAGCAGCAATGAGGGGGGTCACCTGGGCCTTGCTGTCCCACAAGCCTCTTCCCGCAACCCTTATTCCACCCCTGCTCTCTGATTGCAGCAAGCAGTTTCTGAAGTTAGAGGCAGTTTATCAGAGAAGCAGAAAAGTGTTTCTCTGGTAAACTGCCTCTAAACATTGTAGCAGCTTTGGTTAGCTTATTCCACCTCCATTCCCCAGCAAGCAGGTTCTGTAGTTTGCCGGCTAAAAAGCTAACAAAAGCTGCTACAATGGTTAGAGGCAGTTTAAATTTGGTAAACTTCAGAAGCTGCTTGCCTGCCAGCTAAAAAGCTAACCAAGGGCCTTTCCGCACTGGCTCTAAAAAGGGATTTAGAGCCAGATGTGGAACGGATTTAGACCTGCCTTCAGCATAGGGGACGGAATTAGGACCCCTTTGAGGAAGCCACGTCCGCATATCAGCCGAAATCCTACCCAGATGTAAGACCTGAAAAAATCAGGTCTTACATCTGGCTTTCCCCCTGAAAACGGTTTGGAAACGAACGTTTCCGCACCGGAGGGGGAAAAGCCGGATTGCCGGTGCATGCCCAGTTGTTAAACAGGGAGAGTGCATGCTCCCTGTTTGACAGCTGGCCATGGTGCGGCCAGCTGCTGCCCTCCCTGGCTTTGCCCTGGCAAGAAAAGCTGGGCATGACCCCTTATCTTTTCCAGGGAAGCCAAAGTAGAAACCCCCCGCCCCCCCCTCCAAGGTTTCACGGCCCGATCGTGTCTTTTCCCTCGGAAGAGAAAGGGCCATGGCCCCTTCTCTTTCCAGGGGAAGCTGCAGCTGCCACCCCGCACCCCACCCATGGCCACTTTTGGGGTGCTTACCTGATCGCTGGTGGGGCGACTGTGAGAGCAGCACGGCCGGCGTCCATTGAGTCTAGGCACGCCGCTGCCTACATTTCCCAGGAAGCCTTGCGAGGGTAGCTGGCCGATGGGAAGGCGCCATTGGAACGGTTTCCCCTTTAAAAACGTTTCGCCAGAAAACGGATCTGTTAGATCCGTTTTCGGCGGCATGTGCGAAAAGGCCCCAAAGCCGCTATGATGTTTAGAGGCAGTTTACCAGAGAAGCTGCTTGCCAGCAATCAGGGAGTGGTGGTGGAATAAGGGTTGCAGGAAGAGGCTCGTGGGACAACAGGGGCCAGATGACCCCCCTTATCGCTGCATCTTTACCTGTCAAACTGGGGCGATCAGTTCTTTTATGCTGTTTGATCTTTAAAAATGGCCAGCAGTTGCGATCCCCAATGCACAGGACTAGAACTGCGAGCACAGGATGTGAAACCCACTTGCTAATGACATGAGCATCAATCTCCTCCCCCAATAACCCGGGAGCATCCCCATGTCTCCAAGATAATCCGTGCTTGCCTCCCAATCCGCAGTGGGAACAGTTTTAAGGGTGTGTTGTTGTTTTTTACTGCAGAGTCATACGAATGATTCAAAATATTCAAATTCATTAAAAGATTAAAAACAAATGTATAGACATTATATTCAAATTTGAATGTCTGAATTTGAGTGAATTCTATTGAATTTCAAATGTTTCAAATATTCTTGCATATCCCTAGCACTGCAAAGGCCCTGTATGTCAGTGTGGTATGATAGAAACTTTAGATGAATAGTTTATGCTATGATACTTCTATGATATGGTCACTTAGGAGATACTTCAGATGGACTTGACTAGAGTGAGCTAGTAATGAAATTAAAATAAGATTAATCAATTCAGAGTCAACTCCCTTATAAAAGCTACAGTGAAGAACTTCACTGATCCTCTTGCTCTTTCCTCAATGTCTGAAGAACCCTCTGTTTCTATGGCTGCATCCAGATGTTAATTACTAAGTCTGCTATATTTGGATATTCCAGAAGAAGTGGTGGCATACTGTCTATAAGCCTACCACTGCTCCCAGCAGCAACAACACTGGAGCCAGGAAACATTCATTCACCAACTTAAATGTTTCCACCCTGGACTGTTTTGCTGAACATAGGCTGCAGAGGTTGGCCATTTTCCTATGTTCAACAAAACTGAGCACTGCATTGATATGTCTTGCACCAGTGGGGAAGGGGGGAGTGCTAAACAGCACTGTGAAAGCTCTTCCTAGCTCACGAGTGAGCATTTATGGCCAAATGGCTACTCAAAGGGCAGATAACACGTGTATTCAGTGCAAAACATGCACCTAGATGTATGACCCTTGTGCCATCAGGCCAGACATGCTGCATGTTAATAGCTCCAGGCAAACTGTTGCCAGGTTATGCATATGTGCTTAGAACACATCTCTTTTTTTCTCAAAGAAATGCACTATTGCTTGAAAATTTATAAAAAATGTTTTATTTGACAAATAATCCTTAACTTGACTTTACACTGCCTCTATTTGGGGCCAGCAGGGGATGTTTAGAGAAGTTTCTCTTAATGTAACATTGATTGTGTTCTTCAAAAAGGAGACAACTCATGGGTATTTTCTGAGGCTTTTAATTTTCCTTTGTTGCCATGTAGGTCAATTAAGGATGTGAAATGCTGTCATGGGAATCTCTGTATCTTGTACTAAAGTCACTTGTGCTTGACAATAATGTTCAGCTGAAAGCAGGACTAATTAACAGTAATGTCTGCCAGTGCAATACTTCAAAAACAACTCAGATTTTAACAGCCCAGGACCAATAAGAAGCAAAGCAAGACTGAACTACAACAGCATGCAATTAACTTCATAGTTAATATTGGCAGTGAAGTCTAGATGAACTTTATTATTCTCTAGTAGGAACTGTCATGAGATACTAAGCTCTAGACTAGAGTATGTGCCTGAAATATGTATATTTATTTCCCAACAGTGAGATGAATTGTTAAATTAATTCAGGGAAATTAGTTTTTATTTTCATGCAGCAGTGTAGGGGAGATAGAAACTGTGGCCACAAGTACATAGGCTGTCCAGCAGTGTTGCTCACATCCAGCAGTGAAGGCACTAGAGGGCAACCCACACCCATGCAGTTCCAAAGTGGCCCTTTGAAGTCACTGGCACAAGTCTGCTAGACCATCACAGATTTTCCCCTGCAGCAGCCAAAAGTCTGTCAGGAACTCCATCCATTCAACCAGCATCAGGCTACCACAGCACAACAAATGTGGGATTGAAATAGGGTGTCCCAAGATATGGTTCTTCCCGCTTTCTGGGAAAACAACCCTTTCGGAGCTGGGAGTCCAGAAACAGCAGATCCTGGAATATGAGCATTTCCCCACAAAAGGTCACTCTTTATTATAAGGATAGATGCTGCCAGTAATACTGATACCTTCTTTTATTACAGTGTGAAAAAATTAATTACACTAAGGCCATGTCCCCATGGCTGCTGAGATGATGCGTTTTGGAAGCGTATGTCTGAAATACGTGTTTAAAACACAATAAATCATCCGCATGCATTTCAAACATACGCTTCCAAAACGCATCATCTCAGCAGTCATGGGGACAGGATAACATGGAATCCAGCGCTCTCCTCACCCACCGGTGGTGGAAGCAGTGGCGGTGGTGGCAGCAGCTGCCTCGGCCGGACCCCGGGGCAGTGGATGCAGCGGTGGTGGCGGCGACTGGGTTGTGCACTGATCTGAGCTCTGGGGCAGTGGAGGCAGTGGTGGTGGCGGCGGTGGCGCACAGAGCCCAAGAGGAGCAGCTCTGCTGTCTCTGCTGCCGCTGCCGCTGATGGACTGTGTGCTCTCTGCTTGGAGAGAGCGCTGGGGTGGTGGATCTGAGCCCTGGGGCGGCGAAGGCAGCAGCACCAGCAACGGGACAGCAACGTGAGTGCTGCAGGGGGAAATGACAGCTGGGAGTGTCCCCATGCATCCAGGCCAATACGTCTTAGCCCCTTATTACATGTGTAATACACTTGTCAAGTGTTTTTTTCTAAAACACGTATTGGTTGGCATGTAGCACAAATTAGGGGTTTGCATGAGGACACTCCTGAAGCAGACACGTATTCATTTCGGAATACATCGAGCATGCAGACGGGGCCTAATGTCCAAACTGTCTCAGGTGGAGGATCTTTCCCTTACTAGTTCTGATCATGTTCTTCCTTCTCTTCCTGTTTCTGTCAATCTTTTCTTTCCAGAGCAGCTTGCAAGGACAAAGATAGATAGCTTTTTCCAAGGTTTACGATGATTCTTTCATCTGCATTATTTCTCCTCCTCATTCTCTAATTCTGGATCCTCAACCATTATTTGCCTTATTCTTCTTCTGTTCTCTCCAAGTCTTGATATTTGGGTTAACACATCCCACTCCATATAGAAAAATGTCAAAAGGGGCGATATGAGTTAATATGGAAAAGAGGGTAGATTCCTGCATTTTTCAAAAGTCGTATTGAAAAGAATAGTACCATGAATATGAGTTTCACAAAATTCTGGAGACAGTAGATCTCATGGACTGCCCTCTGCCAGCTGTTTGGATGGGGATGTTTTCCAGATGATGAGTCTACCTAGCAGAGACATCACTGAGGCTAACTTTCTTGAGATGCAGGGCCTTTTCCGGCAGAGCACCACAGGAAAAAGTCAGAACTGAAGATATTGCAAAGATATTGCAACATCAGCATTGGGTAATCAAGCTTCAACCCTCCAGCCACTGGACTTCTCGTTCAAAAGTTGTTGCTGCCAATTGCTCACATCAGACATCAGCAACCTCATGTCCGTTCTTATTGTCTCCTGGCTTCCTGAATTCTGGATTGACCCTGGGCCTTGGTTTTCCCCCTAAAATTACTGTTAGTTTTCTTCTCTTCTGAATTTGGCTCCAGTTCCTGACTTTGTCCTATGTACTCTTTATTTGTCTCAAGCTGCTAGCTTAGGGATGTTCAACCCCTGCTGTGTTTCTGTTCCTCCTGAATGGTAATTACAAGCTATGGCTGTAGGTAGGCTTTAATGGCCAGTTTCAATCTTATTTGTAGCCGTTTTGGGGTTGTTGTGCCCGAGAAAATAATATGGAACACAGCAGAGAAGCCCCCAAACTTGTACAAATAAGAGTAATTACAAGCTGCCATCGTTGCCCCATGCTGCTGTAAAACCTGAGTGTGTGACAGAGTTCCTGACCTTACCTACCCTAGACAGGACAGTAGAGGACAGAAGGGCCTAGCGTACTATGGTCTATGGGATCAGGAAGAGTCAGACTTGGTTTAAAGACTGAATAACAACAACATAAAAGAGGAGTTTTGAGATGCTGCTGCCTGCATTTCTCTTTCACACATCTATAAATGTAGTAGATGAGACTAGTAGTCGTAGTGGTAGTAGCAGTGGTGGTGGTGGAAGAGTTTGCGTATTGGGTGAAGAAGGAGGGAAAAGGATACATTTTTCTACCACTGAGCGATACTGAACTTCACCTTCAATAGTGATAATAAATTGGAAGAAGGAGTTCATTGTAGCATATATACTAGCAGTAATTAATGGCTAAGGAGACCAGTAGGCTGATGCAATTAGATCTGTAATTCTCTAGATAAAACCTGAAGTTTTCTGAAGCACTGTTATATATATCCTGGCTTTTAATTTGCCAGTTGAGTTTGGTAATCAATATTTCTACCAAGCCATTTAACAGAGCTCATTTGTAAATTTTTGCTATTACAATGAACAGATGACTGAATGCAGAATCTCCATTCATTGCAATAGAGCATGTGTCCGAGAGGTTTCTGATGGTGAACACTTGCTTGCACACATGACTCAGTGAAATCAATGGGGCTTAAGTGGCCAGAACTCTCTGCTGGACGCTGACCAATGTATCAAATTAAGCAGATGTTTAATTAACTGCCTTCAGGAATAATCTAGAAATGTCATTAGATAATTAAAATCCAATATACTTCTCAATGATTGAGAGTCTATCTGTTCTGCACAAGGAATCAGAATATGCATCATTTCTATATATGACATTTCTAGGTATCTTTTCAGCGTTCTCTTTTCTTTCTACTTTCTTTTTTAAAATGTTTCACATTCACTATGAGTACATTTGCAGTTAATAACCATGATTCATCTTCTGACACTATCAGACCATTGCAAAATATATCAATAGATTTATTTTTTAAATAGAATTAGACATTATTCTTGTCTATTTGAACTAATCAGAAAGATCATTTTTGCCTCTCTCTTTAATCAAGAAGTGTATATTGCAAAAAGCACAAGCAGTGAAGCAAGACCCAAGAAAACACAGATAAATGATTCCAGGCTTGAAGAGGCACTGGATTAATTTTATTCTGGCAACACCAATAGCCCATGAATTTTAGAAAGAATTGGCTCAAATGTATTTAAAAGAAGTGCATTTTCAAAATATGAGTCCCCACACAGTGTAGTGAGGTGCTGGTATACCAAAGGGATTTTAAAAATTAAAACAAAAAACAAAAATTTATCCATATCTACTTGGATCCAAAAACAATTCTATTTTAAGTTCTTTTATTTAAATTGATGTAGGCACGAAGATATGTGAGTACACTTCCTGTAAAATACACATACATACATAAATCTATACTGAGGCTATTTGTGTTGGAACCCCAATTGGGGTGGGGGGGAGACTAATGCCTATTGGAATTGGGGGGGGGAGACAAAGTAGCTATTAGAAAGTTATCAGGGATCAAAAAATGAGAAGGTGGCCATCGTAAAGACTGCAATTCTATTCAGTTCTATGTAGAAAATGATCTTAAAGAATATATTGAAGAGATCTGTGACATCAGATCAGCGCATCCTCACTTTCAGGAGCATTAGTCAACCTCTATTAGCCACTGTCCAAAGTGCCATTATTATAGGGTGGACAACCCAGCCATAATGCATAGCACAAAACAGAAGCATAGAAGGACTCCAGTGCCATGAGGAGAGTTCTTCAGCAGAACCACCTCTGTTCAAAGCCTGTAATGGTTCACATGCAGAGACAGCACTAGCCAATCACTCTGAGGTCCATTCCACTACAGACAAACTCTACTCCTGTACTAGCAACTGCTAGCAGCTAAGAATGTGAACCACAGAAGAGATTTTGTGCAAGATTTTTTCTTTTTTCCTATATTTTTCTGTTTAGTAATATATTGCTTTGTTTTGCTTACATTATACTGTGTTTTTATTGGTGGTGTTTTTTTTGTAGTTATAAGCTGCCTAAAGTAGCTTCCTTAGGAATGGTAGCATACAAATAAATTTGTAAGCAAAAATATATTAAATAGTTGGAGTACCTTTGAAATGGCATGATTTACTAGTTCTAAAAGCACTTAACTTTAAAAAACTTTAAAAGATCAACAGGAAAAAAAGAAGTAAGAAATAGAAAAGTGGGAATAATAAATCTGAAGATTATGGAAAGATAAACTACAATTAATAAAGAAAGCAAGAGAAAGCAATATAGTCTTTAAATATGTTATCTATAAAATTTTGTAAAATATATGCTATGGTAGAGCTCCTCATTTAAATTATTGAGGGTATTTTCATATATTTGGATGATGAAGACATCCGGTTAATGTCATTGAAGGAACCAGAAGTGCCAGACAAAGAGTACAGTTTAACAAGATGAAAAAGTGAGAAGGAAAGCAAAGTGAAATTGCCACTGGGGGAAGGAAGAAAGGCATGCAGCAGAATGCGTTAACAGAATGAAGCTAATCTCTTACATTTTACAAGAAGGATACTACATCCATTGACACGCAAAAAAATTCCTTGAATACATGCCTTGTTGCTTAGTTGGTTGAACACTTAGTTGTCTCAAGCTAACAATGCATTGTGATTATAGAACATGCTTGCTATGCATATGCATTCTTGACCTAATTCAGTGGCATATCTTGGCACAGAGCTTCCATAGTTGAACAGGAATGTTTCCTAATCATTTTTCAGATTCACCCCAAGTATGTTATAACCATGTCTTTGTGACGTTAGCATTTACAAAGATTCCTGTGTTTGCTACTGAGTTTAATACTCACCAGCCAGACAACAAATCTGCTTTATCAGGATTGTCACAATGTAGAAGTGTTGTCACCAGATTTCTGTAGCTGTGTAACTGAGGATGATGGGTTTTAGGAAGGCTTTTGGGCACTTAAGTCTATGTGGCATTCTTGACTCCCCACTCCAGGAAAAAAAAAAAAACAACAACCATTGAATTCACTAAAAAGAGACCTGCTTAGTTGCCAGCTAGATTTGTTAAACCTCAGTAAGAGTTATTTTTGGCTGGAATATTTTCAGAATATTTTCATTCCAGAACCGTCCCATCCCATCCCAGGGCTGGCCTAATTATGGCCAGAGTGTGGAGCACAGAATTATGGCCAGAATGTGGAGCACAGGGCTGTCCAAATTGTGGCTAGATTGTGGAGCCCAAGCCATCTCTGACCATCCCAGAGCTGTCCGGCATCCCCCAGCTCCCAATGCGGGTAGGCCCCGGAGGCAGTGCTTGTTGGAATTGAACTCTGTGCAGGTACACACCAGTCAAAAGAGGTAGGTTGGGCGTGAGAAGCTGGGGGACAGCACATACCCCTGGGTAGGGGTGGGCCTCCAGGAGACTGCCCTGATTAGGGCAGCGGCAGCCTGCAGGACCCCAAGACAGGCCAGAACCAGGCTTCCAGCCGGTGGGCCAATACGGCCCCATGGCAGCAGCCCACTGCGGGGTGTCAAGCCCCCGCAGCAGCCTTTTCAGGCTTGTACATGTGGGGACAGAACAACCATTCATACCTTGGCCAGTATTCTTTACCAGCAAGTGAACTAAGGGCCTTTCTTTCACATGTTAGTGCAAAATACAGGATGCCTACCCACTGCTTCTACATTCCATCTGGACAGGATGGAAAATGGTATCATCAGTGGACTTTAGTAGGGGTGTACATGAATGCAACTTTCAGCATTTGATTCTACTAGAACGGAATATCCAAAGATTCAAATCAATTTGAATGTTTAAAATTCAAATGTATTCACATTCAATTAGAATACATTTGAATCTATTCATATGGATTTTCAATTTGTATTTGGAGATATGAATATTGACAACATTCGTATCTGTCCATACACATCTGTGTGCATCCCATTTTTATCCCGTATGCATCCCGTACAAATGTGTATGGATACAAATAAGATGTGTACCGAAACATATGTAATGCATACATATCCGTACACATGCAAATGTCTAAATAATTTGTAGAAATATATATGCACTTTTATTAATAAGAATATATAAGTTTGCCATTGCCTGCTACTAGTAAGAGTCTGGAAACCAAATTTATTTTTTGGGTAGTTTACCACTGATCTACAGTGACTTTCATACAGCACATTACAATAATTCAAGTGAGTGCATCATTTAATGATGCAAGGATGCCATCATTCAAACAGGTTCACAGCTGGGCTGGCAAATTAAGATGGCAAAAATACTCTCTGTGCCACTGGAACCTGGTGTTCCAGTGATCATGAAGACAGATTTAGGACTGAGGCCACATCCCACTTACAGATGGAACAGTCCACATAAAGTGTTTTTGTACCAGAATTAGACCAGGACTATGGATAACTGCCAGCATGATCCTGACCAATATTACCTTCCTTGCCCAGATCACTTGATTCAGGCTGGAAAGGGTGCTCTGTGATTCATTCTAAGGCACAGAACGTGAAAGGAATCGGTGAGAACTGTTAATGTTCAAAGTCCACATTAAAAATGTAACATGATGGTGCAAACATATTTGTTAGGAAAACTAAGTTGTAACCACTGGAATATAGAAAATAATTATTTTATGATTTTACCATTTAATTTCTTCAAAACTATGTCTTGGAGTACCTCTCCTTCATGCTGGGCCATTAAGAAATACTAGGACTTCTGCTGGTACACTAGCCATCCTACTGACCAACAGATTTCCTCAGGTCTGATGTCCAAGTTCCTAGCAGGTTTTATCCTAATGGACTTTAATATCCATGCGGAGGCAATACTTTGTAGTGTAGGAAAATGGGGGCTTCCATGGCCTTGATTCAGCAGTTCATAGTTACCATGACGTTTTGGCCTGGTGCCATATAGGCAGCCACTGCCTAGGCTTAGTACAGCTCGGACAGAGTGTTCTACAGAGGCACGGTTTGGGAGACTACTTTAAAGCAGTACAGACTGCTTAACTGTGTGGAGTCCACATTCCTTGGTGGTCCCCAAGGAGCCTGTAGATGCTGCCACCATCTCTGTTACCAGTTTCAAGCTGGGAACAGCTTGAGCAAGATGTCCTTGAATCTGTCCTTAATATTCACACATTTGATTTTCCTTTTGCCAGGGATAGCAAAGATCAGGGGTACTCAGCTGCAGCCCACCTGATGTTTGTGGTGCTGTCACAGAATGATGGGGATTGAAGTCCAGAAATTCATGGAGGAGGGCAGCAGAGGTGTTTCTACAGCAGCACTTTTTAAAAGAAAGATTTTAACTAAATTATCTTTATTAATATCCACATTATATGTGAAGAAATCATACAGCATATATTTGGAAATGACTTGAAAATATATTTATATTAATCATATAGTATACAATATGCATATTTTAGAACTTTAAAAAAAAGCAAACTGCAGACTGATGTAGAAATGGAGCAAGACAGCATGAGAAGAAATGTGAGAAACACAGTCTGACAGATTCATCCATCCCTGCTCAGAAGAGGTCACTTTGTCTTTTATGTAGAGAGGCTGCTTCTAGAGTAAAGTCCCACATAGCATGTTTTGAGGAGAAAAAGAAATGGAAGAAACAGATTTTTATATGTGACCACATAGTGTTTGCACAATTTTGAACAAATTGCATATGGCAACCACAGAGAGCTGGTCACACTTGACATTTCTGAAGAGTCACACTTTCTGGAAATTAATATTGAAGATATTTTTTAAAAAAAATATCCACTTGTTACAGATTTTGTATATAGGGATGTGCTCACATGGTAGAGACTTCTTAATAGCTTTCCAGGAGTACTTTTGAATGAGCCCTTAAATGTTGATGAAAAGATCTCATTTTTTTTTTAAAAAAATCCCCCTTCCAACTTATTTATTTCATTGCCTTTTTTTCATTCCACCAGGGTCAGTTGCAACAGTGAAAGCATATTAAATCAGAGGAGCAAGCAAACAAATAATTTAAAACATCAAAGTAAAAAAACTACTCAAATACAAGTTGTATTCCCAGGCATGAGTAAAATCTGTATTCTAATGTTTGTTCCCCTGCAAGCACCTAATATTTAATGTTAACTGAAACTGTGCATGCGAGCCAATTACAAAACTTCCAAATGCTCAGTGGGCATAGAATTCTTTCTGATTAGGGAAGCAGGATATGGGGTTAGGGAAAAGAAAAAGGGAAGGTGATAAATTCTATGAAATGTAAACTGTCATTTGAAGTGCTTTTTCAAGCATTTGAGATGGCCACACTCCTCTTACATAGGTGGCATTTGCTAGGCAGTAGAAAATCACTGTGTGGCCCAATGGGGCACAGATTGTTTGTTTGTTTGTTTGTTTACATTTTTATCCCACCCTGTACCTGGAGGTCTCTGGGCATAGAGACTCATGATGAGACTCTTGAGAAGAGGAGAGAAACAACCAGGAAAAAGCTAAGCTCAAATGACTTCTCACTTTGCTCCTAGAGGTGAATTGGGTAGATTTTTACTTTTATTTTATTTTATTTTATTGATATTAATATCCTGCGCTATACCTGAAGGTCTCAGGGTAGGCTATAATAATATCACAATAAAAAAAGATAAGAAGAGTTGGTTTTCATAATCTGCTTTTCTCACCCTCAAGGGGACTGAAAGTGGCTGACAAACTTTCTGTTCTTCTCACAACAGACACTATGTGATGTAGGTGGGGCTGTGAGAGCTCAGAAAGAGAGCTGAGACTAGCCCATGGTCATCCAGATGACTTTGTGGAGGAGTGCAGAACTGAATCAGGACACTACCAAATAAAAGTCCAACACTTTAACCACAGGACCAAGCTGGCTCACAGATAAAGTATCTCTTCCACCTAACAAACTTATTTTGTTCCCATGAGAAGAGGTACAGACATCTAAAATGTTTCAAAAAGCATTCCAAACAGTGTTTTGCATACCTCTAGCCTTCCACCCTAAAGACAGGCATTACATACTACAACACTTTTATTCCACGCTTTCTTTCCTCTTTGTGATTTCCTATCGCAGTCCTGTCGTTTAGAGGGTTTACATAAACCGTAATAGAACTTTAGATTGAATTGTATCAGGCTGTCTTTGCACTTAATTGTTTTAATATTATCTTACAAGTTTTTGATGGTAAATGAAAGTTCAAATTCCTTTAGCATTCAAGTAATTTTCAAACACTATTCCTTTGGTGCCAGAATGGACCTGATCTTCAAATTAATATTACAATGGCAGCAGGTTTTTGCAGCTTACTTTCATGAATCTGTGCTGCTAATGAGCAGTTTAATTTAAAGCTTAAAATTATTAAGTGTTCCACAGGAGTTATAAATAATGTAATTTATAATATTCCTATCAAGCGCATAAAACTACATTTGTCTTCCATTAACAACATGCTTATTAAGTAGCCTGACCTCTTCAGATATAAGAAAATGCAATTAGTGCAATTTGTCACAGATCTTTTACATTTTAATAAGACTTAATTTATTGTCTCTTTAGTCTAATTAACTTTGAAACAATGGCAGGTTTTGTTCCTTTAGTATGAAGCAATACTCTTTATTTGCATTGCTAATATTAAGCAGATAATTTCTTTTTGCTCCAAAGTAGGAAAAAATGTACTGCTCCAGAAGGTCTCTAAGTAGGTGATGTTTTTAAAATATCTATCCTGCAGAGAAGCTTAAAGTTCCTTGATGCCTCCATAGAATGATTTATTCACTTGAATTTTGTGTGTGCCATTCTTCCAGAGCAGTTTGCATCAATAAAAGAATAAAGTAAGCTACACAACCCATGCTAAGTCAGGAGAAGGCACTCAACAACCTCTGCTATGATAACCATAGACGTTTTCGCACGGGCGAAAACGGAACGCGAAAAAGGCAGCTGTGGACACGTCATCCGCATTGGCCGCGCGCGCCTTGCGTCCCGACGTGTCCAAAGCTGCCTTTTTCGCGTTCGAAATGTAGAGCACTTCTAAGTGCTCTACACGCGTTCCAACGCGGACGAGCCGTCCGCAGGCGTTCGGGAGAAGAAGCGTTCGCGCCGCTTCTTTCTCCCGATCGCCTGCCGGCTCGCCTCCGACGCCGCGCGGCTTTGACAATCAGCTGTTTTTCAAACAGCTGATTGTCGATCTGCCTCGGCGGCCGCCGGCGCGCCCCTGGCCGGCGTTTGCCGGCTAAGCCAGCTTCGGGCGCTTTCCCCATTCGCACACAGACGCTCCGGAACGCGTTCCGGAGCGTCTGTGTGTGAACGGGGAAAGCGCCCGAAGCTGGCTTAAGCTTTCCGCCTGAACGCGTTCGGTTTCGAACGCGATTCAGTGCGGAAATGCCTCTTGTTATGGCGTGGACAACCTGTTAAGTGATAGTCATAAGGAATGAATGGAAGGTTTTTTTTTTTTTTGCTGTTTAACTGTTAAGTGCACAGAGCATCAGCAAAAGCTACAGTATAACCTAAATGGAAAACAAATCTGAGATTACACTTAGAAATAATTCCTAAGGGCCAAATGTATGGCTGTTTTTCTAGAAACATCTGGCTACAAAATTTACTGGCATCTCCACAGCAGATAACTCTTGAATAAAGAAAACCTAGTTTTGTACGCTGTCCATGTGCAAATTATCAAAATAAAATGTCATTGTCATAATTCTTAACATAGGAAGGTTAATGTGTGCACTTCCAGATGTTCTTGGACTCAGGTTCCTTCTGTATGGGGCCTCGAACCCAGTCAGAAGCCTCTATGATCATCTTGTGGGCTGCATAGATCTAAACACTAGTGCAGCTCTATGGCTGCTTGCTCACAGGGGCTAATTAAACCGGATCTCTGGCACCCGGATTTATTAAAACTGGCTCCCGGGGGAACCGGTTTTAATAACTCCAGATCACTGGTAGACCCGGTTTAATGGGGTAGATCCACATCTAAGAGATGCGGATCTACCCTGCACCCCTGCCTATGCACACGCGGCTCCAAGATTGGCGAACCGGGGGGCCTTGCCGCCGCGACTTGCCCTTGCCCCAGAAGCGGCGGATCGCCGCTTCTGGAGCCAGGGCGAGCTTGCCTAAAGCCCACCCTAGCCCACCCTGCGGGGAGCGCGGTGAATCCCCTCCTTACCTCATCAGTGTCGGCTGGTTTCTGAGGGTTGGCACCCAGGATGCAGCACGCCTGTGTCCTGTGCGCCTCCTGAGTGGCTGGGGCTGCTACTGGCAGCCCTTGCCCTCAGGAGTGTTATGAGCAGGCGCACTGTTCTGAATGTTCTGAAACATTATTGTTTGTATGAACATTATTGTACGAATGTCGTAACATTCAATTCATGTATGCATGTCCAAATTCGTATGAATAATGAGTGTTATGAATATTCATGCACATCCGTAGCGTATATACTTTACCATCTTGTTTGTGGGTGTACTCCAGCCTTGTAGGCATGTGAACAATTGACTAAAGCAAATGGGGGTGGTACTTCATATTCATGCACACACAGCCCCCTTGAATGTGGGAGGCTTCAACTTCACTTATAACCTTCATCAAAGGTTTGAAGCAAAGACAGGCAATTTCCAAGGAAGCATCCAGCTCGTGATGGCCAGCTGTTTTCTCTGGCAGCCACAGTACACTGAAGTGCCTCTGAAATCACTTGGGAGGCAGCCAGCCCCCACTTTCCCCAGTCACACCGCCATGGAAAGTGGTTGACTGGCCACCACTGCTGCTGCCAGCCATGCCTCCAGAGCAACTTGGGAGACAGTCGCCCCCTCTTTTCCCTGTGATTCCACCAGGGGAAGTGGGCAGCCATCCACCACCAGTCAAACAGCTGATAGCTTTGGGTGTCCCCAGACACACCTCTTGCTCTGCGCTAAGAGGATTAGCAGCTTTGCATTTCTAGCGAAGCTGCTTCCCATCCACCAGACAGGAAGTTCCATCAGCAACAGTAAAAGTGTAGTAAGTAGCCCTTAGCGTATGTTAGAAAGATGCTGGTTATCCAGCATCGTTTTATTTGGGGTGGGGGGATGCTATGTTCCTCCTGCATGGTACAGAAGCAGTGAAAGTGTTTTTCATGGTGTAGAAATTTGGGGATGCCAGGCTTTACCATGAGCCCAGTAGTCTTTTCCTTCTCCATTTCAAGAAAGGTGAGAGATACCTTCAGGTATAGGTCGGACAGAAGTATAAATAATATAATGCAAAATTACTAGCATGCATTGTGCTGGTTTCTGTTGGCTAAAAAAGTATGGTATCTCATGACCAGTTGAGAGGTGGCAGCATCTAAATGCATCTTAGGGCACACTAAAGGCCTTTCAAATGTGTATTAAAGGTGAGATCTGCATGCTACCAGTGTGTGTAGATGCAACCCCTATAACCCTCTATTCAGTCAACTGAGATCAGTATAACAATTTTCTTCATTAGACCTACCCGGAATCTCCTGGAAGGGAAAACATGTTTTTAAATTGTACACAAATCTCTTTTACTTATCAGGTTTAATTCTGGAACAGTTCCCTAGCAAATGTGTTTTTGTCCTTTTATTCTGTTAAACAAAAGAAGTAAATGATAAAAATTGCCAGCTGTTTAGGACTCATTTTTTTATTAGGAGTAAATAGCTCTCATTTAAAATCTACTTTTTCATGCAATTTTCATGGTTGCTGAAAATAGTATTGGATATTTACTGCATAATATCTATCTCGTCAAATATAACCAATTTATTTGGCATTCTCTACATCCTCACAGAGGCTAAAGGTTTGAGTTGCAGCTGCCAAATGAAATCTATCTCAAGTGTTAATCTGCATTCTGGGTAGTAGGAAGAAAGTTTTGTTATACACACAATTATCTTAAAGCCAATTGCACTATTCTATAATAAAGTATAGGAAGTTGTATATGACTTGTTAAAGAAATTTTCCAGAAGTTATAAAAAGGAAATAATTGGAACATTTACACTGTTCTTTGTGTTTCGAACCACAAAGTGAGAATAAGTCAGCCAAACAACATGACAGCTGAAAAATAAAATACTATATGGTACTACATATAACATAGGAAGTTACCGTATAATCTTACTCTGTACAGTCCTGGATAAAAAACCCACCTTGGACCATATGTGCAGTTCTGGGTACCTATTGTTTATCAGGATCCAGTCAAATTGGAACAGGTTCAGAAAACAGCAACAATAATCAACAGCTCACTGAAACAAATTCCCCTTAAAAGAAACTAGGTACATAAGACAATTTTCTTCAAATGTCTTCACAAATGTCATAGAGAGGACAATTACTTAGGTTGCATCCAGTCACTAAGAAGTCTGCCTCAGCATCAGAAGTTAATTTTTGAATCTTCATCTCTGATCCAGATGGGATTGACCTTTAGCACCAGGTTTTTTTACCTTATCTGTTTCCTTTGTATATCATCTTTCTAATCAGTGCTCAAGATGACTTACAGGGAAGACAGAAAAAAACCTAAGCAATACGAAGAACAAAATGTAGCACAATACAAAAGGCATAGAAAACACAAATGCAAATACCGTAGAGTGTAATATAAGTGAACAACGGTATGATGCAACAAGGATAAAGGGGGAAATCGCACAGGGATAAACATGTGTGAGAAGCCCTTCTTTTCCTAAAGAGTTGTTCCTGTTCCAGTGAGGTGGCTTTCATTTTAACTCATTAAGGCTGCGTCCAGATTTACCTCAAAGGAGCGCAGCTTTCTTCTGCCTGCATCAGCAGTGCAGCACCTAACTAAAGGGTGTGAAGTAAAAAGATGCTGATCAATCAGCATTTTTTTACTTCACTTCTTCGGGGACATGCTGCACCCCCTCTGTGGTCAATGGCATGTCCTGTCTGACTGATGGGAAGCCACTTAGGCAGGACAGCGCAGCTTCGGCAGGACAGCTTCCGATTGCCCTGTCAGGCATACTAGAAGTGACTGCACTGTCCCTGCACAGTTTCTGATTGTCAGGTCTGGCTGATGGGAAGGGGATTTGGAGGGATGGCAAAGTACAGCATGAGTCTGGACATAGGCAACAACACCACACATACAGTTTTAACATTAACATTAACTCTCAGTAGAAAACGGAATGGTCCGCCAAGCACCCAGATATGGGAAAATGTGTGGATGATCCCACAAACCAACTGGCTGGTTTCAACTTACCACGGCTGCTCTGGAAATGTGTGAAGTGCACCAAGTCAGCACTTCACACATTTTACTTCTGCCTTTCCACCCTATTGGTAAAGTCAGGTTCATCTAAAGCAGTAAGGGCCTAATTTGGATGGAGCTAAGTCTTGTTTCCACAGTAATCAATGGAAACTTTCCTTGAAAAAGAGCAAGAGACATTATGGGGAGCAAAGAATTAAACGATAAAAAGAAAAGGAATCTGAAAAATGGAGGAAGTCACACAATAAACATTAAAGCAATGTAATAGTTTGATATGGGGAAATTATTATATTCTTTGAGGTTGTTTAAAAATGCTTTGAATAAATAAAATATATTTTTAAAAATATGTTATGTGTATGCTTTTCAACATTCTGAGTTTGAACATTTAAAATGTGCGGCAACTATGAGATCTGCATAGAAGTTTTAAATTAAGCAGGTTTGCTTTGGAATGTTCTGAGGTCAAATTCTCTAATCATTTCTAATTACATCCCTAATTACAATTGCAAAGGTGTAATAAAGTACCTCAAATGCACAGTAAAAGGAAGGCGAGGGTTCAAGCTGAATAATCAAATTAGTACTGTTAAACTCATTGGGGACTACAGAAAAGATCACTTAGCAAAGAGAATTGCAAGATTATAGCTTATGAAGACTACTCAAATGGACAGGAATAATGAGGAAGAATTAGAAACAACTTTAAAGATATAACACATTAAACATTAATTATTAGTATTCAGAGTAGGAAAGAGGATGGATAGAACATGGTCATTGGGATGTGGAAATGACAGAAAACCTGCAATTCCAAAAAATATAGGCCAGTCCTGAATGCAAGCATGGTCCAGTTCATTGAGACCAGAGACAGCTGTGCAACTTCTTTATCACTACTTCATTATGTGAGTGGTTGAGCATTAAACAGTGCTGTTAATTCTATGTGAGCCAAGAGGTTTGTACATCAGAGGCCTTTTCGCACTAGGGATTTTTGAACGAGCGGAAAACACGCATGGACGCAGCATACGCACTGCAGGGACAGCTAAGCCATCCCAGCCCGTCCCCGAGTGCTTTCCACAAATTCTATTCTGAGCTCTCACAGCCGCACTACCTCATAGGGTGTTCTGTTGTGGGGAGAAGAATAGAAAAGCTTTGTTAGCCGCTTTAAGTCCCCTGAAATGGGTGAGAAAAGCAGGGTAGAAAAGTCAACTCTCTTCTTCTTCTTCTTCTTCTCCACGGAACTCTTGGCTCTCCACCCCTTTTGCTGCATCAAATCTATCTCCTTTCTTATTGGATGCTATTGTGTCACTTAAAGGAGGTGAGGGTGTGTGTTTGAAGTTTTTTTTTTTTTAAGCGGGCTCCCCAGCTCCATGCCCCCTTCTTTTTTATATGATTTACTTCTCCATGCAATTAATTTTTAAAAATAATAATACATTTGTGGAAAAACACTAGATAGAGGAATCATACACAGAAACTGAGGAGAGAAGAGGAGGCGCTGTCATGCCTCCAGAGCATCTTTGATGCCCTTGAGACATATATTTAGTTAAAGATATTATAGGCTTTTCTGTGTATTAGTTTGGAAGGGGAAATAGATATCTATAGCTTTAAGAAAGAAAAGGTTTGTGGGAAATTCTAGGGTCTTATACTGCCTCTCCAGTTAGTTTCAGTTTTGTATGTAGTGAGTTTGCAACCAAGTCAGACCTGGAAAGAGCATTTTCCTTTGACAAAGACAAAGTCCACAGAAGAAAGACAAAGTCCAAAAAGGAAAGATAAAACCCACAAAGAAGAGAGAGCAAGGTATTTAATCAAGACTATTGAGAGAAAAGGAATTATTTCATGTTATGTGTGTTTGTAACCAGTAAAGCCTTTAAAAATCTAAGAAGTTTGTGGACAAGTCTTATGTTCAGGCTGTGTTTCCTAGAGCCAGAGATTTCACTACATGCAAGTCCATAGCATTGCTCTGGGGACAAAACAGTCAAAGGAAACCTCTTTCCCAGGTCCAGATAGAGAAAGCTCTGCTGCCAGAGCCAGTCAAAGAAGAGAACCTTCCTAGCTTACAGTTTGGAAGCCTAGATAACAAAGACCAGAGCAACTAAAGCCCTTTGTTATCTTTTGTGTGTTATCCAAACAAGCCAGAATCTGTGCAAACTGTTGCAGCTATAGAGACTTTACAAGCAAAACGCCTAGTCAGTCTGCATTTGCAGGAGAGCTAAAAGGGTTGGAGTCCTGGAAGCAATCAGGCACCCATAGCTCAGTCCTCATTGTGAAGATTGCTGAGCGCCCCCTGCAGGACAGTCTCCATACTGCAGCAGCAGAACATGGAATCCAGAGAGCTGAGTGAAACTGAAACTGGAATTGAAACTGCAACTGCAACTGAAATTGGAGATTCAGAAGCCAAATTAGTGAGAACAAGGAAACTCACTGCAAAGATGGAACAGAAAGTAGAAGAAGAATTAGCTTCTCTTCAGGAAAAGAGAAAAAATGTCTTGTCAGCTTTGCAAGAAGATGTGAAAGCAAGCCAACAAGCATTAAGCACTGAGGCAATGTATGAGCTGAAGGAAACCATGGCGCACCACTTTGTGAGCTGGAATGCGCTGCTAGAACGCATCTTCCAGCTGCTGAGCCGAATAAATACCCCAGAGGCCTTAAGCAAGAAGGCAGAAATAAAGGATCAATCAGAGCTTGAAGAAGAAGACTTCAGGAATGCTGTTCAAAGTCTAGATGACCAAATTCAGCAATGGGAAAAAGAACAAGCTGAATCCCAGCAGCCACCAGAGACAGCTATTGCAGCAGAGGAGAAACTGTCAACCTCTCCCAAGGGCTCAGAGAAAGAATTTAAGCCTCAAACAAGCAAAGCATCCAGCTTGACATCTTCCAAAGTGGCTTCCTCCCGGCATTCCCACAGGACTAGGAGTTCAAGAACCACTTCCCGTAGTAGTGGCTCCTCCAGGAAGTCATACAGAGCTGAATTGGAAAAGATGGCCATTTTAGCAAAAGTAGAGGCAGCAGTAGCAGCAAAGCGACTAGAGTTTGGTGAAAAAGAACAACAAATACAGGAAGAGTTAGAGGAGCGCCAAGTGGAGGAAGAAAAGCGCCTAGCCAGACTTAAACTGGAGGAAGAAGAACGCCAAGCCAGACTTAAAGCAGAAGAAAAAAGGCGCCAAGGTGAGATACAACTCTTAAAACAAAAGGCAGCAGAAGAAGAAGCGGCAATTAGAGCCAGAATTCTGGAGCAAAACCTTAAAGAGGAATCTCTGGCATCTGACCTGTCTAACCTGGAAGAGGAAGACCCTAAACAGAAGGTGATTTCCTATTTAGCCGGTCAACAACTAGACCCCAAGGCAAAGGAGTTTCAGCCTAAGACACTTCTAACGCTAACTACTGCACCCATCGTTCAGCCTGCAGAAGCACCACCTTTAGTACAGACCTCAGCAGTGACCTCAATGCCTGCCTCAGTACCGTACCAGAGCCAGTCCTTCAACAGACCAAGAGAACCCATTGCATACCCAGTTAATACCACTGTTCCTACTAGCCTGGGTTACCAGCCTGCCACAAACGGAAACCAAGATGATACAGGGGTCGTTCCTGAAGCACCAAAGACTGCACCGGTATGGCAGCAACCAATCCATGCTTCACTCAGCACAAAGCCACATCTGCAAAACGTGCCAGATTTGTATTACACAACTGTAACAAGGAACCCAAGGAGAGATTTAACAGACAAAGGTGTTCAAAAATTCTCAGAAAAACCTGAAGACTACATCCTCTGGAAAGCCATCTTCCAAGGAGCCATGGAAGATATGGGATTAATGCCAAAGGAAGAACTGACTTTGCTGATAGCATGGCTCGGCCCTTCATCTTCAGAGCAGGTAAAAAGAATTTATGCTGCTCACATAGCAGATCCCTTGGCAGCCTTGCAAGCAGCTTGGGACAGATTGGACCAGAGATATGGAAGTGCAGCTCAGATTGAGACTTCTCTTCTACATAGATTAAAAGACTTCCCTCAGCTCACAATGAGAGACAGCAAGAAGCTGTGGGACCTTTTAGATCTTCTGCAAGAGCTTCAAAATGCGGAAAAAAAACCTGCAATTGCCTGGTCTCATTTCTTTAGACCAGCATATGTTACAAGCGGACATTGTAAAAAAGCTCCCATTCCAACTTAGGGAAAAGTGGGGTCAAGAAGTCTTTGATTATAAAAGATTACACAACCAAGTGTACCCACCTTTCGCACACTTAGTGACTTTTATTGCCACCATGGCTCACGTGCAAAATGACCCTCAGACAGGACTTTCTGAACTTTACCAGAGTCCCAAAACTGAAAAGAGTCCTTCTGAAGTACGCAGAGCCAAGCAAACCATCTCAGTCCAGAAAACTGAGACTTCGTTCACCAAGCTTACAGTGGATTTCAAACCAGCAACGGAATCCTTGTGTCCAATACACAAGACAGCTCACCTCATCAGTGACTGTAAAGAATTTCGCAAGAAACCTTATGATGACCGCATAGCCTTGTTAAAGGAACATGAGATATGCTTCAAATGCTGCACATCTAAAGAGCACAGAGCCAAAGATTGTAATGAGAAGGTGAAATGTTTAGAATGCAACAGTACTAGATACTGTACTGCGTTACATCGAGTTCAACCACCACGGAAGCAGGAGAAAGCAGCTGCTGAGCCAACAACACCTCAGCCAGAGACCGCAACCTCATCAGAAGCCAAGACAGCAAGTACCAGTTGTACAGCCTTGTGTCAAGAACCAGGTAAAGTACGATCATGCCATCCAATATGCCTGGCCAAGGTGTTCCCAAATGAGCACCCTGAAGCCTCCAGGAAGATGTACATTGTTTTAGACACGCAAAGTGACACTTCACTAGCAGCTCCAGAATTCTTCGACCTCTTTGATGTCCAGACTCAAGAGGTGGAATATGTTATGGCAACTTGTACAGGGGACCAAGTTATGGTGGGGAGGAGCACATCAGGCTTCACAGTGGATGCATGGCACAATGGTGAAAGATTTGAGCTGCCTATTCTAAGGGAGTGTAAGTCCATCCCCAGGAACAAGGACCAGATTCCAACCAAATCCATTGCACTTCACCACCCTCACCTGAAACATATAGCCCACAAGATACCAGAGTTAGATCCTGAAGCAGAAATCCTATTACTAATAGGTACAGACTGTCCGGATCTATTACGTATCAAGCAGCAAGTAACAGGCCCAGCAGGAGCACCTTTTGCTCAAGAGATGTCGCTAGGTTGGACAATCGTAGGTCCAGTTTGCTTGAATCGCAAAAGAATACAAACAAGAATAAAGACCTTTGCAACAACCCTAGTGGATAAAGGTGAACTCTGTAGTGTTCTGAAACACCAGCTAGCTGAAAAAAAAAAGCAGCTTGCAATGGAAAAAGAAAACTTGGCTGTTGCAAAAGCTAAACTAAAGGAAATTTCAAAGGAACTTACAGTAGAGAAAGTGAAAAACATTGCTTTTGAAAATATACTGAAGGAGGAACTGTCAGCACACAAGAAAGAGTTGTCTTCTTTAGAAGCTCAAATGGAGACCAGTTACCAAAATCACAAGAATGAAATTCAAGATACGCTTATAGAATCACCAAATGCTCTGTTCGAGCAACCAAAGAAAAGAAGAGGGAAGACGCCCAAAATTCCATGCACAGACTCATCTTCTGTGACCTCAAACATACCAGGAAAAAAGAAAGACAAAGATACAAAGAGGACATCTACTGCTGTTTCAGAAATTCCAATCAACTCAAAGTCTACTAGACTCAAACAACCGACAGAGACTATTCAACAGCAGATGCCCACCATGTCATCAAAAGAACTGAGGACAGTACAGTCTACTCAGCCAGTACATCCAACTGAACTTCTTCAAACATTTCCTTCAATACCAGTCCAGTTTGTTCTCGAAGGGCATACAGCTGTAACCAGTAATAGGTTGGATGAAACTCTGAATCCTTCTCTACAGAACAAAGAAAATTCGAGAAGGGAGAAAAGACATTTGATAGACCAACTACAGACTTAGTTTTTCTGTGCAATGACAATGTTATTTAGAGACTTGGACTTTAATGTGTATTTGTTCAAATGTAAAGTAACAGTGTTAGTATTTGAAGTCAGTTATAATGCTAAATGGGAAAACTCATTAAGAGTTTTGGTGGGGAGTATCATGCCTCCAGAGCATCTTTGATGCCCTTGAGACATATATTTAGTTAAAGATGTTATAGGCTTTTCTGTGTATTAGTTTGGAAGGGGAAATAGATATCTATAGCTTTAAGAAAGAAAAGGTTTGTGGGAAATTCTAGGGTCTTATACAGTGGTACCTTGACATACGAGTTTAATTCGTTCCGTAACCTTGCTCTTATGTCAAATCGCTCGTATCTCAAAGCAATTTTCCCATTAATCCATTCCAGCTCCCAAAACACCACCTCAGTTGTTTTTGTTATGTACTGTACTGTATTTACATACTCGTATCTCAAATCTTGCTCTCATCTCAAAGCAAAATATCACTCGCTCGGCGGCTTGTATCTCAAAACACTTGTATGTCAGGGCACTTGTATGTCGAGGTACCACTGTACTGCCTCTCCAGTTAGTTTCAGTTTTGTATGTAGTGAGTTTGCAACCAAGTCAGACCTGGAAAGAGCATTTTCCTTTGACAAAGACAAAGTCCACAGAAGAAAGACAAAGTCCAAAGAGGAAAGATAAAACCCACAAAGAAGAGAGAGCAAGGTATTTAATCAAGACTATTGAGAGAAAAGGAATTATTTCATGTTATGTGTGTTTGTAACCAGTAAAGCCTTTAAAAATCTAAGAAGTTTGTGGACAAGTCTTATGTTCAGGCTGTGTTTCCTAGAGCCAGAGATTTCACTACATGCAAGTCCATAGCATTGCTCTGGGGACAAAACAGGCGCCTTACAAATTATGTGCGTGGACATTGGCTGAAAGACTGGAGCCACCCACCACAGCACACTTCAGCCTCCTTTAGCCCACTGTCCCTCTGACACTGAGGAAGTGAAGATGGTCTGGCATGCCAGAACGAGTTAAGTCCTGTAAAAATCAGTACTCCAATTAAAATGGTCTAACGGGAGTAGGCTGGCTTGGAAAATGAATTAAATAAAAATAATATGAGTAACATGACCTGAAGATGACCTGAGGTTGTCCTAAACTACTAGTGTGACCACGGCCTGTGATCTATTGCCTAACTATTTTCAGCTCTCACTAAGTTACCACCCTCTCCCTTGGCATTCCTCCTTGATCCTTCATGGTGACCTCCTTAATTCTCTTGTCTTTCTCACACCACTGTGGTCTTGACAGGAGAGGGAGATTCCATGGGAACCAGTTATGCTCACACCTACAAACAGCCTTGCAATGCCTGTTTTCTTTACCTTCTGCTATCAGCTCAATATATGGAAGAAGCTGCTTTCATGGCAGCCTTGTGGGTGATTCTGACAATAACCAAGTGAATACAGACAGCGGTCAGTTGGACTCCAATACCATTTGGAGTCCCGCCAGCACCCACATTCCAGGCTAAACGATGCCTTCCATGCAATTCTAATATATGAATCAGTGAAGAACAGCCACCTGTGTACTTTCTGGGTTTCCAGTTATCTACTCTAAAATTGTAACATAGCATAAAATGGGGTTTCATACATGCCTTGCAGAAAATCCAATAAGGAATTTTCACAAAGTGTCATTTTTCTATACTATATGTAGACTGACAGGGAGACAATGAACACAAAGGCAGATATGCAATAAAGAAAGGGGGGTTTTTTTTATTACTTTAGGTATTTTTCTATGTCAGATAAAAATGAGAACTTAGCTAAATTTTTTACACAATGGCAGCTGTGTTTTATGGATAACATTCTGTAGTTTGATGTATGAGGCAGAAAATATGAAACATATTGTGAAGTTCTACCTTGACATAATGATGGAAAGCTGTTTGATGTGCATTAAATCTAAGGAATGTGTGAGACCACCATGAAACAGCCCATCTTCAATGAAATAATACCTCACCGAACTTTCCAAAAATGGTGCTGCCATTTACATCTGTTTTGCTTTAGCTCTGTGTTTTGGAAGCTATGCCTCAATTTTAGGCAAATGTACAAAAATAAAGAATTAATTATACCTTACTATAATGATATTGCAACCCCTTCCTTGCAGCTTTTTCCTATCATGCTTCAGTAATGAACGTGTCAGGGTTGCATATTGCAACCTGGCAAAATTTCCTCAAAAAAAATTGCTATAAGACTAAAGGACTATATAATGCTTACCTTCACGCTCAACAATACTCTCTAAATTCACTGAAAGGCAGTTTTAATGAGTAATCCTGATTAGTTTCACATGAAAAACTTATTTTAAAAAACATGTTTTGAAAAGTCCTTTCTATGTTTATTCATGAGTAGAATTCCTTTGAAAACTCTAATCATACATGTTAATTATTGAGCTTCAGAAACTGAAAAAGCTGAGACACTAACCACAGAATACAAAAGCTATGATCTAACAAACTATTATGGGAATTTAAGTACATTGATTGCAGCATTAAAACATATTGTTCATGGAGGAACAAATTGCCAGGAAAAAGGAAAAATTGGCTCACATAGGTCTTAGGCTACATCTGTATGTAGCATCATGGGAACAGCCTCAGAGAAGGAGCTGACCCAGACACACATCTGCCTGCACAGAAGCTCTCCAAACCAGCAAAGCCTGGAGCAGTCTGGACAAAAAAGAAGTAGAGGAGGAGATGGGAGAGCAGGAGGCTTCTATACCCTGCTTTTTTCACTCATTTAAGGGGACTCAAAGTGGCTGATGGAGTGTCCTGTTCTCCCCACAACAGAAAACCCTGTGAGGTAGGTGGGGCTGTGAGAGCTCAGAAGAGAGCTGTGACTAGTCCAAGTTCATCCAGCTGGGTTCGTGGAGGAGTATGGCATCAAACCCGGTATTCCGAGATAAAGAGTCCAGCTTCCTAAACACAAGACCAAACTGGTTCACCGGCTGCTTCATAGCCAGTTTGGTCTTGTGGTTAGAGTATCAGGCTCTTCTCTGATAGTTCAAGTCCATTTTCCTACATGAAGCCAGCTGAATGACCTTGGGGTAGTTACAGCTATCTTTCTGAGCTCTCTGTTATAGGAAGAAGAACAGAGATTTTTCAGCTGCTTTGAGTCACCTTGGGGTCTTCTTCTTCTGCAACTGCCAGACATGCTCTGCATATGCAGTACTGGCCAGCCAAAGTGACTGAGAATTGCATAGGTGTTAGGGCACTCTTGTATTAGAAAAACCTGAGACGTTTTCGCACGGGGCTGAATGGTACGCGTGGGAGACAGCTCCGGACACGGCATACGCATTGCCCGAGCGGGGCTTGCGCTCCGACGTGTCCGGAGCTGTCTTTCTCGCATTCGAAATGTAGAGCACTTTAAAGTGCTCTACATGCGTTTGAACGCGGACGAGCCACCCGCAGGCATTCGGGAGGAGAAGCATTCGCGCCTGCTTCTGTCTCCCTAACAGCTGCGGGCTCGCCTCCGACGCCGGCGCGGCTTCGACAATCAGCTGTTTGACAATCAGCTGATTGCCGATCTGCCTCCGCGGCTGTCTCCGCGCCCCTGGCCGGCCTTTGCCGGCTAAGACAGCTCACGATGCTTTGAGCATTCGCACACAGACGCGCCGGAACGCGTTTACACGCGCTCCTGCGCTCCTGTGTGTGAACGGTCAAAGCGTCGTGAGCTGTCTTAATCTTCCCGTCCTACTCCCGTTCCAAATGGAACGGGAGTAATGCGAAAATGTCTCTGCTCTCTCACCAGAATGGCCAGACTGTTACCTTGGATTAGGAATTTCTGGACAGGAAGCAGGCAAAGAGCAGCTCTCTACTCACCCGTAGGAACAAACCTCGGTTGCGTCTAAAGGTAGGAAAAAATAAAGCTTTACTCAGTTACATTTAAAGGTAAATAGTGCAAAGAAAGTTTTTTAAAAATAGTGCAACAGGTCTCAGAATAGTTAATTCCCCTCTCAAACTACACCTGTATGTTTCACTTGCCCTTTCTCTACATATTTTATTTATTTTGTGTTGCTTTTTGAAGGAGAGGTTCTTTAACTAAATGGATTGTCTTCTAGCATCTTTGGTGGGGAAATGCTGCTCCCGCTCCCCACAAACAAAATGTATTTGGAGGTCTTTCTCCTGCTAGGAATAGTATGTTGCTGTTGCATGACTTTCACTACCAGACAAAGGCTGCATTCACAAGCAGCAAAAGAAGCACTAAAAGGCCCTTTCTGCACTTGGCCTTATTCTGGAATATACCTCAGGATCAGGGTCTCTTATCTGCATGTTATTGCAGACTACAGCAGGTCCTAGTGAGACTTGCCATAGCCTGTATTAGCATGTGGACAAGAGACCCCTATCCTGAGATATATCCCAGAATAAGGCCAAGTGCGGAAGCAGCCAAAGAGTCTTCAGGGTGTGTTCATAATCTAGCTATCTGCCGAGTGAAACAACACATCAGCAAAATGACCAATCATTTTCTTTCCATATTATCCAACCCAAAGGTGAATTTTCTAAGTTAGATCATGCCAAAAGAAAACAGCTTCTCACTTTGTGTTCTCTCACTCTGAAAGTGGGCGAAAGTTGGATTAACCCCTAAGTGATGTGTCTTGCTATGCTGCTGAAATGTGTCCCCATTGTATAACAGGCTATTGAGGCATCTTGCTCATGTTTATCTGTGGTCCAGTATACCACTCCCTGGTATGCTGGTATTCATCAACACTGAAGTAATAAGCCGGACAAGAACACCATTTTTGGCATCCTAGTCCAGTAAGTTTGTTTATAGATCTCAGAGCAAGTTACAATAAAAGCAATATAAAAACAGATAAAAAGAAGCTAAAACAGTCTACACTCCAAGCTGTGTGGATGGACCATCCTAGGAAGAGAAGGATCATACTAGAAGTGTGTGGAAGGGAGGCTCCTAGGCCCATTCCTGTATTGTGCTAAGAACATATACAGAAAGACCTAGGATCTCTCCTTCCACATGCTTTTTGAGAGACAAGACCTCACAGAAAGGGCATTAGAAGTGGTAAAGCCTCTGAAGCATCTCTAAGCTGTATTTGAAGTGCTCTCCTTCCTATTTTTACAGCATATGAATATAGCCAAGATCAAGGTCTATGAGGAGATCAGTGGAAATAAGTGTGACTTTGTACTGAAGGAGGAGGAGGAGAGTTGGCTTTTCTATCCTGTTTTTCTCACATTTAAGGGGATTCAAAGCAGCTGACAAAGCTTTTCTATTCTTCTCCCCACAACAGAACACCCTATGAGGTAGTGGGGCTGTAAGAGCTCAGAAGAGAGCTGTGACTAGCTCAAGGTCACCCAGCTGGCTTCATGGGGGAGGGCAGAATCGAACCCGGTAATCCCAGATAAGAGTCGGCTCCCTAACCACTAGACCAAATTGCTCTGTGTAGAGATGACAAACTGATAATATCTCTATAATAATTATATTGTTTCTTCATAACAGTTTTAGTCCTGTGGTTGCCAGTAGGCTGAACCACATGTACTAAGAAAGGCACAAAGATCCAATTGAAAGGTTTCTTTGGACTGGAAACCTTTCTCTGATTGGAAGTCTGCAATTAGAAAGCTCCTCTTTGATTTCCCTGAGCTGCATTTTGATGCAATTTGGTTCAAAAGAATTTCTGGGGAGATGAAAGCAAAATTGGAACCTGAAACCTTCCTGTCACTGTGGTTTCCATCTGTAGGCTACCACTGCTATAAGCATCTTAAGAACATGGCAGTGCTGTAAAATACAAGATACTGTAGAAATAAGAGGCTTGGGCTTAGACTTAACATAACTTCCTGCTACACATCCTTTAGAATAGCCTGAATGCTGATGCATTTTCTCTTCCCTTTATATAAAGGACCAAGCAGAAACACACAAAATGGGGGGAAATAGTATGAAGTCCTCCAAACTAGGGCTGTGGTCACTCCTTCACTTTAAACTTTCTTCAGTCTGTCTTCAGGTTTGACTGCTCACACCTTTTCATTTCTGTTTTATTTGTGGACTTTCTATTCATGGAAGCCCAAATGGAGGGTGAAAAGATCACAAATAAAATAGACAGAAATGGAAAGGATAAAAAGGATAGAAATGCAGTCAGACCTGAAGCTGGACTAAAGAATATTTAAAGTGAAGTTGTGACCATTGGCCTAGGACTAGAAACCACACTGAAGTTTACATGACTAATCAACTGATAGACTGGAGGCCTAGAAACAACTGTAGAAGAGTTTTGTAGCTTAATTGCTTGGGAATTATTTTGTTTGTTGCTTGCATGGAAACTGTGCATTGTTCTACAGTTACATTTCTGGAGAGTGTTTCAAAGCATAACAGGATGAAGTTTTTATTTAACAGCTGCAGACCAGTGAATAATTAAAGTAAACAGGATGAGATTGAATATTAATTTATAATGCACTATAAATGTAATAGCTACCAATATGTGTTTTCATGCGGTGCATTTATGCAAAGTTTTTTTAATCTCTCTCTTGAGCTGTCACCCCACTTCTGCTGAAAGAATTAGAGAAACTTTTAAATCATTATTAATAATTAAAAGGCGTAGGAGTTAAATTCTTAATAGCTGTATTGCTGCCATTTGTGATAAAAACACTTCAGGGTACAATCTCCTTTTATTTATATATTTATTTATTTAAGATTGTTTACTGAGGAATATGGAACAGCTGCTTGATAAATAAGCATACAAGTGAAATCTCCCCTATGGAAAAAGTGGGTATAATCACGCTTGTACTTTAATGTAATATTATTTTAATTAAACTCCCGCAGTGCTCAGAACAGGTGGCCTGACCAGATGAAGAACTCCAGAGATCTTAACAGGAGTCTCCAAAGGATCCATGAAATAAATGCCTAGATCCTAACCAAGACTTATTAAGCTCTACCTGCAAGCATTCTTCATTTGTCCACCTTTCCTAAATGAAAGAAAATGATTATCCTGTTTTCCCCTTCCTACATACATAATTTTTTTAAAACCATATTTAGAAATAAGTTCATGCAGCTCCTGAGGTGGGGAGGAGATCAGCCAGGGGCAGGTAACTCATGGAAGAACTCTCTCCCTGCATCACCAAGCACTTTATCATATCCACATCAAAGAGTGCAGGTACACAGGAAAGAGGTAGATGGGATGCTTCCTTGAAGAACACTATTGGACAACCTCACTCCCAGGCATATCAACCAGAAGTTGTGCTCCTGACAATGGAGATATCTGAATAGCACCTGTGGACACCTTTAATGGTGAAGAAGAAGAAGAAGAAGAAGAAGAAGAAGAAGAAGAAGAAGAAGAAGAAGAAGAAGAAGAAGAAGAAGAAGAAGAAAGATTACTTTTCTACCTTGCTTTTCTCACCCATTTCAGGGGACTCAAAGTGGCTGACAAAGCTTTCTATTCTTCTCCCACACCAGACAACCTGTGAGGTAGGTGAGGCTGTGAGAGCTCAGAGGACTCCGGAATCAAACCCGTTATTTCCAGATAAGAGTCCGGCTCCTTAAGCACTAGACCAAAGATATGGCCTTCACTCTACCCCAGGGCTGATTAACTCACAATATGAATCAGTCTGATGATTCACAACAAATGATGGAAACACTTGGCATACTTCACTTTCATCTGCATTTTCATGTTTAAAATTCTGTAAAAGACTTATTTACATTCTTACCTCACAACCATGTGCCCCATGGAAACCAATGACGGGAAAAAGAGCCAAGAAGACTGAAGGCCTTATTCAAACATCTGAAAGGGTGCCACAGAGAAGAGCATCAGGATAGGTTCCTGATGTTCATTCACAATAATGATCTAAAATGGTCCATGGTGACTCCTTCTGATTTTATCTTGGGGGAGAGGGGAAGCTCTAAAGAAGCAGCAATGAAACTAACTATTGAAATAAATAGCATTTCTCACTTGGAATACTATATATAAACACACAAATGGGTTTGTATTTTTATCCCACCCTATCACTTCTTTACAACCAGGGAAGATTACAAGAGTGAAATATAAAAATAAAAACATAGAAATTAAAATCTCAAAGAGGGTGTTCAGAGGAGAATGCCAAGATGGGTGGGTGAGGCAGGTGAACTTTTGTTTATCTTCTAAAACTAGCTTGGCAGGGGACTTGGCTTACCCAGGTAAAAATGTATTCCATAAAGTTAGTGCTACTATAGAGAAGTATGCAGATGAATCATTGCCCTGTGACATCTCCACTCCAGTGTGTCTGATATGGGATAAGTCAATATTTCAGATATCCAGGACTTTCAACATCTGTTATGATGCTGCCACATAATGTAATAATGCAGCACAACTGTCAGTGCAGAACTCCTGTTGCTACACAAAGTAAGAAAAAAACTTTTCAAAAGAATATAAATCAGTATCTATCCAATAAATTTCCATTTCTTTTGTCTTCATATTCTTTAGAACAGAGGCCTATTCACACTACAGCCCATAGTTACATCCTCCAGGTACCCCCATGCCTTCCCAGAAGTTCTCTAATCACAAACTAGGAGTGGAGCACAAAATCTTTACCAACCTTAACCAAAAGCTTATCTGGTGTGTCCAGGCAGTGACCGTTCACATCTCTTCCAGTGCGCTGGGGCCATCTAAGGTGACCAACTGTGTGCGTCTTGGTCAATGTTGCGTAATTACACTCATTTCCCATCCAGCAGACGAGAAGTGCAAAATCACCTCTGGTCAATGATGCAGTTGGTCACTGACCAGTTCTAGAGAACACAAAGGCAAAAGATAGGCATAAAGCTTCATAGTGTCCTATAAAATTCACAGCTCATTTTTATCCAATAAAGAGTCTGAAGTCTAATTTTGCTCTCTCTAAGTATTTTGGTTTCATCCCTTTCTTGTTCACTTTTCAGGTTTTGAACTTCAGTTTCACTAGAATATTCAAAATGGAAGAAATGATTATGTGTTTCTTGATTTCTCTTTTTTTAAAAAAATAAACTTTATTTATTGAATATACTATTTATATACAAACTATACACACACATTTTTATTCTTGTTTGAAAACTGCCTTGACCATGCTTTTTGTTTTGAAAGGCGGTTAACAAATAAATAAGTGAAATTATTTTCCTGTGTGTGCAATGTGTCAAGGTAAAATTTTTGTCATCTCTCTATGGACTATATATTTCCATTGCTTTGCATTCATAATTTGAAATAACTTTGTGCCTGAGGCTTTTGTGCATAGTCATCTTGCCACAGAATGTAGTCATCACCCAAAGTAAATTGAACATGTGTCTCTTTTTGTAAGATCTGAATGACATGTGGCAAGCAGCATGCAACTCTTGGCTCATTTAACAGCAAATAGCCCAGTAAGTTTGCTGAACTTAAAAGCAAACTCATTTAATTAAAGCAACATTTTTATCTTAGTAATAGCCTTCTGTCTTCACTGAAAACCATGTTATACACTGACCACTGATGAAATTTGTATAGAATTGAATTATTTGGATGGCCATAAAGATTCAGCTCTACTAGAGCATTTGGGTTTCCTAAATTCATCATTCACAGTGCAAACAGTATGCAAATTCATACTGTGAGTCTTAATTTTATTTGGATTTTGATATGAAGAATATTGACCTAAAAGCAGGATGAAAGAAACAGGTTGACTAACATTTGCTGTTTAGCTTTTGTAATTAATCAACAAAGTATAATGTGCTTCTGCAAGGGAGAAACATAAAGAAAGGGCCCAGGCTGAGAGGGTTAACAGCGCTGTAAGTTTCCACTAGATATCAAATAGAGATCATTAAATAGAGATCATTAAATGGAAAATGTATACTTCTCACACAGGAACAATAGATGGCAGCTAGCTTCACCACAAAGATAAGTTAGAGATATAGGTTCCTCCAGGGTAGTGGATAAAAATCTGCAACTATATAAAAATTTGCAGCTTACCTGGCTGTGAAGTCACAATGGCCGCATCCCCATTGCAAGCTTATATCGAATTCAATACGGTTTCAATCCTCGAGACCTCACGTCAGTTTGGCTTAACATGCTTTCCACGTGTAAAATCACCCCAAAGCATTGTAAATGTTAACCCTCATTTCACTCCAGTTTGTGCACTTGATACGTGTTACATTTTTTACTGTGGGGATCCTACCATTTTAAGGGATGAGAATCCATGTTTAGGGTTTCCCTCTCCCAATAGCTTGCTTCCAAAGACAGTGATTTCAGTGTAAAAACCCACCCTTAACAGCAGCCGCTACACTGTAGTGATCGAACCACTTCACACCTGATAACAATGTTGCAATTTTGCACAATTCTAAAAGTTCTGACCTTTAGAAAGGGAAAGAAAGGGAGGAAAGCAGCTGAGGTTCTGTGTGAATGTTTAAAGCAAAGGGGCTTTAGTTGCCACTGCTGCTGTGAGCCCTGAGCAATGGGGAGAGGAGGGGAAAGAATTGCTGGCTGGCTGCTGCCATTTTTTCTCCATCCATGGAAGCGGCAGCCACCCAGCCACCCAGCTAGGCTCCGTGAAGGGGTCCCTTATGGGTGGCGCATCCATGCCAGGAGGAAGAGGACAGGGCAGGGCAGTCCCGAAAAGTGGCTTTTAAAAAGTAGCCACTTGAGTTCCCCCTTGAGACACGTACGCCACGTACGATCCTCAGAATCCAGATCCAACGTGATTAAGTTAAAAGTAATGGGAACAGGCAAATTTGCGTTTGCATCCGGTTCTACTATTTCAGTTTAGGGAAAGTGAAATAAGCTTGTAATGGGGATGTAGCCAATATGTTGTTCCCACTCGAAACGAAGGTGAGGATCGGGCAGCCAACGGGAGCTGAGCTGCAGGCTCAGCTCTCATTGGCTGTTGACAGGACGGTGGGAAACTCTGAAATTATACTGTGGAATGAGTGTTGATCATTCCACAAAAGGTAAATCCTCAGTAGAGGTAGCATAATGGGCTGCCTGTATGAAGTGTCGGGTATCAGATGTGACACCCACACACCAGCTGCATATCAGAATGTGCAGTATCCCCCAGTCTGGACACACTCATACTGTTCACCTTTTGTCCCTGAGACACTGTTCTGTAATGCTTAGGATTATAAGACAAATTCTGTGAATTCAACGCTTCAACAGGATGCCTGTGGTTTGGGCAGAGAGACGTGTGTTATGAACTTAGGTGCAGTTGGGGAGATAAAAAAAGGTGAAGAGACAAGAGAACAGATAGCAAGTTTTGTCCACCCAGCCATTTATCCTGGCCAGAATAAATGAAAGCTGAATTGCATCCCTCGTTTCCATATGTTTTTATTTGATGTTAAAATATGCAGAGAACCAAAATGGACCTCTCAAGGGCCTACTTCTTTTGCTGAAGCATTCTTCGACATGAATCATTTCTGCATTTGTCCTATGCAAGGCCATCAGAGGCACTGCAATCAGGATGCCTGATGTGCTATTTTTCCCATGGTGCCTCTAGGCAGCATGTTAAAAAGGTGGAGTTTATCTTCCTTCCTTAGAGAAAACAGGACATTCCCACATATTCCAATACTCTGTTGCAGCAGTGAGAATTCGTCTGTTCATATACTCAGCCTTCCCCCAATTCTAATAGGTCTGCTGGTTCTTGAGTGAAAGCAGGTTATCGCGAGTTCTTCCACAGTTCATGCACACACCCTAAAAAATATGGAGGAAGTGAATGATGTTGTGTCTGAATTAAAAACAAGCAGAATTCTGATAAATGTTTCCGGTAGAAGTTCTGGGAAATCAAGCAGAGTACCATAAGTTATATGTCTATATTGCCCTTTATCTAAAATTCCCTTACTGGAGAGTAGTGGTGACTCAAATATTTCTATTTAATCTAATAATCTAATACCATTCTTAATTAAATATTACAATTTCCTGTATCCTAATAAATGCCCATAAATAAATAATATATTGTTCTACTGCTATTTCCCACTGTTTGCAGTTTCAGTTTTCTATACTCAGCATCAAAATTATCTTCCAGTTCTGTGCAATGGTTAGATGCAATGCTGTTAATGTGAATTTAATCACTTCCTTATGAGGATTTTGCAAATGTTCACCCTGCTGTGAAAGTCAGAGGTCCATTATATGTGTATAGACGATAATGATTTGGAATAAGATACCTTTTTCTGTTATTTGTAATATGAACAAACTGGATTTTACTTAATGCATATGTGCACTGGTATACAATGTCATTTGTATAAAGGTTTCAGGGTTATTTCTTTGATTGATGCTGCTTGCTGAATCTATTTTGATTTAATACCAGTTCTTTCCATTCATTATTTTGTTGCTTGATTTGCAAGTCCATCTACTACAAACCTTTTAAATCTGACAGTTGAATTCCACTCATTATATTGTATAATCTAGAAACTAATGCTTTATTAAGGCACTTAGTTTTAGCAATTAGATGTTCAAAATATGTTAATGGTTGTCTTGCTGCATTTTAATCTGTTCTGTACTATTGAAATATTTCAGTTGATAGTAGTGTAGCTAACACTTCAGTCCTAATTGTAGCACATTTCATACTACATCCAAATCTTTAAGTTTACCATCGTCACTGTAATAATTTTAAATTGTTTATAAAAACAATTGGTTATTTATGAGAACTTGAAGAATGTATTAAATCAGGGTGATGAGTAATAACTTCACAAAGATACCTGTCCGTCAAACAATGGTGAGCAATAAGTACTTTGCTCTTCTCTCTCTCTTTCATTTATTTATTTAAGGATTTGTATCACACCCTTCATAAGGGTAGATCACAACAATAAAAAATAAAATATATAGAATTTATGGCAACAATGCTCTATTATTAACACAGAATCAGACTGGTATGAGAAAGCTTCTGAAAATTCTAGCACAGTACCCTCAAGAAAACTACCTGCAAATCAATTACTAGAAGACAAAGATATAGGTACTCTCCAAAAGGCCTCTTATCCATAATGGAATTCCAATTGAACAGATGCATTCCTACAAATATTTAAAGGTTCTTTTTAAAGCATCTGGCAAGTGGAATGAAGAAATGAATTTTAAAACACTAAATGCCCTTCTGCAATGTTAAAATACTTTTAATCTTCAGGAGGACTTTATATCCTTGCTGCCATCAAAATATTTTAATCTAAGGTGATCCTCCAACTGCTTTATGATGTACAGGCTTCTATTTATGATTATTACAGTCACACTCAGAGAGTTCAATCATGTTTTTAGAGCTCTTTTTGCCTCTCCTTGCTAAATTAAGGCTTGATTCTGTTTCACCTAGCCTGGATATACAGTTTTACCTACTGATTCAAGGTAGTCTTCTTTCCAGCTGGGTTAATATCACTTATGCTCTATGATTACCATCTTTCTGATTGTCTTCTGGTGATAAGCAGGAAGCTCAATTCATTTGACCTGTCCTTGGAATATTTTATATGCTTAGGCTATGACAAAGCCAAATTGTTAATCAAACAGCAACATACTGAGTGTGTCCTCAAGAGGAAGAAGGCTGCTGTCCTGAAACTAAGGACAGATAGCAGAAATCTGGCAGAGGAAGTTGGAGGAATAGCTGATAGTTCTCTGGATTTGTTTGTTTGTTGTCCATGACCAGTATGGGTACAAAAATATGGATAAAATATTCAGAATCTGATGTCATCTGTGTCTTACATTAGTTATTGTCTCAATGTCTTTAGCACCAAATATAGCAGTTTCTCTTGTTACATTTGGGTTTATATCTACCAGCAGCAGGGATGTATAGTGCCTATTCAATCTTTCAGGGTTTTGTCTCATCAGAGGTAGAATATATCCCATGAAAATATCTCAGTAATAAGAGCACTGCAGCAAGACATGGCCTACTGTTTTTATTGTAACTTTGTCAGGATGCTGTGGTAAATTTGTGGCATAGATCCTCTTGGTTTTGGAGAGTTTGCTGGGCACTTGGTTTGTGGCTGTCTTAGCTGCCAAAGGAGGGCTGGTTTCTAAACTAGCCTGAGCATATGGCCTGAAGGAGGAGGGCTTGAGCACATGGTCTTAGGGGAAAGAATAGCTTGAAGAACACTTTGTCTGAGAGAGAAGGGGTTTGTATGTACTTCTGACTGAGAGAAGCAGCCCACATGCTGAAGTATATATTAATAAAAAGGGGTTTTAAAAGTGATTTAAATATTTTCAGTAAAATAAATTAACAAAAAAATTCTTTAAAAAAGTAAAATAAATTAATTTGTAACAAAAATAAAATAATGAAAATAATGTAAGAGTTATGAAGGAGGATAGCCAGCAGAGGGAGTGAGGTTTTCCAGGAGTCTGCACCCAAGTGGACAGAAATCGTATGTGTGAGCTCAGTGTTATAGCTTTTGGTGTTTTTTGTTTTGTTTTGTTTTTAATGTTGAAGCCAAGGTTGTTAACTTGGAAAAGCAGAGAGAAAGAAACAGTAATGAGTATGAGGCCTTCAGGATTGCAGTAGGTTCACTTTATTTGATGGGCTGCATTGGAGAGTAGAAGTCTCAGGTAGGGAGGTCATCAGGATGAGAATAAGGGACAGGCTCCCTTAGCCAAGACTCTTCCTTAGAGGATGTCCCTATATTCTATTGCAATATGGATACTCCCAGGTGACAGGAGGGGGTTTGTTTAGTGAATGATTTTATTCTTAGGAAAGGATTTGTTAGATTTGTTCTGTGTGTTGACCACACAGTGACTTGCCTGCTGGGAGCAAAAGTGCAGGCATCATGTGGCTTCCAGATAGGCTGGCAGACTGGGTTGGGGATGAGCCAGTGGTCATGGTACACATCAGTACCAATGTTTAGGTAAAAAATTGAAACCAGCATATAGATTTTAAAAAAACTGAAGTCAGGTTATCCAGAGTTGTATTCTCAGAAATGCTACTTGTTCCGCATGCAGGGCCAGCTAGACAGGCAGAACTCAGAAGCCTTAATGCATGTGATTCACACTTAATTGGCTAAGTTTCAAAAGTTTTAGGTGTCCTGACTCCTGAAGTGTGAAAAGGCCCTTTGTTTCCTGACTCTCACTCCATTTTCACTATTGTTTCAATATTTTACTGCTTTTTTACTGAGTTTACATTTTAACCACTTTGCAATTTTGAAATAAAGAAATATTAGATTTTTAAAAAGGATTTAATGAACTTTCTACATATATTTAGCTAACCTTGTAGCAGCAGTAAATATTGTTATATTTATACATCTACTGCTTGTTTTTCTCTTTCTCCCTTGCTTTGAATCTGATCCTTCAAAAGTTATCAGGTCAATAAAAAAGTTGTTGTCCCTTCTGGCTGAGAAGGCTCACAGTGAAATCTGAGAGGATGTAATAAACAGACAAAAAAGATGGACCAAGGTTTAAAAAACTACCATCCTTCTCATCCATTTCCCCCCTCCAATTACCTTTTATTAACTTTTGAGCAAATACAAAACTTGTGCAATAAAAATCAACATTTATATATATCATATTCATTATGTTCATTGTGGCACCCCTCCCCCCCCCCACCTTTGCCATCTTAAGAGTTCTGATCAGGCTTATTTTTTCCTATTTTTAGCCGTGTTTGACAGCAATATTTTGTATTCATGGCAGGAGAGGATATTTACTAAGACGAATGGGGAAGAATTATAGCCCCTACCTTGTTTTATATAGTTATTTAGAAAATTTTGGAGCTTTGGTGAGCTGAGTAGCCTTAACGCCAGTACATTCTAGCCATCTTTTCTCTCCATTTTATGGTTATAGCAATTCAAATTCAGAAAAAAACCTACCGGTAGGTAGATTTCACATGGCCCATTTGGACCATGCTAACTGGAGCAAGGGAATGGAGCATCTGGTTGCTGGACCCGTTCCCACAAGACACAGCCCCCCAGGGAACAATTTGGCCACATAACCTTTTGCTTGGAGAGCACTGCAATTGGAGATTTTCCTTACCAGAAACAACAAAGCCTGGCATTAAATTCCTAGACTGTGATAGCTGCATTATCAGCAGGTATGAGAGCAACAATCCAGTCATTTATGAAGAGCACTACATTAGTAACAATCATATAATTACAAAAAAGATATGAGGAGCCTTGCTGGATTAGGCCACAGTCTAGTACAGTGGCCCAGCATTTGCTTCTGGGAATTCTTGGACAGAAGACGAGGTCAAAAACCCCATCTGCATTGGACTCCCTGTAAATGGTGTTTAGAAGCATCCTGCTTTTCTCTCCGACCCACTGATAGTACCTAGGATATTCATGTCAGGAACCATCATAGTGCTGATCCTCCCTGAGTTGGCCCTGAGCTGTGTGGATATTCCAGCCTAAACACTGCACAGTTTGTTTAGTACTGTCCATTTGGGATGGAATTTTTCTGACTGCATAGACACGTTAACTGCACAGACACATTAACTGTTGACTGTTTTGTTAACAGTTGTGTTGACAAATACAGGAGTAGTTTATCATTACTTTTTTCTGGGAAGATGTTGCTGATCAAATCTTCAATACTAAGCTTTCAGCCATCATCACTGTGTATAATAAGTTTATGCAATGTACATGAAATCCTAAATGGAGTTACTAACTAGGATTTACTTCCAAAGAAGGGAAGTATTTCAGAAATAATATGCAAAGCTGCATAACATTCTCCTTAATGTTTTCTGTGGTGTTTTTCAAAGACTACGGCCATCTACATGCTGCTTTATAGTCAACATGGTTTGGTAGGAGACAGAGTGGGCAACCTCAGGCCAACTGCATCCACCTTTGGCCCCAGTGACCATTGAGCTCAGCAGCTCAACTTCAGAGTTAGGTTCATATCTCAGATGCTGCTTCAACAGTTTAGTAAACATACAAGGTAATGTCAGATGGTCATCTTTCCCCATGATGATGTCTAACAGACTTGACCCACTAAGGCTGCTCATGTTCATTTAAATATATATATATATATATATATATATATATATATATATATATATATATATATACACACACACCTCTGTGACTTAATGATGGTTAGTAGGTGGGATCACTTCAGAACTCTAAACACAAGTGCTTTGTTTAATACTTAAGTTTAATGGCATGTGGTAAGGGGGGAACCTATGAATATTTTAAACAAATGATAGATTATACACACATTGAAACTGTATAATGCCACTGAGAGATACAGAGAAATGAAAAATATGATGTAAGCCTTTTTCAGGATTACATTACATTAATGTGCAGCCTATTGAAGCATTCAACACTGTAATTTATGCTTCCTGCTTGTCTTTTTAAATGAGGCTAAGTTATAAAGTCTTGTTTTCCAGCCAAATATGATACTTTCATTACTACAAAAATGAATGGATCCAAATACACATTTTCCTATTACCTTTTTTAAGCACTATGCAAATTAAAATTATTTATGTATTTATCTGATTCATTCGCTATAGATTTCTGGAGACTCTACATGGTTTACAAAGAATAAAATAAAAAACAAACATTACAAATAAAAATTAATAGATAATGATCATCCAATTTAAATATTATTGAAAAAGAAGGTAAAAAAGTGCACATTTAGTATATTTCTGTGCTCAGCAAGGGAACTGCTTGGATTTCATTATATCATTCCAGAGAGTGAAGGCAATAACGGAAAAAAGTACAACTGGGTATTCAATATTAGGAATGTGCATGAATGTTTTTTTGTGTTTGATTTGAATTGAATCGAATATGAGGAAATTTGAATTTGTTCGAATAGAGCCTCTTCTAATGTGGTGGGATTCGAATTTGATACAAATGTCCTTCGAATGCTCTTTCAATCCAATTCAAATCCCAGCTGCCAGTTGAGCCTAGGAATATCCTATAATCCCCTAATCCCCTACGAATCTGCTCTGAACATATCAAATTTGCTCTGAATCTGCTCTGGTTCCGCGGCAGATGTGACTGGGTGACCACTTTCCTGCCTCCCCATGTTCATGAATGTAACAAAGCTTCATACAAATGGATAGAAACATTTGATTTTCATTTGAATGTAAATCTTTGACTGTACCAACATTCAATTTGAATTTGAATGCCCAAATTTTAATGAATCCATATGAATTTTAAATGTGATGAATATTTGTGCACATCCCTGATGAATACATTTTTAGGGCTTTATTTTCCTCCAAATTTGTAAAAGATTTCACTTCTACAAACATTCTCCAAAACCCAGTGGCTGGCTTATTGTTTCTGTTGTAAAAATAAAAGGTGCATTGGAATGCTAAAGATCCTCATCTTTAGCATGTATTAAATTATCATGTATACTTACACTTCACACTGAAAATGCTGGGACTCTGCAGCAGCCAGCAGTATAAAGTTCACATATGGGCATCAGGAAGCAGCACATGTCAGTTCAGCAGCATTATTTGAGCACAGTGGCAAACCTTTGGGGTTTTTTTGCATGAACCGTTAATTTGTATTAAGCGCCCATGTAGCAAGCATCTAGGCCTCATATATTGGCATTAGATGAAGCATGGTGCTGAACAGAGAGGCTTTTTCTGGTATTGCTGTTAGATACAGTTAATTTGGACTACCAGGAGAATCGACGGCCCAGATGCAAAACATGGGAGATTTGCAGAATACTTCCTATGTTTGGAACTACCAGGGGATGTATTTCAGTCATGCACCATTCTGCATAGCCAAAATGTGTCCCCTGAGAACCCACTGCTAGAAGTTTTTGTTCCTAGCCTTTGGAAGCATGGAGAGCAGCCACAAAGCTCACACAAGATTTGAGGCTGTGGCATGGGCTGGTCTTGGTCATGCCTTCCTGTGTCAAGAATCAGTGGTCCTGGTTGTTGCAGACCCACAATTCCAAGCATGGATGGGTAAGTGCAGAAAGGAGCTTTCTGCCAGTAGATTACAAAATGGTGCTTGGCAATTTCAGACACTTTTGATATCAAGAAATGCTAGTTACCACAGGACTGAAGGTAGCTACAGCTACCTTGTTTCACAGCTTCAGCAGTGGAGAATAATATCTTTAATAAATATGCTCATGAGCAAATCTCTTTAGCAGATGGGACTTAGACCTAAGTTAACCAGGCCTAATGCTGAACCTGATGTATATTAAAAGTAACACAAATACCACTTTGCATGTGCTATTTCATAAGTTATTCTCCATAACATGTAATTAATAAAACATAATATTTTGATCCGTATTGGAAGAAATTAGTTTAAATAAAAATATGGGCAGGACGCTCATTTAGAGATGCAAGCATCTTTTTCTAAAGATTTGGAAATTTAGATTCATAGATACCATATTTCCACATTAGAAAAAATGAAAAGTTGAAAAGTAAGTTTTTCTCTTCCCCTACTCTCCACCAGTTTGAAAAGTAGAATTTCCAGCTAGTCCTGAACTAGTCAGGCATAGCAAGTTCATTAAAGAAGTTTTGAACTGGAGGAGGGAAGTTCAAGCAGATGAAATTGCTTTCTGGGGGGGAAAGAAAGTTTCTACTACTGTACTTGTGTTATGAAGGTTATATAAAAAAGAATTTTACTACATCTACTAGCAGAATATGAAGGTGCTGCTACTTTCTTATACAGTGACTATTGTTAAAATAAAGTAAGTAATTTTGGCAAATACTATAAAGAAAACTAGGTCAAAGTGCTGGAATTATATACTGCTGTGATAAGCCTTCCCTATTCAGTATGAAAACAGAAAAAAATAAGTAGAAAAAAAATTACAGAACTGAGTTTGGCCCTGGTGGCTACATGGTCAAATCTATGTAGTTTTCTCGGCAATAATACAGAAATAATTTGCCATGGTCTCATTTTGGAATATTTTTCAACATTTCAGTATAACCTATGGCACATAGGGTCTTTTTGCACTTGGTCTTATTCTGGAATATATCCCAGAACAGGGGCCAGCTGTCTGCATTCCACTGCAGACTACAGCAGGTCCCAGGCAAGGCCTGCCTTAATCAGCATTAGCAAGTCGACAGGAGATCCCTATTCCAAGATATACAGCAGAATAAGGTCAAGTGCAGAAAGGGCCCTAGAGTTCACAAGCAGTCTCTCATCCTGATCCTGCTTAGCTTCCCAAATCAGACAAGACCGTAAAGAACAACTTAATATGCTGATGAAACATGATAGATGAGTTCACTCTCCAGAAATAATGACTTATTCCCAAACAAGATTGGATTAAAAAAAAGATTGTTTTCTTTTGTTTTTTCAAGAGAATACCAGGAGATAATATAGATGCTAGTGGAACCTGGAATATGGAAATAATTCTTCCTTTAATTAATGGCCGTGTCTTTATGGCAACCTTATCTTGGATTCAAAATGTTTTCAATCCTCGGAGTCCGCACAGCAGTTTGGCTTAACATGCTTTCCCCATGTTAAACCACCCCAAAGCATGGTGAATCTCAATCCTGATTTCAACAGGTCTCACTCTGGATCATGCGCTTGAAACGTTTTACATTTTTTACTGTGTGGACAGTACCATTTTAAGGGATGAGAATCCATGTTTAGGGTTTCCCTCTCCCAAGAGCTTGCTTCCAAAGACAGTGATTTCAGTGTAAAAATCCACTTAACAGGGATCACTACACTGTAGCGATGGAACCACTTCACATCTTGATGGTTGGAATAACAATGTTGCAATTTTGCACAATTCTAAAAGTTCTCCTTTAGAAAGGGAAAGGGAGGAAAGCATCTGAGGTTCTGTGTGAATGTTTAAAGCAAAGGGGCTTTAGTTGCTGCTGCTGTGTGCCCTGAGCAATAGGGAGAGGAGGGGAAAGAATTGCTGGTTGCCCATGGCCTGCAGGGGAGGAGGGGATGAATGGGAAATAACCTCGCTCACTCGCTCTGCTGGCAGGTGGTTGAGGGGATACTGCAATGCTCCTCTCGCCGCCGCTGCCATTCCTGCCATTCCATGGGGACAAGCAGTTATGGTTTGGATCCGCGTTGCCCCAAACCACATGGAGATGCTTTATTCCGTGTTACAACGTGGATTTTTACCACACTTGTCCAAATCGCATCAGCTGGCTTGCATGCGGACGTGCCCTAAGATTTGCATTAAGGCTGCCCTGAATCCACCCCAAAGTAATGGCACCCCATGGGATGCACCCTGACTGTGCTTTCCTATTAACTGGGCATACTTATTTATTTATTTACATAAGCTTCATCTAGACATCACATACTTATTTCACTATATTTGAATATACTAGAATAAAGCATGGGTATTCCAGAATAAAATGTGTTTGTATGGGCTTCATTCTGGACTATCCAAATATAGTGGAATAAGTAAGTGAAGGTAAAGCCCCCTATATTCAAGGGGGAGGGCTTAGCATGAAGCCAAATGTCCCACCACCTGAGCCAGAAAATCTTAGATCTAGAACTTGAGACAAGAGAATAGTATGGGTACTAACTAGGACCCTTTCTCCACTTACATGTTAATCTTGATCAAGGAGCTGCTAAAAACACATCATCTGGACAATGATCCAGTCAAAGAGATGTGACTTGCATGGGATGTTTATTTATTTATTTATTTATATTTATATCCCACCCTATACCCGTAGGTCTCAGGGGGGTTACAAGTTTCAAAACAGCAGGTTAAAACAATAAAATCCATGGGTGTTTTTCCACTGTCACTAGAAGGACCCATTAAGTACCCATTAATGGGTACAAAAATGCCATTACATACCCATTAATGGGTACTTAATGAGTACTTTTAGTGACAGTGGAAAAACACCCCATAAAAACACTTAACAGTTTTTCTTAAGTGGAGGTGCTGTGAGCCAATTGCAGCATGGTGTGGGAAGTTTGTATGGGGGTAGTACACATCCATAGATGTGGAAGAGGACATAGGCATCTGCACTGTATCATTCCTTAACACTCATTTGCTGTTCTAAAGTCCAATGCAATGCAGATGTGATGGCCTCTTGTAGATACAGATCTAGCTGATCCAGACTTGGCTGAATTCACACTTCAGTCCGTAGTATGGAATTGGTTAACATCTGGACAGGTGCATCTGCACTGTCAGGAGGCATTTACAGCATAGAAATGCCCTATGCCTGCCCAGAAGTTGCCTAATTACATACTAGCTCACCAACCCAACCCCAACTTACCTGAAAGCATCCAGCCAGTGAGCATTTGCACCTTTGCCATCTGGGGAAGTCTTTGGAACTGCAGCACACATGCACTGACATGACCAACTGTGCAGTGTCAGTGTCGACATAGCAATGGTGCTGACACATGTACAGTCATGGAGGGCACCACACACAAGGTGTCGGCACCCAGAACAGGACTGGCCTGGCGATTGAAATGTTCAATTGCCTGGGGGTAGGCTAACATTGACTAGTGATCGCAAGTGCAAGCACTAGTCAACATTAGTTGATTACACTCCTGAAATGCAAAAACACCCCTTGTTAACACAGCTCTTCAGAATCCAGATCTAGCTGTTCCATATTAACAGTAAGTGCAGAAAGAGTCTGGGTAGGAGAGAAAAGCTCAGATATACCCAGCATTTAAACATGTAAGGTGTTATAGGTTGATAATAATGCAGATAATAGTACAGCAAAAACCTACTGAGTAGCAATAAAAATCCAAGGCGCTTTCTACCCTGGGTCTTATTGTGGATTATATCCCAGAATAGGGACCTGCTGTCTGCATGCTAACACAGACTACAGCAGGACCTGGGCTGAATAACAGGCCCTTATTCCATGATATAATCTGGTATAAAGTCCAGTGCAGAAAGGGTCCAAGATAAAGATCTATATTAACTATTTTAGGCACAGTGCAAAACTACATTACTTCTTTCCACAATCCCCTTTCTTAGCACTTCCATACCAACTTAACCAGGCCAGTATGGTTTTATTAGCTATAGAGTAGCAAGACAAAACTGTTTATGACTACTTAGTATAAAAACCAAAAAGAGCTTTTTGATAAAAAGTGGTACCCATTTCTTGTGCGTGTTGTCTCTAATCAGGGTGTCAATGCAGTATTAGGCCAATGTTTAGGAATTGTGTGCTATGTTACACTTTCAATTAATTTGATCACAAGTGACTGAAAATAATATGTAAATGAGAACTGGTGCTTATGCTTTATATGAATACTTAATTTAATGTTGGTTAATGAAATGTTGGTTAGCACATTCATCTTCTGTAGCTGTATGACCTTCAAATACATTTTCTCAAAAAATTAATAGCTATGTGGGTTATTCAGGGTATAACTTAGAAAACATTTTAAAAGAACAAAGAAACACACTCAAAAGCCAGAACGCTTAAGTGATGTATGCATATGTATGCACCCATTCTGCATACATTATATGGGTTCACACAAAAATTATACATATTTTTAAAGCCAGGTATGTGTAGACTTTATACAAGGAGTCTGGATCAGAAGAGGCAAGTGACCATTAGAAGCAAAGGACTTACTCCTAGAGCAGACTCCATCTTGGTGTAGTAACAGTAAGTGGCCTAGATAGCTTTAAGAAAAGGTTAGATAGATTCATGGATGACAAGTGTTTCAATGGCTACTATAAAGGGCATTTGCTGGGATTCGAGGTGAAGGTGAGGAGATGCCCATAAACAATAGGCAGGGCAGTGGGGGGACAGGATGCTTGACTAGATGGGCTGTGGCTTTATCTAGTCCTATAGTTCTTATGTTCTTATAGTTACCAACTTGTCCATCTTGATCTGCTGACTCTGTGCATGACTCTTTGACGCTTTCCTACCAAAAACAGCCTTTCATTTAGCTGTTTCTGTCACAAGAGCAGCTTAATCCTATCAGCTTCTGAGAGGAAGTTACTATTTGAGCTAGCAGTGTCCATGCCATGAGCAAGAGAATTGTAAAATGCAAATGTGAGCACCCAAGTGGGGTAGTTGATTTAATCATTGTATCTTTGTTTTAGGATGTCTGGATGTTTATAAATCTTTTGTTTACCACTGTCTTCTCCCAACCATATGGTCCCACACCTTGATTGCCCTCTTCTATTCAGGCCGTGTCCCTATGCAAGTCAGCTGATGTGCTTTAGACAAGTGTGATAAAAATCCGTGTTGTAACACACAATAAAGAGTCCCCATGTGGTTTGGGGCAACGTGGATTGCAGGGAAGATTTTAAAAAACAGACGAGAGCTGCATCAGTTTTAAAGGGCTCTCACAACTATTTTTTTAAATCTCCCCTGCTCTTTACAGCCCCTCTATCCACCTGGCAGTTGCCCAGCTGACAGGTGAGCATACGGCATGCAGCTGGGCAACTGCCAGGTGGATAGAGGGGCTGTAAAAAGCAGGGAAGATTTTTAAAAATAGACACAAGAGCTGTTGAAAACAGATGGGGCTCTCATCTGTTTTTAAAATCTTCCCTGCACAGGGACAGGCATGTGCAATTCGAATCCACGCTGCCCCAACCCACATGGGGACACTTTATTGCGTGTTGCAATGCGGTTTTTTATCACACGTGTCCAAAGCGCATCAGCCAGCTTGCATGGGGACACGGCCTCAGTGTCCTTCCATCTGCCAAGGTACACCACCCTATCCCCTTGCACCTGCCAGGATCCATCAAAAAGCTGAACCTCATCTGTTTGCTGTGTGAAGGGGTTCCTACTACTACCAAGACTGCTACTAAAATCACTATTAGGTTGAAGAAAGAGATTTAGCTACCTCCTCCACTTTGAAGCTTTGAGCTGTTTCATTGTTGCAAAAGTCTGATCAGCCATTCATGATATTTCTCTTCAGATATTGTCCAAGGAAGTATCCACAACTGTATCTGCTGTACCTGCCCTCAGCTGCTGACAGTTTTCCAGAGTACTAAGAATTCAATTTGAATTAAGCCTGTTATCTGCTGTTAGAGTGCTTAGTCTTGGGCCAATCATCTATGTGAGAAAGTGTATGTGTGTCCTGTAAAGAAGCACCTCCTCCAAGGTATCAGTGCCTGGCCAGACAAAAGAGGCAACCTGAGGCATTTCCGCACTGAATCGCGTTCGAAACCGAACGCGTTCAGGCGGAAAGCTTAAGCCAGCTTCGGGCGCTTTCCCCGTTCACACACAGACGCTCCGGAACGCGTGTAAACGCGTTCCGGAGCGTCTGGGTGCGAATGGTCAAAGCGCCCGAAGCTGGCTTAGCCGGCAAACGCCGGCCAGGGGCGCGCCGGCGGCCGCGGAGGCAGATCGACAATCAGCTGTTTGAAAAACAGCTGATTGTCAAAGCCGCGCGGCGTCGGAGGCGAGCCGGCAGGCGATCGGGAGACAGAAGCGGCGCGAACGCTTCTTCTCCCGAACGCCTGCGGGCGGCTCGTCCGCGTTGGAACGCGTGTAGAGCACTTCGAAGTGCTCTACATTTCGAACGCGAAAAAGCCAGCTGCGGACACGTCGGGACGCAAGGCGCGCGCGGCCAATGCGGATGACGTGTCCACAGCTGGCTTTTTCGCGTTCCATTTTCCCCCGTGCGAAAACGTCTCTGGACAGGTGATCTAGACTGCCATCACTAAATCATGCCCAGGAACATTGATACAGTTCCCCCTCCCCTTGGCCAGAGCGTACAGCAGCTGAAGCCACAAACAGCCATGACAATCTGGAAGTTGCCTATTGTCAATGGAGTAAGATTTCCCAATCTATTGGAAATTGTTGGTTGCCTTGGTGTAATGGAATGGAGTATTATAAAGCAAACATTAAAAAATACTTAATCCCTCCAACTACAACTATCAACACTCCTACAGGAGATTTATTGGTAACTCCCTTCCATGACAACAGTAGTTAAGGCTCTTCCCAGTGCTATACTGCTTTCAATTTCTCTATCCAGTCTTTCATTATAATTCCCTTGACATCCAGCTGATCTGACAAGATATGAGAGGATCTGTCGTTCAGCAACATCTGAAATGCCGTAGCTAGTTACTCGTGTAGTTATAAGAAGCTGGAATCAAAGTTATATGATGTTCACAGTTGGATTTGAAGCCACTCTTCTACCATTTCTCATTTCATTGTTCCAAAGGAAGATTCTAGCTGCTGTAGAGCCAGAATCATAGTGATATTTCATCAAATAGGAGATATAGGCAGGATCCGCACAGCATAGTAATAGTGCCATGCATGCCCTGAAGGATATAGGAACCACATGTTTTCCATGCTACCACTGTAATGTGAAGGAATGATGATGGCTGTCCCAACTTAGCTTACTTATTCCACTGTATTTGGACATTTCAGAATTAAACACACTCAGAGGCAATTTATTCCGGAATATCCAATTATAGTGGAAGAAGTAAGTGATGTCTGGATGAAGCTTCACCTGTGATGTCATCCTTCCCAACTATATTTTAAAGGATACAGAAAATGCCTGATTCCCAGGGCTACCTCTTGCATCTTTGAAAATCTGGCCAGGCAGAAATATTCACATTAAGAAATGAAAGTTCCCCAGCTTCACTGTTAGCTTTACTGTGAGTTGGTGGAAAAACCATGTGAACAATATGCTTCCCATGCCATGTATAAAAATTCTGGGGGGAAGAGTTGAACATCTTGAGCACTTCTTGCCAAACTATATGGGATTGTGATTATACCCCCCTTACACTCAAAAGCAGTTTCCTTCAGATGTAACTCCCTAGCCTTGGCTTCCTGAAATGTGTAGGCGACAACTATTTCATATGCTGGCTCTGGCTCTGAGCTTGAAGTAGAAAAAGTATTTTGGATTAACTTCTATTTCCTGCCTCCCAACCACATGGCAGATAATATTTCCTGCTTGTTGTGTAAAGCGGACATTCAAAAACATAGTATGCTAGATCTTATATGATCACCATCCAACAGACACACAATATATCATTATATTTTAAAAACCAGAAATGGCCCCTGATAACCACAGGGTCCATTTCTTCAAATCTTAATTGTGTACAGGAAATCCATAGTAGAGATATTGCATTAAATGATACTGAGTTATTTTTTCAATAATGCCTGCATTGTTAATAGAAAGCAGAGATCACAGAATGTTCATTTCATCTCTGTGACTTTGGCCACATCCCCACACTTTTGATGCTTCCCACAGGTGGTCACTCTCCACAGTTCCTGCCACCAAAGAGGCCTGAAAGAGCTGCAAAGGACATGGGGACCTAGCAAAAGCAGAGATCTTTGCACCTGGAGTGATTCTTAGGTTGCTACTTCACACACTGATGTGGGCCCTTACCATGAAAATGAGCCACATTGCTTCGAGAGGCTGATGAGGATTCCCTTTCTGTGCAAGCATTGAAGCCATTTTCTGAGATGTCAAGAAGGCCATTAAGGCAGAAACACCTGCCACCAGACCCCTTTACCCTCTTGTTGAACTCCAGCCTTTGCTTTATAACCTTATCGGCGTTCACCTTTAATTTCATTAACTTTGGGCTGAAAACCACAAGTAAGGGTAGGCTTATATGGATTGCTGTCACCACCAGTTATCTTTGCCTATTCTATCCTGCTCATCAAATGGTATTTTGCCTAGTCCGTGCTGGCTCATTTGTGAGTTTTTAATTGAATAACTAATTGTTTTGATGTTTGATAAGTTCTTAAGCTAATCGATCATTAGCTCAGACACTACAAATGCAGGGATGGATTTAGATAACATAAGAATTCTTTAAAAGGCTTGTTTGTATCTTATCAATATCTGAAACATCTGTAAGTCCCTTTGTATAATAATGGCCATAAGGAATGTGGGTAAATCATCTTTAATAATGACTTATAATCTGTAGATCTCAAGGAACATTTTTTAGACATCTAGCCAAGGTCCCAGAGGCAGCAAGTTAGTACCCAGATAACAAAAGTTATGTATCTTAGGTAATTTCTTTCCCATCAAATCTCCATTTGTTCACAACTATTTTTAGATAAAAACAACTATTTTAACTTTGGCCTGATTGATAATCAATTTATAATTCTTGCAGTAAATGCTGGACTGTTTTAAAATACATCTCATCTCAACCAGTGTATAGAACATTAGATTCATTTCATCTGTCTAGAAATGCAGAGTAGTTTCTTTATCCTCTGTCTTTTTTATATTGGTGCCTTACAGGAAACTTTGCAAAATCATTCACAAAGTAACTGAATGATAAGGGAGATAAAATGCATCCCAGATAGACTTTTATGTAGGAGGGGATTTCGCTTGTCAAGGTATCATTAATATCCATGTGAACCTGCAAGCACACCCCAGAGTAAAGTGCTTTAATAAGCAGTTAAGAACCTTTGCTTGATATTAGTGCTTCTCAATTTGTCCCAAAAAGATTTCTATCCATTCAGTGAAATAGAGCACTTAAATCAATAAATGCTGGGTATAATTGGTCTCTTTTTACAGGCATATTTTGATATGAGATCTAAGAGCACAGAGCAGTCATCTATACCTTAGATTAGACCCATTTAAATTAATGGGACTTTAGTTATATCTAATTTGTGTTCCATTGATTTCAATAGGTCTACAATCCAAGCATGAACAACCCATAACAAGATTTTGAAAGTTGCTGTTAATTCATTTGTCTTCAGCACCACTAAAAGTAAAAATGAAATTCATTTGATGGTTTCACACTAGCACTGTATTCAAGTTAAATATTCATTTCACTTTTAGATTATATGTACCTTTTAAAAATGATAATCAAATGTTTGACACATTTGCCATTAGCGCTACTTCCTTATTTCTATAACTGAAATCTTCAATAAAATCTAATGGAAAATACAAAAGAAAATAAATTCCTTGAGCTGCAAAATTGCCTGCCTTATAAAGCAGGTAATATCTAACCTGTAATTTTTGACTTGTCCATTAAGCTAAATACTATGGGCATATTTCTGCTTGCTACTTAAAATGTTCTACTTTTCTTGAAAATAGGTATTAAAGGTTGTAATCCAACTTTGAAGTAAAATTCACAGATCTCAGTGGTACCTACTTCTGAATTATAATACAAAAAGAATATTTCCTGTGTTTCCTTTCATCTGTTCATTGTATCTTAAGTATTTATATGTTCAAAGGTTCTTATTTGTTTTAATCTTTAAAATTTGCCTTGAGTGCCTTAATAAAGATATTTATCATTTTATACAGTAATACATATAGTCCCATTGACTGGTTTTTAAAGTTCACAGTTTGAGCTCTATCCAAGGGCCTAAGAATCATGAAAAGATCTTCAAATGATAGAAGCTGAATTTAACAGCACTTTCTTTTCTTTTCTTTCTCTTTTTCCAAATGGGCAATTGTGATTTTTTTCCCAGTTTAGATAATCATTTGCACCAAGTCCTCTCAAAACATTAGGAACTACAATCGATTTTCCCCCTCCCAAACTCTGGTTTCCTCCAGACTCTCTTGTTTCAAGGATCACAATTTCTTTTCTTGACGCTCTTGGTATTGCCACTCTAACAAGCCAAACATCCTTCTTTTTCATAATGATAATGTCAGACATATTATGTTTTTAAATACCAATACATTTGGATTTTGAAATCCTATACAATTTTCTAAAATTGTCTCCATATTTTTACATTCCCCTATGCACTTAAAGGGGGAGGGGAATGGTAATCCATATTTTTTGTGTAAAAATCAATGCAATATTTTGGCGCTTCTGTCATGGCACTTTTTCTAAATTGTCTGTGCCGTTTCACAGCATCCACTGATCAGATGATCCACAGTGCCATCCTTGTCCTTATACAAGTGACATTTATTAAGATTATCGGTCCTCTCAATTCATGCAAACTGCCTGTTCTTTACTATACTGAGTGAATAGAATAATGACAATAGTATAATACCAATAAAACAGGATCTGTTGCCTTTTTAATTTAAGTAGCACTCTTGAGTGTATCCATCTGACAATTTTTATTACACTAATTTTATTGAAGGGTGGTTTCATAATCAGGAGAACCACTCAACCCACCAGAACCCTTGTTTGTAATTGCATGCATTTCTTTTCATCGCCTTTATTTTTGTGTATACCTTTGCTCTTTTATGATACTTGATTCTCCAGGTTCATTTGGTTTGAATTGCCCTTTTACTGTTATTCAACTGTGACTTCCATTATTTCTCTGCAATAAAAGCCTTATGGAAATCTACATTTAACCATGCAGGGCTATATATCATTTCTCTTCATCCAAAGAGCCATATGCACATCTAACACATTGTTTTGAAATAGCCCAGGGGATGAATAAGTTTGGTTAAAGGTTTGGAAGTTTTATTTTTTAAAAAAGAAGAGACCCCTCTCTTTCTTCTGTTAACTGAATTCTGATTCACTAAGGAAGTCACTCAGACATTTGCACTTCTCTGATTGCAACAGTCACCTGTTTCTGATCTCTTTTGAGAACTTCTATCTCCCAACCCGTGCTAGAATCCTGTAAAAGCCAATGTTTACTGGTTGGCTACAAGTGCTATACACCAAAGTAGCACCTGCAAGATTACAAGAGACCAGGCTTGCTGATGCCAGGGGACCACAATATCCTATACTGGCCCTGGGAAATGATGTCTCCTGGAGAATAGCTTGTCCTCATGATATAGGTAGCTGGCTTTCTCCCCAGCATGATAATGGAACTTGGAAGTGAATTGAGGAGAGAGACTTTGCAGACATTGCCCAAGTATTCCCCATGGTAGACCAATATAATTTTGTTGGGCATTTTCTGGGGGTAGTGAAAATGCCCCCAGCTAGCACTTCGTCAGCGTTGGATGAAACACGGACTGAACTAGGGCAACATTTTGGATGCCCTAGTCTGATATAGGTATAGACTTCAACAAAGAGGTCTGCAACTAGCCCAGGGTCAGTATTTCAGAACACAGAGGTGTACAAATGGCCTTCCCTCATGATCCAGTACTCTACTGAGGACCTTTTTTGGCAGTGCTCCAGGAAGTGCTGCTATAAATGCCCACCCACCCACCCCCCGAAAATGGCTCTGCCAGAAACTCCAAGGGTTCTTTAAAGGCAGAAGCTGAGTCTGGAGTAGGATGGGCTATACAAATGCAGACACTTATGCCCCGTTCCAGCAGCAACCTGTTCTAATGTGTTATGCATTGATTGATTCATCCTTATTGATTCCATCCTTCCCTGGAATAGGAGGATGGGGAGAGTGTGAAAATGGCTAACACAACAGAAGCTCCAGGTAGTGGGGCATTTTTATGATTTATCTGAATTACAGGCTACACCAGATTATCTTCCACTCATCTGATCAATTTGATGTTCTGAGATGTTCTACCTGCACCCATCCATGCTGGCCACTATTGGAATTATAATGTGACAACACCTATCCTTGTTAATAAACTACTTTTTTTACCACCAAATAATTCACTGTGTTCAAGGTACAAACAAAACTTCCCCTCATTAAGAATTCTACTATCTCAGTGAAATGTTTGCTGAAGTTTCAGTTAACAACCAACATTCTAAACACAGCTTTTTTTCCCAGGATTCCCATGAGAAGCTGGTACACATACTATTTCTTTCAGCACACAGAAAGCATTTTTATGGCTTTACGTAAAATAGTAGAAATGTTCTCCAAGGGGGAAGATTATTAGTTACAGACCAGAGACAACAAAATGATATATATGACTAATGATTTCCTTTGTGACATGAAAAGTTACACACACTAAATGCTAAGTGCTTATAAAATGTGCCCTCATAGCTTTAGTTGCATAAATTAAAACAAGGCATTCCTATAAAATATATATAGATATTTGATATAAACAGATGTTTACAGAGAATAACTCTAAGTCTCTTTTGAGGAATATTTTCTAATCTATATTTTGTCTTCTTTGTATAGTTCGGGAATGTCTAATGCTACTAATTTGAAGAAAAGTGATCTATAATCAATTTGTTAGTATTTAAGATTCTTTGTTGGTTTTGATGTAATTGTCTAATGTTGCAACTCCTCTACAGAAAGGAATTTCAATGAGAGTTAAAACCAAAAGCCTAACAGCTTACAGAAGATGTGCTGTTTCACACATAAAAATACCCCAAGTGCCTCTGGTAACTGAATAATGACTATGGCGTAAATTTTAATGGACTTGAGAATTATTCCACAAGTGCAAGAAGTGTCAAGCTACACACTAAACCTGAATACATATGGAGTACAAAATGCAAGGGCTCAAAAATAACAAAGGCTGGGTTAAGGTGTAACAAAAGTGGTGCCTCAAAGAGACAGTGTGTAGCCCTTAGGCGTTTTCGCACACGGGGTTTTCGAACGCATGCAAGACAGCCTCGAACGCGGCATACGCATTGCCACAGCGGGGCTTGCGCTCCGACGCGTCCGGAGCTGTCTTGCGCACGTTCGAGATGTAGACCACTTTAAAGTGCTCTACATCCATTCCGGCACGGACGAAGCGCCCACAGCCGTTCGGGGAGAGAAGCATTCGCTCATGTTTCTCTCTCCCTGACAGCCGCGGGCTCGCCTCCCCCGCCGGCGCTGGCTGACAATCAGCTGATTGCCTGCCTTGCCAGCTGCGGGAGCCTCGGCAGCCGTCTCCCCACCCCTTGCCGGTATTTGCCGGCTAAGGCACTTCAGAATGCTTTGAGCATTCGCACACAGGCGCGCCAGAATGCATTTACACGTGTTCCTGCGCTCCTATGTGTGAATGGTCAAAGCGTCCTGAAGTGTCTTAGGCTTCCCGTCCTACACCCGTTCCAAATGGAATGGATGTAGTGCGAAAATGCCTCTTATGTTACCATGTCTTCTCTAAGCCACCTTTTCTAGCACATAATGTTCAGGAGGGGGAGGGGCAGATTGGTGTGTGACCAATCCCAACTCAAAGCCTTCTCTATGCCACCAATCACAGATGGACTGAAGAAGGTTTAAAATGAAGATGTGACAGTGATGTGAGAGATAGTGTCTGTGTTCCCATTGAATCACTAGACTGACCCAGCTAAACTGCTAGATTCCTCCATCTGGACTTTGGAACAAAAATGACCCCATAGCCTGCTGCAAGAGTGGACTTCTTGTATGCAATATAGATGGTACACTGATCCAGTGTACCATGTGAAGACAGGCATATGAACTGTAGATCAGTATACCATGCCTGAACCTGTTTCATTGGGTACTTAGGAGAGGCTCCAGAAGCACACTGTTTCTGGGTGTCCAGTGAAAACAGCCTAAGTCAGAAATGTTTGGAGCTGGGAATTTTCATTCCTAGCCTCTGTAGCTGGAACAGGCTGCAAAGCAGATGGCCCTTAAGAGGGTACCAGCAATAGCCCAGACTGCTATGGGCTAGGTTACATGTTCCAGGCCACTACAGTGTTTTCCATTTTAAAAAAAAATCTTTAAAGTAGCCTGCAAAACCAGGATAAAAGGAGAGTAAAAACAGTGGTTAAAATGTATTGAAAACTGAATGGGTCAGGGAATAAAGAAAGTTTCCTACATGAGATGCCTTGGTAAAAACAATTGTAAGTGTAGGTACCTCACAGAGAGTAGAAGGAAATGCATTCCAAAGGGAAGGTGCTACCACTATGATCCCAAGTTGTTTAAGGCTTCATATTAGGGATGTGCACAAAAATTCAAATGGATTCAAAATTTGATCAAATTGACCAAATTTTGACATTCGAATTTGAATCAAATGTCCTTAAATTTGAATTTGAAGTTTTGATTCAATTTACAAATTTTGGAACTGTTAATTTGAATTATTCAGACAATTGCATTCGTACTTGAAGATCTGCATCTTTCTCGCATCCATATGCATTTGTACGGATCCATATGGGACAAAACCGGGTTGCATACAGGATAACTACGGGATGCATATGGATGAGTAGGGATGCGTACGGATGTGTACAGACCCGGGGCTGATGCGTACAGGCATCTACAAATGTTGTCAATATTCATAAGTGCAAATTCAAATGAAAAATTCAAACGAATAGACTTGAATTTGCTTAATTTGAACCGAATTTGGATCAATTGGAATTTAAAAGATTCAAATTGAATCAAATTTGAGTATCCAATTCAAATCAAATCAAATCCTGAAAATTGCATTCGTGCACACCCCTACTTCACATGTCAAGAATAAGACACTGAACCTGTCCCAATAGCTAATTGGCAACCAGTGCAATTGTGTAAGCACAGATGTGATGTATGTTCAAGCTGGCACCCAACGCAACAACATGGCCACTACATTTTGCACCAGCTCTAGCTTTTAGAGGTGATGATCTAAATGCAAGGTTACTAAGGCATAGACAATAGTAGCCAGGCTATTCCTTTCTAGGTAAGGACATGGTTGACAATAGGCCCTCCTGGCTATGGAAGTCAACTGAGCCTCCATGGACAAGCATGACTCCAAGAATGCCTAGACTACATACCTGTCCCTTCTGAAGAAGTGCAATCCTACCAAGAACAGTTAGGATCCCCAACTCCTATTGCTTCCTACCTATAAAGTTTCCCCTTGCCAGGATTCAATTTCAATTTATTTTTCCTCATCCAGCCACTACTACATTCAGGACCTTGTTTCAGGACATTCACAGCCTCTCCTGATTGAGATGCAATGAAGAAATAGGTCTAAGTGTCATCAGCATATGGGTGACATCCAGTCTCTGATGACTGCCCCCAACAGCTTCATACAGATATTAAATAGCATTGCTGACAAAATTGTGCCTTTTTGAAACAGTTATAGTCACCTAATGCTATTTTATAGCATCACCACAGCAACTCCCCCACATCTACCCTCATGTCTGACACAGTACTACACACAAAAACCCAGTGGGCACAACTAGTTCAAGTCTGTTCCACTCTGATATCCTATCCAGGGGCTTTTTGCACTTCAGCCCATAGTTAATAATTAGGCAGCATCTGGGGAAGAGCATCTGCACCTAGATAAGGCTATTACAGCCTCCAGGAGCTCCCTGCCTTCCCAGAAGTTGCCCAGTTATCAACTACGTGTAGAGTGTGAAATTGTGGTCCACAACCTTACCAAACTTCCCCAAAAGCTTACCTTTTGTGTCCAGCCGGTGACCATTCATTCTTCTGCTGCACAGGGGGGCAGTAGAGCTACCGCACAAGAGCGCTGGCAGCTCTACTGACCTCCTGATATGACTGAGACTGCACAGAGTGTCACTGTCATCATGGCACTGGCACATGAGCAGTCATGGAGAGCACTGCACCCAAATTGGCGGTGCCCTGAAGACGACCGGTGCAGCAATCAAATGGAGGAAAGTAATCCCAAGTGCAAGCACTAGTCAACATTAGTTCATCACACTCCTTTCCCAGCCAGCGGACAGGAAGCGAAGTGTGAAATTGCCCCTGGTCAAGTCATGGATGAGTGATGTCTTATTATAGACATACCTGGAATTCAGAAGCAGTATTACCAGATGGGGCACAGAAAGAACAGATGGAGTGATGATATATAACTACCTACCTTCTCTTTTCCTCCTGACTCCATGCTATACCCAACCAGTGATCAGTGGGATAGAAGTACCCCACTTTTCCTTTGCTCCAGGTACACTCCAAACACATACAAACTCACAATTACACAGATAAAATAGGAAAGATGAAAATAAAAGTAAAATATCCAAGGGGGGGAAAAACCCACCCACCAATTAACTGGTGTACAACTGAAAGGGAGGAAAGCATTAGAACAAGAAGGAAATAGGGGTGGCCTCACCCTTATCCTTGCATCTTTTCGATGGTGACCCCACCAATGGTAAGCCCATCACAAGCAGCATTCCTTTATAGGGCAGAAATAGCCAGCAAGCTGACTGTGGAAGGAGTTACAAGGAGATGCTAATTGCTTGTTTGATTAGACCCCAGGCCTGCTCCCAGTCCAAATCAAAGCCAGAGACAGCAAGCAGTAGTTCCTCAGGTTCAGTGCAGCTCAGCTGGAGGGACTGTTACAGATCTCACATTGGTAAGTCTCTCCAGCCTGAAGATGGACTTCTTTCCTGCAGTTCAAATAATTTATCTAAAACTTTAGAAAAAGAAGAGTTGGCTTTTCTACCCCACTTTTGTCACCCATTTAAGGGGACTCAAAGCAGCTGACAAAGCTTTCTATTCTTCTCCCCTATGAGATAGGTGGGGCTGTGAGAGCTCAGAAGAGCACTGTGACTAGCCCAGGGTCACCCAGCTGGCTTCATGGGGGAGGGCCGAATCAAACCCGGTATTCCCAGATAAGAGTCTGGCTCCCTAACCACTAGACCAAACTGGCTTTACCCAAATATCTGATGAAGTACCATAATGATCACATACAACAGGCTGGTGTAACTCTCTCAAGATATTCTTAACTTGCAATGCTTCCAGCATTCAGTGTTGGGATCCCAGAAGTGACGTGATTTGCGGGGAAGTGTCTTTCTTATCTGAATAATTCTGAGCAACCGGAATGTTTATTCTTGGAGAGGAAGGACCACACTAAGTCAAACACACACAATCCATTCCAGGGTTCTTAAAACTTTTAAAATGTGTGCATAATTAAAATTATTTGTGGAAGAAGTGTGGGTACATGGATTGGAATTCTGAAAAAAAAAAAGTTGGTGCTAATCACAAAATGTCTTGAAATGAACAAAGAGGGCTTGCTTGCATGTTTATATTATAAAACGTGTCTCTTTTGCTGCATGCAGGAATCACTTTTTCCACTATATTGGGATATTTCAGAACAAAGCATAGAAATTCTGGAAATCCATGCTTTATTCTAGAACATCCAAACACAGTGGGGGGAGGAGGGGGCTGTTCAGAGTGAAAGGATGAAGTGTGATCCTTAGACTTATCACTTCTTGCAGCTGCAGAAAAGAATAAGAATTATTCCAAATAAGTAAATAAAATATCTACACAAAAGACTTCTCAGCTTGCTTCAATAAAATGCCTGAAAACATCCTGGAATACTTCAAAGAGAAAAAGGAAAAATACTTGAACAAAACATTGACCTTGTTAATTTCAGCTGTTTCAAATTACACTGCAGTGAATGCCAACCAAGGTTTAATTTAACACGGCTGCCTCTAATAAACAAAAGCAAAACCTTTTGTTTCACTAAATAGCAACACGCACAAATATGTATTTTGCTGGCTCTATAAATAAAAACTAATAATGCCAGACAGAGGCTTACCATTAATTCTTTCTTGATCTCTAACCATTTGTGCTATTCATGTGCACAAGCCATAATATTTGGTTCAATTTCTTAGTGAACACTCTGTAAAGCAGCCAAACTCAGTCACTGCTACAAATCCAGAGGCCACCACCTCCTTCAGCTTACAGAAACAAGCTTAATTTCCTCCTCCTTCTCTGTTCACTGGAAGGGAATCAAAAGCTGGCTGATTCCCCCCCCCCTTTATTAGAAATGAGTAAAATTTGCAGACTTATTGGATCTCCACAGTGGATAAAGTCTACTATTTAGACTTCTGAAGGGAGTGGTCAGAATCCAGTGAAATATGCAAGAAATCTCAATCAGAGGTACTGATCAAATGATCAGTTTAAGGACATTTCCAGAAAGACATGTGTGCTTAACATGTCCACCAGGCCATAAGGAGAGACTCTCAAGAGCCAAAATTGCATTTTGAGTTAAGGTGGAGCCATGGAACTATACAGCATTTCATCCACACTAGTCCCCTTGCACTTCTGAGGCCTTTCTGCATTTTGCTTCACATCCACCGGATGGGAGAAGTGCATCTCCAGTAGCGTGTACTAGCATTCACACTTGCATGCCTAACCAACTCCCCACACTTTTGGATGCTCACCTGCTTCTGGTCGTGTGTCTGGGTGTCACCATCTTTGGGCCACCTTATGCAACTGCGTGTGCATCAGCTTCATCACCAGGATAACAGTAATGCACCATGCATACACAGTCATGTTTGGGGTCACCTAACATGCCAACGTGCTTTTGTAATATGTTAGCTGACTCCCAGCGCCCAGAAGAGAAGCATATGGTTCCACAGCTGGCTGGCAAAGACCAGTTGGATAAGCTTTGATGCACCACCACTAGTAGGTGCTGAGGAAGCTTCTAGGAAGGAAGGAGACATTTCTGGATTGAAAATGCCTCCTGAAAGCGCAGATGCTCCTTACCAGAAGCTATGTAATATATGCAAAGAGGCCAAGTGAAAACTGGCCTCTGGTTTCATTTGCAGCTGCTGATTTCCCCTTGTACTTGCGGGGCCACAGCACTGTGACCTAGTCTCTGCTACCCTTAGGGTGGGTCTCACACCTCCTGACTTGAGAGGAAGTAAACAACACACATGCTAGTTTAGCCTTAATTTGACCATCTATGGCCAAATTACTTAAGACTTTTCACATGGAGTCATACTTATCACTTCAGGACAAATGTCACCAACCCAATCAGACTCCACTGGAGACAGCAATATCCTAGAATGCCTTCATCTCAAAGACAATTCTAGGAGTTTCTCCACAAAAAAAGTTAAGTCAATTATTCTCCCCCCCCCTTTTCATTCTGTCTTTAACATTTGAAAAGTGTATGGCTAGGGTCTTTTCTTCAGTTATTGAAGTAACAGTGGCCCTGGTCACCTGAGGGTTTTAGGTCAACCTAAGTTGGTCCCCAGGTCATGTTACTTACATTAATTTCATTTAAGTCATTTTCCTAACTGGCCTACACCCATTGGACCATCCTAAATTGTAGTCCTGTTTTTACACAACTGACCCCTGTGTAAGCTTCCTCCTTGTGTGAGCGAGGGGAAGGGGTAAAGGAGGCTGAACCGTGCTGTGGTGGGTGGGGTCCAGTGTTTCCTTCAGCCAATCAGCACATATGGAGTTCATGAGGCACCTCTCCTTCCTCTCCTCAGTTTATGTGTTGATTCCTCTATCTAGCATTTTTACAAATTAATTATTTACAAATTAATTATTACAAATTAAAAAATTAATTGCAAGGAGAAGAAAAGTACATTAAAAAGGAAGGGGGGCATGGAAGTTGGAGAGCAGGCTTAAAAAGAAATCGCAAACACACACCCTCAGCATCCAATAAGAAACGAGATAGATTTGGTGTAGCAAAAGGGGTGGAGAGCCAAGAGCTCCAGGGAGGAAACCCAGGCCAAAGACCACCTATATCAATCCAGGTGTGACCAGCACTGGTACGATCTCACTTTGAACTCAAGAATAGGCCATCCAGTGTTAGATTTGTGTGACCAGGGCTAGTGGAAAAAGTTAAGAACTTTGACAGTACATATTACTTAAAAAGGGCTAGGCACATTTGTTTTAAAAAGGGACAGCATCATTCTCAACCAATTTCTCCAAATATTAAGCAGTTTGTATTGCAATCACATGTGCAGCTTTGTCAAACAACAGGAAGTTGATTGCCTGTGGTGGAGACTTTCTTCTCTAAATTATCTTTTCTTTCCTGAACTTCATTATGTTTTACAAATACCAGATCATTTAAATGAAGAGACCTTTCCATTAAATAAATTGTAATCTCACTCATGTACACTGGAACAGTTTCCACCTGGATCCCAGGAACTGGGCTAGGTGCCAATGTGGATATGACGTGCACACTCTAGATTGATCCCAAGAAGGCTAAGATTCCCAGGGAGCACTTGATCCAGGTAATACCTGTGGCTGTCATACTCACCAACACAAAATAGTACCAAGGTGCATGCCAATGGGAGGCCACTTTAAAGCACTCTTCCAAGAATTCCTGGCAGTGTACCAGCCCAAGGAGCATTTGGGACCCAGCATCATTCTGCCGGGCTCCCAAAAATGACCATAGAAGTTGGCCATTGACACCATGACTCAAACAAAACAAAACATGCTATGAATCTTTAGAAGCAGGGGAACTTTCATTTCCAGTCTCTGGAGCTAGGTCAGAATTTGCATCTGTTGTGCAGAATATATCAAGTCAAGCTGAATTCAGACATAACAAAAGGGATGCCTCAGACAGACTGTGTGGCCCTCCTGTTTCCAAGCCACCTCTAATTCACCTGTTCTAGCACAGAATGAACAGGAGAGGGGAGGAGGTGCAGACTGGTATGTGAACAATCCCACCTCACAGCCTTCTCTAAGCCATTTCAGGACACATCCCCATGCACATTTTGGTCCAAATAGAAATCGGGTTTGGCAAGGGATGTCCCCATGCATTTTAGATTTGGTCCAATTTCCGTGGACCAAATCGCCAAAACCAGGACCAAACCAGGACAAAATTTGGTACTGGAAAAAACAGGTTTGGGCAGAGTTTGGGGGTTCGACATGCATTGCTTTGTGAGCAGAGCATGTGCATGGGGACAGCCCTGGGCTATTTGAAGAGGAGATTGGCGCTCATGTCAGTGGGAGATGGGGTTTCATGTCCTATGCTTGCCATTCCTGACCTGTGCATTGGAGATCGCAACTGCTGAGAATTTTGGGGAGTAAATGTGTACTTTTGGTGTTAAAGCCTAAATGATGAGGGAGTCAAATGGCCTTTGCTTCCCCACAAGACTCTTTAATACAAGTATTCCACCCTCCGTTCCCCGATTGCCAAGGTAGGTAGGATAATGGCTTGATTTTTCTCCATTTTAAGCTTGCCAGTTGTTCTTGCAGTTCTCGGGTGGAGCAGAGGTGCACAAAACCGCTCAACCACTCAACTGCTGCCAAACCTTGTAGCTGCTTTGGTTTTTAAAAAATTATTATTTTTTCAATTTGGTCCTGGTTTCTCTGTGCCACTAAGGGGGAGGATGCGACATTTGCAGCAGGCAGCACAGGGGTGAGGCGACATCAATCTGGCTTCCAATGAGGAGAGAGGGGGCAGAGAGGAGATGGTGATGCTCCCCCATGCCAAGGTTTGGCACGGTATGCATGGGGACAGCTGAATCTGCACCCAGCCTGCATTACCAGGAATGGCATGGAGATGGGCAATATTCGATCTTGGTCCTGCACCTGGTCCAACGCATGCCCAAACAGACCCAAACAGCTTTCATGGGAACACGGCCTCAGAGATGCTCTCTTTTTTTTCTGTGTCTGATCACAGCCACTGTGCCCTCCAGTCTACCTTCCTGGCTTTTATTACTTGATTCAGACAAGAAAGGGTGCTCTGAATTCCAAAGAATGCAGAAACAGCCTGGATCTTCATCGCCTGCCAAGCACTAAAATCTTAAGCCAAAGATGACTGTCTTCTTTTCATAGAAACTTCTATACAGCTTGCCATGATTTTACAGATTTTTTATATAGTTGACTCACAGTAAATATTTAAAAGCCATATTGAAAATCCAGGCATAATATCGAACTTTAAAACCTATTATTAATTTATTTACATTTTATCAAGGGAATCTGACTTAGTAGTAAACAGAAGGTGCAATGCTTTGTATAAGAGCTGGTGAGAAAATGAGGACAAAGCTCATAAATAATGACAAAAGAAATATGTGATGCCAACATCTGGCACAATCCAGTATGGTCAGCTATTATTTAATGGAAACAGATTTAAATTAGTTATCTGTAGTACAGATGGCTGTGCTTTATCCCACACTTTTACACTCCGTTATTTTAATTGCTTAATCATAATAAATCCCAACTATCAAATTTTATATTCAATCTATGTGGGAGTGGAGTGGAATTATAAAATGAACATTCCAGATCTGAATCTCCCTAGATCCATTAGAAGCCAGATGTTTGTATGCTAGCAGTCCCTATTTAGGTCCAAATTAGACTTGACGGCTTTCATGCAATTAGCTATATATGTGTGTCTCTCAGAACCAGCCAGACCAGCAAATTTTACTTCCTAAGGCAGTTACCACCATTCAATAAGCAGCAGATGGGTTTTACTTCAACTCCAGAAACAAGGAATTATCCCTCATCACACCTGATAGTAGCATTCCAATGTAGAAGCAGCAACATAGATGGCACACAACAAAACAGCCAAGAGGGTTGGATTCCTGAAGTCTGTCAATCTTTTATAAAAATGATACTGTGCAGCTTCCGTGATTAATTTCTAAAGCATACATTGAAGGCACAAAAATGCTTCAATCTGAATTACAGCTATAATATGGGCAGAGCATCTTTACTCTTCCCCTGTTCCAGACTTTTCCCCATTCCATAGTTTCTATTTGCATTAGGAAAAAGACTCCCACCAATGCCAACAAAGACATACCCAATGCAATCTAGATCTGAACCGTTCACAGTTAGGCACACTGCAAGAGTAGATGGGACCCATATTAGGAATGGGAAAACATTAAACTCCTCTATCCATTTCAGATCCATAATCCGTGTGGGTCCAAGCAGAGACAGCATAAACAAGACAGTGAAGAAGGATTTGACTGATTATACAATAACCAACTTGCTCAGATCATAAGGGAAAGTGGTCACACCTTCACTTTAATCCTTCTTCAGGCCATCTTCAGGCCCCACCACTCACACCTTTTTAGCTCTATCCATTTTATTTGTAGACTTTTCTCCCTTCAATTGTAGCTGCCTGAATTCTGATTTTTTACAGGTCTTAAGCCATTATAGAGTGTTAATTCATTTTCAATTTTGGGATGTGGTCGAGGAAGAGGACTAAAGAGGGCTGAACTATATTGTAGTAGGTGGATACTTCTTTTTTGCCTTCTTTTTTGCCCAAGGTGTGATTACGCACTGTTGAGTCACAGTACCTTTATCCTATCAGAGTGCAGGGGTGTTGTAACAGTAGAAAGGGGTGGAGCTCTAAAAATGTCTCATAAAGGAGTCTCAGGATGGGAACAGAAAGGTACGAGCATAGCAACCCAAACTGAGGGCAGACCTGAAGAAGCATTATCAGGTAATGGGTGTGGGCAGAGTTATTGCATTTTGAGTCCTGTTACTTAATAAGACGGACTATTTCAGCAAGATGTGACCATGACTCTAATGTGTTAGAGTATGCTAAATATTTAGTTGTTTGTGTTAAAGTGCATTTACATGAACATAGATCATCTGGGCAAAACAGCAAAGCTACTTTTTAAACATTTATATTTTTATTTAACTTCATAAACAAATAACCAATTAAAGCAAAACTGAACGATAAGATTCTACACAGTACAGCTCTGAAAACTTTTAACAGTTGAAAATTATATAATTCATTGGAGAATATTGCCTTGAAGAGAAGCCCAACACTTGAGTACCTAGTGAAACCACATTTTAAAACAATAAATTTTAAAATTGAAGAAGGTGAAGAATAGGCTGGAACTAGCTGATTGATTGACCCCATACTTTAATAAAGGAAGTCTTCATTTGCTGGCCACATATCAGATTTATCTGGCATGGAACTAATTCATTGATTCAAGATCACAAACTTTCTGGAACAAATTTTGTATTACTAACAGGTCTGCATTCTTCCAGGCTTGGGAGATAACATCAGAGCACAGCTATTTTAACCCATGTGTCTTCTCACAAGAAGGCTGCAGAACCAAGACTGTGATCGGACACAGAAAAAAAAATCTCTGGGGCACTTCTGAAGCAGCCCTGAGGAGGCTTTGAGGTGGGATTATTCACACACCAGTCTGCCCCACCCTAAACATTCTTTGCTAGAAAAGGTGGATTGCAGAAGGGTTGGGAACATGAGGGCCACACAGTACTGTCCCTGAAGTTGTCTTCCTTTTGTTATGTCTGAACATGGCTAAGGGTTAGCTTTTATGAATAGGGATGAACCTCACAAAGAGCTTCCCATCCAGCATAAAAGATACAGGTTCAAAGCAGGAGACAATCCAGCTCACTGAGAGACAGGATATGTTTCCAAGTGCTGGCATCCCCCCCCCCCACCTTGTGATGTGCCATTTACATCTACAAGCTTCCTTTTTGAGGACAGGACCATTTGGTGCTGCAACTGTACCTGTTTGCTTCTTCTACACCAGTGATGGCAAACCTTTTAAGCTTGGTGTGTCAAAATTCGCAAGAAAACCTAGCTTAACTCGGGTGCTGTGCAACATCTAGAAATATCCATAATTTTGTGATATTTGTAGCTCTAGTAAAAAAGTTATATTTTTGATATATGCATTTTATTAAAAGCAAAAACAAATAATTCTTTACATTTGTGACTTTTGTTGCTGAATTTCGTTTGCTAAATCTTCAATTGAAAGTTGGTATTTTGTACACTTCAAGAACAAGCAAGCACTACATGCCCAGGTGCCAGGGTGACCATGTGTGACACCCAAAAGGGCTTTGCGTGTCACCTGTGACACGCATGTGATAGGTTGGCCATCACCTTCTCTAGTCATGTATAAAAAACTATGGCTCCTGTAAGCTAAGGCTGAGAGAAAAAGACCATCTCAGGCACTGTTTTTGCTTTACTAACAATTAAATTGCATTATTGTTATTTTTCTTACATTTTTACATTTTGTATCATTCGTAAAGTGGTTACTTTTTTATTTATTAACCTACTTGAACAATGTTTGAAAAGGTGATACATAAATAAATTGATTAATAGCATAAGAAATGCCCCACTGGATTGGACAGAACCCATCTAATCCACCAGGCTAGGGATGTGTATGAACAATTTTGCATTTGAAAATTTGATTGAATATTCAAATTTGCAAATTTTTGCACCAAGTTAACATGCAGACAGTTGAATGGTCAGACATTAGATTAAATCCTGGCTACTATTATGTGGTGTTGAAGGTGTGAAAAAATAGCTGTGTGGAAATTGGAAGAGCGCTTACCAGCTGGCTGGTGGCAGCTGTCAATACTGTCAATACTGTCAAATATGGCAAGAACATAGCAAATGGCAACAGCAAGGTGGCACACAATTGTGTTTCTTGTTTCTAAGGGAGCCTCATACAGTCCTGCACACTCCATAGTCTTAGCTACTGTTGAAGGTGACTGCTTCCCTTCCTGTGGCAAGGGGAAGGAAACAGTTTACACTGGTTTACACTGGAATGACTGGTTTACACCGAGCAATAGAGTCATGAAGTGAGTCATTTAAAAATATTTGTAAAATCATAAATGAGTTGAAATTTTTGGGATGCTTCAGAATAGCCACCACAACATCTGGATATTAAATGGTTTTTATTCCCCCACTGAGTGTCGCTCAGTGACACTCTTCCATAGGTATACCTTCCAGTGGTGGCAAGTACAAATTTAGTGTCTTGGGAAGAAGGCTTTCTGCTCTTGGATGTGATAGTGCACTGCCCAGTTTGCCCTTATGGTCCTGCTGTCCCAGTACATTAATAGGCTGCACACACTATGGATGCTATTGCTTCTGCTTTATTTGTCTTGATTTTTTAACTTTTCAAGGATTGAATCAGGAGAGCAAAAGCATAGTCCCATTCATTAAAGATATACCATGAATGTACATGCAGGGTTTTACAGTAACACTTGGTATATACTGTTTTATACTGTTGGACTCCTTCACCAACCAACTGGTCTGTGCAAGAATATCTCCAAATTTTGAGATTTGTAGGTACCAAATAATGGATGTTTCCTGGTAGATTCATTGAAATGCATTAACTATTCAAATACTCAGTGCAGAAACATTTCCATGTCAAATGCTATTTCCCAAGGTCCACATCTTAACCTCTTTTAGTATGCTATAAGAAATTTTATCTTCCCACAGTGTTGGAAGTGAATCATAAAGTTTTAATTAAATGAGGTAATCTTAGAACTGAGCCAAAATGTTTATAGACTTTGACTTTCAATTCAGAGGCACAGCATTTCCAATCAGGGGCAAACAGCACCTCCGAAAAGAGAGAAGTAGTAACTCCAAATGGTGTGCGTGAGACCGTGTAGTTTATCTGCTGTATGAATCCACTGGGGTTACTGTTACATCCTTCACTTAGTGGGAACATATGAAATATTTGGAATATATTATCAACAGCATGTGGACCGTGCACAACCCCCTTTCTCTTTCTCATCTCAATCAGAAACAGACTGGCTATATGAACAGGTTGTGTGAGGGCCAGTGAATGAACCTCAGTATAGGCAAGATATATGTTTAGAATATGATTGGGGCAATAAGTGATGTTGTATGTTGTTGGTTTAAACTTTTACTATACCATTTTGATGTTCCATTCATGGTTTTATCATCTGAATGTTGTTTAATTCATAAGCTGTTTTTGGACTAATTCTGTAAATCCATACAGGAAAAAAAATGAAGTGTGTAATCAATGTTGTTATGGGCATTTAAGAAATGTCTGCTTACTGGATCTAAACTTCAATAGACACCGAGCATATTCTTTAGACCAGTGTTAGAGGTATATAAATTAAAACCATGCTTCAAGATTTGTAAAGCTTACCAACAGCGGAAATGATACAGAGATTCAAAATTAAAACATTGAAAAAGTAATAAGAAGTTAACAAGCCACTATAAAAGTTATTGATTTTCTTTTGAAACCCAGCTTTGTGATTCACCTTGATGCAACTAATTTACAGAAACGAAAATAAATACAGAATGGCATGTTTGAATTAGACTGCTGTAAATATGGATTCAAAGTTAAAGTCATTCATAATAAAGTATGATTTTAGCCTTGAGTTTCCATAAGGCAGAGGGAAATTATACACCCTATGACAAGCAAAATGATTACATTAAATTGTTAAGGAGCTTACGTTTCTACCAGTTTATGCTTTGCACAGCAAAGCAAATAAAGCAAACAGAGCCCCTGGTGGAGTCAGACGGTGCCAATTTGCTTGTAAACCAGCATGAAATTGGGAGAGCAGTGGGCAAATTTGCAGAGCATTGGGGCAACACTATGTATTTCTTTGCCAAGAAACCTGCCTAGTGTTTCCAGATCAGGTTTGGGTGTACAGGTATTATAAGAAATTTTCACTGCAAAACCCAAATTTGAAATATATAGGGTTTTGATTTATGAATTTGGCTTTATAATTGGCATAATTAGAAGCTAAAGGCAGACCATGAAATGTGGAGAAGTCTGAACATAGCACGACTGACTCCATATTGGGCTGAAAAGACAAGCCTGAGATTTAAAAAGGACATATTTTTCTCTTTCTCTCAAGTTACAGGCTCTCTGTATGCAAGAGATGAAGTCTGAGATTTAATCTTGATTAAATCAAGAAAGAGTGCTGGCACCTGGGAAGCCTTTGTTTTTTCTCTTTTTGGGGTAACAGATTTTTAAATAATGAAGAGAGAGAAATATATATAGAAACTGGGACAAATTGGTTTGCCTAATTTTAATAAAATGATAAAGAATACAATGGAATGGATTTTTGAAAAGATCTGGAGAAATTAAAATAAAATTAAGAATTTGGAATTACTAGCCAAACTGGAAATGGTTTGTTTAAAAAGTCACCAGTACTAGGATGTTAAGATTTCACATTTGCCATGACTCATTTTACATCTTAATAAAGATGGATAAGAGTTTACTCATGTTTACATGCCCTGAGTGAATCAAGCTGAAGCGATTAGGTTAGCCAGGAGAAATGGTAATTAGAAACTAATTTAAGGTACACAAGACAGTAACTTGCAATCAAACAACCACACAGTTAGTTGCAATCAGTTTCATATCAATAAGAGTTGAGTTTTTCCTTATTTTCTGAAAGGAGAAACAAGTTTAATGGGTTTTGGGGGGGAATTATTTAACCTTATTCTTTGAAACAAGATGGTTTTATATTCTATTCATTTCTTTTTCTGTGGGGTTTCATTGTGGGCATTTTCATTGTGGAACAGGGGAATGATTAGCTCAGGTTTCCTCCAAGGCTTGATTAACTCAGTTTGCTGGCTAGCTTGATTGGATTAGCAAAGGTGGGATTTCTTTCAGTGGCTAAAATCAACTTAGGCTGCATCCCCAAAAGACTTATTTGCCTCTCTACTGTCCCTCTACTCTCACTCTGTTGAAGTGGACTTTAAAAGTGCCATGCAAATCAGGAATAAGCGTCTGCATGAGGCTCAGCAAAATGTGCATTTTTAATGCACCTTCCGTCCCCATGGGAGCCGTGTTTTCTTTGCGCGCATCTTTTTCTCCCCGCCCCTGCTCTTGCTGATAGGGTGCCAGCGGGAATGGGGAGGGACTGCACTCGGCACAGCCACAACCAGGAAGACAATCCCTGACAAGTCCAAAGGAAAAATAGCCATTGGTTCTCTGTTTGTCTCCCAGATCTTCCACCCCCACCCCCGAAATGGCTTCTCGTGCCGGCAAACATTCACTCTCACCACTTTCCCCTGTTATCGCTGTCAAAATCCACCCTGTCCAGCGCACGATCACTCATTCACTCACCACTTTCCCTGTTATTGCTGTCAAAATCCACCCCTAGCAATAATCCACCCATTTCACACCTCATAGTGATTGCAACAATATTGCAATTCTGTGTGATTCTGGCTCTTTAGTTCTGGGCTTTAGAAAGGGAAGCTGCTTGTGTTACTGCTGTGTGTGCTGGCGGCAATCCCCGCCCCTTTTGCCACTGAGCATCCCCAAGGTAAATGTTGCAAGGAAAACCTGCAACTTCCAAAAAGAGCTCTGAAAGTCTTATTTAAAGGGCACATTTTTGTTGCACATTTTCCTCATTTTGTAGCTCTGGAAGTTCATTAAAAACCCTGGCATGGGGGCGCTCAGAGGCAAAAGAAGAGTTTTAGCAGACTTTAAATTGCTTGGGACAGGGCCATAGCCTGAAAAAATAGTCTTTTCTTGATTTTAAGACTTAACTCAGCAGAAATAAAGTATTTGGCTTTTGGATAATTTTTCTGTGTTAAACAACACTATCTTGCCTTACCTGTATTATTTGTTTCATTATAAAGTGTTGATGAAATCTGGGTTAATTTGTAATATATTTGGTCATGTCCAAAGTGTAATTTGGTGGTTTTCCATAGGAATAAATTGATTTTGGGGGAAGACACACCTCTCAAAGGGATTTATTCTGACATCACAAATTTGTCTCTGTTTATGGTAATTTTTGTTATTTTAATGCCTGTGTAAACAGTCTAACTACAAATTCCCTGGGAGTTTAAGTTTGGTGTACTTTGGGGCTTCTAATTAATCTAAATTATCCAAACATTTACTCCACATTTGCTTACACTAGAGGTGCTCATGGAGATGCCAATGCAGTCAACCAGGAGTCCTCCACAACTCTGTGTTACCCAAAAACATCAAAGAAAAATTGTCAGCTGCAGGGTTTTCCCTTTGTCAGGAAAAGTATGACTTATTGATAACTAAGAATCTCCTGAATAAGAGTACACGTTCCACTCAGCTCTCTTTTTTGTCATTAAAGATAGACAAAGGATATGATTGTGAAAAGACTAATAAAATGTCATTTGGATAAGTCATAAGCAGATGGAAGATTGAGTTTTGACAAACACATATACTGAACTGTCTTTAGTATTTTGGGAAAGATTTCTCTAGCCAGTAGTTTATAAGAGTTGTCATTAGTTAAAGAGAAGTAATAATAAAGTCTAGATATCAGTGTATTCATTAGAACTTCTGTGTGGTGCTCTGGAACTGCACAAACATAAAACTGGCCTTAATGTGCATTTAGAAGTGGAAAAAGCACACCTACGTATAATAATAACTTTTATTATAACACCCCTTCCATCAAAGGGCAAAACAAGAAGCACCTACAACCCACAACAAATGACCCAATATATATAAAATTAAACTCTATAGAAAATCAACACTGCAGTTTCTCACTATACGCTTCCCACCACCACAGTCTATAAATGACTAACTAATGTGAGTTGAAAAAAAATGTCCAACCCCTTCTGAAAGCAGAGGATATTTTCCTCCAGCTCAACATCTACAGGAAGACTGTTCCACAAACATGGGGCCAGATCTTGCATTGGTGGAACATCCAATAAGTCCTTGGCTGTAAAGCGCAGGTTCCAGGATGCTACATATCATGCCAACTGAGCTACCAAATAGTTGGGAAGATTAGAGCGCAGAGCTTTAAACATCAAAACTAGCAATTTAAAAAAGGTCCTGGCTCAAACTGGCAACCAGTAAAGGCTTCTGTAAGTGGCAGAAACATGGGAGAACAATTAGGCAAGCTTATCAGTAAACTATTACAGTAATCCAAATATGGCATCATTAGAGCCTTGACAAGCACGTGGACAGTCTCAGCTGTCCAAGCAGTTAGAAATCTCTGGATCCTTCAAATATTTAAAAGATGGAAATTGCTTGCCTTAGCTGTCACCCAAATAAAGGGGCATAAGGACAAATGGCCATCCAACACTGGGACCACTGAACAATATGAAGACACACTGGTGAACATGCTGTGGGAAGATAAGCCATGGGATTCCATGCAAAAGAGTCCAGTGACTTAAACTCTGAAAAATATGGATGTCATCAGCATATATTAGATGCTGAAAGCACCACTCTGAGACAAGAAAACCAAGAGGAAGAATATATAAAGAAAAAAGAAGAAGACCCAGAACTGATTCTTATAGCACCCCAGACATTACAGGGAACATATCTGGCATAATCCCCAAAGGGCAACTGAGTAGACAGAAATGATTTAAACTAACTTTTCCATTATTCCCAATGATGCCAGGCATAACAGCAAAATCTGATGGCCCAAAATGTCAAAGGCAAAGGAAAGAAGGATCAAAACTGTTGTTTGACACTGAGCCTTTGCCACTAGGATTTCATTTATTACACAGGTTAGGGTCATTTCAGTAGAAATGGCCTGTATGGAACCCTGGTTGAAATGGGTAGATAAATTCATATGAAGTCAGATAAGGCAACACCTGGGAAAGAGCCACTCTAAGACTTTTGAATGAAATTGAGGAACTGAAACAGGGCAACAACTGACACAAAGTGAGGGGTCTAATGAAGAGTTATTTAGCAAAGGGTGCAAAACAGCATGCTTAAAACAATCTTGGAAAATACCCCTTGAAAAAGAACAGTTCTCTAGGTGAGTTACAAACAGCAGAAACAAAAGGCAGAAGGTTCATGTAAAGAAAAGGGGGGAAAAGATCAGTAGGACACACATACAGGGAGAGAGAAAGAGAGAAAAGGTCTTTGTAGGTTTACCTGACCAGGATGGCTTTGCATACTCTGTGATGATCTAGCCACACACCACGGCACCACCTCCGTCCCAGAGCATACCAGAGCTGTGAGGCTTGAACTGCACTCCGTATGGGATACTACCCCATTGAAGTTAAGTGCAAAAAGACCCAGAGATCATGGATGACTATGAAGCATTGATATTTTCAGATATTAATATCTACATACTACAGCCTTATTTGATATCCTTACAGGCTCATTTTCAAATTTTGCATTTTCCTCATTCATGCTTAATTGCATGAGTCCTGCTGCAGTTTTGTGATATGCAATATCACACAAACAGCAACATCTGAAAGAGAAGTATAAGTTGTATAAAGATGTCATTGTGGGGCACTGTGTGTGAGCTGGGACACTAATGTTGTGAAATGTTCGGGTGATAAAACCAGACACAGATTGTAGTGTAAATGTGTTATGTGCCTTACTATCTTCCAATGGAAATCTTCACTTTCTAGCATTTAGAAAAGTAGAAACACATTACAGTGTGTGACGACAACTATGAAGAAATAACAAGTATAGTTCAACTTTCTTTCTTTTTTAATTTTTTTTTTAGATATTTTTTTAGATATTTAGTTCAACTTTCTTTATGGGAGGAACAGGCTAAATTTAGGAAAATTTCTGACAAGCTATCATCAAGTTAGGCATCTGCGTGCTGGTTCTATTGTCTGGATTTCTCACTGTCAGATTGATTAGTGGAACAGCTATACCTTTATCAATGCTTGGACACATTCAGTCTCAACAAGGTCATTTCATGTTCTTGCCACCAACATTTCCACTAGATTCTATTCAGGTTTGCATACTGGCAATTATGTTAAGTGTGGCTGACTTCCATGAAGTACATTATTGCTTCAAAGCTGTATAGTTGACCTACAAGCCTTCAACACAAAGACCTATATAGATCTAATACGATATCTGCACGGGGCCTTATTCCCAATTATATCTCAGAATAGAGACCTGCCGTCCATATGTTAGTGCAACTATGGCAAGCCCCGGGCAGGGTCTGCTGGAGTCTGAACTAGCATGAGGCTGGCAGAACCTTAGTCAAGAGGAGGAGGAGGAGGAGAGTTGGCTTTTGTACACTTTTCTCACCCATTTAAAGGGACTTAAAGAGATATAATGTGGAATAATGTCCACTGCAAAAAGGGCCAAAGTTGCTTTTAAATTTTATTCGATACCCATATCGGGACTGTGTTTGAGGCAGAGCAATAATCAAAGATGTGAATGCAATACCCTCATTTTATATAATTTTTGTATTGCCATATCCTCTGGTTACTGGCTAATATAAAATGACTATAATAAATTCAGCATCATGTCTTATTTTAAGATTCATTTTATATGGCTGTCTGCTCTCTGTTAAATTGCTATAAAATTGTTTACTAGTTGTGTTTTATTTTTACATTTTGATGGCACTGTGAGATATTATTGCCATTAATTCTTGCACTGTAATAGGGCTGTAAAAATTCTCAGGTTGGATACCTGAATACAATTAGAGCATTGAGTATTTCTTGTGAATTTCAAATCCATTTTTAAAAAACCAAGACCCCAAATTTCAACAAAATATTATTATATGCCTGTAATAAATTTGGTCCCTTTGTGAGCATTATCTATGAAAGGAAGTATGCTATTATCATCTGGGTATCCTTCTGCACTGGCTACTATAATCATTACCATAATGTACACTAAATAAGACTGATTTATTATAGTACAGTCCTCTGTGGAAGGATCAAGGACAAAATATATTGCACAAATAAAATTCAAGAACTTAGGCAACCAGACTGTGTTCTTAGTAACCCATGCAAACATATGTTTGAATCTGTTCAGAAGGGTGTAAAAAGCCCAGGACTGCTAGATGAAGGACCTAGCAATCCCAGGTTCCCCTTCATACAAAACACTATTACGAAACAGCAGAAATCACAAGGAAACTCAACTGTTCCTTAATAGCCAGGATACCACCATTTTTTCCACCTTTCCAGCTTTGTAGACAAGGTGGCATCACACTTGCACCAATGTTACTGTGGGGCACTATGTGAGCTGAGATGCTAGACTAGATAGGTTGCCTGATCCAGAAACATTCCTCTTATGCTCTTATGTTGTTATTAGTATCCATTCAGAATGCAGAATCCAACAAGGGGAAATATTTCTTCACCCAGATGGTCATCAGTTTATGGAATTTGCTGCCAGAAGAGGTGGTAACAGCTGCCAGTCTAGATGGCTTTAAGGATGAGTTGGACAAATTTATGGACGATAGATGTATCAATGGCTACTACAACGAATGCCTAGGTACATTTTTCAGGCTGTGGGGGAAAGCAGGATGCTTCTAAGGCCATTTGCGGATTCAAGAGCAGGAAAAGGTTTGACCTTGTCTCTGCTTGAGATGCCCATGAGCATTTGGTGGGCCACTGTGTGTGATGGGATGCTGGGATAGATAGTGCGACAGGATGCTGGACTAGATGGGCTGTGGCCTGATCCAGCAGGGCTTCTCTTATGTTCTTATGTCTTCAACTTGCTTGATGAGCAGAAAGGGGGAAGGAAGAAAAATCTGGTGCAGAAGGCAAATAACACCAATGAATATCATTTTAATAATGTAATGACGTTCAGTCAACAAGATATAGTTATTTGGAATAACCTTAGAATACCAAAATTTACTTTTAGTCTACATCACTCTTACATGCATGCCAGACTCTTGAAAGGTTTCATAATACTGACATCTAAAGCAGGATATGCACAAAGCTGTATTTCTGCCACTGAAGCACTTGAAGGACATAGGCAATGGACACTCCCATACCCAATTATCAAGCATCCCAACATAAATCCTGTTAGGAGCACACTTGCCACTTTTCACTGTGCAGTACACAAATAATGTTTCTACCAGCAAGAACCACTCTGCTGCAGATCCTTCCTAAGGAAGCAAGAAACATAGCCATCAAATAAAGGGCCCTTTCTGCACTTACCACTCAAGCAAAAGGACCAGATGCGTCCCTCCTGCATGTTGGTACAGTCCATGTCCCCATCTAGTAGGCTCTATCTGCATACTGGGGGCGAACATGGCTTTCTTTGGACTGCACAAAAACGGCTGCCTAGTCTGGAATACTAAAGGTCTACCAATTTTTTAAAAGGTTTACCAATTGTCCAGCAGTTGCTAAACCAGACTGCTGAGGTGTGAAAAATGGTGTAAGCCTCTGTGTCCTGAGTTAGCAAGGGACACATTTCAGTGGCACACCAGATTGGGTTACCAGAGCTGTCCTAATTGCATACCAGAGGCCTAAGTACAAATAGGTCCCTGCTCCAAACATCCAGTAAGCTTTGGGGCCAGCACAGTGGCCATCTCAGAACAACCATCTAAATGTGAATGGCATCCTTTCAGGACATGAGTATGGGTTCTGGATGTAGTCCACTCCAGCTGATCCCATCTCACTGGAGTGGTCCACCTCAGGTAAGATTCCAGGTCACAGCATACATGAAACTTTGGTCATGGTCACACCATTTTAAATCTTCTCCGATACATCGTCTAACTGTAAAGGTCATACCTTTCCATTTCTATCCATTTTATTTGTGGAAATTGGCCTATTTAGGATGTGGAATTACACATTCTACTATGGAACAGTGGGCAGAGAAATGAATAGAGAAAGGAAGTTCTAATTTCTCTTTCTACTTCCTTGACATACTTTTATAGGAACTCAGTATGGTCTAATAATATATAAGAGAGCACTAACATGCTCTGACATGTGAAAAATGAAGTTTTATTTTATTTATTCTGTTTTCTGTGAACATTTCCTTCTTTAACTCTTCCTGACATTCAAAATAACTCAAGGAAAATCAGATGACAGTTACAAGCAACTTTTATACTTAAGATGATGCTGAAAGACCCTTAGACATTTTGAAGAGATTTATTCCAGTACATCTACATTGCCCTTGTTTCACTGTCTCTGAAGATGGAAATGGAAGAATGATGGGAAACCTGCCAGTCTCAAAGTCCCTTCCCAAAATCCACAATGCATTACTTCGCTATTGTTCCATTGGTGAAGGAAAACTAACATGATATTTTATTACATTATTGATGTCATTTTCCATTATGAAATGGCATTAAGATTGTAAACTCTTCACTAAATAAGCACACAAGATGTTTTCCGGACCAGAACAGGCAAGCCAATGAAAAAATTATGCAGCCAAACAAATAAAAGAAGGTTAAAATGAATTGTGGATATGTTTACACATTCATATTAAGTCCACACTGCTTATCTCATTTTATTAAGTTAAATCTAGGGGAAAGAGAATCCAGTCCACTATCCAAACAAGCCAGACAAAATTCAGTGTTTCATTTCCTTTTCATCCACAAAGCAGGCCAGAAGAGTGTCTTAAAACATATGGAAGGCATTATAACCTTTAATTTATTTTTGGACTTGGATTCTGGCTGCATCCAGATAGGCCCTCAAGGGTCAGCTCCTGGGGCAGGAGGTGCAGCATCTGACATGGAGGCAGGAGCGGTGGTGAGCAAACAAAATTTGCCTTGGCATGCATCCCAGTCATGCTGTGAGCTGAACTCAATTTGCAGTTGCAATAGTTCTGTCCAGACCTGCTCCAGAGAACTGGAAATGTGCCAGGATGTCAGCCATTTTCAGTTCTCTATGGAAAAAAAGGCTGGGGGGGGGAGTGCTTTCTAATCCTCCCCTGCAATGGCCAGGTACAGCATCAGAAAAGTCAAAAATCAGAAAAATAAATAGAAATAATGCACTCTGCCAAAAGCATAGATTCATGGGTAAATAATGCAGAACTAGAGCATCTGCTCAATTTCTGATATGGTCTCCCAGGAACAGATTTTGATTTGTGAGTAGCAAGGCCTTCACTGAGCACGTTCACCCTTTCATTGAGGAGCAAGCCACCATCCCCACAGGAAAGAATGAAAACAGACAACAATCGTGCAGAGCAAGGGTACACCTGGAATTGCAATGGGATGAATCAAGACAGGACAAGTTGTTGTAGACAAGCCTTGACAATCTACACCTGCATTTTGGTGGAATACTGTGAATGTTTTGATGGAAGGCTGTGAATGTTTCCCATAAATTCAGTCATGAATGAGTGTTTTACAGTCACAGACCAGGAAAATCCAGACAAGTCGTCAAGATTTGTTGCTGGAAACAAGCAGTTGACCAGTTGTTCCCATAGCAATGTTCCCATGCCTGAATTTAATTGATTCTCTGAATTCTTGCCCTGGCTTCTGATGACACTTCCCCAATAATGCTGTTGACTGTCTCCCTCAAGATCAATTAATTGTAAATTTACTAGAATTCAGCTGTCCTCCTGTGCCTATGGTGGCTATATCTCATGGGCAACCCAGGCAGCTTCTGAGAAAGGCATCATCAGAATTTAATCAAGGATATTTATGTTCAAAGACTTCTCAGCAGAATCAAGGGGTTTTTCTGCACTGGGTGTGTCATAGTCTGCACCAGCATGCAGATTCCAGATTCCTATTCTGGGGTATAATCTTGGAATAAGACCCAGTTCAGAAAGTGTCAAGGTTGCACATTCCACTGTCTTCAGAGAACAGCAATAATATACACATCCCATGAATGGCTTTTCTTAAAAGCCCCAGATTCAGGCCCAGGGCCCACAGATTTTGGAATAAATTCTGTTAAAAGATGTTCCCACTTTTGCTTGGTTTTCAGTACAATATGAGGATCCTTGAGGAAATGTTATACTGGGAATGGGAAGATGAAATTTCAGGTATTTTCAAATCTTATTTACATGTCAAGCTTTCTTTAAACGGAAATGAAACTCTTGGTCATTATTAACCCACTTCCACAATAAGGATAAAACAGATTTTTAAAATTTAATTTCAGATCACATGCATGAATTTTTCAAATGATTTAAATAATTCTACTCTGTAAATTTCTGTAAATTTATGTCTGTAGAGTAGGAGTGTGCACGAATGCAATTTTCAGGATTCAATTCAAATTGAATATTCAAAAATTCAATTCAATTTGAATCTTTTAAATTCACATTTAACCAAATTCAATTCAAATTTAGCAATTTTGAATCTATTCATTTGAAGTTTTCATTCAAATTTGCTCTTATGAATGTCAACAACATTCGTAGATGCCCATACGCATCTTCCCTGGGTTTGCACACATCCGTACGCATCCGTACATGTCCATATGCATTCCGTGGTTATCATGTATGCAACCCGTTTTATCCCGTATGGATCCGTACAAATGCACACGGATGCGGGAAAGATGCAAATCTTCAAGTATGCATTGGGTACGAACCTGTACATATACAAAAGTCCGAATAATTCAAATGAATAGATCCAAAATTCAAAATCTGAATCAAAACTTTAAATTTGAATTTAAGGACATTCGATTCAAATTCAAATGTTGCAATTCAGTTGATTTGATTGAATTTCAAATGCATTTGAATATTCGTGCACATCCATAATGTAGAGTTCGATTTGGGGGGGCATTTATGCATGGACTTTGAAGAAGAACCCGATTGGTACACATTTGGCATGTACCAAATACATACCTTCCTCACTGAGGGACCCATTAGGACCCCTTTGGGATTGTGTCATCTGCACAAGCATTCATGACATTGTGACAATTCAGCAAACAACAAGGAAATAGGAATCACTGTGTACTTGGCATCTGCATGGAGGAAAGTGTCTGAATGCCTTTGTTCATAGCCAGAGGAGGAACAAAGAAGGTCTCATAGGTCTGATGTTTCATGAGAAGGTGGAAAAGATAAAGAAAGAAGCCTTTATACCTAAAGAAGAGGGATTGAAACTAAGCCAGTTCAAAATGCATTGACCTTCACTAGAGATTAACAGTACAAACTATCAGAAGAAACTGAATTGTGTTTTGCTCAACAGAGTCTATTTTCTAAGTCTTTGATGTTCGTGAAGTTTATTGAGAATCTTTGCTTATATTGTATCTTATTCTAGGTTTACTATACAAATATTACTAAATTCATTTCATCGACAAATATTACTTAAAAGAATTTTGAAACTTTTAACACCAAGGATACATTTCTAATTAGAACTGTATATTACTAAAGAGTGTTATACTTCCTTTCCGTGCTTGCTGGTAAAGCAGACCACAGACCACTATCTTCAATACCTTACAGACCAGAGAGTGCTCCCCTCCTAGTACACTTCATCCACACAGGTGGAGTGTAGACCAATCTAGGATGCTCAGAATGGCTAGTCCAGCCTACCAGTATACCTCTTTTTATCAGGGGGTGATATACTGGACCATGGAGGCATGAAGAACTGCATATTCTTGTGGTCAACTATACCATGGGAACTCATTGCAGTGGTCCAGTATACCACATAGGATCAGTTTCAAAGGCCTCTGTGCTGGCTTGAGCTGACTCAGGATTCAGAGCAGGTGAAGGGACTGGTGAGGAACAAACCATCCAAATCAAGTGGTCTTGTTCCACTACAGGAACAATTTGTTCAAATTTGAGATGGATTGCTTATTCTGGACTGAAGCAGATATCACACAGCAGCCTGGGATTGTCTCCTGCCCTCTGGTAGGGGCATCAACAGGCAATTGTGGAATCTAAACAAGATCCCAAAATTTCCTCTCACCATCTGGAGGCCAAGCAGTTCTTCCTGTGCATATTAATTTACCATCATATCTCCTGAATGTAAGTTAATTGCTACATTTCTTGTAAGCTAATAATCAAATTACAGAATCAACAGTTTCATCAAGATGGCACTTATTTAATCCAATTATTTGAACACTATGGAATAAAATGTGTCTGGATTAAGGCTGTGGTCACACCTTCACTTTAGACCTTCTTCTGTCTATCTTGTAATTGTATTGCCTTACACCTTTTCATTGATATCTGTTTTATTTGTGAATTTTCCATCCTCCATTTGGACTTTCTAGGGTGGAAAGTGCACAAGTAAAAGGGATAGTAATAAAAAGGTGCAAACATTCCCATTAGAAGATGAACTGAAGAAAGTTTAAAGTGAAGGTCTAAGTAAGTGTTGTCTGCATGAAGCTAACCTATCTTTTTCTCTCTTAGGCAGCAAATACAATTTTTTATGAAATAACGCTAATGTTCTTTCTTTGATCAAACAAGCTAATTTGGCTATTTCTGCCAAATCTGACCATTTCAGCAACCAGACTTCAATAGTTGGTAGCTTTACCAAAAACTGAAAGTACTGGTGCAGGAAAAGAAAGGTTTGCTGCTGATATTAGTTCTTTCAGTTTATTGCTTGCTTTTATATGGATTTTGTCCAGCTTTCATTAGTACTGGAATTACTTTCTTTTGTGAGTTGGTACTATAAATTGAACTGCAAACCATTAGGTTCACTATCAAGCTACTTAATCCCTTTCTTAAATGAATTTGTTCATGGGCTATACATCACAGGGCCTTTGTTTTGTTTTGTTTACAGGGATTAGGACAATGTTGTCTTTCCATGTATTGATTTGCTGGTCACAATATTGAGCCACACATTTATTCAGTTACCATACCTCTATTGTGGGCCTCTAAACACTGGTATAATGCCAAGAGAATCAGAGGCAGACAGTAATAAAAAGAAGTGAACCCATTAACAAAATTACATATATAAGGCAAGAAAGGAAGATGAAATAGCAAATTATGCTGGATGGCTGCTTGATATGCTGACTTAAGCCAAGTAAACGGTGTTTAACCACTAAATTCCTGACTTACAATGAAACCAGTAGGCTCTAAAGAGAAATTTTTTTGTTATTGTTTCCATTTTTTTCAGATTTTACTGTTTCTTATGGCTGTTATTGGAGTGACTGTAGCTCTGTGGTAGAGTTAACTGCATGGAAAGCAGAGAGTCTCAACTTAGAGCCCAAATGTCTCCCCAGATGTACGGAATGGCAAACCACTTCTGTATCTTTGTCAAGAAAACTGCATAGAGATACCCATGAAGGTTCCTGTTCAGTCAATCAAGAGTCAGCCATGACTCAGTGGTACCCAACAACAATGAATGGCCTGGGTCTTTGGACAACACTTCAGGAAAGACATTTTGCATTCTTGACTGGGTTATTGTCCTGGGCAAGTAATTTCACACAGATGCAGCTTTGTTGGTAAACAAGTCACCCAGCCAAGAAAAGGTGAGGGATGCAGCAGAAGTTCTGTCTTTGCACTCACCACCTCTTTGCATGTGCACTTTACCCTCTTCCTTTCCATAGGGAAACTTTGCCAACAGGTATAGGCCAATCCATAGGCAGTGCCGTCTAAAAACAGACTTCAGAAGAGCACACAATATGATTCTTCCCCCCATCAAAAACTATGGTCCACTTCATCACCCATGGTTCAGCTTCCTCTCTCCTCAACTGCTGTTTGGTCTAGTGGTTAGGGAGCTGGACTCTTATCTGGGAATACCAGGTTCAATTCTGCCCTCCCCCATGAAGCCAGCTGGGTGACCTTGGGCTAGTCACAGCTCTCATCTGAGCTCTCACAGCCCCACCTAGTCACTTTGAGTCCCTTAAATGGGTGAGAAAAGTGGGGTAGAAAAGCCAACTCTTCTTCTTCTTCTTCTTCTTCTTCTTCTTCCTCTCCGCCCCCTCTCTCCTCATTGAAAGCCGGATCGACATCACCCCACCCCTGTGCTGCCCGCTGCAAATGCAGCATTCCCCCCCCCCCCCGCTAGCAGCACAGAGAAGCCAGGGCCGAATGGCAAAAATGATAATGAAAAAAACCCAGCTTTTTGAGCAAAGCTGCTACGAGGTTTGGCAGTTGAGCAATTTTGCGCACCTCCACTCCACCCAGGAACCATGAGAATACCTGCCAAGCAGAAAATCAAGCCTTTATCATGCCCGCCTTGGCAATTGGGAAATGGGGGTGGAATATTTGCCATGAAAAATCAAGCCATTATCCTATCTGCATTGGCAATTGGAGAAGGGGGGTGGAATACTTGTCTAAAAGAGTCTCGTGGGGCAGTGAAGGCCATTCAACCCCCTCATCGTTTTGGGTTTAACACCATTTACTTCCAAAAAATCTCAGTGGTTGCAATCTCCAATGCACAGGGCAGGAATGGCAAGCATGGGACATGAAAACCCTCCTCCCAATCATGCAAGCACCAAACTTCTCCCCAAATAGTCCAGGATCATCCCCATGCACGGGCTTGGCTTGCAAAGCAATGCATGCCAGGCAACCAAACTGTGATGGAAACAGTTTTTTCCAGTACCAAATTTGGTCCAGGTTCGGGCGATTTGGGTCCTGTCTCCATGCAAGTTTGGTATGGTTCTGAGCATGGGATTGGCACTGTCTGTCCCCATGGGTTTTGAATTTGGTCTGCACAAAGCATGCCGACCCCTCTCAAACCATGCCAGAAGGGTGCCAAATTTGATACCCGAAAAAAGAAGTCTTGGCACGCTTTGGGGGACAGGTACACATTGCTCAGCAGGCCAGGAACATACATGGGGACACTAGTGGGCTAATGGGGAGGAGATCTGTGCTCACGTCATTGGGAAGTGGGGTGTGCTTGCTGTCCCTGCCCTGTCCATTGAAGATCACGGTCGCTGACTTTTTAAAATGCTGATCGCAAAGGCAAACTGGAGAACAGCTTGATTTTTTATGTTTCTGCCATTTCCACGGAGGTAATTCCAACCCCGTTTCAAGAATGCCAAGGCAGGCTGCATAGTGGCTTGATTTCTGTTCCATTTGCAACCCCCATTTCCCCAATCTGTAAGACAATCATAAATAAAGTCTTGATTTTCAGGTTACGGCCATTCTTGAGGTCCCCAGTGGAGTGGAGGTGCACACAACTGCTCAAGCGCCTATTGCCGCTGAACCTCGCACTGGCTTTCAACCTTTTTCAAAAAAATTAAAAGTTATTTTTATGAATAAAGCTTTATTTTAACTTGTTTCCATGCCTCCCATCCCAGTCCTGGCTGTCCATGCCGATAAGGGATAGGGGATGCAAAGCGATCATAAATGAAGCCTTGATTTTCAGTTTATGGCCATTCTTGCGGTCCTCGGAGAAGCGGAGGTGTGAAAAACTGCTCAAGCACTACTGCCACTAAACCTTGTAGCAGCTTTTGACTTTTAAAGTTTTTTTTAAGTTACTTTTATGAATGAAGCTTTATTTTAACTTGTTTCCGTGCTTCCCACCCCAGTCTCGGCTATCCATGCTGCTAGGGGAGGGGGGATACGACACAGGGGTGGGCTGATGACAATCTGGCTGCCAATAAGGAGAGAGGGGGCAGAGAGGAGGTGGCACTGTTCCACCATTCATTGTTTGGCACGGTTCTCATGGGGACACCTCCATCCGTGCCCAACCCATACCTGTCCCGCATTGTCATGAATCTCATGGGGATACCCAAAATGTGTTTCCAGTCCTGTGCCCGGCCCATGTGTGCCCAAACAGTCCCCAAAGTGTGCCAGATGGCCAGAATGGGGGCGCAGCCTTGGTCTGTGGATATCAGGCCAAATCTAAAATGCATGGGGACTCCCCTTCCCAAACCCAATTTTGGTTTGGACCAAAATGTGCATGGGGACATGCTCTTTGGATACTTTATATTCTGCCTGTTACTACTGTCCAAGATGGCTTGCTTAGACACTATTCCAATTGGGCAGAGAAGCAGTGAAGTTCAGCTTATCTACCATTGCTATCAAACCAGACCATTGGGCTGAACCAAATCCTACATTGTGGTGTAGGGTGAAATCCATGTGACTGTTAGTGTTCCCCCCTTGGGTAACAGGCTAGTCTCCCTATCACACACCAAAACACACATCTGCTGAGGGGTTTGCTTGCTTTATCTTGCATTGTGCTTTAGGTTTTCTGTACAACTGTCAACAACCAGCCTATTGCTGCCAGGCTTTTGCAGCCATTGTTGTTTTTAGCCTTCCACTGTGCATTCAATAAAATTCTGTTTTTGTGTCCCAAAGACTTTGATGCTATTACTTTCTTGCCACCTTGCCACTCTGGCTAATTCTCTGTTTTTCAAAATTATTTGGTTAAAGATCCCATTGAAGTCCTCGTACTTCAAGCTAATTTTTCCTGATATCAGTTATCCCAGAGCCCAGCTTCTAACAGTTTTCAGCAGCCTCTTCACAGTAGTGGCTACAATGTCAGGTCAATAATCAGAATTAGAGAAAAAAGTTTGTATTGCTTCTTGAAAGATTGGTCTAAAGTAAAGCAAAAAAGAAAAAAGAAAAAAAGAAGATATTAGATTTCTAAGTAATCTAGAAGGGATTAGGGTTCTTGCCTCACTTGGTACTCATGTTAGAACTCTACCTTATCACCTATGGTTGGTTTTTTCATTTTTTCATTTTTTTGTTAATTATGGCAAAGGTCTTGAGGATGGTACCTCACACCTTAAACATGCTCTCCCTGGGCATACCTGCTGCATACCTTCTTGAAATATAATTTCTCACCTGGTGATAGTCTTTTCTTTGCAATGACCTTTTCTAAATCTGTTGTTTGATTCTAGGCTACACAACAAGAGCTACTAAGTCAAACAGTGGTTTAGTAAGATCAAAGCAAGTTTCTCAATTGGAATTCCATCTTCCCCCATATGTTGCTTTCAGCTGGACAGCTATTTATCAAGGAAAATGTGGAATGTTCCTCTCTGGAGCAAGGTGCTGAACAGAGATGGCACATACATTTCTTCCAGCTTTGTGATTTAAACATAGCTTGCTAAAATAATAATTGCATCCAATATCTAACTTAAAATGATGACTATGTAAACTACCTAGAAATATTGATATGCAAGTAAAATTGTAATAAATAACATCTCTGGATAAGGTAGATTTGCAGTCAAGCAGTCTCTGCACCCATTAATAATATTTTACAGTCATAAGTTATGACTCTTACTAGAACTAGCACAATATATCTATTGCATATGGAATGAGGTAATCAAGGAACAGGTTCATTAAATATTCTGTTCTGTTTATTGCTTTCAGTAGGGAAAAATGTAACCTTGTTTTACTTTTCATCCTGTAACCTATTTACTTAGACTTCCACACTATAGAAACTTAATGTCTCAAATAGCTGCTGATGCTGTCATTGTTCCACGAAAATGAATACAATACAATTAATCATAGGCATACTAAAGAAGTCATTTTCCATCCCTTGACATATGGTTAAAGGCAACCTACTGTAATTAACAGGTTCCTTTTTTCATACCTTTGGATGTTAGCAAAAAAAAAAAGGGGCTGAAAGAACTTTCTACACAAGCAAAGGATCAGTACAATAGCACGACTTCTGCCTGCACATTAAGGATAGAGCTGCACAAACAGTGCTACACTCCATGCCAAAGCATGCCACCTGCATGCCATTGGAGGTTCTGAAAGTTGGTACCCTCCTCAACCTCTGTGCAGATCACCTGTGATTTTGATAGTCATGGGGGGAGAGTCATTTAGAACAGGAAATTGCCCACTTTCTTTTATTTGATGATGGCCACTGAGGAGACCCATAATTCCTTTCAAACGCTCCATGGTGGTGTCAGGGTCAGCGCTACAAGCGGAGACTGGTATGAGGAGCTCTGAGTGCTCTTCATCCTCACTTTGCAATTACAGCACTCGGCAAGGGTTTATGGTGGCAACAGTACGGCATCTGTGCAGATGCTGTTCTTGTCCTGCACACTGAGTCCACTGTGAGGAAGCAGACTGTGCAGACCCTACTCCCTTATGACTCATTCAAGGTGGCATAAAGCTCCTGTTCAGCTCTTGCCAGTTCCTAAGGCTGTCTTCACACACAAGCTCTAACGAGAAAAAAAAGTTCAAAAATAGCTTAGAGATGTTAGCATCCATATGCCAATGCCCATAATTGACATTAAAGGCTAGAAAATGCACTTCCAGAATGCATTATCTGGCCTTGAATGTGGATTAGATTCTGAATGGGAACACTAGTGTTCACCTGGCTCTTTTGACCTGGTTTTTCTAATATGTGCAGATGCAGCCTGGTTCCCTTTGTCTCTTGCTTCAGGCAATGCTGTCTATAGCTGTTGTACGTTATGGGCGCCATCAACATCAAGTGAACAAAGCATCTAGTGAGAGCCCAGGGATGTGGCAGCTGTATTTTGGCAGTGCCCCCTAGCATTCAGCACTCCTTGGAAGGGTAGCAGGCACCCCTGGAGGCATCCTTCCCACAGACAGTAAAAATGACTCTGACAGTGCTTTCTGACCATGAGTGGTCATAATACTGCCATAAAGATAGGCAGCCACAGTGCAAGTGATCTATCTTTGCAATGCTCTGCACAACCCGGTTTCAGGACATGCCAAAAATAACTGGTTTTCAGGGCCATTTCCATCAAATCCTGAAATAGGGCTGGGGTGTATCTTTTAGACTGGTGAACTTTCATTCTCTCACACTGAATATTATAATGTGATGATGTATGTGGTGTGTATACACTGTGAGCCCCAGCATCTGAGGCTTGGGTAAGCATTCGGACCCAGCAGGTGCAGCCATACATCTACCAAGTATGGAAGGCCACAGTTTTATATTGATTTATGCCGGCTGTCAGTTCAATACCTCAGATGCTACATAATACAATGCACCATCCAGAAATACAGCTTCATTTGGAAATTGGTTTCCATATATCTAACCCTTGCTAGATGAGGATGCACACTTAAACATTTCAGATAAGAAGATTATACTTTCCACAATCCAGCTTCTGGCTTTATAAGTGTTAAAAAAATACATTTCTTATTCTATCACATAGTTATCCCTTTGAGTGTGTCTACATGCTGAAAATACTCCAAATTTAAGCTTGTTTTGCCACGGAGTGTCTCCATGCACAGCTTTACTCCAGGCTATATGAGGCACAAAGGAGGAAAATTCCACGGCAGAAAAAAAATCCCTTTCAAACAGTATTCATCTGACTTAGGGGGAAACCAGTGGGTGCGGGGGGGGGGGAGAGAAAAAAAGATGCAGACTCACAAAGGAAAGTACAATTTTAATCCATGTTTCCCCAAACCACATGGGGACTCTTTATTGCAAATTACAACACAGATTTTTTTTTTAACTCGCACAACAAATGAAGCAACTGGCTTGCATGGAGACGCGCCCTTTGTTTTGGTAGATGATGTTCTCCTTTGGCAAGCCCTGTAGTGGAGTGACAGCCAGTCCGTAGCAATCTGTGGGGGTCAAGAGATCAGTCCAATCCAAAACGGCACCAGACCAAAATGCAGATCACCAAGATCAAAGTGAAGCTTGTATCAAGAGCCTCGTCCCACTCCAATCTTCTTCACAAATGTGTTCTATGAATTTCCACTGAACTGCACAGGTTGAGAGAGCTGGTATAACTGGAAACTTCTATTATCACCCAAGTTGGATACTTGGATAAGGTACACTGATGGAAATGTGGCTTCCAACCATGTTTCCGTACTTGGCTAGATGGAGCAATGTGCACCTGTAGCAAGCCAATAATTTGAAATCCTTCATATTATAACAAGGAAAAAGAGGAATGCCTGTCAACAGCTAATTGGTAGGGAGAAGCAGTGGACAGATTCTCTTCCCCATCCCTATGACACCTTTCTAAATTCATCCCTCATACAGGTGGTACTCCAGATGGCTGGTCCACCTTATAATTTGGCTCTGCCGCCATCCCAGTTCACCATATTTGCCAATCAGCATTCAGTGTCAAAAAAGATGTGCTAATTAGCTCCATATGAGTAATGAGTGCACCTTGGTCCTCAGGCCTTGCACTACAAATTAAAGGAGCAAAGAAAGTAAGCCTGTATGCTGCTTCCTTTCTTTAACCGAGAAACAAAATAACAGATTCATATTTACTTTATAAAGTAATTGAATTAGATCTGCATCTTATTTTTACAACTGCTAAAAACAACAACAGTGCAAGCCCTACGGCTTTCCTGCTTTCCCCTTTCTCTTAGCAATTTATTTAATTCCCCCCCCCTAAAAAAAAGCTGTTTTAGGAATTCAAGGATCCTTTGAAGTAGCATGGGATCTATTTCCAGAGCTGTAGATGGAGGAGTGTTGGCAGAAATCACCCAGCTCTTCCTCACTAATGGAAAAGCAGCTTAGGATCCAGGACATTTTTTATAGATAATGAGTGAGATGAAAGTATGTTTTTTTTAAAGGAAGAACTAGCCAGAGAAGCCTGAGAACACATCAAATGCTTGTTTGCCAATCTGCTATTCATGTTTCAATGTAGCATACTCCTTTTTAACCAAGTGCTTCCACATTACCAAAAAAGGTTTTCACCGTAAAGCAGCATAATTTTAAGAGAATAAGCAGTAACTTGTGCAAACTATAGTATGAGTCTATGATTTATTTTCCCAGCCATTTCACACAGCTCTTTCCTAAACAGACGTTTCTTGTGTTTTATTACAGTTTTGTTCCATTGAGTCATACTCTCAGTGGGTTGTTGCGTCTGCATTTCACTTTGCTCCTGCCATTAATTACCTTGTGGGGCTCTATCATGTCTCTCATTTATAACAACGGCGCCTGCTTCTACTGCCATAGTTAGGGGCTTGCCAGTGTTTCCATTAGAAACATCATCTCTCTGGGGCACTTAACTTAGTTATAAAGCTCTACTGTTGGCTGAAAATCAAACTACACAGCTAGACTACCATAAAGCTTTTTTCTTCTTCTTCCTTTAAACAGTGTCAACTGGATGATAAGCTAACTCCTGTTGAATCAAATGTCTAGAATTTCACTGTGGTGTAAACAGTGATGAGTGGTGCGCATCAGAAAGCAAGGTAGCTAAACAAGAAGTTTTTGACATAGGTCAGAACAGGGACTCAGTGGCTCCTTCTTCATTTCTTGTGTTAGTGCACCACACAGAGTACTCTTCCCAGCCCAAATCTTGTAATTTGGATCAGAAAGGTATAGCCAGAGGTGATTGGGGCAGCAGCCACCCATATGAAAGTTCCCCAGCCTCTGAGGTTGCAGGCTGGGTTTCTTCTTCTTTGGGGGAGGGGGGATTGGCATGCCACAAACAGCCCACTTTGACGGTTAAATGGCACCAGAGTTTGTGCACTGCTGGGCCAGTCTACCTCTGGGAATACTTAGTGCCGTATTTGCACTGGGAAGCATGCAAGCCACTGGCACTATGAACACAGATGTTTCCTTGGGAAACACAATCTCCTAAGAAACACACAGACCCCACAGTCCCCAGCATCAGCTAGCATGGTTCCTAGGAACCATGTAGAAGCTGCCCCAAGGACTGTTGTTCTACACAAACTCACCTCAGAACTTATTTCTTCTGGGTGAGCCAATTTGATCTAGTGGTTAAGGAGCCTGCCTCTTATCTGGGAATATCAAGTTTGATTCTGCCCTTCTATAGGAAGCCAGCTGGGTGACCTTGGGCTAGTCACAGCTCTCTTCTGAGCTCTCACAGCCCCACCTACTGCACAGGGTGTTCAGTTGTGGGGGAAAGAATAAAAAGCTTTGTCAGCCGCTTTGAGTCCCCTTAAATGGGTGAGAGAAGCAGGGTAGAAAAGCCAACTCTTCTTCTTCTTCTTCTTCTTCTTCTTCTTCTTCTTCTTCTTCTTCTTCTTCTTCTTCTTCTTCTTCTTCTTCTTCTTCTTCTTCTTCTTCTTCTTCTTCTTCTTCTTCTTCTTCTTCTTTGAACATAAAGGATTATACACACATTAGCCACTCTTCCCTGAATCGAAATATGTGTAATGGCAAAAAGGATTCAAGTTGCAAGCTACTGGTTATGGTGGGGCACTGCCCAGTTTGTTCTAATGTGCCAACCACCCTTGGATGTGAATACTGGTAAGAAAGATCTCATCAGAACTAGTACTGATGAGTAAACAAGAGGGTCTAATAGCATCTTAACAAAGAGAAAGAAAGAAGTTGGTAGTGTGAGCTTTTTTAGGTTAAGCCTACTTCATCAGATGCTTAGCTCTGCCAACTTCTTCTCTCTGTTAGTCTCTAAGGTGCTACTTACTAATCCATAACTACAGTTATGACTTTGAGTTTTAATGAGTGTGTGATGTTGTCCAGAATTGAAGGCAATATGCTTCTAGAGATCAGCTGCTAGGGGACTGTAATCTAGGTGATGGTTTTGAACTTCAATATTAAAGCTATAAAAACAAATAAAATAGCCCATTGCCTACACACACACACATACACCGCAATATGTATGTACCAATTTCCATATGCACACATTTTGCATTTAATTCTATTTTATAGCACACAGACAAAGACAATTTTATTCATTTGTAGATCATCCCTCTATAAATAGCTGAGTGAGTGTACAGTTTGCATAAGCAGCTTGCATACATATTTAACATATGTACTTTTATACAACCATATACACTGGGATAATAACTGACTGAGTGAAAATGCTGTTCTGATACAGAACCAGACAGTGAAAATGCATAAGCACAAAATGTCTGCATACTTGGAATCAGCAAACATAGCTGAAAATCCACTCAAAACTGGACACGTCAATCCCTATATTTAAGCCCTTTTAAGAAATGTCATTTGAATGCATAATTCAAATATGCTGAGCGCTAAATTCAGCTCTAGCTTGAATGTGGTGCCTGGCTTGGCCCTGCACCTCCCGTTGTACCAATAATCTGTTCACCACACCACTTCCCCCTCCTAGTGTCGCCACAGTGTGCTTCATCATAGACAGATGGGCAGGATAGGGGCAGCAATGGGACAGGGATGAACTCCTAGCCGCCAAGGCTGCCCACCCTCAGGTCACTACCTCACCTGCCATGCTGTCACTGTGTCCTTTCTACGGCAGCTAGTAGAGCACAGAAACAGCAGTAGCTTCATCAACAGGGTGGGTGGGATGACAGCAGTGGGACAGGAGTGCGCTCCTGACTGTTTACGTCATTTCTGGCAACAGTAGTGGTGGTGGGAGAGGAGCGCGTAGCATGGGCAAATCCAGTTGCGGTGGCCGACTTGGTGGAGAATGAGTTGGATACTAGTTTTAGGCAGGGAAGGAGGGAATAGCTTGGCTGTTAGTATCTTATAACTTTGGAGTGTCAAGGATGACTTGGCAACTGTAGGAGGGTAGACATGGGCAAAGGTGGGAAACTATCTGTTGTGAGATGGATGAAAGCAGGAGGTGTTCCAAAGTTGGTTCAGGAAGGTTAATTCCTGGAACTAGATTTGCCTGGATTCCATAACACAACCTTACCTATGACTGGCAGAGGTCTTGGCCCTGTGTTTGATGCATTTGAATGGGAAAACCAGACCACTTCTATCTAACTACTCACTAGTCAGTCATTAACACATTTCTGTAGGACTTTCCCTGGGTATGTTCAGACTAAATATCTGAAAAGGGCTTTAATGGGTAGATTATGCACCTGATTGTTCAGAAAAACACAATGGAGATTTGTAATTAGAATATTCTGAGACTGAGTCCAGTTTGGGCACTTCAGAAGCAGGTTGTTTCTCATCTTCCCATCTTATCTACTGGGCTGTGAACACATTTTTCATCTAGCATGAGCAGAAACACTTTCCTACCTCAAAAAGAACCACAAATAAAGTGTCACTAGGACTACTTGTTAGAATGAAAGCAATCATCAGGAATGAGATTGGGGCACACAAAAACTGAAGCACCACTAAATCAGAAGAAAGAATTGCAGTTAAGCAGAATTACTCTCTCTATAAATCACCAGTCATTGTCATTAAGTATCATTTGTCTTAGATCAGTTCTCCACAAGGCTTCCTGATTAAGCTGATTTCCTGAGTTAGCACATCTCAAGCTAAGGGGAATTAAATTAGCTTTGCTGTTTTAAGACATAACTATCAGTTATCTGTGGTGACTAAGTGAGCATGGGATGAACCTCAGAAAATGCAACCCAAAAGATTAGATTTGGTATTTAGTAAACAGGAGCAGGGAAGCTGCTAGTATATCTTAAAAACTAGTCTCTTCATAAGAATTACTAAGTCTGGGAAGCCCCCGTTTCTCTGGACATTGCTTGCTATAGTTGCTATCATTCCTGCCCTGGCCAGGTAGTTGAAGGCTGCTGAAAAAAGTGGCCAAAAGTGTATTTAGAGATGATGGTATGTGACACTCATGTTCTTTTCCCATTTCTAAATCCTAACCTAGAATATTCATGAGGAAGTGAGGGCACACTGAAGGATGGCAACACTAGTGTGTAAACAGTCTTACCTACCATTTCTAACCCTCTCCAAGTGACCACCCACACCTATGGTGATGGAAACACCTAGGAAGCTCCTTAGTGTGACAGCCAAGTGTTTGGGGCATCCATTGCCATACATCACTCTAACAAAAGATGCTAAAAGGCCTTCAAGTGCCCTCAGCAGTGCCCTTGCTCAGATCGAGGCAAAAAACAAACAAACAAACAAACTCTGAGGATGCTCACTACTCAGTTGTTCCTGCTGCCACCATTGGCACACAGTGTTGGCAAGTGTGATCTGTGTACATGTCTGCTGCGTGCAGGTGCCATGCCAGCAAAGGCCTTTTCTAGTACACAGAAGGGCCTTCATTTTTAGAGCTGATGACTTAGTTCCATTCTGAAGTTTCAGTTCTGAAGATGATGAGGGTTAAACATGGGATGTGTGGACAACCCATGCCCCACCCCAGTGGCAGGACCAAATGTCCCTACCTTGGTATGCCTTATGCAACCTAATAAGCTTCCTCCAAGGTGCATTTAAAAAAAAAAAAAAAAAACTGCATGTGAATGCAGCCAGAGTTCATAGGAATTGCAATTGGGGGGGATCAAAACCCTACTTGGATAGTCATAGATAATATCTGCAAAGTCATGAGAGACTGGGCTTGCTGCTGCAAGGAATTGCTGCATCTACATTCTAGACCAGTTCCCAGAATGCTGTGCCTCTCAAGGATTAACTTGGATGGATATTGTTGGTGGCTGGCCTATTCCCCAGGAGAAAAACGGTTCATGGGAGCACACTAAGGGCTGACTGCTCTAAAGCAGTTTTCTAAACATCTGTCATAGTTGCCCAGTCCAGCCATGCACTGTGTGGACAGATGGGCCAGTCCAGCCAGCATACAGAGCCTGCTGGACTTTCTGAAGTATCCCTGGAAATGGAATATTGTTGTTAACCTGACAAAATCACATATGACTTGTGTATTTGTATGGGACTTGCCATAGCCAAGTGGACAGTCCCTCTTAACCCAGAGAGACAAACTGAGCCAAGACTGGCCTTCACACCCCACTCTGAAGTGCACAGTGTGAAAGTTGCCACAGATTCTCCCACTTTTCATTTACGTGGCCGGAAAGCATTCACGCCAGCACAAATAAATCCTGTTATTCATCCACAGTATTAAGATCAAGGCCTGAGGAGCAGAGAGAATGAATCAATGTTTAAGGCTACAGTTTTCATATTTAGAGGGAACTAAACTTAACTGAACATAGTGGGAGCCTTCAAGTTAGCATGTTCAGTTCTGCAGTACATAACTTGATTGGTATCCGCCATGCTTATTCGAGACAGACCAAAACAATGAATGTCAAAAAGCAGCTCTGTTTGATATGCTCCTTCCTCACAAACTGAAAACTTATATAAAATACATACATACATCCTGAAAATGCGCTGTTTTTATCTGTCACAAACATCTCGGGGAGAAAATAACTTATATACCAGGAAATAGTTATTAAGCATGGTGAAGGATTTATAATACATGTTATTACCCTCCTGGAACACAAACTAATAAGCCTCATGTTGCAGCCCTGAAGTGCTACATGTCAATGCAGCCTTGCCATAATCTATGTGATACATAATGAGTGTTTTAGAGATTGCATTTGCAAGCAGAATCTTGCAGTAGACCAGCTGGAACTCAACCAACAGAGGCAACATTCAATCTTTTTTGACTGCCAAGTAAGTTTCTCCAAGAGGCTTAAACTGGGAGCCAAGCCAAAGCATGCTCTGATTTCATAAGTTATGCTACTAGCTTTGGCTGCAATCCTATTTTATTTTTATTATCCTCTGAGAACCAGTGAAAACCACCATAAGTAAGAGCTGATTCATGTGATCATCTAAAATGCCCAGAGTTTCTGTGTGATCTGTTGCCAAAGCCCTCATACGATATGTGATAGCTGGTCATTCTTCAGCATAATGTATCAGCTTTACCTTATGAATGAGACAATAGCTGCAGCTTATCATGCGGAAAGACGGGGATCTTAACAGGTTAATAATTACCCTGTGGATTGTTTCTGGCAGCCTGGCTCAACTTTTCACTCTGCCGTGACAGCAGTTGAGTCTGGGCTGTGATAAGCACCAGGCTGCTTATAGCATCATATAGGTAATACATTTTGCTTTCTTCTTTTTTAAATTATATTTTTGATTAGCTTCATCGTTCTTCTTCCTTACCTTCCATATCATGTCTGTTTCAAAAGTGACTTTATACATTCTATCTTTTCCCTCTCTTAACCTATATTATTTGTACAAACCACGGTATTGAGGTGAGAGGGCACAGAAGTTTAAGTACACGCAAACAACTTTTTAAAATAAAAAACAGTCTGAATACATTTACATTGAATGAAAGCGAGTGGCAAGAATGAGACATTATACTCTAGCCAGAGGAATGTATAAAATGATGTTTGACCTTACACTTTGGGGAGTGGCATTGTACAACTTGAGAATGCAGAAATGGATCTTCCGTAGGCTGCCACCTCCTGGACCACAAAAGACTGCAGCATTTTCATCAGAGCCTCCTCAGTAGTTATTAAAATGCAGAGTAGTATATATGGAGTGTTTATATGCCTTCCTTTCGACAACTGTACAAATTCCAGATTGTGTACCTTGCTATATAAGGTGGAGGCTGTCCTTGGTCCAGATTATTTGATCCAGGACAAGAGCCATCTTAGGATGCCTAGGGAACAAAAAGAACCTGGTCTCTGAAGCTGCAAACAAGTAGGTTGCTCTAGCCACCCACAAGACATCCTGCAATGACATCACATGCATGTCCGATGTGGCCCTCCCTCCACTGGATGGCCAGCAACTATGAAGTAGCATTGGGAAAACATAGGGGAGTGCATGGGGAGCAAATGTGTACCTTGCTTAACTTCCTTCATGCTTACCTTGCCTGTGATGTTAGAGAACTCCAAGAAGTAACAGAATTATATTTTCCCTGCCATACTCCCAGAAAAACTCATTAACCATGATGACCAATACAGTTTCAGTGCTATAACTGGGCCTGAAGTCAGACTGAAATAGATCTAAACAATCAGCTTCCTCCAAGAATGCTTGCAGTTGAGCATCTTTGGACCCACTCCAGTACCTTGCCCATGAATGGTATATTAGCCACTAGGCAGTAGTAGCTTAGCACATCTGGATACAGAGAGGACCTTATGAAAGGGGATGCAGCACAGAGCATTCCATCTCTCAAGGAGACAGTCACCACTCCCTGGGACTATCTAGACATACCTTGTCAGCTAGCTTTTACTAGTCAAAAAGGGTAGGAATCCAAAGAGCTTGCAATCAGCCAAACCCCAGCAAACAGCTTGTCTACAATCTTGAATCGAAACCAATCCAAAATAATTGGACCAGACACAAGACAGTTCTTTAGACACTTCAACTAGACTATTCCTAGCAGTAACACCCCATTATTTGTGAATCTGAGAAAATGCCTTGCAAATTTGTAATGGTGGGTGTTAGTTGGCAGTAGCCCTTGCTTCCTTGAGCTAGATCTTAAAAGGCCAAGTGGGAACATAATGATCATAGAAAATAACTCCTTTTTTTCCTGCCACCAATGCCACATAGTAGGCACAATACGATGCACAAAGGTGAATTTTGTGAGACTCACAGCAGGATTTGTGCCAGCTACACTCTAGCCATCAACCCTCCTTCTCCCATTCCCAAACTGGGGAGTGACTCGCTGCCAGTCAGGGCCTATCCTATATTTTATATTTTAACTATGTTTTTGAACTATGTGAGCCAGTTTGGTCTTGTGGTTCGTGTGCCAGACTCATATCTTATAGTCACCAGGTTTGATTCCTCACTCCTCTATGAAGCCAGCTGGGTGATCATGGGTGTGTCACAGCTCTCTTTTTGAGCACTCACAGCCCCACTTACCTCACAGGCTGACTGTTGTGGGGAGAAGAAAGTTTTGTCAGCCACTTTGAATTCCCTTAAATGGGTGAGAAGAGCAGGGTAGAAAAGCCAACTCTTCTTATATACAGTTTCCCCCCACTGCAGTCATTATTGTTTTATACCGGTTTAGATATATGGTTCTATTTTAACATGTGTTTTTAAATGCTGTTACCCACCCTGAGACCTTAGGGTATAGGGCGGGATAGAAATGTAGAAATAAATAAATATTGATTTCATAGTTTTACTAATAATGTTGTGACCTGGGACCTACAGGTGAAGAGCAGGATATAAATATTGGAATAAACACCAATCTTTTTTGTTTATTTATTTACTTATTTTTCTATCCTACCCAAAGGACTCAGGACAGCTTACAACAAAGCCAATATTAAAAACAAACTCACTCAAGCAATAAATACAGATGTAGCCTTGTACAGATGTAGATCATTGATTGAATAAATATTTTCCACTCCATCTGTCTCTCCCACAAAAAAGAGTTTTAAAATTCCTTCTACATCAGTAATTTTTAGTATGGTTCCATTATCAACACCTGTCTAAAGCTTCTAAAGCTGTCAATCAGAATTTTAAGCCACAGAAACAGAGAACAAACGTCTTTTTGTTTTGTTTCATTTTAATGCTTCACATTTCAGTTCTGACCATTCATTGGTGCACAAATAATTCTGTGTTCACTTGTTCACTTATGAGTTGAAATTGAAATTATGAATTAATTTTGAGGTGCAAGTGATGTCTTTGCTTTAATGCCTATTTAAATATATGAAAATATGCCTATTTCCCTGCATAGTCCTTGATAATCTAAGTTACATTTAAGCATTATTAATATTTATAATATTCATAATAAATTGGTTTTTGTAAAATTATATTCTTAAAACTACATATTAAAACTTCCTCAAAACTCATAACTCACTGTGCAATCAAGAATTTATTTTATAGGTTCAAATTCAGATTATAGATGATGACACAGACAGACAGACAGACAGACAGACAGACAGACAGATAGATAGATGATAGATAGATAGATAGATGATAGATAGATAGATAGATAGATAGATAGATAGATAGATAGATAGATAGATAGATAGATAGATAGATAGATAGATAGATAGATAGATAGATAGATAGATAGATAGATAGATAGATGATTGTAGGGGACAAGAATAATGCACCACAGATACTACAACACAGGGATTGAAGAAGAGGGCAGGACCTCGGTTCCCCTTGTTCCTCCCAATCTTTCTATATTTATTTTCAAGGACAAAATGAATGTGGAAAGTGCAAGACTGTTTCTTTGTTAGCTTTGAAGCACACCTGGATGCTATCTACATGTAGAAATCTCTGTAGAATTAGTCACATCCTCTGCTTACTGTCACATGCTTTCTCCTTCTGGTATTTGAACAACTTGTTTCAGTTGCATAGTGGATGGAGTTGAACAGGCTTGGTATATCAGAAGAAAAACAATCAGGGGCGTCTTGAAGTAGCAGAGCATTACAAAGGTATAATCATATGCTTGCTCACTTGAGTCAGCCCCACTGGATGCACAAGAGTTTACTCCCAAATAAAAGATCTGGTCCTCTTCTGCATTGGACTTTGAATCAGAATATATTCCAATCCAAGGCTAACCTTCCATACCTGTTGTGGAATTGTGGATGTCCCCTCGCACTATACCACTTCATCTGCACAGGACGAGTTCTTCTGTAGTCCTTTTTAAGAAAAGGTTCACAACCAGGCCACAGCTCATAAAATGGGCTAGGAAGGGTGCTCAGACAGCAGATTCTCATAGGCCAGAATACTAGGATCCATTTCATTGGTGTTCCAGAAAGCACCACCAAAAGTGATTTGACGTGTATTTGAAACAGAACCTCCCAAGTGAGAAAAACCTTATCAGGCTTCAATATTTCATGCTGGCTTCAAATCCAGAAACTGGGGCCAATCTGCAATAGTAAAAATTGTATTGGGACAGAATAGGTAAAGGTATTGTAGATGAGACACTACATAGCTTCAGTTCTATGCAAATAAAGCATGGTAGATTATACATACATTAGCAATAACCAGCTCTGATTTGAAATGGAAGAGAAAAAGAGAAAATGATATTCATATTCTAAACATACTGTGGGAGACTTCCTACCATTACCTTCAAATGGGATAATTTCTCTAAGTGACCCTTCCCATTGTTTAGGGTTAATCAATGCTTTTCTGAGGTTTCAAGCAGAACTAGGGAGGACCAAATCACAAACACCAAAATAGGTAATCAAGGTAAAAACAGCAGCAGCACCAACAATGTGGACAATGACCTGTGCCTCCCCAAAGGTCTGCTACCCTAGGACCAGTCCCTTGCCAGGTAAGCTGCTGTCCCCAGCCCAGCTTTGTCATTTCCTTTTTGCCTTTTCTACCCTGATGGTATAGGCAGATTTCCCCTGCACACCTCACTGCCAAATACAGGCTATCTTGTTAACTGCTTTTGTAGCCCCAGCCTGAGTTTGCTGGAGAGATTGGCCCTTAAAAATAATATTTGGGATGTTTCGGTATTCTAGCTACCAGTGACAATGTGAGTACAGTTCGATTCATGAAAGAATTACCTTCTTGTCAGGGGACATGGCCAACAATGATAATTGTATTCTCCCACAATCTGCATTTTTCTGCATGATAAAATATGTTCCCATGACTTATTACATAATAGCTGAAATCTGATCAGAGTTGCCCACCTGTCTCCTACTAAAGCAAAGGTCTCACCTATCCTTGCCTTTTGCTAACCATAGGCATTTATCTTCCTGAAAGCTTTTCCCTGTTGATTTTCAAAAGTGATTACTTAAATCTTGTAAAAATTTCTTCATATCTTACAGAAGAATGTGGTTTCATTTTGCATGGGGATACACCATAGAAAAATATGAGAATAGTGTCCAAAAATGTCCCTGATTATTGAACGATAACTTCATGGATTATGTACAAAGCTACTATGTTTTTTTCTGTTATTGTTTTTGCTCTACCTATTACAATTTTCCCTTAGATCTATGAGCAGTAATTGCGTTATAATCAAATAGCACCTAGCATTAAACTTTCCTTTTTCTTCATTAATTTTGCTTCTTGCAAATATACAATTTTACTCTTGCTACTCTTTTTCTCTTCTGGTAATTTTTTCAGCATCCCACTGCATAGATCTGCTAATGTCATAGACAATTATGTGAATTAATAAATTGTAGTTCAACTGATAAAGGAGTGTTTTTGTCCAGTGTATAGAATCACGGATTCTATATGACATTTCTAAAGTGTTCTTTTATCCTCCAGCAGAATGTTTGATTTATGACATAGATACATTAGAACCTTCTAGGTTTTATTCCCAGATGCTTCATGAAAAATAAAGACAAAGCAAGCTTCTATTTGATATGACACTGGATGTCAACATGCTATTAGTTTTGACTAGAGATGCACTCTCAAGTGGTTAGAGCCACAGAGGACCACAGCAAATTTAAAGCCAATGGATAATTCACAGGACAAGGGAAACCAAAAGAAACACTATTCACAGCACAGCACAGCAATGTATTTTACTTAATGTCAGATAACAAGCTATCCAGACTTAATAGCTGGGTTAAGCATATTCTCTTAGTTTCAGAAACTACTTCATTGTGTTTAATTAACTGCACTCACAGTTCAAGAGGAAATCTATCCATCATCTGATTATCAAAGATTGAAGCACTATGATAAACTAACATTGGCTGTCTTCAGATGGCAAAAGGCATTGTGAGATCTAAAGAAGATCCAACTTTTGCTGGTACCTGGCAGATGTTAAGATCGGTCACAGATTTACCCTCATTTCTGCTGGCAGATTCTGAAACTAAAATGATTTGTATAACCAAAAGCAATTCCAGCACTTGCCCACTTTCTTTGTTTTTTCTGCACTTGGCTGGCTTCAGGATGTACAAATGGAATGAATTTTGGAAGCTGCAGGCAAATGTCAAGGTAAGTGGAAGTCTTGCAGGAGACCTGGCATCATTGATGGATTTCCCATAATACTGATATCAGATTTTTCATCTACAAACCTGGGACTATATCAAGAATGTTGTTTCAGCATCTGGCATTCCCAATACAGTCCTAGGAGAATCCTGGGTTTTAACCCACATCTGGAGCCCATGATCTCTTTACAAAAGTTAGTTTATTAACAGAAACATAAGTAGAAAATGCATTGAAACTTTGACATAGGGGAAAATGGGATACCATTTGTCATTTGTAACATACTTTGACACCAAGCCTAAAATAAAAGCAGATTGATGCAGGCTAGCAACAAGAACTCTTACAATGATACGAAAGGCCAATGTCAAGGATGAATCATCTCCTTTTACTTTAAGGTTATAGCCCACACCTTAATGTCCCTCTATGACAAGTGATAACAAATACTGTAAATTGATTTTACTACTCTTCTCAGACCTGATACTGACCTTCTTTAGAAGCTCACGTACTATTCTGTTTCAGGTTGGTTGAAGATAGGCTGCAATTAATTACCTGCAAAGGAAAAAAAGGAGAGCAAGGGAGAGATGAGAAAGAGCCCCCACATGGATGGCCACTTCATTTAATTGCTACTTGCTCATGTAAGTGTACAACCTTTATCAAGCACCAATTTTATTGTTAATATGATGAGCCTCTTAAAAACCTACTTAAAACTGGGCAGATTTAGATACTGTCTCTCACTTTTGTATCACAGTGAGAGAACTGAATAAATATTTTAAATACCCACAGGTAGTTTGTGAACGCTGTAAGTTAATGACTGCTCAAAACACAGACGATGGAGCAAGAAAGCTATAGGCAAAGCTTGTCCTTCACTACGTGGAAAACACTTATTTTTAAAAAATAATCTCGCACAATGCTCCAATTATTCTACTAGAAAAGGAATGTAAATTATATATAGTTCTGTTATTTCAGCTGCTGAAGTAGTGCTCTTAAACTTTTCATAGGCTATTGGAAACTACAAGAAACTCAGGTCTAATTTGACAGCATTTGTTTTTGTTTAGTTTTTTTTATAGTTTTATCCCATATAACCACCAAAGATCTTAGAGCTGACAATAGTGTTTTTTTAATCTCTATATTATTTCTTCTACAGAATGAGAGTGAATTTCATGCCAAATTGGAAATCAGAGCCTGCTGGATCTCTCCAAACCTAATTAGACTCTAAACAGTGTATCACATACTTACCCAACATTTTAAAAGCACAATGCCATAGGATATTAATGATGCCCACATGTGTCTGTGATTTAATCACCTGTTCGCACCTTTGCCTAATAATTGCAGTCCGTGAATTCAGGGTCTGAGAGAACCACAGGAAAAAAAATGTCACCATTCTGTGATTTCAATACTTTTTGAGAAACATTTGGGGAAAAAAAAGTAATAACAATCATTCACTCCTTTTTTTATAGCCTCCCCAACAGTCTAGCACCCAGCTTACCTCTGAGTGAGGGTTCCAGGGATAAGCCTTACGTTTTAACAATTGCTGTGATCCTAATAAAAGGAAATAAGAATGACAGTAGGAAAATCTGCAATTTAATAAGAAGGGATATGCACGAAAGGTTTTTTTCATATTCAATTTGTATTGAATCGAATGCAAAAAAAAATTGTATTCATTTGAATAAATCCCCATCATATGTGGTAGGATTCCAATCGAATATGAATGTTCGATACAAATGTTCAATATGAATCCAATTCAAATCCCCGCAAATCCCCTACATATCTGTTATGTATCCCCTATCTATCCACTCTGAATGTGCCAAAACCACTCTCAATCTAATTTAAACCCACTCCAGATCTGCTTTGAATCCACTTTGGATCTGTTGCAGATGTGATTTGGGCAGCTGCTTTCTCACCTCCCCAGGTTCACAAATGTAATGAAGCTTCATACGAATGTATCAAAACATTCAATTTGAATTTGAATGCCAATCTTTGGATGTACCAACATTAAATTCTGACAAATTTTGAGTGTGACAAATATTTGTGCACATTAGGGAATTCAGTGCACATTAGGGAATTCAGTGGAATAATTCAGAAAGTCAGTGTCAGAGAAGCTATGGAAAAGTATGTATCTCAGGCCGTTCTGATAAATAATCTTCCATAAACATTGAAAATAAGACAAACTTACTAAATAATGATTAAGAATATCCATTACACACTGATAGCATCCCTTTGCTCATTGGCTGGCTGTTAGCTAATCATCTTATTGTTGTTCAATCAGGAGGAAACAGTCTCAGCTTTCTCACATGATAGTAGAAGAATCCTGCATAGAACTTGTAACCCTATAAGCATCACCATAAAAGGAAAATTTCACTATAAAAGGGAAATTGGGTCACGTAACTAGTTCCATTCTTTCTATGATGTTTCCACAATTGGAACTGAACAGCAGAGTCCTTTTCTATTTTGGATGGCTGCACTTTTCTATTTTGGATGGCTGCACTTTTTCTTGAACACTGTTAATGGGTCAGAGGAGAATAGAATAGTTTAAGAAGATCATATAAGGTCTAGGGTGCATGAGCCTCTGATATGAAGGTAAAAGCCAATTGAAAATGAATCCATTTCAAAACAAAAGGATTCAATACTAAATTTCAAATCAACGATATCATCATGAAATGAAAGGTAGTCTGAATTCTAGCCCTGCACACAAATTAACACAGAATAAATCATCTATATATATAACTAATAAGACAGAAGCCAACAAAAGAGAATAAAATCCAGATTAGACCAAATGTCCCACTTAAATGATCAAAGGGAAAAGCAGTCGTTTCATCCAGTGTACCAGTCACTGAGTGTTGTAATGAACTAGACCGGACGCTGGATGATTGTGAAGTGAAAGCAAGCAAGCTAGCAAACAGGCAGGTTTGTCAGCAAACAGGTTCTGTTTATTGTTAAGAGTCAGGGCTCTTTATACCCTTTCACACAGCAGACAGTTACACTGTGGAAAAACACTACAAGATGCTCACAAATGGTGAGGGGGAAATCTGGACCCAACCGGAAAGAACATCCTAAATGCAAGGATGGTGCTACCTAGGAAGTGCCATATATGGTGTTATGATGAGGAAGCTCAGGGACCAATAGAAGCCTGTCTCTGGGGCTTGCTTATGCATGTGGATAGCTCATGTCACTATCCTTGGGTGCTGTACATTGTTTACATGTACTTTAGATGTTATGACTTCTTGAGGCCATCTTTGAGAGAGATATGGCAAAGTTGCTGTGACCTAGGAATTTATCCTTTGGCCCAGTAGCTAGTAACTTTTACTTTAGCTGAAATGGGCAAAATCACACCCCTACAACTGAGAGGCAATAATGCCCAAATGCACACTGTTTGTGTGATCACACATAGCATTTGTGGTCTGGTACACCAACAAGTGCAGAAAAGTCTCAGATTCAACTGAGACTCCTGGTGTTTTAGAATAGTACGTATAGCTCACTTCATTAAAACTTGAAAAATTTAAAGACAAAATTATTCTTTATTGTAGCTGAACAGCAAGATCATATCTATAAATATAATTCAGGATAACATACTTTGCCCTTGGAAAGTTGCATAGGTGTACATTTGGACATCCACACTTCCAAACAGAAAATGAGCAAACATAATCTATCCAATGTAGATAATTCACATCAGAAACAGCCTTTAGCCAAAGTTATTTTACTCTAATTTGGATGCAGAGCTTTCAAAAAGAATTAAATCAGCAACACTTGATAGCCTTGTTTGCCTACAGGGCAGACTGCCTGATAAGGTGTGCACATGCATTATTTGCTACTTTCAAATAGTAGGAGATTGGTCTATTTAAATGTATTTATTCCAACACTTCTTTTGGTTAAATGAATAAGATCCAGGCGAAAGTCAAGGGAGCATTCCCATCTGCTCAGAGCTGTCTGGCCTTCAGCATTTCTGGCCAAAATTAACACATTCATGTCTGGCGCTTGGCAGTTATCACTTGCTTGAGACCGTACAACAATCCTATTGGGAATTTTGTTCATCATTTAACTAAACCAAAGGGCACTGTGGCACATAATTGAACTGCTGCTCACCCTGCAGACATCCAGTCACCATTCTGTCTTTTTATTTTTCATCTAAGGTTTATAAAAATGCAAAGTGTTTGGGTAGCTGATGTTTGAGCAGCAAACTAGATATGACAGCAGAAAACACTATTTGTGGAAGCGAGCCCTGCCTCAATCATGTGTGAAACAGTTGGAGGATCAGATATGTATAGCAAAGGAGGCATGTGGCTAAAGGCAACCAACACCACTTTGCACCCATTACTTTGCCTATCTTCAATAGCCTTTTGCCACCAAGCAGTTCTCCCCAGTGTCAGAAAGAGGTGGATGAATCTGTCGGATTTCATTTCTTACAAGTCTCCCATATTTTTATTTCAGAATTCAGTTCACTGTAGTCTCCAAATGTTGGTCCCTATCCTTTTTCTTTTTTTAGGGGGGGAGGAATATTAACTCATTACTTTCTAAGGTCCACTTCTATAGTCATTTTTGCACATAATTTTACTTATCAAATTATTTTTATGTTTTTTAAAAAAACTCTATAGTTGACGTGTGCCCTTTTTCACATTTGATTCAGTGTGAACCAAATGTGGACCAATTTGGCTTCAGCTGAATCCCATGCCCACAAATATGGGAGGTTTCATATTCGTACACATATTCAAACAAATATTCATACACTAAACAAATGCAACCTCCCACTCAACCCCTCCCTTCCCACCACCCACCACTTACCTGTCCTCCTCATTGCCTCCGTCACCACCACGCCTTCCGCAAACGCAAAACCAGAAGTGCCTTTTCAGCCTCCAGAAGGCCTCTGGGGAGTGCTGAAATAGGCACAGGACACAACCAGAGCCTCCCAAAAACATAAGGGGACACATTGGGAGGCAGGTGGGAAGCCTGCAATGGTGTCCCCAGGCCTATTTTGGCACTCCCCAGAGGCTGACATAGGCATTCCAGAGGCTGAAATAAGCCTTCCAATTCGCAGACAAATTAGTCCGTGATTGTCAGAATTTGTACCTATTCATGCAAATTCCAACTTTCATATATTTGTGCACATCCCTAATCTATAGGCACATAAAAATGGGTTTGCCTTAGGGCTGCATCTCAATTACCTATCCTGAAATGATTGTTGGCATGGAAGCAGAGTAACAATAGAATGGATCACTTCCAGTTTCTGTTGAGACAGCCAGAAGATCCAACATACTCCATTATCAGATCTCTTTGGGTGTTTTTCCACTGTCAAAAAGTACCCATTTTTGCACCCATTTAGGACCCATTTGGGTGTGAGCCGGATGTTCCCATTTCCATCACGGCACCCATTTGGGACCCGATTGTTTCCACTGCCATGGGAGAAATCCGGATCTAATGGGTACATTTTGACCTTTAATCTGGATTTTCTGTAGACCCCATTAAGGACCCATTTGGGTGTGAGCCGGATGACCCCATTTCCACCACAGCACCCATTTGGAAGTTACTTTGAAGTTGCCTTCGGAGATTAGCAAAGGCTCCGAAGTCTCTCTGAAGGCAACTTTGGAGATTAGCAAAGGCTCCAAAGGCAAACCTCCTAGAACAAAGCAGACTGTTACCTTCAGGAATGGAAAGAGATGTGTATTAATGAGGCTGACTCATCCCTGCTCACAAGGAGCTAATTAATATGCAAGCTCTTGCAAGGGGTTTGTCTTCAGATCCTTTGCTAACCTCCGAAGGCAACTTCGGAGGGACTTCAGAGGGACTTTGGAGATTGCACCCCCTGTCCCCCAAAACACCTGGGGTGACAGGCAGACCCCTTGTGGGTCAATCCGGATTTGCAAATGGGTGCTCCAGTGTTTCCACAGCAGGGAGGCTAGCACCCATTGCTATTAGGTGCTAGACCACCCATGGAAACACATTGGGTACCCATTCCTTAGATCCAGATCTTCTTAGATCTGGATTAAAGGAGATCAGTGGAAAAACACCCCAAGTTAAACTTCTAAAAGAGAACACTGTACATAGTATGGGAAGAAGTGGAAGCAGAAAGTATTCTTTTCTCAAATGATCTTAATGTTTAAAAAAAGCAAAAAAATAGTCATTTATAACTCTAGTAAATTTTAAAAATACATAGTTCTCACATACAGTGTGCATCTGCTGGAATATACAGCCATTTCATTTCAAACTATGAGGACACCTCTGCCTGGAATTTCTCATTTAGGTTGGTCTTGGGTGCTCTGTTTTGGTAACTCAGGCCTGCAATACCATGCCATCCTGATAAAAGAAGTTCTATGTGGTGGCGTGAAGCTAAAGCACATTTGTAGCATTTACAGGTCTATGAAAAAAATACAAGGTGGCATGCAATCCTGTACCTCCTGAAATGTCTCTTTCAATGCTTGCATCCTTTCTGGTTATGCTATTTTCTTGTGACATGAAAATAAATTCATTTTATTTGTTGCTATTTTCAATTTGATTTGTTTGCGTTTCAGTGAAAAGTGTTATGTTTCATAGTAGACAGAATACAACATTTAGCAGGCTTTCCTGCTTCTGTTTGCTTCTGTTTTGAAAATTATGTCAAGACTGAATTTATATCATGTTTTGATGTTCAGTGTGCTATTAGTTGTATTCAAGTGTTAAGTTTCTGCAAAAAGAAATACGGTATATCTTTATCTAAAGTGCACTTCAACATTTTTCCTCAATTTGACTGCAGATTGTGTGTATTACAGTACTTAATTTCTAAAATGAGTATTTATTGATACTTTAATTAATGCAAACAATAATAATTTATTTACTATTGTGATTACTGTTACTTTGATCCATTGATTCTGCATATAAATAAACTTTATGATGATAATAGGATTTTCAGAAAGTGCACATTCGTTCTGAGATTGAATTTGGAATAAAAAGATACAGAATCACTTTTGCAAAGACCAGATTAAATGTTCTACCCTCAAAACTATGGAACGGTAGATACCAACATATTCAGAACTTGTCCATGCAAAAATGGTGATATAGAAACAGTAGAACATAGTCTCCTATTTTGTAATCTTTATAACACTGCCTGCGAAGAATTAATAAGTCCCAAGCTGAGCCCATATCCAGGGAGACCCAATTCAGAATACATCAAATTGTTTGATACCAATCTTGACATGACCCTAGCAGTTGCGAAATTCTTGTCTGTAGCTATAAAAATGAGGGAGAAATTAGAAAATGAAACCCTACAATTGAGTGATCTTGACTAAAGATACTTTGATTCACTGAAAAATTATTCTTGATCATATATATTTTTATTTGTTTTTATTGTCACTCATTGTAAAGTGTTTTTATCTTTTATGTATTTTGAGTCTTTAGACTGAAATAAATTGGTTGGTTGGTTGAATTTGGATAAAATTTTCCATCATTTGAGGAATTTTTCTTGTGCCCAGCACCTCACATTCAAATTATGATCAGGTATTTGAAATATTAGCCCATAAAGGCCCTGTTTACACCCACCTACCTGGACTGGCTGCATCCGCTCCAGGGGAAGTGCACATGCACTCTGTACCACCTCTGCCTAACTGGAGCATTTTGGAGTGACTGAAAGCTTCCCTGATTGTTGTGAGCTGTAAAAATCTAAAAACATCTCCACGGCTTCACCAGGAGCAGCTGGTGAGATCCTAGTCACTCATGGATGCTGCATTCACAATATCTTCCAGGCAAGTAAGTACGAAAAGGCCATTCTTCTTTTAAATTATTTGCCTTGTTTGCCTAGTGTTTTCTTATCTACATATTTGAACAGACAGACAAAATATAGAAAACTCATGTGGCAAATATATTTCCCTTGTTTTGATGCACGGCAGATAAAAGTAGGATCCTCACTGAAAATACGATCAGTGGAGAGTGTTAGAAGATGAATGCTTCTAAGAACTGCAAGTTCAACAAGATTCCATTCAAACTATGAAGCAACAAACGCAACTGTAGCATTGGGATCAGGTTTTGTAAATTCAGAAGATCCGTCTGAAGGCTCTATTAATTTGAACCACATACAATCCATTCAAGTTCAACAAATCTTTAAATTACATGCCCATGCCAAAGATAGACTATATCTACAGAGGCACCTACTTTCTACTTCCAATAGATCAAGGACATGGTGGACAAACATACAAGTACCTGAGGGCCTGGGCAGATTTGCAGTCCTGCCCCAACCACCCTATAGATCAACTTTCCATATGTAGCCACTAAATAACTCTGAGAGTAGTTGTCAGTGCCTTCTTCACCACACTTCCCCCATGTGGATGGGTGGAAAGGGAGGAGGCGACTTATTGGCCAAATTTCCACCTTGGAAATTTGCTGGACTGGAAATGGTTGACCCTTATAATCATTTTTGGTCTGGTGCAAACAGCGGCCTGGGAGGAAAACTTGCTTCTACATGGTTCCTTGGACCAGGAGGTGCCATGAGAAAAGGCATTTGTTTACTGTCCTTCCCACCCCAGCATATCAGGTTCTGCAAAGTTAGAAGATCCATCCAAAGACCTGACACTTTGAATTGCATACAGTCCATTCAAGCTTGAATAATTCTCAAACTTTATGCCCATCCCAATGATAAGCTGCAGCCACTTGAAGAACGCATGCCATCAAAAGCCATATGACTATGAACGGGGATTTATGAGAAAAATGGGATGAAATGATCAAGATATTGTTGGAAGAAAGTCTTACATTTTGGGAGCTAAGACAAAGGAGGAGTGATATAAACCCATTCTAATAGACCTCTGGTTTTAAAAGCAAAGAGGCAAAATGAAGTAATTAAGATAAATGACCATAGCATAGCTTGTGTGATGGCCTTTGTAATTTCAGGAAACATCACTGTTGTCTTTAAAAGTCACTGCAATAACTTAGCATGTCTTGTCAGTTAAATTGTTATTGTTTCTGTAGCAGTTTGTTACATCCTTCCTAAAAAGATACTCAAGGAGACTGGCATGAATAGCCAGCCCTTTAAGATTCCAATCTTAAGATCAGGAACATCCTGCTGTGTTCTTTCATAACTCACAGTATAATGAAACACACACACTTGTACCCCATCATGGCTGTAGACTCTTTAGTGTATCATAGAGGGATGGCCTGTGGATGCAGTTTTTAAAACAATAATGTCAGCAGTTCATTAGTCACTACTATATTTTTTTGGCTCCTTTTAAAGTATATGTTGTATTTATTATCTGGGCAGTTTGCAAAATACTGAAAGCAAAATTAAATTCAAATGAACATTAAAATGGTTATATAAAGCATATATTTACTTACTGCATTTCCCAAATTGGCCCACAATTTCTTAATAGTTCCATCCTCAATTACAAACCAAGAAACCTGTGATGCTTCTGTCTTTCCTAATGAGTTGTCTAGGTACAGAGATGGACAAATTTGAAATCTCATGACAAAATGTTGTTTCCCTGGTACCAATTAATTTAGTCATTATGACACTTTCCACACTAGGTTGGTAGACAGACCCAGCAGGACTTCTGGAATATCACATCTGCATTTCAGACTTGTCTATCAGAGGTCCATGCTTCCCAGCAGAGCACTCTGTTCACACTGGATAAGGTGTTGGAGCAGGCTTCAGCATGAACATAGCACCGTTGCCTGCTCCAAGCATGGACAGCTTATAAGCAGTCCATAAAGTGTTCAAGGCTCGTATACAGACCAGAAGTTTGGATACAGACTGAATATGAGCCATTGGTCCAGTATATGATGGCCAAGAGCCCAGCACCATTTTGCTGGACACTCAGAAATAACCCTGAAAGTGTACCACTTTTCGGCTTCCAGCTAAAAAAGACCCAGCCAGCAACTATGGCCTCCATATCTGGGCTAGGATCCGCCACCTACAATGCAGACAGAGTTAAGCATAGGCCAACAGCTGACCAGCTCATTGTAAACCAGCTTGTATAATTCAGGACAGACCAGCATGGAATAACCCATGCTCTGCAAAACATCCCTAAGGTTTCTGGTCCCTTCTTCCCATTTTTACTTTTTCTCTTATCTTCACAGTTGCGGCAGTGGTAGAAAAATAACAAACTAATCTAACAAACTGACTTCTTCACGTCCCAGACCTTTCACAATGTCTGAGCAATTTGCCCCAATGGTACTTCTTTAGATGAGTCTGATTCCGCCCAAATTTGTGCTGTTGATCAATTTGGAAAAACAGACCCTGCAGTGAAAGCAACTGTTTCACAACTAACAATAATATATTAAAGTGTTTGAGATGATTTAATTACTTTAGAGAATTAATAATAAAGGTTATGTTATTTACTTTTATTTTAAACTGCTGTAAAATAAAAGAGTTATAAGCCATTATAAATAAATAAATTCACATATGGATCTGCCCTCATAGGATGCAATGATAAATTCCAATATTGCTCAAGAATCAGAACACACGCTCTCCAGAACATGGCATACATTCTCTGTGATGTGGGAACTTTGAGGCAAATACAGAGAAAGCAACAATGATGCATGTCAGCTTCTCAAATATCATACATCAAAAACAAGTATTGTTGGGTGTCCGATGTAATATTCCATATTCAAAAATCATCTGTAGATTATAAAGGAAGGATAGAAGATTTCAAAGTGTGTAAAGGAAAGCTTTGAGGAAGGAAGATATTTGAGAGTTAGGTGATTTCAGTTATTGTTTTTGCCTATAGCTTCCAAGGTGGAACACATTGGAGACTGGGGCTGGATCTTTATGGTCCAAAGGGGATGCCTTTGTGGCAGCAAGCATGGTACTTACCTCCACATTCTTTGGGAGTACTCACCTGATGGGATCAAGTGTCTGACAGGAAAAGGCTATGGTAGGTGGATATTTTCTGTCACATTCTTTAACACACTGGATGGAAAGCAAGGTAAGTCATCCTTCCACTACCATCTCTTCATACAATGGTATAACAATGCCTCTGAGGGTGCTTTCCATTCTTCAGGAGCAGGTCATGGGCCTGATGGGTCCACTGACATGGATATTACACCCCAAGGATCCTTTCCAAGCAACATTTTTTGGCAATGAGGATGCCAATCATGTCCTTAAGATACGGTGCAAAAAGTCATATGGAACTATGTTGGCAATTATGCCACATATGCTACCTTCTGTTATCATTCAGTCATTCTTTTGATTATTCTGTTATCCAACTACATGAACAGAAATGAAAGCTGCTCTGGTAAGATAATCAAAAAACGCAAGCTTAGGAAGAGTAAAATGGAATGGGCCAGGAAAAGCTTCAGAGGCCTACAGAAAGGAAAAGATTTTGTTTTAATTATGGCAAATTACTGCACCAGGTCACAACAATTCACTCAATGATTACTAAGATGCAATACAATGTCCAGATGCTATATTCAATGTGCACACTTTACGAAGATGGGAATATACCACTAACTGCTTGTCGGTAGGTTTACACTGCTGAAAAATGTTCATTGTTAGAACTTTTCGTATTCATATGGTCTCATTTCCTGCTTTTGTCTATCGGGAAAGGGGAGGAGAAATAATTATTTTCCTGATATTTTCCATTGTTACTTATATCTCATGGTGCTGAGCAAATGTACAGTCTAGATGAGATGCTTTTTGACCATCAAGAATGCATTTGAAGAGCATCAATGAAGCACCAGACAGAATTCCCTGCCATTAGCATGGAAAACAAACAAACAAATAGAAATCTCAGTTCTCATGCATCATTCAGTGTCAGTAAATTATAACAGTGAACAAGTACAGGTATTGCAGATGTTCAGAAAATAGACCAGTAGCTCCCATTGCAGTCCACTGGTCAGGTCCCCTTCTGCTATGCTGTTACTGTGGAAAGTTCAGGATGAGGGATGGGAGAGGTGCTTAAGGAGGCACTGGAGAGTTCAAAGACCTGGTCAGGAAGGGGAAATGGTCTCTAATTGCTTGACAAGCTGAAGACTATTTCATAAATAGAACATATGAATATACAAAGGAAAGTTCAGAGCCACAAAGATTCTAAGTCTTGCGTAAAGGAAACTGAGCATTGATAAAGGCTTCAGAAGAATTTAAGTAATCACGGTTGTCTGTGGGGACCGTGCCATAGTGGTGACAATATAAGGTAAAACAGACATAGGAAATGCCATTTCCACTACATTCCCACAGAACAGCTGTTTTAATACTTGGCTTATAATGACCTTAAGTTATCTTAAGAATAAATTCTGAATATCTAATTTATCCTGATAATTAGATATCACAATCGTCAGCTGGAAGCACGCATGTGCGCACACACACACATTTATTATTAATAATTATTGCATATTAAATTAATTACATTAAACTTATTTTACTGGCATTCTTCTTTATTCTTTATCTTATTTTATAAAACAAAAACTGCCATTTTAAAGTCTGTTTATGGGTGTTTTTCCACCGCACTCCTTTAATCCGGATCTAAGAAGATCCGGATATAATGAATGGGTACATTCCTTAATCCGGATCTAGTAGATCCAGATTAAGGGAAGTACCCAATGTGTTTCCATGGGTTGTCTAGCACCCAATAGCAATGGGTGCTAGCCTCCGTGCCGTGGAAACACTGGAGCACTCATTTGGAAATCCAGATCTACCCATGAGGGGTCTGCTTGTCACCCCAGTGTTTGGGGGGACAGGGGGAGCAATCTCCAAAGTGGCTTCGAAGTAATTTCGAAGTCACGTCGAAGTCACTTTGAAGTCTTTGCAAAACAGCTCCATTGAAGTCTGTGCTGATCTTCGGAGTGAACTTCAAAGTGACTTCAGAGTGACTTCAGAGTCACTTTGGAGTCACTTCAAAGTTCACTCTGCAGATCAGCACAGACTTCAAAGACGCTCCGGAGCTATTTTGCACAGACTTTGAAGTGACTTTGAAATGACTTTGAAATGACTTCGAAGCTTAGGTTTTGGGGCTCCCCCCCCATGGGTGCCCCCTCCCCCTAGCCAAAAATCACTGACTTCCAACCTTGTTTCTGGTCCATTGAGGGACTTACCAGCACAGAGATTTCACCCGATACTCTTCTTCCTCCATGCACCTAGCTTCAAAAGGCACTGGTCTTGCAGCCAGAACAAATAGTGTGCCATCTAAACACTCTAAGCCCCAGTGTGGGACCTTGAACACAGGCTTCACTCAGCCTTCCAAGTTTCTGTTCTGTTGCCGGACATGCAGGTAACCATAACATTCAAAATTCGTATAAATTTAGCCAAATTAGTACATTTGTACCTGAATATTGGCAAATTTGAATTTGAATAAAATGTTTTGATACATTCATATGAAGCTTCATATGGGATTTTTTTTTTTTTTAGATTTGTATCCATTTGAATGGGATTCATATGGGACTGAACATTCATACCAAATTCAAATCCCACTAAATTCAAAGGAGATCTATTAGAACAAATACAAATTTTATTGCATTCAATTCAATATGAATCGAATACAAAAAAAAAAAAAACATTTGTGCACATCCCTAATGAGAACCCAGCATAACTGCTGGGCTTCTCATAATAGCGTTGCAACATGCTTTTTGCATATTGCAATCAGCACTACACTGGAAATACCTTGGGTATGTCTGAGAGGAAATGCCTTGGGTACAGCTGAGAGGATTGCATGTTTGATCTCCCTTCTGGAGGCAGCCATACTATATTTAAGCTTTGTTATAATTCATTCTTTTTGTGACTATTGATTGTATCTTTTAAATTTTTAGATGCTGTCTTGTATGCAATGGACCAAAGGTAAACGAACAGTGACATAAATATTTTGAATAAATAACTTTTTTAAAAAAACTTATGAAATAAGGATATGGGACTTTGGAACATCTGGCAGATAAAGTGAAAGAGCCCTAAGACTGGTTAGAAGTGTCTGGTGATAACCCCGTTCTAAAAGTAAAGAGCTGTAGACCCAAGGCAGCATCTTAAATTGTCTGCATTCAGGGGTATCAAAGACACCATGTTTGACCCTCATGTTCCCAACCCTTCTCTAATCCACCTTTTCTGGCACATAATGTCTGCATCCAGACTGTGTCCAAAGCCGCACAGCTTTCTTCAGCCCACAGCAGTGGCACAGTATTCAATGAAGTAAAAAGATGCTGATTAATCAGCATCATTTTACTTCACGTTTTCCAGGACATGCTTCACCCTTACTGTGGGAAATGATGTGTCCCATGTGACAGACCGGAAGTGGTTGCACCATCCCTGTGTGCTTTCCAACCATCCTGCCTGTCAAGCAGGAAGTGGCAATGGTGGGGTGGGGCAGAATAGTATTGGGTAAGTCTGGAGGTGCACAATGTTTAGGAGAGGGGAGAGGGTTAGACCAGTACTTCACCTGAAGATGCCTGGAGGCATCTCAGAGATGCTTTTTTTTCCCCTTGTGACTGTTCATAGTCATTGACTAGTACTTAAATTCCATATAAATAGCATATGGATTTAAAAATGCAATGCTGTTGTTTTAATTTATTATAACACAATACAATGTTCTATGCAGTTAAGATCATTATGTGGATCAAAAGTTACATTCAAAATTGCAAGCACATTTATGCACACTCAATTGAGAGTAAGTCTCATTAACATACTCAGCAGGACTCATAAGTAAACACAGGAGCATAATAAGTGTATCAATGAAGTCTTATATTCCTGATTGTGACTTGCATGTATACCGTTTCTTTAAAAAATCAATTTTTAAGATGACCCTCTTTTATTTTCTCCTTATGCCACGATATCTACCAACCTCATGTTATTGGGCCTCTTCAAAACAACCCTATTATGGTACAGAACTGTAGTCACTGCCATATTAAAATCTTTCTAGGTCATAAATACAACTGAATGTTGTTCCACATCATCTAGTTTGGCTAGACACTTTTATTACACCTGAAGGACAAACAGTCTTCCGTAATGCAAAAAGACCTCTAGAACACATATGTAACTATTTTAAATTTTAATGGAAGTCAAAACAGTACAGTATGTTGCCTCAATACCATTAGATTAAAATTTGACCCAAGAGTCCTTTGAGTTTTATTACTTCATTAATACTAATGAGGCAATTGTTTAGTTTTATTTTCAGTCAGGTTTGCACTTATACAATCCTGGGTGAAAGCTATAATATGATTCTGACATTTTGAAATATTGATTTCCTTTGAGAAGCAAGACAAAATCAAATAAGTTAATACAAATACAAAATGTAAAAGTTTCTTGGATCAAAATAGTGAAGGTTCACAAGCAATGTTATCTGAGTTTTGTTCTGCTTTACCTGTTCACCTTTATGTTTATGAAGTAAATATTGGCAAAATTCACAAATTCATAAGTGCTGTCTGGGAGAAATTTTGTCCCACCTTACTTGCTGAGTTGGGTTGAAGCAGCACTGCTGCTTTTTTAAGGGTTCTTTCCCAACCATTTACATTTGACAGCATTAGAGGAAGAGAGGAGAAATGCTGGTGAAGGTGGTATAGGCATATCTTTATGGCTTGTACCCACTGGATGTGGACTAATACATTGAAAACAAACCCAGACAAGACAGAGGTATTGCGTCTAATGGGGCCATGAGTCCAGGAAGTGAAAAGGCACCTGATTCTCAATAGGGTTGTTTTGCCAGAGAAAGATCAGGAATGTGCAGATGCATCTACCCAGATGTTCACCTATTGTCAATCATGGGCCAAAGTGTGAATTGGTCCCTGGTTAAAATATACTTCTTTAACTAGGTCTTTAATATTTAGTGTTGTCTTGTATAAATATGCTTTAAGTATATTTAATTTTTTTAGGTTTTTATTGTTGTTATCCACCCTAGGACCTTTGGTGAAGTATATAACCATTTTGTCTTCCTTTGTTTGCTTCCTTTTGCTGCCATATCTTGGATAGTATCCACTAACTCTATTTTTCACATCCGCTGTATATTCATATGGACTGTTATGAAGATCGAACCTTATTGCTTTGACATGTTTCACGGTCTTTAGTGACTTTAAATTCTTCAGTTAGAGCCAAATATAGTTACTGCTATTCTATTTGCAGGCTGGATACAGCCCTTCCACCTTTGATTGCAAAGTATCTAGTCAATTTGGTTTTGCTATTGTCCAAATAACAATGAAATTAGTCCTTGAGGATTAGATAATTCATGGAGGACAGGTGTATCAACGGCTACTAGAATGGATGCCTAGATATTACCTCCACATTGGAAAAACAGAAGGATGCTCTAAAGGTGAAGGTTTTGCCTTTGTCTTCTACTTGAGATGTCCAGAAGCAATTGATAAACCACTCTGAGAGACATGATGCAAGTGGAAGATGGGCTGTGACCCAATCCAGCAGGCTTCCTCTTATATTCTTATGTTTTCAACCTGTTTCCATTTATGCGCCAAAGCCAATCCTACTAGTTCTTACGGTACAAACATTTTGTTGTTCTTCTTGTTGTTGTTGCCAATTTTGTTGCATCATTTGGGAGGTTATATTGAGCAGCTCCTGGAGATCCACAGCACTGCTCATATTCTGCATCCTTGACGACTATAGCAATGCATAAACTTGGATCACTGCTTGCCTTGGACTGAATTTTTAAAAAAGTTGTAACCAAGCACCATTTCATATCTTTTTATTAATAATTAGAGCTACTTCATTTCTCCTGTAATTTTTCTGACTGTAGTAGGTCTAGTGATCATCTAATGTGAAATAACCCTTCCTGTCCATTCCTAAGATGTCAGCTTTTATTCTCAGCATCTCTCCTTTAACCACACTTCATGTTTGCTTCAGTTCATGATCCTCACATGCCATGTTTCAATAGTTCTTTGCAACAATAGATTTTTGTTTGTTTGTTTCCAGACATATCAGTGACCGGATATCTTTTCAGGTTTGATCCAGTCACAGCATAAATTCTGGCACGTTTCACACTTGTTATATGTTCTTTCCCAGCAGTTTCCTGCACACTTCTTCATCTGGTGCAGCCTTGACATTTCATAGTTGCTATTCTTCAGAGTGTATTTGGCAAAATAATAGAATGGAGTTGCCATTTTCTTCTACCGTAAATCAAGCTTAATCTGATCAATCTACTGTGAGCTGCTCATCCTGGGTAGTACTAAATAGTATGGCTCACAGCTTCCTTGGAACATGCAAGCTCCTTCATCACAGCATGGTAATAACCTATGAAGGAACCTACATAGCACCAAGTATGCTCCCTAGTTTTGACACTTTTTGCAGGATATGGTTGCATTTAACAAGAGTTATACATTGATGGTAGTGTCAAAAGTATTTGCTACATCTTTTAGTGAGCTACAAAGAGAAAGATGGTAAAGGGATGAGCAACAGATGTGGCTTTACCAGAAAAGGAAAGAACAATTCTATGTGGCATTTTCCTCTGGAGATGCAAAATTCAGAATCCCTAAGCCATCAGTGTTTAGACACATAGGTGATTACATCAAAATAGCCACCAGGCAGATTCTCACTGCAACTACATAAGCCACACTTAGTTTATTTTAAAGAGCTGCTCAATGGGATAACATCATAAGAGATAAACATCTACAGGAGTTTTCTGTGAAGATCCCAGGAGGGACAGCAGTCATATAATGTTAATGTAGCACTCTTTGTTATGAAACATGCCGTGTAGAGCAGGCTGTACCTTCTAAAGTGACAGACAATAATTGTTTTTCCCACTTTCCAGTTTTTGGACAAATCTAAATAATGACATAAACACCTTCAGATTTTGAATATATAACTAAGTTGGATGATGATTAATTGTAAACGACTATAAAAACAAAGCAGTATGAGAGAGAGTGTGAGTGAGTGAGTGAGTGAGTGAGTGAGTGAGTGAGTGAGTGAGTGAGTGAGTGAATGAGTGAGTGAGTGAGTGAGTGAGTGAGTGAGTGAGTGAGTGAGTGAGTGAGTGAGTGAAATGCTGTAACCAATTTGCATCAGGGAAACAGTTGTAAAGTTTGTAAATACTGTTCAGTTGTTTGTTATATCTGTGGACATATTTGTTAGTGGGTGAAATTAAGCATTGTCAAAATACAATGACATTTAGACACTAAATATAAAAGCCTGTTCTTTGACAAGAACTCATACAAATGCAGATAAAGAAATGGAGCCATCATTACAGTTTCAAAGGAAGGTTTCATATAAATGAGAGCAAAGACTTCTTCTCTGCCTCTTTCTGAACTTACCTCAGTTAAATCCATATTTAACTGGATCCACATGAGCTAGATCTGGATCAACTGTAGACAAAGGCATCTGCATTGAGTGGGCTTTAGAATAGCAAATGTGTACTAAAGAGTGCTACCATGGATGTAGACTATATTTATCTGGTCTACCACTAATCCGAATTAGTGAGCCCTTAGCACAGTTGTGATCCAGTTGTGATTTTGCACTTTCCTTCCCATTCCATGGAAGGTAGCCCACCCCATGTGCAACTGAACACTCACCTGTGTTTGATCGCTGAGCTGTTCCTCTTCTGGGCACTGCCATCTTGAGTGCAGTGCAGTGCCTTCTGCAACTGTGCATGCATCGGCAGCATCACTATGACAACGCTGACACTCTGCGGAGTCACAGTCGCATAAGGGCTGTCAGTGCACTTGCATGGTAGCTCCGATGGCAGATGGTCACTGACTGGATGCTAAAAGGAAGTCTTTGGTTAGGGTTAGTTTGCTTGTGGAGTACAATTCTGTGCTCCACAGCTAGTATGCAGTTAGGCAACTTCTGGGCAAGCAGGGGGCATTTCTAGTGTGTAAACACCTCCTGAACGTGCAGATGTACCTGCCCAAATGTTGCCTAATTGCATATTGACTCAAGAGCGAATTCAGCCAAGATCTATTTTACACCCATGTACACGATGTGTTCTTAGCAGCTCCTTGATCCAGATTGCTATGCAGATAACATCTTTTAGGAGCTCCTTGATCCAGATTAAGAAATAAGTGCCGAACAGCCTTCTGTTGTTCCAGAAGGAAGGACTACCTCTAACTATCTTAACTTACCAATTGCCAAGAAAACTGAAAAAAATGAGCTTTATGTGAGGATAGCTTTGCTTTCTTTCACCTCAAACTTACTTTGACAGCAGGCGAGGCACTATGCAGGCTCCTATTCTGTACAATAGCACATGGAAACTGACTCCACTGGACATAGTAGACTGTGCATACATTAGCGAACCCTGAACTAAAACGTGCATGACACAGGAAGTAAACATGGACTGAATTGCTAGTTTTGATGGAATACTCCCTCTCATTCCTGACTAGGACCTTTAAAATTCTTCTTCAGCACCATTCCAGCCTGTTTGCCTTAATTTTCTTTCCTTGTTTCCACTGCCATTGCAATCAATGATCTCCCTCCAACGACCCCAATCTCCCTCCTCCCTTGTCTTCCCTCTTGCTCTTTCTCTCCCCACCCCATCATCACTGTCCCCAGATCTCCCTCCTCCTGCCCCCACCTGCCCCCCCTTTACCCTCCTAGAACATCTCCCCATCAAGCACAGCATTCCCCCAATCCCCTCACCAGCTGAAGCTACAGCAGCCGGAAGGTGTAACCAAACCGTTCCAGGCCAAAAACAACTTGTACGCTGCTGCTTTGCAGATGTGGATTTAAATGTTAAGATGTAACTGTGGCCTAGTAGAACCTTTTCAACAACCGAGAGTTAAACCCTTTATGTGAAATATTATCTTCTCCAAAACTTTTCTGAAAGCCTCAAGCTGGGTGGCTTAAACAGCCTATAAAAGTCCTCTCAAATAGCATGAATAATGCCATATCTACTAATTCATTGCACAGCTACTTGATTATCTCATTTACATTTGCAGATGATTTGATTGACATTTGGTCTTCTATGTCTTCCCCCAAGACAGTACCTCTCTTTAGTAAGACTAAGATTGTTAGAAGAGGCTGCAGATGTCCCCCACCATGCTTTGATCATGAGTAAAAGGAGACCTTTTCTGAAGTTCAGGAGTTGAGGAATCTCCCTGTTACCATAGTCATACTTAGAAGATCAAGTGTATGAGCATGTTCTGTGTAGCCTTTCCTTCCCCTTTCCCAAAAGCACAGACACAGCAATTGCCTACAGTGGAAGAATATATTCAGTAAATATATGCAGTTTATGAAGGAATTGGACATAGGGTGTTTTTCCACTGTCACTAGAAGTAGCTATTAAGTACCCATTAATGGGTACCTAATGGCATTTTTGTACCCATCAATGCGTACTTAATGGGTACTTCTAGTGACAGTGGGAAAACACCCATAGAACATAAAAGTTGAGTGAACCAGAGTTACAAGAAAAGATAGGTCCAGGATTCACATTTATCACTGAAGTCTGACTTAAAATCTAGGCTTAGAACCCACTGCTTAGAAATAAGTGCATCATTTCCCATCCAACTAGGATTTTTTTAAAAAGTCAGTAGTTAAGAATAAGAGAAGTGCCCTGAAGCAAGGAACCTATGATCCATATCTTCTGTCTGTTTTCAAAGCACCCTCATCAGCTAGCCATGGAAAGCCTAAAAATTGGACCTTGGTATTATTAGCATTTTTCTCATTCCTATTCCTCACCAAAAGTACACTGACTTTGGAAAACAACCTCTCCATAAATTAGCTCTCCTTGATCATTTCAAATGCATGACTGAGGCTGTTCTCATCAGTAGAGAAAGGAAAGGCAAACAGTACATGTCCATTCATTTATTCAAGATTGCTGTTTCAGTGCAACAGAATTATCAACTAACTTAAGACAAAATTCCTGCACTTTGTACTGAATACCGAACAAATCAAATGCTAGTAAGACTGTAAGCTCTTGCTTACTGAAAGACAATTTGGAGAAAAAAAGTCTTGACACAGACTAGAAGGATCCCTGATAGAATCTCAAAATAAGGAACAGTTTGGACAGTTTAGTCAGTAAGCTGTCTCTGAAATTGTGATATCCCAAATGACCAACAGTTTATTTAAGCTGTCATGCATACCATGACTGGTGATCTTTTTTATATTCTTTTGTTCACCTTCCTAAGATAGACAGAAAATCAGATTAATATCAGTGGTCAACAGCAGGGCAACACTCATATTCAGTGATCAAGCTAAGTATGATCAAATTCTCAGCTGTTTGCTAGCTAATAAATTTCCTATGAACTTGTTCCATAAATTAACACCACCACCCATTTATAACATATCCCATAAAATTCTTCTTGATCATTTTGGCAGTTGTGAAGTTCACATACAACTATTTTATCACTCCATTTCCATTTGGGGACCTGCTAGAGAATAACAGTAGCCACAAGAAAAATATGTCCAGTCATAATATGAAAATTCCCCCCCCCTCAAAAAATAACAAAATGCACTCTTAGACTATTACATAAACATGAAAAGCTAGGAGAAAAGAAGGTTTACAGAACAATAGATACTTCTTGTCACTTGCAAGCTAAAAACAGGAATACTTCTTGACTTTCCAAACCCCAGTAATGCATATTATTTTTAGGGATGGTGAATAACAATAACAATATGAAAATTAGATAATAGGAACTATTCCACTGGCATGATTTTTGTAAGTGAGTTTCCACTGAGTGACATGCAATAAAATAAAATAAAATAAAAAATCCCAGTTCTCTTCTACCCTGATCACAGCTTCTAGTCATTGGCCCTGTTTGCACTTGACTTTATTTTGGAATATATCCTAGAATAGGAGCCTCCTGTCCACATGCTAGTTCAGGCTGCAGCAGGCCCAAAGTGAGGCCTGCCAGAGTCTATACTGGGATGCCCCATTTGAAATATCTTTACACAGCTGAACCTAGAAGCATTATGGAATAAGAACAAGAAACTGAGAGGTTTAGTTCTTTATCAGTTTGCTACAACAACAGAGGACATCATTAGATAACAGAGTTGATCTCTAACTGCACAGTGTTTTTAAGTGTTAAAAATACATGCCTTGGACTTATTTTAATACCCCAATCATTACTAGATGGATTTATTTTTACAGTGGCAGGCATAGATAGCCTTGATGTTAGATTGGAAAGATGTACATAAAAAGCACTATAATTTATGGTTTGGGTTCTTGGTCTGCACTATAAACACCATTTTTCGTAGTGTAATATACAAAACACACACACAGAGAAGGTGTAAGTCTGTTGGAATTTTTAAAATAAAACTATCCACAGAGCTGCTATCAGAGCAAAGAATGAGTAACAAGGGCCCAGAAACTGAACATATCTAGTGCACTAAATTCATTAAGACAACAGATTTTGATATCCCCCCCCCAAAAAAAAAGACAGTGGTAGTCAGGGAGTAGTTATTTAAAGGAAGCAAACAAAGGAAGGTGACTGGTGATTTGGCCTCTACTTTGGAAACTCCACCAAAAAAATGCCCTTTCAATAATTAGATTTCACATCCACACTACCTTCCTGTTCCTCTAAAAATTAACCGCCACAACTCAACTCTAGGCAATTCAACACTGACTTGTAGACCAGACCAGCAAGTGTATTGGAAGCCCTCCTTCCATGTGAAAGTGCAGAATTGCCCATGAAGAACAAACATATTCAGCTAGCTGGATACAGCTATGCATTTCCTATGTCTGCTGCAGGGAATATTTCTAAGATTCTGCTCGAGTTACCTTCTGAATAGCCATCCTCTTTGAATATTTACGTGATACTTAAGAAAAGAAAAAGTGGAGGGAAAAAATAAAATAATGGAAACACACCACTAGATCTGAAAACAAGTGGTAACCTCTCCTTAAAGCCCCCCCCCAAAAAAACCCACTCCATCAGAGGCAAAAACTGCTTTACCCGAAGAGTGGGATAAGAATCACTGACTGTAGTTCCATCTACATTGCTTACTTATTCTGCTATATTTGGATATTCCAGAATAAAGTATGGATATTCTGAAATATTAATGCATTATTCCAGAATACCCATGCTTTATTCCAGAATATCCCCATATAGTGGAATAAGTAAGCAATGTCTGGCTGCAGCCTTTGTCTCCTTTCATGAAAACACATTCAAAACTCTGGGGAAATTCAACCTTCACCTCTGTCCACTAGGAGGCATAGCGCTAAAATGCTCTAGCCATCCACATTTGCAGATAGATGGAGCATTCAAATATTTGTCCGAGTGTGAATGGCTGCCCAGACAGTGGCCATCATAGAGCTCCAATGATGCTGCCAGCACATCATTGCCTGGTGATGCAGTGCATCATCACACATATGCGCCCAGTCATGTGCTCCTACCTCACGTCTTCCAAACAGCAGACATGCAGATGGAACATCCAGAGCCTGGCGTGTTTTTGCACTTCCCATCTGCTGGATGGGAAAGGAGCATGATTAATCAATGTTGACTAGCACTTGCATGTGGAACACTAGTCAACTTTAGCCATCCCCCACCCCCACCCCCGGTATCAAATACTTGCCTGATTCTGTTGTGGGGCCAGTCCTCTTCTGGGCAGCGCGCTGATACTCTGCAATGCACACTCACATCTATTGTTGCCTGAGGTGACAGCAGCACCTCAGACGATCCCGAAGCACCAGGAGAGGTGCAAATGGCCACTGCCCGGACACTCCAGGTAAGCTATTGGTCAACGCTGGTTAAGGTGTGGAGCACAATTTCGTGCTCCACATTTAATCAACTATTAGTGAACGTCTGGGGAGGCAGTGCATGGTTGGGGGCTGTAGCAGCCTCCTTGAACTGCAAATACTCTTTACCAGAACCATGCACTACTGGCTGTAGTGTGAATTGACCCGAGCTCTGCCACTAGTGTAAGTGTGGTTCAGATTTAACTGCTCTATGCTTATACTGCTTGGAGGTACTCTGGGATTCACAGAGCCATTTCTGGTTAAGAAAGAGCTCCATGAGGTGCAGATGCACCATGTTGGAGCTCCCACCACCTTGACTACTGAGTCAAGTGAGGAAAGCCCCTCTGCCTAACTAAGGGAACTCCCTGCACAGAGGATATATCCTATTGGCATGGGGCAATTCATTTCACAACAGTGACTCACCTTCACCTTGCCTTGTGAAAGGTGAAAATAAAGTACAAATACTACTGCCATACATTTTGGGGTAATATTTGGAAAGAGAACATAAAGTCATTTCTGCTCTCCTATTCCTATTCCTCTTCCTCCAAACCTTCTGCATGTGTCCTGCCTGTAGAATGCTTCAAACCATTTCCTTCAGGTAGCTTGCGTCTTCTTTCCGAGGATCTCTAGCCAACCTCATCTAATACCTCTTAACAAAGTTTGTGGTTAGACTCATGTGGATGTTATCTATTAACATTTTGTCCTAAATTCTTAACAAACAAAAATGTCTCATTCTGTTTCACTAAGAAGGTCACAGTTGTGCATTATATGCTTTGATTAAATGCAATTCAGATTCAAATGTGCTGTGTGAAATCCCACAAAGTAATTAATGTGCCTTTCTACATTACAAAGACTTACTCTGTATGCTTTTCTATTAAAAAATATTTGATTAGCTAAACATTAGCCCTGAAGTGTTATGGGAAAAAATATTTACTTCATGCTTCATAGCTAAAGCAACTCTGGTCATAGGACAGCATAACTGAGAAACTGAATGTCTGAGAAATTATTCCGGATGTCAAGTGGCCATTCTCCAAAAGGTTCTTAAGGGCCATCAACAATGCGCTGCACATTATCCCTCGTGATTAGAGTGCCACTGTGGCCTCAAGCCAGGTCAGATATAAATATTGAGAACTTGGCCTTCTCCCCTTGCCTTAATTAATAAAACAAAACTTTCCTCCAGCTGAACTACAGGCACTATTGATTTTCCTTTTATGATTTTTTAAAATGCATCCATCATTCTCTTACTTCTCTAGAAAGTCATATCTAAATTTAGGACAAAGTTTTTGCCAGAGACACATGAAAATAAAAGACAAGAGTCCTTAAACTAGCTGACATGAGACTGAGTCAAACTTCACTGGTCCAAACATTGGCAACCATGGATCATGACTATAGAGTGGTGGTAGAATGGGAGACAAGGTTGTTCTGTAGGAAGCTTCATTTCCATTTCCTCAATTTTCTCACTGAACTACAGGGCATGAGAACAGGCTTGATGAGATCAAAGGAGATCTACATTTTGAATCTTGAATGTCCTCTCACCCTCATTGTGCTTTTATAAAATTCATGCAGTACACCCAATGTAGTACAGTTCAGCCCCATTTAGTCCTCTTCCTCAATCATGCCCAAAATATGAAAACAGATCAACACTCTATAATAGGGATGTGCACAAATATTCAAAACATTCAAAATTCAATTGAATTTGTTCGATTTTGGACATTTGAATTCAAACCAAATGTCTATAAATTCAGATTTAAACATTTGAATGAATTTTGTATTTTTCAAACATTCGTATGAATTATTCAGACATTTGTATGTGTATGGATATGTATACGATGTGTTCTTGTTTGCTGTACACATCCTTCCCATATCCGTACACATTTATACGAATCCATACGGGATGAAAACAGGATGCATATGGGATGGATATGGGATGCATACAGATGCACACAGATGTGTATGGGATGCATACGGATGTGTATAGGCACATACGAATGTTGTCAACATTTGCATTTGGAAATATGGATCAAAAATTTGCACAAATAGATTTAAATATATATAAGCACTGTGGACTCAGACTGTACTCACATGGATGAAAGCTGTGCCCATCTGAGACATTTAGGGACCGGGCATCCCATATTTTCCAGCACCCTACCACTCCTTGAGCCTTCAGAGTCAGCCCTGGGAATGACTTCCCAGTATTCCCAATAAGCTATTCTCAAGATGGCTGTGAAGCCTAAGATGCTCTCACTCTTCTTAAGAACACAAGAACATACGATAAGCCCTGCTGGATCCGGCCACAGCCCATCTACTCCAGCATCCTGTCACACACGTTGGCCCACCAAATGCTCATGGGCTAACCCTAACCCTTCTTCTAGTGGCATGGAAGGGAAAGGAGTGTCATTTTCAGTCCATTATAGGACCAATTGATATGGCCCAGCTGGGTCCTGTATTGGGACACATGCTCGCCGTTATGTACAGTGATATGTAAATAAAGTAAATGTAAAATTAAACAAAATCAGAGTAAACATGGTAATTAGAATCCTATTTTAATTCCAAGACTTCCAAGAACTTCTGAACCAATTTGATGATTATTTCAATGGAACAAACAATTTGGTACAAGAAACATATTCCCAAAATTTGAGAATCCAGCCTGCAGGCTGAGGCATACTGGTAGACTGCATTCCCATTTCTATGCATAACAAATTCTGATTTTTCTTCATTATAAAGATTATATGGTAGCATTTTAGTTTTAGAAGTATTCATTTTAAAACCTGCAAAGTTACTGAAGGAATCTATCAGCGCTGTACTCCTCTCATTGCAATGAGTAAAATCAAAGCAATGCCATTAGCATCCATTTTGAGTTTGTATTCTTTTGCCCAACCATAAATCAAGTTTCTTAATTATTCCATAGCTCACACAAAAAAAGGAATAGAGGGCATGATAAGCACCTCTTGTACTCCTGACTTGCTGAGATATATAGCTCTAATGACTACCTTGATGAAATAAACAGGCATTGTGAATTCAGTTGAAAAACAACCTGTGTTATATGAGGCCATTCCAAAGAGTCAAATGCTTTTTCAGCATCCCAAAAAGTATGCAGCAGGGAAACTCTGTTGTTGATCTAGCCTACTGCAGCTATAATAATGCTATCAACAAGTTCTGGAGCTTAATTCAGAGTTCACTGAGGAAGATTTAAATTAGAATCTAACTGGAGCTAATGAATGCTGTAGAGAAGATCTTGGCCTAGTTGGAGAAACTGCATGCAGATATTTCAGAAATTGTCTTTGGTACACTGATTTTCATTCTGCCTTTACAGTATCCTACTGAGTAATTGGGAGGGTAGATAACTCCTGGAAGAGTGAGTACCATGTATATCCTGCACTCTTTAGTACAGCTGCTACACCGTGAATGTGCAAGGACATGAGAACCCTGACAGTGATGGCCACAATGTTGCCGTGAAGATATTATTTAACAATGCTACCTTACACCCATCTTTGCATGGATTTATCCTTTCATATGTGCAGATTGCAACTGTGCTCAAAGCCCATTGAAGGGAGTGGTATATAATAGGTCCTATAAATTCATCCTTCATTGTATTTATTAATTACCTTTCCATGCTTCCATCTACTCAGATTGTAATCGAGCTCCTTTCAAGCTGCATTAGTATGTCTACTGAATTCACTCAAACCAAACTTTGGAATTTCAAAAAATGTATTTTTTTCAAATGTTGAATGTTTATATCATGTCCATCACGGAAATACAGTGTGACCTGCAAATCTCACAGATGCTTTTGAAAATATATTAAACTGACTGCCTTAACCAGTCTTAGAAAGAATGCGTGTTCTGAAGCCTCAACTGCAGTTAATGAGACAGAAATTTAGTTGCCAAGTATAAATCAAACTCATAGAGATTTGTTCATAATTTTGTCTAAATATGTATTTGTGAAATACACAGAGATTCCATTCTTAAAAAAAAAATGATGGGAACACAAGGTCCAACTAAATGAGACCTCAAAGAAGGTGAAGGTGTGCAAAGGTGTCCATCTCACCTCTCCACAGTGGTTACTATTCTGTGTGAAACTTAATTTCAAAAATTCCAAAGCCCATGGAGGTCTTGCCCCAAGGAAGTTGACCCAAATGTTGGACCACAAATGTTATATGTGCCCCAAAATTCCAGATCTTCCATTGGAATGGGTACAAGGCAACTGGCAAATGGTTAGCCTCATCTTGATTCAGTCATCAGGTTAACGACAGAACAGTTTACCGCACTCTGAAGTTAAGTTATCCTTGAGTGCCACATGGTCAGGAGGCAGATACATCTGGCACGCAGCTATCCACCTTCCCTACCCCTTGAACAATCAGAAATAGGCCAAAGTAATGTATGAATGGTGCCACTATTTCCACCTCTCCATCAAGTTAATTGATGCAAACAGTGACTGTAAGCTCACAAAACAGAGACAAAGCAGTTAGGACAGCTAGGGACTCTAACTAACTGCTTTTATTCCCACTGCCCCTAACTGCCATTTTAGTTTGTCAATACAAAGAATTATGTCCTTGAAAATATACTTCCAACAACTGAACAATGCTTGTTTATTTTGTCAAGAAAAGTTTGTCTCCCACTTTATTTGCGAGCTAAAGCTGAGAATTTAGACTATTCAGTTTTAGTGAAATGATTTCTGAGGTAACTGAAGCAAAATTTCACCCTGCAATTTGTAGTGCTTCATCTAAGAAAGGCCGATTGACTTAGCAGACTTTTAGCAAAGCAGTCCACAAAACATAAACAGCAACCAGTTTTGCAGGAGTGGACCAAGAATTTGCTGAGCCATGAGTATCCCACATTTAATTGTTCATAAAAGGTGAATAAAGTGGTTATGCTGTAATTGAATTTTTATGGAACTAAACAGGTGGCAGATTTACTACATCTGCAGAATTGTATGGGGGCAAAATTCTGTAGCTATAGTAACCTGGTTAATTTAATAGCCTCTGTATAGCTTGCAAATAACAAACACATATATACTGTATCACCAGATTTGTGAGTTCTGTACCAATGATACTTGCACGTTTTTGTACTTACTAGGGGAAAAACATTGTTCAGGTTCCCCCTATTAGCCATGTTTATTAATCAGCCTGCATGAAGTATGAGTAGCTTAAGTCTTGGTCCTGTAAAAGGAGGCAGTAACCAAGTTTCCTACCAACCTGGATTCTGGTTAGGAAAAAAAAATCTCAGACAAACCTTTGCATTATGCTACCCCCTAGTGGAACAGAACTGTAAAGACATCTGCAATAAAGATTGGATGTAAAGTGGTTACTGTATATCTGAACACTCAATCACAGGTGATTTTTATTGTTGTTTGTTGAATGACCACACATATCCCACAAAAGAGTCAATGCTTAGCTATGGAAACACAGCCACCTGGCATTCTTAGTATTGCTGTCCTTATCTGTGCTAAATTAAAGGATGTTTCAGCGCAACATTTTCCATGGGATCGCTCCGTGGCAAAAGGGGCGGGGATTCTCTCCCAGGTGGGAATTGCCGGCTGGAGAGATCATCTCTCTCTCTCTCTGTCTCTCCTTTGCCTGTCATCCAGCCAGCGATCTATGCAAACAGCGATCTAGGCGGGCATTTTCTCTTTGCTGTTTCTCATTCCAATCCCAAAGAGAAACAGCAAAGATAAATTGTGATGAATTGCTTCCGCGAAAGTGAAAGTGTAAAAGAGCTGGCTGGGTGGAGATCTTGTAAAGAGTGCCGGCTGCAGTCTTCGCAAACAGGGGAGATGAACAGAGAAGTTTTAAATTTTTCTTTTGGTCTTTTTGAAGGAAAGGATCGCAGGATCGCTGGCTGGGCGGGGGGAGGCATTTCGGCAGCTGGAAATTCCTTCTACCTGATCACCCAATGAAACAGCGAGGGGCGGGGAGAAAAAGATGCGGGTAAACAAAACACGCTTCCTTGGGGACGGTCCGTTCATTTTAAATGCGTGTTTTGCTTACCCCCTTGGGAACGCTTAAATCCGGATTGAACCCGCTTTTCTTTAATCCACTTCAGTGGAGGGGCAATAGAGATACAAATTAGTACCATGGGAACACACCCTGAGGACACAAATAAAATCCCTAAGTTGGCTTATCCTGTCCTGAAGCCTGGAAATGACTTCCCTTTCCTCACATGAAGTAAAATGACACCAAGGGTGCATTCCCATACAAGATTAAATGTGAATCCAGTCCATTTTCAGGATCGTCCAATTTTTAATATAGAAAACATTTTATATAGAAAATACAAATCCAGAACCTTGGGCTGTGACTCAAAATATGGAGGAACATTAACACTTGTGGCTTCCCTTATCAGCTTTATCATTTCTTTGGCTTAATGAAAAAAGGAATTGTATCTGAAGATTTTTGAAAAAAAATGAAATTTCAGGACTTTTTAAAGGGTGAAGTATCCAGGTTGAAGGCTGACTTGTGTGGTATCTTTTTTGTGTGTGTGTGTGATTATATCATCTAGTAATTTACAAATGTTAAAGTATTATTCTCTGTTCTTTTTCTCTCTTGACACATTTATCAAGATATATGTCGCTTATCAGTTCTTCTGAACCAAATTAGCTTTTGAGTATATATAGAGAGCTACATAGCTCAGCCTGAGAAGCCTTTCACATCATGATGCGTATCTATTTCACACAGTTCTGAGGCTTCTGAAGACCTACACTCATGTCCCTGTGGCATGAGAGGACATAAGAAAAGCCACCTAAGCATCAATGCACAAGGATCAACTCTGAAACATCGCCTCTGTGCCTCAGCCTGGGCAAGACTTCACTCCCCCCTCCACTGGCTTCCGTGAGAGGTAAAATAAATAAGTTTTAACGTTTAAATAAGCACTGGCCGCTGCGTTCCAGCCCCGCACTAAAGAGTTCACCACAAGCCCCAGCTTTCACAAAATCCCCAAGCAGAGAAGCAATATGAACAGCCACCTATGGCTCCGTTTCCTCCTGCCTGCTTTCACTGATTTAAAGTCATAGGCACCCTTTACCCTGGTAAACCCAGTTGCTATTAATAAATACTGCAGTCAGACTCTCTCTTAAAAAACAAATAAGATGTAACTTTATTGATTACAACTGTTGCATTTAAATGAACAAGGAAAAAAGCATCTAAATAAGCTTTCTAGTAAAACTCCAGCTTTCAACATCCTAAACCTCTCAGGCTGTTATAAGGATTCTTCTCTAGCCCTTTTCTAGCCTAGAATCCTGGATCTAGCTTGATGTGGTTTCCCCTCAGGAGTTCAGGTCTGGCACTGACAACCTCCCACCTCCAAAAACCCAAGCATAGAATGATTCCTTCACTTGGCAGTTTTATACCCTCTGCCTGGCAGGAGTCTTCACTCTGATTGGCTGCTCCCAGGCATTCTCTCCCCCTTCCTTTATGCTAATTAGGATGTGTAAACTGTTTTTCTTACCTGTGCTCATTCGCTGTGCATACTACAAAGACAATTTCTCAGTAGATACATTTAAATACATTATAGACAAATTAAATAAATACATTAAATAGACTTGGGGCACCACAACCTCAATCCCTGAAACTTCTCTTTTCATGCTATAGGGTACCCCCCCCTTGCACAGGGTAGCTGAGGCTTGACAATCTCAGTTGCCATGTGTAAGGGCATCCACCCATTAAATGGCTTGGCCTTGTGATAAAGGAGGCAGGAAACCACTTGGACAAAGGTATGGAAACATCCCACCCACAAAGGCACTCCCACCCTGATATCACTGAAAAATTAGTGGAACTGCAGTTAAGAAAGCTACAGGCTATTAACCAGAGTTCAGTGTTCAGAAACATAAAGTGGTTGGGATATTGTCAGAAATACAGCCCTTGACTTATCCCAATTTACAGGAGTGTGTACTTCCATCCCTACCTGAATCTTCCTAATTCTACCAAATTTTGACATTTTTAATACAGCCAAACAAAAAAAATCTTAATCCACTTCTGTTTTTACAGGATTCTTAATTACTCAAATGCCCGTATATAACAAAAGAATAAACAATGTTGACCATATAACCTTTATACAGTTGTATTCCATTGCAGCCTTGAGAATAAGAATGGTGGATGCAAATTCCCTCAAGGAAGATGAACTGTCATTTTGGCAAAAGACCAGAACTCAGTGCGTTTACTTGCTTAGTTTCCAGCTGTTCCTATGATGCCACCTTGTGGATAAGAATATGTATCAGAGAAAGAAAACATCAAAATGTTCAAATCTTTCATAGAATAATGGTATACATGAGAATACAGTAGTGTATGATGATTTTAAGATTAGTTTTAACAAACAATTTTGTGGGAAGACAAGAAAATATGAGATTAAAAAGAATAGATGGCAATCCATAATGTTGCTGGAAATTTTAATTATGTTTAAATAGATCAGCCTGCTAGATATCTAGACAGAAATGTTCTTCTTTGGCCATATCATCACTTCACATTGGAGATTGCTCCTTCATGGCTTGAAGGGACCCTGATCCACTTGGAAAGCAACACCTCTGTGCTCCATTTCAGAGCACAGAGGTGCCATTTTCGCTTGCCACTCACAGAGTCAACCACAGAACAAGGCACCTCAGATGCCAGTGGGAGCCTCCTTCAGATGACATGGGGGCCTCCATCAGGTAAGTGAAGACATGGCCTTTAACTGATATACTATAACAGCAATACAGTACAAAATATGGAAGCTGGCTTTGAATACCATGTATTGACATGGTCAATTAAAAAAAATGTCTGTGCTATTAAAAAAAATAGTTTTTCCCAGCTGTTTTCTCTTCAAAATAGCTTGGGTGGAACAGCTGTGTATGTACTAGGGTTTCTTCTAGACTAGTGGATAAAAATCTGCAGTTACATAAAAATTTGCAGCTTACTTGGCTGAGAGGTCACAACGCGTTGTCCCCACTCAAAACAGAGGTCCGCAGCTTCCTTCTTGACAGCTGCAAGACTTCCGCGGCACACGCAATGAGGCATGCATCACATGGGGTGGGGAAGCCAATGGGAGCTCCCCTGCAGTCTCAGCTATCATTGGCTGTTCCTCGCCATCCTGGCAGGACAGTAGGAAACTCTGAATTTACCTGATACTGAAGATCAAGTGCTCATCGTTCTGCAGTAGGTACGAAGTAGCAGCGGCATAATGCGGCACCGCTATGAAGTATCAGGTGTCAGGTGTGACGCCCACACACAGACTGCGCATCAGAATGTGCAGTATCCCCCAGTCTGGACACAAGGTAATATGCACAAATGTGCATTAGCATCTGACAGTTAGTAATAATATTCAGTGTGATCCTTCACATGTTTCTTCAGAAACCACATATTACCGGATCACAGCTTCAGTCCACCAATGTAAAAATAAGTAAGGTCTGAATACCAAAGTGTGCATGAGCAGTGCGTCACTTCTGCATGAATAAGTAGCTGCAGTTACGGGTACAGTTATATTGGCAGCCTCAGAAAGAAGGAATGGATCTTTAGATAAGGTACTCAGACATGCTCTGTCTTCCAGGAGCTTAACAATATAGGTCTTTCTGCCCATCATTATGACAGCTATTTTGCCAATACAGCACAAATTCCACTTAAGGTTCTGCAGAAGCCTGTTTGTGAGGTTCCCAGATGCCTATAGATACAGTCAGTTTTATAACCAGAGCATCAACAGATAGGTAAAATGAGGTATCTCTGATTGGAGGCAATCATTAATCATGTTGTTCACCTATCTGATCTTGTGTGTGGTTCTAAGCATAACACAGTGAAAGTAGATTGGACTATATTTCAGGCACAAACATGGTTGACACTAAGGGACCTTCCATGAAGTTTTTAGCTCTTCTGACGAAAGAGTAAAGACAGCTGGTTGATGAACTCTTTGAAGCAAAGGACACTTTCTGACAATTAAAGTCTATAAATTATTCCTTCAGATCACATACATGTTTCTCCCACACCAACTCTAAGACTACTTTTACTAAAGTAGACATAGACACACTAGGATATTTTAAACGCCAATAAATTTTGAACAGTTATAAGTGTGTGTAGGTGTATCAGGAATTTTGAGGGGAAAAAGATTTACCCTTGTATAAGTTTTTATATCTGGAGATAGATTTGTTATTTCTGTCAGTCTCATTTTGTCATTTAGGTATATTTACAAGATAAACTGTAGGAGAGATGTTAAAGGTTAAGTTGTTGCTGACAGGGCTATGGAGGAATAATAGAGAATGATTGATGTGCACAAGCAGTAATGGTATAATGGAGCTGAGAACAAGCACATGACGTGCAGCGATATATCCACAGATATATGGATCACAGATATGATTGCATTTCCTACCACATTAAATAGCAGCGGGATTTCACTGGTTTTAGACAAACATCTTAAAATAAGACACATTTTAGGGAGCATTGCTTGTAAAAAGACATGTACTTTCAATCTGTGGAATAAAAGGAGGGTAAGGATCTCTGTTACTAGCTTTATTCAGTTTTTGTTAATCTGGAAGAAGGATGCCAGTATACAGTCTCTGATATAGATGCAATACATGAATGTCATTTCAATCAGCACTGCCTGCCAGTGGAGGCTATGAGATGGAGTGCCAGGGTATTGTGGGGAGGGCAAACTTTGGCTGGGAATCCTGTTGTTATCCCTCTGGAGCATATTTGATCTGGTGCTGATCCAAATACAGTTCGGGGAGATAAAAGTGAGGCTTCCATGTCAAAATGTTCCCTCCCAACCTGCCTTGCAAAAATGTTTTAGGAACCTCTTTTGCACCAGGCCATAGAATACTGGAAGGCTACATGTTACCTTTGAGTCTTATGCTGGATACAAAAAGAGAATGGTGGGAGTTCAGGAGGGAAGGAGGGATGGAGAGATCTTGAAATCAAAATGCTTTCATTCCACATTCACATTTGACTCATACACATACAGTTTGTTCTTGTATTCATGCATGCTTTATGGTTATGACTCATCCTTCTTTATATTATGAAAACCACTGCAAGATTATATTTTAATAGAAGATAGCTAAGTATTTTAAATAAATAAATAAAGAAAACAATATATGAAGAAAGCAATACATGAATTCAAAATAAATACAATAGAAACACTAGCCCAAGCAACCTGTGGTAGAATATCTCATTAACCAAATACAAAGAGAGGAAATGCCAGTTATAAAGGGTAACTTGGCATTGTGTCTCACCATGGCCTACATGACTCATGGGGGCCTTCCAAGAATGGTTTCACTTACCAGGATGCATAGTGATGTTCCACAGCATTTCTTTGCCAGTAAATTTTAGGAGCTCTCTGTGGACTTGTCCTTTTCCTTTCTTCTCCTCCCAGAAGTTACCAGTATAGTAATGTCACAGGACTTTCCCAGCAAAATAAAACTAGTGCCAGATATCCAACATTATTTTTATGGCAAATTAAGCAGCTAGCAGATTGTAACAGTTTTGACACGTTATTGGGTCTTCCTTGCAATCTACCAGCAAGCTGCCAGCCAATTTACCATGTCTGGCAGCAGTCTGTGAGTATTTCTGCATAGCTTGGCCTATTGTGCACTGTGCTGTCCTAGCTTTTGTTGTCCACCTCATGCTGGGCTGGGCTACAAGGAAGCCTGCATTAAGGGCCATTCACATTCAGACAGCCCACCTCAGCCACCAGAATGGAAGGTCAGGCCCAGCTTTCAAAGGCCAGGAACAAAAGCTCCCAGGCGTTGCAAAAAAAAAATTCAGCACTGCTTCCATGTTCACTGCCAAAAAGGAGTCATGAGGGTATGCTAACTTACACATCCTGCATGTATTGATTTACCCAAAATATTTTGCTACTGGACTACTGCACTGAAATCCACCAGTGAACCAGGATATGGTGCTGTATCCTGAGGCCTATTTGCACTTAGGCTGGTAGTCAGCAATTAGTGAACTTCTGGTAAAGAGCATCCGCATGTGGAATAGGCTGTTACAGCCTCCAAGCATGTCCTGCCTCCCCAGAAGTTCACTAATTGTTGATTTGGTGTGGAGCACTAAACATTGACCAAAAGCTTACCTGAAGCATCCAGCAGCATGACCATATGCTCTTTTTTCAGTTCCCTGAGGTCAGTGGGCAGGGGTGGCGGCATCCGCACAGACGTGGTGGCATTGGCAGCCATGATCAATTGCTGACCTCTGAAATGTCTGGACCACTGAACCCTGAGTCTGGTCACTGAGTCGTGAGAAGGGCATTTGATCAGCAACCGAGTAGTGGGTGCTGCACGTTTGATCATGGGCACTGACGTGATCAGCCACACTATGTCCTTCTGCCCAAACACATGGACCAGCTAATCATGATGGCAATGAGGTGGAACTTCCAGCTTCGGTTGCAGTGGTGCAGGCTGGTAAACAGGAGGATCACTCGCACTTCTGTATGACAATGGACACTTTGGGGGAGCTTTCCTCATGACAAGTGTGAATGCTCCACCTTTACCAGAAGTTTACCAGCCCTAGTTCATGGGAGCCTACTCAGCTCAGTGCAGAAAGGCCCCTGGTCCATGCTTCCACATGATATAGACAAAGGATTCCAAGGGAGAGTTTGGTCTCTACTATCCTACACCGGCGTACAGGTAGCAGGGATCTGGACCCCTCTGTGGGCTGGAAACAGCCATAGCCAGCCTCCATTTTTAATGACTGATGGTAAAGGAAGACTGTTTTACATCTTACTGGACCTGTTCTGCTATCACTTATGTGTTGGCATATATTCTCCAAATCCTACACATGGATGATATGGGCTTCTCTCAGCAGAGACTCCATTGTGTGAATAACTAAGGCCAGGGCTTGATATTGTGGCTAACTGGCAGTGATGGAGCTCCCAATGCTTCATCATGCTTCATGAGGATTCATATATTTATCCAAGACTGTCCTCTTTTTACTCTTGGTTCTGCTTTGCTTTTGGTATTCTGTATCCATCTTCCTTGCAGTATATAGGATATAGATACAGTGTTAGAATCAGTAAATGACTAGGGATATACAAATAGTTCAAATGTGGTAGGATTCTATGTGATTTGAATATATTCGTATGAATTCACACAAATATCCAATATGACTAAATATCTATCCAATACATATCTGATATGTATCCCATAACATATCCTCTCTGAAAGCATCAAATCTGACCTAAATCCACTTATAATCCACTCTCGATCCATGCTGAATGCACTCTGGATCCACTGCAGATGGGACTAGCACAGCCGCTTTCCCACCTCCCCAGTTGCACGAATTTCTGAACTATTTGTACAAATGTTAATGTATAAACGTCATAACGTTCTACTCGTGTGTGAATGTCCGAATTCAGCTGAATTCATACAAATAATGAATCTTATGAATATTCATGCACATCCCTCGTAATGACTACTACACAAGAACTAGATGTGCCAGCTAGTGTTTGTGCTGGAGACATACCATGTGGCTTTTTACTTCTCATTTATGTCACTAGCAAACAAACAGCCTGCATCTCCAGCCACTCCACTAGGGAGTTATGAGATGGTGGCCTGAGTCACCTTTTGTTTCTCTTTTATAGAAAGAGAGTGCACAGGTGTGTGTGGGAGAGAGAAGGAATGTTTTTTTCTTTAGGAAAAGCTGCATTCAAAGCAAGAAGAAATGGAGTGCAATGGCCTTCCAGTAACCTATACCACATTTATCCAGATGTTGCAGTGTGCATTTCAGGTACATTTTTAAAAAATCCCCAAACACTATGAAGAATATAGTTTTTAAAAGGACATTTAAAAGGACAACTAATCAGAATTGGAATACACAATACAATATTAGGTAGGATATTAATATCCTTTCCAAAAGAGCCTTACTGAACAAAAGGCAGCATCTGCATACATGAAAAAGGGGGCTTGAAAGCAGTGATAGCATTCAGGCACAACTGTTCCCATATACTGCAGGAACTGCTTCTGTAGACATATTAAGCACTGTTCCCATATCTGCACAGGATGTCTTTAGGACTATGAATTTAGTTTCACTTATGGTGTGGCACTGATCCCAAGGTACGGGAAACACGTGGCTGGTTTTAGTACAAAGTTTCTTTACTGAAAATGTAAAAGCACATAGGCAATAATTTTTATCAAAATATGAGTAGCAAAATAAGCAAGTGGCAATAGTAAAACACAAGTGGCAACGATGAAACACTTTCAAGCCTGCCTTCTAAAAACTGATCATATCCAAGGTTTGCCAGATGTAACAAAATGCCTGCCAGCCATGACCTGAGACCAAGATTAATGTAAGGTCCAAGGAACTGAAAATGAAATCTTCTAGATTATTGCATGTGAAATGAACTTTTAATACATTCATCTTAAAGCCAGTGCTAAAGGCATTACAAATTATGCTAATTTGAAATCTTTTTAAAAGAGAGTGAATTGTATTTAGCCATGCATAAAATTACTCTGCTGGTTGATTTCCCTAACATTAGAACTAATTTAACAGTGTAATCCTAAATGCAAAACCACCATACTGGATGGTGTAGATCTTGTACAAATCTCTTCTGCATGAAACTCAGGAACTACAGATGACCGTCCTGCCTCGAGAAAATGCCAAAACTTGAGAACAAGTACTCACATCACCTCACGGAGAAGGTAGATCGCCAAGGATTAGTTATTTGCTTACATCCAGGCTGTCTTCAAGCTGAAAAACATCTAGCAGTGATGCTGACTGAGTTCTACCTGCTGTAGGTGCAAAAAGATAAAACGCACACAGAAGGATGATGTGGCAACTGGAATAGGTACTGGAGAATGCAGCACTTCAGTTTAGTTGTGAGCCAGTTTGGTCAGACTCTAATCTAGTAATCTCCCAGTTTGATTCCACACTCCTACACAAAGCGAGTTGGGTGACCTTGGGCTAGTCACAGTTCTCTGTCTGAGCTCTCACAACCTCACCTACTGTACCTCACAGGGTATCTGTTGTTAGGAGAAGAACAGAAGGTTTGTCAGTCACTTTTGAGTTACCTTACAGGGTGAGAAAAGCATGGTATAAAAACCAACTCTTCTTTTTCAATTCCTCTTCCTGAAAAGTCCCATATAGTGCCAATTCAAATAAAATCACTATTTAATTGACTTTGTAAGAACAGAACCATGTTGTTCAAAACTGTGTTATGGGAGGGGAAACTATATGTAGTAGTGAAAACCTAATTCATATGTTCCTCAATATTAAAACCCAGCTCGTCAGCTCCTCCTGATCAAGCTGTGGACTAGGCATGTGCAAGAATATTTTAAAAATTCAAAATTTGTTTGAATTCATTCAAATTCAGACATTTGAATTTGAATTGAATGTCTATACATTTGTTTTTTAACATTTGAACAAATTTTGAATCTTTTGAATCACTCGTACTAATTATTCGGACATTCGTATGTGTACGGATACGTATGCATTACATATGTTCCCATACGCATCTTATTCCTATCCGTACGCATTTGTACGGATTCGTACGGGTCAAAAATGGGATGCATATGGGATAAAAATGTGAGGCTCATGGCTATGTATGGACACACTTAGCAGGCTGCAAAGGGCAGGAAGATTTCCCAGACCTTTTGCAAACATCTTCTTTAAGCTGCAAAAAGAGTGGGAAATATTTCACAGGCTCTTTGCAGGCATTGGCTGCTAGCTGAAAAGAGCGAGAAAGTTACCCAGGGACTTTGCAAGATTGAGTGACAGGAGGGAGGAGTTCTCTCAGTAAGCACTAAATTCTAGCCAATCAGAGTGCCAGGATCTCACTGTATTTAAGGCAGAGGTCCAGAGCTCTCTGTGTCTTTCTCTGGGCAGGTTTTGCAGGGGATTGATCATTGGGGAGTTTGCTGAACTCTTCAGCCTTCTAGGCCTTTGTGCTCGCTGCTGGTGGGAGAGGGGAAAGAAGGGAGGTCATGCCTATCTTAAGGGAGCTTCTTGGCTCTGGTCTGAGCAAGTAGACTCCTGTTTAGCAGCTAGGATTTGATCTTTATTTTATGAAGGACTTTGAAGCTGAACACCTGAAAGGTTCCTAAGGAGCTGGAGGCTTTTGCTAATCATTTTACTTTTGTGGGACTAGCTTGGGGAGAGCTAAGCTGAATCCTATTTACAATTGCTTGTTCTTTTGAACTACTTAAGTAACATTGAGCAACCATTATATTTGCTACCGCTTAATGATTTATTTATCTATCTGCTTGTAAATAATAAACAGTTGTGTTATACTAGTTTTCATTTTGCTGTTTCAGGGAGAAGGCTTGGCTGTAATCCTTTGAAGCGGGATGCCTGGGCAAGGGGGGGGGGTCTAGTTCATATACAGACACCAGCCCATTGGCAGGCAGTGGGACTGTACGGCTCAACTGCTGCTTCCTCAGCTGTGTTACTCTGTCTATACGAGTTGCCGAGGGGGGAGTGGGGTCGAGTTGTCACGACATATGAATGTTGTCAACATTTGTATCTTCCAATACGAATCCAATATTCGTACAAATAGATACAAATGTGAAAACATTTGTATTTTAAACATTAAATTGATTCAAATTTTTGGATATTTGAATTGAATGCCAAAAATTGCATTCGTGCATACCCCTACTGTGTACAAATTTTTACTTGTACGCAGCTACTGAGGATCAGGGCAGGTAGAGGGAGCACCCAGATTCTCCTGAACTGCAGGAGTGGCAGCGGCAGTGATGTGACATGAAGACAGGCCTTCCATGGAATGGCTTGAACACTTCCAGAAGTATGAACAGGTCCTTAATTCAGATCATTGAGACAAGCAATATTTTATGGCATATAAATAGTATGTATAGCAGTTTACATTAGCAAATTTGAAAATACACTACTATGTTTATTATTTGGTGCACAGTTTCTTGTCTGAAAATCTAGCACAACTACTAAATAGGACTACTGAACAATAGTTAAGCCTACATCCTCTTAAAATCCATCTCTCCTAAATAAGTTTGACGATCACATCAGGAAGAGTAGGGCACTGTAAAACAGAGAAAGAGCTGTATCTGTATAGGTACTGCAGGAGAGGCATCTCTTACAGAAACATCTAATAAGAAGGAAAAATCAATTGAAACAGGTGTAGCAGTCACATATTCCCAGTGTAGGAGGAAATTACAGATTTAAAGCTACCTTCTGCACTAGTAGCCTGTGCACTTGTAAGAAAAGTACAATTTTCAGCTACAGCAGCCTTCATGCTTCACTCTGCTCATTATTCCTTGAAGCAACGTAATCTGTAGAGCAAGGTAACGTACCTACATCAAAATGTTTAACCCCAAGCACTCACCTCCAGCCTGTAAGGTGTTGCCTTTTGGGCTATGGCCAGTTTTGTCAGACATTCAGTCTGTATAATTAATTATTGGGGAGTGAAATGCACTGCGCTGAGGGCTACTGTGGCAGTTTCACAAAGGCCAAGCAAGAGCTAAGCCTGGAGATGATCAAGTGATCAAGCTTTATTTATTTAACACCAAAGTACCCGTGTGATTCTTGTTAATTTGATCAGTGTAGCAGTAGGAGCAGAGGGATGACAACATTCATCTGTGGGTTAGAAAGGAGAGATGAGGGCAGCTGCTTCAGATGAAAAACAGGGCTTCAGATTTCTTCCCCATCGGATAATGTTTTTGACAAATAGATATGCAATTGTTACTCCTTTGTGACTGGACAATCCAAACTGTCTTTCCTCAAGGAAACAAATTACACTCCTAGCATTCCAATCTAATATTTTGCCACTTTCTCCAGCCTGCATATCCTTTATGTGAATATTGTAGGCACATACTATACTGAATAATATCTGAGACCAAACCTCAATTCATTTTCACTTTCACCCCACTCATGTTCTTAAAACATTTGGAATGAGTTCTTAAGATGTATTTTTTTAAGCCTGTTGAAATGCGGAACAGTATCATACTTGAAGCCACATTTATAACTGGAATGGGGGAGAGCCTGCTGCTCAAAATGTGAGCTAGAGCATGGGATGACACATTATTTAAAACTGGTCTAGAAATGGAGTGAAACCAATGTAAGGCTGAGGGGAAAAATGGACTAGAAAAAACAACCTTACAGTGGGAGATGCAGAAACACTGGTCTTGATTACTATTCTGTTTCTTTTTAGATACAACACTTTGGACCTTTATGCTCATACTTTGGGCTGGTCTATGACAGAGACTACAGGCCTCCCCTCTGCATCATAGTCCTATCCAAGGGAGGCCCCACCCACTACTGATAAACTCAGTCTATATGGGACAGGGCATAATCCAGATCAAGGGCCCCTTGAATTGGATCACCAGTAGACCTGATAAGGCAAGTCTACCAGAGGACCCTGATACAGAACATGGAAGTGTGCCGAAGGAGACCAATGTCCAAAGTGCAGCAAACTGCACAATCCATATTGCTCTCCAGGGGCTATGACACTAAGAATTTTCATTCCTAGCTCTTCACATCCGCTAAAGTCTAGTCCTGAAGGTCACACAGTGCTGCTCTGGACCACTGTATCCAATGATCTCAACCAGTGAGCCTATCCAGAGCCACTAATCCAGATCATGGCTTTTGAGTACAGAAAGGCCTTTTGTTTCTTCCCAAGTACTGACATCTCAGAGTCCTGGTCCCTCACAGTAAATAATCAGTTTAGAGACTGTTTTGAGTCTTCAGTGTCCCCACAGTTTTTAAAGAATCCGAACCTTTTGTGGACAAAAGCTCCCAAAAAGCTCCCAGTGCTGTTCTGAGGATCAGATCATTTTATTTTGCACAGAGTAATAAATCACTGGCACTGTGGACCCATTATAATATATCCTGTGATAAAACAATTCCACTAACTTGCTGGCATGGTAATATCTTTTTATTTATTTATTTATTTATTTATTTATTTATTTATTTATTTATTTATTTATTTATTTATTTATTTTTATTTATATTTATTTATATTTATATCCCACCCCATACCTGAGGGTCTCTGGGCGGCTCACAACATTTTAAGACACAAACATATCAAATCTGTATAAAACAATGCTAAAACCCATACAAGGTTTAAAATCCAACATAATAATACTAAAAAACGGAGATACAAAAACAGTAGTGGAGTGTGCACTTGGGGGGGGGGGCTTTTAACCAAAGGCCTAAGAGGTGCGTCTTCACCGCCCTCCTGAATATAAACAGGGAAGGGGCCTGACGCACCTCCAAGAGGAGACCATTCCACAATCTGGGGGCCACCACAGAGAAGGCCCTCTCCCGGGTGCCCACCCGCCTAGCTACTGAAGGAGGAGGGACAACCAGAAGGGCCTCCCCTCCAGATCTTAAGACACGGGCAGGTTGATATGGGAGAAGGCGCTCCTTTAGATATCTGGGGCCCAAGTCATTTAGGGCCTTATAAGTCAGAGTTAGAACCTTGAATTGGGTTCGGTAGTGGATTGGCAGCCAGTGCAGTTCTTTTAGAACCAGCATGATATGTGTCCGGCTAGATGTTCCTGTCAGCACTCTGGCTGCTGCATTTTGCACCAGCTGCAACTTCCAAACCGTCTTCAAGGGCAGCCCCATGTAGAGCGCATTACAATAGTCCAACCTGGAGGTTACCAGAGCATGGATAACTGTGGCCAGGTCATCTCTGTCCAAAAAAGGTTTCAGTTGACGTACCAGCCATAGTTGGGAGTAGGCACTCCTGGCCACGGCCTCCACCTGAGCTTCAAGTGTTAGCGCAGAGTCCAGGAGTACCCCTAAGTTACACACCTGTCCCTTCCCGGATATTGTAACGCCATCAAGGACAGGGTATCTCCCAACTACCTGGACCCGAGAGCCTGTAACACACAGCACCTCTGTCTTGTCTGGATTCAGTTTCAATTTATTGGCCCTCATCCAGCCCATTACTGCCTCCAAGCACCTGTCCAGCACTTCAACCACCTCTCCTGATTCAGATGGCACAGAGAGATAGAGCTGGGTATCATCTACATATTGATGACACCTCACTCCAAATCTCCTGATGATCGCTCCCAGTGGCTTCATGTAGATATTAAATAACATGGGAGATAAGATTGACCCCTGGGGGACCCCACAAGTGAGTTCCCAGGGTGTCGACTCAGTCTCTCCCATCACCACTATCTGAGATCGGCTTTGGAGATAGGAGCGGAACCAATGCCAGGCACTGCCTCCACTCCTAAACTCCGTAGCCTCTCCAACAGGATACCGTGGTCAATGGTATCAAAAACCGCTGAGAGGTCCAGGAGAACCAGCAGGGTAGCATTCCCCCTGTCTTTCTCCCGGAGGAGATCATCAACCAGGGTGACCAAGGTGGTTTCCGTGCCATGACCGGGCCTGAAGCCAGATTGAAATGGGTCTAGATACATGTGATACCTTGTATCACATATGATGGATTTGTCCTTGTGTGCCGGTCTTTTGGTATACAGAAAAGGCAGAAATAAGCGGTCTTTCTGCCTCAGACCAGAATTAGCACTCTTATTAAACTTCTAGGGTGTCAATGTGAAACTGAAGCATAACAAGTTAAGTGCATGCTAAAAGCAGCCGTGCATTTAATAGTCCAGCACTGGAACTTCTGCGAGAAACTAGTACAAGAAACTTGGCTTGCCAGGCTATTGGTCTATGATATTAATGAAACTGTTATCAGGTATTAACTATGTCATAGGCAAGTAGCTACTTGGCTTTTTTTTTTAACTGGAATCTTGGATTACGTTAGAATCTCTTTAATTTCCAGTGGGCAACAAGCCAGGTAATGCCTGAATCTTAATACTAGGTTTGCATTGACTACCATAGCAATTGAGTGTCTTTTTATCCAGGGCTTAAGAACAATATCGTAAATTTTTACTAACTGTTTGATCTTTAAAATACATCATTTATATAGGAAACTTACTGAAAAACTGTATACGCATACTAAGGAAGTCAATTCTATCTATATATAAACAGTGATTATATGGGTTTATGAAAAATGATATTGCTATGGATCTACATTTTGAGAAAATTATTGTTTCTCAAATATTATGCTGATTTGTTCAATTATATTCAAATTTAATTGCCCAAAGGGAGGGAGGGAGGAACTTGAGAAATACAGCTGGTAGGAGAACCATCCTGAGGTAAGATGTTAGGATCTTTGGCATAACATCTATTTCTGGTTTTGAAATTGATGAGCCTTTTAAATAGCACCCTAATCATAGATCAGAATAGGGTGCCCAAAATGGCACCCTGATCTAATCTACCAGTAAACTACTTTTTCAAGGTCTACCAACATACTACAGGGTAGTATAGTGGACTACAGAAGTGTGCACAGAACAGCTCCAAGGTTCAGTATACCACAGGTGACTTGAAACAGGCCATCTCTATCCCTGAGCAGCTTTTTATTTAACAAGAAATCTCATATTTAATTGGGGGTGGGGTGGTCCATGAGGAATTAATGGTTTTAACTGAGACAACCACCAAAGGGTCAATATTACATGATAGCCTTGTTTTAAAACCAACATTAACCTTGACCCCGTGTGTGTTGCTGCCTGCTGCTTAAAATGTACAGCAGTGAATGAAGAGTAGTCCTTGTGCTGAATCATCAAGATGCGCTTGCAGTGTGGTGCCTTAGCTATTTCTGAAGGAAGAGCATGTCATCTGAATTAATATATTCGAACTGCCTCATAAGTCATCTCTACAGCTTTGTTGTGCTGTACTAGAGAGAAGACCAGAGTTCAATACAGTGCTCATTTTGCAGATGTAATACCTATTAATCTAGCTTGGTGTTCCATGGCATTTCATGCAGTTGAACTATAATGAGAGTCGGATTAAGAGCCTGGCTATTAAGTCTGCCATAGAACTTAAGCATTGTCTCAAAAAAGCAGCAAAAAACAAGGCCCACCCAGCCTTGCTTGTGAGATTGTTCAGAATTCTGTTCATGTCCAGAATCCTGTACTATGGAAAACTAAGTAGACATTAAGAAGATATTCACAATAACTGTCACTGGGCCTGTTCACATTTAACTCAGGGGGATGTTATAACAATTTCACTGAGCTGAAGATCAGGCCCAGAGGGAGGTATCGACACTTGACAAGCTCAGTTACACGCTAGAGCCTGATCACATTTTGGCTGGGTTCCAGAAACAGTCCAATCCCAATGCTGATTCTGGGCAAGCTACTCAATTCTTCCTGATCTCCACCTTTAGAAACTGGGAAGTATTTGTTTTCTAGCTCCAGAAATAGGCCAAGCTGTGGCAGCCAACATGCAGATGGCTGCCAACCTCACTTCACCTGGCCCTATCACCATGTAATGTGAAAGCTACCTAAGTCTCCATTGATTTAAAGATTTCTTGCACAACAAGCTTGAAGAAGGATGTTTGGTTCATAATGCCCCATTGATCTAAAAGTCTGCATTTTCAAAAACACCAGTGGCACAGAAACTTTCTTACTTAACAAATTAAACATGACAGGAAGGAGAAGGGAGAACTGTGAAAATCATTCTCAGGTTTGTAGACATTATCAGCTGGTAAACCTGGATATGTTGAAGGCTAGGAGGAGGAATGAAGAAATATTAGGTTTCCTGACCCATAACAGGTGAACATGAATTGTTGTTTGGAAAAACTATTAAATGTGGCACACAGTTATTTATAGCAAAACCAGCTCAAACAGAGTTTCAGTAATCAATTCTTACAATAACAGGCTCATAAATCAAACGAGTAGCAATGTCATGATACAAATCAGAGCTATGTGTGTTAATTAAGCGAATGTAATTTCTGCACAATAGAATGTTAATGTATAATGTGTATAATGCATAATCAAACTTAGTTCGCCAACCCTGTTGATCTTTCTTAAAAATCTGCCCAAAAGTGAGAGGCACTTAAACTTGTCTTCAGTATTTGCCTGAAAACATTATCCAGTTATTTTACAGTAGACCTCTGCTACAGAATTTGCAACACTCAATTTTATTGCCCATCCTCAGGTTTGTAAGATATGATGTTAAAAGACAGAAAATGTTATATTACTGTGATATGACGTTGGCTTCAGTTCAGGAAAGATTCCATATGCTATGGATCAATATTTCAGATCAATATTTTTAAAGCACGCCAAAAAGATCTGAGATATTTACTGTGCAGACCAGTCTATACTTGTGAAAGGAATCTGTGACTCACAGCAATTGTGTGGGAATTTACAGTGAATATTAGGTGCCCCAAATATATGTTTTGCCTTCAAATACTATGAAATTAAGAAGCATGTATTTTTGGCTTGGTACGGACACCACCCAAATGTGAGGCTAACAAGTGATATTCCAGGGAAGCGTCCCTCCAGAATAAATGATTGTTGGCTAAAAAGTGCAGAGGTAGCACTGTTTTGCGTGAAATAGTGATGTGCACATCAAGGTATTTCAACAGCACAAAATATCTGGAAGTGTGCAATTGCCACAGCTATCTTTTTTAAGCCTCACACATGCATAGTGACCACAGGCAGAATAGTGGATCTGTCCAGAAGGTAAGTTATAGCACATCTTTAGATTCCTCTCTACCCAGGCCTTCATATTGTGAGAAGTTGCCCTTTTAAATTATGTTTTTATTTAAATTGGCTGTTTTGTTTTTACATAAAGGAAATCATTTTGACACAGTGGGAAGTGATAAAGAGATAATTTAAATTGATGAATATTAACCAGGACCAAAGGGAGTCTAAACAAGACTTTTGTGGGTTTTTTTCTTTAAAATGTCAGAATCAGATTTCTTTCTTCTGACCAACTATAGAAAGTAAGTAAAATGCTGGTGCCAGTGTGTCACAGCTCTCTCCCCAAAGAATCAGAACCAGGTTTAGTGGAACCCATAGGAAGGGAATCTCCCTGTGACTGCAGATTTGTGTTCACTGGTGGCAGCAAACCTGGACCCAGAAACTGTGAGGAAGCTGCCACTGTGCCAAATGCCATATTTCACTCCCTTCCCTCCTTCTTTATCCTTAGTGTTTAGACTGGTGAAGATTTAGAGTGAACTCAGAAGCTTATTAACTTCTCCGTGACCTTTTTCTTAGCCTTGCAGGTTTGGTTTCACCCAAGAGTTCAAGAACTCCAGCTCTGTTAATTTTACTGCTGGGTAAGAATATCAGACTTCAGCAGCAGCAGAATCTAAGAAACCACAAAAGATGTGCAAGACCAAATTCATTGATATTAGAGCTTTTATGTGAAAGCTAGATGGTGCAGTTCCCAGCTGCAATGCCATTATTTATTCCTCGTAGAGAGTAGCCTTCAGCCTTGAATTTGTGTACATAGTGTTGCTCACTGTACATTTACTTCAACATACTCTGTTCTGCTAAGGAAAATAAGTTTTATAATGCACTGGAGGATTTTGTTTTATTTTTGAATGTTGGCAGTTCTGTTTCTAAAATATCCATAAAATCTAGAAAAAAGAGACACTTTAATGCAAACACATATTTCAGCTTTTCTAATAACATTTCTCCTTTCCCTACAGAAATGCTTTTTTATTGATTCCACGTCTTCGTGAGCTCAGTATTCATAAAAGAGGTCAAACAGCCAGCTGACAGAACTAAAGACCTGCAACTTAAGTATATAAGGATCTTTAGTGCAGGTTGTAAAAGGGACCAACATCCCCCACTCTGTACCACATACTTTTTCTGATAAAATAGATAATGATCTACTGACATGCAACACAGTCTTGGAAGACTGTTCTGATTGCTTTAGTAACTGCAAGTCTACAGCTGAAATAATTACTAGTACTTACTTTGTAATAGATAGAAATAGGCCCACAAACCCATCTTACCAGAAATTTTATTTTTATTATTTATTTGTTTGTTTTTATTAGAAAATAGTAAGATGCCTTCCTATTAACTCCATAAAATTATAGCAGGAATATTATTGCTCATAAATCCTGTTTCCAGTTTTCATAACTGCTGTTTATAATAGAAAAGAACCATACCCCTTTCCATTCACTTGTTAGTCCAGATCAATGAGATGCTAAGACTACATTATCCACACAGGAGTAGAATAGATCCAGATCAGAACTTGCTAAAAGCTCACTAATCCAGATTAGTGGTAGACTAGATAAATGTGGTCTACACCCATGTTAACACTCTTTGGCACATATTTGCTGTTCTAAAGCCCACTCAGTGCAGAAGTTTCTGCCTGCGGTTGATCTAGCTAATATGGATTACCTGAGGTAAACACATTAAAGGCCTTAGTTTCTACTCTCTTTTCATGTACGAATGATTTTAGCATAAATATCTGGACATATCCCAATTTTTTTAAAAGGAAAAGGGAGAAATTTAGCATCTTCTTTTATTGAGATCAGAATGAAAGAAGCTACCAATTTCCAGGCATCTGGAGCCCTATCTGGAACCCCTAGAAACCTTTGGGGTTCTCATTCTCTCTAGTAAGGCACAGGGCCATTTTCTGAATGATGAGGTTGTAGCCAACTATACTTAGGGAACTGCAGCTCTTGTGTTCTTGAGCACGGAGGGATAGAAAGAAGTGGCCATTTTATGTGTTTTTGTATTTACAGGTGCTCGAATCAAAGTCCTCCCTCACCACAGTCTTAGATTAGAGGGTAACTACACACAATTTTTAGCATGCATTGATCAGATTCAGTTGTGCTGAAATCCCACCAAAATGTAATTTCAGAAGAATCCTTGGTTTTTCCTAATGTGCTTTCCAGCATTTCCAGCATGTTATTTCTTCCAACAAAACTTTTTGTTTGTTGTCTGCTTAAGAAAAAAGAGCACAAGGCAGTTTTTAAGCATTATTAGAGATTATTTTTATTTATAGCAAAATATATATATATAAATTTAAGAGGATGCACGTATTGAAAAATATCTAGATATTTCAAATGTCAACACTTCAAAAGCAAAAACTAATTAAATTCAGTGGAATATAAATACTATTCAAATTATACTGCATTACAAAAATACGTAAAGGAACAGTCTGTGGATATATAGAGCATCATCTGCTTATTTTTCTTTTCTTTTCTCTTCTTTTGCCCCAAGTAAAGAAACTCCTGATTACTACGAATACAAGTTCATGGGTGTTTTTCCACTGTCACTAGAAGCACCCATTAAGTACCCATTAAAAATGCCATTATGTACCCATTAATGGGCACTTAATGGGTACTTTTAGTGAAAGTGGAAAAACACCCCATGTTGGGTTTTTTGGCAAAGTATGAAAGAGGCTGTTCATTGCCCCCTTTTATAATTTTTTTTCAGTTTCCCAAACTAGCTTATAGCTTTGGGATTCCAGGACTCCAAAGCACTACTGGGGAAATTTTCCATAAGATACATTGTAGGAATGTGCATAAACTTTTATTTTTCTGCACTTCAGTTCAAAGCTGTGGACAGACTAGTTCTCAACAAACTTTGAACTTCTGGCATGCTTCTACAAACAAGTCTGGCTGTTCATGAACCCATTTCATCCCTGGCCTCCTCTAATAGAAATCAATGTTTGTTTCCAGTGGCTCAAGAGACAGTGGCAAAGAGACAATATTGAGGTTGTGTCATAAACACTCTGTTGTGAATGCACGCAACATGGAAATGAAAACATTTCCATTGATTCCAGTTAACCATGGTTTATGCCAAATGGGTTCTAAATAGATCCATTTTAACACTTCCCTAATACACTGAACATAGAAATCTCTTTTGAGTTTTCTGAACCTTGCATAATAAACAAGATTCTACTTAACATCACAACATCAGTACGCACTGTTATCCCTAAGTATACACTGTTTCAGCATTGTTTCCAAACACCTACAGCTATTAAGTAAATTACTGCAAGATGCACATGCAAAAATATCTGATTCCATAATTCTTGATTTCAAATACTGTTAATGGGGGAACATTGCTTGATATTTCAAGAATGTAATTCTGGAAAAGTATTCATTTCCAATGATCAAATAGCAATACAATAAGCCATAAGCGTATATGTTGCATGCACAAGAAATTGGTCTATTTTTGGGATTAGGGCTGCCAAAGCAAGGATATTTCATTGCTTTTAGATATTAACTTTCATTTTCAGTGTAACACAGGAAGATTTCCTACAAAAAAAGTATTGTATATTGTAAGAAATACTTGAAAATATTGATTTGAATGAACATGTAGAAGGAAGGGGAAATAGGCTGACATGGGTTCTTCTTGGTATGCAGAAATTTCAAAAAGTGAGACATATGTTTAAATTAGCTATTTATTTTCTTTAGATAGATATGGAAAGTATAAAAATACTTTTTTAAAAAAAGATAGGTATGGATGGTTCCTTCTGCTTCACAATTTGATCCAACAACAGTATCTTGTTTGAAATACAAACTGATACCACAGGAAAAAGGTCTACCGTATTTTCCGGCGTATAAGACGACTGGGCATATAAGACGACCCCCAACTTTTCAGTTAAAATATAGAGTTTGGGATATACTCGCAGTATAAGAAGACAACACCCGGCGTATAAGACGACCCCCGACTTTTGAGAAGATTTTCCTGGGTTAAAAAGTAGTCTTATACGCCAGAAAATACAGTAATTGATTAATTATATATCTTTGCATATTATAAAATACCCTACAATTAAAGTTTAGCTTGCACATTTGCAGGTATTACAATCCAAATTACAAATTATAGAAAAAGATCACACAAATGAGCCAGTTTGGTCTAGTGGTTAGGGAGCCAGACTCTTATCCGGGAATACTGGGATCAGTTCCGTCCTCCACCATGAAGCCAGTTGGATGACCTTGGGCTAGTCACAGCTTTTGTCTGTGCTCTCAAGATGTTTTGTTGTGGTGAGAAGAATAGAAAGCTTTGTCAGCCGCTTTGAGTCCCCTTAAATGGCTGAGAAAAGCAAGGTAAAAAAGCCAACTCTTCTTCTTTGATGTAACACTGTATATGGTATCTGATGGAGATGAGACTAAGGTCACCTAAATATCCTGTGATTTAGCTACATTCTGGAAGAGATCATTCCTGGAATAATTGCTAGTTACCCAGACAGCTGGACAACCATGTGGGGCAAGTTAAAAGACTTGTCTCCCACAATGCTGTAATGCATACATTTGGGTATTAAATGCCCAAAGGTGTGCAGTTGCCACCTCACACACATGCACTGCTGGCATTTTAGGTCTGATATGGCCCCGCACATGCACTGTGGCCATTATGGAAATGGGGGACCTTGGGAGCAAGATTCAGAAAACATCTCTCCATAGGTGGGAAAGCCAAAGCACCACTGCCTGCCCATTCTATACCATGACTGCTGCTTAAACTGTGAACTGCTACCAGAGCAGTCCCCATGAAGCCTCAGTGTTCCATGTGTGTGTGTGTATCACTGAGAAATGCTGGCATGCTGTAGGTTTCCACTTTAAGCTGTAAGGTATTTGCATAGGTAGCTAAAAGCTTCTCAAAACATTTTGATTAACATGACTGTGTCCCCTCTGGATACTCAGTACATTTCCTCTTAATTCATCCAATAAACAGAAAAGTTGTCGCCTTAATATATTTTCTTGATAAAGGATGGCAGTCATTTTGTAGACACCTCCATATAAACATTTCAGCTTCTCTAGAAGCTCCACTGCCAAGCTGTCAAGCACAGGGTACTACCAGAAACACAGAAAGTTGCATGCTCTCTTGGCATAGAAAAAAGGTTAGAAGGGGGCAGTTGACTTGGAACATCCTGAAAGGGCATCAAATTGTTATTTCATATGTTGTGATCTTTCATTGTTCAGGAGAGCAGAAGTCCTGGGAGCTTTTCTTCAAGGTGCTATCTAACTTTGATAGTATGTGGCATTACGTTATATTTAATCAAGCCAGGATTTTATCAGTCCAAAGAAAGAGTTTTACCAGATGTAGTTTAGAGTGCGTTCAAAAAAAACCCATGGCTCCAAGCACTTTAGAGATTGTATAATCTTCTCATCCTTTCTGTAATCCACCTAGGCAAAGCTGTGTTCACTTGTAGTAAAAAAAAAAAGTCTCAAAAGCACCTCGGAGACAGTAGGGTGTGCTTCCCATGTTCTCGTCCCATCTCTAATCCACCTTTTTTTTAGTATAAAATGTTCATAAGAGATGGAAGGGGCATACTAGTATGTGAATCTGCAAACATATCTAAACTGTCTCTAAACTGTCTGAATTGTTTTTTAAGTGCATATGAATGCAGACAACATTCACTGAAACTCCCTCTTCTCACAACTATGAAACATAGGATCTCAGGTGTTAACCAGTTCATTATACACTACACTCTGTGTGGGACCAAGATGTTTTAGATTATAGCTAACTTTTTGCACTGACTTAAATAGGTCTTAATCCAGTACTTTATATTTTGTAGGGGGAGGGGGGTCCCAGCAGGGAAGATCCAGATTGCAATAAATAAAATTTAATTCTCTCTCCCTCTCTTTCTTGCACTCTCCCTGTGTGAGAGAGAAAGAGAATGCCCCACTGGTCCATTTTCTGGTGAGTTTACTGCTTTCTTGCTCTTTTCTAATGAGTTTTACAAGATGGCAACTAGCTGGGAGAGGAGAGGGTGATATAACAGCTCTCAATGCAATTCTTGTTTCCTACTTAACAGGGGGGTCAGCATACAGGAAGAATATTAAAAGCACAAAAATTAGCTTCCTCCCATCAGCAGCTTTTTTTCTTTCTCTCCTGGGAGGAATAGGATCTGTTTCCAAGCCTTCCTTTCTTTCGGCATCAGCCTGAAGGCAGGTGAAAATGGGCTTCAGTTTAGATGCCTGTAAATATCACACACCCTGATGAAGATCTGCAAAAAGGCAAAATAACCCCAAACTATGCAACTGCACTCAAGCAACAGTGCTAAAGGAGGGAGACAGCACATTATTGATTCAGGGATGAGAAATAAAACATCTACTTACTGACTTCTGCTATTCCCTGATTTATAGTAGTCAACATATTGCTTTAAAATCAAAGCAAATTGAGCAAAAACACTGCCTGGAGAGTGATTTACAAAACAACTAATCCCTTGTTGCATACTGAGGGGTTGAGAGACATAGTGAGGATGGGATGGACTACCCAAGTCAATCTCAGAAATAAAAAAAAAATTACTTGCTCCAGATACTGTGCATTTTGTGAGCACTAAACACATAATGTGCGTCCAGCAGTGAAATGTACTGAATTTTGATTCCATTTAAGCTTTCCTAATTTGCGTCTAGGTGCAGCCAGAGTTTAATTAAGCTTCACAAGTCTGCCACTTATTGATTCTTGCTTAGGATGCCCAGATGGGAAGGGGAAAAAAGAGGAACACACACAAGCTACATTTAATGTTTTAGTGCTAAATCAGCTGGTTTGGCCAGCTCACATTCCAACCAAACCATATCAGTTCAGTGACTCAGAAATCTTCTGAAGCAACATATTTTTCCTCAATCTCTGTAAAGCAGCACAGGCTGATGGGACATAACCAATTTGGGTGTGGTGATAGTAATAGTATTTGGGGATACAGACCATATTAGACATGGCCAGAACTGCAGCATGAGCTTTTCTGTGAAGTCTGCTGTGAACAGCAAATCTTTGATATGGCTTCATGGCTAGACGAAGGAGAAAAGAAGTGATAGGAAGTGGTTTACTCCCCAGACTTCTTTGATTCTGTTCAGAAAGCTTGGACCTCCAGTTGAACCAAGATGGTAAATGAAGGTGGATAAAATTTTGTAACATTATATCTTCACTGTTGTAGGCATTTCTGATTCCCTTGTATATTCTTGTTGCTGTAGTTTTTTTCTTGTAGATATTTAATTAGATCTGTACAGACCGAAACCCTAACTAGAGGAAGAGAGCAAACTATAGGTCTGTCATGAAGCTACAAAATTAAGGAGCAGTTGAAAACAAAGACAGGTTGGGAATTTTTGCTGGGCTGGTCTCTTTACTTCCAAAATACTAGACTTCTCCTGGTGAAAGTTCAATTGGATGGAACAGAAATTTGAGGTCAAACCAGTACAAGGCCTAAGGGGTTTAGCTTCTACACACTATTGAGAATGGACCCTGGAGCAGGACAGGGTGCTGGCAATGGCATCCTAAAGCTCTCTATCAGTAGATCTCAATATAGAAGTCTACAGGTCACTTGTGGGCCATCAGGGGACCAGAAGTGGCACATTGCCATAGGGCGTCATCTTAGAAACTCTAAAGTTGGAGGCTTGAAGGCTGCAGTCAGCCTTCAATGATGGCAGCTGGGGCTGGCCAAGGTGGGGCTGTTCCAATGCAGATGGCTTTATTCTCTCCCAACGACAATGCAGCCTAGGGTTGTGTATCCTGCCTAGGGTTGTGTATCCTGGGACAGGGGTCTCACCCTATCTTGGGTTACTACAGGTGATTACCCAAATTGATAGATTGTAAGAACATCTCTTTACCTGCTCTTTCTGCACTTTAAACTACTTCATCAAAGGTACATGGAGAAAGATACAAAGAATTGCTGAAAGAGCATCTCCATGAAAATAGTGAATTTGCATTGTTTTTAGCAGACTTAAGCTGCTATGTTTATTCCATTTTGGGCTCGTCCCCATGAACTCTGTTTATTTTGGATTTGAATCAGGTCATTCCCAATGCGGATTGTAGTTCAAATTAACCCATCCCCATGCGATTGAGGAGAGTTCGGGTTCAAGTCGAATGTACTAGTTCCCATGGAAACTGTGGCAAACCCCTGCATCAGGTAACGTCTTTTGCTCTCCACCCCCTCTCTCCTGATAGGAAGCCAGGTTGACATCACCGTACCCTGTTCCACCCACTTCAGCGATGACAGAGAAACACCTCAGCAATGACAAGGTTGCACCTCCATGAACACAACGCACAAAAAGATAAACAATGATAATAAGGGGCATAAGGATGAAAAGCAGCTCGTTGCTTGAAGCCGCCACAGTTTAGCGGAGGTGCGCACCTTCGCATGACAGCTGGCACCCACCCACCCCACTCACAACAGGTTGAAGGGATTCTGTGCTTCATCTTGTCATGTTTCATCTGGTGCAGGGAAGCCATGGGCCCATTAAAGCGAAGCAGCACTCATGCACAAAATCAAGCCATTATCCACATGTAGCTTGCTGATCAGGGCGATCAGGGAGGAGGGGGGGGTTTAATAATTGTAGCCGGAAAGACATTTGTAGAACAAATTAGATCCATCATCATTTCTCTTTCATCAAATTTATTTAAAGAAATCCCCAAACAGATGCAATCGCAGCATGTGGGACGGGAACTGCAAGCACAGGTGAAACCCCACCCGCTAATGATGTGATTGCCAATCTCTTCCCCCAATAACCTGGGAGTGTTCTCATGCCTCCAAGATAATCTGTGCTTGCCTCCTAATTCGTAACGAAAACAGTTTGTGGGTCGTGTTGGGTGTTACCACAGATTTGAGCAATTTGTTCCACCTGTAGCTGGGATTAGAGCCTTTGTTTGGGGATGCTCTGAGGTGAATTCAGGTTCACTTCAGAGTATATAATGCATGGGGACAAGCCCTTTGAGTGCATATAAGCTGCTGGGGGAAAGATAAGACAAGGGGTAAGTGATGTCCCATGATTTTACACCCATCCTCATTTGACCTGTGCTTTTCTTTCTCCCCAGCAGATAGACATGAAAACCACCCTGGTCAGCTTTTTGGGTGGGCAGGGGGGATGACATTACTACATCCCATTGCAGTGAGGGGCATGCTGTGGACATGAATTCCCTGGCTGCAGGATAGCTTTGGTGACCTCCAAATGGGTATACAGCAGTTTCTTGTAAAAGAAGCATCTTCAAACAACTTTTTAGAGCAGCGGTTCTCAACCTTCCTAATGCCGTGACCCCCTTAATGGAGTTCTTCATGTTGTGGAGACCCCCAACCATGGGGAGGGGGCAGGTGGGAGGTGGGAGGGAAGGTCTGCAGGAGACTCGTCGCGACCCCTCCGAAAGGGCAGTTCGACCCCCAAAGGGGCCCCGACCCTCAGGTTGAGAACCACTGTTTTAGAGGCTTAACTTTTATGGTTCTTTCAGACATAATGGGATCTTCTTCTGCATGTGTCATTAAGATGCTCCAACTCAAGGAAGGAACACAAAACACTCATTCTACTTATGCATATAGGGCTTATTTTGCCACTATTTCCAGTAAGAGTACCAGAATTTCAGTATTTATTATGCTACCATCCAAGTAGAAAGTTTTACTTTATCTAAACAGTGTTCATCTCTTACTATTGCATAGCTCTACAATTTTTTTCCAATCTGCTTTCCTTGTTTTATCACACAGTGGGTACCTCATTAATATAATTCTGTATTTTTATAATAAATGTAAATATTCTTGCAGTGAAATTATTAATTAAGAGTAATAAGTCTCTAGTGGGCCATTTTAAAAGTCACACTATTACTTTACAAATTATTCACTGTGTACAGAATGTGTAGTTGCACAATTAATGAAGAAGGCAATTTCTCTAAGGACACACAGCCTGCGTGGGTGCCACTAATCCTATTAAAAACTGATGTCTAATACAGTTGTTTAATGTTATGCTTCCAACTGCAAAAAAGAAAATAAAAGAGATACAGCATAAAGAAATCTAACACAGTGCTATCAATGTGAATTGCTACTTTCTTGTTAAGGCTTATGTTATATATAAATTGCTACTTTCTTGTTAAGGCTTACATTCCATATAAAAGAAATTAAAATAAAAAGTGTACTTTCCCCCAAACAAAAGGAAAGGACAGCATTTGAAGTAGTAGATAAAGTACCAAGCTACAAGTGAACCGGCAGGATTGGTTTTTTTTTCCTTTAAAAATAAATAAATAAAATGAATAGGTCAAAAGATGAGTATCAACATCTATACTTTAAATATGGGCCACAGTATCAGTGATGTTGGAGAAATGCATACCTTTTCTAAAACTTAACAGAACAGAACTGTAAGCAGATGCAACTGGCAACTGGGCAGTTGTTGTTGCTGCTACTAGTTGTTTATTTTTACTTGCCTTTTCTAGGATATTATTCTAACATTACTTCAGAAGTAAGATTTACTGTGACACAAAACTGCTCAGAAATAATGGGCCTTTCTGCACTTATCTCTAATCAAGAACTTGTCCTCATCCAGGCCTCTTTTGTCTGCTCCTAGTATGGACAAGTACCCCTACTAGTACCCTCCACTAGCACAGAATGGAATGTAATCCAAACCAGGATGCCCAAAATGGCTTCCTGGTGCATTTTATATCTTGAATACCAGTAAACATCAAAATGGGTCCCCTGAGTGCTCAAAGGCCAAGAACATTCACTCCTGCCCATCAGAGCTTTCAGAAGCCAGCTTATGAGAGTTTTGGGGCTAACACAGGGCTGATCTTGACCAGAGGACTGCCTGATCTGGACCAGCTGATTTAGATAACCATTGGTTAGTGCAGAAATGCCCATAGCACCAAAAGTAATACATAAAGAAAATATTCATATATTATTCTCTTGCAACATAAAGAAAATAGCATACTTTCACATAAGAAATTTCTTGTTTACTTTCATTAAGACTTGCAGACAAGATATTCAAAGTTACACAGACAAAAATAAGAGATCTACATGCATCTAATGCTTGGGTTTTGGTTTTGGTATGAAAAACACAAGTATGTTTAATATCACAGGAATGATATTGTGAACTGATGCATGTAAACAGAAATCTGAGACCACCTTAGTCATATGAAGTGAACTGTAATGCTTTTAAAATTCTGACTATAATTTCCAAAATAAATAGTCAAGTTATACATAAATGATGTTGGTAGAACTGAAGCTGATGCTGTTCAGCAACAACTGCTAATGATCACCAGGATCACATTTGGCACATTTGACTATTGTTGTGCTGGTCAGCCTGGGGTTAGGAGTGCAGGTAATAAACTTCACTATCCTTGATGTGTGTTGTGAGGGGTTTCTCACAAGTAACTGAAACAGAGTAAATATTTACCAGCAATTCAGTTGCATCCTTGCAATCAAGTACATACCTGAAATAATGAATTGCAGCCAAAAGTATAGGCCCTTCTATTCAAGACCCTTTCCGCACTTACCTGAATTAGATCAGGATCAGTAGATCTTAATTAATCAGACCTAATGATCTGGACCGTAGGGAAGTGTGGGCGGAATTGATGCCATCTGCCTCCAAAGTTTACAAAGTTCACATAAACCAACATTTCTAGACTCAGGGACCGGGGTGGGAGGGGGTAGTACCCCATAGTCCATTATGGCATGCCCCTGAATAGCAGCTCGCCCACATCCCCAAAGGGCAGGGAATGAAAGTTCCTAGCTGTGGGGGTGGGGGTGCTATTCAGTGGCACATCATAGTGTGCTGCAGAAAAATACTCCCCTGAGCTTTCATTCCTAGCTGGGGGCTGCATGGAATAGCCCTCAGTAATTCTGGATGATGGATCCAGATTAAGGACGTCTTTAAAAAGATCTTGCTCCTCTTGTGCTGACAGAGCCAGACTTACTGGCGGGGGTCAGCTCCTTGATCTACATTAACATGCACATGAGGAGTCTCTGGATCCAGGTAAGAGGCCATTTGGTCCAGATCTACAGGTAAGGACAGAAAGGGCCCAAGTTAAATGTCAAATAGATTTTACTAACGTCAGCAATGTTTCCTACTGCTATGTTCTTCCATATCCATGTTTATCATATCCCTATTCATTCCATGAAGAACTAATTTAGTAAAAGGGATGCACTGACTTTTTTATGGAGCAGTATATCTAATGAAAAGAAGTCACATGTATTTGTTTTCTTAAAATGGAGTGCTTCTGTATTAATGAATGTTTTTTAGCCCTGCTTTACTTCTTATCCAGGACACAAAACACAACAATAATCCCTCTTGCTATTTTACCTGTTCTGAACATTTTTAAAACAAATGTTCATTTACGCTACAATAAAAACCATCAATGTGAAAAGCTGGGTCCCTTATATGCTAGAAAGAACCACATATCACACTGATTCTATTTCTAGAAAAGGAGATTATGAGCTTTGTTCAACAAAGGTTTTGTAGTTTCTCCTTTCAAGATTATAGCCTGTATCTATAGTTTCAGATAAGCACATATAAAAATGTTAACACTATGAAACAGTTCTGTCGGTAGACCATTAAAAAATATCAACTTGAAATTGATATTTGAATTTTTTTTTTCTAGGAAAGGCGAGAAAGGACTTTTTCTTCACTAAACGAAGAAACTGGATGCTTGGTCAACACTGCTTTTTCCAGAATCAGAAGATCATGAGCTTGGGTTTACTTCAGCTGGCACAACTTCTAAGATTATTTGCAATGCTGAGGTTGTTCTATCTGTAAAAAAAAAAAAAAAAACCCATCAAAATAAAGAACAGTTTTTGAAAAAAAAATTATGAACAAGCAAATAAGTGAATCTTGTAATAATAAATGTCTTTGCCTTCGCTTATTAAGCTTCCAGCAAGCTAGATGAGTCCTATCCTTTGGTTACTGACCAGACATTAATATGAGTAGTGTGTGTCTTTCAACAAGCCAGGAATTTACTATTTGTCATTCCTGCAACTAAATCTATACATTATGAGAACAACTATCTTAACTCCCTCTTGGAAGATCCATCTCTTTTCCCTCCTTCCCTATACTTTTTCTTTCTGCTGGTTGGTGGAAATCAACAGGAACAGGGGCTTCCAAATAACCAGCAGAATCATTTGAGGCAAGGAAAAAGAGCAAGCTGATACTGCTGCCTCTTCCATCAGCCTCCAGTCAGTTCATTCCACTGTTTATTGAGGCTTTTTTCCAACTCCCTTACTGTGGGTGTGTCCATCTTGGGTCACTTAGATAACCTATGTGAAAAGTGAACCCATGAACATGGTAGATGTATATGAAGTATCTTAATACTCCAGAGACTAGAGTGTAGCTGAGGGAAAAAAAAAAGGAATGGCCAATCTTTTTTAGTTCATAGGCAGATTTGGAACTTTCTCCATATAATGAATGAAGCACTCAGGCATTTTGGAAGTCCTGGGGAGCCCTTGGAGATACCATTGAACCTCCAAATGCTTATTATCCATTTTATGTATTTATGTTACAATTTGATATTTTTTCCCCCAGTATGTTTACCCAGCTCTTTCAACAACATTTGCAGCTCAGAAACAATTCCTCTCATTTTGTTGGTCTGGCACACACAAAAAAAACCCTCACTAAATATAAGTTTCTCTTTACCTAAGCAGTCTTGCATTTGTCATAGTATAATCTTGCTGTGCTCAGTGTAGTAAAATATGACCAAATGAACAAGCTTTTTAACCTACTGAATATTGTATGCTAATATTAGCTCAACTAGGTTTGCAGTGTGCATCTGTATAGTTTACATATATTTGTTTTCATTCCCACCAGAGAAAACAGTGATTTCTACACGGCTCAAAGAATCAGTTACACTGTCACAGGAAGCAGAAATCAAATCTCTACAAAAACCATCTCAAAGGGAATGCTTTCTTTTTAGCTTGAATAAAATGGTTCAATACTGGCATCCTGTGGCCATACAGATTTACAAAACTATGGCCTAAAAGCTTCACAAATTTTGACTTCCAAGTGAAAGATGAGATTTCTTCATTGTTTCCATGCCTTACCCAAGGCAGAAAAATTTAGTCAGCATAGACAATAATTTCAATTGTTGCAGTAACTCCCACATAATATTTCCCACAATATTTTATTTTTAAATTATTTCATTTATACCAATGCTTTTAAGAAAGCTATACATCCACAAGTGACAAAAAAAAGATTCTGCTGCCCATTAATTTTCCTATCAGATTTTTAACACTGAGCTACTTCAAACCATCAAGTAAACCGCATAATTCTCCCAACATTGTGTTAGGATCACCAGACATCCCCATGGCCTTCCCAACACAATGTCAGCTACTACACCTAAAAATGCCTGTCATCACCATTACAGGGAAACCAGCGTTGATGCAAGGTTTCCTGTAATAGCTTCAACTTACCTTAATGTCTAGTGAGATGCATATAAGATTGCCTCACTTGGAACATCTAGGAGCATCCCAAGAATGCAAAAAATAAAAGAAAAGAATGGGGGTGTGCACTTGACTAGATCACCCAGCAATACAATCTCATATGTACCTTACAGACATAAAAGCAAACTGGGATTTGTGGTACAAAAATGGTTTTAAAATTGAAATAAAAAATTACATTAGGAAAATATTTATAATTTAGTCACTATGCATACACAGTATTGTATTAAGCACTGAAAGGTATTTAAGATGGATCAGACATGGGATGGGAACACTAGCAGCTCCGTGCCCACCTGCTTTTAGCCACCTTCTTAATGTTTGCAGTTTCATTGTCCTGAGATACAGTCCAGAATAAGGCCAAGTGCAAACAGGCTCCAGGTTTCCCTAAAATAGTGATATTGCTTATCATGTCTGGCGCTTGCTCCTGGGACTTTCCTTGTGGAGAATGCCCAGTATGATTGCCTGTGTGTGAAACCTGGCCAAAAATACCCACTGTACAAGCATGGTATTTTCTTCATCAGGAGTAAACACCAGATAAGGTAAGTGCTGGGGCTTCTCCCAAGATTTTGCCCTATCATCTGGAAAGGACTGCAAGAGGGAACTGAAGAATCCCGCATTTTTTCTCACTATTTGGAGGCAGTCTTAGTTTCCTCTTAATGCTGTTCTGTTATAGGAGGGGACACTTGGTCACACTTCACTTTGAACCTTCTTCAGTCCATTCTGATCACAACGCTCACAACTTTTCATTTGTCTCCATTTTATCTGTGGACTTCTCACCCTCCATTTAACTTTCTACAAATAAAATGGATAGAAATAAAAAGGTGTGAGTGTTGTGATCGAGGTCTGAGTGAAGGAGGTTTAAAGTGCAGGTGATACCACAGTTTTTAAACTAATGATATGTCTTACTCATCGTGTTTTATGGTTTGAGACACTTCTATTTAATGTTGTGACACACCCTGGAACCCTCAGTGAAGAAGGGGATCCTTTTTTTTTGAAATAAATTAAATAAGCAATGTGTGATGTTTTCTTTCTGTTTTTTTTCCTTGTCCCTTGGCAGCATGCTTTAAGATCTTTGCATATTGTTATATTAGTTATGATAACAGACTTTCTTCACACATAATTAGCAAGTCTTCTTTGAATTCTGAGGACACAATATTATTTTTGACCTTAAGTAGGCTTTCCAGTATTTTTCCTTCCTCGTTTTCTCTCTCATTACAGAGTTAGCTTATAGTCAATTCCTCTGTCTGTGGCAGGGGTTCTCAACCTGTGGGTCCTGACCCCACGTGGGGTCGATTAGCCATTTGGGCGGGGTCATAGAATCTCCCGCAGGCCCCCCCCATGCCGCGCCCCCACACCGCACCGCTGTGCCGCCGCTGCTGTGAGGAGAGATCAGCGTCAGCGTCGTCGGGTGACAGTTGGCGTCCAGGCGGCAGCGGGAGCATCCCCGGCGGCGCTTGAGGCGAGGCAAGCGAGGCGAGGCGAGGAGGATGGTGGCAGTGGTGAATGTGGGCAGCCCTGGGCGGCTCAGCTGGCCACTCCTCCCGCTCCTGCTGCTGCTGCTGCTCCTGGGACTCACCGCCCCGGCGGCCACCCTGGCCGGGTACATTGAGGTAAGAGGCATCGGGACCCCGGCGGACTCCTCCGGCCCCCCACTGAGGGCGGGTGCCCAAACAGTGCTATGCCTACCTGCCTGCCTGCCTGCTGGGCGGTGATGGCGGTGAAGGGCGCTGGACCCGCACTGCCTGGTGCCTCGCCACCTGCCCCCTTCGACCGCTGGAATCTGGCATCGACCCCTGAAGGAAGAGTTGTGGGTCGCAGAAGACCGAATGCAACGCCAGTGGCCCTGGCCCTGCCCCTGTCCCACCCCTGCCCCTGGCCCCACCCCAGCCCCAGCCCGCCCCTGGGTCCCTGAAGCATGGGGAGCTGCATTGGGGGGGCACGGCCTTGGGAAGGTTGAGAACTACTAGTCTGCAGAGTACACTAGAAGTATAGATTGCACAACTTGTGGTGTATAGAACTATAAATCTGCAAGCTGATGCACCAAATAACATCTCTGTGTATCAGCCCAGGAGTTCGAAGCCCCTTAAGGGATAAGAACCCAGGCTATGGACACCTGATGAGTCCCAATAATGATGAAAAGAGTCGTGTCCTGCCTTCACCAGTGGTGGTTCTTTAATTTATAATATTATTCTGTTTGGAAAATAGCATTAGATTTTTCACATAATCATCCCTGTGTTTCTCAAAATCCTTGTTAAGACTGATAGCATACATAAAATAAATTGGCTGGGAAAGCTGATACTGCACAGGGAACCTGGAAATCTACAATGAATATTAGATTAGGTGTGAAAAACCAAACATGTAAAATTCATTTTTTTAAAAAGTTAAGGCTTGTAAATAGTTAACATGGTCAGAATAAGGTCCATCACATGTCACCAACAAATTGCATAATTTTCCACCTTTAAATGTTGAATTATTTTGAATTATTCTGCAGTCTAAGAGAAGTGAAAAATTGGAATGATGATTCTCTGTTAACATTCACTCACCTAAGAGTTGCCTAAACCACACTGGCTTCTTGTCCCACACGATAAAGAGGTAGTAGGCTGGGACACCAGTCAGTGTTATTGCAAAACCAATGCCAGTATTGACAGGATCAGCATAAAGTGATAGTGCAACCATGAAAAGGCAGGTGAAGGAAAACAGAGCAGGAATAAAGAGTGGCACCTGAAAAACACACATCAAAAGTTATTATTGCAAAAACTTGACCTTCACTACTGAATGACAGTGACATTTAATGTTCCATGAAATGTAAATCAGATAAAACACAGCAGCACACTAGAAGACTTGCAGAAATACAGGTTTTTAGACAGGAATTGCAAATGCAGCTAGCTAAAGAACGGAAATTAAATGCACTGTTGTATAGCATACATCCCAACAGCTGCTTAATTGCCTTCTCCAATGCTACGCTTCTCTACAGCTTTTAAATTGAAAGACTTGTAAATGTATTTTCTAGTAATAAGTCCTCTTCCATCCTTAGTACTCTGTTAGGGTAGAAGATATAAGTGATGGCAGCAAAGATGGCATCCTTTGTAATTGCCCTTTGGAATCAATTTAACAATGAAGCAAGGTACCTAGTTTACGCACTACTTTTAAAACTCTTAATTACATAATGGATTTTTCTTTCCCTGTACAATAAATAATTTGCTGGGAGATAGCCAATTAAATATCATTTTGGACAGAGATAATGCGTGATAACATTATGCTCTCATTGTGGACTTGAAATATTCTGTGCTTTTGTCATCACGACTGATAAAATTACCTAAGCCAATTTAACACAAATAGGTTAAGTGATGTGCAGTTAACAACTTCAGTTCTTAAAAGTGTTTCTTCATCTATACAATAAACTTCAGTCAGAAAAAGAGTAGTTTTGGTGCCTTTCCCCAGGTAACCAAAGCCAATGAAGTTATTTTGGTGCCTGAGATGAAAAAATTCTCCAGACTCATCTCCTTGTCCCCCGCAGCAAAACATTGTAACAGTAATATATCAAATAACTGTTTGTTGCCATCATGGCCTGGTGTAGCCATTTCACCCTACCTCACAGGAGGGCCAACTTTAAATCTGAAACAGCTATCAAATACAAAATATAATTGGAACAAACAAAACAAAATACAACAGCACGATGTAAGTTTCCATTAAATGATGATGAAAAATAGATTATTTTAAATGGAAGCCAAACAAGCAGTAAAGTTAATGAATATTTTGAATGAAAAAATTCCTCAGCTGGAATGGCATGACTGAAACAGCCTTGGCTACAACTCATTTAATTTTAGATAATACCCAAGTAAATCTCAGAATGGCCAGGTTTGTGGGAGAAATAGGTTATTACACAATAATGTACTTTCCATTAAAAAACAAAGACTTTCTCTTTCCCCTTTTTGGATAGAAGCAGAGCTATATACAATAGAGAAATGAATTTGCATAGAACAATTATATTGTAGAGCATACCTTGAAAGGGCGAGGCATATCAGGACGTTTATATCGGAGATATATCATCCCAGTAACAGCCAAGCCTATAAAAAGCCACCTGGCAAAGCTGAGAAAATTCAAGAGGCTGTAGAGATCACTGGAGAAGAGCATGACCATAGTTAGAGGGTGCTGCAGAAGATAAAAGAGGACATACATATTATTTTTCAAATGAATACCTCATAATTTTAGGAAATTTAATTCCAAATTGCAGACAAACACACACACCACACACAGACACTAATGATTCACTGGGGTACAATATCCAAGATTTTCAATCAGTTATAGACCTCAACTGAAAAAATACACAAATCTTGAAAATATTGTCATTGCTATTGTTCTAAGAGTGAAATGATTTCTGGAGCTAGCTGGGCTCTAAACTGGAAAAATTCTGACTGGCAACCATTGAAAGTATGTAAGAGCTTGATCATTTTTACTTTCTGTTACTGTTTGTATTTTCCTTGCAAGACACCTATTATGTGACATCAGGATCTTCTGAGGTAGTAAAGCAGTAGGTAGCTTTCCATGTAGATTTTTATTCTGCATCCCTATCGAGGAAGATTTGTTCCATTGAGAGGAGTTTAGCTAATTACTCTCTTTCAGCCTTTCAAATAAACGTAATGAGGTATGATTTAAGCACCAGAGTTAAATGCAAATAACAACCATTGGAGGAGTACCTAGAATAGATCACTTCTATAATTACTTTTCACCCCTCATCCAGCCAACTTATGAAATGAAAATAAATAAGTGTTTTTGAATCTTGTAATGCAGACCCAAACTATGCAGTCTTGTACAGGGACATTTGTTTGCATGATTTACCAAAACAATGACAGCTGGTAGAGGAGTGTGCTTGCGAACATGAATCATAGACAGAATTTCTGGAAGGTGACCCTCACGGGATGCGACGTAGAACATCCTGGTGGGAAAATAAATTTGGACAGCTTTTAAAGACACTCATTACTAAGATGAATTGAAGCAGCTCACCAGAGATGTAGAACACATTCAAAGTTATCTTAGCAGTGCTTTTTGCTCCTATATAACATAACAATTGAAAGTTCTAGCTCAAAACAATTTATAAAAAAGAAATGGAAGTCCAGGCCTCTGTTTTTGTTTTTCTTCAATTCAGGCACTGTTGAGGTCTGATTGTCTACTTTTAGTTATTTAGACATTTCTATACTGGTTCTTATTTGGAAAAGAGAGAGAATATTCAAATACAATAAAAAACTACTCTCATAATAAAAAATGACATGAAAGCAGATTAAAATCACAATTACATTACAATCATAATTGGCTAAGCAAATATCTATATAACCAGTGGGATCCACGAGGGCATAGCCTGTGCATTAAACAAAGATAGTTTCTGGAGTGATCTTTGTTAACTCCTTCATTGCTTGCAGCAGTGGTGGCATCTTGGTCACACACCAGCCCCTGCTCTCAGTGAGGGGAATACTGACCCAAGGATCTTTTATTCCTTAATGCAGTATTTCTAGCCAAGAGATCCTTCAAAAAGCAGAGGAAGTGGCCATGGAAGTTAGCCATTTTCCTCTGTTCATTTTAGATCATTGGACTAAGTAGGTTCAGACTCTGTGGTGCTGTCACATTTCTCCCCAGTGGTTTACCAGTAGAGAACTCTAAATGAGCACTTATGGGATAGCGAGAGCTTCCAGGGTACAGTACTGTCCATGTGGCCAGAACGCCTTAGATATTATCCTAAGGCAAGCAATAGATCGTACCTTGATATATTTTGAGGCACTAAATACTCAACAGTGTGGCACCTAAGGCATTTCATCTCAATAACACTTTAAAAATTACCACTTATTATTACATACAATAGAAATTACTACTAGAAACATCTGTTTAAGGTAACTGAAATTAATGGGGTTTGTTCTGTTGTCCTGCTTTCATTTATTTTTCTATACAATTGCGCACAGTCAGAGAAATACTGTAAATCATCTCCATAATGTTCTGCTTCATATAAGCTCCACTTCCTCAAGGCACAGCAGTTTGTGAGGATTGGATGAATAACAAGAAAATGGCTTCCAGCAAAGAAACACTTAGACCAAGACTGTTTCTGCCAGTTTTGTCCAGTTCATCCCACACTAAGGCAGTCTGGGTCTGAAAAAGACAACCTATTGCTGTGCCATGATAGGGCTGTCTGCATTCCAAACAGCCCATTCTGGTCTAGTTTTTGAGGTTTCCAGACAAGGCCTTTTTGGCCACATGCCCAGGAGTGGCATATTTCTGCTGCTACTTCCATGTGCCTGGCTGAACAGGGGGTAGGCCTGGTATACTAGATCACATACTATCTACAGCCCAGTAGGTTGTTGTGTAATACCACTCTGTACTGCAAACGCTAGTGAACTTGAGTCTCTTCTTGACTCTTCACATCCAATAGATGGGAAGGCAAGTGCAAAAATGCTCTTTGTCTGGACTCAGCATGAGACAAAGACCCCCATACATACCCAATGACTATTCCACAGAATTCTATAAAGTTATGCTGCTGGGCTCCCAATATTCTCTAATCTTCCTCCCAGATTGTCCATGAATTTCTATCTGTGGTATAAGGCCTCCAGGCCTCTCTAGAAATCTACAATCTACTAAGAACAGGTATACCTTTTTTGGATCTCTTATATTTTTCTGAGGTTCTACAAATCAGCAGTACCCCACTTCTGATCCTTCTTTCCTATGTTGTTTAGAGTATTTGCGAGTGAGTGTATAAGATTAGGATTTCCTTTTCTTTCCCCTTCACTGATCTCCTGTTTTTCAAAAGCCACAAAAATACTATTCTACATATAAATTATTTCTTGGTAGAGTGTGCTTCTTTAGTAGTTCTTTTGAGATATTTGTTTGTTGAGATATGTCTCTTTTAAGTCAGATAAGCTATTCCCTATAAGCTACTCCTTAATTTTTAAAATTAATATGCTGGTACACTAATAAAATTCCCCATTGTAGCAGTTAATACATCTGTGAGCTAATAAAATTCCTAATTTGTAGTGTATTTTATATTTGTGAATGTCTGAGATTCCAAAACTTTCAGAGGACATTAAGACCAATATGACGCATGCCTCTATATAGAGGTTACACTTAATATTACACTGACGCACCTGGAAACTGCAAAAATGCCACCATTCATAGATCCAAAGCAAGAGAGTGCTACAAAAATGGGAACAGCTAAGGAAAACTGTCCCATTAAGCGTTCTGCAAATGTCTGCCAAAAGGAAAGGAACATAAATCAATTCTATTCAAAGACTTTAAAAAAATCTAATTATCTTCTTTAGGTTTAAGGTATACTTTCTATAACCATGAGCATTACTTACCACTGCTACAGCCTTGGACTGCAGCATATCCTCAGGACTAAGAGTTGTAAAATAGGCCACATTGGTTAACACATACCCAACCGTGACGATAACCATGGAAGAGCAAATGGCAAGCGGTACATTTCTGAAAGACAGAAAGAAATTTACTATTACCCATCTATATGCTAAAACTGAAACAATCTGGTTGGCAAAAATACATGATCTCCAACATTTCATTTCACTCATTATGGTTGTTGCTGTTATAGACATGATAAATCTTTCTATGAATATTGAACATGGTAGGTCAAATGAACTTATTTCAGAACTTGTTATATGCATTACCGTAGTCAATCCTCTGTGAAAAGGGGAGGGATTTTACCCTGGCTTGGTTTATAAAGACATGAAGTGCTTACTTTTTGTACCCTGACAATTACACCCTATCAATAAGGCTTTAGTAATTATTCAGTCTTGCTCATATACAAAGAATTGTCTCCTACATACCTTTTCATTCACGTATAGCAAAATATTTGTTTCCGTGTCAGTGGGACACAATATATTCACAGTGTCTATAGGATAATCCTCATATGGCAGCTTCACATTTATCTATGAGATCAAAGGGTTTGAACCTAGGAAACTAGAATTCATATCTTTGCTCAGCTATGGACCATTGGCTGCCTCAGGCGAATCATTAGGAGCTTCAGTTCACCTTCCAAAAAATGTTAATACTTATCTCAAAGAGTTGTCAGAATGATGAATGAGGATGACTCCAAAGCACTTGACACATATAAAGTGCTTTATATAGATTATTAATAACATGGCCATCTTCTGACAACTCAGTTATGAAAATTACTGGTCAAATACAAAATGAAGTGCTAGTAAATTTCCAGCAGAAGGTGTGATTGGAAAATCAGGCCAATCAGAGGTATATGCAGGGTGAGTGAGTAATATTTTAGACATTTCAAAAGTGACAGTCACCACAAAATTAAATATAATCTATCCCAAGGATATTACACAACTGTTACAGGGCTACCAAGTCATGCTCAGATATATGGGTTTTCAGTGAATGTAAAACTGTATTTATTACAGAAATTGCCTTTTTGGAAAAGTTATAGAGATGTGTTGAAATGCAGTTTTACAACATTTGTTACAGTTGAACTGCCCAAAGACTTCAGAGCCCAGGGTGATATCAAGAATACCAGCCTCTCTGTGGAGCATGCAATGACATCGTCACAGGCAGCATGTGGCCTCACAGTCTCCCAGCTGCAGGACCAACTAGAATGGAGGGAGTGATGATAAGCAGTGCTTTTAAACTTTCCCTAACACACACACAGCGTTCAACTGCTTCCCCTTTTCCCCTCTTTTTATAAAGACACAGATTTGCAAGGCAGATTCTCAGAACCCCACCCTTCTTTGGGCAGTTCCAATGTTACAAATTGACACAATCCCCCAAAATACTAATTTGATTCAACAGATCATCATTTCTGTGTAAGATGAGTCAAACAAAAAGCTCTCTGACATCAGTGTCAATACAGTTCTTTGAATTACAAAAACCTAGAAAAGAAACGACCCCCCCCCAAAAAAAATCTTCTAATGATTGCTTATTTTTACTATACACTTTAGGATAACACTAAACACTTATGTGAGGGTGGGAAAAGAAGAGAGGCTTTGATTGGAAAGCTTCTTTTGGTATCTCCAAGCCATATTTTGATTCAGAGCCAATCAAAACAGGAGCCTCACCCTTCCCTTCATGCAGGTATAAGTTTCCACAAGGTCTGGTTCCTAAAAAAAAAAGAGGAGCAGAGTGGAGAGGAGGGGAAGGGAAGGGAAGGGAAGAAAGGAATGAAGGAGAGGAGAGGAGAATGTCATGTGCATCAGTATTTCCACTGATCACGAGTCATACCAACATAACTTGTGGAAAGAAGGATACAAAGACAGCATTTTATAAGGTAGCTCAGAATCAAGATTTTTCACAATAAAACAGGTCAAGCAAAGCATAAAGCCAGACAGAAAAAGCAAGTGAGATTTTGGTGTCAAGGTTCATATAGAGGGAGAGAAAGGTGATTGCCTTGTACAAAGACTTGGTCCAGAATTACATGGGTATGATAAAAGGTAACCTCAAGTTCTAGAAGCATCTAAGGACCTACCTACAATTAAGAATACCTCCCACTTCAAGAAGTAGTCTCCATGATATCTCCATGAGTTTTGTTTTGTGCGTTTTTTGGGGGGGTAGAGGATAGAACAACATCCAGTGCATTTGTTCTCCCAACACATCCACGGCCTCTTTGAAACACTTCCCCTTCAATTTAATGAATGGTCTGCTAGGGATGTACACAAAAGTGTTTTTTTTTTAATTCAATTCAATTCATATCAAATCAAATGCAAGAAAATTCATATTCGTTCAAAGAGATCCTCTTCGAATGTGGTAGCATTTGTATTTGATACGAATATTCAATCCCATACAAATCCCATACAAATGCATAAGAATCCCATATGAATCCTATACAAAGCTTCATAAGAAGCTTCATAAGAATGTATCAAAACATTCAATTTGAATTCGAATGTCCGAATTTAGCCAAATTCATATGAATTTTGGATGTTACGAATATTCCGGTCTGCCCAACCTGTTGATTTTCAGCAGCTGTCCTTCAATTTTTTCTTCTCCTTTGGAAAGGGCAGGGTTTTCCATTCTCCACTCTAGCCCAAAAGAATATTTTGCAAAAGGCTGCTTGCCAATCAAGGAAACTAAATTCTGACAGCACTGACCCTGCACATGAGCCTATGAGCGGGAGTTTTCCCAGTCCTCCCTACACATGATGTTGCTATTTTTACCTTAAGGGAGAACGTTCTGTGGTAAAGCACTAAGAGAGAATTGTTTCATGAGCTGCTCATTTCATTTTTATGTTGTTAACACAAACATACACACACACACAAAGACAAAAGACATTAGGTAGTTCTCCTGCACTTTTTCCACTCCTGCATAGAAGGACAGGTTTTCCAAGTTTTTGCACAACAAAAGGAGGAGGAGACAGAGTGCCGACAGAGTTTAGAAATGTGGCCTTTTGCTGCTCTAATATTCCCTGACACTTCATGTTAGAATTACTGTGATGTCATCTGAGCAGCAGGATGGGAATTTCTGCAGCTGAAAGCCACACGTATGGGCAGTTTTTCTTTGTTTTAATGCGCACACACAATGAAGATGTGGGTAGCCTGCAATCTGTATATGAGTACTCCTGCAAAAACTGCAAGCTAGAAACCATCACCAGAACAACAAAAGGCCTAATGGGAACTCTTTCTCTCCTACAAGCACATCCTCTCAACTTCCCCTTCAGTCCATAATGGTTACCTCTAGACTTGCTGAAAACTGCACCATCCAACTACTGCTGCTTCCAGTGCGTAACTGGAACTTCAGTTTACAGTGCATGCTCCAATAACTGTATATCTCTAATTGCAAAAGGAATGTAACCTAAGTAGACAATCCAACAGAAGAGCCAAGAGAAAATAATTAAATGCCTTTTCATTCCTTCATAAGAAAGTATCTACTGTATTTTCTGGCGTATAAAACTACTTTTTAACCCAGGAAAATCTTCTCAAAAGTCGGGGGTCGTCTTATACGCCGGGTGTTGTCTTCTTATATGGCGAGTATATCCCAAACTCTATATTTTCACTGGAATGTTGGGGGTCGTCTTATATTCCCAGTTGTCTTATACGCCGGAAAATACGGTAACTATATCTTGCAGAAAATGTCAGGATTATTATTTTATAATTTTTAATTTGTTTCATGTATGAAAAGCACTATTATGTCTGTAGATTACTCTATCACAGCCTACTCTCAGGGCTAAACAGCTTGCTTCCTCTGACAAGCTCCTTTTTACATATCAAGGAATATCTTAGCGAGAAATAAGTAACCTAAGTAAAAGCAGCCATTGCTTTTTGTAAATTTTTGTAAATTGCAGATTTTAGCATCACAAACCAAAAACAGCAATGGAAGATATATCTCTTTTAAGACACACACAGGGAATGGTACTGAAGTGCGCAGCCAAACTGTTTTTGTTTTGTTTTGTTTTGCTTCTAAGGTTCTCTCAAGCTTCATCCAAAGAGCAATGGATCTGTAAAGCCCCACATTAGCCATGGTATAGAGCCTGATTTCTATGTGAATCTCTGGTACCTGGCTGTTGTACCTGTGCCTCTTTGCCATTAAAAAGCACTTGGCTTTTCCCATTATTCTAGAATTCCATTTTCTAAGTCATAACTTTGTGACAGACATGACAGGAACCACATTGTGTGCTGGCAAACGTCTTCTCAACTCAAGCATGATTTTTAAGGCCCTTTTAAAAACAGAAACAGCGGAACTATAGTACACCTCTGCCCAACAATCTGCTGCAGTCTAGCAGTGAGCCATCCAGCAGTTCCTGCACGGTTGATGATATGCCCACACAAAGTTATAGCAAGTGAAGATGTCCTTCAAATGTCCATTTCCTTTTTAGGGTACCTCATCTTCTGAATTTATATGTTTATGTTTATGTTTTGCATTCTTTTAAAACATTATTCTATATCACTTTGGAAATAAACAAAGTTTCTGGACTGCAGAGTAGTTCTGGACTGCTCATTATGTTCAGCAGCATAAACTTTTGCTGACATAAAAAAAAACCATAACTAGTCAGTGAGTCCCATTCATTACCCCACTGAGAGATTGGTGGTCTCCGTGTTCCAAAAGGCCTTCAGCAGAGTCAGGGGTCTTGTAACCTCTGAGAGCCCTAAAAGCAGTGTGTTTCATCTGCCTTTTCTCACCCTCCAAATACAATTGGGTGCTTAGGGACTGCAATCCATTAGCACATAACATCAAAAAGTGTAACTTGTTACTGGGCATCTTGCAATGATAAATTTTAAATTTTATACGTGTGCATATTTCTGTTGGTTTCTATGGTTTCAGCAAAGAACCATCCAACTCATACTCATTTTCAACTAAAAAGTTATACTTCCATTTCAATTGCTGGGCAGTGCATTAGTGCCCTGTGCTAAAATCCTGTGTAACACCTTTAAAAGGACACCCTTTCTGCCTCTCTGAAACTAAACACACTGTCAGATGCACGCTTCATACACCAGCGTGGCTTTGATGTTGAATTCACTGTGTTCTATTACTGATTTACTAATTACTTAATTAGAACACAGCGAATTTTTTTCTGAAAATGAAAATGGACTACATACATGGCAGAAAGGCTCAGCTTTCTTAGACGTTCCCATTTCAGAAGATTAAAAATATATCTCCCCGTACTTAGCCAACAAAAGAACAGAACAAATTAGGATTCTCCTTACAAAGAACAGAAATTCTACATAGAGCATGCTCACCCCTGATTTTCAGTATTTCAACCTGAGACTGGAGTCCCTAAAAGTAATCACTTCCTCTACCTGCAGAATACAGACAATGGCTGTTGCTATAAGCACCTGGTATTAATCGCTGGGGTACAGGTGCCTCCTCCACTCCTTGCTCCCAGCAAATCCAAATTACTGGAGCCTGTACATAACCTCCCTCCAACTTCACTGGTGTTCTGTGCACACTGACTTTTAGGTTCCTAGAGTGTTAGCAGCTCCTCCTAGGTACTTCCGTAGGGGAAAGTGGACAGTAGCAGTCCTGGGAGGGCTGTCAAAGGTGTCTTGGCCATAAAGGAGACTCAATCAATGTGATTCCCTGCCCCCCAGATTATAGGAGACTGGCAATAGTCAAGCGGTAGAATAAGTGCCTAAAAGCAGAGGGCCACAGACTCCATCTCTGGAATCTCCCCAGGAAAAAAGACAATAGCAAACTGTTCTATTTATCTGTGCCAGGAAAACTGCACAGGAGTTTCTGTGCTGGGACCAGGAGCCACAAAAGATGTGCAAATAAAATAGGAGAATCTTGGGCATAGATTATATCTATTAAACTGTGATAAGAGGGCCTCTAGAATGAGGTATAAAGTTATATTTGTATCAAGGTGAATGGTTACCAGGAAACCATACGAGAACTTTGTTTATTTTTGTTATTCTTGGATCCACCTTCTTTATGGCCCTTTATCACACTGCACCAGCTGCACCAGATCTACCAATCCTAATCATGAGGACACGAGGGCCAGATGAGTGCCATCTGCACAAACACCACTAATCCAGATCACAAACACACATGGCATGGCACAAGTTTCACAGCTGCCCCTTCCATGCCCTAACAGCTACGAATGACAGATCCTATCCACAGAGCATATGTGTATGTGTGTGCATGAGGGGGTGATTTAACTTTTGGGAATTCGGGTTCATGGAGGCATGCCTCCTTGATCTGCATTAAGGCCCTGTGTCTGAACTGTAGATTCACATCTGGATCTAGCTCCATTTCATGTAGATGTTGCCAGCCTAATGGGGGACGGGGTCTCCATGATCCATATTAACATGAATGCAGAGGCCCTGGATCTGGATCAACAGCCTAGTGCAGAAAAAGCCTATTTTGCTGGGTGTGTGTGTGTGTGCTTGCTATACATTTTTAAAACTGTTACATCTTGTAAATTACTATTTTACATGTAGTTTTTCGCCTTATAAGTTAATTTCCAGTACATGGCATCTCTGACATTGCAGCCTCCACTATGTTGGCATCATGTCCAATAATTTTTAATGAGTTCCTCTAAAATACTTTAAAGTTATACAAGTTGGTGGTTGCCAATAAATCCCATGGTAGCAAATTCCACACTTCATACACATGCTATGTGAAATTACTTGCATTTGTCCCAAATCTTGCAATATTCAGCTTACTTGTCTTCACACTGAAAGACAAAGAAAAATATCCCCTTTTCCACTTTCCCAGCATTATGTACAACCTAATCTTCACTCATGTCCCCTCTATTTGCTTCTCCCCCCCACACACACACACCACCACCACCACCATAAATGGTCGTCATAACATTTTTCCAGGAAGAAGTTGTTCCAGACTTTTGGTGATTTGACTTTCTTCTTTCCCGCACCTTTCCAAGGCACTTTTTTTTTCAAAGCATGACAACCAAATGTGTACACAGTTTCTGAACTGTGTCAGACCACAGATTTGTACAATGGCATTACAACATTTGCAGATAGCCTTGCTTTCCACTGGTAACAGAAAGCAATAGTCCATAATCATTGAATTCAAGGATTTTAGCTTCTGATTTAAAATTAAGCAGGTTTATGCTGATTAGCCACTAAAAATTACTAAATCAATCTATTGGGTCAAAATAAAACAAACCTAAAATAAATTGGGCTTGCTGGTATCATTTCAAGCCTGTAGGAATGGCCAGAAGTTAATGTCACAGCTGAGTAAACCATAATAAGCAAGTGTATTGTGCACTTCACACAGCTTACAGTAACAGTAAAATGAAGTCAAATTCACACTATTCTGTATTTCTGGACCATTTACAACTTTAGCATACCTAAGAATTATCAAAGGCATTTGAACGTTTTTTCTCTATATTATTTTTCTATAAAAATCCACATTAAGGTCCCCCATTTAAAGAACAAAGAAGCTATTCCAATGCATTTAATTGTACCTTAATAATTTTTAAAAAGCAAGTTATGTCTATCCATCACCCAACCTCACATCCAATAAAAGAAACATGAAAGGAGAAATGCTTCACTTCTTTCTTGCCAAGCTGGAATTCCATCCAGGTCAGGGTTAAAAGGCAAAACCATTTTTGAACTGTGAACTGTAGAAAGAATCCTAGGAATATGCATTCCTAGTATGAAAAGAGCAGCAGCATCTACTAGAACATCAGTAACAAAAGAGACAAAGTCTCACAGTGCCATGGTATATATCTGCTGTTAATATCCAATTGCTGAATCTCAAGCTGAAAGCTGAAAGGCTTCCTTCAGGGAGAGTCGTATTTAGTTAGAATGTGTAATTACTCTAGAGAAATGTCTTTTGGCTGAAACACATAAGGCACATTCATAGGATATTACGAAGGCATTCATAGCATGTTTACATCGTCTCTCTTCTCCCCCCCCCCCTTGATTTTCAAAACAGGACCTAGGGAACAGAAAATATTGCACAGCAGATGGGAGGCCAAAAAGAGATCAAAACCTGATTTTTCTTTCTCACCGACCCACATTCAGCAACAGTCCAGATTATTTCTGTTTCTATACCCAGAACAGAACAAAATTTTTTGAAAAACCTGCTACGAAGATGTAGTCAAATGAAAAGATCTATTCTTATCTCATTCAATGAGATTTTTGCCATTTTGGGGAAGGGAGGGGGTAGGTCCAAAAAAACCCTATAGGTGTCCAATGCAAATCAGATGTTGCAAAACTGAATGGTCTTTTTAATTGCCTTCCATCCAGAATGATCAAGGCCTATTCTATTTTATTATTTATCAATGAAACCATACTCGGGGGGGGGGGGGACATACGGGATGCTTTTAAGGCCATTTGATGGGATTTGAGAGCAGGAGAAGGTTTGCCCTTGTCTCTCCTTGAGATGTCCATGGGCAATTGGTGGGCCACTGTGTGCAACAGGATACTGGACTAAATGGGTTGTAGACTGATCCATCACTGTGTGATGGGTGTGCAGGGTTTTGTAGGTCTGCACATTTATACCACATTTTTGGCTCCATAACAGCTCCATGTGGATCTTATAGGCAGAGGAAATGCAACATACCAAAATGAATGCTATTGCTAATGTGCAAGGGGTTTCTCTGCTCACACCACCCTCTGTCCAAATTTCCTTCCATTGTACTTTATTGGCCAACATGGCCTGTCAATCACTGGAAGTTCTCCTCCACTGCTTCCTATTTTGGCCTTATGCACAACAGTAAATTGACAAACCTAAAATCAGTGATGAAGTGCGCTCCTTGAAGTCCCATAAATGACTGATTCCCTCCATAGATCTGAATTAATACTCTTGTATTAATTACATAAGAACATAAGAGAAGCCCTGCTGGATCAGGCCACAGTCCACCTAGTCCAGCATCCTGTTGCACACAGTGGCCCACCAAATGCTCATGGGCATCTCAAGCAGAGACAAGGACAAACCTTTGCCTGCTCTTGAATCCCAGCAAATGGCCTTAGAAGCGCCCCGGTTCCCGCCCCCCCAGCCTGAAAGATGCATGGAGGCATTCATTCTAGTAGCCACTGATACATCTGTCATCCATAAATTTGTCTAACCCTACCTTAAAGCCATGTAGACTAGCTTTAAGGTAGGGTTTCAATACTCTTTTCCGGGAATGCCCACATCCAGCCTCTATAAATTCATAATATGGGCACACCTAAAACAAAACAAAACAAAAAACTGAAAGAAGCTGAAAGAAGCAACACAGTTCCCATGTGGAGAAAAAAGATGGAGATCAGAAGGGAGATACTGCACATTTGACACAAGAGCTTATATTTTGATATTATTTCACCACAGCTGAATCTGATTTAATCCAAGGTAAAGCATGTGTGCAGCTACCCCCTTAGAGAAGGTACTTGTACTCTCTGTCCTTTAATATAAATTAAATTTGGGTTGAAACCACTAATGTCTGCATGCTACCACCTCTAAGTCACTTTTGAGTCACTTTTTAAAAGCATGCTAGTGCTTATTTGTTCAACTATATTTGGATATTCTAGAATATAAAGCATGGATATTCTGGAATATCCACAAATTATCCAGATTATCCAAATTTAGCAGAATAAATAAGCAACACCTGAATGCAGCCATAGTCTCAGATTCTACAACAGTGGGGCATGGATTAGGGATGGGCACAAAAGTTTTTTCATGTTCAATAAAAATTAGAATTAGATTCAGATTAGAGCCCCTTTGAAAATGGTAGGCTTCAATTTGATATGAATGTTCTTCAAATGCTATTAAAATCCTATTTGAATCCCTACTGCCAGTTGCTCCTATAAAGCCCCTATTAATCTTCTCTGATTGCATCAAATCTGCTCTGAATCCTCTTCAAATCCACTCTGAATATGCTTTGAATCCACTCAGGATCCACTGCAGATGTGACTGGGCAGCAGCTTTCCCCAGATTTATGAATGTAATGAAACTTCGTACAAATGTATGGAAGCATTTGATTCACATTTGAATGTCAATCTTTGAATGTATGAACATTCAATTTGAATTTGAATTAACGAATTCATATGAATTTCAAAGTGATGAATATTCATGCCCATCCTTAGTATGTATACTGCAGCATTCTTCTTGACCTACTTTATACCTTCCTTTTTAATGCCTAAAACTGTGTTTTTCAAACAAAGCCCCCTCTAGAGCACACAGAGAAAAACTTCATTCTGGTTACCTACCATTTATATTCAAGCCAACATAATAGGTTTTGATATCTGGAAGACGCAGAATACCTTGAGTAACTTCTGGAGTGAAATTTGTTGATGGGACATTCTGTTCTAAGAATTTAATGGAGGCTTTTAGCAGAGGGCAGTTGTTCAGTGATAAAGAGTATGCTTTACAATCAGCTAAGTTTGTTTTAAGATACTGAAAATAAGGCAGATGGGATGGAAAAAAAATAGAGTAGTAGAAATATGAAATGTAATCCTTTTGAGGTACCAGAGAGCATTTTTTACTGAAAATCCCCAATCAGATTTTTCCAATTAAGAATCACTGTCTGATTATTCACTTTCTATAGTCACTTGGTAGTAACTAAACTGAAATTAAGGTTAGGTTCTTTAGCATTATATACATTATACAAAATAAATTGATACACTAAGGCCCGGTTCCCATTACTAGCTTACAACGGTTTTCCTAAACCAAAATAATAGAACTAGATGCTAACACAAATTTGCCTGATCCCATTACTTTAAACTTAATCACATTCGATCTGAATTCTGAGGATCGTATGTGGTGTACGTGACTCAAGGGGGGTCTCAAGTGGCTACCATCTAAAAGCCACTTTTTGGGGCTTCCCTGCCATCTTCCTCCTGGTGTGAAGGTGCCACCCATAACCAACCCCTTCACGGAGCCTAGCTGGGTGGCTGCCGCTTGCATGGATGGATGAAAAATGGCACCGGGCAGCCAGCGATTCTTTCCCCTCCTCTCCCCATTGCCCAGGGCACACAGCAGCAGCAACTCAAGCCCCCTTCACCCACTCACCTCCACAGCCACCATCCCAGCAGGGGTTCCCTCTGAAAAAAGCACCCTGGCTCTGCTGCTGCTGCTGCTGCTGCTGCCGCCACCACCACCTGCACACACAGCCTTAAACAGTCACACATCTTCCAGAACCTGCAGCTGCTTTCCTTCCTTTTCCCTTTCTAAAGGTCAGAACTTTTAAAGAGCCAGAATTGTGAAGAATTGCAACATTGTTATCAGGTGTGAAGTGGGTGGATTGCTACAGTCACCTCTGCTGTATGGGGGGTGGGGTGGATTTTTACAGTGAAATCACTATCTTTGGAAGCAAGCTATTGGGGGAGGGAAACCCTAAACATGCATTCTAATCCCTTACCGTTCCCACAGTGAGAAATGTAAAACGTTTCAAATGCATGAACCAGCGTGAGACTTGTTGAAATGAGTGTTAACATTTACAACGCTTTGGGGCGATTTAACACGCAGAAAGCGTGTTAAGCCAACCTGACGTGGGGACTACGAGGATCGAAACCGTTTCAAAACCATTTTAAACTTGTAATGGGAACACGGGCTAAGTCTTTAAAAAAGCACCCTATACTGGCAACCATTTCTTAAAGATGTATGAAAAACCTATAAAATCCATGCTATACCAACTAGATAAGTTCAAGTTGTTCTGCACTGAATGGCTCCAATATACATTTCCAAGCACACACTTACGGTAGAGAATAAAAGAAAGAGTGAACGAGATTTTTTTATTGCACTAGATTATCATGTGAATTGGAACAATTAAATCTCTGAGCACCTGATTTATGATCAAGAATTTAAAGTGCCCATAGCCAAAATTATTTCAGTAAGGAGAGTATGAAGGGGAGTAAAAACTTACAGAAGTTTAATATCAGACTTACCCTTAGCCTTTTATGAACAGCCCTCAGAATTCACTCTGGTGGATCTTAGAGACAAAAATGAGGAGATCTGAACAACGCAAAGAAAGTATGGGTCTTATAGCTTTGGGAAGCTGAGCCAAGAGAGATCCAATGCCATGCATCAATAATATCACAGCCAGGGGAAAACGATGGGGGAACAGAGCAGCCAGAGGATGCTATGATTTGGAAATAAACTACCCTGACAGATTTCAATTCTTTCCTCCTGTAATTATCACAGCCCCTAGACTACAGATGAGCTAGTTTTAGGTTGAGGAAATTCACTTCAAATGTCTTTGAGAAGTAATAGAGATACAAAGTATAGTATTTGTCCAGAAGTGATTTTATTCCCTTGTCTTGAAGAATAGAAGAGATTTCTGCACTGGAACTTAAAGGAAAAAAAGATAGTATTATCACTTTCATAAAAAGATAAATAAACTCTATCACTGCTTGTATCCATAAGGATTAAAAACAAATCAGAATCCTCAACTGCATATTTTCATTGCTGTATGCATTTATCATGCAGTGGTAGCTGGTGCAGGGGGCTACAAGGAAAAGCATCTCTCCTGCCACAAGAAACAATTGGTTTTGTTCGAAGCCTGCACCAGAAGATGCATCTTTGAGCCAACCTGAAATGGCATATATCTGGGATACATTTACCAGTGATTCAGTACCGTGCAAACCACATTCCTTTTCAGGGCCTCTTTCTTCCACATGCTAGTGCAGACCAGAGAAGCCCCATCCCATGCTTGAATGCTCATTCTGCACTGGAAACCAGACTAGGCAGCCCAAAATGGTTCCCTGGTCTAGGACACCGGTAGACCACAGAGGCAGACAAATGCCATGGGATGTCTTGCAAGAAGGTTCTATATAAACACCTTTTCAAGACAAGGAACCTAAGATTTTCCCTTAGAGCACAAGAGAATGTACCCCTGACTGCATTTATCAGATGGTTCTCAATAGAGGATGTGCACAAAGTTACTTTAATTTGAAAGTGAAAGGTGGTTAGAGGTCAAGGTTGCAAGTGACCTCCCCACATACCTGGCTCACTCTGTCTGCATGCCACTGCCCCTCAGCCCTCACTGCTGTCTCTCAGCTCTCATCACAGCCACCCAAGCTCCCACCCCAACCCATCACCACCCCTTATTTTACCTTACCTTAGGAGTGGGGCAAACCCTGTCCAGGCCCATTCGAGTGCACAGCTGCAGCAGCCACACCATTGCTGACTCTGCCCCCCCCCCCCCGGAGCAAGGGCAGGGCTGGAACATGTACAGAGACTCAGTGAGTTGTCACTGGTTCTGTCCCTCCCTCAAATGCTGAAAAGAAGCTGTTCAGCACTGCTTCTCAGTGTGTGAGGGAGTGACAGAATCAGTGGCAAATGGAAGCAGCAAGTTTACAGATCCTCACTTTGCTCTCCACTAAGTACCAAGAGACTGTCTCCGTGAGGTTTTTTTGCTGCTGGTGCTGTTTGCAAAGCAAAAGGCGGAGACTTAAGCAGCTACTTCTCAGCATGCAAGGGAGGGACAGAACCAGCAGTGGCTGACTGAATCTCTCCACATGAACAGAATCTGTGAGGTCGTGTTCCCACCTACTGCAAACCTGGATTACTCTGGTTCAGAGTAATCTGGGTTCTGCTGCGGGTTTGAGTTGGAGGCCGGGAACAGCACTGAACGTGCATCAAGCTGTTCCCAAACCAAACCCACAAGTGCACAGAAGCACACCTGTGAATGGCATGATGCAGCAGTTTTTGAGGAAATGAGCTGTTGCTGCCACCATCGCTACCAGCCTCCTCCTCCTCCAATCCTGCAGCCAATGAGGCCAGCAAAGCCCTGTCCTCAGCTGCCTTCCTTCCCTTTCCCTTCTTTCCCCCCACTCCATTGCACAATGCATGCATGCATGCCGCCCATCACCGCTGCATCCGAGGGGCGGCCTCCCCTTCCCACACCCCTTGCTACCTCGCTCACCCCAGCCGCCAGCTCTCCTTCACTCGCCTTCTCTGAAATCTGGACTGGATTGGAAAGTCCTCTACTCTCCAGGGGTTTCTGCCCCCGGATTTCTGCAGGGGTTCCTGCACAAAACCCAGGAAAAAAGAACTGGCATGGGAATGGGGATTCCCAGATCTGGACTTCTGGTTAATTTAATGGGAACACTGGATGCCGAGTCCAAATCCAGTCCAGATTTTAGTCCCTATGGGAATGTGGCCTGTTAGTGCAACTGCTGCACCAGTGGATTCTCATAGGCTTGGACGGGGTTTGCCTCATTCCTAGGGTAAGATAACATAAGATGATGGGGGGGGCAGCAACAAGGGCTGAGGGACACAGGCGAGCCGACTGAGTGAAGGCAAATAGAGGTCTGTATGTAGTAAAGGAGAATAGATCCAAGTGTGTAAGGAGGTTACATGCAGCATTGACCTTTAGCCACCTTTCTCTTTCAAACAAAAGTAACTTCATGCACATCCTAGGATTCTGCATAGGGAATCAGAAAGGTATAAAAGAGAAGTCTGAGGGTTTTTTGAGAAGAACATCTTTACTTGCTGGGATCCATAACTCAGTCCCAGTTTCCTGAATCACTGCTCTATATAGGTATCTATACAGCCAATTGCCCCTTTCTGTTCTTTATCTAGAACAGGACTTCCTGATAGAGGATTAGGAATCAATCTTTTCTTGCTAGGAGGATGTGGGGGTGCATCATTCTATTCTATAAGATTGTATCTGTGACGAATTTTAGTAAAGGTACCTGATCTGCAATTCTGTGGTGTGTGGATTCCCCCCCTTTTTTTTCCTGTTACATCAATCCTGAAATAAATACTTCCTGATAGAATACAATTTCAGAAAGAATTGTGCCTGTTAATGACTACTTTACATACAAATTAGTAGTGATCTAATTTCCTCTCAGGATACCATGAGGGCTTCCTTGTGCAGCTGCTTTTTCACTGCAAGGACAAACTGCTGGATTACATGGGCCATCTTCTTGGGAAAGTATCAGCAGGCCTCTGCAGTGAGTACTTCATAAAGATGTACATAAATTGCAATTGAGTGGAATAAGCAAGTAGAAATTTTACTGGAAAGTTGTGTTATATTAGGAATGCGTTCTTGATTAACAGCAGCATATTGTTATTCAGGATCCGTGGGCTGAACTGTGGCCTGAGAGAGAGATAACCTAAGAAGGCACTGACGATTTTAAGCTATTATTCAGTTTTATAGAAATGCCCTCAAATTTTACTTATTTGAACTTAGCAGACTGGAATCCTATATTTGCCTATGTGTTGCTATTACCTCTAACAGAAGCCCTACCTGGCAGCCCAGTATTAAGTATCCTGACAGTTCTGAAGAGGAAACATTATCCTGATTTAATAGGATCACACATTTAAATTGTCTAACCCAGGGTTTATTTTTATTGGCACAGCCTGAGCCTCTGCCTACCACAGGGCCTCAAATAAGCCTAAGCATATGCTCAGAGGGATCCTGACTTCTTTTGTGGAAAATATGGACTAAGAATTTTAAAACTGTTTTAACTCTGGGGTGCTACCCAATAGAGAGCTCAGACAAAGAGGATAAACACTGTTGGTAAAACTTTACAGTTTTACAAAAGAGTGAATGAAACAGAAGTCAAATAGAGGGCCACTTGTGGCTGTCAAATGGTTGAACACAAACAGCATTCACTTAGTTAACACTGCAGTTAACAAGGCAAGCATCTTTAAATACATTTCCATTATTTTAAACTGGTCCATCCGGTCCTTGTAATGTGCAAAGGAGGAATAAAAGAAAAGGCACATCAAGTTTAGAGGAGGGATATGATAATCAAAGGAATTATGTTGCAACTTGTACTCTTCCTAGGTACACAATCAAGTAGAACCTATACAAACTATTTTGTTTTGCCTTTAGCTTAGTTGAAGTTAAGTGGATGGCAGATCATGATATGGCACTAAATGATAAGCTATTAGGAAGCCTGTAACTTCTTTTACCCTAAACTGTAGAACACTGTGAAGGTAGAGAAGTAGGAAGAAAATGGGCTGTATTTAGACATAAGAAAAGGACACCTCAGAGGACTTCTACAAGCCATCTTTTCTAGCAGAGAGAGGCAGGACAGTGTGAAAAGAATCCCATCTTGAAGTCATCTCTAAGCTGCCTCAGAGACACCTCAAAGACGCTTTTTTGGCTGGGTCTTACCACAGCCACTGTCAGCACTTCTTACTGCTCTGTCTTTGCAGCTCTCTAATGAACTCATAGAGCAGGATGCTTTCTATATTAGTGCAGGATCCTAAATAACATAAGAACCAAGTTATCTGAAGAAATTGTTGCATGCATGCACCCTCCCCAATCCCTGAAATCTTCAAATGGACATCTTCAGCAGAGATCCAACATCAATCATAATTATTTTGCCACCACACTCAGCTTGTAGCATTGTCTAACTCCTGTTCACCTTTCAGACACTCAAGCCATATTTTGATGAGCAAGCATTCTCCATTTAAAAGAAAAGTTATCACTTAACTTCCTTATTCACATTCCCATCAGAGAGGATCATAGCAAAAACATCTCCATTCATTCCATTGTACATGAAAGATGGTGGGATAAAGATGATACAACAGAGTTAAAAGGATATATTTGAAATAACAGAATAAGAGGGCAAAAGAACTATGATCAGAAAAACAGGCCAGAGTATTTTTATTGATATGTTGAATATAGTTTGGGAGGGGGGAGGAATTAGTTACAATATTTATTCATTAAAAGTTAAAGGAAAACTCAACAAGGAACCTTTTATTTACAACACTGGCATTAATTCCCTACAGCTACTTTGAAGCCAAACAGCAGAAAAAGTGATAGGTCAAAAAGCAAGGAGGAAAAAGAATGGAAAACACTGGAGAAGACAGAACTTTCTTTGCCTCTTAGGTTTCAGCAGGTGCAGAATTTCTCATACTGCAGGGCAGATTACTGTTGCCAAAAGTCCCTTTTCAGTGTGTCTGTTAAAAGTGCAAGGGAAAATTCTTCATTTGCACCTGGTTAGCCTACCTGACCAGGACAGCTACCTCATAGTCTATAAAATCACATGGGAACTACGTGGTTCTAATAACACAGAGCCAATATGACTCTATTTATTTTTCTTTCTCTCATAGTTGAGGTGAGTAAAGAATTAGGAGTCTTATTAGAGGAGTGTTCTGGCTGGTAAACTGCATCCTTGGTTCTGTTCTGCATGCTCAGTTCTGAGATCAGCAACTGCTCAAGAATGGATCTATTAACCCTGGCCTGAATATATGGTGATAAACCAACTACTAAAGGTCTTGGGTATTCATATTTACCTTGGTTTGTTTTACTTGCAAAACAATAAACTGAAGCGAGAAAGGGGGATAGTTTTGCATCATGTTTGGCCAAAGCAAGACAAAATTTTATATTCTTAATATGATTAATTATTATTTAGATTCACAACTGTCAGGTAATGTGATCCTGTGGTATCCAACAATCTAGATTACCTAGTCCATAAAAGTTTCCTATCTATGGATTTATTACGGATATAATTTATAAATTGTGGCTGAAAATGAATGTTCAGATAGTAATTTGTAAACACAAAGGTACGGCATGGTGACATTATAATCCTGGTAAAAGTATCAATTCAGCTTCCATCATAAATACCGATGTAGAAGCAAACTTGCCACTAAAAGTGTCTTATTTTAGTGTTTTGTTACATTAAAACACAGGAATGTTCTTAGAGCTGCAAAGTTAAAACATCATCTGATTTTTTTAAAAAGTGTTTCTGAGGTCCTTCCAATTCAACTGAAAGCAAAAATAAACAGATTTTTCAGAAGGTACCCTCCAGTGCCTGAGATTACTAATGTCTTCAAGCTACAGCTGGAGATAATGTCCATTTCTCACGGTATGATAGTATAGCAAACAACGCTCTGCATGGATACATTTCCCACAAGTCCAGAAAAAAAAGCTGAAATCAGAAAAGATGAAAAAAAGAAACACAGAATGAGGGAAAATAGCTGATAACTGCAAATACTATAATTCTAGCTAACACTGATTGACACTGAGCAATCTTGTTGAAATGGCAGCCTACTAAATCACACCTATCCCACTGCACCATTTTCCACTATTGCACAGTTATGGCAGTGTTTTGAGAAGAGATTTTAGGAGAGCGAAGGATGGAGGAAGGCTGCTGCCAAAAGGAATCTCAACTTTTGTAAAAGTGGCAGGGACACAAAGAAGCTGGAGTAGGTGGCAATTTGTGGCACCAAAAAGGAAGGACCACTTAGGATGCCACACTCACTTGTGGGAAGAGTTAGAGGAGAATGTTTGCAGAAAGGGCAGAGTGCCTGGGTACAATCTCTCCATTGCAACAGTGCAAGAAATATGCACACACCAAGGAAAAGCTGAAAGGGTTGACTTTGAAGTATGGGTGGGACATATGCATCCAGGATGCAGAACTCACTTAGTAGAAAGCCTCTGGATGGTTTTGCATCAATTGATTAGAGCACAGGGGGCCTTTTCACACTGGCCACTTAATACCCATTAAGCACACATTAAGCACACATTTAAAACACTTGCAAAATTCCCGTCTGCACTGCAGCACCCATTAGAGACACATCAGGGAGTCTGCTTCTGCATTGGCTCGTGCGTGATCCATCTCTAATGTGTGCTAAGAGGCCCTTAAACTGGTTTCCCAGAAGACCTGATTGGAGTTGGTCTTAATGGGTTCTTAATCCATCCTTGTGCTCTAAATCCACATCAACAGAGGATGCGTCCACACACGGACAGGACAGAGAACATATGTAGGTGGGACAGGAATTCACTATGTTGAGTGAGGCGGCGGCAGCAAGCAACCATGTTGAGAGAGGCGGGAGAAAAACAGTCCCTCCCATATGGGCTTTGCATTGGGCATGTGCCCAGCTACGGCGGCAGAGGGACAGCAAGCTGGACACGAAGGCCAGGTGGGGAACCCCAGAGGCCATTCAGCCCCACACAAAGGGCCCCACTCGTGGGTGGGTAGCAACGGTGTATTGGCCAGGGGCATGGAGCCACCCACGGCAGTGAGATCGCCAATGGAGAGGGCCCCGGCTCTGTCAGGTTTACGAAAGGGGACCCACAGCAATACCGGCCCTAGGCTGCATCGGGGTGCAGGAGGCAGCCCCCTCGCTGGGCCCTCTGCCTGAGGGGAAGTCTCTCTCCTATCCTGCTTCTCCCTCCCACGAAAGGGGCATCCAAGCAGCTGACACCTCCCCATCACAGGGCGTCAATCAGCTGCCATCAGCGCCCATCAGAGCTATCAAATGTAGCGATTCCATTCACAAAAAGCAGGCTACACTGCCAGGCAGTCACAGGATCCTGGACACGCTGCTGATTGGTCGGCGGTATGTCCCTGACGCATCCGCACATGGCTGGAAAGGAGCGGTGACTGATGGCTGAATGCTCCAATCATGCAGCTCCTGGGGTGGCCATCTTGAAATCTGTGCTACTGCATCTACACTGTGAAGGCATAATGTGTTCCTCACGGTCTGTCCTTCTCAAGTGAGTGCGGAAGTATGGGGCCTTATTAGATCTGTATCTATTTGAGACAGGTCTTGCTAGAGACACATTTCATAAAAACAAATTTACTTAATCCGGTTTTCAGCAGGCCAGTGTGGAAAGGGCCAAAGTCTCTAGAGTTGCCTTCTCCAATGCCTGTTTGTGCTTCAGGTGCTTTTGCAATGAAGATATCATACCTGGGACAGCTAACCATTTCAGCTAGTATCTCTAGACACCTCTACCTTCAAGCAAGCTCCACATCCCTGCCGTCTCTTCTTTCGCACCTCTTCCTTAACACTGCCTCCTTCAGCTCCTTCTCCTCCTGCTGCTTCATGGTCATGCTGTTTTTCCAAAGGTGAGATCCCTACAGGGCATCACTCCCTTTCAGGAACTGTCTTCCCTTACTCCTCCCCTAACTTCAGAAGGCACCAAATCTGTGCCTGGAAGGTTGCCCTAATTCCCAGTTTGCCGTTATTTTACATTGTTCCCATTGCACATTTTCACAGAATGCACCATTTTCTGGGAAGGTAAGCCTTGCACGGGCATAATCACGCACTGTAACAAAGGAATGAGCAATCATCTTCCCCATCCAGCCAAATATCCTCAGGAAGAGTAATGCGCCTGAGGCCACATATCAGGAACCGACAGGTGGGTGCAAGTAGAGCCAAAAACAACCACACCTCCACCTGAGCCTCTAAGTAAGGAAGCTTCATCATAAAAGATTGTAAAGGCTGGGTGTGCCCTGGGATACACATCCCTATCAAAACAGAAAACCAGATGAACCTAAAAACAGATGCACTTTCTGATTAAGTGAACATAACAAAATCACTCCGCTCCTCCATTTCAAGATACACGAGAGCTATGTCCCCCCTTAATTTTTGGTTCTTTGTTTTGTCACCCTAACTAGCCAATCTAGCAGCCCATCTGCTCTACACAATGTACAATAATCACTGATGCTGCCATTGGCACTAAGCTGTTGCTACTTCCATCTGTACTCTAACATGAACTAACACTGTTTTCTTCTGTCACTGTCTGACTAAATGCCAAATATTAAAATCAAAGGAAGGAGAGATAAAACAGTTAATCTGTACTATATCAAAGCAAAAAACAAAAATCCACTCCTGACTGATTCCTCTTCCTACTGCCTCTCTCTAAACCCAAACCAAAACAAACAAAAATGTAGAATGTTGCAGCATTCTAACTCGTAGCCTGTGCTCACACTAATTTTGTACCCTCACACTTGTCAGAGCAAACCGATTAAAAGTAGTGGACATATTTCTGAATAAACAAACTTGGATTGTTTTGGAAGATAAATTCAGTGCATTAGTCAAACACTGAGCCTTACTGGGCTATTACATCATTAATCCAATGGTGGGTCACAGTGCACATACTGTATGGTACTATAGCTCCTTAAGTAAAATATACATCATGAGACATTGAACCTAATGTACACACATATCAAAATGCCCAGGACTTTTTAGAAATGATAAAGAGAATACTAATTTTGAATGGGAAAAACAAGAGTGGGAAAGCAAGCTAAGCAAGGTGGAAGGGGGTACAATAGGCATGATGTATAAAGTCTTACTTCAAATAGAAATGGAACATGATCAGGTTAAAGATTGTATGATTATGTGGGCAAGAAACTTTGGGTACAATATTCAAATGGATCAATGGGAAAAACTTTGGAAGAAAGATATAAAATTTACTGCTTGTGTGACATTGAAAGAGAATATCTATAAGATGATGTATAGATGGTATCTAATGCCACATAAGCTTGGGGAAATGTATCAAAATATGTCAATGAAGTGTTGGAAATGTAAAAAAGTTCTAGTGATGGAAATGCAAAACTGATTTATTATATGAGTGATATGGGGCCATGGGTCAATTTATTGAACAAACTGCATGAATGTTCCTTTTCAAAAGTGTTTGTTTGTTTGTTTTTTCATTTGTTTGTTCCAGCAATTAGTTCCTTAAGTGCACACCTCTTGATTTTCTATTTGCTCAAGTAAAAGTATGAATGACTAATGGCTTTATTAAGGAAGAAACCCTACTAACCAACATAATCTGCTCGGTTTATTAAAATGGGCAGGATCCCTTTCTGGCACCTCTTACCTTTTCGGGGCTTGCCAGGTTTGGAGCGCGGCATTTTGCACAGCTATGCACCCAGCTGTGCAATCACTTACCTTTTTGGACCCTCTGGTCCGATGTGGTGCTTGTGCAGCCAGTCAGGGCAATGTGCCACTCTGCACACAGGTGCTTGCAATGGTCGACTGCTCCCATGCTGATCTGACATCAAAGTGGACCAGAGGGTCAGAAAAGGTAAGTGATTGCATGCAGGGCTGGTGGGTGGTGCAGACCCCTGGGTGCGGGGGGAGGGGCAGGAGGTCCCTGCGAGCTCCAGTTGACCTGATTTCATCGGCTAAAGCCCACGGGACCCGAGGACAGGCCATCCCGATCTCTCCCCTCTCCTGAAAGGAGCTGTTGGCCAGAGGGCAGGGCGGGGCTCACAGCTGTCCAGCAAAGAGAGTGGTAATGCTTTCCCTGCCAGACAGCTGTAAGACGTCCAGGGATGGCTTGGACCAGGCGTAGGGCACAATTTCAGGCTCTACACTCTGGCCATGATTAAGCCACCCTGGGAGAGGATGGGATGGTTCTGGACGGAACTGCCTGCCCAATCATACAACAGAGGTCATAGTGCGAATAGGCTCCTAGTGGCTGTAAGGTTGTGGCATTACCCTGCTGGGATCCTGATTCCAGAAATAGATGCACCAGGGTCAGTGCATGCCATGAATCCAACAAACCTGTAGCAATGTCACATTCTACAAGTTAAGGAGAAAGGTTGGGATTGCCATATTTAATCCAGGCTACTCATCCTCGATTTTTAACAATTTTGAAGAATAAGACATTTTAGCAGACATCGCCTCCTTTACAAACTACCAGAAGAAGCCAGAACATCTGGATGCAACTGAACAATTTTCCCATTGACCTAGGCTGGCTTGCAGGCTTCATTTGAAATAGGTAGGATGAGCAGAAGCTCTGCCTGTACCATAAGGTCTTCAAATAAGGCTCACAGACTGATGTGCAGTAGGGAAGGAGCTTCCATTTTTGCTCATTCATAACAGTCATCACTGCAGTGTGCATATGTTTAAATTTCACTTCCATAGAACCATTAAAGAGATTTTTAAAAACTTGGTCAAGACTCCATATTGCAATTCCGAGAAAATTTTGATAGTCCAGGCCTTTAATGAAGTTTAATGTATAGAGAGTGTGTACCATCCAAGTAACAATATACATTAAAACCTACATAGCCAGAAAAGCATCTCAAAAGTATCTTAGAGGGAGCAGTGTGTGGAGCTCATGTTTTCATTCCATCTTTATTCCACTCTTTCTAGCCTAGAACGTTCATGAGAGGTGGAGGGGCAGACTGGCACATGGACAATCTCACTGAGAGCTGTCTTTAAGCTGCCTCAGGGATATGTATTACATGGCCACCACTGGCTCAGGCAGGACATGGCCAATTTCACAGTAGCTGCTGGTCATCAGGTGCCCACAACCTGTAATCGGAGCTCCACTTTCCCTTATGGGGATTCAAACTCTTTGGCTTGCGCACACATTAGATGTTATTATATAGTGCACCAGCCTGTTGAGCCACTAGGTGGCTACAAGGAGACTTGTCTTTTAGACCAAGTATAGGCAACTTTTCCAGGTATTCTCTCCTCTCTATTATCCCTCTATTGCAGAGAGAGGCCTCGGGGATGCTTTCTTTAAAAAACAAAACTGGTGTGAAGACAGCCTAAGGTTAAATTTTCTGCATCAATATCTATAGCTTATAAAACCCCTACACTAGTTATATTAATCCTGGCTTTAGGATAGGTAGAAATATAAACAATCCCGGGTATGCAGAAGAAAACACTATACTAACAGAAAAGGGAGAAGATTTAAAGGCCTTATTATCCAGAATCAAAGATTGGTTTAAGTCTAAATCTTAAGAAGATGAAAATCATGTCAACAGCTAGACAATGACAAAGTAGGCTGGAATCATGCAGACTTTTAAACTTTGGTGCTGGAGAACTCACCTCACAGTACTATGGAAAGCTAAAAAGACCAGTCAGTGAGTTGTAGACAAAATAAAATATCCCTGAATATTCATTAGAAGCGCAAATAACTGTATACTAAATAAAATGAAAAAGAAAAATGCTGTCAGAACTTGCCTTTCAATTTTATTTAAGATAGATGGACACCTTTTACATTTATGTGAGCAAATGGGCTTCAGAACAGCATTTGCAGGATTAATATATGTCACCTTTGATTACCTCGAGATAAAATATTACAATATAGTCCAACAATTTCTGCAGCACTTACTTTGCATTGCAGCCTTAGAGCAACGAACAAATTGACTTTGAGCCAAATGGGGGTTTTATGCATATATGAAGCAGAATAATGCAAAAGGGAGATACTTCAAGTATTTCCTAAGACAGTAATCTATAGCATCAACAAGAGGCTAAAAAGGCAAAAGTATCAGATGACAGCACTTGGGCAACATGAATATGTAACACATTTTGCCCTGAAACAACAATTATATCATGGCACTAAAAACAGTTTGAAGTGCAATACGTTACAGGGGCAGAATGCAAAAGTGCTGAAGTATGGACTGATCAGAACACAGATTTTTAAGTACTGAAAAAAATGAAGGGAAAGGACAAGGCAGAACAGCATGTCTGGATCCAACCTTTCTTGTAGGGGAAGGGCAAAATTAATACATAAGCAGCATACAGGCAAACACTGAAAAATTAGATAAGGTAAAAGACAAATTTTACTGTTTACTAATAAATTAAGCTGGATCCAGACAACACTTATTCTGGTATTTTTTGATATTTCAGAAGAAAGCACACTCATGAGTGCTAAATTTTGGAATATCCAAAAATAACAGAATTAGCTTCAGGTCAGGTGGCCTAAAAAAGGACAGCAAACTATCAGTCTTCCTGCATTTGCCTGCTGTGATCCAGATCACTAGTCCAGGGGTGTTTTTCCACTGTCACTAGAAGTACCCATTAAGTACCCATTAATGGGTACAAAAATGCCATTATGTACCCATTAATGGGTACTTAATGGGTACTTTTAGTGACAGTGGAAAAACACCCCAGATCAAGCAACCTATTCCAAGTTGGGACTGATTGCTCTTGAACCAGAATAAAGCTGTCTGCAATTAGGACAGTTCTTCTGGGCTTGCCCCTGTGCACATCTCAGAGTTCCTGGCCTTGAATTCCATGGAAAGCTATTTTGGCCGCACACCAAGGTATACCACTGAAATGGATCTTCCACTATACCAGATCATAGAGGTGTCTGTACTACCAGCCCTCATCCCTGATCTTAATTGCTGTGGGATACATTCTCATAGCAGTCAGGTGCAAAAAGGTTGAAAGAATAAACTACGGAACAGAAGCAAAAAGCAAGTGAAACAAGCTTTATGCTTAACCAGCAAGCTAATTATTGTGGTCTCAGTCATTTATACAAGTATTATTTGTACAAGTATATCTGAAATTTGTGCTGCTGCACAAACTCAACAAGTGAGAATATCAAAAAAATAACAGAGGGGAAGAAGACGTTATTAAATATTGTTAAACATTATTTCTTTTCTTTCCTCCGGCACCCTTGTTCTCACACAGAAAACCTAGCATCCATAGATCCAAAAAGTATTCACAGTTCAACCTGGCACGTGCATGTCTAGAAATGAGCCTGTAGGCTTCAAATCATAAATCCTCTCAATTTATTATATAATCTTCATTTAACACCACCAAATTGGTGACTGTTACTATATCCTGTTTTAATAATTTCTGGGCTCATATCTTGTACTCAGCGAGTTTGATATCACACTCCTCCATGAAGCCAGGTGTGTGGCCTTGGGCTAGTCATAGCCCCCTGCTGAACTCTCACAGCCCCATCTGCCTCGCTGAGTGTTTGTTGTGAGAACAACAGAAAGCTTTGTCAGCCACTTTGAGTTCCTTTAAATGAATGAGAAAAGCGGGGTACAAAAGCCAACTCTTCTTTAAAAAAAAAAAAGCTCTGTTGGTCTGTACTTAATATCCTGCTGTTCAGCTTCATCACATTCAGTGCATTCTTATTACATTGGGCATTTGCTCCACTCCCTTGGTTATTCTTTACACACCCTTCCTTTTCCCACGGTGGCTGGGTGGGTGGATATGAAGCATGGAAGTAACCAGAACCACACATAATATTCCAAATACAGCCACACTGTCTGTCACACCATACATATTCAGGGGGAAGTAGACCAAATGCTGCTCCTGATGTCTGAGCCTCATTGAGGATCCTCCTCATGTAGCACTAAGTAAATTTTCCCTACCTCTGACAAACCCAGAGTACTGCTACAGAATAAGAGGTTTCAAGTCCTCCTACTTATTCTGATAAGGTGTTTGGAACGTTGCTTATTATGGAAGGACCCACACTAGCTGACACATATCAGGGGAGTACTTAACCGGTGCCATATATTGCCCTTGTAAGTATCACTGCTCCCTATTACAGACCACAAAAGTAGCCACAAACAAACTCCAGGGATTTAAAGTTCCAAAATTTGAGTACATTTTCAGAACTCCTGCTACAATTTAGGCTCTAAAATAAATGTCATTTCTACATTCTTGAGTTCCCAACAGCTCCCATTCTGTCACCCCCCACTTTTCAGGAGAACCCAGTGCAAACGAACAAAGCTGGACCCATCAGGCTTGATATTTAAAGTATCATTTGAGTTATTGATTTATCTAGGAGTGATAGTGCATCAAAATGTTGCATGCCCAAACTTTAAATGGCTGGAATTCACCAATGTGTTGGAAGCATTGTGACATTTGAAAAGCTGTTTGCCTCTCATTTATCTGTGTCGGCATTGCCTTCCCAAAGTTTGGAAATACTCCAGTGCTGTGCTTTGTCTTTTCATTTCTCATTGACTCAAGATGTTGCGACTTTCAGCCATTAATTAATATAAATTGAAATCAGACAGCCTATTAATTAAATATGACACCCAGATTATTTAAACCTGATATTAAAAAACCACAAAGATTATTCAGACCATTTTGATACCCTGCTTTCTCAAAATGACTGATGATATCAAGCCCTGGCAACTTGCTCTAAGTCTGCTGCATCTTGACTCTGAGGAACAGAAGGAATAAATGAAGTGAGAAGAACACTGGAAAAGTCTAATAGACAACCTGACTAATCTCAGACCCCAAGGTCATAGCAAAGCAATTTATTCTCTATATTCCAGCAGGCACTAGACATGATTTATCAATCTGAGTGGGCTTACAAACACTATACATCTCAATAATGCATTCTTTGCACAGAGTAACTTTTTAAACAATGATAGATTGCCTGGATGGCCTCAAACGTATTTAGCAAATGGAAACAGAATATTTGCAAACTTTGAGAAGGACCATTTCATGTTTAAATATATTATGGTTTTAATATGCTTAATATGTTATGGTTTTAATGTGTTCATTTTATATGTTGTAACCCACCCTGAGATGAGACCCTGGGGTATAGGGCAGGATAAAATGTAAATAAATAATTATAATAAAAAATAAACACGGAACTGCTCTGTAAACATTTTACCACAAATGTTATCAGGCTTTTTGACATCGCACAGGCTTTTTGAGAACACAGTTCCTGAGATTATACCTACATAGGGCACCAAAGAATTTTCCTCTTTCGATTCTTGGCTATTTCCATGTGCCTTAGGAGTGTGATAAGGCCCAAGGTGGTGCAGTGGCTAAAGGTCCTGTGCACTTTCCCAAAAATGCAGGTACAGCTTTCAGACATCTAATAAAGCCTTACCTCTACATTCAGACATTCCTTGTCTGAATAGCATTTTTTTATCCTTACCATATATATATAATATATATTTAATTACACTGGATCATTCTTGCACAAAGCTTGCACTAACATTTTGAGCAACATGCATTCTTCATGGCAGTCTGCATAAACTCAGTGATCACCTGTCATACACAGTCAACACAGAAGTTCCTGTTGTCATTCTTGCAGTATGGATCTTTATCCTATAACTTTGTGCAAGAAACTTTGTGTGTCTCTAAGGTATCAAAAAAAAATTCTTGCTTGCTTAGAGTAATTCCAAGCCAAGTATCAGGGAAGAGGGGGGAAGTGAGAGAGGGAAAATACACAATACGTACTGTAATTCTTAAAAATGATTCAACATATCCCTGTGCCAAAACTACTGATTCAATATACCCTTATGACAGACAGATTTGAGGTGCAAGTATCTATTTGCTACTGCAATTCTCTTCAGGCATACTTTCGCCCTATATGTTGCAGAAGGTTAATTATCACTGTTTGAGCATGAACCGATTAGAGAAATACCAGCTGCCATTTATTTTATTTGGTGAAGTGCACCTGGTTACGTACAACTGTGACTGATGTGAAGCAAACATTTGCTTTGGCAAAGCAGAAGACAGACGGAACCATTATACACTTCCTTGTTCTAGGCAGTAATTTGCATCCACAGCGGTGTACAAATTATTATGAATTACACATCTGGAAGAATTTACAACTTGAGATTCAACCACTAAAAAATTCTGCAACAGTCTGGCAAAGTCTAAAAGTCCACAGACAATTTCAACAAAGCCTACAGCAAACCAAACAAGATTGTAAAACAAAATGTGCCAGTGGCTGAAAGCCTCAAACCCTGCCTTTTCAAATAATAAAGCTGTACATCTTGTGTTATTTCACATTAGAGGTCTCATCCAAAAATGACTGAAGTCAATAAAAAGACTCTCTTTGATTTTGATTAGTGGAAGCTAGAGGAAAGCTGTTAAATCATCCGGTGCCTTTTGGCTACCTTGGTTTGGTCAAGCTCGTTTTTCTTTGTCCTTGGAAAAGTATATATCTAGGTAGTTGGATGCAGAATTGCTGACAAAATACATTGTGAGTTCATATAGAAAGTGAATTATTTTTTTAAAAAAATAGAAATGTACTTTCTGCTGGAACAACTGGGCATTCCAACAGACTTGGAACTTGGAATACTCCTAGTGCCAAGTTCTGCATTTTGTACTGGGAGCAGCAGGTCTAGGACCCCCAATAAAATGCTACCTCTCAAGCTAGTACATAATTGGCTAATAGGAACATTTTATTTAATTTCAAAAATCCCTTCAACTTGTCAAAACCAGACACATCTGGCAGTGATGGAGGCTGAAGGGCTAGAGGGAACCAAAACAGGGAGAATCAAGAGGGTTAGGAGGATTGGGGAACAGCATGGGATGGGAAAGGACAAGGAAGCAGGGATGTGCATGAATGTGTTTTTTGACATTCAATTCGTATTTGTATGAATAGACAATTTTGAACGCAGTAAAATTCTATTCAATACAAATGTATTCGTACAAATTCATACAAATATCCAATACGAACGAATATGTATCTGATATGAATGAATACATATCTGATACAAATGAATATGTATCCAATACATATCCAATACATGTCCCATAACAAATCAGCTAGGAAAGTGTCAAATCCAACATGAATCCACTTTTAATCCACTCTCAATCCATGTCAAATGCACTCTAGATCTGTTGCAGATGTCTGGTGCAGCCGCTTTCCCATGTCCCCAGTTTAATGAATATCCGAACTATTCATATAAATGTCCAAAACATTCATATGAATATCAATGTACGAATATCGTAACATTCAATTCATGTACAAGTGTTCGAATGCATACTAATTCATATAAATAATGAATGTTACAAATACTTGTCCATGTCCCTACAACGAAGTGTTTTCTTAAGGTATGGAGAAAAGCAGAGAATGAATAAACAGGGTTTAGAGTGCTGGAGAACAAGGAGAACTAATGAAACAGGATTTTAAGAAACAGGAAGAACAGAGGACGGAAGGAAGGGAAAGAAAATAGGTTTTAAAGGGTGGAGACAGTATTCATAGGAACATGGGTTTAAGGGCCAGGAAGAGATAGGAAAAGGTGGATAAGACCGTGGCTGAAATATTGCACTATTCGATATACGGAAGAGACACCTATGGGTACTACTGCACATTGAATTTATTGCAGTGCAGCACGCTCTCCTGGTTTCTACTATTTCTAACAGCATCATTTGACTGAATACTGTCTTTGTACTTGAATAGTTTTCCAATAATAGAAATGCAATTGCACATATGTGAGGCTAAGCTCCTGTCACATCTATACGGGACTAATTTTTCAATCCATTTGTGGCCTTTCCAGGTGTTGCTAAATTACAACTGCCATCATTTCTTGACACTGTCCATCACTTCTGTGACTCACATCACATATAGGTCTGTAACATGCAAAGTTGCATGGTGTCTGGCCATTCCTTACACTGGGTAGAACAGTTATATAAAGTGTACATGTTCCATAGAGTTTGTGTTGCATTTTGAACAGATATTGCATTAAAAGAGATAGCACATAATACTGTTCTATTAATGAGCAAAAGCAAATGGGTGCATATCCTTTGGATCTTATAAGTCACAAATCTATGGAAGCTAACATTCCCCGTAACTAACAGAACTGGAGAGTTAGGTTTTAAATGAGGAATGGAACACTTAAATGAGAATTTTCTGCACAGCCTTATTGTGCTTAAATTGCACCTCAGTGTAGTGCAATCACATTATGACTGAACTGACCTATACACAATGTATAATTAGCAGTCTGAATCAATATTTAAACAGTCAAAAATCTGTCACAAAATCTGCACTCACAGTCTGATGCTCCCTGAGGGAACATGTCAGTGACGTCCACTGAATGATCCCACAGAGAATTACTCATTTGCTAAGGGAAGGTGGGATCAGAACCCTAGAGAAATACATCCTTATCTGCCTCCTGTGCACAAGAAAGCTTCACACCTACTCAGGACTATTTAAGTCGAAAACAGCAAAACCCCAAGCAAAAACATATTAAAACTGAAGCTACATTTTCAGGGAATAAAACCTGGCAAGCGTGCAAGATAATTTTAAACTGTACAGAACATGTTTGCTAACAGGAATTTTAAGTGCATTTTTCTTAAATTGATAGGACAGTAAAAAATATACCTTTCTGGGTTCTCTACTTCTTCAGTAACAAAATTGAGGTAAAACCTGTAAAAGTAAAATGTTTAAACCTTGTATTATTTATTGTGACAAGAAAATATTTAGTAGTTGCTTCCCAGCATCAAAATAATTTGCTCAATAAATCTGGGCAGAAAGTCAAACTTGTACAGGGTCTCCAGCAGCAGATACTACAGGTCCCAAACCAGCAGCATTCCCAGATAATTGATTTAAAAGTGGACCAAGAAGTTGCATTCAGGTCCATTCTGCACTGAGCCTTATTCCAGATTATATCCCAGAAATGGAATCTGCCATCCACATGCTAGTGCAGACTATGGAAAGCCCCACTCAGAGCCTACCACATGTTGATGGAAGGTCCCTATTCCAGGATATAATCCAGAATAAGGCCCAGTGCAGAAAGAGCCTCAGAGAAATGATTTCCTGGTTCATTTGAAAACATTTTTCATCTTGCAGATAGAATCTGGGGGGGGTGGCGGCGGCGGGGGGAGGTCCTAAATGTTAGTCTTACAACAACAGAAGTACAGAAGTACTGCTGTCACTGACTTTGGACTGGTCCTGCACTCCGGTTCATTAAGGGTGTTTCCACACTGGCTGCTAAAACCCCATTAAGCACACAATAAGGACAGATATGGGACACATGTGCAAGGTACTTTCCGCACAGCAGGACAGATTAGGCCCCCAGCACAGGCGTGCATGGCTGGCCAATGGGGATGCACACTGCGTGCACACGCAAAGCACGCCAGGCTCTGGCAACCAGAACTGGCCTGGCTGCCTGCAGGTAAGGAGGGGATCGCACACACCTGACCCAGGGTAGGTAGAGGGAGTGTAGGGTGAAGCCCCCCCACCAGCCCCAGGAACCACAATTCTGGCTTCTGGGGTGAGGAGGAGCCTGAGAATGGAGGCCCCCAGTTCCCCATCGCTGGCAGGGAGGCTGGAGGGAGGGCCTTGGGAGGATGGATTGGGGTTGGTGCTGTGCATCCACACTGCACCCATGCCAAATCCGCTTCCCAATCCATCCTCCCCATGCGTGTGCAGACACAAAGGGTCCAGTAGATCCATCACAAATAGTGACAGATCTACCGGCAAGGACTGATTGCTGAAAAATGGATCTAATAGATCCGTTTTTCAGCGGGCCAATGCGGAAAGACCCAAACAATATGGTGAATAAGAACTCAGTGGAAACCAGAAATTTTTTTGTTAAGAATTTGGATGAATATATAGTTTTAATTCAACATATGATTAGTAGGGCTTTTATATACACAAATGTGGAATCTAGCAGATATCCCAATTGTGGATGATTGGATTATAAAAATGATGGATCTAACAGGTATGGAGAAGGTGACAAATATTTTAAGAGATAAGATGGTTTCAAACTTTGTAAGTAACTAGCAACCCTTTATGGACTATCTAAAAAGAATAGAGAGGGACTTAATTATTACAGAATTCAGTGATTAATTTGTGAAGGTGGCCCAGAGGGAAAAGAAGACAGAATAGAGGAGCAGGACAGTTCAGAGGTGCAAGGTGTAGCGACACACAAGAAGGCCTTTTCTGTGGTGGCTGCAGACTTTGGAACAGCCTCCCTCTAGAGGTTCATCAGGCACCTACATTTTGAGGTTTTCAGTGCCTGGTTCAAGGCATCCCTCTTCACCCAAGTCCTTGATGTTTAGCTTCCTCTGGATATTATCTTGCCCAGGAAGATGGCAGGAAGGGAGGGCAATATTTAAATATGTGTTAAGAATATTTTATATATATTATCTTTTTATTATTGTGGCTCATCCTGGAACATTTTGGTAAAGAGTAAGATAAAAATTCTTAAATAAAATTAAAAACTGATCAAATCACCCTCTGATTTGGCATCAGAAGCACTTAAATTTAATTTAACCCATTGGCCAACTTACCAGCCTGAATAGGCATACATCCCTGAATAAAAAGCAAGCGGTAGTCCCTTGACACTGGCTGCATTCCCCCCAAATGCATCTTTAAAATGATGGATTTCTCCTGCAAAAAAAGTACAGAAACTCAAACACATATATCATACAATCCATACACACACACACATATATACATGCATATATTAATAAAAGGGGAAGATTACAATATGGGAAGACAAAGGCTTCATCCAGAAGGATGGAACATAGCACCATTGTGGTGCTGCTATTGGGGGGGGGTGTTACCTCACATACTGTATGCAACCCGACCATAGCCCCACCTTCCCCCAGTAAAAGCACCCAGGGCTGCACCCAGGTTTTCCAGCAATAAAAGCAATAAGGGCTGCCCACTTACCTTCTAGACAGAGCAACCATCATAGCTCCATCCAACATGCATGTGTGGGGGCCATAAAGAGGTGTCTACAGGAAGCACATCTGGGCACGCCAATGCCCATAGGCCTACAAGTGCATGTAATTTAAAATGCATAAAGACAGCACTATTCACAGCCCTATCAAGCTAGCAAGGGATAATGGCATTATCCCTTGTTAGCTGTGTTTTCAGTCGAAGTCCAGACGTGGCCAAACCCATTTACTAAAAACAAAACAAATGATTCAAGCCTATTAATCAGCCCTTCATTCTTGAGAAAAAGACAATGGCATCAAAAGCAGTTAAATGAATGAACAAAGGGGGAAAATATTTATGTGGATCCCGTTTTTGTCCTGCCTTTGCTTTGTGTGTGTGTTTGTGGGCGTCCAAATGCATGGCCTCCACTGACTTCAACAGTGCATGTGAAAATCTATACTAAATATCACAGACTGAATACAAAGCTCATAATCATTCACAAACTAAGTTTCCTTTCTATATTTGTTTCATATATTCATTGTATAATTAACTATTACACTGCAGAGCAGTATCTAATTTATAATACAATCTTGCGGCTAAAAGCCTGCAGTAGTTTCACAAATAATATCATATGATGTTGAGTACCATGAGCCATGTTAAATTTGAACAAACATCAGAACCTTGAGAACAAATGGATAAAATTAAATGTATTCTAAATGGGTCCCAGAAGCTGACTACCTACATACACACAACAACAGACTATGCACCCATGTTTGCCACTAGCTGTTTAAAATATTTATTCTCTACCTTAATTTGCCATGAAGATTGTTTTGAAAGTAGTTCTGCTAATTTTAAGAAAAAGCTAGGGGGGAAAAAACTTACTGACAGAACAATTCCTTCCCTATGGGCACATGTATATTCATATCTCAGGAATGCAGTCTTCCTATTTTCCACTTCATATACAGATATTCAGAAGTTGGAATAGAAAGTTTCCACAAAGGAACATAAGACATTTGGAACTTACAAGAAAAAATAGTACTGGAATTGCAAAGACTGGGGGGAATCACTTACTTATTCCCCTATTCCAGAATAAAGCATAGATATTCCAGAATATCCAAATACTTCTGAAAAAGTGACCAGTGTCTGGATACAGCCTTAGCCACAGCAAATCCTTCATAGTATTCCATAATGCTTTTCATGCAAAGATATCTTGCTATTGTTATTAATCTATAAAGAAAGTTACAACTATGGAAGCATACACACCTAAAGCAGACAATGCCCCAAGGAAGCTCTAAGGGCATGATGTTCAAACGCCAGAGGCAGCTGCTGGCATAGAGCACTCTAAGAAAGGCACTGAAGGGCCTGCAAGTGCCCTCCAAAGTGCCCTTCCTTAGGACACAGGAAAAATCTAAGGGCAACTAACACCCTGAGGTAAAGACACACTGTGTGTCTATACAATATCTTTTCTAGTGTAAGAGGAGCCATTCATCTTTGAAGCTGACAATTCAGCTTCAAAACTAAATTGTCAACTTTGAAAATGGTGAAGTGTGAGACACAGGACATGGCTGACACACCACACCCCAAACAGTAGCACATCCCTCCACCTCTGTGTGCCAATAGCTTTTGAAGTGTGATCACAGCTTCTAATTACTGGGGTCAGTGATCCGGCCTTCGATTCTCAAGGCACTTAGGTAGCTTATTACTATGTCAACTACCCCTGAGAAGCATGGGATCAGGATGTTAGGGTGAGCCTAGGAAGGCTTGCTTTTGGGGCCCACTTCATCTGCAGATAAGAGCTGTATCACTGGATAAGCCCCCAGCATTCCCAGTGGTGGACTAGGCCCACTGGGAAGCAGATCCCAGCACCATTACACCGAGTTCCTGGAAACAGACACAGCAAATTTCATTCCAGCAAAAGTTCAGCTGGGACAGGCCAAAGGACAGCAGATGGCCCATGCCATGAGCCACCAGCAGCTGCTCATGGGTTGGCCCAGATTGCTTGACCCATGGCATACACCAACACCTACCATGTGGAAACTGCCTCTAGGTCTGCTAATACTGTTGTTTTCCCAGCTATCAGTAACCGCTATGATTTATGTTTTGTCATAGCTGAAGCCCATTCAATTCAAAATATTAATATAACCTAAAGTTCAAATCGGGTTTTTGCCAGACTAGGAGGAGAGTCAAAGGCCTTGTTGTCTTTGGGAAAAATGCTCAAGTCCAGATGTTCCTAGTTACTCCACCCATCAATCTTAACCAGTTTGACTAAAGGCAAACTGAGATTACAGCTATAGTTCAAGAAATACTTAAGAGTACCTGGTAGAAGACTGTCCCTGCAGCCCACTGCAAGCTCCTACACCAACATGATCTAGTTCACTGTCTTCATTTGAAGCTCAATGTGTACTGGCAAATTTCCAATTTATGGCAAAACATAAACTGTAAAATTCCGAGTTGTAGTGTAGTACTTGTCACTCTGCAATAAGCATTCCTGCAATAAGCGCTGGGTGATTACCACACTAGAAATTCTCTGTGTCTGTCTCCCCATCTATCCATACATACATACATCTTGACGCTATTCTGAGTTTCATATTTGGACAGCATGTATATGCCTGATTAAGTGGATCATTGTGTGCAGCCACTTTAAATGAATGCAATGAATAAACAAATGTGACACTACAAGTAACATTTCAGACAATATCTCCAAGAGAATTCAGAACTTGCCTGAGACATTACTGGGAGTGTGATTTCTGATTTTATGTCTTTCCATTCAAGTATTGAAAACAGTACCTTACTCTGTTACAACCTCCCTTCCTTTGAATTTAAGTCCTTAGGGCTTCCGCTATTTAATGTGTGAGCCAGCATGCTCTGACAATCAAAATTATCTTTTATTAAGCTGCACAATGCATAGGCTCAGTGCTGTATCCAGACATTGGTTACTGGTTACTTATTCCACAATACTTGGATATTCCAGAAAAAAGAATGGATATTCTGGAATATCCATGCTTTACTTAGGAATACACAAATATAAGCAGTATGTGTAACCGATGTCTGGTTGCTCCCAAGGTTGCTTTGTGAGGATGAGCTACAAACAGATTTCTACAAGCATAGCACTCTTTCCCCTGCAAATAAAAGGAGCTCCTTGCTTGTAGCACTCCTTTGAAAGCATGTCTGCTTACTACCTGCTGCACCCAGCCATTAAGACTGAAGCCAAAGATTTCATGGCTTTGATCTCGACAGGCAGAGAGACTGTTCCTGGCCATCAAGATAGCAGCTAGGAATTCCCTGGCTTCCATCTTGATGGGCAGAGGGAACATGAAAGACAGGAAATCACCCTATGAGCCATTCCCTATGTTTTATGAGGTCACCAAAGAGACAACAGGACTACTGATGACCAGGGGGAAAGCTCTCAAAGTTCTTTTTTTCTGCTCTGCCATTTGAACATTATAAGGGGCATTTATGGTGGTGGGACAAATCCCACCCCACAGCCTACACGCCCCCACCACACCTAGGGTCATGCATGCACAATCGCATGCTTACCTGGCAGCTTCTCAGGCAAGGGGGACCCCGGGGATGCCAGCTGACAGCCTCCCCATCCTGGCTCCAAGGAAGCCAATGGCTGAGGCCGGGGGAAGGGCCTTCGGAGGCCAGATTGGGATGGGTGCTGGTGTGTCTGCACAGCACCCACTCTAATCCATCTCTGAAATCCAGCCTTGCTGCCAGTGCCCCGCTTGCGTGCGGACGCACAGGGCTTCGAGGATCTGTCCCTATTTGGGACAGATCCTCGGAAAGATTGGATCGCCGGAAAACGGATCTGAAAAGATCCATTTTTCGGCAGCCAGTGTGGAAAGGCCCAAGGAATCTGTACTATACAAGAGCTAAAGAAAAACTTGATTTATTAAATATAGTATTTAGATATATAAGCAACTCTTCATGTCCAGAAAGAGTGAAAGGAGATGCCAGATGTATGAAGTCAGTTCAGATCATTCTTCCCTAAGAGGAGTTAAGTACATCAGCACATGTGCCAACATCACCTAGTTTTAAATTTCCATTTGAACAGCATTTTAATTTTGTTCAAATATAGAAAAATGCAGTTTGTTCAGAGGTAGTTAAATCAGCAATGACTCACAGAGTTTGGAAGGGGTGAAGCTGCAGTTAGGAGTCCCACTTTGTTCTTACAGAACCATATTTTTATCTGCAGCTGATCAAAATGTAGTTTGAAAGTGTAATAAAGGGATTACAGGCAGAATCAAATAAAGGTCTCCAACTGGCCCCTTCCTCCCCCAATGTATTCATGGCTTCAGTCTACAGCTGCTGCTGAGAGAATCATGTAAAGAGTTTTTTATATTCAGTGTATAGTAAAAGGCAGCTATTTTACTGATTCTGGGTCTATTCCATATATATATTTCCTATTGCCACACTTATTCATTTGACCTTTTCTAAACGTAAAGTAGTTTTCTATATATATTCTGAATCCTGTTTTAAGCTGTTTTATCCTTCTTATAATAGGTTAGATTCTTTAATAAGCCTAAACAGTATCACTCAGAATACTTAATGTCCAAATACAGAATATAGGTGATGCTGCTGTTCATCATTTATATTCATCAAATCTGACACAAGACTTTTAAATAATAATAATTTCACTTGTGCAAAAATAAGATTTTATAGTGAATTTTGATAAAATTAAGGAAACATCTATTGCTAAAGATCAGGCTATAGATTATGTGTTCTTTTGGTATCTATTTTTCACATTTCTATTAAACCTTGTAGTCTCTTTCTGTTCATAATACACAATATTTTATTTATTATTTATTACAATATTCATTACTTTATACAGGATTACATTCTGCTCAAATATACTGTATATACCACACAAAATTAGGGTATAAAATACATCTGTGATTACAGGTGACTTTGTTCCTTTGCAACGCCTTTGCCCTTCTCAGAGTTTGTTCTTTCCTGAGGGGACAATTCTTTGGTCCCTCATTTCGAAAAGTCTGAATCCTGCCTCAATACGCTCTCATCAGCATGCTGTGGCTGTAAATATAGGCTCTTCTCAGCACAGTTCTACTTCCAGTTATTTACATGACAATGTGCAGCTTAAGTTGAACAAGTAGAGACTAATTAAGGGATTTTGCTGGCTAAGCACTATTTCGTAGGGGCAAGGGTGGGAAAGGGGAGATAAAAGCACTTAAAATAGCAGTTACTTTTCACTTCATACCTTTAATTAGCTGCATAACTCCAGGGACTATAATTATCAAAATTGCTGCGAGCTTGCAAAAGGTTAAGAAAATCTGGATGCGGGCACTCCAGCTGACACTCAGGCTATTCAAGACCATTACGGTTGCTGGAAGGGAGTAAAAAAGAGAGAAAATTGTTAAAGGTAATTTCTGCTTATCCCTCCAAATACACCATAAGCTCTGTCAAGGGAGAGCTTCCCCCAGCATGCATTCAGGGCATTTGCAAGAATTAGAGTTACCCATATAAATGTTTTCTTCTCACTAGGTTCCTGCAACTTACTGTTTTCATCACAGTCATCTCACACACTCTTCAGCATGTCCCCGCCAAATCATTCTCTCTCTCTCTCTCTCTCTCTCTCTCTCTGCAAACCTTCAAAGGCTTCATGGCAGATCTTTCAGTATTTATAACTAATGGCCTGGTGTGAAACTCAAGTGTTTGAAATTTAATCAAAGTTTCCCTTTTGAATGAATTTTAAAAAAGATGTGAATTTAATTTTTTTTTAAAAAAAAGAATTAATTGGAAAAACAAGCAAAATTCTACAGCCACAAATCACAAACTATTAAGCGCGATGTTCCTGCCGATTTCTAACACTCCTCTTTTATGTTGTCTTTTCACAAGTTCTGTATGACAGTTTTCGCCCTAAGTACTTGGAGCAAGGTGAAATAGTGCCATGTTTCTTTAAAGGTTACTACATCCATACCTCAAACAGCAGCAGGATTTGGCTAATATACAGGCAGACATGAGATTATATACAAAATTTGGGCCCATTCAATTTTTCTATTATAGTCCTATGATGGTAGCAAACAACACATGCCAATATTCATATTTAAGCTGTGAGCAATTTGTAAAATGGTTAGGTAGTTTGTATGCAAAATCCCTGGTATACTTCCCTGCCTTGGGCTACCTCATGTACCAAATGTGTTGGATTTACTTTTGCCAAGTTTGTGATAGGAAAAGAAACCTTCCACAACGTCAGCAAAAGCCTTCCATGGCCTAAGCCTCCAGTGAATATATGACATATCTTTCAAGATATATCCAAAAGAGACTTATTTTACCTCTGATCTTTGAAGTTAATGTGAATTAGCTACTTACAATAGTACATTCATGCTTACCGTAGGGATGTGCACAAATATTTGAAAATTCAAAAACCTGATTCAAATCCAACGAATGTTGACATTTGAATTCAAATTGGATTTAATAACATTCAAATTTTTAGGTTCGAACAGATTTCATATGTCCCAAAACATTTGTTCAAATGATTTGAATGTACAGATACATATAACATACGTATCTGTACAAATATTATACGTATTTGCACTGATAATACAGGATGAAAATGGGATGCATACGGAATGTGCACAGATATGTATAACAGATATGAATGTTGTCAACACTTGTATCTTTAAAAACAATGCTAACATTAGAACAAATAGATTTGAATGTTACGGATTCGAATAAGATTTTTTGACATTTGGATTTTAAACATTCGAATAGAATCTAATGTTTTGACATTCGATTCAACTCAAATTCAAATGCAAAAAAAAAAAATTCATGCACACCCCTAGTGCACCAACATAATGGTTGATTTTAAATATTGTTACCCGCCCCGAGACCCCTGGGTATATGATGGGATAAAAATGTAAATAAATAAATAATCAACCAATCAATCAATCCATGGAAACAGGGCAATTTACTGGTTTCAGAATTTCCACAAAGTACTTGTTATGTCTCGAGAGCATCCTTTATGCTCTGAGTCATGGATTCCTTGAGTTAAAGTTGTTTTTCTATTGCATCAGTTTAGAGAGCAAAAATGGATTCTGTCTCTTAAAGAATATGAAAGCAACTCTGGGAAATCCCTGGGTTCTTATTCCAACTCGATAGCTAGTTTAGTTTGTGTAGCTTTGAGAAACAGACCTGAAAAGAAGCAATCTTTTTTGATGAGAAGGTTCTTAAGGGGTGTTTTCCACTAGCACTAAGTACCCATTGGGGACCCATTAAGGACCCATTAAGCTCAGAGCAGGAAGACCCCATTTCCACTGCAGAACCCATTAGAGCCACATATGTTTTCACCTGTTCCAGATAATATGGGTCCTTCAGGACCTATAATCCGGATTTCCTGTAGACTCCATTAAAGGAGTCTGCAATGCGGTCTTCAGGCATCAAATCCAGATTGTATGGAGCCTGTTTCCACCACAATAGGGCAATGGGGTCTAGGGGGGCTTGGGGGGGTGCACCCATGGGAGGGTGCCCCAAAACCCAAAGCTCCAAAACCTGTGCACAATCTCTGAAGCTGTCTCTGAAGCTGGCTCCAAAGAATAGCACAGGCTTCAAGGAGGACCCCAAGAGAGAGCAATGCCATTCCTATGGACCTTTGTCAAAGGCTCTGGAGGATCTTCAGAGTTTGTGGCAAATCTTTGGAGTTTATAGCAAAGCTCCGGAGAATCTTTGGAGTTTATGGCAAAGCTCCAGAGATTCTCCAGAGACATTCTGGAGAATCTTCGAAGAATCTCCAGAGCGTATACGGAAATTGCACCCCCTGTCCCCCAAAACACCTGGGGTGACAGGCAGGCTCCACGTGGGTAGATCTGGATTCTCCAAATGAGTGTTCGGGTGTTTCCACTGCAAGCAAGCTAGCACCCACTGCTAATGGGTGCTAGACCACCAGTGGAAACACATTGGATACTTTGCTTAATCCGGATCTACTAGACCCATTCCTTAGATCCAGATCATCTTAGATCCAGATTAAGGGGGGTCAGTGGAAAAAAACCCAAGAAGAGAAAGTTAGTTCACAAGAAAAAGAAAGTGAACAGCAAGTATAAAAAGGGACTTTTTGATGAGAATTCTAAATCTTTGTTTATATTTGTTGAACTATGGAAAAGTAAAGTGTATGAAATAGAAACCTTGTGGATATTTCTCTGTTCAGGCTGAGTTCCTAAGAGTCAGAAGTAAAGCTACACGTGCCAGTTCTGTAGTATTGCCCTGGGACAAAACAGTTCTTTCTTTCATTGTGATTCACTGCAATGTAAAACTTGGAGTAGGAGGTCATGCTATATAAAAGAAGCTCTTAGAAGCATATATGGCTACATATGAACCAACCAAGAGTAAATATAGGAGTTAACGCAGGCCACTGAAACTGCCAGTAGATTAATGTGATTATGGTGGTTCTTTTCACATGCGTCAGCTGCATTCTTCGTTATAAAACCAGCTTATAACCTATTGTCTACATATCCTGCTTTTATGCTTTGGTGTGAGACCAAAACCAAGAATTAATAATTTAGTCTGATGGTGGCAATGGTTTACTTTAAGAAAAAATGGCTTTGTGGATGAGATCAGTGGCTTATCTAATCTAGCAGTCTGTCCCTACACTGACGAGCCAACTATGTACAAAACCCTATGAACAGGACATGAGCATACAGCTTGCACAGCTCACAGGCTCTCAGCAGCTGGGCTTCAGAGACATCACCTCTACTAACAGAGTTAAGATTGCAGGCCTTTTCGCACTACAGCCAGACAGCTGTAGTGCACTAAGGCTGGTACACGTGGCGACAGAACAAGCATTTGCTTTGGCTGGTAAGGGACGTGTTCCCAGCGCATCACTTACCAGCCAAAATGTAAACAGTCATTCCATCCCCATATGTACCAGCCCAAAAAGGCTGCTGCAGGGACAGGACACCCCACCCCAGGCTGCTGCCATTAGGCCATATTGGCCCAATGGCTAGCAGCCTGGTTCAGGCCCATCTTGGGGTCCCACAGGCTGCAATTAGACTGGCAGCAGCCTGCGAGGGCCTCCTGGGTGCCCACCCCTACCTAGGGAGGCTTGCCACCCCCAGCTTCCTGTGCACAGCCTACCTCTTCAGGGCTTGTTGGGATCGAACTGCAGCGTTCTGTGCAACCTGCAATTGGGGCCATGGTGCACGCCTGTGCAGAAATTCTGTTTTGATCCTGACAAGCATTGCCCCAGAGCCTACAACTTTTGTATCTCACAATGGATCAGTGCACAGGCTGGGCAAGACACTTGTTGCACACTTCAGGGGGTCACACCCCATTTTGGCCCAAACCAGCTAGGAAAGTTATGTACAGTGCCACAAGAATGCATGCAGAATCTGTCCAAAAAGGGCCAACCATGTTATCACAAATTTTCCAAATCATGTTAAAGAGGGATACTATATTTTCACACATAAAGACAAAAGTGTTCAATGAACCAAGGCTGTGATCAGACATAGCCAAAAAAAAAAGCAATTTAGAGAAGTCTTCAAGGTGGGATCATTCACACACCAGTCTGCCCACACACACACACCCTCTGATGGACATTCTGAGCTAGAAAAGTTGGATTGGAGAAGGCTTCAGAACACGTGGGCCACATACAGTCTCTCTGAGGCACCTCTGAGATGCCGCACTTGTACAAGAGGAATATAATTGTTCAGTTGGTCTGAACATAGCCCAAGTTACATGAGGGGCAACTGTATTCTTCAGGTGCAATTATCAACAGGTTTATTACCTGTTAATGTTCCTAATCAGTTTTAATGCCATCAACCTATTTTGATATATTATGAGGCAAAATGACAGCCATGAAAATACTTTGATTTAACTTTGAAACAAAACGTAAACTACTTTTCTTTTCTGAATAATTTAAACCTGGTTAGCTGGGCACTGGGGAATAGGTTTATTATCAACAACAACAGGAATATGAAATCAAGTGAATGCTAAACAGAGAAAATCAATTTCTTCCTCAGAGTTTTCCTAGATCACTTGACTACTTTGTAAATCTTGAAGAGATTAAAAGCTAGGCTGACTGAAAGTGTAGCGCAGGATGAATCTTATTGCTACTATTTAATTTAATGGGTCTTCTGTTTATTCCCTTGCTCTATTACCCTAGTTTAACAAGTGATCCATAGAAAACTCTCTTCCCCATAGTATTTTAGAGATAACTGTATTGCTATCTCAGGGAATGCAGGTGATGGCCTTTGTCTGTGTGCTGATGGCACAGTAAGCAAAAGGGATAAGTATTTTGGCTTAACCTGCAGCTCCTAGCATGCCTTATGTTCATAGCATCCCAGTTTAACTTAAAACAATTAACCCCAAATACATGTTTCCCAGAGTCCCTCCTGACAGTCTCTTGGCTTCACAGTAAAAAGTCTTCTTAAAGACAACTCCAGTTTCATCGAAGCAGACATTTTTTGCTCAGTATAGCCTCTCATTTGGTCCCCATGACAACAATTTCCTGCTAATTCCTATCTCCTCTCCTCCGTAGGTGTCGTTATTTCAAGTAGACTCCACCCTCCTGCTTTACTGAGTCTTTCCCAAATTATTTTATAAAATCCTAGTTTATTTAGAGTATTGAATCCAAATTATGTGCTTATTTTAGTAATTTAAAAGATTTTTAGGAATGCATAATGGAATCTTTGACACAACCTCCAATTCTGACTCAGGAATCTTAGCATTTTCAAACCTCTGTTTTAATTTTAGGTTTCTAGGTTTGCTTTCCTTTGTTTTCACTGATCTTCATACGGCATGATCTTATTTTCAGATATAGGTACAGACTTTATATTTTAACATTTCTAAGAGAAACAAATGCAATTGTGTCCTGATTATTTTCCCTTGTTTTCTCTTGGTGGAAAAGCAATGGGCTCAGAAATAACACTACTGATTTGGGAAAAACAGTTCAAGGGCAATCCAGCAAAAGAAAATATCAAATGAGTTCATTTCCTTTTCTAACTAGAATGGACTTGCATGAATCCCCCAGCCATTCCTTTCCTACACCTGTCTATGAAAGATGCTAACATTATTTACATACTTTACTAGCACACAGATTTCCATAATGAATACTTTTGTGTGTAGAAATTAGGAAGCAGATTTTGCTGACTCTTTAGGCATTGGTGCCTGCTGAAGACTTGATTATATCCTCTGAAAAATATGCTCACTTGAAGCAATTCCACGCTAATCAATGTCAGAAGAATTTTTGCCCATTTCAGCTAAAGTAAGAAGCAAAAGCTACTAGACCAAAGGATAAACTGCAGGTCACAGTAACTTTGCCATATCTCTCTCTTAAAGAAGGTCTCAGGAAATCATAACTTGTACAAAAGTACATGCAAACAATACAGCACACAAGGATAGTTGTTCACGTGTATACCATGCCCCTTGGTTCACTAATCTAAGACACCATATATGGTACTTCTTATAGTAATATCCTTGCATTTAGGCTGTTCTATCTGGTTCTGTCCAGTTTCCCCCTCCCTTACCATTTATGGACATCCTGTAGTGTTTTTCTACTGTGCAAACTGTCTTCTGTGTGAAAGGGTATAAAAAGCCCTGACTCTTAACAGTAAAATAAAAACCCTTGCTTGCTTGCTCTCACTTCACAACCATCCTGTGTCCGAATCATCATTTCATTACAACAAACCAGTATACCAGACCAACAAGCATACTAGGAGCCTCCCTTTCATATACTGGTACTGCCTAAGGGAGGCCTCTGTGTGTGTAAGGGAGACTCCTAATATGTTTATGGTCCAGAATACTGGACAGTATGAATTTAGGCTTTGAACCTTTTTATATGTGCCCAGATTATCACATTATAGCACATTTTTGAAATGCATTTAGAGCCAGATGTGGGAAGGATTAAGATGTGGCTTCCACATAGGGAACCCAATTAGGGACCCTTTGAGGAAGCCACGTCCGCATTTCAGCATGCAAGACCAATTTCTTAAACCAGTTTTGCCACCGAAATCAGGCCCTGAGGTAAGACCTAAAAGATTAGGTCTTACATCCAGCTTTTCCCTCCAAATCATTTCAGAAGCAGAATGCTTCTGCAGCAGCCAGGGAAAGAGCCAGATTTCTGGCACCTGACATCTTGGGGAGGGCGGAAGCAGACTGTTTTGCCTGCTTCTGCCCTCCCCGGTGTGCCATCGCGGCTCGATGACAGGCAGGGATGGAGGTTGCCTCCGTCCCGCCTGGTGTTGAAGCGATGGGCACCCCTGACAGACAGAGGCAAACTTCTGCCTTCGCCTGGCAGGGATCCCTGATGGCTGGAGAGGAGGGGAGGTGGATAACAGCTGTCTCCGTCCCCCCCACCGCCGTCACTCCCTCCAGGGGAAGGGAATCGCACGGCAGCAGAGTCACCTCCGCCGCCATTAGATTTCCCCTGCCCTTGGAGGTGGCAGCAGCGGCGCATTCCCAGCTGTCAGAGAGGGAAAGCCAGGCTTTCCCTCTCTGACAGCTGGGCCCTTCCCCCAACCTCCTGGATTGGCTTGCTTGGAGCCAGGCATTGGGAGGCTGTGGGGTGCCTTCCCCAGGGTCCTTCTCACCTGAGAAGCAGCAAGGGGATCCCGTGGCCTAACCCACCCCACCTCACCCAGGTTCACACACATGCAATCCACGTCTTACCTTGTCACTGCCAGGCCGATTCTGGCAGCGGGAGGCCCGGCGTGCACTGCACGTGCATGCACTGTGGCATCCCATTGGTCAGCCACCCTCATGAGTGTGGCTGGCCAATGGGAGGCCACAGCACACACATGTGCAATGCACGCCGGGCCTCCCACTGCCAGAATTGGCCCAGCAGTGACAAGGTAAGATGTGGATTATGCGTGTGCAACCCCAGGTGAGGTGGGGGGTTAGGTCATGGGGTTTCCTTGCCTGAGAAGCAGCGATCGCTGCTTCTCGGGTGAGAGGGTCCCTGGGGAAGTCACCCCATGGGCTCCCAATGCCTGGCTCCAAGCGAGCCAATCCGAGTGGCAGGGGGGAGGGCCTTCAGTGGCCGGATTGGATTGCATGGGGCTTCTAAGGATCTGTCCCTATTTGGGACAGATCCTCAGAAAAAATGGTTCACCGGAAAACAGATCTTTATAGATCCGTTTTCCAGCAGCATGTGCAGAAATGCCCAAGGTAACCAAAACTGGGATGCATCACTACACTTCTGTTGGCTCCTTTTCTGTTCAAGCCATGTGCAGCATCTACTTAAGAGCGTGTTTCCATACAAGTTTCAATCTGAATTGAATCTGTTTTCAAGATCGGGAGATCCCATTAATTTTTTTTATTCCCAGACTTTATGAGGATTATCCTTCAAAAATCCACAGAAAAAAAGTCTTCACAAAAACTATTCTCAGTTCTCTTTTAGAGCCCAACCTGCATTATTTTTTTAATTTTTTAATTTTTTGCCTTTGGGAACACTACCAAACTATTTGGGGTGGTTATCTATTCTTCTAGCCAATGCCTGCCAGATGTGAGTGGGATTTCACAGCTGCGAAGGTCTCCTCCTTCCCTTCACCATGCCTGCTCTGAACACAATCGCAAGAGGAGAAAGAAAAAAACTTCTAAAGCACCAGCCAACCTCAAAAGATACAATTGTATCAAGGAAATTCTTGCGATTAGGAGAGATTTGGCAGCAGGAAAGTTTTTTAAAAACTCAAGCCTCAAATGATACATTTTTGCAAGGCTGGCACAGCAGGAGTAGATAAGCCGAGGGCCTGCAATTCACAGAAAGAAACTGAAAGGGAGAGTAGCCTCTCTCTCCCCACTGCATGTGAGCTGTCAGACTCAGTTTGGAAAGGGAATTTGCACTGTAAGTTCTCCTGTTTAAGCACAAACAGAGAGAACCAGCAGGAAGGTAGCTGATTCAGTGGGGCAGGCTTAACAAGGGTTGGACAGGGGAGGGGATTAAAAGGTCCTGCTTCTCTGTACTGTGTTTTGTTTTTGTTTTTGCAGTTTGAGTGGGAACACCAGCATTCGCATTCAGCCCGAGTTATCCTCAAGGAAATGGGAACACCCAGAATGTGCACTCAGTCCTGAATCAGGATTTTAAAAATCCAACCCACATTTAGTCACGTGGGAACACAGCCAAAGTCACATATTGCTGTGTGCCACGTTTGCAGTAACTAAGGTGACTGATGTAGTATAGTCCGGTCACCCCTGGAACTATCCTATAGAGCCATGTAAGGCACATGTGTAATTGGGTTGCTAGTCAGCAAAGACTCACTAAAATAATTGAGATAAAAGTCAGTTAACCCATTGAGTTTGAAAAATACAATTTATTTTTGCTTTCCATATTTCCCGTAAAAGGTCCTGGCACTATGGGCTTAAAACAGGGGATGGAAGGGTTTGTGAGTGATATTCAGAGCAAAGTCAATTAGAATTTTATAGACCAAATAATAATAATAATAATTTTGTTCCACAGCTCAAAGAAGTCAAAGACTGTTTTTGGGACATCTACACAGGAACAGTCTAGTAGTGGCTTTGGAGCAAATATCAACTTTCTCTCCTGACACTGGACCCAAATACATTAATATTTCAGTCTTGGCTGGATTCAGTTACACTTAGCTTTTTCATATTCATTCCCACACCTGTATCAAGGCTCTGCATAATTACTGAAGATGGAGTTTGGAATTTAATTATCTAGAATTAGAAGGGGGGAATTGTGAAGCCTAGAAGAGACATCAAAGCACCTGTCAGCTCCCACGCTTTGTCAACAAACAGGTGTTAAACAGTATCAGAGGTCACAGAAAGGACTCAGCAGACACTATAAGCACTGCTGATCTCCAAAAACAAATCTTTGATAGCTTAGTGGTAATAGCATCTGCTTTTTATGAAGAATATCCTAGGTTCAAACTTGGCATTTTCCTAGAAGGTTACAGCAACATCCAACAGCATAACACTTCTGTATTATTGCCAAGAAAACTGCATGAACAAATCTATGTAGTTACCAGACGTACACTGTTGTTCTACAAATATGTGACCTCAGGTAAAAGTGCATGGCTGCAGAGTGGCAGAAAACGTCACTAGAAGCACTTTTCACACAGTGCACGAGAAAACATTTTGATTCTGCTGTTCATCCACTCATGTGCATATGGATGATAGCAGCTCCAGTTACCAGACGTACACTGTTGTTCTACAAATATGTGACCTCAGGTAAAAGTGCATGACGTACACCTTTGCCACTTTCTGGCCATGACCCTTTAGTGAAAAACAGAAAATGACTAACATCTAGGGTCAATTAATATAGCATTATCCAGACAACATTTATTTATTCTGCATTATTTGAATAATCCAAAATAAAGCATGGATAACTGAGAATAAAATGTTTCTGGATGCGCTTTACTCCAGATTATAGAAATAACACAGAATAAATGCTGTCTAGATAAAGCTTATGTTTTGCTTAATAGACCTTACTGAAAACTTCAAATTCTTAGAGCCTTCATTTTCAGCTTCAACATGAGTGAGGGTGCAAACCCTCCGGACCTAAAAGCACCAAACACCACCATCAAGCAGATCTTGCTGACTATCTACCCTCAGGTTTAACACATCCAGTGAGTGTGATGTGACTACCTCTCAGTGTTATCAGTTTTACCAATGAGCTGCTTATATTGGAGGGAAAGGCTCCATTTCCTTACTATTCATGTCTTCTACCTTGGAAGAGGGTCCCAGGAACCAGAACACATACTAATGTACTTATTATGTGTTCTGTTTCCTGGGATCCTCTTCTCTGTTACATCATTTCAAGTACTTCAGAAAAGATATCATATCCCACCTCATATTTTCCCATCTTAAGACTAAGCATGCATAATTCTCTAGTGTTTTTCCACTAGAGGTAAGAACCTGTTTAAGATCCCATTAAGAACGCACTTGGTATCAATTGGGAAGGCCACGTCCCCACCTGGATCCCATCGAAGGCCCCATCTTCAAGGCCCTGCCCCCACAAGGGCAGGACAAATCCAGATTTAATGGGTCCTCCAGGCCCTTAGATCCCGATTTTCTGAGGACCTGATTAAAGGTGTCCACAATGGGGTCTTCATGCATTGGTCCAGGGGCAGGCTAGGAGGAGCAGAAGCGTATGCACAGGCTGTGCCAGCAACCCCCCCCACACACACACACTCATGGCTATGGAATATTGCGCAGGCTCCGTGGCCGGCTCCAAAAACTAGGACAGACTCCATAGATGTGATCTGGTTACGTAGCCATCTTTGTAGATGGGCTCTCTAGTTACGGAGCTGCTACGTAACCACTTCGTAGTGTATTCTGACAGGCTCCGAAGTTGCTTCACAAATAGCTACGAAGTCATGGCTCACTGCTGTTCCCTCTGTGGGTGGAAGTAAGCCTTAAGTGGCGTTCCTACTGGCCAATCACACTATGCCAGCTCAAAGCAGCCTTAGAAAGGGTTCCTCGGCATCTCCACAGCACCCTGCTCAGGACCCATTAAAATTGGGCACTAGCAGGCCCGTGGGGTCACATGGGGTCCTCCCTAAGACCCAGATCTTCAGGAAGACCCCATCTCAAAGATCCAGATCTTTGAGCGTGCATAGAAAAAGGACGGCTATTTCCCTCATACAAACTGATCTGTAGTTTCCTAGCCAGTTATTGTCCTATTAATCTTCTCAATCTGCCTTTTTTTAAACTATGTTGTTCCACTGCATCCTAATAGTCTGTGATCATCTAAGATTTCAAGATCTTTTTCACATATACTGTTGCCAAGCTATGCATCATATTACATCTGTACATTCAGAATTTTGTTCAGGTCTTTATTTGAAGTGTAGAACTTTGTATTTGTCACATACATGCTGTAGTTTTTAATCATTCTATCTTCTGAAATATTTGCTACCTTTGTATTATCTGCAGTTGTGATAGTCATCCCATCCAGCTCATTGTTAATTAATATTGAAAAGTAGCAGGACACAGATACATCACTTTGGGGAAAATTTCCAACTAGCTGCGAAATTACACTGTAGTAGTCCCATACAAACCACAATTAATCAGCTTGTACTGTACAATCCTGTGGAGAATTTTGTCAAATGCTTTGCTAAGGTCCAGGTCACCATGACACTGCATTTTCACAGGTAGGAGTAAGGAAGTTACCCAATAATCAAAGAGTTTCTTGGGTGTTTAATGTTAAAATGTAATTCATGTGACCTAGGGTACTTGAAGTCCTTCACTTCCTATCTGTACATTTTCTGTTTCTTAGTGCTCTATTTCATCTTCACTTCTTAGAAGTTCTCTTAATTTTAAGATTATGACTAAACTTTTTGTTTTGACATATTCATTTTTCCTGTTTTTTTAACTGTATTATAAACACTTATTTTAAAAAGAACTACAGCCCTTCTTCCTCATTTAGCTTTCCTTTCACGGAGGCTGTGTGTCCACTTGCACAACAAACCCAAAAGAACACCACAATCACTCAGCCTATTCACACGTAACTCAGTGGCATAGTAAAACAATCCCATCCCACTGAGGTGAAGATCAACAAAGAGGGAGGCATTCGTACTTCAAATGCTGGTTCAGTCACCAACCAGCACTTAGTGCAGATGACCTGACCTGGCCCACCATGCCAGATCACCATGGCAACAGCAACAGCAATATCCAGGGCGTGGCCAGACTTGTTAATACTGCACAATGGAATATGCAGTCATAAGACTCTCTGTTCAGTATGGCGACAAGAGATGACGAGGGCAGGGAGGGCAGCTCAAATCCGAGTGGCTGCCTCATCCCATGTGCTGACGCACGCCAACTGAGCTCTTGCAGCTTCCTATAGGAAGCTACGGAGCAGCATGTCATCACTTCACAGCAGGTAAGCTGCAGTTTTCCCCTTAACTGTGGATTTATTCTGCAAGTCTGGAAGGGGCCCAGCTCACACTGGGATGCTGCCATGGCAATTGACCCACAGCACATGACTACACAGCGATGCCCTCCCAATTCTACCTACTTGCAGCATTTTCACCTGTAAGAGAGTACAGATAACAAAGACTGACGCAACTCAAGGGAGTACAGCATGTGTACAAACCTCTCCTGGAGCTGCTGAAGTCACTCCAAGACAGTAAGTGCAAACAAGCCCTTCATATCTCCATTTTAGATATGTTTCAGGCAGCAATCTGAGACAATTACAGAAAGGGTGGGGGATCACACCCTGCAGAACAGGTGCTTAAGATGGGGATCATACCTGCAAACAGGACAGGACACTCCACTGAAGACAGTTCAAAAGCTGCAGCTGGTGCAGAATGCAGCCGCTAGACTGCTGACTGGGACAGCTGGCCGAATGCACATCATGCCAGTCCTAAAAGAGTTGCAATGGCTGCCAATCTGCTTCTGAACCCAATTTGAGGTGTTAACTTTGACTTTCAAGGCCCTAAATGACTTGGGTGCTGAATATCTAAAGGAATGCCTTCTTCCATACTGACCTGCCTGGGCCTTACAATCTGGAAGTAGGCCACCCTCAGTAGTAAAGGGGTGGGTGCCAGGGAGAGGGCCTTCTCAGTGATGCATCTCAAGGGGGAGGCTATGGAACAGTCTCCCCCTTGAGGTGCATCAGGCTCATTTGGATGTGCTTTACTCTAGATTATCCAAATAATGCAGTTTATCATTTTAAAGGAACAGTACAGTTAATTACAAAATATTCTCAGGTATATTCAGATAATTAAAACAATTGGTTAATATTTAAATTAAAATTTGCCTTTAAGACAGATATCAAGCTTAGTAACTCATCATTTGCATTAAGTAATGTTATTAAATATAGAATTTATTCTAATGTTCTGTTGATCAGCTCTTACGTTTCTCTTCGAAAACTGGTACTTACTGATTCCCACAGCTGTAATCAGTTTAATGGCAAGGTCAGGGATGTCACACTGCATGAAAAAGGGTTCCAAGATATATCGTCCAAACGCTAAGGATATAACTGCTGTGGCAGCAGGACTGTAATAAAAAAGGGAGAAATAAAATAGTCATATTGCAATTAAACAAGAAAATTATATAATGCCTATCGTATGAAATACCAGCCTATGTCAAATGTGTTCCACATGTCAAATTTTCCATATCTCTTTGTACAAATATTTTCAAGTAGACCAGTAGCTTAACCAAACTTAGTACATAATAAGTAGTCTAGCATAGAAATAAATATATATATATAAAACAAATTTATCCTTGAGAACATGAACTGAATTGATTTTGTAACTACTCACAGCATAAGAACATGTTAATATACTAGCAGACTGCCTCAGTATAAACGTGTGAGATAATTAAAATCTTCAGGAGAGATCCATGTATTACCAAACTCTGTCCTGTGACCACCTGCAGTCAGGCTTTCTCTGTGTTAGAACTCTGGGACAGTCTCCCCTCTGCCATTTGTGGGGCTCCTTTCACTTCAGCCTTTCAGGTGCCAATTAAAGACCTGGTATTTTAACCGGGCCTTCCTTGAGCAAATGTCCTTTTTTGCCTCATTGTTTTTAATAATGCTATTATATAACACATGGTTTTATCAGCTTTTAAGAAATGTTGTAAACTGCTCTGAGGATGTTTACGAACTTACCACTTGAAATCTGGATTAAGGAAATCCTGATTTCTGAAATCCGTCCCTGGGAAGATCCATCTGAAATAGGGACGGATCCAAATGAGGCCTAATGCGTCCACACTCATGTGGGAAGCACAGATAGTGAGGAATGCATCATGTGTTTGCTGTGCGGATGCCGGAGCACCAAAATCCAGAAGGATCAGGCCTCTCTGCAGCCCTGCCACCCAAGCTGCCGTGTGATTGGAGCACTCAGCCGTCAGTCACCACCCATTTCCACCATGCACGGGCACGTCAGGGACAGACTGCCCACCAATCAGCGGTGTGCCTGACATCCCATGGCTGCCCAGCTGCACTCAACATGGCAACTTCCAGTCCTGCCCACATGCATTCCCTCTCCTGTCCCTCTGCGGAAGTGTCATCCTTTGATCCAGAATTTGCAAGCAGGAATGGTTGAAGACCTAATTTTTCAGGTCTTCCCGAAAACTGGATTAGGCAGCCTCTAGACCCCATTAGAGACAGATTTCGCATGAGGCCGTGCAGAAACAAGGGGCCCTAATCGCTCCCGCTGTGCAGAAGGTAACTTGCAGATGTATGCCATATGTGTCCTTATCAGGTGCTTAATGGGGTCTTAATGGCCTGTGTGGAGTCACCCTAAGAGTCATCTTTTTAATGGGAAGCATTATAGAAATATTTTAGATAAAAATAAAATGAATCTTTTTTCACTCTTTTTTCCAATCACTCTTTGCAATCACTTTCCAAATGCTTTTCTGCTCCTCTCAAGTCACTCTCTATTATTGGTTTAAAAGCTTTCCTGCTCTTAACAGCCAGCAGTTTGATCCTGTTTTGGTTCAAGTGCTACCATGACCTCACACATGTGCTACAATGCCTAAAGGATGTAATATCATTTTGTGGTATGTAATCAACATACTCATCACATACCCATAGGCCATGGTCACATCTTCGCTTTAAACCTTCTTTAGTCCATCTTCACATATTTTCATTTCTATCCATTTCAGATGGAGGGTGGAAAGTCCCCAAATAAAATGGAACGAAATGAAAAGGTATGATCAGCCAGACCTGAAGATGGACTGAAGAAGGTTTAAAAATTGGTTGATTTCACAATTAGAAATGTATTTCCTTACATCTACATTTCTAATTGTGAAATCAACCACGCAAAAGATTATCTTCCTATTAGAGGAGAACCCTGTGTGAGAGAGTAGATCTTCAAAGAAATAGGATCTTTCTAAGAGAACATTTCCTCCTCCTTCAGACAGTAATAACAAAAGAGCTGACAACTTAGGTGTTGGAGCATGCTACCTCCCTGCATGTCAGCAATTCTCACTCTACTACCTGGGTCAAAATGAGCATATTTGGATTACCCCCAGCACAGTTCTGCAATTTCTGTCCAGTGACCAAACAGCCAAAGACATTACCATTGGTACATACATACCTCAACGAGCTAGCTGCCTTAGCTGGTATCAAGACCCTAACTGGTGAATGCCAGATAGCATATCTCATTGAACGACAATATTATAAATTGGATATATTCTAAAGTCAAATACATATATCTCAGTCAGATCATAAGCACTTTGATGTGTACTCCTATTTTCATATTGCAACCCTCTAGATACCTCTGAACTACAACTCTTAACATTCCACTGCTGTCATTCCATAGCAGCCTCAATGAGTCTTGCAACTGGGAACATCTGGAGAGCCGAAGTAAAGCAGCTCTGATATAATCAGTCACGTGGAGAATTTTGGGGCACTGTCTTCTCTAGAATCTTATGAAATCATTAGTGCGGCTGAATAACTTTTCAATTATTAATTTTTTTGTGCTTATTCATATGAATAGAATAATATCTAAAAGGTCTACTCACCCAAGACCACTTTTGATTATGTATCATAATTTATATAACAGGATTTTTTTAAAAAAATAATAACATCTCTAATGAGATATACTTCCACAGTTATGAAGAAAATCAGAAATTACGTTCATTGTTTAAAGGCTGTGGTTGGGTTGCACATGTGAAATGAAGACAAGTACACCTATTGTGTCAGTAGTTGTAGTTCCTGTCTCTTGTGGTTTATCTCTTAGCTCATAATCTTGAAGCTTTCGTAAGTTTCAATTCTACTCATTGCAAGGATCACAGTCACAAGGTATTCTTGAAACCATCAGGGATTATCCTTGACATCTTTACTGATTCTTTGCACAAGTAATCCACTCAGAGAACAAATTACAGAAGACAAAGGGTACAATTCAAAAGACAGAAAATGGTTCATCTCAATACTTCCAACAATAAGGATTGACACATCTCAATAGATTTTGCTGAGGTTTCTCACTGTTAGCACATTGAAATCATTCCAAGAACAGCAGCTGTTCCATGTATAATTCTGAACTTATGAATTAATCGTGTTTGAGGGACTATATATGACTACCAGAGATGTCCTAACTTCCAGCTTAACAATTTTGCACTATATGAGAGAGGTGACATTTTAGCACCCACATCTCATTAAAACCATACAGACTGAAATTATATGATCTCCACAGTAATTGTATAGTAAGAAGGGGCTTTGCAATCTATGGCAGGATCTTTACATGGAGGGAACAGAGCACTTTCAGCATACTGTTTCTTCCCTCCCTCTCTTCTTAATAAGAACAGTGCTACATAAAAAGTACTATTCTTAGTGTGGTAGCATGCTATCTGGATGCCATCGCTGTCTTACCTAATGAGATCAAAATCAGGGATAGCCCAGCTTGGGTCATGTTATGGAGGGAAGGAGGCTACCTTACCCTATCCCCAAAATCAAGTGCAGCTGTGAACAGGAAATGAAGAAGACGCTTCACTTTTGGTATCAGAACAAAAGCAGGGGAATCCCAGATCTGATTCTGATGGGAGGATTTGAAACACAGGAAATGGCCCTATGCCCCCTGTGTTCAGTTGCACAGAATGCCATCACACAGCACTTACAACGGCATGGCAGGAGAAGAATGCAGCGTCTATTGAGCCACCATACTCTCGCTGCACATTTAATGTACGAGGTGGCAATGTCATGTGGGCACAGTGACCTCATTGGGCATTCAAAGCACCATAAAGACACTATGCAGATCCTGCCTATGTTTTGTAAAGGCTGTAGAGAATGTCTACATTTCAAATCATAATAAAAACATAAAAACAGATAGGAGCCTTGCTGGATCAAGTCACAGCCCATCTAGTAGTCAACACTAGGGGTGTGCACAAATGCATTTCTTGCATTTGAATTTGAGTAAATTTGAATATCTGAATATTCAATTTGAATTTCAAAAATCTGGATCTTCAAAAACCCGATTAGAATCCAGATTATTCAAAACTGTACATTTGAAAATCTGATTCAGATCCGAAAATATGAATGTCGGGAACATTTGTATCTGATTTTCAAATTCATATTTTCCTCCCCTTTTTCATCCCGTATGCATCCTGTTTTAATCCCATATTATATGTGCAAATACATACAATATTCACAGGCATTATTTACGGATCTATTTATTTAAAAATCCAAAATTCATTCAAATGTTCAAAGTCGGATTTGCGAAAATCTTATTCAAAATCAAATGTCAATATTCATCAGATTCAAATCAGATTTTTGAATTTTCAAATATCCATGCACATCCCTAGTCAACACCCTGTCTCATCCAGTGATCTACAATGTGACTCCTTCTCGGCATTCTCCCCTGCTCTCAAAACCCTGCAAATGGCCTTTATACCTATCCTGCCTATCTCTCCAACATAGAGGCATTACCTAAACATCCATTCTAGTAGCCATTGGATCTTTGTGTACTTTGACAATGGAGACATTTGGGCGCACTCCAGCACAGAGTGCACACAAACCACGAGGCCACTTACAATTTGGAGCAGCTTCTAGCATGCCCAACATCCCCAATTTCAATAGCTATAATAAGAGTGCTGAGATGACTTGTCACCATTGCAACAGTTGAGTGCATACAGCCATTGCTGTGGTGAGGCAGATGCTGCCAGACAGGTAAGTTCTAGGTAAGTTTGGGATGGGGCCGGCATTAACAGAAGTTAAGTGTGAAAAAACTCATTGTTTTCTATGAATTTATCTAATCCTTTCTTAAAGCTAATTTTAGTCACTATTCCACAAATGAGAACAATTGTACTCAGTGATTTCCCCACCACCACCCCGCAAAGGGCTTATTTCCTCAATATGCAGACACACAGAGAGATAGAAAACAATCCTCAGCAAGTGTGACAATACAGGAAACTGTAACAGCATGTCTGATGTCCAATTTGGTGGCTCAAAAAGGGAAATTTGGAATACTTTGCTCTCTGCCCACTGCTTTTCCCATCCCACATTCTAGCTGCATAAAGACACTGTAAAAATAAAACCCACACTAGGGCAATCTTATATTCATAAGAGCACTAATGTGTACTTACCACCTGAATATTTGCCCCACCCTTTGAAAAATTAGATACATTAAAAAAAAACCCTCAAAATTGCTGGCACAACACCAGTTAATTTAGTGTATAGTTAAAGAAGAAGAAACTTTTACATTAGTTTGGCAAATGAAGGTATCTTAATACCTACAGGTCTGAACAAGCATGTAAGTCACATGTCAGTTTTAAGAATTCAGAAACATCATGCCTTTATTTGTTTTATGGGCTGGGCATGGGTAAGCAGATGCCGATTAAATCAGTGCTTTCAAAGTGTAACTAAGTCTATGATGTATATGAAACAAACATCAAATTCATAGTGACACAGCATTATAGCTGTTTTTAACTAAATTATTTGTTGCTACAGATTGTTACGTAGGTATATGAAGCAATACTGTAGGTTCCATTGAGTGAGCCATCCCGAATGACAAGGAAAGAGGAAACTGACAACTTGTGTGTTACATTCAGGCAAATTGTCTTTGGTAACTCATGTGACTCCACAGATACAGAATATGGGTAAAACAGACCAAGAGTCTAAAGTACCTGCAGATAAATGTTTTTGTTTAATCGTAGAGCTATTTAAACATGAAAAGGATAATAAGAAGCAGGAAATAAAACAACATTGATAGCATGCTACTTGCATTACAGCACAGCAATAATACAAATTGAAATTTTATACTATTATAAAGGGACGAATGACGTTCCAAAAGTGAAGAATATCCACAGAGAGGTAATTAGTATTGAACCAGTATAGCCAGTCCTATCTCTGGTTGATAGAACAAATAAAAAACAAAGAAAAATAAAAATAATACCTTCAGTCACTTGCAGTAATAGACCACAATTCCAGCAGAAACACATATTTTGGTTTACATTATAAATTTTTTAAAGTAGAGTTTTGCCTTTGGCTATCTGCCTGTCACTGGCAGCTTCCATTGGTTTACTACAGATTTGAAATACAGTATTTTATTGTTTTTAGCTGTTGCACTCCATCCTGAAGGAATATAAGCAAATGACTTATGATTGCTCTGTACAGATGTGTGGTGTGCTACCAATCACAGAGGCCAATCATGCTCTTCTTAATCTCAAGGCCACATTTCTACTCATGGAGTGAGATAGCACTATTGAGAGTGAATGGAGGAGGCACCCTAATCTGCCAATCCAATCTGTAGTAGACTGGGTCATTTCCAGTGACCAGTAGCAGTAGGAAATGGAAGAGTCAGAGAGAGCAGAGATGTAACAGAAAGATTCATTTTTGCTCTTCCCAACCAAAACCCAACCTATTACAGATTGGATTGTGGTCAGCAAGGATTGCTGCTGGTTCTAGTCCATAAATTGCTGCTGCAGAACAAAACAACTATATGGTATATTCAGATAAGCTGACAACAGCACCCAGTAAACCAAAAGAAGAAGAAGAGAAAGTGTCAAGGGTTGATTCGTGCTCTGGTCTTCACAAACTATGAGCCTTTTTGTATTTTCCTTTAATCAGGATTACAATCCTTCATAGTCCTTTTCAGGGCATCTTATATTCTGCACATTATTGCTGGTATCTGGAGCATAACCCAGAGCAGGAGGCTCTTGATCCTGATTACCAGGCAAACTGATTAAAGAGGTCCATTGGCATCCCAGCTCAGGCCAGCTTAGATCATGGAGGCACACCAGACCTCTGGAGCACATCAAAGTGCAACATTGAAATTGGTCCCCCAGGGGCTCTGAGGCTAGGAAACTTCACTCCTCGCTATCAGAGCCTTCAGAAGCTAGCCCCAATGCTCATGTGAGTTTAATAGCCGGTGTGGGGGCTGCACTGGAACAGTCCAAACATACAGACTTCACTGTTCCAAACCTAGCCTTCCTATGATCTGAGCTAAAGACTCCTGTGTGATCCAGAACAGGGGTCATATTACAGCCAGGTAAGTACAGAAAGGCCCTATGTTTTGTGCCTCCTGTGGTTACATGTGAATATTTGCTAAAATATGCTAATTCTTTGAAGCAAATTAGGATCCACAAGAGTTTAACAAGTTTTCACAATTTGTGATTTGACTTCACAGTTTCTCAGTTTTGACCACTGTGAACTTTTACGAAGGAAGGGTGAGTAGAAATTAAAAAACAAAAATCTACCCATCTCATGTTTAAAATACTACTTTTTATTTCAATACCCTCTAGCAGTATAACTGCAAAAAAAGATGAAATAGATCTACTTTACCGTATAATGAGCAGTTCCACCCAGACTCTTACAAAAGCAGGTAATGGACCAAATGCTTCTAGGATGTATGTGTAATGTCCTCCAGATTTTTTTATACTTGTTCCCAGCTCAGCATAACAGAGAGCACCTATGAAAATATACTTAACATGAAAATATACATTTGGAAAGATGCATTCATTCTGGATACTATAGCAGGAATTGAAATTAGGTATTGGGCACTAATCAGTCTTAAAAGGTTTGAGGTTTTCCCCTTAAAAATTTCAAAGCTACCTTTTTAAATTTAATCTGCTACTAGATTTCTTCTTGCAAAAACATATTAGAAACAATAATGGGGAAAATAACTTTAAAAACAGGAAAAACACTAAACAAATTTACCTATTGTAAATCATGAAAGAATAAATTTCATTTTGAATTATCAAATCTCCCCTGCATATTGAAACTCAAAAGGGAAACTAAACAGAAATTTCATATTATATACCTTTTAAAATGATTTATAATAAGGATTTTATCTTGAGGATGACACCTAAACTATATCTGTAGTTTAATAATTAAGCATTTCACTTCAGTTCAGAGCTTTGAGAAATAAAAGAAACTGTAATTACCGGTCATGAATAAATAAGTATATGTGACTTTATATAGCTGCCAATGAACATTCATATACACTAGTTCTAGTGCTGAGTTTTGATACCACACCAAGGGCGAGTTTGGATTGCCTCTTTCAATCTTTAAGCTTGCGTGGGTGGGAAAGGAAACATTGTTATCAAGTGTGAAGTGGCTGAATCGTTACAGTGAAACAGACTGTCATAGGGGAATACTCTAGGGTTCCCACAGCACTAAGGAAGAAACATTTTAAAAGCAAAAGTGGAAAAAAACACTGGAAAATTCCAGTGTTTATTTATTCCATTTTTAAGCCAAATAATCCTCAAAATACCCCTGAAACTGATTAGGAACGGGGACAAAGAGGATCCAAACCGTTTTGAAACCATTTTAAAGTGGTAATGTGAACTCGCCTCAACTTGTGGAATCTTTCTAGTACAATCAGCAGTGTGAGTTTAATTCCTCCAGTCATGTAAAGCTTCAGCTTCTTGAGCTTAACTTATTAAGGCAATCAAGGGACCCATTGTTTGGTATATTTAGGGACAAAGATGCCTGCAGGCTGAATGTTATTCTTAATTTTATCTGTGTGTGAGAGAAATATTTCTGGGGAGTTAGTATTTTTTTTTAAGTGTAATATTATGTTTAAAAAAGCAAAGTCTTCTTGCATCGTTTCCTAACTTTTGCCAGCAAATAGTTCTGCAGAGGTTTAGTCCAGAATCTAACCAATGGGGAACAGAGTCATTCTAGGCACACGTATCCCAGACATCCTTCAAACAGAATGGTTTGTCTCTCCAGCTGCCAACACTCTATAAGCCTGCTATAACTTGTTTTCCACATGCAAACAGCAAACTTTATGGTGTGATAAAGGAGAACATGCTCTCCAGTTACTTCAGAGAGTGAGAGGAAATACCATTCGGCTTTAAAGTCCTTATAACAGAACAAGCAGAGTTTTCTATGACAGCCTATATAGCTCACAATGCCTGGCTGCCAAGCAGCAAAGCAATACCCCAAATACCAAAGCCATGTTAGTTCTGGGTCTCAAATCAAGCTTTTCATCTCTACCATCAAACATCTCTCCTATCTGCTGGCTTCCCCCCAAAGGATCAATTAAAACTTTCACAAACTTACCAAAGAGTGAAAGGATACCACAGACAGTCCAGACAGTCAAGGACATTCCAACACTGCCTGTGTTCTGGAGGATTCCTCTGGGAGAGATGAAGATCCCTGCTCCAATGATAGTACCAATTATAATGGATATTCCTCTCAGAAGAGTTACTTTCTTCTTCAGCACTACTCGGTCCCTCTCAGCTTCCTTGGGGTTGTAGGCAGAAGGCAAGTTGCCATTTGACTGTCCTTGCAGGTAACTGCCATTAGAGACTGCTGGCACAGGAGTTTTCCTGAACATGCTTCAGGACTACTCACAGGCTTCAAGGAACTATGTTTTAAAAACTCTTCGTTCCCTGACTGCCTTTGTCTAACTAATTGCTTACGCACACACTGCCTGTAGCTTTTCAACACACTTGTGCCAACAGGTATAAAAGTCTTTAGGTATCTTTGATTTTTTTTTTTTTACTATTCTCTAAATGCTACTGAACACCTGTTGCTTCACACAGCTACCTTAGTGCTGTTCTATCATTGGAAGCCAGCTCAGCTTCCGCATGGTCTTGTATATAAGCTCCTGTCATACCAAGTTACTCTTGCTGAATGATGATGCAAATTCTCCAGGTTTGCATCAGCCATAGGAGAGTGAGCTCTGACTCTAGCATTACTCAGCACTTTTCTTGTTCACAGTAGCAGGATATTGCGCAACCAACTTGAATTCCTTGGAACAATGAAAGGAGACCTAACAGATTTGTAGTTCGCAAGTTACTATACCGCAAGCTCACACAAATACATTACTTAAAGTGACTCTAAGTGAGAAACAATGGTCTCTTTTAAAATACAAAGCTGTAATCTGAAAGAGAACAAAAAGATCAAAGATGTGTCATTTTTGGTTTATATCCAAACTACACACACACACACCCAAGAAAGCTATTGTATGTTAATACTGCATGTATATGTGACTATGCATGTGTGTGGGTGGTTTAAGACTAAATCAGCACAAAATCTCATCTATTTATGTTAAAGAGTGCAAACTGACCTTTTCATCTCAATCCCTAGTAATACATTTGGTTTGTTCAAGTCTGTAATTCTAATATGTATTTTGTTCTTTGTTGCTCTTATTGTTAATGTTAATAATATTAGTGAAAGGACTTCTTTTATCTGGTCAAAATAGCAGAAGAGAAGCATTGAACTCATTTATAGATTATATCCGCATCCCCATTATAAGCTTAATCCAGTTCCTCTAAACCAAAATAACAGAACTGGATGCAAACGCGAATTTGCCTGATCCCATTACTTTGAACTCAATCGCATTCGATCCAGATTCTGAGGATCGTACGTGTTGTATGTGACTCAAGGGGGGACTCAAGTGGCTCCTTTTTAAAAGCCACTTTTCGGGGCTGCCCTGCCCTCTTCCTCCTGGCATGAATGCGCCACCCATAAGGGACCGCTTCATGGAGCCTCGCTAGGTGGCTGGGTGGCTTCCGCTTGCCTGGATGAAGGAAAAACAGCACCAGGCAGCCAGTGATTCTTTCCGCTCCTCTCCCCATTGCCCAGGGCACACAGCAGTGGCGGCAACTCAAGCCCCCTTGCTTTAAACATTCACACATCTCCCAGAACCTGCAGCTGCTTTCCTTTCTTTCCCTTTCTAAAGGTCAGAACTCCAAAGAGCTAGAATTGTGCAAAATTGCAACATTGTTATCAGGTGTGAAGTGGCTGGATTGCTACAGTGTAGCAGGTGCTGTAAAGGGTGGATTTTTACACTGAAATCACTATCTTTGGAAGCAAGCTATTGGGGGAGGAAAACCCTAAACATGGATTCTCATCCCTTAAAACGGTACAGTCCCCACAGTAAAAAATGTAACACGTATAAAGCGCACAAACCGGAATGAGACCTGTTGAAATGAGAGTTAACATTTACAATGCTTTGGGGCTATTCAACATGCGGAAAGCGTGTTAAGCCAAACTGACATGGGGTCTGCGAGGATTGAAACCGTATCAAAACCGAATTAAGCTTGTAATGGGGATGCAGCCTTTGTTTTCTTGAGCAAATTGCCTTTTCATTTTATGTCTACCTGATGATAAACTCTTTCACACTGAAGCCCAGGAAGGGGAATAATCTGGGTTATATTGGAAGTTCTGGAAGGGTTGTTACAAGCTTGTAGCCTCTGAAACCTGTATAATTAAATCCCCCATTCATAGGAAAGAATCTTATAAGCTTAGGTTGGTCCTAATATAAATGTAGAATCAGATTGATAACCCTTTATGGCCCACTTGGAATGCTGGGCCCATTTTGTAGGCTATGTTTTCCACTATCCCATAAAGGGACTTTAATCAGGCCCATGAGACAACTGGTCTGCATTATAGCACTATGGAAGAACTCAAAGAACAAGGATCCACATCATCTCTTGCAGAAACAGCTCACCAGACAAAACAGCAAAAGAAAGCACTATGTAGACATTTTCTCCAATTCTTTCATTAGGCTGCTGCTGGATGTGTAGACTTACCTATTCACTTTCCCTTGAGTGGAACAGACCAGGTGTGTTTTCTCAAGCACACAAAATGACTGAATTCCTGGGCCACTCCTGTGCTTGAAATAATGGTTGGAACTGGAAGTATGTTTTCCTGGCTGGAAGCAATGGCAGCATATGTACGGACAATGTCACTTGCCATTTCTTGCTGTGTACGGCAAGAGTAATGTTTTTACTGTCAAACTGCTGCAGTGCAGATCCTTCCAAAGTTCCTTCTCTCTGTTTTCACTGCGGAAGACAAAGGGCTTATGCCTGCAACTGAATTAGAAGAATTAAACTGGACAGAGATAACCAGGGATGCTAGACTAGATGGGTTGCGGCCCAATCCAGCAGAGCTCCTCTTATGTCCTTATGTTCAAAGAAGGATTCCTTGTCAGGATTGCAGTGGAAAGCATGGAACATGTTGACAGCCTATCCTGGTCTACCTTTAAGGCCAGGGAATAAAAAACTCCCAGCCTTAAAAGCTGCATACCATGAATGTCCCTACATCCCAGATGACCCTTTTTCTGGGATGTAGGGACATTCATGGTATGCAGCTTTTAAGGCTGGAACGCTCCATGGCAAAGGGGGGGGGGTGATTGCTTGCCTGCACACACAGCCAAAAAAGCATTCACACATCTCAGAAATGCAGCAGGTTCCCTTCCTTTCCTTTGTAAAAAGAGCCAGAATTGCTCAGAATTGCAATATTGTTATCAGGTGATCTGTGAAAGTGTTAAAAGTGTGAATGAGCGAAGGATCGCCCTGCCGATGCCTGCAGCTGCCTGACTTTGCAGGGACGGGAAGCCTTTTCTAACGGAGAACTGAGTGAAAGTAAGTGCTGAAAGTGAATGAGTGAGCGATCATCTGCCTTTGCAGGGACAGGAATCCATTTCAGGGGACGGAGATCTGGCTTCCTTGGGGACGGAAGGTGCGTTAAAAACACACGTTTTGCTGTGCCTCGTGCGGACGCTTATTGCGGAAATGCATGGCACTTTTAAAGTCCGCTTGATTAGAGTGACAGCAGAGGGAACTCAGAGAGGCAAATAAGTCTTTTGGAGATTCAGCCAGAGTCTAACAAAATGTCACTGGGCTCCAGAATGGAGGCCTAGCCTTCCCTACCATCACCAGCTGTCTGCGTGATATGGACAGAAATCCAGATTCAGCCTGGTCCATCTGAGGATTACTTTACAGCAGTCCTTGAATGCAATGCTCCAGGCATGGATTCTGCACCCAGGAGCAGGCCAGACATAGAGGCCATGGAGCCACTGTGCACTACATAAGGCTGTGGCCCTCTGTGGCATGCATTGGCATGCATTGGCATGGGAATCCATGGTCCCAGCACATATCAGGTATGGTCCACAAGGATTGTGTGGATGTTGCTACATAAACAGAAGGAAGCATTGAGGCTGTTGCTGCTTGCCAGAAGAATATCAAAGCTTTTCCTTTTTAATTCCATTTCATTTGTGGACTTTTCACCATCCATTTGGAGTTTCCAGGGTGGAAGGTCCACAAATAAAACAGAAATGAAAAAGTGTGGGCGTTGTGATCAGAAGATGAAATGAAGAAGGTTTAAAGTGAAGGTGTCACCACAGCCAAAGAGATTATTTTCAAGTGACCACTTGAGAGCACTTAATAATCAGTTCGATTACTTGAAAGGGTTTTTTTAATTATTCAGCAAGATTGTCTCTTATTGCCACCTAAGCATATTATTCTTTGTTGTTCTTCAGGGGCAAAATGAAACAGATAATGAGCTCTAGTGATGCATTTTCTTACTTTCAAAAAGGCCTATCATATCTTTTTGGTCTTCCATACCTAGATTAAATATACTGCTGTACTTATAAGGTTTAATTTTCATTCATCTCATCATCTCTGTTACCCTTCTCTGAACCTGCTGTAATCCTTAAAGCAAGATACCCACAGTTGAATAAAGTACTCAGAGTAGGGGTCTAATAAGCACCAAATGAAACAGAATAATTGCTTCTTATTATTGAAGACTAAAATTCTACTGACACAGGACAGAATTACATTTCACTTCTGCTGCCACATCTCAGAGCAGGCCCCAGTCTGCAGGCTGTCATGTTTCATAATATCCTCTTTCACTTAAATTGTGACTTGAAATGCAGTAGAACTCTTCTCTCTTATATTCCTACTAGATTTAACATCTTGTCCTATTAATAAGCAAGGAAAGAAACATTTAGAACACAGTGTCTGGGTCTTTCTGCACTTACCTGTATTTCAGATTATGGTTCCCTATGGTTCTTCAGGGCCTCTTCTGTCCACACACTGGTGTGGTTGAGAGTGGCCCTGGTTACCACAGTACACTTTGTCTGCACTAGACAGACTGCAGTGCAGAGCATGAGGCCCCTGATCTGGATAACCAGCGGACCTGATTAAATAAGTCCACCAGCATACTAGGTTGGGCCAGTCTGGATCACAGGGCTGTGTAGAAGGTACATTTTGGTTTTCCAGAATACCATAGGACACATTTTGGTCTCCCTGGTGATCTGAGGCCAGAAACCTTAGTTCCTGGCTGTCAGAGCTTGTAGAGGCTGGCTCCAAAGCTTGTGCAAGCTTTGGGGATTGCACAGATGACACTGTTCCTGTCATGGGATGGATTGCCTGATCCCAGTCACCTCTTCTGGATCAACTTAAAGCAAACTATTTAAATAATTTTATTTAGATGTAACAAAAAAGCTTTCAAACTGGCTTGAAGGTACATTTGAGTCTTCAGGTCTCCACCACAACTCTTCAGGTCTCCACCACAACTCAGGCTTCAGATTTCAATCCCCCTCCAAGTTGCAAAAACGTCAGTGGAGAAAAAACAGCTCCAAACCTGCTTCTCATGCGCTAAGCCAAGCTCTCAACAAAGTGAAATGGACCACACTTCCATGCCAGCCTTTTGCACCTGCACCCAAAGGGTAAGGATGCTCTCCAAGCACAGGTGCAGAGACTTCAAAACCTCAAGACAAGATAAAGCTTCCACGGTGTCTGGATTTTGTGAAAGGTATATTTCTACTGAGCTAAAAAGATGATGAAAATCCAGTAAAGCAATATGTGAACAGGCCCTTAGGAGGTGTTGTGGGTGGATAAAGAGGTTGTGTTCTGAGGCTCCCAGCACTTATCCTTGTCCAGGGAGTCGAATAACCTTTATTCACTGTTGCCAGAAAATAGGTACATCGTGCTTAGACATGAAGTAAGATAATATAATTTCCTGTGCTTTCTATTGCATCATTTATGAGTTCTATCTTTCTTGGGATCACTAATAAGCTATTGTTTGAAAACTCTATGGCCACTTATCCTCAAAGGCACATATAGCTATGATCATAGTTCAATCTGCACTAAGAGGCCCTTTCTGTGTTCCAGCTTGTTTGTGTTGCCAATTGAAAGCAAGAGAGAAAGAATTCTTCAAGCAGCTAATCTGTGAAGACAACTAAGCAGCTTCTCAAAATAGTACTATGGCTTGGAAGGAAGTTTTAATTTACTGAACACTCACATGCCAGGAAAAATACTGGCTAGGTGTTGAATGGCAGTAGGGCAGGGGGAAAAACAGAAAGGAAATGCATGAGTTGTTTGATTTTTGTAATCCTGGATTTTCAAGATGGTAGAAAGGAAACGTTGTTGCATAAAAACATACAGTACAAAAAAGTACAGTAGTTTTGAACTGTGCTTTTTTAAGCTAATATCGAGCCTTTTCACACATAACTTCAGTAGGATACCATCCCAGAGAAGTGAAGTTCAGGGACACGGGAAGGTGTTCACACCATGCCTGCCAACACTGTCCCCAACATATTTAGCAGCCCCCACAGGGTGGTCTTTCTGTTCCTTGCTGTCCATATCACCATAGCAGTGACAACAGCAACTTCTGGTGCATGCCAGGCTGTTGCTATGGTGATTACAATGCTGCACGCATTTGCTAACCCACAGCCACCCTGTCCTGCCCCCATGTAGCATTCACAATGGACATGGGTGTAAATGTTGCATCTGGGAGCTTACCGGGAACATACTAGGCATTCCTGGTCAAGCTGTAGAGCAGGTTTTACTGCTCCACAGCTTTGGATGGTTGGGACAGCCTTGCACCCTCTGGGCAGTGCCACAGTGTGCATACGGAATGTCCCAGAGCATGTGCAATCATCCTGATCAGGTAAGTGCAAAAAGCCCTTTTTTTTTAAAGAATGAAAGCAACCATAGCTAACAAAGGCATTGCTTTGATCAGTGTCTTCAACAGGGTTTACAAAGAGTTTTAAAAAAGCACCTCAAAGATTGCTCAGAGATAGAATGAAGATGGTACTTGCACATGTCAATATACCCAGGCATTCAGCCCACCTCTAATGCATATTAAGGGACATTAAAAATACTTTCAAAGCACGTTTGAGAAATGACATGAGAAAGGGATGAAAGTTATTGTGTCACGTGCTACCTCCTCCACAGTTCTTTTGACTCACTCTTGTTTTTGTTTGTCTCTTGTGTATGAGCGCAGCCTTACTCAGAAATGCTAACTACTAAGATATTTTCAAACTATACTGGGGAGAAAGCTGGCAGCGTGCCTTCTGCTTTCCCAGAATCAGTAGGCATATATTTTTGCGGCCAAAGAAATGAAATTGGCATTCATTTTAATCAATCATCAAAATCAAATTCAGTGTTAAACAGATATGACTCTGTTTTGATCGACCGTAAAGAATGAAAATCACAAAGAGAGGGAAATGAAATAAGGAAGTTCTTGCATGGTTTGATGCTCACAGTTTTATGATGCTTTGCTTGCTATTATTTGTGCTAAGCCTGCCATACTTGTGATAAACTGATGTGATAAAAGCAGAGATACGCTGCATCATGCTATGCGGTGCTGATCACATCAGACAGCTCTATCATAGCAACTCTCTCTGACAGACCTGCCAAAGGTAAGAAACCTGGCCTTCTACCTTTCACTCAGGTAGGTGCATACAAGATTTTGGAAATGCCTGAATTGGTATAAGTGACCTATGTGACATTATTAAATATGTACATGCCAAGTGTACATGTGTAGAGCTAAAGCATAGAAAACCGAATGGAACTTAACCTCAGCCACTGGGTCTCACTTAGCTTCATAAAGTAAACAAGGAAAGAACTTGTTGTCTATCAATCTTCCCAGACTCTAAGGGTGCGTTCCCATGGTACTTATTTGCCTCTCTATTGCCCCTCTACTGAAGTGGATTTAAGAAAAGCGCGTTCAATTCGGAATTAAGTGTCCCCATGGGGCTCAGCAAAATGCGCATTTAAAATGCACTGACCATCCCCAAGGAAGCGTCTTTTGCTTACCCGCATCTTTTTCTCCCCGCCCCTCGCATTGGGTGCTTGTGCGATCGTGCACACATTCAGAAGTCCAAAAGAAAAATTTACAAGTTCTCTCTTCGTCTCCCCTGCTTCTGAAGGCAGAGGGGCTGCAGCCAGCGCTATTTACAAGATCTCCAGCTGCTGAAACGCCTCCCCCCATCCAGCAATTGTGCGCTAATTCACATGTCCAAAAGAAAAATTTACAAGTTCTCTCTTCCTCTCCCCTGCTTCTGAAGGAAGCGGGGCTGCAGCCAGCGCTATTTACAAGATCTCCAGCTGCTGAAACGCCTCCCCCCAACCAGCAATTGTGTGCTAATTCACATGTCCAAAAGAAAAATTTACAAGTTCTCTCTTCGTCTCCCCTGCTTGCGAAGGCAGCGGGCTGCAGCCAGCTCATACACTTTCACTTGCAGGGGAAGCAATTCATTACAATGTATCTTTCTCTTTATGATTGGAATGCCTGCCTACTGTTTTCATATCGTGAATGCTGGCTGTGGATGAGAGGCAAAAAAAAAGAGAGAGAGAGAGCTTGCCGCCTCGGAGAGAAGCCCCGCCCCTTTTGCCACAGAGCGTCTCCATGCAAAATGTTGCTCTGAATACCCGCGTCTTCCAGGAAAGTGCGCTTGCAGTCTTCTTTAAAGGGCTGTTTTTTTGCAGCGCATTTTCCTAATTAGCGGCGCTGGAAGCCCGGATAAAAGCCATGCTTGGGGTGCTCCGAGGCAAAAGAAGATTTTCATCGGACTTTAAATTGCATGGGGATGCACCCTAAGACTCTCTATTTGTTCTTATTAACTCCCTCCAGAAGTTTAGTTTAGTTCAGTTTGTTTTGTGGTTGTGTCACAAATCAATACAATCTCATCAGTCTAAGAACAGAAAGATTCCATGTAAAAGTACTTACAGAGTGTGGTAGTCAGGAGCAAGGTGAGAATCACTGGACTGTTCAGAATTAATCCCTGGGGAAATTTGCACTTTGCTTCCTATCCATGAGAAGCAAAGCATGAACTTGGCCACATATGTACTAAGCATTTTCATTTTCATTTGTACAGGCGATCCCTCCTGTTCATGTGGCTTGACGCTTACCTATAAAGCAAACAGATATCTGGACACTACCATCTTGGTCACTGGTGTCAGTGACAGCACATGTCACCAGGGCAACTGTGATTCATTAGTGCTCCTGCACTGTGTGTCACATGCCCCTTCAGCACCAGAAGTGCAAATAAGCCTGTCCAGAGATTTACTGGCTCCAGCTCTGGCACAGGCAAAGTTAATGGTGATGCATAGTTGCCATGGGGGTGGGGGGGAGTCCATGGATGGATGGAGCTATTTCTAGTTAGGAAATGGGTCCTTCACATGCAGATACTCCATCTTGGAGCTTTCCCCATGGTAACTATTGGGCCAAGTGCGGAAAGGCCCTTGGAGTTGTCCAGAGTGCCTACAAGTCTTCTGCTGACATTTTGTAGGAACATCTGATAAATTATGTCCTCACTGTATGTTTTGGGTTATAACACCCAAATAACCATGCTTTATCCTGGAATATCCAAATACAGCAGAATAAGTAAGGAACATCTGGACGCAGCCTCGGTCAATTACCAGAGAGAGAGTTTCACACCAGGCGCTGGCTGCTGCTGGACGTGTTCCACATTTGAGGGCTGAATGATTGGCTGCTTTGTATTCCACACCAGACCAGGGCATGTACTTTTGTGATACAGCAAATCAAATGTTGCTGTGGTGTGTATTCTTGAGTGCATCTGCCGACACCTACTTCACCAAAGGCTGACCTTTCCTGCTACAATGACTACTTGGGCTGAAGAGAGAGCCGTATCATCTTTCTGCTCCCGAGGATGGATTTTGTTTGTTGGTTCATTTGTTTCTGTAGTTTTCCTATTACTGCAAAGGTTTGGGGCATCTAGCCTGCTATTTCATTTGCAAAGTGTAGAGTTAACTGGACTTCAGGTGCTTCAGTCAGCTAATCATAGCATCCTTCTTGGCTTGGGTTCAAGGGGGTATTTTTTAATTTATTTCCCAAGGTTTCTGGGCCTTCTTCCATGTATTTGCTGGTGTCATTAGCTGAGGAAGATCAGCTAACTCCCATCTTTCTGTGAAGAGTTGCCAGAACACCAGAATTTAACCATTTAGAGCTTTTTAACGGTCAGTATTACTTTATTTTCTGTATTTAGTGTACATGGAATGAACATAGTGGTCTAAATTCTGGGACCTTAGGCAAGAGTAACTGACTAGTATACCATGAGTAACATAAAAGGATTGTGGACAAAACAGTTATGGCAGAACATCTTTGTTGTCTGCTGCCTAGGATGTCTTAATTAGCATGACTTGTTCTTCATCCCTAAATGGAGTGCATCTTTGGCAGGTCAAAATACCTGGCAAAAGAGTGGATTAAATCATCAAGTACATGAATATAAATTATTCAATAGAGAGAAAGAGAATGATACACAATCCCAGTCCCTGGACCACCTATCCAACGAGGACTCAAGGTCATCACTTCAGACTTCAGGTTCCTCATATCTTGGCCAAGGGGTGCACTTAGCTATTGTTTCAAGTCCCCAATGGGGAAGACAAACTGCAAGGTTTCACTGCAATGTATCCCTTCTGACTTAAAATTGCTATTTTTTCTATTAACTAAGCTACGTTTTGCCTCTTATCACATAAAACTTATTTAATTGCTTTTATTGGATATCTTGAGTACTGTTTCTTGGCAAGAGAAAAATAAACTCCTTCTCTTCTAAAAAGACTCTTTTTGCTCGTTGCCTTGTACCAGAGGAACTGAAGCAGTTGCTGACAAAACATCCCAGTCTGAACTTTATCTTCAGCCAAATCTATACCAAACAGCCTACGTAATGTTTGAGAGACTACTTGATTGTAGCCCATTCCAGGAACTGACATCACTAAAAGACATATTTTGAGCTCTTCTTCCCATCCCAACGCAATTCTTTCCCCTGCATAAACACCTTTATTTTGATAACAAAAGTTAAGGAACTCAGAATTTTTCCTTGAGGTATGATAGCTCAGTCTTCCCAAATCAACACTTTCTGACTGGATCTTAAACCTCTCAGTTTATGCTATCATAGAAAACTTTTTTCCTTTCTTTACTGACTTGCTGAATCTCTTGCCTATAAATTTTTACCTCACTGCTCCAATTGTTTGTGCCATTTATATCTAATTGCCACTACTATTTTGTCACTCTTTATAAATAGTTTCTTTTGCTTCCTTTGGCTCAATAGAAAAACATTGTATCACAATCAGCTTGGTTATTCCCACTATCCCTGAGGACTGACTGTCAGTTGTGTGTCTATCCAACCAAATTTTTAGTTTGAAAGATCCTGCACTTGAGATCATCTGTGACATGTCTGAAGCAGTTCTTGTTAACAGTAGACAGATATAAATAAAGGCCTTTTTAAAGGCATCTCTAAGGTAGCTGAGAAAAGACTTCAAAGTGGGATTGTTCACACCTTGAACTTTGCCCTTCCCTTCTCTTGAATGTTATGTGTAAGGCTGCATCCACACAAGATTAACAGTTCACAGGGAATGTGGAGCAGCTTCCAGTCTGCCAGACAAGTTTTGGAATGCTCCACTGTCCCTGTACATTATAGAATGATTCTCCAGAGTAAAAAACAAAAATCTACTTCTAAGGGCATTCACTGCAGAGTATTCCTTTCTTCCACATTTTCCTCTGTGTTTGGGCAAGATCTCGCAAGAGTTCACCCTCACCCCAAAAGCAGCAGGCCTATCAGAAAGAAAGGAGCTGAACCCATGGATATTGGAGTAATGATACTGCACTCGAGTAATGACATCTGTGGGGATGATCTGTTTTCTCTGCAGAGCAACTTTACTGCAAAGTAAAGGTAAGCTCTGCATTTTTAACTTGTTGTCTTGAGGCACCCTTAGAAAAGGTGGATTAGATAAGGATTGGGAACATGAGTGCCACAAACTGACTTTCTGAAGTTCCTCTGACGTATCTGTTTTGTTATTTCTGAGCATAGCCAAAAACTGACACTCTGCATTCACACCTAAATTTTAATCCAATTTCAGTCCATTTTCAGAGTGAGGAAACCCATTAGAGCAAGCTGTTTTCCTTCCACATTATCTAACTCAGAAAGTTCACCTTTGGATTAGATAATATGTAAACAAAATTGCAAGTCATTTTGCTGATATATTCTCTTACTCTGAAGGTGAACTGAAGCTGGATTAAAATTTAGATGTGAAAGCAGCCATGTGTTTTATATTCTTCCTCTTTTCAAACATACATAAGAAAAAAACAATGGGAATGCTTTGGGCAAAGAACTTTGTCTATACACAAACAGTTAACAAAAGCCACATACAGTGCAACTAGTCCTTAAGTTATAATAAGCTAAGGCAACTCTGTAGTTGAAAGAAAGAAAGAAAGAAAGAAAGAAAGAAGGAAAGAAGGAAAGAAGGAAAGAAGGAAAGAAAGAAGGAAAGAAAGAAGGAAAGAAAGAAGGAAAGAAAGAAATCACAGTCATCCCCCAGCATTTCCTAATCAGACATATATTTGAAAATGAGAAGAGAGGTTGCGACTCACAACTTCTTGACTTTATTTTTCTTTAGAAATTTCTTACTGGAGACCACAAAAATTAAATAAATAAATATAAAACAGCAAAACAGTGTGAATACTGATGTAATACCGTGGGTAGTTGGTGTAAACACCATCTTGACTCATGGGAAAACACAACCATCTAAGTAATCTGTTGTCAAGTGATTTTAACATTTTGGATGAACAGATAGAATAACTCTCTTAGGGTGTAGACTTCTTTAAAAACTAGCCTGAGAAAGCTTCTCATTAGGAAACCATAAAATAATAATTCTTTGCAGGTGTATGAGAAAGCTCATTAAAGGGGATAAGCTGGGCTAGACTAGATAAACTAGATAGATATGGTACTTCAAATGCCATCTATAATTAGCGTGTCCATTTTAGAATGTATGCCTTGTTTTCCAGTCTGAGCAACCAGGATTCCTGCAGATACACAGCAGCTCAAGACAGTATGGCATAGGCTGTAGTTACAAAGGTCTGACATGCTTCTCAGTGTGGGATCTTCTTTTTCTGTGCCTCATAGTACTTTTTTCTGCCAATGCTACTTAAACTGGATCACCACACTGTCATAATCAAATTCCATTTCAAATTGTCTGGCACTAAATCAGTGTCAATTCCGTTATGTTTCATGTCGAGGAAGAAGAAGAGTTGGCTTTTCTACCCCGCTTTTCTTACCCATTTAAGGGGAGTCAAAGTGACTGACAAACCTTCTGTTCTTCTCCCCACAACAGACACCCTGTGAGGTAGGTGGGGCTGCGAGAGCTCAGAAAAAGAGCTCAGCTGGCTTCATAGAGGAGGGGGGAATCAAACCCGGTATTCCCAGATAAGAGTGTGGCTCCCTAATCACTAGACTAAATCATTGTTGTAGGTGTTTCGGTAAATGCATCAAAACAAATTCACATATTTTATATGCCTCCCATATGCACTTTCTATGTAAAATATACATACTTGCCAACACATCTTTCTGTACACTGTGTATGTTTTAGACAAAAAATCCTTTATTTCTATGCATGAGTTTCTGCATCTAAACTGCAAGGCAGAACTCAAGAAATGTGCGCTACATTTCAATTCAAAAGCAAACTTTGGAGCATAAGACCTGGTGAGTTCACTTCAGAGCACAGAGCAAATGATTTTTGCATCTGGAGCTGCACTAACAATAAATGCTACTGCCTTTATGGAATCCACTTTGTGTATGTTCACTTTGACAGTGAAATGGAAAAGTAAGCCCAGAAGATTGGCAGCAAGGAAGCATACTGCTGATCTGTGGTTTTGCTATGGTAGATTACCTGGAACAAAGATGCTCACCCTCCATTCTGAATCTTATGCATATATATACTGTAAACATGTTGAAAATGAAAAAAAAAGGTTTGATCATCAATCCTGTAAACAAAACTACAGTCGCCAAAGCTATTTAGTTTGAGTAGTTTTTCACATCAGAAAAGAACCTACATTGAATCCTGCATGTCTCATTAGCAGGAAAACATAACTTGGCATCACTTGAAGCAAAGAGTGGTTTTCAGTTCTATTCTTCCAACTTCAAAAAAAGAAGTAAAAGCGAGTTAGCATCTTTTATTTAGAAGGCTTAATTTGTTCATTATCCATTTATTTATTTATTTATTTATTTATTTATTTATTTATTTATTTATTTATTTATTTATTTATTTATTTATTTATTTATTTATTTATTTATTTATTTATTTATTAAATGTATGTGTAATTTCATACAAGACTGTCCACAAAGATGGATTAGATGTGTTTCATAGGTGGATTTGTTCACATGTCATTTGCAAAACTCAGGCCAAGAATCACAAAGTGATATACCATAAAAACACTAAAGGAATAAATATTACAAAAGTTATAGAGAACGAAAGTAGAAAATGAGCTTTTTGCATAAAACTTTTGCAGCCACTATCAATTCACTTTCACATGTCTGGCAGAAAAAGTGTTTTCAACATGTCACACTGGAAAACTATTAAAATCAGTGTTGAAAGAAGCTCCCTAGAACTTCATGCATATGTCAGAGGGCACTTTTCCAAACTCACCACTTACTTCTGTTTTTTTGTCGAAAAAAGGGCCGCGATGAGTCATGAAAATACCACCTCTAAACCTCCATTTCAAATTGTGACAGCACTAGTTGAAATCCCCTTAAGATGCCTGTTGCCACTGCAGGTAAGAGATGTGAGAACTAAAACTCTTCACTGGGAAATCCCACAGGAAGTGAGGAGGTGGACAAAGATCATAGTATATTTCTTCTCCCCATTGTTCACACTCTGAACAAAAAGTCTCCTCTCACATCAGAAGTGATGTTCCTCTTTAGCATAATTCTGATAACCTAATGAAACAGCATTGGTCAAGATGCAGACTGAAAATCTAATCTTCAGATTTTGCTTCTCTCAGGCCCTGTCCCCAAAAGACTTATTAGCCCCTCTCGGCTTCCTCTGCTGTCACTCTGTTATAGCTGACTTTAAAAGTCCCCTCCACTTCCGGAATAAGCATCCCCATGGTAGCCGCGATCTAAACGGACTTTCCGTCCCCAAGGAAGCCTGTTTCCTTTCCCCACATCTTCCCCCCCACCCCCTCTCTTGTTAAAAGGAAAAATAGCCAGATCTCCGTCTCCTGAAACAGCTTCCCGCCCCTAGCAAAGGCAGATGATAGCTCATTCATTCACTTTCAGCACTTACTTTCACTCAGTTCTCTGTTAGAAAAGGCTTTCTGCCCCAGCAAAGTCAGCGGCTGCAGGCATCGGCAGCACGATCCTTCGCTCATTCTCTTTTAAGGCTTTCACAGATCACTGATAACAATGTTGCAATTCTGAGCAATTCTGGCTCTTTTTACAAAGGAAAGGAAGCGAACCTGCTGCATTTCTCAGATGTGTGAATGCTTTTTGGCTGTGTGTGCAGGCAAGCAATCCCCGCCCCTTTTGCCACGAAGCGTCCTCAAGGCAGATATAGCGAGCAAAACCCGCGAATCGCTGAAAGAGCGCTGGAACTCTTCTTTAAAGTGCACGTATTTTATCGCAGGTGTCTCACTTTCCTAAGCTCCCTAAGCGCCTTGTAAAGCCTGGAATGGGGCCGCTCAGAGGCAAAAGAAGAGTTCCAGCAGACTTTCAATTGCATGGGGACAGGGCCTTAGGAACATCTGACAAGATTGGAAAGAGTGGAACCTTATTTTACGAATACTGGATTATCTGATTCATGGACAGATAGGACCCTATTCTATCTGTCCACGAATGTCGGAATTCGGACACATTCGTTTGAATTCCGAATGCACAAATTATTCATGCACATCCCTACTGTCATACCCTTGTTGAACTGGAACAAGAGTAAGGGAAGAAAACAGCCATAGAATTATAGAGTTGTACAGGGCCTCCAAGACCTTTAAGTCCAACCCCCATTCAGTGCAGGATTCTCTGGTCAGACTACATCCGACCTGGACAGATTACTCTGCTTGAACACCTTCAGTGTAGGGAATCGTACTGCTTCATGGAGGTGAAGAGAAAGAGGCAATCTTTGGTCACTGAGGCCGTGTCCCTATGCAAGCTGGTTGATTTGCTTGGGCTGCGTGTCATAGAAATCTGTGTTGTATTACGTAATAAAGTGTCCCCATGTGGTTTGGGGCAACACGGATTGAAAGTGCACATGCTTGTCCCCATGCAAGCCACTTTTTGTGAACCTGCATCTTTTTTCTTCCCACCCCCTCTCCCTTGATAGGAAGCCAGGTTGACGTCATGATAGCCCATCCCGCCCGCTGCAGCAACAGCAGGAATGACAGTGGACACCCCCCCCCCACTCACAAACGGCTACAGTGATGCATGAGAAGCACATGCACGCACAGACAGGGGGGCTCTGACAGGGATTCCACCCTGTCTGTGTGTGTGTATGATAAGGAGTGACAGAGAAAGGGGGGAAGGAGGAAGATGATCCAATTCCCCATCTGTGCATGGATCATCTTCGTCCTCCCCCCACCGTCCCTCCTTATCATACACACACACAGACACGGTGGAATCCCTGTCAGAGCCTCCCTGTCTGTGTGCGTCTGTGTGCTTCGCCTTCTCATGCATCACTGTAGCCGGTTGCGAGTGGGAGGTGCCCACTGTCATCCTCGCTGTCATGTGGTGGCCAAGGAAAGGGATGATCTGTGTTGTGTTTGTGAAGGTGCAACTGAGGTGTTTGCCTGTCATCATTGCAGCAGCTAAATCAAGCAGCGCGCACGGCAGGAACAGGGGGCAGAGGCGAAACCCTGCAGCTGCCAAGCTCCACCCCAAATAACCCCAAATCACCCCCATGATCCCTGGGCAATACCTGTTAGCTCCCTTTTTCGCACGGAAAACACTTGCGAAGGGGGGGGTTATACGTATTGCCTTGTGTGTGCCACGTATTAGGGCTTTTCATGCGGATGCTCCTAAGGTGACCTCGCAATCACCTAGCAGTTTTTTCAGCATGGGGACACCCCTGCAGATATCATGGCAGACAAACAGCTGTGCTTCATTCTCGATGAATGAGGAAGAAGGGGCACTTCAGAGAGAGGCAAGCACTGAATGCCCATTTGCTCTTTGGTAAATAATTCATTAAAGAAGGGTGCAGGACCTGCACTCTATGGAAAAAGAAAAATCTTAAAAGCTTTTTCAGTTTTTTTCAAAGAAAACATCTCTTGGAAATATATAAGGAGGCATCAGGGTGGAACTTATCAGAAATAAAAAAAATGAAACGTTTTCACTGTTTCTCAGGCTGCTACTACTAATTCAGCTGTTAAACTAGTCCCTCTATCATGATAGTGATAGCTATTTTTGATTGGCTGCACCAACAAATGGACATGTTCCTGCGCAATGCTAACTTTCCAAAGCTGCATTCCTCTCTTTTCCCCATTTTATCAGGTATTTGAAAGAGGAGAAAGAAGAGCACAAGGAAACAAGATGGCTTCAGTTTGGTTCTCTTTCAAAATCCAGCATGCTGACTCAGCCTATAACTACAACTGCTGTGAACGTGCAGCCATACAAAAATCTTTATAGTGGTTACTGCCCTCATCATTCCAGCACTTAAAAGACAAGAAAATAACATTTAGGATTGCAAAATAATTGTCTTCTTGTTTTTTAATTCACCTTCTGAGATTTTTAAGGGAAGACCTCCTGGCCATACCTCCTCTTAAGGGGTTTTGTGGCATTATGGCCCTGGTCGACCTCAGGTCATCTTCAGGTCATGTTACTCACGTTATTTTTATTTAATTCATTTTCCAAGCTGGCCTACCCTCGTTAGATCATCTTAACCGGAGTCCTCATTTTTAGAGGACTCACCCCATCCTGGCATGCCAAGAAGTCTTCGCTTTTCAGTGTGAGCGGGCAGATGGGCTAAAGGAGGCTGAACCATGCTGTGATGGGTGGGGTCCAGTCTTTCCTTTCGGCCAATATCCAGGGGAGGGTGGCACATGTGGAATTTGTAAGGCACCTTCCCTTCTCTCCTCAGTTTAAGTGTATGATTCCTCTATTTAGCGTTTTCACACAAATTTATTATTAGTTTAAAAATTAAAATACATATAAAAGGAAGGGGTGTGTGGAGGTGGGGGAGCAGGTTTTAAAAAGAACCACAAAAACATACCATCACCTCCCTTGAGGCCCTGTCCCCATGCAATTGAAAGTCTGCTAGAACTCTTCTTTTGCCTCTGAGCGGCCCCATTCCAGGCTTTACAAGGCGCTTAGGGAGCTTAGGAAAGTGAGACACCCACGATAATATACGTGCACTTTAAAGAAGAGTTCCAGCGCTTTTTTGGTGATTTGCGGGTTTTGCTCGCTATATCTGCCTTGAGGACGCTCCGTGGCAAAAGGGGCGGGGATTGCTTGCCGGCACACACAGCCAAAAAGCATTCACACATCTGAGAAATGCAGCAGGTTCGCTTCCTTTCCTTTGTAAAAAGAGCCAGAATTGCTCAGAATTGCAACATGGTTATCAGTGATCTGTGAAAGCCTTAAAAGAGAATGAGCGAAGGATCGTGCTGCCGATGCCTGCAGCCGCTGACTTTGCAGGGACAGAAAGCCTTTTCTAACAGAGAACTGAGTGAAAGTAAGTGCTGAAAGTGAATGAATGAGCGATCATCTGCCTTTGCTAGGGGTGGGAAGTCGTTTCAGGAGACGGAGATCTGACTATTTTTCCTTTTAACAAGAGAGGGGGCGGGGGGGGAGATGCGGGGAAAGGAAACAGGCTTCCTTGGGGACGGAAAGTCCATTTAGATTGCGGCTACCATGGGGACGCTTATTCCGGAAGTGGAGGGGACTTTTAAAGTCAGCTATAACAGAGTGACGGCAGAGGAAGCCGAGAGGGGCTAATAAGTCTTTTGGGGATTGGGCCTGAGTGACAGAATGGCATCCAATAAGAAAGGAGGTAGATTTGATGCAGGAAAAGGGTTGGAGAGCTAAGAGTTCCATGGAGGAGGCTCAGGGCAATCTCAGAGAAAGGTGTGAATGATGTGGCCCAAAGTGAGGACAGCCTGAGGAAGATCTATAACGATCTAGGTGTGACCAGCATGGGTACAACCTCAGTTCAAATTAATGAATAGGCCATCCTGTCTTAGACTTGTGTGGCCAAGGCCATGACTAGGAACAGTGACATTTGCCAGATGTCTATATCTGATTCATTCAAGCTTCAAGCAAAATTACATTTTCTTTTCCAGGCCTTTAGGAAGCATTTTTTGGACCAGTTACTTCTGATCTTTTCTGTAATCACTTTTTACTTAGACATTTTTCTTTCCTTCTTATCTCTTGCCTTTTACTATTTTATTTTTACCTTATAGTTATTTTCACTTTCCACTGTTTTGCTTTATATGGCTGTGGGTTTTTTTAATTGTATATCCCCATGAGACTGTGGTATTGGGAGTGTAAAACTTCAATACCTAGCTGACTAAATAAATATTCCCATGCTGATAGTTAGCTGATAACGTTTGCCACTCCTCATTCTTTAGTCTCTTTTCCTCTGTATAAAAAGAATCCCAAATGGCAGTTACTCCATCACCCATTCTTCCCTTTATTATCCCCTTCTCATCAACAGAGCAGAATTTTCCTGGTTCTATAATAGCATGCCCCCTTTTAGTACAATGGTGATTAAAGAAGCCATGGAATTAATAAAGACATTTGTTTATTTAATTATATGAGGCAGATGCATTTTTTACTGGCAAAGTAAAAAGTACAGAGTGACAGGAAAAGAGTGGATACTGTTTTATCCAGTTGTCTGGACACAAATGAGTTGCAAATACACACAATATTAAGGACTCTAGGCATGTGCCTAAACAGAGAACAGGGACACAATCATGATAGTAATGTCTTTTTGTGACCCAAATCTCACACACTCTACACTTCCTGCAGGTCTATATGTTACTGCACAATTTTAAATTCTTCCTTACTGGTGCTTAAAATCTCCCTGGTTAAAATGTCAGGCAGGAATTCTGTCTGCATGCACTGTAACATTGAAATGTACAAGTGGCATGCATGTAGCTCATGCATTGTACTCATAAATGAAGAGTGCATTAAAATGAACAGAATCTGTAACTCTTTTTTCTTACCTTCACTTAATCTTTACAAGTGAAGAATAATGTGGCAAAGCAAGCAAAATGGGCCCCTTTTGTCAGATATGCTGAAACCAGAAATATGCATAGGTACCCAAATGCATGAATGTGCATGCACACACACACCTACTTCTTGGCACCCTATCAAAAAAGCCAAGTTTGTTCAGTGGTAGTGAGTTCCCTAGAAAGCTACTATTCCTTGGCCAACAGAATTTTGGCTGCATTACTACCTACAGCGAACCCAGAGTGAATCCGGATTAATCTGATCTGGAGTAATCTGGGTTCTGCTGTGGGTTAGGGTTGGAACAGCACCAAGTGCATGTCAGGCTGTTCCCAAACAGAACCCGCAGGTGCGCACAAGAGGCGTTTTCGCACTAAGGCGAAGACGCCTCGGAACGCTTCCCCCCGAAAGGGTTGAGAACACTTTCCCGTTCACACAAGGGCAGGTAAGGAACGCTTTGAGAGCAGTTCTCTTACCTGCCAGTGCAAACGGGAAAGTGTTCTCAACCCGTTCGGGGGGAAAACCCTCCCCCGGGCTGCTTCCATTGGCTCCTGCTCACTCCCAAACGCCTGGCTTCTATTGCCCATCTGAGCATGTGCGGGTGCCCAGCCAATGAGGGGCCGCCCCCTCAAGCGTGCTCAGAAGGGCCCGGCCTTCCTACACAGAATGGAGCCTGCAGGAGAAGGTAAGACCCTTGGGATGGGTTGGGGGCTTTTGGCTGGGCTTCCTGCCCACCCCCGGAGCCCGATCTGGGGTTCAGGAGTGAGCAGGAACCCAGGGAAAGAAGGCACCCGGGCTGCCCACACTGGGTCCATAGGAGCCAATGGGAGCAGCCCTGGGGAGGGGCTGAGCTGTCACAGGGAGAGAGCATGCGAATGCTTTCTCTCTGGGACGGGTTGGAACGCGCCGAGACGGTTTCAGAGCACTTTTTAGTGCTCTGAAACTCGAACGCATGGAGGGCACGCTGGGACGCTTCCGGGTGGCCCGGAATGGATCCCGCCACCCGCAAGAGCGAATGCTGCATCCCAACGTGCCCTCCATGCGTTCGAAAAACCCCTGTGCAAAAAGGCTTCAGGACACCTGCGAGAGGCACGGTGCAGCGAGCCACTGCGGCCAGCCTCTTCCTCCTCCTAACATCCCCCAGCGAAGGAGGACAGCTGGCGGCCAGGTCAAGCAGGACAAGTGAGTGAGGGGGTCGGCGCAGGGGAGGCCGCCCCTCAGATGCAGTGGTGTCAAGCAGCAAGCAGCAAGTAGGGGAAAGGAAGGAAGGCAGCCATGCACACACACACACACACACACACTTGCTCGCTCACTCGGTGGCTCTCCTCTTTCCTGGGTGGGCAGGATAAGGAATCCCTCCCCAGAGCCCCTGCCTAACACCTGACACCACCACATCTGAGGGGCAGCCTCCCCTCCACACACATCCTTTCTCACTTACACTGGCCACCAGCTGTCCTCCTTTAATCCGAGTCAGCCGATTATCTGCAGAAAGAAAACTGGCATGGGAACAGGGCTGGAAAATCCAGAGTGGATTCAGAGTACTGGGGGATTTAATGGGAACCCCCAGTGCCAAATCCGAATCCACTCCGGATTTTAGCCCCTATGGAGACATGCCCAATGACTTGCCTAAATTAAGACAATCATCCACATGAACATTGGGGTCCACACTCTTCCATAAGAATACAATATGAGTAGCCCTGCTAGATCAGGCCACAGCCTAGCTAGTTTAGCATCCTCATACAATGACCAACCCATTGCTTTTGGGCCATTCTCAAGCAGAAGAGAAAGGCAAAACCTTCACCTGCTCTTGAATGGCCTTGAAAGGCATCCTGTCTATCTCTCCAACCTGAAGACAGTAACTAGGGAGCCATTCTAGTAGCCATTGATATACCTGTCATCCATTAATCCTTTCTAATCCTTATCTAATCCTTTTTAAAATCTATCCAGGCTGGTTGCTGTCACCACTACTTCTGGTAGTATATTCCACAGACTGACAAGAATATTTTTCCCTATTCATCTTTTCTACATCATGCATAATTTTATATAATTTAATCAGGTCACTTCAGAATTTAAAGGGTTATCATCCCAGGCTTCATTGCAGAACCAAAGTTTACCACTCCACCAATTTTTTTTAATGTTCCCTTTCAAGAAAGCACTGTCTTTGTTCACAGTCAGATTACTTTTTTACAAACCAGTTATATAAACAGCAATCCAACATTTATTCATAACCTTTTCACAAGGCATTTTCACAACAAGTGAGATTGGTAATATTTACCTGCATTCATGCTGAACCTCTTCCATATAATCCTTCTCCAATTGCCTTGAGATAGCTACAATCCCGTTAGCCTATAAATTCAGAATTTAATTATCGGATAAAGGCTTGTAAAATCCCCTTGTGGTCACTCAGTCAGTCGTATGTTTCAGATATTAATGTGCAATCCAGCTGGAATTTCACCCTCAGAGAAAATTAAAGCTTTGTTTGAAAATGCATCTGCCAGTCAGAGGAGAAAACAGAACATCAGGAAATTAGCAGCCCTGAATCTTTCAAATGGACTAACTGACAAAGAAAAGCACAAGCAGACACATTTCATATATCAGAATAATTTAAAGTGAAGTACATGACAGGATTGCTTTTTTATGAACAGTTTCAGTTTGCAAAAGAAGGCTAAATAGACCAAATTATGGCTAGATATAGACAGGCAGTGAAAGAACAATGGTAGAAGAAAACACATAGATTTTCCTGCTGATATTCAGTGCCCAGGGACCTGTTTTCAGGCTATTGGTACCCAACACGGCACTCTGGATAAAAGAAAAGTGGGTATGAAAACGACCTCAAAACCAAGGCTAGGAGATACTGTAGAGTAAAGTGTATCACCCATGTCTACAGCTGTGGCTTCCGTATCCCCAGACGTGCAAGTGGCTTTGAAAAAACATGCACCATCAGCCTTCAGCCATGACAACAGGGATGATGGTTATGGTAAGGGCAAAGCACAGTCCTGCCAAGCCAGAAGCTGCATCACGAAATAATGCATCTCCCAAAGCTATAGCTAGTGACTCTGATGACAGCAGAGATAGTGGCATTTCCAGGTTCTTCCAACAGACTTGAGAAGATCTGGGTGGAAGCCTAGTGCAATCTAGCAACCATGCTGGGTTTCCCATAATAGTGACACTTACCCAGAGTCTGCTGGATCATTTTGTTATAATTCCACATACAGTACACTAACTCAGACATGAAAAGAAACAAATGGAAGTGAATGGGTGCTTAGCTGGCTTCCAGGTAGGTGCAAGTGAGAGGATAACTCATATGTATTCTGCTGGATCCATCCAAAAGGAACATAGCAATGAAGTTGTCCAAAGATACAGGTTAGGGTAGGTTGTCAACGCAGATTTGCACATACATAACATTTTGAACAGGCAGCATTTATTATTTTAACTCCAGGTCTTGGTTCCTGCTCATGGTGTCATTCTCCAGTAAAACAAAAGTCATACAAAAATAGACATCCTTGTTTGGTTCTCAGTTAACAATGTAATTCAAACATTAAATACATTGATCACAGTGAGCATTTTAGATTTGAAGCAAAGCAGGAATCAAACAGCACCTATATGGTTTTTAAATATGGGAAACTCCAAAATGTAAAGTGTATATGTGCACAGATGTCTAAAATGGAGGCTGCAAATAGTTAATGGACCATTGCAAAACTATGAGCTTTGACCTTAGACCCTGGAAAGAAACTCGTTAGCTACTCAAAGTAAACACTCTTGGCCATTAAATCACCCCCTTCCTGCTGGCTCTAGTTTATGTCAGTAAATAAAAACATAAGATCTCATAAATAAGATATAGAGGTGTGATGTTAAAAGTAAACTATAAAGCAAAGGTTTTATTTTAACAGTACCTTTTATTTGGTTTTTGGTAGTAAATGAAACTGGATCCTACTTGGGAAATAAGGTAAACCTGGGTCTGCTATTGTTCTTAATATTTTTACCCACTGTGTTTTTTAGGACTTATATGTTCTTTTATAATTTTGTCTATTCTGTTGAGTTAATATATATTAGATCCAGATTTTTTTTCACTTTGAATATGGGATTGATCCAAAGATTAATTCCATACATCCTGCAGCAATTAAGACTGTCCGCTACAGATTTTTCATTTGGAAATACTGCCTTACATTCCTGTCCTGAATCATTTTAATCTGAAAGAAGAGCCCATTGTAAATAAGCACACACATCTGCCATCAGGCACTCTTAATTTTTCCAGTCGTGTCACCTTAGTCCCAAGAGCTATGTGACCTTTACTGTCATCTTTCTTCCTACCTTGGACAATCCAAGTGGCTGCCCTTCCTCGTCCTGCCCCACCACCTTTATTCGGTATATATATATTTACACTCTATCTTAACGCATACATTCCAATAGTGAGACTTATGTCTAGAAAAGTCGGTAGAAGACCCACACAGATGGGCTGTGTCCCAACACACTCTGTGCTGCAATGGGATGCCGCAGTGGCTTTCTGTCCACCAGACTGGAGGATCAAAAGCTGTGAAGGGATGCTATAGCAATTTCCAGTCCACCAAACGGGATGATTACAAGCTCCATTGCTCACAGTAGTGGCAAAGCATTCAAAGGTAAGTGCGAAGTAAAAAGATGCTTTGCCGCTACTGCAGGCTGGAAAAAGCTCTGGACAGGCAGTGAAGCATAGAGCGTGTCAGGACACAGCTGTGATAAAAAGTGCATGGTAAAGAGCGAGGGCACAGAGCCTGCATGGCAGCATCACCTAGGTGCTTGAGCTACTTCTGACATGTTCCTCTCAGAGAGGAGAAACAGATTACATTTTTGACTCTTCTTAGGTCTTTCACCTAATATAAAATAGTGGATCATTACTTCTTTTTCTTTCTTCTTAGTACAGTACAGTACAGGTTTAGGTTCTTGTAAACCCACCTGATTAACTAGGGGGTAAAGTGGAAAACTTTATGCCAGGGTAGGGTAGCTAGATGTAAAGCCTTTTTCACACTTGGCCCTTGGAAACGGCCAGGAATGTTCCATCACAGACCATCCACACACTTCTGTCTCAAAGTAGCTCCCAGCATGCATGGCCACAGCTATGCTCCACAGCTATACTAGGAATGCTGGTGGTGCTCCTAATATGGCCCCAGATGCAGCCTTCACACTTAGGCCGTGTTCCCACCTACTTCAAATCCAAATTTCTCTGGCAAAGCACACCTGCAAATGGTGCAGCGCGGCACAGCGCTTTTTGAGGACAGGAGCCGCCGCCACCGCTGCTGCTGCTGGCCTCTTCCTCCTCCTCTCCGATCCTGCCTTCCTGCCTTCCTTTTCTCTCTCCCCCTGCCTGCTGCCTGATGCCGCATCCAAGGGGTTACCTCCCCTCCCCTCCCCCCCCCCCACACTCACTCACTCCCTGGCTCTCCTCTTTCCTTGGGGGGAGAGAGGGGTGCAGGATAAGGAATCCCTCCCCAGGGCTTTTCCTTGTGAGAAGAAGCCGAGTGGTGGGAGGGCCGGCAGGCAGGAAGAGGTATGTAGTAAAATCCAGACTGGATTTTAAAGTCCCCAATTGACCAGCAGGTTTTTTTCCCCTGGATTTCTCCAGGATTTCTGCCGAAAATCTGGGGGAAAAGAACTGGCATGGGAACGGATTTTAGCTCCTACGGGGACACGGCCTTACTTCCATGCGAAGGCTGCATGGAGGTAAAACAGAACAGCTGTGACTGTGCAGTCATGTGCCACGTCACCCAATCACCATAGCAACAACCAGCCAAGCATGGCCATTCCTGCAGTGAGGTGGATGCTACCATATGGCAGCATTCACATTTATACTCATGCAGGGTAAGTTTCAGGTAGGTTTCAGACAAGGCCAGCATTTGCAATGTGAACACCAGCCTCCATCTCTGATCTTAACTTTTCCGGGGCAATGTCCCACAGAATTGCAAAAAGGCTCTAAAATATGAATTATTTAAAATTGTATTGTAATTTTAAAGAGCAAAGAGCAAAAATCCATAGAATAGTAAAATAGCAATTATTATCTACTTTAATGACTGCCCTTGCAACTTCATTTACTCAGTATATTTGCATGGTTACATATGCCTTTGAATGAAATGACTGAATCAAAACAAATGAATGAAACAAGCATAGATTCAAGGCTAATTAGCACCGTAGAAACCTTGATTGAAAACATCAGAACTATTTCCAAATCATGTTAGAAATATGGGGAGGAGGAATATGAACATTTTTTAAGAATAGACATTTTAAATTAAATAAAATAGGTGCATCAATCCTGATGTGGCAGTTGAATCCAAAATGAATGTCAGAGCAGGCGGAAGAGATAATATTCACAAGGTTGTTTCAAAAAGTGGAGAGAAGTTAGTCAAATCCTGTTGTTATCATGCAACACAAAATCCATACTCAGCTGTCTATTTCCACTCTTGCTTGGCATTCTGACCTTTCTCGTCATTTTGTAGATGCTTCCACATATGCCCTTTGGGCCACAAAGATATCATAACACACAAAAAGCGTGGAGTTTCTCTGTTCAGCAAGAATCATACATCAGACACAGCCAGATAGCAAGTCCAAAGGCCACTGTAGGGTATTGATTATTTTTAAATTCCATCTTTCTATGGGAGCTCAGATGCCTCTATGATGCTAGCAGCCCTGCATCCTTAGGGCTTATTTATTAATTTGATGATACCTCCTTGGGATGACCAGAGAAAATGCTTATGACCTCTGGTGAGTAGCAGCAATTTTTTGAAAAATAAACTGTTATGAAGCTCCAGAAGATTTCGCTTTCTGTCATTATTCAAACCAGCAGGTTTTTTTTCCAAACCAACTAACTTATAAATGTGACCTCAGCAAAACTGCAGACAACCCAGAGTGGTGTGGAAGAAGTGGTGAACAAAAAACTGCCTCCATGATCTGAATCAGGGACAGGCTTATATAGGGGGTGGGGTTTGAATTGCCCACCATGATGAAATCAGGGTATGAGGGTGCCCAATTGCTCACTGCATAAAGAGGGGGTTCTGCTGAAGGGAGACGTATAAGGATGGGGTTTCTCCCCTACAAATCCTCATTAGAAACTAACAGTGGGAATGCAAAAAACAAACAAACAAACCTTGCTGCTGATTTTAAAAAATCCTTTCAAACTGGATTAAAATACCCAGTGGGAACCTGGCCTTTTATAGTTTAAAGAAAACGCACAAATCTTCCAGTTAAAGAAATTTCCCCTGTGTTGAAAAAGAAGGATTGTGGCTTGCTTCTGTCACCCCAATTCATTTTGAGGGCATAATTGATAGTGGTCGTCCCGGAACTGGAGGATTCAAATCAGGGTAATCACAGGAGAAGAGTTAATTGAATTGAAAGGCTCTGCCCAGTAGCACCATTTCTCCCTCAGGTGCTAAAGTGCTCAGAACTTAGTCTTATCTTTTCACTGAAATCTGCTTACCCATGCTTAGCAACCAAATTGGCTAAAAACATTGCTTCACACAGTGACCCTGTTTGCACTTTTCTGCTAGTGAGCAGTGGTCCACTCACTAGTGAAGTGCATATATATGCCACTGCTGTCATTGTCCCAGAGCTTGATAAATCCTCCTTAAAGTTAACCACAAGCTTGATCAGGAGAGGCTAGATTAGGGATATGCGCAAAGTATCTGTACATTCAGGATCCAGATGAATAGGGCCTTATTCCTCAGTAGAGGCTTCTAAGGAAATGGATTACCCTGGGACCTCCACCCCTCGGCTGACCTACCTCAAAATCCCTCCCCCCCGGGCCCACTTAAATGCTCCAACAGTGCTCTGGGCCTCTTTCGGGGCCCGGTGGAACCGCAAGCAGGCTTCCTTGGAGGTAAATACAGGCCTTCCGGAAGGCCTGTATTTACCTCCAAGGAAGCCTGCTTGCAGTTCCACCAGGCCCCGAAAGAGGCCTGCACCGCCACCAGAGCATGCCCACCTGCCCGCCTCCCCAGGGCCCACTTACCTGGGGGGTGAGCTCCAATGGCAGCGCAGGCCGCTTCCAGGGCCCGCTGGAACCGTGAAAAAGTTCAGAGGGTAAAACCAGAAGGCCTGTATTTACCCCATCTGGGAGTGCACGTGCCTGCGCAGACTGTGGCAGATCACACCCGGGCACTGCAAGGTGAGTGATTTGTGCGAGCCTGCCCACTGTTTTGCCGATTTCGGCCCAGTCATAGCAGGGGGCGTGTCCCGCAGCTGTCAGGGAGGTAGGCGTGTAGATGCTTCCCTCCCTGGATGGCCGAGGATGGCCAGAACATGCTGGGTTGTGTGTAGAGCACAATTAAGCGGAGTGCATGGAGGGCGCTCTGGGACAGGCTGAGGCAGATCCCAGAGGAGCGAATGCTCTGCCCCATTGTGTCCTCCATGCATTCCAAAGGCCTACTGCGAAAAGACCTCAGTCTTACCAGCCTAGCCTAGTATTGCAATACCATACTAAGCTGTTAACTGCAAATAGGTCCAATGCGCTTTCCTTGATTCACTTTCTTGTTTCCCCAGTTGAGCACATCTTTGCCTGGTTTCCGTCCTAAGAATTCATGCCGCACTGTCAGTAGTACCTAAGAAAACTGGGGACGGGGGATGGAAAAATAGTCCTATCTAAAATTGAAAGGTATTGCTTCTTGCAACCAAAGCTGTGTTTAAATCCATCTCAGGAAGGCAGCCATATCTACCTGCTGTCCCTGTCTTCACCTACCAAGCCTTCTTGAGAAGATAATCTTCAGCTGGTGAGGAGGTGGGAGAAGTGTTTGGTGTGATGGGAAGATGTTCCAGGAGGGTAAGGGGGGGGGAGATGAGGGGAGTTTATGCGTGGGGTGAGCAGTATAGTTGCAGGAGGGCAAGGGTGGGTGGGGGTTTATGCCAAGAGGTGATAGTGCTGTGGGAGGGCAAGGGCTGGTTGGTTTGGACTGAAGAAGAATTAAACTAAAGGTGTAACTGTGGCCCAAGTGTGGTATCCCAAAGCCAAATGAGCACCAATACAAATTGTTATTTTAACTTTTTGGTCCTTTATATAAAACATCTCAAGCCAGTCAGTTAGTGGCCTGGGAAACCAAGGAGGAAAGAGAGAGCCCTATTACAGTTTTAAAAAGTATTGAAAGACCATTTTAAGCAAAGACACTGTTAAGCAGCAGTGTCCCTGAGGGAAATAAAACAGAGGCAGCGTTGCTCCCTCTTTATATTATTGACTTAAGAAAAGGACACTCGTATTTAAATTCATCTAGCACAATTTGCTTGCTACCAAAAAATAGACAGGTTATAAAGAAGTCCCAGTGGACCCTATGAGCAGGGGGAAAAGATGGCAAAATATGGCAAATAAAGTCTATATAAGCAAAACTCGGGGAAACAGACAGAAGTTTTAAACTGTTCTAACAAACTGTCATTAACTGTTGCTCACTGCATACTGTAAACTGTGATGAATGAACAAGCAGAACAGTTCTATAAATGGAATCCTTTGAACCTAGGCAGCCAAGGTCTTCTCCTAATGCATATTGCTGGGAGTGCAAAACAGCTATTTGTGCAGAGACTGACTAGATAACGGCCAACAGACCTCTGGAGTCTCCTCAGACCTTTTTCATTTGTAACTGCTTGCATTCAGTCTTTCCCATTCTTTCCTGTTACTGGTATTAATGGAAGCTGCATCAGAACATAAACAACATCCTACCTGCCATGGTCTTTGTGGAGAAGTCAAATAGCAAAATCAGCACATAGGAATTTGTGCTTGCTGCTGAAGACAAAGGTCAGTGTCTTCCTGCAGGGAAGAGCCCTGAGCCTGATGCCAATCAGAGCAGGAAATCTCCATTTCCACTGCAGACCCCATTAAAGCCACATTTGTTTCCACCAGTTCTGGGGAAATCTGGATTGAATGGACCCTTCAGGACCTATAATCCAGATTTCCTGTAGACCTCATTAAAGGAGTCTACAATGGGGTCTTCAGGCATTAAATCCAGATTATACAGAGCGCGTTTCCACCACGATCAGGGAATGGGGTCTAGGGGGAGCTCGGGGGAGCACACCGATGGGGGGGGGGGTTGCCCCAAAACTCAAAGCCTCAAAGCCTGTGCACAGTCTCCAAAGCCGGCTCCAAAGCTGGTTCCCGTGCAAGAGCAATGCCAGTCCTACGGACCTTTGTCAAAGGCTCCAGAGAATCTTCAAAGTTTGTGGCAGATCACTCCAGAGAATCTCCAGAGTTGATGACAAAGCTCTGGAGATTCTCCGAAACTGCTTCGGAGAATCTTTGAAGAATCTCTGGAGCATCTGCAGAGATTGCACCCCCTGTCCACCGAAAAACCTGGGGTGACGGGTGGGCTCCATGTGGGTCAATCCGGATTCACCACATGGGTGTTCTGGCGTTTCCACTGTGGGCAGGCTAGCACCCATTGCTCTTGGGTGCTGCACCCATTGCTCTTGGGTGCTGCACCACCCGTGGGGACATATCGGGTACCTCCCTTAATCCAGATCTAGTAGATCTGGATTAGCTGGAGGACCAATTCCTTATATCTGGATTAAGGAAGGTCAGTGGGGAAAAAAAACTAAGTGAGCCAATCCTGTCTTGTTATAGAGGAAGTAATCATGCTGTTTAACCTTACAAACTGAGGCTAAAATGAGGGCAGCCAATATGTCTTCATTTATAATAAACAATCTTTCATCTGAAGAATGGTCTTATCCAATATGACCAGAAGTCCTAAATCTGTCAATTGACAGGACCTAAGCAGCAAGTACTCAGATCACCTGGTCATGCCTTTCCACCAGTGGAGAGGTATACTGTATGATGTTTCTATTAAAATTATTGCAATTGTACATAGACATCATTATTCATTCAAGTTTTCATTTCCAAGTTTCCAAAAATGCACAAAATGCAAATGTTATAGTAAATGTTCCAAAAATTCTATATTAAAAGCACATATGTGTACAACGAATTATAAATGGGTGTTGCAAAGGCACAATGAACCTTTATAAAAACAATGAGCTTTGACCTTAGGCCCCAGAGAAACTAATTTAGCTATACAAAGTAAAAAAAAACAAACCTGACTCTTGGAGTTGACCACTAAATCAGCCCTGCTGGCTTTGATTTTCCATAAATGCAGTGTGCATTGCAAGTAAAACAAAGATCTCATAAGATACAAGAGGTGCAATATTAAGAGTAAACATTGAGCAAAGGTTTCATTTTAATTAGCATCTTTTCTTTGGTTTTCCTGGAGTAAATGGAGAAACTTTGGCTTTTTTCCACTTACTTGACCAGTATGATATAATAATGTCATACCAATCAGGTAAAGTAGTAGTGTGGTTGCAGCCATTCACACTGCACATGCTAAACTAGACCCATGCTTGCTCATCAGTTCATACAATGTGAATGGTCAAGTATGAACAAGCATCTGGTAACCAGGCACACTTTGATAAGGCAATGCAGCAGCTGCACATAACTGTACAGCCACTCGCCATGCTGCACCCAGAAACAGGGTAAAACGACCTCCCCACAAGTAATCTAGGTAGGCTGTGGACCCCAAGGATAGTTTATTATCGCCTTCCTTCTCAATGTGGGATTTCCTAAACCTGCTGGGGGGGGGGGTGCCAGTGGAGGAGGCTGGAGGAAGGAATTACTAAAGGAGGGGGTATAGTGCAAGCAAGTGCAAGCACTAGTCAACGTTAGTTGATTGCACTCTTTTCCCATCCACGGAACAGGAAAGGAAGTGTGAAAACGCTCCTTGAATTGCCCTGAGACCATCTAAAGTGTTCATACTCCAGCTTCCACAAAATACAGAATATTGTCTCATGATGGACTTTTTCAGTGGTAGCATCCACCTTTTGGAATACCCTCCATTCTAATATTCATGGAGCACCAAACATTATAGTTTTTGGTTACTTACTGAAGACATATCTCTTCACTGAGGTATTCCCTGTGGGAATGGTTGCTTCCCCTCTCCTTATCTCACGTTATTTTGTATATGTTTTTAATGTTTATTTTTTGTAACCACGTTGAGATTGCCATGGAAAGTACTATAGAAATGTTTTAAATGAATAAAGAAGTTAAAATCTTTCGTATGCAGCTTGTGTACTTACACACAGCCATTATACAATGCCATTATTCAATGCGACTCTGAACATTCACATGGAACTGAAAAGCTGAAGTACGTATATGTGTGTGCATAAAGTAAGATTCAGGCTGTCCGTCTCCATGGCTGCAGGAGAAAGTGCCGGGAAACAGGCATGTTCACTGAAACATTGTCTCCATGGCTCCACAAGTTACTTCTTTGACCCCATTTTGTGTGCCCATGGACATCTGAAGACACTGGGCTACAAGCTTTTCATGCCCTTACCTCCAGCTGCTTCAGGAGGGTACTGGATGCAGCAGATGGCAGCAAATGCCACTGAAAATAGAGGCATAATATCTCAGACTCAGGCCTCTGATGATTCTCATTCCACAAAGATCCCTTTGAAAATTAGAAGGAATCACATTTCATCTCATAGTTATCATATGTGCACTTGAACTATGGCTGGCTGACCAAAGTGGAACCTCTGAATAATCTTGACTAGGATTGCAGTGTGAGATATTTAGTTCATACAAGCAAGTGACATGGGAGCAACCTTTGTAACTCTTTTTTTAGTCTTGTAAACGCCAACTTTTGAAGCAAATGGTGTGAATGCTGACATGTAGTACTTTTGACTAGGAACTTTTTTATATGGTGCTTTAGGCTACCCATTTTCTAGAAAGTGCATGATCTCATGTCATCATGACACTAGTTTTTGTAGCTCTAGGAAGCTCCATTGTGCTCTAATATGGAATGTACTGCGCTGCAGACAGCTGACGCCAGCAGCAATTGCATCAAAGCTAAACAATTATTTTAGGCCTCCTAAATTTGCTCTGTGCTTCACACAGCCGTAAACTAATTATTACCTTACCATGATGCTTTCTAAAAAAAGAGGGAAAGATCACGGTCCAGCCCCCAAACAAGCTGATATGAAGCCTATTAAAACTAGTGGCTTAAAAGCAAGTAAACTTTAAGTGCTGGATTATGACCACAGTCCAGAACAAAATGCATCGAGAAGCATCCTTAAAGAAAAAGATCCCCAAGGTCTCTTTTCATATAAAACAAAGTAATCTTTCCTGGGGGAGGGGGCTCAGACTCCACTGCTCCCCCGGCCAAGTGTCTGGAGGGAGTTGCAACTTGCTAGTGCCATAGGGGCCTGGGGAAAGCACCTCAGTCACTGCACAAGGAAGTCACTACCCCATCTCCTGACACAGCTTGGATCCTTATCACAGCTTGTCAAAACAAGCCACATGAATCAAAGGGCTGCTGTGTGTTAGCGTGGAGGCCCAGGTTTCTAACAGCAAGCCATTTTGATCTTGTGGTTCGAGTGGCAGATCGATATCCTGAGGTCACAGCTTTCCTCCTGAGGTCTCACAAAATTTGAATTTAACCAAATTCAATTCAAACTGAGCAAATTTGAATCTATTCATTCAAATTTTCAATTCGAATTTGCACTTTAAAATGTTGACAACATTTGTATGTGCCTGTACACATTGTTACACATCCTGTAACATATGCATCCTGTAGTTATCCCATATGCAACAGGTTTTTGTCCCATACAGATCCATACAAATGCGTATGGATGTGGGAAAGATGTATACATGCAAGTACACATTGGGTACAAACTTGTACACATATGAATGTCCAAATAATTCAAATGAATAGATTTGAAAATTCAAAATTTGTTTGAATGTTTAAATTTTAATTTATGGACATTCAATTTGAATTTGAATGTTGAAATTTGGACTAATTTGATTGAATTTCGAATGTCTTCAAATATTTGTGCACATCCCTAGTCTGTTGTGGAGAGAATTATGGGAAGCTTTATCGGCCACTTTGACTTCCCTTAAATGGGTGAGAAAAGTGTGGTATAAAAGCCAGCTCTTCTTCTTCTTCTTCTTCTTCCTCCTCCTCCTCCTCCATGTACAGATGCAGATACTGTGAAATATAGTCTTACCCAGTGACAATAGAGCCAGGGAGGCAGAAAGGAGCTGGAGAGAACCACCACCATCACCTGGGCACCTTCCACAGCTTTCAGGAAACCACAGTTGTTACTATCAAAAACCAATAACATGGTAAAACCACAAATAAAATGTCACCTATAATACAGTCATTAAGAATCCTGGAGGAACTAACTGAACATGTATGATCCTGACAATGAAGTTCTCTACACATCTACTCAAAAGCAAGCTTTATTTCATGCCCCAACTCCACATACATACATTTGGCAGAAAGCAAGTGGGGGAAACACTTCCTCCATTGCAGCCTCACCATATCACTGGTTCTATTTCTGCCAGATGAAGTGTTTTAAAAGAGTATTTGTGCCTGTGCGCATCCTCCTTTGCACAAGTACAGTGGCCCCTTGTGTTAGCAATGGCGAAGGGCCTTGTCAGTGTACATGGTAGCAATCTGAGTGTCACTCCTGCGCTGAACTTCAGAAGCTTTGGACAGGCCCCACAGTGTTCACGTACATTAGCAGTGGGGAGTTGAAATTGGCTGTCTCTGGATCCTTCAGAGACATCTTAGTCCTGAAGTGGAGATGTCGCCTCAGTCAGTGATGCCAAGAGCAAAGTAAATGAGCAAAAAAAAAGGAAACATTTCAGCCATTTATCTCCAAGAAAAGTTAGGGAAGGATTCAAGAGATTGGTCTGGCTTAATCCTTTTTAATGTTCATGTGTCTGCTGTAGGCCCTTTTTTAATGTTTCATGGTTAATCTTCCTTAAGGGATTTGGTGGAGATGGTTTCTTAAAACCATCATTAATTTTCATTTTGAGCATAGTTCTTTAATTAGCTGTTTATAAGGGTACCTAGACCTATCATTTGCTCTGTACTATAGTCTGCAAAGATGAAATTAAAAACTGACGTACTGTGCACATCCTATTGTAGTTCTCGAGTGGACAGTCAGTGTGCTTCTTCCATAATTATAAATCCATGCAGGGAGATAAGGTCCTAATAGTAACAGTCCTAATGCTTCCGCCATGGCAGGAGTGGTGTGCACTGGGAAGGAAGCGTAATCCCATCGCCCTTTGCCATGCATGCTTCAGCTGCAGAAAGGGAAGGTGGGGGAAGCATCCACTACAAACTTCAGCTCCTTGGGGTGGATGGGGTGAAGGGGGCTGCTGTTCAAGGGGCTGCTGCTGCCTCTCCTCCTCTCCAGTGATCGGGCATCCATGGCAGGCAAAGGCAAACTCCTGCTGCCTCCTGCCATGGCTGCCCCATTGCTGGACAGCAGCAAAGGAGCTTCGATGACAGACAGGACGGAGGCAAGCTCCGCCCCTGCCTGTCATCAAAGCCCCATTGATGCACGAGGGAAGGGTTTGGAAAGCAGACAGTCCTGCTTCCGCCCTTCCAAACACGGTAGCTGCCGGGAATCCAGCTCTTTCCCTGACGGTGTGTGGAAGCGTCCTGCTTCTGCACACATCCAGTGGAAGGATGGATGTAAGACCTGATTTTTCAGGTCTTACATTTGAGACAGCTTTCAGCAGAAGCGCCACTGAAAAGGGACCCAAATCCAGCCTCCTGCGCGGAAGGTAAGTTGATATGTGTTCTACATGTGTCCTTAATGTGTCTTTATATCTGTTTTTAGTGTATGTGCGGAAACACCCTTAGGCTGCATCCAGATGTTGTTTATTTATTCTGCTATATTTGGATAACCTGGAATAAAGCATGGTTATTCTGGAATGTCTGGATGCAGCCTTAGAAACCAGCAGCTCCAATTTTCTCATTCTCTATACCTTTGCCAGCATTCTAATTCCCCAAGAATGAATACTGTTTGTCATCTTGCCCATTAAAAGAGAAATTAACCTTAATTGACATTAACAGGTGATAGTATAACTCAATTTTTTCATGCAACTTTCATCTCAAATTAGTAGGTTTCATCTTTTAAAACTAAGCCATGCACTATAAAGCAACTAATAGACGTGCCAGTGCAGAGGCATACATTTTTGAATAGTTAAAAATTACATGTTGACTGAAACAGTATAAAGATTTAAGGAAGTGGGAGATGCAAAAGAATGGTGTAGAATAACCTAGCATACTAATTACTGAAACTGTTTGAAAAGGTAACAAAATAAATATTTCCTAGCTGTCTTGAATATGTTCATATGGATTTTTAAAATTGGTTTGAATGCATTTGACTCTTTTATGTTTAATCACTGGAACGATTTCACAAATACCCCACATTTATCTTTCTTCTAAAAGATACATCCTAAGTGGGATCCAAACAGACCCTTGTAGTGTCCATGAGTGTGCTAACAGATTGTAGGATCCACACAGCTCCAAATCCAACAAGGAAGCAGCCAAGCATGAGCACTGCTAACAAGATTTTAATGGCAGAGTGGCAGCTGTTTACTCCTGCTCTTCTGCCCTGCTGCCACTGCTACCAAAGGTGATATAATGACAGGAACCTGAGTGACTCCATCCTTGGAGGTGTCTGTGTAAGCTTCCAAAAAGCAAGACCAGCATGACCTTGCAGTTGCACCATCCACAACTAGTTGTAGCGGGGAGATAACTTCTGAGAGATAACACTTGGCTAAAGTGATAGGAGGGGCAATAATCCTCAACACATCAGGGCAAGGGTTACTGGCTCATTTTCCCAAATATTCTAAGTTTGTCTGTATTTTATTGGCTATTGCTTAGCACCTGGTGTAGTAGTGAATTCTGATATAATGATGTCTGTGGCCACATCCCCAAAGGCCCTAAAATCCGAGTTGAATGTGAATTCGCAGTTCCCATGTAATCCACCAGCAATCCGAATCTGGCAAGCCCCATTCCCATTCCACTTCTTTTCCCCTGGATTTTTAAGGGAAAATCCGGGGAAAATAAACCCCTGGGGGAAACAGGGGTTTTCTTACCGGATTACTGCCACCACTCGTCTTTGCCTGCCTACCAGATTTTAGTGCCTTTGGGCACCATCCTGACACATGACTGGAGGTGGGCGGGTGAAGAGGAGAAGGAGCAAAAGGGCACATCAAGCCTGGCAGCTCCGATCACATGTCAGCCCCCCCCCCTCGGTCAAGCCGCAGCTCATGGTGGTCCGGTGTGGGAACAGCCCGATGCGCGCTCAGTGCTGTTCCCGGCTGGAAACTCAAACCTGCACCAGAACCTGGATTAGTCTGGATCAGAGTAATCTGGGTTTGCAGTAGGTGGAAACACAGCCTATATTAGCAAAGCCATATCCTCTGTTCTAATCCGATACTTGATTCATTCTGAATTTGCCTTGAAATCAGTCTAGGCCCTTTTGTATACTTCTGGAACAAAGAAGCTGGGGCCCAAACTCTGTGTGGTGTTTTGATCTTGTTTGTCTGGATTCTTATGTTGTTTGCCCTTTTATTTTAATAAACCGATTAATTTGGCCTGTTTTATTGTGCAACCTGAAACCAAGGATTTTTTGTAAGGGAAAGCCTTGCTTGGCCATTCCTCTACTGTTACAGGCGCAGACTTGCCAGTGAAAATTCTTCCGGGAGAACAGACCACTCCTGGGTTTTCAAACACAGTAAATGACTGACTTATGGGAATATTTCCGGTGTTTGAGAGAACAGTTCCAGGAAACATTTTCAAGAAATGAAAATTTCCCCGTTGTTATATTTGCATGGCTGGGAACAGTAGTTTGCATACCAACAGGACACTTGCTCCATTTTCACTGTGCCCTATTAGTGCAGTGCTTTCACCAGTGAGAACCACTGTTGTGTAGATCCAACTTCAAATAAAATCTCACGTTCATTTGGACTTTCTAGCCTTTCATTGTTTTCACTGAAAAGGAATAAATGGATGTATATTTCCTGAGTGACTTTTAAGACAATGAATGAATCTTAATAAATAGAAAACTTCCATGCATGATTCCATAATCAAGAACGTCTACCTATTAAGTGAGAGATCTTCTAATCAACATTTTCCATGTAGGACTGATCAACATGTAGCTCATGAACAAGGAATCTAAACTGGAAGGGCTGAGTGACCCTTGATCCATGGGACTTGGCTCTAGACCAGAATCCATACACAAGAAGGACATGACCAGAGCAACCACCTCCAACATCAGCTTACAACAGGAAGATCCTGCATGAGCAAACAATAGCCGTTTCCTGAGCAAGAGCTCCAAATTTAAAATCCAGATGGGGCACCTACATATAATAGTTGATTTAATCACTGCACCTTGTTCTCATTTACCTGTCCTGGAACACTTTAAAGAATACAAATTTGTGTTTACTCTAGGTTCCTCTGAGACATGTGGCTTCATATCCTGAGGCTATATTTTGGGGTAAGAGTAGATGCCCTCTTCCAGTGTGTGTGCTTCTGCCAAGGTACACCAGAAGATTATGTGTGAATGTTTGCTGGATGAAGAAGTTCCTGCTGCCCAAGGGCTAAGATCTCTGCTGAGATTACTGCTAAATTGAATGAAGAGGTTTGGGCTATGTCTTCCCATTTAAGGTTTTGAGCTGCTCTGTTGCTGTTAAGGTGTGGAGCAACCCAGTCTTGAACTCCTGGGGCCTTTCCACATTTGCTGCCGAAAAGGGATCTAAAAAGATCCGTTTTCGGGCAAAACATTTTAAGAAGGGAATCTGTTTCCAGCAGAAACGCTTTCCCTGCGCCCCCGCGTGAATGCACACGTGCGGGGCAGCAGCGGCAGGGCCGGATATAAAAACGGTTTCGGGTTGGTGCTGTGCAAATGCACCAGCACCCACCAGAAACCGGCCCTTAGCTGTCAGAGAGACTCTGCGATCGAGCTCCCCTGCCTTCTCTCTGCCAGAAAACCGACGATGCTCGGTTCTCTGGCAAGGAGAGGGCAGCCCCCACTCCTATTTTCACTCCCACCACTGACTTACGTGATTGTCCGCGGCTCCATTCTCAGCCTGGGAGCGCTGGCGCCAAGGATTTTTTGTAAGGGAAAGCCTTGCTTGGCCATTCCTCTACTGTTACAGGCGCAGACATGCCAGTGAAAATTCTTCCGGGAGAACAGACCACTCCTGGGTTTTCAAACACAGTAAATGACTGACTTATGGGAATATTTCCGGTGTTTGAGAGAACAGTTCCAGGAAACAGTTCCAGCAGAGGCGACGCACGCGCATGCGCGATTGGCGCCAGCGCTCCCAGGCTGAGAATGGAGCTGCCGACGAACAGGTAAGTGAGAGGGATTCCCCGAGGTGTGGGAGTGAAAATAGGAGGGGGGGCTGCCTTTTCCTTGCCAGAGAACCGATGATCGTCGGTTTTCTGGCAGAGAGAAGGCAGGGGAGCTCGATCGCAGAGTCGCCCAGCTGTCACAGTGGCAGAGCATGCGCTCTGCTTCCCTGGCAGCTGGGCATGCACCGGCAATCCGGCTTTTCCCCCCTCCAGTGCGGAAACGTTCGTTTCCAAACCGTTTTAAGGGGGGAAGCCGGATGTAAGACCTGATTTTTCCAGGTCTTACTTCTGGGCCGGATTTCGGCGGCAGAAACGTTTTAACGTGGCGTCCTCAAAGGGGCCCTAATTGGGTTCCCTATGCGGAAGCCACGTCCAAATCTGTTCCACATCTGGCTCTGGATACCATCAGGGTACAATCAAGTGGACTTCAGCCATTCATGATGCCTTGCTTCAGTTTGCCCAATAGGACATGCACAGCTGATTATTCTCTAGGGTTTTGCCTTTACTTTTCAAACACTGAAGTACTGATAAAGTTCTCCAGGGTGTCTAGAGCTTCTCACTGTTCCTATCAAATTTATTTTAGTCTAATGATCTGTGTGAGTGGATGTGCTGCACTTTGGCAAGAGCATTTCACTCCCTAAACTGAAGTACATTCCTGATCAAGAGAAGACCCTGAGAAACATGCAGTCTATCTCATATGTTTTCCTTCTGCTTGCTTCCCTCTCTGTTTAACTTTTGAAAAATCATTCCAACCTATAGCACTACTTATTCCCAGATGCAAAACCAAGCCCTTCAAACCGCTAATGCTCATCCTCTAGTCTGCCTCCCCTCATCTAGCAACCGATGGTTAGTTTGAAATACCCATTTGTCTCCCTAGCTGCCCAGACTTAGCTGCTTTTTTTTTTCCTGTTTATCAGCTATTAGAACTGGTAACTTTTACTCTAAGCCTATTTCTGTGTTCTTTTGCTGTAATTATAATTAAAACTCTCCTTGATAGATGTTACTGTTCAACTGTGTTTATTTCTTTTGACTATCCCTCACTCCAAGTTGCTGCTACCACTGAGTTAAACTTCCCCTATTTTTGGCATTGTTTATGTTAATAAAAGCATAAGTTGTATCTATAATTACCTAGTTATTTCTCCTCCCTGAGAATTGGCTGCAAGTTTTGCAGTGTGTCATACCAAATCTTTAGTCCTATAAAAATTCCAAGATGAGACACTTCTAGATACATATCCAGAGAACAGATGGACACAAACATAATATTTGTTGTTCAGTTTAAATTGAACCAAACAACCCTTAGTTCAGTTTGAATTTGAACTCTCCTTTGAACTAGCAGAGTTTTTCAGTTTCTTGAGGAAAAATAGAAGTAAAAAGCAATTTAGAAGTGGGGGGGACCTCAAAACATTAATACTCAGACTGGATGATTCAACCTGTTCAATTCAAATTTGAATCTGCCCCTTTAAACCAGCAAAGTGCATCCTGCTGTCTTTTGCTACCAGCTCAATAAAGTGAAGCTCTCTCTACCATACTTTGGGTGGACTATTCTGACACAGCTGAACCAGTTCAAAAATGGACCTGTTTGGCACATCTCTAGTTCATAGTTATTTGCAAAACACATCCATGTGATCCAAACCCTGGAAAAGTTGGATGGCCTTGAATCAACCTTAACTGTTGCTCATCCCCCTTAACAATTGTTGCTAGTATGTTTTTGGTTGAGTTTTTCCACTGCTTTCACCCACAGCAACAATTCAAAATAATGGCACTACATTTAAACAGAATGAGATCGGCTTGGGCCCTCCTGCTAGGGCAAGAAGATTCAATCATTTAAATTCATGTTATGAGAAAGAACAGCCTGTTTTTGCCATAAGAAAAAAGAGGTGTCCTCACTGTCTCATTAAGGCAGAAATCCCCACTCTGGAGATTATATTTACCGGATTGAGGTCTACCTATATTTGACCACCAACCCTCCAGTCAACTTTGAGGTGAGCAATTACCCATGTTTGGATGTAACCTTAATTAAGAACTCTCCAAAAACCTTCTTAAGGCAAACTGCCATGACACCACCTACCAGTGCAGGGAACTCTGGAAACACTTGGAACTTGTCCACACTGATCCACGTCTCTAAGAACTGAACCATTCCAGGTTGGATTAAAGCACATTGCTTCCATGTCATGGACTTCAGACAAATCAAACAAAAGATGATGTGGCAGTTCTAGGCACTTACAGATGCCAACCTTAACCTCACTCCCTAACAAGTTTATATAGGGTTATTACCTTACTGTCTGCAGCTCTATAGATGGGATTTAATTATTGCATTTTTAGCTTAATAGTATTGTCTCCTGCAGGAAGTAAAGTGATCACATGAATCTGAATAAATAAATAAGAGGTCCCTAATATGTTTTTTTAAGAAAAATAAAAATCTGAGGACAGTTTTTACAGTGCCTTGCTGTCCTGCATTAATTTGCTAACAACTTCCATCTAGGCACTGGACAAAGTGGATAAAGAATGCTGAAACACAGGGTGATAGCATCATTTTAGCCAGCAACCTTTAAAATATAATGAATTTCCTGTGAATGCCTGTTGGTGCTTTGCTCCCAGGAATTTACAGGATTTGGATTAGAATATAATTGTCTCAACATGTATTATTGACCTACTTTATAGCTTTGCTTAACTGAGGCTAGAAGCATGGTGATTTCTTTTGTATGTTTTAACATTCCCTCATCTTGGCAAGCTCAATATAAGAAAGAAAATGTGTGAAAGTCACATAGTGAACATATTTTAAAAAACCTTTTGATTTGTTTTTCCAAGAGTGGAACACGGAAAAAGCTGATTTCTGTAACAAGAGACCTGGTAGGGAAGCTTTCAATTTCTTTACTTTCTAAACGTCTGGAAAATGCCAGCAGTTTCAAGTGTTCAAAATGTCCAGTAAAATACAGTGCCGTTAACCACAATTATGTACCGTAATTGTTTTACTTTTGCAAATAATTTTTGCTTTAAAATTAAGAAGTTCATCATTTGGAAGTACATTTTAGAAGTATATTCTCTGGCCTTTAATGTAGATTGTGGCCCTAGCTCATCTAACCTGGTTTTGAGATACTTTTTTTTTTTTACTGTATGTGAATGCAGCCCATAATACAGCTCGAAAGGAGTAGAATGCTTTTTTCCAATTAATGTCACAGGAAATGTCACAGCAGGCTGATTTCAGATAAACAGAGCAGGTGACAATTTTCTCGAGATAGAGCAGGTGCAATTTTCTATAGTGATGTTGTAGGCAGCTTCCTGGTAACATGCACAGTTTATTATAACCTGCCATGATTATGCAAATTATTCCTATAGGTAATTTGGAAAAATTGAAGCTTCCACAGCCAGTTTTCATCTCACTTGTCGCAGTTTTTGGATTGTTATAGTATGTTCCATAGTTCTGCTTTGAACCTAAGCTTTACAAAAATTTGAATACATAAAAACAAAATTAAAAAATAGATAAAATCTCTGCCATATTCAAGAAAACTAAATGTCCGTTTAGTTAAAGGCCAAGGTAAAAAGTTGCATCTTCACTAATTTCTTGAACAGCTATAAATGAACATAATAGAATTGATTATACTAATCTGTGTTAGTCCTTACTTGCCAGTAATGATGGACAGAATAACTTTCAACAGGCCACTGACAATGAAATGCTGTTTCCCCTGTCCAACAACATAACTTGTCTCTGTAACCTGGATGCAGAAAAATAGGTCAGGTCCTCCAAGTAGTAATTTACATTTGACACATAGCTGATGGTAAACTTTGATTCCACCAACAGATCCTACACTGACACTATTTCAAAGCAGCCACCGGAAACCATCTCACATCCTCAGGATCCAGGAAACAAACCTCAGGGGCAGCATATAAGGAACAGTTTCAAAATGGAGCCCTGACTAGGAATGTGCAAGAATATTCAAAATATTCGGCCAAATTCGGACATTCGAATTCAAATCGAATGCCCAGACATTCGTTTTATATTATTCAGTTGAATACAAATATTTTGAACTATTTGTACAAATAATTTGGACATTCATATGTGTACAGATACGTATGTGTTACATACATATCCGTACGCAACGTATTCGTATCTGTACACATCTGTACAGATACATACTGGATGAAAACAGGATGTGTGCAGGATAAAAACTGGAAGCATACGGATACATATGGATACATACGAATGTGTACAACATTCGTATCACCAAATAAGTATCAAATATTCATACAAATAGATACGAATGTATTTGAATCAGTTTGAATTTTAATACATTCATTTTTTCTATATTCGCGTGAATTCGGACATTTGAATACCCAATTCAAATTGAATGTTGAAAGTTGCATTCATGCACACCCCTAGCCCTGACCCTTGCCTTATAATGGCAGGGCTGGGCTGGGCTGGGCAGGAATCCCTTTGGCCAGGTTGCACCAAGGCTGTGACAATGGGAGTACCTCTCCCCAGGCATGTTAAGAAAGCTGTTTCTCTTTCTCCCACTCATCTAGGAAGCATTCTGAGTCCTATAAAACAGTTATAGCTTTTGTTTTATATTTTTTTTACCAAGGTCACTGACTAGTAAGATAAGAAAAGCAAAACAAATGGAATAACAGCATTTGGGGGAGATGCCCAGTATTTAATGACACCGATGTTCAAGAGACAAGATCGTTTACTAAGCAAAACAATGCTTTCCTTTGCATGTGGTAGGATTCTATTCAATATGAATGTTCTGTCTGAATTTGATACAAATATCTGATATAAAAGGCATACAAATCTCATACATATAACCACTCTGAAAGCATCAAATATACCCTGAATCCACTTTGAATCCACTCTCAATCCCTGTCAAATGCACTCTGGATCCATTGCAGATGTGACTGCAACAGTCACTTTCCCAGCCCCCCAGGTTCAGGAATGTTCCAAAGCATTTGTACAAATATGAATGAATGTCAATGTACGAATATCCCAACATTCTATTCATATATGAATGTTTGATTTCATACGAATATCAATGGTACAAATATTTGTGCACATCCCTATCCCAGATGTCTAATGAACATATAACTGATGCAGGAGAAATGCATAGCATGGCACTAAGAAAGCATGTCAAGATATTTATTGGTGAAGAGGAAAAATCAACATAACACTTGTTTTCAGAAGCAGCCTTGTGTCATCTGGAACATGTGGTCCTATGCGCAGGCCATACCTTTGACTTGTTAGCTTATGAATGCAGTTGGCCAATATGAAATTGTTGCTAGTTAACCCAACAAGCCAAATTTCATCAGCTTACACTATATTTCTCTGGGAAAATATAAGTGTATAGAACATCTTTCCCTCCAAAAAGAAAGAAAGAAAGAAAGAAAGAAAGAAAGAAAGAAAGAAAGAAAGAAAGAAAGAAAGAAAGAAAGAAAGAAAGAAAGAATCAGTCCCAAGGCAACGAGAATATAAAATGTACAGTATGTTTCTTTTAATAGCATGCATGCAACAACTGTATTTGCATCATTACAAGCATGAGTATTAAGCCACATACATATTCATTTGGTGCCTTATAAATAAAAATCCAATTTACATTGGCTCCCAGCACTCTGCCTAATGATTTCCCCCCTTTTTATATAGTCAAAAACTATTTTGTTAATCAGGTCAACATTATAATGAAAAGTGAGAAGGATTTGGTGTGGGATTTTTTTCTTGATCTCATAATTAAGGTTGCAAATCCTTTGTATTAAACTGTTTCTCTTTTTTTAATCACAGAGAGTCACTAGAAAGAAATAGTTATCTGCACATAGTTGTCATTTTTATGCTTTATGTTATGTACATGGTTATAAAATGACAGTGCTGAGAAGGGTAACTAAATCGCTCAAGTTTAGGTGTTTTTTCCTATTTTTAAGTGAACCAATGTGATTCACACTTTTTGAATGGTAGATATCAAAACACAAGACAGTTCAATATACAACTTGCAATATTTGGGACATAACTTTATACATGCTATTATATACTTCTAATGATGGAACCTAGTAAAAGTCCAGCTCTGACAATCATGGCTCAGTTCCATGCATGTCCTATAGAGAATAGTTCTGGACTATGAAAAGCATACCAAGCAAGAAACATGGTAGATCAGATGTATAGATATACATCTATATGATAACTGCTCCAGCTAGCCTAGCTGCAAAAGTTCCCCAGCCTTGTAGTTGCAGGCTGGCAGCATTTTGAAGCACCTTTGGAAGTGGAAACAGAAGTGGGCTACCTCCTGGAGCCCAGAAAAACGTCATTGGGCTCCAGAATGGGACTTCAGCCACTGCTGCCTATCTGCATTGCAGTAGAGATGTGAACATTTTTTTTGACATTCTATTCAAATAAAATCAAATATCCAAAAATCTGATTAGATTCAAAGCTTTTACATTCAAATTTAACAAGATTTGATTCATATTTACCAAATTCAAATATATTTGTTTGAATTTTTTATTCAAATCTGCACATACAAATGTCAACACACATGTGCATGTACGCATCTTCCCCACTTCTGTACACATCCATACACGTCCGTATGCATCCCGTAGTTATCCCATATGCAACCCGTTTTTGTCCTGTACAGATCTGTACAAATGCATACGGATGCGGGAAAGATGCGGATCTTCAAGTACACATCGAATGAATAGACCTGAAGTTTGAAATTTGATTCAAATGTTTACTTTTGAATTTTGGGACATTTTATTTGAGTTCGAATGTTGAAATTCAGCACATTTGACTGGATTTCGAATGCCTATGGATATTCATGCACATCCCTATATTGCAGTGGCAGGAGCATAGACCCCCACAGGAAACCGTCAGATCTCCCGTCAGACCACTCCTGGGCATAATTTCAACAGTTGGGAACCGGTCATGTGCAATGAATGTGTGACCAATGTGTCTGAGTCCCCATCAGCTATGAGGATGTTGCCTTAATATCTAGATAACTTGATATGGTAGGAGGGATTTGTTCTGATTCAACTAGAGATTTAAAATTGTAAATGTTAAGATCCAGACTGGAATCAAAAGCAAATAAGTAGGCCACGTCCTCACTCACTCACCTCCCTAAGCCTGGAAGCAATGGCTACTCCAATGTGGTCTGATTGATGAGGCAGTATTCTTAAAACCGGAAATTGGCCAAAAATGTGCTTAGAGGCAGAAATTGGCAGCCTCCATGCACAGGCATGAGTGGCCCCTGGAAGTCATTTCACCCCATTTCAATGAAACTCTGTGAGATGACTAAAGAGGTTGTGATGCTAGTTTGTGCCTTCAGTGTTTTTCCTCACAGCTTGATACCTTCCCTGGGAACATGAGTGCAAGTTCCCAGTCACTTAAGGGTGCAGATATATGGAGACACACTGCCTTGGAGTGGGAGGGAAGGACATCTTAGGCCATATAATGGAGATGTAGTTGTAGTTTAAGAAAAATCTTTAGAACGGATGCAGTCTGTTTCCATACTTCTCCACATCTTTTTTATTGAAACGCCTGTCATTCCCAACCAGCATAGCTGGATGTGATGGCAGGAATTTACGACAGTAGCATTCCAAAATGCCCAGAAAGTACTATACTGGCAAACACTGAACTAGAAAAAAAAATGTACAGCCAAATTATCTACTAGATGAAGTCCATGTTACAGTAATGTGGCGCATTAAATCCCTGATTTAGAAGCTCCTTTTTCCACTTTCTCTTCATTATCTTCTTTAGTGCACTGCAAAGTTTAAGGCCATTTCTGCATTTACCTGCTATATTGCAGTACAATTAAACAATTAAAAAGATGAAAAACACTTACTGAAGTTTATTCCAAATTTGGACAAAGTTGGGGCCTGTTTGGTTGAATATTCTGAGTTCCAATGAAACATGCTGAGACTTCAGGGAAGTGTTTTTTTCCGGTCTGTTAGGGAATCAGCAGATTGTCAAGTGTGGGTAAATCAATAAGCTACATATAGAGCTTTACACATTTCTAGTCCCCCATGTAAAAATGTACAAAATTACAGCCGTATCATTTAAAGGCTTTAATCTCTAAAGCATTGTTGCCACATTTGTGTCTAAATGCTTTTATCTGTTTTATTACAGATAATAAAACTTGATGCCTTTAAATGTCTATTTAAAACGTTATTGATATTGATCTAATGTTCTTTACAAATGATTGTATCTTCTATTCTTAAAACTGTCCTAGATTATTGCTTAATTTATTTTTAGCCATAAACAGGAAATCTGCCTGGTATGTTTTACTTTGTTTAATTGGATTGCACGTTTTAAACTTTTCTAGTGACACTATAGAACTAATTCCAGGGTGCATAAATGTAATAAAGTTCTTTTCCTGTAATGTTAGATTGAAGCAGAAGGTTATATATATATGATGTTAAATTATTTGGAACAGACACACTAGATAAAGTCAATGTACTGTAAATGTAATGTTGGACTAGGAACTAGGGTAATATCCTCAGGGTCCTTTGTGACTGTTCTAGTGGTTTGCTGGAATTCAATGTCCTCATGGCATTATGCGCCAGGTCCCTGTTTCCTGTGCAGTGAGGTAAGAATGACCCATGGCCCATTCCAGAGCTTGGTGGTAGCAATGGCACCCATCACCACTTTCTGTCTAGATGCTGAGATAGTCTGGGTCAAAGGCCACCACAGTAACTTTTAAGAAAGAGAAGCAGTGAAAGTTGCTGATTCCTTGGCCCTGGTCACAACTTTAGTTTAAATGGCTTCAGGTCAGGTGATCACCAAGGAAGGTGTGAGTGATGGAGCCCAACGCGAGGACAGCCTGAGGACAACCTGTGTGTGAATAGAACTGGTACAACCTCAGTTCAAATTATCAACTGTCTTATATAGCGTGACCAGGGCCCTTCATAGCCAGGGCTGATATATGAGCAGAACAGCTTCATTGTTTTCAGTGAAATTTTTCTTATTTTAATTTTTTTAAAAATACAGAATAGTATACAAAGATGAGTGGTGCAGCAGCAATTCCATAAACAAACAAGCAAAAGTTATAGCTGCTTGAGAAGAGGTTATTTTTCTGCATGGGGAATTTGAGTCCCTTTCATACTTTCTAGCAGTGTTTCCCAAAGTGTGGTATGCGTACCCCCAGGGATACGGGAAGAGTTTGGTGGGGGTACGCGTTGCACTGGAGTTTGGTGGGGATCACGTGGGAACATCCACTGCACCGTGCTTAGCTGTTTTTTATGAGGGGTACTCAGCGTTACGAAAATTATAGAAGGGGTACACATATGTCAAAAGTTTGGGAAACACTGCTTTATAGCATGTAGATGTACTAACATGAGGATACCAAATAAATGCCCCACTTAGATTGAAGAAAGGAGGTGCTGAGGAGACATTAAGGACCTTTCTGCACTTGCTAATAGACTGGACAACGGTCTACTTCTGAGACTTTTTCTTCCATACATTAGAGTGGACCAGAGAACCCCCATCCTTTCCTAGTATGCTCTGTCTAGACAGGACAGAGTGTAGACCAGGCTAGGACTCCCCAAATGATGTCCTTATCTGGTCTATCAGAAAAACATCTCTTTTAAGGTCTACCAGCATACTAAGTGGTGATATACCAGACCACAGAAGTGTGTGATATACCACAGGGAACCCAGTTCATTTTTGGCCTTCAGGGCATTCAGTGAATTTCGAGCTAGTGCAGGGGCTGGCACAGAAGAGACCACCCCAATGCGGTTAGCCTTGTTCCATACCAGGGACAATCCTTCCCTGCTTAGGACAGACTGCACTGGAACACTGAAGGTAAATGCAAGTACAGTTTAAGACTAGGATTATATGCTTACTGCAAGGATGGGGGGGGGGCAGTGAACAAGAAAAAGGTCCTGAAAAGCTTGACCATCCACACTGTGCAAAGGCAGCATATGCTTGCAACGCAGGACCAAGATGTTGCTTCTGTAGCACTGTACCAGGGCCAAGATTTAACAGACAGGAGAGCTTCATGATTTGAATAATTTGCCTGTTCTTCAGTTTTGGATTTCTAAGTTCCTATTCTGATGATTAATTTCTAAGCCTTTCAGGCACAATAAAATGCTATGTCTATTACACAGTATTATCGCTTTGGGGAGGAAAAAGGCAACAGGCATGAGTTCCTGTCAATCAGCTATCATTAGACAGCAACATATGAAAATGAATGGGCCATAAAGAAGTTGCTAAAATACCGGTCACAAGTTTTTGGCCTTTTGGTTTTCTGCAATGCTGAAAGATTTCAAAGCAGACCCAGGGGAAGTGTTAGAGAAAGCAACGGCATCGAACGTCTCAAATTATTATTTTCATCTTGATTTCAAGTGAATAGACCTGATGTTTACACAAGATCTACACAGGACCTTCAAGGCAGTGTGGTATTGATCTGGTGAAGCAGGGGAGGCACATCTATGCACCACACAGGGGCTCCCAGAAGGTACAATACACCTGACCCTGAGTCCTGAAAACATTGTTCCATAAGCCCTTATTAAAGTGCTATAATCGCAGAGTGCTGGGGAAGAACTCTGGTTGGGCTTTCCATTCCTCTCTTTGCCTATGCTGTCTAGAGTTACCTTCAGACCGAGTTTCTCATTTCATAAAAAACAGGGAAATGGACAACCATCACAGCTACTTCCTGTACTCTGCAAAAAAAAAAAAAAAGTCCCAGGTGGGAACATTGGCATGGGAGATAAAAATTCCCCAATTCAGTGTTCTGATCACCAGGAGCAACTTCAGGCAGCAGGCTGCCACTGCAGAGACAGAGAGCAGGGATCTTTTTACAATGCAGGTTCTGCTCTCATGTGGAATCTGCCTTTGGGTCAGGAAAAAAAAATCAGACCTTCAGCAAAACTTCCAGGATCTCAGCCTACCACAGTATTTGTCATATGTATGTTTTTGTTTGTTTACTTGCTTATTTAAGAAAAGGCTGACTTAAAATGCTGCCTCCTCTAAAACCCATCATTTCTGCTTTTTTGTTGTTGTTGTTGTCTTCACTATTAGACCTACATCCTTTTAAATTCCAGCTCAAGACAGAGCTGTGACTCCGCTCAGTATTTCATAGATTTGCCTAGGGCCATAATATTACCTACCTTTACACTCTCTGTGCTGTGTGTGAAACAACCACAGCTATAAATAATCAAGGGGGGAGGTGAAATCAACAGCAGTTTTAAGGGTCACCAAAACAGGTTCCAATTTTGTGCATTGACATTTCCCTCCTGGAAAAGTCAGGGCAAGAGTTCAGAAAGATGGTTGGCTAACAAGACAGAACAGAAAGAAAAGGTTATGTAATGGCAATCATAACATCAGCTGTTAGTAATGGAATAAGGAACAGGGGGAATGAACAAGCAATGGGAGGAAACCAGACTAGGAAAAGAAAAAAGACCCAAGGGTTATACAATAAACAGCTTACATGCTTTTCATGGAGAAATTAGGAAAATATCCGTCTAGTATCCATCTTGATGAATCACCACAAATAGGTTTGTGAAACATGATCCATCAGCTCCCTCCATATGATAAATATGGGGAACTCCAAAACATCTCTCAGCCCTGGTGAGCAAACATGTCTGTTCCCAACAAGCTTGCAGGAAGCTTATGACTCTATCACTGCAGAAGGGTAACTTAGTGGAGGTAATTTTCACCTGGTCCAATTTAGAGCCAGACCAAAAATGGCTGACTTTCAGAGTCATTTCTGGTCTCACTCTAAACTGCACCATATGTAAACTTCAAAGCTACAAAGCTTTCATTCTGCAGCTTCCAAGTCTCCAAGGGCAGGTATCACAGGTCATGTGAACGGGATTGAAGCCTTCAACCTCAAAAGCAACATTTTTGAATTTGAATTCTGCCCACATTTTGTAAACTTCTCAGGAAGGGTTTTAGGACAGGGTACCATTAGAAAGCAAAATCTTACCAGAAGCATATGCCAGGAGACAAAGTCAAGTCACAGCATAATTTGTTGTCCCTCATATAACGCTGAGATTTGGTTCCTACAAGTTGTCATGTAGTTTGTTAAAGCAAGATCTGACACAGTACTTCCTTCTTCAAGATTTAAGATTTATTAAAGCGCTTTACGTGACTAGTCACGGAAGGAGCCTCGGGCACTCCTTGCCATACAAGAGATATGCCATGCTTATATAGCCAAGTAATAACGCTGAAACATCATTATGGCATACATCTAAAATAACTTCAGGGTCATCGTAACATTTCATAAGAAAGTGAAAAGAGAAGAAGTTCCCCTATTCTCCAGACAGCTTAACCACAAATATCTGTTTCCTGTTATGTACGTCTGCTTTGACAAGCATTGTTACAATCTCATGAATCATAGCCAAAACATGTACCCAATTATAGATTTAACCTTAATAAAGCTAATGATTACTTTGTATTGATTATAGACTATAATAATATCCATGACAAGTTCTATTAAAAAAAAACACGCTTTAAGATCAAAAACTGTTAAGTTGGATTCCCAAACCTCCAAAAAGTAACTTGAAACAATAATGCATATTCTTGTAATGATGGCTTATAATAAAAAAGGTTTTGTCAGTTTTGGCACAAAGGTAGTAATGTGATTACTGGATAATGTATGTGATAAATTAATATTTTTTGTTTCACTGGATAAAATATCAGTATTTACAAATATTCTGTAGGCTAATGAAGGTCGTTAGAGTGGCCCTCATAAGAAAGTAACTTTGTTAAACTAAAGATCTTTGTTAATTTTGTACAGTGTTTCAAAATAAAAAATAAAGTAAAAAAAACTCATGAAACTGGTTCAAAAAAAACACAAGGGGAGAATCATTTTGCTTGTTGTTTGAACATTTTTGCACTTTATAGCATGGGGAAATATAAGGGAATACTGCATATTAAAATAACTGATGCCCTTTCAAAAGGAGCTTGGTCTATAAAATGAACATTTATACCTATTATGTATCTTATCTGCACAAGCTTTCCTTGCATACCTTGCATGAGCAGTATTCTAGAAGAAAGAGGAATCATTTTATTTATTTATTTATTTATTTATTTATTTATTTATTTATTTATTTATTTATTTATTTATTTATTGCAGCCATCTGTCAATCAATTTGTCAGCAGTTATGTTACCTTCTTTGCTGCTGTTTTGCTGGTGGCATAAGGGGTAACTGAGCACAAAGGTCAAGTGCAGTGAAGCCTGATTTCTGGAGCTTTGGGAAATGCCACTGACATTACACAAGAATATAGCTGTGTTTGGAATCATTGATCACAAAATAAATCAAATGCATTTTTTTAAAAGGGACATGGGAAATTATGGGGAAATCACTTTTCAAAAATGAACTATCAGACACAAATAAGAAATTGGCTCATAATTCTTCCCCCTTTGGAAAAAAAAGTATTATTCAAAGTACACAAGTGCTAAATATAAATCTATAGAATGATGCCACCTTTGCAAGAGTAATGTAGTGATTTGATTAGGTAAATTCCTTATGCCAAGAAATGGATATAAATTTATGTAATGATTATAGGAAGTAGTAGATAGCTTTCTAAAAATATTTTTAAAATAATTTTTTAAAACTTGCCTGCAGTGATGCATGTTGTAAACATGCTTTACGTGACATTATGCAAAGAAGGAATGTTTTGCAGCAACTGGAACCTATCTGGAGAAAAGAAATATGTTTGCAGTTTAAAACTCAGTTGATATAACAAACCATGTCTGTGTGTGTGCATGCGTGCGTGCATGTGGGAGAACACGTACATGCGTGCAAAAAACAAATTGCTGTTCTGAATCTATTTTTATTCTAGTAGATGCCCACTAAGGTAAAAAAAAAAAAAATATCCCTCACTTGTGCAAAGCTGGAGACCTTAAACTATACAGCCCAAAGGTGACAGGGTCCAAAGGGATTCCCCCCCTCCCTTGCCTTGCAAGCAAACATCTGTACAAACTATTTGAGTCAATGTTCTAGAGAACATATATGTATTGAGAATGAGTGAAAGAGATGTCTGGTTCACATGTCAAGAATCTATAGAGGTCCACAGGACAGCGAAGGACAGGTCATGAATTTCTTTGGTTCCCATTCAATTCTTCCTCACTTTTAGTATTACGCCTCCATCTGGCCTGCAGTTAAATGGAACCACCACCAGCAGTTGTTAAACTTCCAAAAGCACCATCAGTAACTGAAGGAAACCTGACAAGATAACTGATGGCTTTGAAGCTGCTGCTGCTCCTCCTCCTCCTATGTGCTCCATCAGCCTGATCCTAAAATCATTGAAGCGAAAATTAGCTTCCTTCTCATCTGGCTACTAGGAAAACAAAAACAAACAAAACAAAAAGGAGAGATTACAATAAAAGAAAAATGCCTGTTAGAAAATATGACAATGCTTTTAATGGGACCCATTTAGGTTCCAGTAAAGGCTGTGTGGCTCAAATCAGTGTTCATAAAAGCAGAATATTTACCCTTTGTTTCAAAACAGAGGATACAGGGTATGAAACAGAAAAGAGACAAAACATGAAAGATGCAACAGAAGGACACTGTTCCCAAAAGACTCTTCTTCAGAGCCAGAAAGAACCCAAGTCTGAGGTTGCAAACCATTTGCCCAGTAATTGCGTCTATCCTCCATGGATGGCAGGAGCCAGGCCTTGAACAAGGTGTGCATCAAGCATCTGACAGTCTGTCTCTGCAAAAGAACCAAATGAAGGCCTTATCAGTGATGCACAGGTGGTGAGACATCCAATTTCTCTTCCTTTCTGACCACATCTCTACCCACAGATATTCCCCTTGAGCAGAGAAGCACTGATTCTAAAGAATGAATGTTCCGTATACAAAGGAACTGGAAAGGTGATGAGTTCCATTTTCCAAATATGAGAAATGACTATATCAGCAACAGGTTCTAACAGAGGACAGTAATTTTGCACACCAAGATGCTGAGCTTAAATGAGATAAAATATTGCAGATTACAGAAGAAATTTCAGCCCTGCTAATCGGCTGCTGCCAATACAAGATGTCATCTTAAAGGCTAAGTGACTATAGATAAGGCTTTCTTCAACAAAGTCTTTTAAATTGACAGCATTTAGGTCAGGTCCAGATACCACCCAAATACCACACTAAGGGTGCATCTCCATGGGAGCTAACTGCTTCGCTATTGATGCAATTTAAAAAAATCTGGGTTGTAACTCGCAACAAAGTGACCCCATGTGGTTTGGGGCAGCACAGATTAAAATCGCACTTTCCTGTCCCCACAGAAACCACTTTTTGTAAGCCTGCATCTTCCCCCCCTCCCCCCACCCACTGGAGCGATGACAGGCTCCGTTCAGCTGTCAAATTCAGCTGCAGGCATTCACATAAAGAATGGCAAAAGCAAACCAGCGATCTCCTCTTTCTTTCACAGCGTGTTGCATCTGTCTCTTTCCCTCCCTTGTTTCTCCGCCCCTGTAAACTTCATTCATGTCTGTCTCTTTCCCTCCTTCCCTCCCCTCTGTTTCTCCTCCCTGTAAACTTCACTCATGTCTGTGTTTATCTCTTTCTTTCCCTCCCTTCCCTCCCTTGTTCCCCCCCTCTCGCAAACTTCACTCGTTTTCTCCATGCGGTTTTCTCCAACCAACCCCCCATGCCTGAGCCTGGAATCGCTCAGGCAAGGGCTTCCTTTAGCCCAAAAGAGTGCCTGACAAGTCAGCTAAAATCATTAAAAGCAGCTGCTTTCACTCTTCTCAGCGTACTAGTGAGGCGCTCTCTCTCTCCCCCTCCTAATAATGTAGCCTCTAATGATCACGGCTCTGCTTATGAGCTGAATCAGCTGTCCTTATGTGAATGGAGGAAGCTGAATCTGATGGCTACAGGGCTGCAAGGAGTGAGTTGCTTTTAGTTCTGCTTGTAAGCATCTCCATGCTCCTAGGAAAACCCATGGTTTCCCCCTAATGTCGGATGTAGTCTTGTTTAAACAGGGTTTTTTCTGCCACGGATTTTCCTCCTTTGCGCCTGATGTAGCCCGGAGTAAATCTGTGTATGGAGACACTCCAAGGCAAAACAAGCTTAAATCCAGAGTATTTTTGGCATGTAGACACACCCTAACAAAAGATCTCCAAAGAAAAGCCCCTCCAGAAAACTCACTTGTTGGTTAAGTAGCATGGGGCTGGCACTATCTGTACATGAGATATTGATGTGCACATCCAAATATTTCAGTGATGCACAATACCTGGAAGTGCACAACTGCTGCCACCACACATATGCAGCCATCTTTTTCTGGGCCCTGCACATGCACAGTGTCCCCAGTCAAGATGACAGCTTCATCTAGAAGGTAAGTTATCGTGCTATTTTGGGAAACCCATAATCAGAGTTGGGATTTCCTGAAAGAGGCTATAGCAGGTTTTCACTCTGATGTAGTGGGGCTGTGGTGAAGTTGCCAAAGAAACACGTGGCAATCCCACCATAGCCCAGGCATTATTACATGATATAGTCCCCCATCTGGATGGGACCTTTGATAGAACTTTAATCAGTATTCTTTGTACTCATAGGCTACTTCTGCATGTGCAAATGCTGCACTTAATGATCCTGGTCCTAAAGAAGAATTCTTACCCACAAATATACCAGCTGAAAGCTACCTGCTCAATGTTTGGGCTGGCCCAGTCTGCCTTTGTGGCCAGAGTCATTTCACAATGGCTCTGGTAATGGTCCCAGTGAAATGTTGCCAGGATCCTGAATGGGACAAAGGCTGTTTCTGCCACTGATGCCTGTCTACATGGCACAGGCTAGAACTGGACCCAGCCTGATGCACATTGAGAGTAATTTGAAGTGTGGCTGGTAGAGCATGGATTCCTTCTGTTATCTTCCATTGAAAGCAATGGTGTGCAAGTCCTGCAATCCCAGCACACATCTGTTACAGTTCAACAGGACTGCACCTACGCTGCCACTGTTGATTGTTCTTCCTGAAGTGTTCAGAATCCATTTTGTTTTGGTTCTTCAACTTGATCTTGTACAATTATTAGGATTTTCATAAGTGTACTCATCTGAACAGATAATAGAGCAGTTGGCCCACAGATGGCTATCTCCCAAGATCATAGTTACTTGCATCTCTTTAACACAAAAAGAACCATAAAATTATCAATATGTTCATAATTAATCAATAAAACCATAGTTCCTTTCTATAAATACTGGACAAGATGGTGGAATTTTGGTTGGAAGCTTCAACTTCAAGCTCACTAAAGCATATTTTTTAATATACTACGGATCATCATTCTGAGCCATCAACAGTCTATTGAACATTTTACTACTATAACATATTCTCTTATTAGAGGCATTTCCGCACTGAATCGCGTTCCAGACGGAACGCGTTCAGGCGGAAAGCTTAAGCCAGCTTCGGGCGCTTTCCCCGTTCACACACAGACGCGCCAGAACGCGTGTAAACGCGTTCCGGAGCGTCTGGGTGCGAATGCTCAAAGCGCCCGAAGCTGCCTTAGCCGGCAAATGCCGGCAAGGGGCGCGCCGGCAGCCGCGGAGGCAGATCGACAATCAGCTGTTTGAGAAACAGTTGATTGTCAAAGCCGCGCGGCGTCGGAGGCGCGCCGGCAGCCGTTCGGGAGACAGAAGCGGCGCGAACGCTTCTTCTCCCGAACGGCTGCGGGCGGCTCGTCCGCGTTGGAACGCGTGTAGAGCACTTCGAAGTGCTCTACATTTCGAACGCGGAAAAGACAGCTGCGGACACGTCGGAACGCAAGCCGCGCGCGGCCAATGCGTATGACGTGTCCTCAGCTGTCTTTTCCGCGTTCCGTTCAGCCCCGTGCGAAAACGTCTAAGGTCAGGTTTTATCTCCACTGAATTGTGAATGAATTTGTACATGATTGCCCATGGTTATCCTAATCATATATGCCTTTTTCCTATAAAGTTTATGCTCCATTGATCTTAGACTGTGATCAGACAGCAAAAAAGGCATATCTGAGGTGGCTTAGAGGAGGCTTTGAGGTAGGATTGCTCACACTCTGGTTTGCCCCTTTCCCTCTCATGAAAATTCTGTGGTAGAAAAGGTGGATTAGAGAAGTCTTGGAATTCAAGAGATACCCATTATGCCTATTAAGATTGAGATGATCCGGATAGCCCAGCATGCTCTAGGATGTGCATTCATACACTATGGTACCACCTCGATCCTGGAGTGGTCTCGAGCAAGCACAACTGTCCCAATCACCTCTAGCTATGGAATGGTAAAAACTGCTTCACAGCTTAACCACAGGTATATCCACAGACAAAGCATTCATATTACTTCTGTATGTGAACACTGCATTGGGGGGGGGGTCCCAGCTGCACAACTGTGCACTGCATCACAATAAGACAATGAGGACAGTCCAAGGTGGGACTGTCTGCCCTTCAAGAGCCTCCAGGTAAGTTCAGGGATGGTGCTGGTGTTCAATGTGAATGCCAGCCACTGTCCCTGAACTTAATTGCTGTGGGATGCTATGCTACAGCATTTAAGTGCATATAAGCCCCAAGTCTCTCTTGAGGCATTTCTGAGGCACCTTTTGTTGTGTCTGAACACAGCCTTAGTTTGAATATACCCAGACTTTAGCAAGATCTGGTCATGCTGCATGGCACGGACAGAAGGAATCCCTACTGAATTAAGTGTTTTCTCCAGCAGGATAGATGGCTATCTAGTCAGCACATCGCAACACAAGTTAACTTATGCTGAGGAACAAAAGTTCTCTGACATGAAAGTTTCTGGGCAGGGACAAGACTCTAGAACTGGCTGCAGAAGTTGATCATTTTTGGTACCTGACAAAATGCCACAGGGCATAGTCCAGCCTGCTGCTGCTGTCCTTATGCATGGCAGTGGCAGAGGTGAACTTGGCCCATACCATATTTACAAAGTAGTTTTTTTCTCCCCTCTGCAAATGGAGCACTCTTATAAGTGGATGCTATCCCCAGTAGCAAAATAAGGACTAATGATATCCAGTCGGCCCAAAAGGCCTCTTTTTTAAAAAAAGCCTTTTATTTTTTTGCTTTAGATATACATTACACACACTTAACGCATAAGACATAACTCATAACAAGACCAAATCCCATCCCTTAATCCTCGTAGGTTACAGGCAAGTATGTCCATAATTTCAGTAGTCCTCCTTTCATCTCCAGTAGTAAGGTATCATTAATAAATGTTGTGTATAATTTACTCCTAGCAGTCCATTAGCATTGACGAGGACGTTCTCCCAAGTAAAGAACCTGCTGCCATCTAAGGGCATCAAGTTTATACATATCAAGGATATTACTATACTTTCTCATAGGTCCATTTCATTTTGTCTTTCCAACCCCCAGCTATGACTAGTAAAGCTACCCACAAGAGTCTGTCCTCTATATATTTATTTGGCACCAATGCTGAATTGGTGCAAGGTGCATAGTCCAAAGTGATTGTGTATGCCTTCTTGATATGCAGTTCTTACTTCTGTCTCCTTCATTACACACTTAGTACAGTTTACCTATCCCTTGCCTTATTAAGGCACTGCAACAGGTCTTTTAAATATTTACTGAGTTTTTAATCCATCAAAAATTAAATGACCCTTCTTTTTCATAGCAATTATGTTGCTTCAAAACTGCTGGAGACCTGAAAAAAGTTTTGCTGGAGAAACTAAGAGACAGCTATAACCAGAGAAAGGATGAGGCCAGTCAAGTAGCAGAGAGGTCAGTCAATTACTAAATTCCCACCAGTTCTTGGGAAAAAAGACGGGTGTGTTAAGATTTAAATAAAAAAAATTCCATAGCAAATATATAACCAAGTTATTCTTCATTGCATTTTAATAGCCTTCAGTTCTTTGTAAAAGGTGATTTGAAAATATGTTGTTGGTTACCATCAAGCAGTGGCCAACTTCTGGTTGGCTACATGGGCACCTCCATGGTCAACTTTATGCAGTTTCTTGGCAGAGATACAGAAGTGGTGTGCCGTTGCCTACTTCTAAGGAGAGGCTGAGGATCAAACAAGCAATCATCTGCTTTCCAGACAGTTTGCTCTCATTAGGCCTATTCGCACTTGGCTGTATTCTAGGATATATCTTAGCATAGGGACCTGTGCTCTGGGTGCAACTGCAGACTCTGGCAGACCTCCCTTAGGGCCTGCTGCAGAATAAAGCCAAGTGCGAATAGGCCCTTGATCTGAAAATAGGCTTTGTGTCAATAAGTTATAATTTGGCAGATTCTGTCACTTATTGCTGGCAATATATTTAGAAGCATTTTTGGATCTGAAGATAGTTCTTGACCAGAACATGTTGCAAATAAGTAGGGATAGAATCCACCAAATTATAAGTTATTGACACACAGCTTAACATTGCTGCTTGGTTTTCAGTAAAGGAAGGTTTCTTTAAAACTGCAGGTTATTCTTGAAAAGGGCCAAGCGGCCTGGGCATAATGAAGTTTTCTGCTCAAGGAATTGTCATGGCTCAGGCAGGTGAGGGCAATGAGGCAAACACACACCCACATTCATGGCAGTCCATTGGGGTGCTCAAGAGTAGGCAGCATCAGGTCAGTCCAAAGTTGGGGTTCCAGAGGTTCGGTAAGAGTCACAGCAAGGTCCAAGAGTCAGTTTCATGGGCAAAGACATGGATGGGGGTTGCACAAATACTTTGTCTGCAGTGCCAGACCAGTGTGTGCTGCTTGGTTAAGTAGGGGAGGCAGCTCCACGCCCTTGACGGTGCAGCTGTGCCAAGTGCTGAGATCGGCGTATCACCTGTTTCTGCTGTCAAAGGAGAAGAGGGGAGGGGCGCTCTTGGGACTGGCTGTCTGAACTCTCATCCCCAGAACTGTCTGTGTGGTCCCCCCAAAACTGCCTCCTGGCTCTCAATGCCCGCGCCACTGTGCTTCAGTTGCTGCCCAGACTGCTGGGCCATTGGAAGCTGGACTGGCAGGACAGAGCATAACAGGAATCCTGTAAATAGTCAATATTTTGCAATTATTGTTCAGTGTTAATAATTCTGATGGAACGCTTCATGAATTTGCATGTCATATGGAATTATTTGCTAAACTGAATTATTTAGAAGACTCTTCCATTTTATGTGAATGTGATCCTGGACAAACAACCCAACGTCTGTATTCCTGTCCAAAATGTCCTGTCTCATGTATGATGGAGGAACTGCTCAATGCCACAGATAATGCAGTCGCTGTAGCTCATTTTATCTTCAGTTGTCCTTCTTATTTTATCGGTACTATTTTATCCAATTTTTGTTTTATTGATCTGAATATTGCTTTTAAGCTCATGTATACATTATGTTTGTTTCTTTTATGGCTTGTTTGGCTGAATGAAATGCTTTTGACATTAATAATAATAATAATAATAATAATAATAATAATAATAATAATAATAATAATAATAATAATAATAATAATAATAATAATAATAATAATAATAATAATAATAATAATAATAATAATAATAATAATAATAATTCTGATTCTAGGAAATCTACATGATTTGCTGCTGTTCCCACTTCAGAGGTCTACAATCAACAGGAATTTCTAAAGCCATATGCTATGCAGCTCAAATCAACTTCATTTTGTCTTTTCAACCTGGACTCCATGGCCATTTCCACACTTACCCTTGTACCAGTTTAACAAGAGGACTGTGGGCCTCCCTTCCATATCACTGTTGAAGGCTATGGGAAGCCTCATTCTCTGCAACTATACTTAAGCCACATAAGATACAGCACAGACCATAGCAGACTGAACAAAGAGCCCCAAAATGGCCACCTAGACCAGATCTACTATCATACTAATAGTGATAAACCAGCCCAGGGAGACATGCAAACTATGTAATCCTGCATACCACAGGTGAATCATTTCAGGACTGCAAAAAAAGTACACTGCCAAAATGGGTCTTCTGGGAGCTCAAAATACAGGAACTTTCATTGCTGGCCACCAGAACCAACAGAAGTTGCTCCAAAGTTGGTGTGAGCTTTGGAATTGATGTGGGGATTGGCCCAGAACAGCCATACCAAGGTGGAAAGTCTTATTCTGGTCAAGAAACAGATCTGCCTGCTGCCAAGATGGATCATTTGTCCCAATACAAGGCAACCTGCCCTGTACCAGAACATAAAGGATACTGTAAGTGCACAAGCAGCCTATGCGGATTGTGCTCTAGGCTAGTTCAGGACAGATACTTCCTTTCCTTTTTTTTTCAAGAATACGCAATTTATTGTGTGATGTTTTAATAAGCAGAAGACATCACAAAAGAGTTAACCTCAGATCTAACTACTAATATGGTTCTTTGAGTTTAATAGAGCCAACCAGGCTGTTTTGACATCTGGCTCTTAAACAAGGGCATGGCCTGTGTGTGCACAGTGACCACCTTTCTTCAATGCTAATAAGACATTGTGATGGGTAATACTCTGACTCATGAAAACAGAGCACAGAAGCAGTATAGATTTTATATGGTCATTTATTATCATCAATCCCTGAGGTACACCTCAGCAAAAGCCTATCTTGGCAGGTGCAACACTATTTTAATAGCCATAGAAAGTGATAAAAGAGGGGGCATAGCCTTCAGTTTAAAGTTTATGACACAGAAAATTTTAATTGGAGTTAAATGAACTATTAACATTTATCACCCTAATTATTCCCTAACCCCTGACCATGAAAGACAGTGTCATGATAGCATGAGTCTTAGAAAAAATTAAACTAAGAAATAGGAAAGGGAAGAACCTATATATTACAAAAAAGGATGCAAAATAACCTTTTTAATGAGAAACAGTATATCACAGAGTTCATCTTCATTAGGGTGGCAATAGATGCCTCCAAAAATGGGGAGGAAAGATGGGTGCAGAAAATCCAAAGACTTGGATTCAATAATAAGTCTGTGTGGCACAAGGGAAAGGAGAAAGGGTGCTTATCTGTTTCAGTGTTTTTTTTTTAAAAAACAAGGCTTTAGGGAATGAATATCGTACAGATTCAAATAAAAGAAGTCTAAATTTTTCAATCATGCTGCAGAGCAATGAGCTATAACAATTCTATAGGTAGAGGCAAATGTGAAGAGTAATAATTGTATTGTCACTCAGATGCAGGAGGAAGCAGAGATGGAATGAACAAAGGGAAGAGAAAACTCCTACAGAAGGAAGATCGCTTATATGACTATGGAGTTCAGAATACACATACATATAACATGTTCACACCAATAACACTTAGACCCGAAATTTCTCTTTTATTCCTTCTCTCTGTAACACAGATCCACACATACGTCTATATCTATAAGCTATTCTAATCAGAAACCATAGGCATATTTACCCTTGATAGGATTTTGCTCTGCAGTGGTCCAGTTATATTGATAAGGTCAAGTAATGCTGAATCCCAAATTTATTTATTCTCTCTAAATCAGTTGTGGTAAGAGAGATGAACAAAAATACTGAGGTGTGGGAACAAGTAAATATAAGCAGTTTGCTTTGGATTTTTTCCTTGCAAGCTGCTATAAACTATATTCAGCACCTTACTCCATGAACTTACCATGGCTGCATTCCCAAGGCTATATATGACCTCATAGCTGCCTGCTCTATAGTTGTAGCACAGGATTAGAAAGGAAAAGCACAGCCGGGGGAAAGTAGATTGGAGGCCTTGGTCATTACAATCACGAAAATGTTCTTCATAGTATGAACAGCTTGATCACAGAACTCATTTTCATAACTATAGATTCAAGCAACATGCAGAATGTCTGCTAAGAAGACTTTAATTTGGATTTCTCATGCAGCAAAGGGTTAAAACTCCACTGGCCCCTTCAAACTTAGATGAGATATAGATAAAAGCAATTCATCAAAACAAGAAAATGGAATCAAATATATAACAAGCACATAATGATAAAAACAGACTAAAGGAATGATTTGCAGTTTATTCAGCCATCATGTCAGTAAAGAAAGCCAAATTACTGGTCTTTAATTAATTTACACACTGGTTGATTTTCCACCCAGATCCTACACCAAAGCCATTTATTACTTATTGTTACCCCATAAGTTAATTCAATTAATTTGTAGAAAAGAAAATCTATGACCTGTCAGGCACTTTGCAGGATCAGATGAGCAGCGAAAATATCAATTTAGAAGTTACAAATGTTGGACAAATTTGCACTATGCCTCCGTCAACTTAGAGGCATATAGTAGCACTAGAATGCTCTAAGCATCCACACTTGCAGAGCACTCTAAACTTACCTTACATGTGAATGGCCACCCAGACAACGGCCATCGCAGAGCCCCAGTAACGGTACTGTCACTGAGGCAACCTGGAAATGCAACACATCATCATGCATGCACCACCAGTCACATACTCTTCTAACAGGAACTTGAGCATGCGCAGAGCCATTTCTAGTAAACAAATGGCTCCGCACGGTGCAAATGCACTGTACAGGAGTTTTCCACACCTGTGCTACTTAACAAAGTGCAAAAGAGCCCAGTGTTGGAAATACTAGGTTGCCTGCATTAGAAAAGTGCAGTTCACCAACGGTCCAAATATTCTACCTCATAGAGTAGCCCCATGTAAAGACTAGAAAAGCTATACAACAATTTGACTTATGCAAAATATTTAAGGACCACTTTCCACTGCATGTTATCACCCCCATTTTGTTCTGTTATTTGTGGACTCAGATAGCCCTTTCTGCATTGGACCTCATTCTGGACTGTATCTTGGAATAAGGATTTGCCATTCGTATGCAGACATAGACAAGGGCAGGAGGCTCCCATCATCTGCACCAGCACTTGAATGGCAGGTCCCTATTCTGAAATATAATCCAGAATAAGTTCCAGTGCAGAAAGGGCCAAAGTATTTCACTCACAGGCCCAGACTATACCCGTTATTACTTCTCTTTCTAATCAAACTTATTGCAGATGTCAGAACTTCCATTTGACACTGTGGTAATAACAAGAGAAATTTATGAGTCTGGAACAAATTTCAGGGACACATAGCAAGGCCAAGATTTTTTTTAACAAAAGTGCTACCCTCTTACCAGGTAGTTTCTTCTTCCTTTTTTCTTTCATTTTTTCATCCAGTCTTTTTTGCTAAGCAATAGAGGGAAGAAACCACAGTACTGTTTCTTAGCACTTAGTACAGTGGTCAAGGTGATACTGAAGAATTTCTTTCAGAGAAGATTGCTCTAAGGTCAGGCAGCACCTGATAGTCACCATTGGTTAAAAACATAAAATTGCTTAACATTTATTTATCATCTAGTTGAGCTCAATTACATTGCAATGAAGAAAAATCTTGCAGCTACAAGTGCAAACTAAGAACAATCAGAAGATGAAAATTACTCAATCTATATAAATCATTTGTCCCTGCAGAAATCTTTCACCAAGAACATTTTCATATCTGTAATGCCACCTGCCATGAAATCAATACCTGTTCCATGCAGTCAAGGGAACACGTTGCCCCATACTGATATTCCTCCATTATGATTAACTTTTACCATGAATTTTACTATGAAATATTGATATGAGCAAAAGCTCCTAACATTTTGTGTTATCTTTAACCACACGACAAGCACAATTTACTTAATAGTGGATAATTGTCTAGTATTATATCTTTTTTTTATAGGGTTCAGTTCTCAATAGTGATTTTCAATGGGCTAAAGCAAAGGATTTCAAAGCAATTGGAGAATAAGTCCATATATACTAGCCTTTTTTAATTGATATTCTGTTATAGGTCTCTCATATCTTGCTGCAGGTGACCTATACCCAAAATACCTAAACATATCTATTTATTTAAAATATCTTTAAATCCCTAAGTTTTACAACAGAAACTTTAAAATAAGATTAAAATAAGTTAAAGCAACAAAGTATTTAAAAATAGTAATAAAATCAGGTCTGAGAGATACCCATTCACACTAGAAGGACTTGGATGGACCAATAACATTTTCAACAGATAACAAAAATATGGGCTAGTCAGTGTTTCATGAATATCTGAGGATAAAGCATTCCAGACTATAGGTGTCACACAAAGGTCCTGGTCACATCTTCACTTTAAACTTTCTTCAGTCTGTCTTCAGGTCTGACTTCTCACATCTTTTCATTTCTATCTTTTTTCTTTTTCTTTTTTTGGTGGACTTTCCATTCAGGAAAGTCCAAATGGAGGGTGGAAAGTCCACAGATAAAACAGATAGAAATGAAAGGTGTGAGCAGTCAGATCTGAAGATGGACTGAAAAAAAGAAGGCTCTGCTGAAGACCATGGGTGTTTTTCCACCGTGCTCCTTTAATCCAGATCTAAGAAGATCCAGATCTAAGGAGTAGGTACTTCCCTTAATCCAGATCTAGTAGATACAGATTAAGGGAAGTACCCAATGTGTTTCCTTGGGTGATCTAGCACCCAATAGCAATGGGTGCTAGCCTATCTGCTGTGGAAACACTGGAGCACCCATTTGCAAATTCAGATCTACCCACAAGAGGTCTGCCTGTCACCCTAGGTGTTTTGGGGGACAGGGGGTGCATTCTCCGAAGTTGCCTTTGGAGATTTGCAAAGGCTCCGAAGTCCCTCCGAAGTCATTCTCAAGTCATTCTGAAGTTGCCTTTGGAGATTAACACAGGCTCTGCAGAAAAATCCCTTCGGAGCCTTTGCTAATCTCCAAAGGCAACTTCAGAATGACTTCAGAGGGACTTCGGAGCCTTTGCTAATCTCCAAAGGCAACTTCAGAATGACTTAGGAATGACTTCAGAGGGACTTCGGAGCCTTTGCTAATCTCCAAAGGCAACTACAGAATGACTTTGGAATGGCTTCGGAGGGACTTCGGAGTTTTGATTTTGGGGCACCCCCCATGGGTGCCCCCTCCCCTGAGCCTCCTCTAGACCCCATTGCCGGATTGTAGTGGAAACAGTCTCCCTATAATCCAGATTTTATGACTGAAGACCCAATTGTAGACCCCTTTAATGGGGTCTACAGGAAATTTGGATTTTAGGTCCTGAAGGACCCATATGATCTGGATTTCCTGAGCTGTGGTAGTAACAGATGTGTTCCTAATGGGGTCTGTGGTGGAAATGGGGTCATCTGGCTCCCAGCCAAATGGGTCCTTAATGGGTACTAAAATGGATACTTTCTGCCAGTGGAAAAACACCCCATAAGATGCCCAAATGGTTTAGGGGCTTATATGACAAGCATAAAACCTTTAATATAGCCTAGCAGCTAATTAGCAGCCATTACATTCACTTAAACAGAAGTGTAATGTGTGCATGAACAGAGACGTTTTCGCACGGGGGTGAACGGGACGCGTGGGAGACAGCTGCGGACACGGCATCCGCATTGCCCGAGCGCGGCTTGCGCTCCGACGTGTCCGCAGCTGTCTTTCTCGCGTTCGAAATGTAGAGCACTTTAAAGTGCTCTACATGCATTCGAACGCGGACGAGCCGCCCGCAGGCGTTCGGGAGGAGAAGCTTTCGCGCCTGCTTCTGTCTCCCGAACAGCTGCGGGCTCGCCTCCGACGCCGGCGCGGCTTCGACAATCAGCTGTTTGACAATCAGCTGATTGTCGATCTGCCTCCGCGGCTGTCTCCGCGCCCCTGGCCGGCCTTTGCCAGCTAAGACAGCTCCCGGCGCTTTGAGCATTCGCACACAGACGCTCCGGAACGCGTTTACACGCGTTCTGGCGCGTCTGTGTGTGAAAGGGGAAAGCGCCGGGAGCTGTCTTAAGCTTCCCGTCCTACTCCCGTTCCAAATGGAACGGGAGTAATGCGAAAACGTCTCTGGTTCCTGCATTTTGCACTAGTTGCAGCTTCTGGAACAGCTACAGTGAATTACAAGAATATAAATGTAAAATTACCAATACAGGAACAAAAGCCATCAGGCTATCTTTTTCAAAGAAGGGGCTCAACTGATACACCAGCCAAAGCTGGCAGTATGTATTTCAAGCCACAGAAGTCATATGAGCCTCTAGTGGTAATGCTGATTCCAGAAGTTCCTGAAGCTATCTACCCATAGTCTCCATCTTACCTTGGCCTTTGGTTTTCAAACACCATTACTGTTTTAATATATGAGAAGGCCCTCTTCCAGGTGCCCAGCCCTTTTGCTGCTGAGAGTGGTGGGACAACCAGGAGGGCCTCCTTTCCAGATCTTAAGGTGTGGGCATGTTGATATGGGAGTAGATATTCCTTTAGATACTTGGGGCCCAACTCATTTAGGGCCTTATAAGTAAGTGTTAGCACCTTGAATTGAGCTTGGTAGTGAACTGGCAGCCAGTGCTACTCTTTTAAACCCAGCATGGTGTTCGTCCAGGCAGCTATCCCAGTCAGCAATCTAGCTGCTACATTCCACACCAGCTTCAGCTTCTGAACCATCTTCAAGGGCAGCCCCATGTAGAGCTCATTATAACAGTCTAATCTGAAGGTTACCAGAGCATGGATAACTGTGGCTGAGTCATCTCTGTCCAGAAAAGGTTTCAACTGGCACACAAGCCGGAGTTGGGAATAGGCACTCTTGGCCACTGCCTCCACCTGAGCTTCAAGCGTCAGCCCAGAGTCCAAGAGCACCCCAAATTTCACAACTGTCCCTCCCAGGGCATTACAACCCCATCAAGGACAGAGTGCCTCCCGACTACACAGACCTGAGACCCTGTGACACACAGCACCTCTGTCTTGTCTGAATTCAGCTTCAGTTTATTGCCCTCCATCCAGCCCATTAACTCCTCCAGACACCTGTCAAGCAGTTCAACTACCTCTCCTGATTCAGAGGGCACAGAGAGATAGATCTGGGTATCATCTGCATATTGATGACACCTCACTCCAAATCTCCCAATGACCACTCCCAGGAGCTTCATATAGATATTAAAAAGCATGGGAGTTAAGATCAGCCCCTGAGGAACCATGCACATGAGTTATATTAATAAAGCTACTCTACCTAGTATGGTTTCAGAGAAGAAAAGAGTGCAAACCACATTGTAATTTGAGACCCCCTACCTATGTTCATCTGTGGGCTTTCTTTGTAGTGGCTTCAGTTTTTTGGAACAGACTTTCAATAGAATTAAGCCAGATTCCCATATGTATCTTCAGGAAAGAGTTGGAGGCCTGTCTTGCTCTTCCCAGTTTGGTCTTGTGGTTAGAGTGTTGGACTCATATCTTGTAGTCACTGGGTTTAATTCTGCACTCCCCCATGAAACCAGCTGGATGACCTTGGGCTAGTCCCAATTCTTTTTCTGAACTCTCACAGCCCCACCCATTTCACAGGGTATCTTTGTCAGCTGCTTTGAGTCTCCTTAAATGAGTGAGAAAAACAGGGTATAAAAGCTAACTCTTCTTCTTCTTCCCTCACTGCCCTTAGGCCCCCACTGAAAATGGGTGCTTATATAAACGAGTTGGAATGCCACATTTGGAATGCTACACAGATTCAGTTGTCCTGGGAGAGACCCAATGCTATCAAGGAACTCTCGCCTCTGTGGGGCAACCTCCACATCCTTAAAAGAGGAGGCATAACTAATCATAACTAGTAAAAACTCACAGGTCACAGTAGTTTATTCTGTGATATTTGGAAGGTCAAAATTTATTAATTCAGGCACTTTCACTAATGCCTTTCAGTTAATAGACAAAACACATGTGTTCTCCTTTGTCTTTGCTCGATGAGATGATCTTCCTATTTAGTGCTGCTTCAGAATACTGTTTTGATGTGCTTCATTGCTTCACTGCTTTTATTATATGCTTTTGATATAATCTGTATTCTATGGGTACTCTGGGGAACATTGGGTAGGCAGTATCAATAATAAACTTAATATGAATCCATTCAGAGTATTTTAATAAAAAGTCCTTCCAGTTTTCTCTTAAGAACCTACTTAAGAACACACCCAATTTCATAAGGTGCTATTAATGGGCTCTGCTTAGATAAGTGGAAAGGATGTCACAGGCTTAAACTTGATGTGGATCCTACAATCATGCCCAGGCAGCACCAGAGATTACACAATTAAGGTTAGGCATAACCGCAAAATCACTCTCTGTCATCTTGTATGAACGTAACTTTAAAAAATCATCCTTATAATTTTCAAGCAGATAATAAACTAATTCTGGACTTAGCTTTGGTCTTTTATTAAACTTGAGTCATTAAAATATCTCAACCTCAGAAGACCTAGTTAACATCACACTGTGCTTCGATTTTGCAACATTTAAGGAACAGCTTGGAAGTGATTGTGAAAAATACTCCACATAAATAGCAATTCATCAGCAACAGCCATTAATATCTATTTTTTCTTGTGAAATGAAATGTTTCAGCCCTGACTGCACATTTTCCTTCTTACAGCTGCACAAACTATCTGGTGTTTTAATCCTATTCCAGCCCTGACTCTCCTGCTTCATTCATCACAGCAAGCCAATCCATTCCTCCCTTTCTACAGTAAATTTTTGGAAATATTTTCTAGTGTTTCAAGCTGAGATGCATCCCGATGTTTTCCTTCTGAAGACTCATATCAGTATCCCTCCTGAGAGCTCAGTTAAGAGCTTTGCCTTATATAAATATTTGACTACATAAAAGTTTACAAGCAAAAACACACTGTAATGGGACTTCTGACTTGCTATGGAGTCAGAACAAACAAACAATCTTGTCAGATTAGCAGAACACACGTATTTGGAGTTGTGTGGATATTAGTCTCTCTTTAACATGCTTATGGAGAATTCAATCAACATATTTAGTTTGGCTGCACATGCATAATTCTCATAGTCCACCTGGATTTGTCTTGCTGGTCCCCTCTTCTGCCAGTGTCCCAAACGGTATATACAATGTATCCATATCTGGTTCACATATATGAAAGCTCCTTTGTCAAGCCCACACCAACAGATCAAACATCTCAGAATTACCAATCTATGCATCTTCTTGTAATCTAAAGAAACTCAAACTGTGTCCTACCAATTGTGACAAAAACCACAGCTCTCATGACACACATACAAACAGAAGTTTCAAGCCTGGGCAGCAATCCACTGTAACAAAGGAAATGTTCTACCTGGTCTAGCCAGTAGACCTTTAGACCTGTAGGCTGTTCTCACAATAACAACCAGCTGCATATGACAGTCCACAAGCAAGGCTTAAGAACACACATGATGCTGCTCACTATCTTCCTGCAGCTGATCCTTAGAGGTATCTACGATAAAAGAAATTGTGTAGCCATCAGAACAAGTAGCATGAATTGGTCCTTTATGAAGCCTTCCAAGTCAGTAGATAACACTACATCTTGTAGTAGTGAACAGTCTGCCTTGGAAAATGAGAAAATGAGTTCTGGCTCAGAGATATGTTCAGTTCTCTGCCATCAGATGTAATAATTCGTTTATTTGTCTGCACTTTATTTCTGCCCTTTTAGTACAGTCCTGGATCCCTCACTGTCCAAGAGACCAATGGCTTTCTTAGCTGGTCTTCCATTTAAAATATATTTAAATATGTTCTTAAGAGGGAGAAAAGTCATTGGTCTTAACAAATTTAGCAATATGTTTCTTAATTTTCTTTTTGTATTTTCATGTTTGTCTGCATTTCTCTTTCCTCTTCTGGACAAGCCTTCAACATTCTAAAGGACACTTTCTTACCTTTCTAAGCCTTTTTGAAACTGTTGGCTATCTTAAGCTTTCTTTATTCTTTTCAATGTTTGAAACTGTTTGCTCTGTCAAATTTCATTTCCAATTTTCCTCTTACTTGTCTTTTTAATTGAGAACATCCTTCTTTTGAAGTGGAATATGACTCTATCTAACTCACTTTGCAATTTTCTACTTAAACAAATGACAAACTTTAAAGCAATATGGCTACTGTTTCCAGCTGGTTCAACTATTTGTTTGTTTGTTTAGAAAATTCATAACCCGCCCTTCACCAAATGGTCCTAGGATGGGTTACAATAAAATTAAAACATATCAAATAGTAAAGCATAATTAAAAATATCACCCCTTACTACCAGGAAGACTAGAAGATTGAGAATCTTGCTGCTGTATACAGTGAAGCATCTACTCTTGGTTCTGTAAGGCAAAGTCCTCTACCCTTACTGGCCTCTTGTTCTCTTCCCAGTCTATTCTTACCACCTCTTCCTTTGATGACCTCAAAAAGGCTGAGATTTCAGCCTGATTGCCTTCTCTTGCAGTACAGTGGCTATACATCCTTCTAAAGGAAATTCCTGCAAGACAGGTATCAGGCAAGAGGGGGTCCCTGCAATGTATAAATGTGTTTAACAGGAGCTCATTGAGCCCAAACCACTCAAAAAGGGTGAGGAATTAATGAAATTCCTTTTCTAAAATCTGCAGGGTAGGAGGGAAAGAGCAGGTGAGCAAAGAAAGCAACAGCAGGGTAAAGTCAAATGACTTCCAAGGCCTCCCAATCTCCAAAAGTGAGAAGATTAGCAACAGCTAGAAAGCTTTGCAAAGGTTGGACAGGAAATGGTGCAGGCCAAAGCAGTGTTTTCTATTTCTGCCATACCCTAATGGTACAGTAACACTGTGCCAAATTTGATCCACTGAGATAAAATCCAGCAAAGCCCCAACCTGTACTTTTTGGTGATGCACATTTTCTTGCCTAAAATGCAGTGGATGTGCTTTATATGCCCAATGTAAAGGCTCCCTTAAAGCAGCACACTGACTCCCTGGCAAAGCAAAACACTTGGAGTTTATTGTTATAGAAAAATAAAATAAAGAAGCAAGCTTGAAGTTTGGCTTAAAAATCTTTAGGTTGCCTGAAAAGAAAAACTTTGCTAAATTCCCCCCCCCTTTCAGTCAGTTGCTTCCACGAAAGCAAACAGCCCCTATTAAACTCTGTGTGTAAGCCTAACAGTCCACAGCTCCTTTTCTTGGGCCTTTCCCTCTCAGCTCCGAGGTTAGGCAGCGTCCAAACAAAAACACCCTGGCAGCAGCTGGTTCTGTCCTGCGCTAGTTCTCCTTCCCTCTGGCACTGAGAGAAAAGGCCTACGCAGCACCTTGGAGCAATGCTCCAAGATCCCCCTCTAACTCCGACAAGACATGAGCAAGAGAGACCCCAAGCTGCTTCGTCTGCCTGCTTTTGTAGTCTGTGATCCAGCAGCTCTGATTGGTCCATTTTTGGTGGGCTGGCATAGCTTCTGATGGTGCTCTGCCCCTCCTGTCAATCATGGAGCTCTGAAAGCCCACCAAGCCGCTGTTCAGCTGTCTAGCTTCTGGCATGAATGCCACACACAGCAACTCTAAGGCAAAGATATAACAAGATGGAATACAAATGTCTGCCACATTGGTAAAAGACTCCAGCTTTGAGACATTCAGCTGTAGTTGAAAAGTACAGCCAGTTTCCTGAAGATAGTAACTGGGATATGAATCCAGCCTCTGTATTGCTTTCATACTGATGGACCATTATGGTGTCCCAGTAAAATCAAATCTGATGCATCTTGCCACTGTATCTATCACTATAAGCAAACATGGCATTTTCAACATGAGCAATGTTTCTGACCAGTAGCTAATTTTAACTTGAGCAATGCAAGCGCTGCTAAAATAATGTTGAAGGGGTGGGGGATCTCAAAATTCAGCTGCATCATGCCCACCTATCTTGTGTAGATCTCTGTGGAATATATTACCACCTTGCTACAACAAGCAATAGTTTCATCTGGAATGCCATGATGGAAAAGAGGCAGATGTTAATATAGGTCACAAAAATAACACTGCTACAAATATTGAAAGAAAAAAAGAAAGAAAGAATAAAACTTAATTCAGTGAAGACAGAGACTATATTCAGATATAACAAAAGGAGCACTTCTGAGAGACGCTGTGTGGCCTTCCACCTCCTCTAGCACTGGATGTCTAGGAGAGGGGGGAAAGGTAGACTGGTGTGTGAACAATCGCACCTCAGAGCCTTCTCTGATGTGCTTCAGAGATGCTTTTTTTTTCTGATCACAACCAGAGTTATGGTGGTTCAGCATTGATACAAGAAAAAAAGAGGAAGGAAATAGAAAACAGAGTGTCATGGTAACACCATGTTTCCTACACATGCCACATTCAACTAAATAGGCAGACGTTGGTATGTCTTGCTTCAGCATCCATTTTCAAATGCAAGGGAGCAGCTGCTGTCTATGGATGAGAACCATGAAGTAGCTAGGGGAGAGGCAAATTTCTGACTAGAAGCTTCCCTTTAGTTTTCCTAAGCTGACATTTGTTCTGCAGGAGATCTCTAAAACACATTTGTGGGTGATTAACAGTGAGGCTTCAAGTCAGAGAAAACCATTGTTCTCCCGATGGCCTTGCCAAAGTGCTCTAGAGGCCCCGATTCCTGGGAAAAACAGTATGGAAGACATTGAATCTATATGCATGAAATGTTGGCAACAGATTTCCCTGTCCATTAGCAGAATATTACCATGTAAGCCACAGTGCCTTAGTGTCTAATTTCCAGAAATAGCAATCCTCTCCTTATAATTGTTATAACAGTTCTAGAAATAAGTATTGCAACGAAAGCATTATAACTAATGATTGGGTTTGCATAGCAGCTGCTCATTCTTTGTCAACAGTATGTACTTGACTTAGATTTATTGACATAATTTGCTAATCTGCTAATTTGCTCTGTAAGATCCTGCCAAGGCTGTCTTCCCACTAGTGAGAGTCAGGAAGCCCACTGGTTTGAGGTACAAGGCTCTGCAGGATGCCAAAAGTCTGAGCTGGCTGAGCAGAGGCAGCAGCTGAAGTGGCTACTATGAAGGCAGTGCTATTGCCCCAAACTTGGCAGGCATTCTGAGACAGCAAATAAGGGGATAGTAGAATGCCCACATTGACCTGTGCTGTGTTTCCACTAGCCTCACTTCAGTCTCCTCCAAGCATAATGACTCTGACTCTGCCTCCAGGTGTGAGGCCCCCATTGCCCTGGATTCACCTCAGTGAAACCTACTGTGGCAGGATCAAGCCCAGATTGGTGTTGATGGGACTTTGTGGACATCTTGGGATGTTAGGGTCTGCAGAGACAGAGCTCAAGCCAACTGTGGTGGCAAGGAGCATGTAGGACAATGAGGAGAAGAACTAGGATGAGGTGCTGACCTGGAATGAGGCACCACACTGTGCAGCCCAGATGAAGAAGCGAAGACATGGGGTGGGAGAACACACTTCACTTTGACACAGCTTGGATGGCTGTGGGTAGCTAGCTAGGAAGATTAGATAGATTAGGTAGGTAGGTAGATTGAACTTCCAGATTCTAAGCAGGATAGTTTTTGCCAAACTGATTTCTTACACATTGTGCCATGAAATATCCATTACAATGCAGGAGGTATTGTTGAATTATTTTTAAAAAAGATATTCTGTTGAAAGTCAGCCAAAATGAAAACAAATATGAGAAAGTCAGCAAGTCTGCATAGAAAGCATGCAAAAGATTAAAGTAACAAAGTTTTAACTGGCCTCTCTTGCTGCAGCTGAACAATTTGTTCTATCCAGAATATTTCTCTGTGAAAGCCCAACTCGTATTATGAGCAACAGAACACCCACAGAGCAAGTAATAAGTGTGCCTGAAATCAATCAAAAGCAATTATTTTACTGCAACTATATTTTCTACTATATTTTCAGAAAATTACAGCATTTTATTAGATACGTTACTGATACAAAATTGTTTTACCCAGCACACTAGTCACAAGCACAAAATCTGGTATGTCGGTTGTTTTCTCTATGATTTTTATTGCTTTATTAGATTGCTACTTTTCATCTAGGTGAGAAGTAAGCTGGGAGTAAAAACTCAGTGATGTGTTCCAAAAGACTCCACACTGCCAGGGATTTTATAATATTATTCCTGGAGTTACAATATAACTTCAATTTCATATATAACTTTGATGAATGAAAAAACTACTAATAGTCATAATACAGCAGAAGATGTCACATGATCATTACAAGTGGCAAGTGCAAACAGATTGGTGGCTTCAGCCCTTCCACTAGGTGTACAGCTGATCGCACCACCTCAGTATCAATGTGCTGGTAGTAAAGCCCACATTTGTATAGTATGATATGTAGCTTTTCACATGATAAGATGTGATGCCCATGTCTGTTTTTAAACATATTTATTGTAAATTATTTGTGTTGTATTCAAATGTATTTATTGATGTAGGGCTTTTAATTAGAAGTATTAGGAACAGATAAGCCGTGGGCTGGAACTCCCTGATTAGCATACTAAGGGGGGAGAAATGTCCACAGGTACAGCCATTCAGGTGTTGACTCGTGCCAGGCGAAAGGGATAAAAAGCAGTTCCAAAGAAAAAAAGCTGTTTTGTGCTTGGGTTTTCTCAAGAAGTGAGGTCTGTGTGAAACCATTCTGTACCTGAGGAAATATTACTCTCACAGTTCCAGAATTCTTAGGCTAGGATGAGCCAGGGAAAGAATTCTTAAGCAGCCTAGGTGATTAGGTTGATAAAGCTGTGTGTTGTATGAAACAAATTCACTTATTTGAACTTGATTGTTCATACCAGCCTTGTTCTCTTATTTATTTATTTGTTGGTTTGTTGGTTTATTCTAACTAAAGCAACTGTTGTGAAAACAACTATTATTCTTCATGATTTCAAGAAGAACACTTACCTGCAGTATTTATTATTAAGCTTTGAGGTTCACCGGGGTAAAGGGAACCTGTCACTTTAAGAACAGCGAAAGAGAGAGAGAAAGCGAGAGAGTGGGTGCCGTGTGTGGTGTTAGAGATGCTTTCCGCTTGTGTCTTTAAACGGAAGGCAGGAGAAGTGGTGTGCTATTTGGCGCAAGGCCAGAGAAAGGATTGGCTAGTGCTGAGGATTTCAAATGATTGTCAGACCCAGAGAGGCTGGAGGGTGCGCCACATAAGGGTATAGGGCAGGATAAAAATGTAATCAAATAAATAACAGTAGACTATTCTTTGCAATTTTGTGTTTGATTCTGAAAACTTCAGCCTTTTTGTAAGACAGAGGAGGATCTACCATTAGGCACATTATGGTGTTGAATGTATGCTTTTCAAAATGAACTGACCTCACAACGTAGTCTTCCTGTCCACCCAGAGCCTGAGCACTTCCAATATTGCACCCACATTACCCATTGAGAGAGATCATGGTCTAGACACCTCAGATATGACTTTCACCTACATGCTCTCTAGCAATAGACCTGCCTCGAGAAAACAAACTAGGAGGAGCTATTACACAAGGATGGCATGAACCCTAAAACCATTGTTCCACTTCTACATTTTCTCCCTCCTAATAAGACTCAGGTGCCACATTTCACATCCTCACAAGGAAGCAAGGATACAACAGAGAGCACACCAAGTTCCCAATCAAAGCCAACCCTGGGCTGGCATTCCTGCCCATAGAAACAGCATGAGAGGAATTTCCATTCAACCTCCTGGCTACATGAATCTCTGAATACATTTGCAAGTGAGAAAACATATTTGGAGTTCAGTATCCCATTCCTTATTTGAAGTGTTTTGTCTCTTAAAAGCAGTTGTGGCCCTACCAAGGAGCCAGTGATAATGCTGGTTGAGAGTGATTTGGGTTTAGGGTGGGAGTATGTGGAAAGGGTAAGAGTTGCTTCGGCACCTACAGTGGTAACAATTGTGGGATATGGTCCCTACCCAATTGCCTATACCCCAATAGTAGTACAGCAGATAGTGCTTGGACAGATGTTTTCAGATGAGGCTACCTACAGTAGGATCCTGTCAGGGAAAAACTCAATTATCAATACTATAAGATATCTATAATTATGGTTTAAGTATAATCATTTAGCCTTATAACCTTTGCCTTTATAACTAAGCACATAGTTGGCTATGATTTAGACAGTCAGCAATAATGCTGCCAAGCAGAATTACACTTAGCTTGCACAATCATTAAGTGGCGCACAGGAAGCAGTCATTGTGGCTAGGCCGCTGGGGAAAAAGGAACCACTTTTTGCTGTTTGTGCTGTCTTATGTTATTTTTGAGATACAGCTGTAATGATATTTCAACATTATAACACATTTTGCCTACTTTTATGAACTCTTGATGTACTCTTGTGGTTAGGAGGGGGGCTGTTATGCTTGGATATATAGACACCGCTTATCTCTTGTATTCTTAAGGAGTGCCCTAGACTCCTTCCTTGACTAGTCATGTAAGCGCTTAAATAAATCTGATAAAAGGAAGTAAAGTGTCAGATTCTGATTTAACAGTCCTAACAGGCAAGGCTGGCAGGAGGAAGAGTTAGAACCATGCCAGTAATGCTGAGGACCCCTAGCAGGTACTAAGTTTCAGTTCAGCTACATCTTTGTTTGTCATGGCCTGTTTGACTTGAATGAAAAAACCAGTTCCCCGAAAGTGCCAATCAAGACAAAAGTGAGCAATGCCAGATCTCAGACCATGCCTGAGCTCCTTTCCTAAAGTGGGAGATATTAGCATGCAGCCACCGTCCCATCCTTGCACCAGCCAAGGTAAGTCTTTTGCTCTTCTCGGTCACACAAAACTAGAACCAGAGGGCACTCTATGAAGCTACCAGAAGAGGTGATGATAGCAACTAGCCTAAACAGCTTTAAGAAAGGATTAGATAAATTCATGGAGGACAGATGTATCAATGGTTACTATAATGGATGCCTAAGTACTAACTCTGGGTTGGAGAGACAAGCATGATGTCTCTTAAGGCTATTTGTGGAATTGAAAGGAAGTGAGATGCCCAAAGCAATGGGTAGGCCACTGTGTAAGACAGGATGCTGGACTAGGTGGACTGTAGCCTGATCCAGCAGTGGTCCTCTTATATTCTTATCTTCTTAAGAAAGAATATGAATAAGAAAATAAGTGGAGATAGGAAGGATGCCTCTAAAGATTATTGCAAGGATTTGAGAGCAGGTGAAAGTTTTGCCTTTGTCTTCTGCTTGAGATGACCAGAAGCAATTTGTGAGCAACTGTGTGAGACAGGACACTGGACTAAATGGGGTGTGGCCTGATCTAGCAGGGCTCCTCTTATGTTGAGAAAGAGACTGGTATTGAACCAGCAGCCCTTTGCTTTCCAGGCTGCTTGCATTACCAGTGAGCCCCTCCCTAGGCTTGTTTAGACAGATTTAAAATGTCCGCTTAGAAATAACCTAGATGAAATTCCTCTGGGTAACACAAGAAGTAATTAAATTACTGGGAATACTCTGTATCAGTTATCGTCTATCCAACTTTAGTTAACAACATTTTTAAAAAGAAAGAAAAACATCTTGGGAATTTCAAAGCCAATTTCTGCTTTGCTCATTTTGAAAAATAATTTTCATTTTCTGACTGACTTTACATGCTGTGAAAAAAGACAGGTTTCCAGTGTTTCCTAACCACGCGTGGAAAGCTCTAAGGACTAAGTGCACTTTTTATTTTTTATTTTTTAATTAAATATACTTGTGCTGGTCTATTTGTGTAAAGCTCCAAGCAAGGAGCAAAAAGCTCTTCCAGGCTACATTTGAAACTCAAATCCCTTTTCATCTCATAGCCTTAAATTAGGATGAAAGGGAAAAAGTATTTACCTTTCCCACTACCTGAAATGGCCAAAAGGCCATTTACCCTTTGTGCCATGTTTTTATTCCAAAGGGAATGACATTTTTATGCCTTCATAACTTCAAAGAGCTTGGAATATATGAAATCTTGCATGCTACCTTTAAGTAAGAAAAGCTAGAAAACAAATGTTAAATTTTATATGGTTTTCTTTAGGCTTATGGTTTATAATATGTATTTGAAATATGCTGCGGATACCCTGTGGTTTTACCAAGCATTATACAGTCTCATTTACTTCCCTGTAATGCAGTGAGAGATTAGGGAATTGCTATTTATTGGAATCTCCACTAAGTTTAAAATGGGGGTAGATAGTTTTACAAAGGATGAGGTACCAGCAGTAATAGTACCATCAGAAGCAGCTCTAATGAAGGGTGAAGGAAGCAGCTCTTGGTCTCATACTTTGTTCATGATCTTCCCTTAATCTCACTATGTACCTTCAGAAGATATACAGCACACAGTAGGGGTGTGCACAAATATTAAAAGATATTTGAAATTCGATTGAATTTGTCCAGATTTTGACATTCGAATTCAAATTGAATGGCCATAAATTTGAATTTAAAAATTTGAACAAATTTTGAATTTTAGATCTATTTGTTTGACTTCTTCAGACAGCCGCATGTGTACAGGTTCATACGTGATGCGGACTTGCACATACACCACTTTCCTCCATCTGTACACATTTGTACGGATCTGTATGGGATGAAAACGGGTTGCATGCAAGATAACTATGGGATGCATACAGACACGTACAGATGTGTACAGATGCGTATGGGATGCATAACAATGCATACAGGCACATACAAATGCTGTCAACAATCGTTAAGTGCAAATTCAAATAGAAAATTCAAATGAATAGATTCAAATTTGCTTAATTTGAATTGAATTTGGTTAAATTTGAATTTTAAAGATTTGAATCTAATTGAATTTTCAGATATTCTATTTGAATTGAATTGAATCTCAAAAATTGTATTCATGCCCACCCCTAGCACACAGAGAGGGATCTGCCAGACTTGCTGAAGAGAGACCTCCAACCTGCTTTTTTGTCCCCGGCTTCTGCTGTAGCTGCTCCATCTGGATCCTGTTCTCACTCCTGAAGAGGAAAGCTTTACCCTGTAAGTGCTTGCGGAACTGGCACTTGGCTGACTCCTAGCCACAGGCCAGAGAAAGGCAACATCTTGCATCAGCTGCCTTTTGCATCAGTCCCTGGTCAGACATAAAAACCTGTCACCCTCTGGACCCTGAAGCACCTTCAGCACACAGGTAGGAATCCTCACAGGTTTACCAGCAAGAGACCAACAGCTAGCCTTCTGTTCTCTTGCCTTCTGTTGGTGTTCCATCTGGATTCCGCTTTCACCTGTAACATGCTGCTTCTCATTCACATGGTTTGCAGAGAACAAACAACTATCTCTACACTTTCCATGTTTTTTAAAATATTTCTTTGTATTATATCATTACTAATATCTTATGTATGATGCCTATTCTAAGTTTAATGTATTCTCTGTTTGTTTTACTTGGAATGAGGATATACAAATAAATGAAATGAACCTGGACTAGTTGTTTTCAAGACTTGTCTGACTTCTGATTGAGGCTGCATTCGGATTAGGTTTAAAGCCTGGGATTATCTTGGCATTATGTTGGAATCGCCACACATGTCAATGGAAATCATAACATAGCCTCAGAACAATGCAGTGATGTCCTGCAATAATGTTATTGCAGGAGAATCAACTCCCAGCCTAGATTTTGCCAGGAATAGCCACTGTGCATGTGCAGTGCCAAACCAGAACCAAACCAGTTCTGTGCATGTGTGTGGGGTAGCAGTTGGTCTCTTCTAGGTATTTATTATCCAGATGTATATGTTGCAACATTGTTGTGCCTTTTGGATGCCTCTAACTTTGTGGGGTTCTCTTTCCTGTAGATGGAGCTGGGAGCTGATTTCACTTCTCATGCCTCTACCCAAAACACTTGCCAATGGGGTTAAGTAAAATTGGGGGAGGCAAATGGGACTGAGATGGCTGCCGTGGAGAGGGTATGAAAGGCATTTCTTCTGCCACTTCAGGACACTCCACTTCCTGACAGATGTTCCTCACCTTCCCTTTCATTCCCCCCCCCCTTTCCCCCTTCCCCTCAGAGCACTTTCTCTTCCAGGTAAGGTCTGAGTTTCACTTCCTGAACAGGATGCAGTAGAAACCATTTTACACAATACCATAAGAACATACAAGTGAAGTCCAGCATCATGTCTCACACAGTGGCCCAGCAATTGCTTTTGAACTTTCTCAAGCAAAAAACAAAGACAAATCCTTCATCTGCCCTTGACTCACTGAAAATTGCCTTTAGAGCATCCTGTCTGTCTCTCCAACTTGGAAGTTTATCTAGGCATTAATTCTAGCTGTCCTCTATGGATTAAGGGAAGTTCTGCTAGGTCAGGCCACAGTCCATCTAGTCCAACTTCCTGTCTCAAAGGCCGTGTCTTCACGGCAACCTTATTTCGCTTCCCCTAAACCGAGATAACAGAACCGGATGCAAACGCGAATTTGCCTGTTCCCATTACTTTCAGCTTAATTGCGTTCAATCTGGATTCTGAGGATGTATGTGACTCAAGGGGGGACTCCAGTGGCTACCTTTTCAAAGCCGCTTTTCGGGGCTGCCCTGTCCTTTTCCTCCTGGCGTGAACGTACCACCCATAACAGACCCCTTCACGGAGCCTAGCTGGGTGGCTGCCTTGCCTAGATGGAGGAAAAACGGCACCAGGCAGGCAGCGATTCTTTTCCCTCCTCTCCCGATTGCTCAGGATGTGCAGCAGCGGCGGCAAGTCAAGCCCCTTTCTAAACATTCACAATTCTCTCCAAACGGCAGTTGCTTTTGTTTCTTTCCCCTTTTTAGAAGGTCAGCACTTTCAATAGCAAGATGGTTATCAGGTGTGAATTGCTTGTTTGCTACAGTGGATTGCTTGGATTGCTATTCGGGCTGCTGCTGCTTTTACAGCTTGCTTTGGAAGCAAGCTATTGGGGGAGGGAAACTCTCATCCCTTAACACCGAAGGGTTCCCACAGTAAAAAATGTAAAACGTTTCAAGCGCACGAACCAGAGTGAGACCTGTAGAAATCAGGATTGAGATTCATCACGCTTTGGGGTGGTTTAACATGGTGAAATCGTGTTAAGCCAAACTGCCGTCTGGACTCCGAGGATTCAAAACATTTTGAATTTGAGATAAGGTTGTCGTGAAGACACGGCAAAGTGTTTTAACACTTAACCACAGTGGGATAGTACCGTCATAATTTTGTCAATACCTGATCTAAATTTTGTATCCTGAAATAAGTTGTCCATTATTTGGAAAATCTCAGGGGCCAGTGAGACACCAAATGGTAAATGAATATATTGAAACAAACACTTTTGGGTATTGATGATTAAATATGTTTAGTGCTAGCATATAGAGTTTATCTGGAAGCAGGCATCACACAAATCAATTTCTGTAAATATTCTCTCATTCCCCAGCTAACTTGGCATACAAATCTTCAATTGGATATCATATAATTCACTATGATCTTGCAGTTTCCACAAATCCATTTGCTTTCAATACTTGAACAATGAGTGTATAGTGTCTAAATACTAGCTTCAATGGCAACCTTCACCTGATCCAACATTTGATGTAACTTGTTTCATTAGTCATAGGTAGGGATGTAACATTCAAAATTTGGCTGAATTCGTCCGAATTCCAACATTAAAAGATAAAAGTTTCACTTTGGAGTCCACAGGACTATTAGTAGAGATCTGCAAATTTGGTTCATGTTCATACAGTCTGAATCAAATCAAACCAAATGGTCTGACTCAGTTCAAATCTTTTTTTTAAATGAGATTTTTGTTGTTCATTAATAGAAACATACAGGGATAATGTTGCATCACTTGAAGCTCAGGTGGAGACCGTGGCCAGGAGTGCCCACTCCCAACTATGGGTGGTGTATCAATTTAAGCCCTTTCTGGAACCAAACCCAATGAGGTCCAGTTTTATTCAATCAAACCTGAGAACTTCTGTTCATGCATAAATGTTAGTAGTCATCTCTTGGAGGCTTCCCAATTCTGCTTTAAATAATTTCTGTTTAGCTAAGATTTCTTCCGGCCCTTATGCTATCATATAATTGGAGAGAATCCAAATTTAAATGTTCATATCCAATTCCAGTCCATTAACTAGAGTCCTGACCCCTTAGCCATTAACAATGGCAGTATACAAGTTTGTAAATTACATTGTATTATCACAGGAATAGTGTGCCCTGAATACATACATAACATCACTGCAGTTGGATCTATGTGTGGTTTCCCCTTTATGGCCACATATTCTGAAATGTTGTTTACTAAAAAAAGAATGTGAAGCACAAATACCCACTTACATAGTAAAATGATGCCCACCGACAAGACTTCCATCTGCTATAGGCCTACACAGAATATATGAGTGAACCAAAAGTCCCTGAAAAGAACAGATCCAAAGTGTACAGAAAGGGCAACAAAAGGATCTATTTATAAGTCGCTAAAGTTCTGAGGGCCTTTCCGCACTGGGATGATGGAGATAGTCTGGGACACTCCAGCATAGAGTATTCACACCCCACAAACCTGCTTCTGTCCCAGAGCAGCTCCCACTATGCATGGCTGTCCCCAATCTTCAGAAGCTGTGGAACAGCAAAACCTGCTCCACAGCTTCTTTAGGGCTGAGTCCCCAAAAGACTTATTTGCCTCTCTAGTCTCCCTCTACTGTCACTGTATTCAAGCGGACTTTAAAAGTGCCCTGCACTTCCGGAATAAGCGTCCGCATGAGGCTCAGCGAAATGCGCGTTTAAAATGCACCTTCCATTCCCACAGAAGGGCGTTTTCTTTCCCTGCATCTTTTTCTCCCCGCCCCCTCTCTTGTTCAAAGGAAAAATAGCCAGATCTCTGTCCCCCAAAATGGCTTCCTGTGCTGGCAAAGGGAGTGATCGGTCGCTCATTCACTCTCAGCACTTACTTTCACTCTATTCTCTGTTCAAAATGGCTTCCCATGCCGGCAAAGGGAGTGATCACTCGCTCATTCACTCTCAGCACTTTCACTCTGTTCTCTGTTCAAAATGGCTTGGCTGCAGCCATCGTCCACGCGATCGTGTGCTCATTTACTCTTAACACTTTCACAGAAACCCACTTCAAACCTGATAACAATCTTGCCATTCTGAGCAATTCTGACTCTTTCAAAGTTCTGACCTTTACAAAGGAAAGAAAGGAAAGCTGCAGCATTATGGCTGTGTGTGCAGGCAGCAATCCCCACCCCTTTTGCCACGGAGCGTCCCCAAGGTAAATGTTGCGAGGAAAACCCGCGACTTCCAGAAAGAGCACTGAAACTCTTCTTTAAAGGGCACGTATTTTGTCATGGGTTTTCCTGCTTTTGTAGCACTGGAAGCTCTTTAAAAACCCTGGCATGGAGGTGTACAGTGCTCCTAGTATACTCCTGTACACAGTCTTCCATATGAAAGCTGCATGGGGTTGGGGCAGGGCAGCTCTTATGTTCTTATGTACTGTGTTACAACAGTCCAGTGCACCTGGCCATTGTTGCAGTGAGCCAGAGGCCCTGCCATGGGAGCATTCACATTTCAAGACCACAGAGGTAGGTGTGGGCAAATATTGTGATGGACCAGTGCCTGCTATGTCCCACAGACGTTAAGTGTGAAAAGGCCCCAAAATGAAGGGTGTTATGGTTCTGCTGCCCTGCCCAAATTTGCTATTTAAAGTCAAAAGTTCTAAAGGGAAAACCACTCAGTGCAGGTTCAAATGTATTAGTCCTGGCTGGGTAGAGCTGTGAGAACACCTCTGTGGCGACTCAGCCTCGCCCCTCCCTTCTCACCCTCCGCAGAGAGAAAGCGAGCTACCAAATAAATAAATAAATAAACTTAGGCCCTGTCCCCAAGCAATTTAAAAGTCTGCTAAAAATCTTCTTTTGCCTCTGAGTGCCCCCATGCCAGGCTCTTCAACAAGCTTCCAGCACTACAAAAGCAGGAAAACCCGCAACAAAAAAGTGCCCTTTAAAGAAGAGTTTCAGTGCTTTTTTTGGAAGTCATGGGTTTTCCTCGCAGCATTTACCTTGGGGATGTTCCGTGGCAAAAGGGGCAGGGATTGCCACCTGCACACACAGCAGTAACACATTCACACATCTCCCAGAACTGCAGCAGCTTCCCTTCCCTTTCTAAAGCTCAGAACTTTCAAAGAGCCAGAATAGTGCAGAATTGCAACATTGTTGCAATTGCTATCAGGTGTGAAGTGGCTGGATTATTGCTACAGTGTAACGGCTGCTGTACGGAGTGGATTTTGACAGTCAGAGGGAAAGTGTTGAGAGTGAAGTCTTGAGAGAGATCGCGTGGCTGATGGCTGCAGCTGCTGCCTTTGCCGGGGTGGATTCTGACAGTCAGAGGGAAAGTGTTGAGTGTGAAGTCTTGACAGAGATTGCGTGGTCGATGTCTGCAGCCGCTGCCTTCACTGGGGTGGATTTTGAAGTGCGGAGAGTGAATGAGCAAACGATCACTGCCTTTGCTGGGGTGGGAAGCCATTTCGGGGGGCGGAGATCTGGGAGACAAACAGAGAACCGATGGCTATTTTTCCTTTGGACTTGTCAGGGGTTGTCTTCCTGGTTGTAGCCGCGCAGAGCACAATCCCATTCCCGCTGGCAGCCTATCAACCAGGGAAGGGGCGGGGAGAAAAAGATACGCACAAAGAAAACATGCTTCCATGGGGACGGAAGTTACGTTTAAAATACGCATTTTGCTGAGGCTCATGCGGATGCTTATTCCAGAAGTGCATGGCACTTTTAAAGTCCGCTTGAGGCTTTAAAGCCCCAGGGTTTGGATGACATTTTCCAGGGGTGCGCCCACACTCACAGTAGCTAGGAGCAACAATTCCTTGCCTTTGGGAGCATTAGGGAGTGATGCATCATAGAAACACACGCACACACACAAGCCCCAAGGCTCAAAACCTTCTCTTCCAGATACCGGGGGGAGTGCTGCAAAGGTCCCATGAGCTACATGTGGGCCCTCTTAACTGTGCCAGATAATCAATTAATGAAATAATCAAGGTTCTGGGATAGTGAAGAGGTCCACAGTTAATTGATTGCTGTAAGGAGAGCAGAGGGTAATTAGTTTAGAATGAGGTTGCATGCTTTTTTCACTAAAACAGAGCCTCCCAAATGCCTAGGAGATATTTTTTAGTCTTCTATAGCAGAGACTGCTGTACTTCTCAGAGTTGTAGCTAACCTCTACAGATCTCAGTCCCTTAACTACTGATTTTCTTTTACTTTCTTTAGTCCTGAAAATTGATATTGTATTGCTAAGATCCTACATTTTGTTATTTTTGCCTTGATTGCATTTTTAGCATAGCTCAACAGCAAATTCTCATAATCACCCTAGCAGGGATTTTTAATTTTTCTTTCTTTAATAAAAATATTTTCTTTTTTTAAAAAAATTAAAATCATTTATTTGCACTCTGAACCTGGTCATTTTTCTCTTTCCTTGAGCATTCTTCATCAGTTGTGTGTCTGTGCAACCAAACCCACTGTTAAAAGATCCCAAATGGCAGAACTCAGAGTTCTAATATTTAGAAGGGAGTTCCTGTCCTATTTGGCTCTCTGTGGTGCTTGGTTAGTATGGAAAATCCTAGACAGATGACCCAATTTATGACAGATCCAGCACTCTTTTTTAAAAAAATGAGGACAGCTAGAATGTCTGCTCCAACAGCAAAAACAAGGTGTTAGAAAAAGAACCTTGCCTGTCTGGAACAAAGCAGGGGGGTGCTGCAATATCTGACAATTTATGTAGTGTCTGCTGGATGGCATAGATTCTCCTTGGATATCTCCAACATGACAGAGAGCCACTTCCATACTTAGAGCTGTATCCAAGGTCTTTTTAAAATCTAATGTTGACTCTGCCAACAACCATTTCTGGATTCTTTCATCATTTATGCCACAGACCAGCCTGTCTCACAGCATGGAATTTTAAGGAGCCTCCAAATTTACACTGTTGAGAGAGACAGCAAGTTCAGCTATAAATTGTGTCACCATCATTTCCAACTGTCACAGACATCTATGAAATTTAAACCACTGAGCAACTAGAGGTGGCTTGCCGAGAAATGCTCCAATATTAATGCAACAAGTCTTCAAAAGAAATATAATTTGGCCTTGCTGGAGCACCTAAACTTCTAATCAAACTATAAGTCTTTCTCCACAAATGCAGCAAAACAGGATCATTAGGAAGTAAACAGGGAGAAAGTCTTTTGGCATACTCTATCAATCTAAAAGGAGTCATATCAAATTTATTCCCATGCTTTTTCCTTCATCACAAGTACAATGTATCACATTAAATCAAGGGTTTGGGTCAACTTTTTAATCAACTGCAAGACATTAGAATTCAGCATCCCTCATAGAAGATGCTGTTATGTCCAATAGCCAGATATACATACATAGTATTCCCTACCCAGAGTAACCCCAGCTGAACACGCCCACAATTTCCATACAGAAACTCTGTCTCAAATACTACAATGTTTGTTTCTCCATAACAATAGAGGGAAGCAGCAAACAAAATGGTCCATTTTATCTGCGTTTTTAAAATGATTTACTATCCTAACTCACCATTAACATAAGAAGTCAAATGTTGATTTTGCTTTTCCACTGGAAGAGAAAGACTTGTGGAATTCTATGTCTTTTTTAATCTAATCAGGTCTCACTAAACCCAGTGGACAAACTCCCAGGAAAGTAAGTATAGGATTCCAACAGGTCTCACATATAGTATGTTATAATTAATGTATAAACTCTGCTGGTGAGAAGTATTTATGTCTTTGTCAATTTTATGTTTTTGAGGTCATTTTAAAAAAATCTTTACTTAAAAAAAATCTTTTAACTTACTGCAAAGATCCCCATATGTAGCCCTTGGCTTTATTCATATTATGAGAACTTTTGTTAGTGACAATTAGTCACTCAGTGTGCTCATTGCCAGCTGTTTTTCTGCCTGTTGTGTCTGTTTTTCTAAACTTCAAAGATAACTTTGATTTCCAAATGTATGTTATGAAAGTATTGAAAAACCTTCCTCATCTTAACACACACTGAGGGTCATGAAATGTGGCTTGCAGGAAGATTGAAATGTCCCAAATTTTTGTTGTGTGTTGTGAAGCAAGGACAAAGGTTAAGTCTGAATGCATATTCTTATTTGATATGTGTCTCAGTTTCAGCATAATATCTCCAGCTGCTACCAACAACCTGAAAAGAATGAAGACCCACTGAGGGCTACCACCATGTGAGAGAAGATCAAAATGCTGAAATAAATCTCTCTTACCATTTCAGTTTTCATTCAGTTTCTAAAGGTGCTATCAAATCTTCCCTTGCCCTTTTTCCTTTCCCCCTTTTTTTTTACCTTCTATGAAGAAGTATAGCTAAAGTGGACTACACCACTGACAAACAAAGCAAGATCAGTCCCTCATACTAGGCAAAGACAAAAAAAAAACCCACCAGTGTATAGTAATAAGCAAACACAAAGCCCAGTGGCCAGCCAACTGCTCGAAAAATGCCTCTCAAGAAGAGGGACCTAGCTGGGGAAGAGGAGACTGCAGCATTTAACTGGAGCTGAAGAGGCAGTACAATTTCCAGTTACAAGTCAGGGATTACAACAATCATAACTGTCCCCAAGGAGACTGACTGCTTTGTGTGTGTCACCAAAGCATGTTGACAGAAGTGTGTTTTTTTTTACTTCATTTTACAAAAAACAGAAAATGCAGAAAAAAGTGAAAGACATTTCTTCCTGTTATCAAACTGTTTTGATGGAATATAGATGGTTATATTGTTTGCCCTCGATCTTTAAGATGATAATCTAATGATAAATTTAGACACTGGGTGGATGTTTTTCCACTGTGACTAAAAGTATCCATTAAGTACCCATTAATGAGTACATAATGGCATTTTTGTACCCATTAAGCGGTACTTAATGGGTACTTCTAGTGACAGTGGGAAAACACCCACTATATGCATAAAAGGTCTTCTTAATGGTTTCAGAGTAACTGACAGAATTCTCCTCTAAGGGCTCATCCCCATGGGGCTGCCAATACGTCGAGGCGGATTCAGGGCAGCTTTAATGTGAATCTTAATTTGCATTAAGGAGTCCCCATGGTAATAGAGGACAGGGCAGGTTCAAGCCGAACCTGCCATCCCCATGAAAACCGTGGGGAATCCCTGTATCAGGATGCTGCGGTTTTCTCCATCACTCCCCTTGCCTGAGCACGCAATCACCTAGGTAAGGGCTTGCTGTCAGGTGGGTATAGGGGCTGTCATATGCACAAGTAGTGCTCCCGTAAAATTATTAAAACAGCATGCTCAGGCAAGGGGGGACAGTTGCGATCGCAGCATTAGTGGCGAGGACAGCAAAACCCCACCTGCTAATGCTGCAATTGTAACCCGGGAGTGTCCCCATGCCCCCAGGATAACCCGTTCTTGCCCCCTAATTCAGAGCGAGAACAGTTATAAAGGAGGGTTTTTCTGCTAATTGATTTTTTTGATTTTGTCCCTCATGTGGCCCAAATTAGGGCTTTGCATGGGGACTCTCCTGAGGCAACCTCATGTTCACCTCGCAGTATTTGGAGCATGGGGACGTGCACTTATACTAAACACTGATAATTCCAGGTTTTATATTAGTGGAGTTTACTGAGCTGTGCTAGTAGCAAGAACTTCCCAAGTTTATCCAAATGCAACAGTACCAACTCTTCTGCATAATTTTTTAGTTGTATTTTATAAACAGGAATAGTCAAATCCAGTACTAGTAAAACAGCCAGAAGAATACAACCTCTATTTTACCGTATGGAACCCAAGGGTAAACCCCAGGGACCAGCACCATCTTATGCTTATAATTATACAAGCATACTCCTAGCTAGGGACATGCACCAAAAAAACAAACAAACAAATCTTTTGCCTGTTAAAGCAAAAATCTGTTAATTAATTTCCTTATCAAATCATTTAATCAAAAAACTTTTTGCATTCATTTTTGAACTTTTTTGCAAAAAAAAAGATACTTTTTTTCATTGAAAAAGCCACCAACATAGTGAAACATCTGACCAAATCCTGCAAAAGCTTTCTTTCAGCTGAAGTTTTGGAGAAGCAAAACCCCAAATTTTCATTTCAGTACAAGTGTCTGTGAATATGAAATATTTGATCAAATTTGCAAATGTGAACCAAATTTTGCACACCCCAGTCTCAGCAGAACTCTATCTACAATGTGTCCATTTCTACATGTAAGATCAGAGTAAAAGAATTTGAGCAATTTCTTAATATGAAATTTGCTGAGTAAAACAAAGTTGCCCAAACATCTTTCAGACATACAAGCATGACATTGTACATTGTACTGCTGGCAACAGAATGGGTTAACTGTTCTGTTCTACTTCACATTCAAGTGGAGAACCACATTGTTCCACTGCTTTCTCCATCATTCAGATTTTATAGAAATCTGCTATAAACATTGGACGCAAGCAATTTACATGATTTAATGTTTCTCCATAGCATGGAAACTGGAGCAATTAGACAAAGATTTTAAATGAATTGAAGGAATGGAACACCTGCTGAATTAGGTGCTATCAAGTCAGGCCAACTCATGGTGACTATATCAGCATATGCATGCAGTTTTCCTGACAGATAAAGAGCTGGTTTATTACCTTTTTCTGGGGGTTTGCCAAGTATCAAACCTGGATATGTGCAGATGAGATGCATCCTGTACTCTCAGATCCTCATTCATCTTATCTACATGAATTGGCACTTCAATCACAGACTGAACAGAAGTCACATTCTTATATGAAATGAATTGTATTTTTTTAAATCAGGTATCACAGGACAATCATTGCTGCTGAGCAATCTCTCCACTGATAGGGTTGCTAAATTATGAAACAGCAGGGGCGCGTCTTCATGGCATGTGTTATTTCAGTTTAAAGAATTCGAAATAAAAGAAACGGAACAAAGCTGTCCAGACGACTTGGAAGTTGATCCGGTTCCGATGGCAGCCTTAACGCGGGATCAATACTCGGAGTCCACATGGCAGCATTGTCCTCCTGCCCATTGCCCACACTCTCTCCTGTGATTGGTTTTCCCTGCCAGGATCCCACCCTCCCTTCTCTTTGCGTCATGCTCCGCCGGGAATTCCCTGCCCAGTCCACCCTCCCCCTTCCCAGCAGCAGCAGCAGCAGCAGCAGCAGCATCCATCCATCCATCCATCCACCCATCCATCCATCCATCCATCCATCCATTCATCCAGGCGCTGCGGCGCTGCGGCGCTGCGGCGCTAGCGGCTTCTCCCTGGGGCTCCGCTGCCGCTTTTCCCCCGCTTTGCCGCCACTTTGCCCCGCAGAGGAGGAGAGCCAAGGGGTGGACAAGAGGGCGAAGGGGGCTCCTCGCTTGCTCTTCCCCCCCCGTGGCCGGGAGGGAACTCCGCCCCCCCCACCTCACAGGGACCGAAGCTGGATTAAAACCTTGGCTTGTGGTCACACCTAAGGTTTAATCAAGCTTCACTCCACCTTCAGAGTGAGAGAACACATCAGCAAAGTGACCAGTAGTTTTCTTTCCACATTATCTAGTCTAAAGGTGGATTTTCTGAGTTATTAACCCTGAAAGAAAACCAGCTTGTCAGTTTGCTGGTGTATTCTCTCACTCTGAAAGTGAACTGAAACTGGATTAAACCTTAGGTGTGATCACAGGCAAAGTAGCCTAGAGGGGGCTCAAAGCGGTTGACATTCTGTTTTCACCCTTCAAGGGACTAAGTGGCTGACAAGCCTTCTCACCCTTAAGGGGGCTGAAAGCGACTGTTCCGAACCTTCAAAGGTCTGAAATTGCGCAAAATTGCAACATTGTTTTAAAGGTGTGAAGTGCTTAGATTGATACAGTGTTTCAGCTTTAAGGACTGGAGGTTTATAGTGGGTGTTTGAGGGTGGATTTTTTCAATGAAGGAAACCCTAAACATGACGTGCTTCTAATACGTTCAGCCATTGGTTACAGTGCGATTGGGGGGGCGGGACAGCCTTAACACTGAATCTCATCCTGGAACGATACTGTCCACACAGTTAAAAAGGAAACACGTATCGACGCCCGATCCGGAGTGAGACCTGTTGAGATCAGGATTTATTTCTAATCGGGATAACGTCCTTTAACACGGAAATACCGTGTTAATCCGAAGTGCCGTCTGAACTGCGCAAACTCAAAACGTTTTGAATTCGAGATAACTATGCCATGAAGACGCACCCCAAGAGTGATAGCAATAGTAGTAAGGTAAGTACTTTTTTCCTCATCCTTCCTTCCTCTCCAGTCTGACTTAGAAGAGGAACTGTTAGACCAAATTCATAAGGAGAATAGCTGTATAGCAGTGTGTGTGCTTCACATGCAAAAGACCCCAGGTTCAGTCCCCTATTTCAGTGTAGGACTAGAAAGATCCCTGACTAAGGCCTTAGCTACAAACATGTCATAGTTCAAGCTTCAAAATGAATTCTGAATGAAATTACATGAATTTTGAGTTATGGGGAGAACAAGCTTGGACAGTTAAAGCATATCTAGTGTACTTGCTCTCAGGACAAGAACTCCACCTCCTCCCAATCTTGCCTGAAATTCCATTGAAACTTATTGGTTAGCAGAACCTGTCAATCACTGACAGCTCAAGTGTATTTTCTTGTGAAGAACTGGAAACAGACAAACCTATAATGAATGCATAAATACATTCCTGTAGAGCCCTGCAAACAGAACAATGAAAAAGGTAGGACTAAAGGACTTGTTCAATTTGAATCTCTTTGCAGGTTTCCACAGCACTGGTGGCTTCCTGCTGGCTGGCAAACACCTTGTATTCTTCTTTTTCTTAAGTGAGCAGGAGAGCTGTAGCAGCTGCCTCAGCCCTCTAACTTTTCACTCCAGATTCTCCAACTAAAGGTCTGTGCCCATGTGTGCGCTGTTCAGCTTCTTACAGGCCTCTGAAGGGCCAGAGTAACTACGGCTCCATAAATTATCAGTTCCGGTAACAAGGGAAAAATGTATACAGTGGCATCTCACCTTCCACTGGAATTGTTAAATGCAGTCTCAAAATCTGCAATATGTACGTACCTTAAAAAGAAAAAATGCTAGAAGCAGCAATGTGCTTGGAATGCTGGAAAAAGCATTCTGGAAAAAAGCAGATTCATTTAAAAAATTCTACATGTTTTACATAAAAGCTCATATTTTGATGTGATCTGACCACAGTAGAATCTGATTAAATGCACAGTAAAACTTATGTATAGCTACTCACTCAAACACTGGGCAATAGTTGCCAGTCCATGCTGGAAATACAGAGGTGAATGTAGCAATGTGCAAAACTATGTATAGACCCATTCTTTATGTTCCTATGTGGCTATCATTTCATTTATGGTCCAGTGGGTGAGAAGCAATGACAAAACATGCATTTCCAGAACCTCAGTGTGGCAACTTGGCCCAAAACCTCCCAACTCAGCCTCCGCAGAGCTGCGTAGTAAGGAGCAGCTGCCAAGCACCATGGCCCAACTGCCTGCAATGGGGTGGTGTCAGTATATGAACTGAACGATATGCCCCCCACCAGCGTCCTGCTTTACCCGTCTATAAATAGACTCCCCTTAAAGCAGCACATAAGCACTAGTGTGAACTAAACACTAAATGTTTATTAATACAAATAAATAGTTTGTAGAAGCAAAGTAGAAGTAAATTCAAAAGTCGAGTTGTTGAAGAAATGGTAGCTGTTAAATAAATAAATAACTGGTTCCCGATAAACAGCTTCAGCAAAAGCTAACAGCTAAAAGTAAATTCCAAATAAAAGATTCCCACTACCATTCAGGGTGATTGTTCTCCCCAAACAGTAGTGATTGCCTCATGGCAATTCAGCTGCCCCGCAGGACCCTGTTTCCCTCTAATTCTGAGTGAACAGTCTTCTGCGACAAGACCTTCCTCTGCCCTAGAGTCTAGATCTCCCCTTCTATCCTTGTCCCTCGTTCCTGAGAGACTGAAGGCCTAGAAGTCCCAAGGGTGCTGCTAACCCTCTCAATGATCCCTCTCCTGCTCAAGCCACACGACGAGAGGCGCTGAGAAGACTGAGCCTTTTATCCTCTGTGATTCGGCTGCCCTCATTGGTGGATTCTGGCAGGTTCCGACTATGTTCCACCCCTCCTGTCAATCAGGCTGCCTGCAAAAGCACGAAACAAGCACGCGGCTGCAGCCTGTCCCTGAAATCATCACTCTCAGAAATTCCAGGACCTAGAAACTGGAACATCCTAGCATCACTTCTCATCTTTTGTTAGGATATCACACAGAGTATACTGTTCTGAGTGCCGGTATTCCATTGACTCCAAGCAGTAACAATTTTCTATATTAAAAAATATAGTATATATAAAATAGGGTGTTTTTCCACGATCACTTAGTACCCATTTTACCACCCATTAAGGACCCATTTGGGTGAGAGCTGGATGACCCCATTTCCACCATGGCACCCATTAGGGACACATTTGTTTCCACCGCGCCTCAGGAAATCTGGAACATATGGGTACTTTTTGGCCTTTAATCCAGATTTTCTGTAGACCCCATTAATGGGGTCTACAATGGGGTCTTCAGCCAGAAAATCTGGATTAAAGGGAGCCTGTTTCCACATTAGTTTGGCAATGGGGTCTAGAGGAGGCTAGGGGGAGGGGGCACCCTTGGGGTGGAGCTTCGAAGTCATTTTGAAGTCACTTCGAAGTCTGTGCAAAATAGTTCTGGAGCGTCTTTGAAGTCTGTGCTGATCTTCAGAGTGAACTTTAAAGTGACTCCAAAGTCACTCCAAAGTCACTTCGAAGTCACTCCAAAATCACTTCGAACGTTACTCCAAAGATCAGCACAGACTTCAAAGACGCTCCAGAACTATTTTGCACAGACTTCAAAGTGACTTCGGAGCAGCTTTGGAGATTGCACCCCCTGTCCCCTCAAACACCTGGGGTGACAGGCAGACCCCTCGTGGGTAGATCTGGATTTCCAAATGGGTGCTCCGGTGTTTCCACAACAGCGAGGCTAGGACCCATTGCTATTGGTTGCTAGACCACCCATGCAAACACATTGGGTACTTCCCTTAATCCAGATTTACTAGATCTGGATTAAGGGAAGTACCCATTCCCTAGATCCGGATCTTCTTAGATCTGGATTAAAGGAGCATGGTGGAAAAACACCCATAAATAATAATAGACTTTAAAAGGGAAAAGAAGATGCAGATATTAAATATAATCTACTCTCAATTTAATGGGATTCATTATCAATGGACACATTTTGGTAGGGTCCACTGTTGCATCTGGAGAAACAGAAAGGAGTGAGGAACAGAACAGGCTTTCTGAGAAGTAGTGAAAATATTTTTGTGGGTTTTGCAACTTCTTCACATGCTTAAAAACACCCTTTTTGAAAGAAGAAAAGCTTCCCAGTTTAACAGTGTTTTTATCTTAAAGGTTCCCTCTGCTCAATTTAGCAGACTGTGATGTAGCTGTTAGAGAACAGCAAACTCAATCCTATCAAATTATGGACTCATCAACAACACAGAAGAACCATGGGCCTCTTCTGCACTGGGTCTTATTGTAGATTATATCCCAGCATAGGAACCTGCCATCTTGATGTTAATGCAGATTACGGCAGCCCTGGAATGGTCTTGCCATAGTCTGCACTAGCACAAAGATGGCAGGTCCCAATTCCAGGAAATAATCTGGAATAAGGGCCAGTTTAGAAAGGGCTATGAACCATGATTAGCCTCTGGTTCTGAGAAAAAGAGAAACAGTAGCTCCTCTCCAGGAGCTCTGTGCAGAAAGTAAAGCAATATTATGAATGAGTTCCTCAAAAGTTCCTCGATCACATGGTTAAAATCTTGCTTCACGATATTTCTTCAGTTCCTAGAACAAACCCTATGTAACTTAGTATCAGACACTTTAAAATCTTGCTCTCCTATCTCTCATTCCATAAATCAAACTCAGCAGATAGGAAGAATGTGCTGCAATGACCAATTCATACTGTATCTGCTTTAGATGAAACAGTTGTTACAGCATGGAAGGAACCTCATAATCAGATTTCTGTAAGTAATTCTTTCCAAGAGTGCCAAGGCTTGTCAGCAAAAAATGTGGAGAAAATGCTAACGTATAGCATCTTCTAGACAATCTGGGTGTTCTCATTTGATTTAGGTTTTGCTATCTCCATACTTTGCACTTCTTGCAAGACATGAGCCAAGTAGAAAGTGTGCAACCTTGAAAGTATACTTTATTCAGCTTTCAAAGTTCTGTTTTTCAATCTAGAAATCAGCACAGAGGGCATTCTCCTGGTGCAGAGGGGAAAACTGGCTATAAAAGGGAAGCTTGTCTTTGACCCTGCAGTGGTCGACCAGACACACTCCCCTGACTGGCTATACAGCAAAGCCATTCTTTTATATATTTTTTTTTCATGCACACAGTGAGATCCCAGAATGTTTTGCCAAATGACTTTGCCAAGCAGTCAGTAAGTCGAATGCTATGCTAGATGAGGAAAACAGTGCTACATCTACCAGCACTATTTTTATTACAAGTTAACCTGCTGATCCACAGCAAAAACCCTGATAAAGCACTGATAGGATAAAAGTTCTGTGACTCAACAGTATGTCGGGAAGGGAAGGCAAATTCATGTATCCACCCACTATTATATAGTTCAGCCCCCTTTAGTCCTCTTCCCTGATCACACCCAAAATATCAAACAGATTAACATTCTTTAATAGCTTGAGACCTGTAAAAATCAAGACTCAGGAAAGTACAATTGAAGGGAGGAAATTCTACAAATAAGACAGACTGGCCTACAAAGTTGTGAAGATGGACTGAAGAAAGATTAAAATAAAGGTGTGACCATGGCTTAGCTTGTTTACAGACTTTATAGCACTCCAAAATTCCCTCAATGAGTTCACAGGTATCTATTTCTCAGTCTTCTACAGCTTCATCCTTGTAGCCATTTCTAGAATCCAGAATTTAAATAAGAAGGATGGCTGTCAAAACAGCTAGTTTCAAGTCTCAGTAAAGCAGCTATGTCTTTTAGGGAGCAGATCTTCTTTCCCACCAAATTGGTAGAGCATAAATAATTCATTGTCCTTTAAGCTCCGGGAATAAACTTGTTTTTCTTCTGCTTTGCTTTCCTTTAAGCTATGGCAATGTAGGAAGGAGGGTTGGATGTCAATGTGTTTTGCTTTTGTGGACATCAGCTTGCTCTGTTTTGTACACTCTTTGCAGCCCCTTCTTAAGTTCAGCTGACAGGAGCCGGTGGAGCTTTTCCCAATAGACAGGCACCATCTAAATGTCCCTTCACAACGATACAATCAAAAGAACAGATGCAACAAAGCAATGTTTTCACAAATGCACACCTCAGCATGTCCAGACCAAATACTTGAAGAGACCAGGCTACAAGCAGATTTGAAATTAATTGAAGCTGATCTAATCTGCAGTTTGAAGAATAGCCATTGTATCTCTCTTTCTACAGAATTTAAAAAGGGGGAGGAGGAAAGTGATACCTTCACTTGCAACAGCTTTCAGAGGAAAGAACCAAGCACTATTTAAAATTCTTTGTGAGTAAAAACATACTGACAATCTGCAGCAGTTAAGGATATCTCTAAATCTATAAGAGCTTTAGGTGTTGTTCCTTTTTGGATACTCCTAATGCAGGGCAATCCCACACTGGCCAGATTACCAAACCAGAAGCATACTAGGACCCTCCCTTCCACTCATTAGTGTTGTCTATGGGAGGCCCCACCTTTAGATTGCAGAACCAGCATGCAGAAGGAAGATCCTAGTATGCTTGCTGGTCCAATATCCAGTACAGAATTAGCCACAGTTTCTATTTGGACAACATGAAAATAACATGAATTCTGGTGTGAAGCTGTTAATGTCCAGAAAGATTTACTTAATTGGAGATGCAACCATTGAGCAAGCCTCGCTTTATACCAGGGATTTAGGAAGAAGAGTAAGGCTGTGGTGTCACTTAAGGTTTAATCAAGCTTCAGTCTGCTTTCTTCTTCTTCTTCTTCTTCTTCTTCTTCTTCTGAAGGTGGACTGAAGCTGGATTAAACCATAGGTGTGACCACAGCCTAATACTGATGCACTGTAGGCTTCTTGTATGTAGTATACTGTACAAAGAACATTATGTGTGCATAGGTAATAAGACAGGTTGGGGGAGGGGGCAGAAAAATATTTTTCTATGTTTGAAGACTGGGTTACTAGGATTATTATTTTAGATTTCATCAAATAGGTAAACAAAATTAACACTGAAACTTCCTGTAATGGAGTGCCATTTTCTGGTGCAATCACTCATAGAGATGCCTTCATTGGTGAAACAGTTTGGTCTAGCAGTTAGGGAATTGGACTCTTAGCTAGGAATACCGGGTATGATTCCACACTCCTCCATGAAGCCAAGTGGGTGACCTTGGGCTAGTCACAGCTCTCTGCTGAGCTCTCACAGCCCCACCTACCTTACAGGGGAGAAGAATAGAAAGCTTTGTCAGCCACTTTGAGTCCTCTTGCATGGGTGAGAAAAGTGGAGTAGAAAAGCCAGCTCTTCTTCTTCTTCTTCTTCTTCTTCTTCTTCTTCTTCTTCTTCATGGACCTCCAATGGGTTTGAGGTAGGCTGAAATTATTTCAAATCTTCTTGGTATGGAAGAACATAGGTGCAAAATCACTGAAATTTGGGCTCAGCTCAAGCGGAGTAATCCATCTAGGAGGGACCATAGGATATACAAAAAAAAATCACATTAGTTTTGGCCATTTTTACTTGTAAATATTGTATTTGAAATTCTCTTACCACAAAAATGTTGCAGAGACATAAGATACACAACTGTGCTGAATACTTATCAGCAATCTAGATTGCCACACTTGTACTTTAGCACTTTAACACAGAACTGTAAAGTAAGAGCCAAAACCTGGTAAATAATGAGCAATGTAGAACATATTGATTCTGCCATATCTGGCAAAAGAATAGGTGTGGAAACATTTTTATGTTCAGCATATGATATGTCTAATTTGTGAGGAATATTCTGGGAGGTGAAAGGCTTTTCTATTGAATGTGGTCAAAGATTGTAAAATACAAATTGCAGCTATGAGTTTCAGATCTGCTTCATTACAGTAATATGCTACCACCCATGAGAAGAAACCTCATATTGTAGCTTTTACTATTACCAAATAATGGTAGGGGGGAAAGGAAAGGAAAGCAACCCTATTTCTGATGCATTATTGAAGTGGAACTAAAACATATTAGTTACCTCTCTTTGCAGAAAAAAAAATGCTTAGCAACAAAAACCATCCACTGTTTTCCAAGAACTAAGAGCCAAGTAAGCATCTGGTAAGAATAATTAACTCAAAGTTATTTTACTAATCTTTGGATTTTGTCATGTGTATGTGTGAACTTGTATAAGTGTGCATGTGCTGTTGATTGAAGAGCACTGAGAAAGAAAGGCAGCAACAAAATATTGAGTTTCTGTGGCTTGGTACACAATACATATTATTGATCATGTAGTGTACAACATTTCTTTCTGTAACTTCTAGCTACAACAAAAATTAAAAAGCGAAAAAACAGCAGAAATTATTTCAAAGGGAAAACAAAAAAAGGTTTTTATCATTGTATTTAATATTTTTTAAAAAAAACTTCTCATGAAGTATAATTAAGGAAAGTACTGGTTCATCTTCAAGTGATGGATCTGAAAAGAAAAAACCCAAGCCATAGTTGGCATCAAAAACATGGGATGGGAAAAAGAGGAGCTTTTTGAAAACTAATTTTCTGAATCTGTGGACAACACTTCAAACTTAATCTTTTTACAAAGAGAGATAGAGATGTCACTTTCCTCTACATATTTATGGAACAATCTCTGGATAAAGAAAAAAACATCTCTCCTTCATAAACAGGTCACTTTGTTAGGAAACTCTTTAGTGAATTTTTATACATTGCCCGTTTGTAATGCATTTTCCCCAGCTTGAGAAGAAACCTATCTTTGTAACTTCTATTCAGGTTTGGACAAAAATTTTACTTACTGGGAAAGTGTACAACAGGCTTAATGCTCTGATCTTTCTGCTGTTTTTAACATCAGGGAACACTAATTCAATAGAGAGGGAAGCAAATCTTCATGAAAATGGCTCACAACAAAGATTTTACAGTGCAAGAAGGGATCATCCTATTAATTCTAGACAAAAGAAACAAGGTTAGTGATTTATCAGGCTGCCTCTCCACTTATCCACATAGGCAGAGACATATACAGTGGCAATGGGCAACTCTTGGTAAATGTGCCACTATCCCATAACTCATAAAATTTATAGTTATCAAACTGTTATGAAACTCAGATCCAACTCAGGGCCTTTCCACACATGCTAAAAGATCCATTATCCAGCAAAATGTTTTTTAAAAAGAATCTGCCCCAAACAGGGACAGATTCTCGGAGGGCCTGCGCATCTGCACATGCGTGGGGCAGCGGCGGGAGGACCGGAGGCCCTGCCCTGTCAAAGAGGGAGAGTGCATGCATGGGGTTATCATAGATCGGGATTAGAGGTAGACCAGATAAATGTGGTGTACGTCTGTGCTAGCACTCTCTGATCCAGATCAAATTAAGAGCATCCACACATAGAACTGATCTTTGAAGAATGTCAGCACAGCATTGAGCGACAGGACCTATGCAACAGTCGCAGCATCGACAGCCATTGAAGGTATCTTTATAATGCCCCCCTGCTACCTGGATATAACATTTAATCGATGGGGACATGGCCAATTGCATCATGTATTGGAGGTGCTGTGGGCCAATTGTATCATAATGTGGGGGGGGGGGTAGTTCACATCTGCTGATGTAGAACAGGGCTTAGGCATCTGCACTGCATCACTCTTTAGCACACATCTGCCCACTCAATGCAGATGCCTCTGCCTGTGGTTGATCCAGATCTAGCTAATACAGATTCACTAATACAGAGAAACTGAGGTAAGTGAGAAAGGTCCTTACTCTACAGAAAGTACAAATACTATGCATGAGGTCATGGGAAATGCAAGGTATAAAGATGCTACTGGGAGTAATTACCTGCAGATCAGGATTACGAGGTTGGTGGGAAATGGGCAAGGATCAAAATGCAGTAGAGAGCGATCAATATTTCTGCACTGGCTACACTCATGTTATTATGGGCAATGACAATGAAATCCCAATCTCTCCCCCTACTGTTACACCACCCCACAGCAAGCCCTCGTGGATCTCATAGGGCCCATATAATGTTTTGATCACATTACAGACCAGTTTACTAGCATGAGGACAGTAAACTGAATGAGGACATGGAGCTGGATACAGCACCAAAATGGTTCCATATTCTGCTTCAATCATGGAGCAGAATGCTACATGCATTCTACCTTACTATACTGGACCAGCTGACCCTATGCAGTCTGGTATACAAAGCCCAACAGTGACCAAACAAACAATTGGGTTCTACACCACAAAAAAAATATATTTGTAATATTTACTAAAAGGGTTACAATGACCCCACTGATAATGCAAATAATAAATGCACTGATAATGCAAATAATAAATGAACTAAATCAAATAATATAAAGCACCAAAATTAAAAAACTCACTGTAAGAAAAACAATTGTGGAATAAAAGTAAACCACAAGCCTTTTAACCCTTTTAGTAAATATTACAAATATATATTTTTTTTTGTGGTATAGAACCCAATTGTTTGATCCCTTTTGGTGTGTTTGTTTGGGTTTCTTTTGGGATTTTTGGTTGTTCCTGTCATACAAAGCCCAACACCATTTTGCTAGATGCCCAAAGTTGGCACCAGATGTGCACTGCTTCTGAATGCCTGGTTGGCAACTACAAATGCCATTCCTGGGTTCTGAAGCTGGGCCACAACAGTGCAGACAATCCTAAAAGCAAGCCCAGTAGCAGCCCAAGCCACTGTGGGAAGTGTTGCCTTTTCCAGCTCACTGTAGTGCAGAATATACCCAATCAGTGCAGACAGGGCCACTGTTTTTGCCTTCTAAACTAGTAGATGCCCTAAGAGTTGGTCTCAATACATAAAAAGAAAGTGCTCAATGGCATCTCTCACCAATTGCTGTGGTGAGATGCATCGATCTGTGAACATAAAACGAAAAGAGAGGTTAAACCTACATTTTGCACTACCCTACTCCATACATGCAGCCTCAGACCTACAGCTTTCCTACCCTCACAAGCATGAAGACAGCAACTTCCATTCTCATCTTTATCCCCCAGTAAGGCCCAGTGTGGGAAGGGCCCTCTTCCTGTGGTGCTTTTTCAGAGAAGCCAAGTAGCCAGGCAATTTGCAAAGGGCAATAAAAACGCACCCAGAGCCGGTTCACAAGCTCAGTTCTACTTCCAGAAAGAATTTCTGAAAGGTCCTCCAAGAAGAGAGGCAGAACAACAGGAGCTTCTTTTGTAGGTGACAATAACTTGCGGGCAGGGGGAGACTGGGAGAACAGATTTTGGCAGAGCGCTAATTGCAACAGACACATGCTACACTTTGAGATATTGCACCCTGACATTTCTGACAATATGCAAATAGGCATACTAGTCAGCATGCATTTATTTTCGTTTTTAGTAAAAGCAGGTAGATAGTATTATCATGGCTACACTAGGCAGAGTCAGTCATTAATTCATTTCCTACGAGGTTAAATCAATATTCAAAAGCTAAAGTTATAACTCCACATTAATTATGTAGGAAGATAAATGGTTGCACAGGTTAATCACATGAACCTCAGTTTTGCCAGCTGCTCCAGTGTTAATAGCAAAATCGGGGGGAAGCTTTTGTTACCTTCACTGTTGAAAAGTCTAAAATTGTATTCTAATGGGATTTTTTTTTCATTTTTAAAGTAAATGTTATCTTTCAAAGAAGTCCTAAAGCTTAGGTATTAATATGATAGGAGGGAGAGGGATAATGCAGGGTCATACTATATATTTAAGACCTTAATACTTTTGTTTAAAAAAGAAGTTCTTGAAAATAACTATATATAGTTTAAAGATTTTAATTTTCTTCCTTTGATTATAAATTTATTCCAGACTAGTGACCTATGACTTTCTCTGGCTTTAGCAAGATTTAACTGGAAATTCAAGAATGAAGAGGATCATGCAGTGAATTAAGGGGAAAGAATATGGTGTTACAAGTTATTGTTCATTATGGATATTTATTTTACTAGAGCATTTTTATCTATTTACTTATTTGATTTCATGCCATTGTAGAATGATATTCCAGGATGGCTAACAGACAGGATATAATCAAAATATATTTCCCTGTGGCTGTAAAACTTTTAACTGCATTTATATAGGTCCCAAGGGAGGGTTCTGGGCACAGGCTGAAACAGACCTCCAAAGGCAGCTCCCACTCCATCTCAATCCCCTCCGGAATTACTTTTCCCATTACATAAGGAAACTATGCCAAGGCTGGGTGGTGGAACGAAATTCATCTCTGTCTCACCTGGAAACATGTAAAAGGAACATGGACCTTTCCTGCCTCCATGTTCTCTCCAGTTAGTCCACTCATGGATGGAATTGCCCATTTTCACTCCATTGGAGGACCAGCCAGCAGGTCTGCCAGATTGCTCTTCACAACGGTTATGTTTCGCCTCAGAATGACAACCGAGGTGAGGTAAATACTGTTTGGTGGTCATGCTGCTACTTCTGCATACTCTTCCAAAGTGTTGCTCAGCTTTAATGGGCTGCAGTGTGGATTGCAGCCTCTGTGGCAAGTTACACTCCCTCTTAAGAGCAAACTGTAAATTAAACTGAGGCACAGAACAATAAACAATAGATTTGCCTTCTCTGTGCTAAAAGGAGAGAATGCTGTGCCGAAAGGCTACTCCATGGATTCCTGACAAAGGTGAAGATAATTATGAGCTGTATTCCATGAACTGTTCCTAAAACTTGTCAAAGCCAATATATTAAGTGAAAACTTGAGTGTCTTAGCAGTAGGCTCTTTCCCCTTCTTTTTAGCTGCCTGAAAGGCCTGCAGACATATTTTCAATACAGAATGCAGGTCAGGGTTTCTTTATTTCTAATAGCCATAAAGAAAAATGCTCGGATCTTGAGGCTTTTCTGCAAGGATCCTTAATATGGATTAAGAATCTGTGTGTTCGCTTCTAGGCCTCATAGAGCTGCATGTTAGTGTTGATCTATGAGGCCATGTTTCCTGCTGGTCCACTCTGCACTCGACAGGGTGCAATCCAAATTGTGGGAGGCCTTAATCTGGATCACCGGTAGACCCATTTAATCGAGTCTAATAGAGGACCGCCACAGCCCTGATCTGGAACATAAAAGGCGTGCAGGTTTGCCTCCCGTGTTCAGGATTACTGGCAGGATGCCTTTCACTGGTGTGCCATAGCATATCACCAAAATGCAACTTCCCAGAGGCCCCAAGGGTAGGAACTTTTGTTACTCACCGTTGGGAGCATGAGGGTAAGACTGTAAGCACACACGGGCTTCACAACCATGGCAAAGACTAATCTGGATCAGCACCATTGGGGCAGATGGCACTGATCCAGCCTACACCTTCCCATGATCCGGATCAGTGGGACAAGCTATTCCAAACCCACTAATGCAGATTAATATCAGGCAAATGCAGAAAGGGACCTGGAGATGGAAGGGGGCATTTAAGCCATTGACTTGAATCGTCTACTCCAGACAAGATACCAAATCAAGGTATTTCCAACAGAGGCCTGTCCAATGATGGAAAAGCTGTGATCTCTCTAAGCAATCAGGTCAGTGAGGAAACTGTTCTGTCTGGAAATGTTTGTTTCACTCCTCTTGGTGTTCTACCAGCAGCGTGGAAGTGGAGTAGGAAGCACTGTCACTCTGTTGCCAAGATGCACTAAGACTGCTTATGGCAAAATACTACCACAGTGAGTGTGAAGTCGTGTAACCAGTCACTCTTCAAGTGCTCCCACAGGGCCACTATGGTGTTGTGTGGCTTCTACCACAGTGTGATGGAACGCTACACCTCTACTGATACAGCCTATGGTTATGTATCTTTTCTGTTGCTACACTTCACCCCTGGCTCATGTACAGTTCTGAGTTCTCTTGGTATTCTGATACGTACTGTCACCATCCCATCTTACATCTATGCTTTATTTTATTTTGTTTTTCTTCAAGGTATTAGCTCTTCACATTTGTAAATAGTGGATTTCATTCTGTTTTGTTTTCAAACCAGCTTCCTAAATGACGAAGATCATTTTGAATTTTGACTCTGTCTTCTTCAAGGTTTTCAAACCCTCTGCAAATCTAATAATTGCATCCACCTCAATTTTAATAAATACATTGATGGGTACCAAACTTTGCAGCAAACTGCATGATGTCTCCTTCCAGTTTGACAATGAGCCCTTAATGATGTTTCTTGGAATATGGCTCTCGGAAGCAACCAGGAGTAGTGTTATCCAACCCACACCTAATTAGCTTGCCTAGTAGAATACTGTGTGACAGCTTGTCAAATGTAAATAACATACATTCTTGGCCACAACAGACTAAGGAAGCTAGCAAACCCGGGGAGGGGGATAAAGACCATATTTTACTGTGCATGGTGGGCAGGTATGGTATGCAGCAGATGAGGCAAGGTAAGGTAAATCATGTGGGACTGCTTTGGCATCGGTTGCTATTCACCCACATCCCAAGGAGTATCACATGTGGGCAGGTTTCAATGGTCAGATCCAGGGGCAAGTGCTGGGCCAAGGGTGTGTGTTGGCATTCCCATCTTATCTTTTCCTTGTTGTCCCTTTCAGGTGCCTGCCGTGCTCAGAGCTGGCAGTGTGTCAGGGCAGGGGTGGATGGTACTAACACATGCTTTGCAGATTTGGCAAAGTGCAATTCATCACCAACCAGCAGCCTGACTTCCACAAAAATGAGTGAAAACACCACTTATTCCTACAAATCCTTGAGCATCACCCCTAGAGCTTCAAAGTCCTGCCTGATAAAGTTAAAGCTGGGGTAGACAGTTTCATTCATCCCAACCAAAATGAATATGTGGCAGTTAGTGGTAGTTAGCAGAAGTGCAAGATAATATCTAAACAGCAACGTGTCAAATTACTGGCAGAAAGAAGGTAAAATAAGCACCAATTCAAGCTTTACTCCTTGTGACTACATGGCCAAGATCATGTAGGTTTTTTTTTTAGAAAGATGCAGAAGTGCTTTGTTGCTGTATTTTCCAAGGATATTTTTCACTCTAGCCTACAGCACCTGGTATTTCCAGGTGGTCTTCCATCCAAGTACTAACCAAATCTCATTATATTTACTTTCCATGACAAGACTGATGAAGGAGAGTCTAAATGCTGAGGCAAGAATGCTTCAGATATGAAATATGATTCCTTCTCATATTCCAGCATCTCTCACAATATTTATGTCATTTCTAATACAGCACTGAGTTAAAGCACAGGCTTCACCCCCACCCCCTGCTGCTGCCACCGCCTCCATGCCTGCTGTTCCTTTTGAACTAATTTTCATCAAATTATCACATCTAGCAGTGATAGAAATAATAATGATATCCTGAAGACGAGTGTTACATTACAATATTTCAAAATGCTTGAGCATCAATAAGAGGAAAACGTATTGATGAGGAACTGCCACTAATGCTGCTTTTTATAAATACCCTGCCAGTCAAAGAATAGCTCTCAATAGATTCTGATGTGATGTACAGCTCTAAAGTAAATGCTATACTGCCAAAAGGCTCAAAGGAAACTGCCATCACAGTACAGTGGCCCGACTAATAGGATTTCAGTTTATCTTCCTCACCATGGAGATTCAGGAAAAGACTCAGTGCCCCACGTTGAATGTAGATTGATCCATCAGATCTACGGAAATGCCAACACCTCTAGGTACAATGCTGCAGGTAAACAGATGGAGAAAGTTTTCCAAGCTCTTAGACAAAAGAATGACTCAATTGGGGTGGATGAATACTTTAGAACCCTATTCTTGTGAGATTTGGACATTAAATTTCCATGAAGCTTAAAAGGATATAACCTCAATAGAGATTTTGCCATTTCCCTCTTTAATTATTCACTGCCAAATGTAAAACACTCATTTTCTCTTCTCAGTAAACATGCAGAATAACATTCTATAGGCAGGCTGCAGGGCCTCAGTTGGTTGCAAACTGTGCAACCTGCTTCCTTTGAGGTCATTCAGCACAAAATGTAGAACTGTTATCAGAAAAACCTCTCCATTAAATATTCTCCAGCAGAAATCTGTGAACAACTCATGGGTATTATGTCCACCAGAGAATCTCAGATTGCATTGGGTGAAATGTTTCCTTTTATGGGTTGAGCAGACAATAGCTAGAAATGGGTCCCGTTCTGAACAGCAGATTTTGAGATGGATGTTGGTGTAGAATCTGGAAATAGGGAGCTATGGAAAATAGTTTCAAAATCTGAACAGCCGTAGGCTGTGTTCAAACACAATGAAAGAGGTGCCTCAGGGGCAACTCCTAAAGACAGTGTGTGGCAATCATGTTCCCTAATTCACTTTTTCTAACACAGAATGTTTATGAGAGGGGAGGGGCCTTGAAAGATTCTCTGAGCCTCCTCAGAGATGCTTTTTAAAACATCAGATAAACAACAGGAGATATCATAGCTCTCTGTAGTTCTGTCACATAGATGATGGGCTCAACACATTAGGGGAATCTGAACTACAACAATGCTTCAAAAAAGCACCTTCAGGACAAGCTGTTGCCACCAAATGCTGCCTTGCTAAACATGCCTCTCCTAATTAGGACATAAGAGGACCCCTGCTGGATCAGGCCACAGTCCATCTAGTCTAGCATCCTGTCTCACACAGTGGCCCACCCATCACTTCTGGACATTCTCAAGCAGAAGGCAAGAGCAAAACCTTCACCTGTTTTCAAATCCCAGCAAATGGCCTTTAGAGGCACCCTGCAAAATCTTCCCACTTTTCAGCCTAAGGGCTTTCTGCCCTTCTCTCAGCATACTGAGCACCCACTCCTCAGAGCATGCCTCTTTGCCTCCCTTAACCTCCAAACAACCAAGGGGTGCCCTTTTGGTGCCATCACTAGAAACAGACTAAGAGCTGCTCAGCAGAGATCAGGCTGCCTCAAGGAGTGGCGAAGCTCTTCTTTACTGCATGCATGGTGTGAAGCACAAGGACAGCAAATAAGCATAAGGAACAACATCATAGCAGAATCCCTGAATGAAGCACTGTAACTGTGCAGGATAGGATAACAGGACTGCACTACCCCACAGAACCAGGGCACTTTCTGCACTTGGCCTTATTCTGAAATATATCTTGGGATAAGAGTCTGTTGTCCACATGCTAATGCAGGCTATGGTAGGCCTCGCTTGGTGCCTGCCATAGCATGCATGATCACGTGGACAGCAGGCCCCTATTCGGGGATACAATCCAGAATAAGGCTAAGTTCAGAAAGGTCCCAGGTCTCTGTCATGCACATTTTGGGGAGAACATTTGTATAAGAAAGACTTCTCCATGCCCGAAAGCATAATTAGATTTTTAATGCCCATAAGCATTTGGTGGGCCACTGTGTGAGACAGGATGCTGGACTAGATGGACTGTGGTCTGATCCAGCAAAGCTTATGCTGCTGCATATAATATACAGCAAGCTTTGTTTTGCAGCAGGCTAACATGTCATAGTGCACAATATTCAACGTATGTTCCCCAGAAGGATCACAAGTGAATGTCTGGATCAATTCCAAGGTGGCCTGAGCCCCATCCATGCTCAAAGTTGAAACGAGGTGCTGCTTTGAGTCACTGAAATAGCTGGAATACAGGCACACAAACAAATAAAATTCAAAACTATCAACCAGTTAAATGACAACTACATTCCCTTAAATATCTCAAACAGAATTTTCATCTGCTTGTCTGAACATGTAGCAGTGCTGCATGTACCAAAATGAAGAAGACAAATCATTCCCTTTCCTGTTCCTAATGATATTTAAATAAAATCTGTGTGCCTAACCAAGACATTTCTAGCACTGTCACTAATTAAGAATGGCCAGAAGCAATCCATTGCAACCTAACACTTCAGTGAGGCCATTTTCCATTACTCCCAATGGAGACCAGCTACCCTGAAGGCCTAATCAAGGTGCTTAATGGAGATGCAGCCTCAATCTCACCATCACACACAAGTACACAGAATCCTCATGAAGACTTATTTGAAAAAGTTCTATCAAAAATATGCCCCAGGTTGGAGGAAATAGTCTAAAATTTCTCACATATACTATTCATTTGGCATGTTCATTTTTCAGTGGGTATGTATATCTCAGCTGCAGCTGTGTTTAAGAACATAAGAGGAACCCTGCTGGATCAGGCCACAGTCCAGCATCCTGTCCCATACAGTGGCCCACCGACTGTTCATGGGCATCTCAAGTAGAAGATAAGGGCAAAACATTCACCTGCTCTCAAATCCCAGCAAATGGCCTTAGAGGCATCCTGCCTGTTCCTTCAGTCTGAAAGATGTACCTAGACATCCATTCAAGTTTAATCATATTTCCCCAAATAAATGTATTTTTGTTTGACTTTTGAAACTCTGTCACCATGCATGTTTCAGACTTGGCTTCACTTTTAGATCCTGCAAGTCCCTTACACCAATATAGGAAAAATGTTGGACATAAGATCTGTGCATAACAGCATTCTTTCAGTGCTGTCCCACCCTGTAACTACTCCAATACTTTTGTCACCTATTCCAATATTCTGACTCACTGTTAGATTAATTATCTTTTTAAAATACACCTTAGCCTCTAAAATGCTCTAGAGTGCCTTACAAATTATTACTAGAAAGGCTTACAGTCTAAGATTGTACACGCAGTCCTCATGAAATGCCACTTCCAAAGTCTAAGGTTATATCTGCAGCCCTCATGAAAGACCACATTCTCTGGTCCACCAGGATGCCTGCATAAGACCAGGTGTTAGAGCAGCTTTTAGCATAAAAGTGGAGACAGCGCCCACTCCAAAGGGAGATTGCTCCAAAGAGTTCCCAAGGGTTGAATGAAACAGCTGTCCAGTCCATCTGGCCTGTGGCATCCAATGAATTTCTCTGGGCTCCCAGAAAAGGACCATTTCTGGACACCTGGAAGGAGCATACAACCCTGGCCATCAGTTTCAGGAGCTGCGAACTTTTGTTCCTGGCCTCTAAAGTTTGGTCAAGCAAGGCTGGTACAAGACAGATAGCCTGTGGTGCAAAATACAAACTACCACTTCATTTGGGGATATGGAGGGGAAAGAAAGAAGAAACTTGCTCTTTCCTTGCTCTCCACAGGCAGGACATTACACAGTCTTCTAGTGGAAGAGGAGGAGCCACCACTGGAAGCAAGATGGCATAACACTCCTGCTTCCTGTCTTTTCTACACTCCCTAAGACAAGATAGTGTGCAGCCTTCTGTGAGCAGCTGGAAGCTAGCTAAAACCTATTTTGATCCTTCAGCATCCTTATTTTTGATATCTATGTTTTAATTCACTTTATGGGTCAAACAGCATGATCTTTGTATTCTGTTTTAATGGACCTAAGATTATTATGGGATGATACTAGATCACATCTATTTTAGCCATGACAACATATTTTCATGAGCAGCCCAGCTGTCTTGTTTTCACAGAAAGAAGGGAAAGGGCGCATAATATTACAAATCCATCCTAAAAAGCAAAGACTAGGAACAATAATCACTACCAAAACAAGTATCTCAATGCACCTCTGCGGCATGCCCTAGAGAGTATTCTAATGCTTTAAGATTAAATCCAATGAATCATCATACTTCAAGCGTAGCCAGTCTGTAAGACTTTTCATTCCCTTTATCCTGACCAATGGTCTGCCTTTGAAGGAAAACAGCAAGGCTTTGCTCATTTTTATTGTATTTCCATTATAGGGTTACTTGAAGGAAGGAACTAGTTCTAATCATGGTGCAATGCTGCCCCCTGGAGCTTAAAGTGTGTCAGACTTTTAAAAAAAATACCGTGCAGTCCCTTCTCAAAACAAAATAACCTTCTGCAGTTTATGTGTACCAAACCATTATGCACCTCTATCTATAGCCTAAATCCTATAGATAATTATAAAAATGTCCTTATACATTTGTGTTGGGCACATTTATAAAATTCCATTTGAAAACAGAAGTATCTGTTCCATGAAAACACAGAAACTTCTCCGGACATTTATATTATTGTTTTTAAAACTGGCTAGAGGACGAGTCTTAAAATGATGAGTTCAAAATAGGTAATTAATTCAAATGTACCACTCTCATTAATTTTGATCTATTGAAGAGAATTCCCATGATATCTCCAGGTAAAAGAGTTAATGATATATCAATTTTTTTTCTTAAACACCACAATATAATTTAAGCCTGGAACGTGGACTATATTGGGGATCTGTTGATGGGTTTCAGGAGGTCCGTGAAGCTTATCAATTCTAGAAGGGGCTCCTTAGCTGTCATCAAATTTGTCATCAAATTCTAAAAGGGGTCCTTGGCCTAGAAAAGGATAAGAACCTTTGACTTAAGTTATCACTGACAGGCAGAGTCGGTATACTGGAAAAGCAAAAGCTTAAATGAGGAAAAAAATTCTATTCAAAAAGCACCCACGATAATGATTTGATGTAATTAAGCAAGTGTATAAACACACACGATCTAAAGCTCTTTCAAGATTTCATCATAACAAAGACATTTCTTTAAAATGACCTGCTTTGAAATTAACAAGGGAAACAAGGAAGCGTTTTTTGTTTTGTTTTGCTTTAGATGCACAGAATTTGCTTTTCAATGGTGGACTAAAAATACAGTACACTGAAAGCATAACAGTAAGTTGATTTCTAGTGCAAAGCTTATCGACCAAATAAATTAACATATTTAAGACATTTCTATACTTCTTTCCATTAAAAAAAATTCAGAGTGGTTCACAGATCATTAAAAGTAAAAACAGTAAAAACAGCCATTAAAACCTATGTAAAAATGTATGTTTTTAATAGTTTAGTGTGAGTATGGGTGCCTCACAAAACAGCAGAGGGGAAGGCATTCCAAAGGGAAGGTGCCACTATTAAGGTGTGACTGTGAGCGAAAACAAGAAAACATTAGAATTATGTGGAACCCACAGTAAGACCTGTCCAAATGATTTCAGGGCTCTTCCAAGATTATAACAGAGGAAACATTCTTCAAGGCACCATGATTCCAAGTTGTTTAGGGCTTTATATGCCAAGCATAAAAACTTGAACCTGACTTTGTAGCTAATTGGGAACCAGAGCAATTGTTTAAGCACAGGTGTGAAGTGTGCCCAGGCTGGAACCTCGCTCAGCAACCTAGCTTCCATCTTTTGCACCATGTATAGTTTCTGGACCAGATACAAGGCTAGTTAAACATAAAGCTCATTACAGTAGTCTAAACTTGAGGTTACCAAGACATGGAACAGCAGCAGCTAGGCAATCCCTGAAGCTGTTTTGTGAGGCAACAAATAGACCACTATAGTGGAGGCCCCTGCCCCAGACGCCTTCACAGCTTCTGTGGAGCTGCAGCCAGTGATGCTTGTTTTAAGAGTTTTGTCTTATGAAATGCACCAATGTGTGTATATATGAGATTATCTGAGAGGCAGATTCTCTGTGCAAAACTCTCTTCAGCAAGAGAAATGAATCTGACAGTGTTAGGAATGGAAGCCTTTTAATAAGGATGAATCATAATCAAGTGGGACCTATAATGATCCTCCCTACTATAATTTTAGATTTTTGTTTGGCCGGTACAGCTGTTAAAATATATAATTTCTAGATCTCTCACTTGCTTCTCCTCTGTGTGCCCATGTGCCTGTGTGTGTGTACATGGACACACACACACACATTCATACCAATACCATAGCTTTTCTTTTAGTTACGTGACCTTTAACAGAAATATGGCAGAGCTGAGATTTGCCTGTAGCAGCCCCACTAATCACACAGAAAAAGAACTTAGTAAATCACAGGGAGCATGTTGGAGCAGACACTCTGTGCCAGCCTCTGCCATATCTTGTCCAGGACTCAATGACAATGACAACTGGAGCAGAAAAATAGCTGACAGGTTTTTAATTATTATTATTATTGCTTAAAGACTATATTTCTAGACCTCTGTCTCCAGGTGGTATAATTTTATTGCCAACCTATCTACTCACTTGACTAGAGAATGCTATAATGCTCCAGGTATTTTAACATGTAAAAAGTTGTCCTGATTACGTATATTCAAACTTCAGCTAAGTCAACAAATTAGGCCTGCATCTGACAATTTATGCATTCAGAGACGGTTTTCACCTTTGCCCTCCAATTATTTTTTTTGCCGCACATTTGCCTCCTTTTTTTCCCCACCAGACAGCTGATGGCAGGTCGGCCTTAGGTTTTTGAAGCAACCATCTCCAACGCCACATACCAGACTGATGAAAACTTTAAAAACAAGAGGGTGATATGGCATAGCATTCTAGTATCAAAGCAAAATACTATCTTGCACCTGAAACACGCATTTTGCCTGGATTCAAGGCATCATACAATAATCCTTCCTATTTTCCTCTGTTTGAAGATCCCATGGCAGCTCATTCTAGAATAGTATCTGAGTTGAGAGGTAAATATTATTAGAAAGAGAGGTACCATTCAAAACGGCAAGCCTTTGATAGTACCCTCCATAAAATATGGCATGCCTTATATTCAGTGGCAACTCACATAGTGGAACTAGCAGAGCACCAACGGACCAAAGTTCCTTTTCTCTCTTTTTTTTTCGTTTCTCTCCTCTCTCTCATTTTTATGCTAAGCTGCAGTAGATCAAAATTCACTTCCATGAGATCAAAGGCCTTGACCATCCACTGTCATCATGCAAGTTGCCAGGGTTTATGTCACATCATCATGTGGTTTACTTTTTCCACCTTCACTAGGGCAAGGATATGCTGTATGGGAGGGATGGAGGGAAGATCTGCACAGTGATTTGTAGGCTCACAAACCAGGCTTCGATGCACTGAGTAATAAAGTACACCAATCCTATGTGCTCCAGTATGCCAGCAACCTCTAGGGAGGATGGAAATTTGCATGAGTTAGATTTCTTTGCAGACAAAAAAAAAAATCACTACAGACTTTTTGTATTTCATTATGGGAACATTCTAAATATTGCTGCCATTAAGCAAAGAAAAGGAAGACAGTAAAACCTAGATCAAGACTAGGGCCCTTTCCTCTCCTGCTCTAAAAACACATTTAGAGCCAGATGTGGGAAGGATTAATACATGGCTTCCACAACGGGAACCCAATTAGGGACCCTTTGGGGAAGCTGCATCGTGCAAGACTGGTTTCTTAAACCGGTTTTGCCGCCAAAATCCTACCCTGATGTAAGACCTAAAAAATTAGGTCTTACATCTGGGTCTTCCCCTTAAAGTATTTCGGAAGCAGGACGCTTCCGCAAACAGCAGGGGAAGAGCCAGATTGCCAGTGCATGCCCAGCTGTCAGAGAGGGAGAGCTGGGCCCTCCCCCCAGCCTCCCCGATTGGCTCCATTGGAGCCAGCACCAGGAGGCTGTCAGCTGGCTTCCCCAGCTTCCCCTTCACCCAAGAAGGCACAATTGTGCCTCTCTTGTGAGGGGGAACCCATAGCCTACCCATCACACCCCGCCCAGGGTCGCTCGTGCACAATCTGCTGCTTACCTGCTCATTGCCGGGCCGATTTTGGCAGCGGGAGGCACGGTGCATGCACAGGCCACGGTGCATGCACGCTGGGCCTCCCGCTGTCAGAAGCGGCCTGGCAGTGAGCAGGTAAGCACACGATTGACATGTGTGACCCTGGGCTGGGTGGAATGGGTAGGCTGCAGGTTCCCCCTCAGGTGAAGGGGAAGCCAGGGAAGCTGGCTGGCTGACAGCCTCCTGGTGCTGGCTCCAATGGAGCCAATTGGGGAGGCTGGGGAGAGGGCCCAGCTGTCAAAGAGGGAGAGCATGGGCTCTCCCTCTTTGACAGGGGAGGGCCTTTGGACACCAGATTGGGATGGGTGCTGGTACATGTGCAGAGCGCCCACCCCAATCCATTTCCCCCATCCAACCTTGCCGCTCCGTACATGTGCAGATGTGCGGGGCCTCGAGGAAACAGTTAGCCAAAAAACAGATCTTTATAGATCTGTTTTTCGGTGGCATATGCAAAAAGGCCCTAGGTCTCTTGCAGCTAACCTCTGATTAGCTATGAGTAGAATTTCAGAGTGTCCAGCAGGGTTTTACTGTTGACTTGGTGAACCTGACTAAAAGCCAAGCTTGCTGATATCCTGGGGTTATCTGTTGTCCTTGCTCCTTCTAGGAGCTGAAATACAGGAGTAGCAGTGAGCTCAAGTGAGCAGGTGGCAAATGTCAACTCAGTCTGGGCTTCCGAGAAGCTTTTTGCTGAACTTATTAGTGGCTGTGGTATCAGCAGCCCTTGGGAGCCCTGGATAGCTGCCAGTAAGACCAGAGGATGAGTTTGCAAGGATAACTTTGAATAACCAGGGAATCTCATGCCAAATAAAATCTTTGCTCTGTTGTGGTGCATCTTTTGCAACTAGACACATGTAGCATGGATGTAGGCATCTGGACTGGAAGGTGCAAGTGACCATTGGAAAACATGGGGTTTGGGCTGAGACCAGAGTCAATCCTAGTTGCTATAAGATATGGAGAATACATTCACACATGCCATACCTTGTTCTGCTCACTTTACTCTTTGACTTTGCCAGCTTCCTGACAGAATCCTCTTTTGCTTAGTTTCTTGTGCCAAAGGACAACTTAATCCTATCCACCTGCATCAGGAAGATACCACTTAAACTAGTAAAGTTCCTGCCTTTGGCAAGAAGACCTGCCAGATTAACATGCTAATATGGGTATCCAAATTAAATAACTATGTGTTGTCCTATCAGGGAGGGAGGGTTATATTTTAAGTATGTTTTCATACTTTAGTACAAAGCCATCAGGACATGGTAATTTATCTACTGTAATATTTCTACATAATCTTTCTAATTTGTTTTCTCACAATTTCAGATATATTTTCATTTCTTGTAACTATCTCTTTGTTTTCACTACTCATTCTTGCAATATCATTCTGTTTCTGTTTCTGTTTTCAGTCTATTTACTACAACCTTAGGTTTTTATGCTCTTGTGTAAAGTATTTTTGCTTAATATAAAATTGGGTTTTAGCCCATATATTGGTATCATTTCTAGTTGGATTTGCTTTATGTCTGGCTTTGACATCTTTCAATTCTTCTTGCAGTTTGTACCTAATTTTTCCTCTGTTTTTAATCCAGAAGGCCACTGTTAAACAAGATTCTCATATAACTGTTTTTATAGCCTCCCACTTGGGATGTGCATGAATGTTGTTTCTGATAATGAATCAAATGCAAGAAAATTTGTATTCATTTGAACAGATCCCCTTCAAATGTGGTAGAATTCGTATTCAATATGAATGTTGAATCCCATAAGAATCCCCTACAAATCCCATACAAAGCTTCATATGAACATATCAAAACATTCTATTCAAATTTGAATGTTGAGATTCATCCAAATTCATCCAAAATTTTAATATCATGAATATTCGTGCACATCCCTACTTCCCACAGGGTTATTTTGTTGAATTGTTTTGCTAGTTTATTTCAAAGTACTGTTTATACCTTCCTTCCTTATCTACCCTTATTTCTTTTTTAATAAATGGGATCATTTTATGTATTAATAAAGCTACCTCAATGCTTTTAGAAGTTCCAGTTGCTTTGAGTTCTATAAACTGATCTCCTGGTATTAAGTTCTTGGTTCTTTATTTGACATCTTGATGGGTCTCCTGAATAATTACTATAGAACCCCAAACTGTTTAAGGCCATTTCTATGTTACTTGGCTGTCCTGCTTCTGTACTCAGAAAGCTGTTCTAGGACAGCTGCCATGCTGGCTCCAAATATCATGTAATATTTGGAGTGAGATTTCTAGTACTCCAATGGCCAGGAACTAAAGGAAGACCCATTTCAGTGGCACAATTTGGTGTGCTACTGAAAAGGGTCACCCTGTTAAACCAGGTCAGGAAGGGCTGTGTCTTTCTCCATTCCCTGCTGTTGTGTTCTACCGGCCCCTAGACTGCCAGTGGACCTCCCATTAAGCTGCTCCACTGTACAGAAGGGGAGCAGCTTGACCTTCTCCTGGATTGGCTTAAGGGTAAGTGCAGAAAGCCCCTGAATTGCTTTAAACCTTTCAGATTATAGGATGTCATATTAAAGGGCTATTAGATCTTTTAAAATATTGCTATTACTGGTGCTTTGTGTTTAAGATGTACAGTAGTTATTTCTGAAATTATTGATTCAAAAATATACTTTATTTTGAAATTTGAAAGAACTACTTACTTCTATTGAAATTTCAGCACCCATAATTATAATCAATAAATGGCATGTAGTTGTGCTAGCTAGTGTTACTTTTTAACTCATATCCTTCTGTGTCCCTCCTATCTGTCTTGTTCTTTTGTAATCTGCCAAACCCATCCCAGTGAAAAGAATTTTCAAACCCAGGGTTCATGGCTACCATCATGTAACTGATAGGTGACATTTCAAACATGTCTGACTGCTCCCCAGCTGTTTAGTCTTTGTTGTCTATGAAGCAAAAAAGGTCTCGGTGCATTGAGGGAAACTACAGCAAAAGTTTACTGCACCCCACTTTTTAAGATGTTCCCTCAGGATTTCTTATGTATGGAACTGACCTTGATACATTTACCAGCCTATCCTGCTAGAAGAGTCTGCACTTTCTAGTCAAGTTATTAAGGAGATTGGGGGAAATGTTTTCTGAGGAACATTCCCTCCTTCTTCTCATCCAATGTGGGTGGCAAGAGAAGCAAAACATGCTGTAAAGAGAAAAGTGGAAATCTCTCCATTTGGAGGACAAAAAGTAATTTAAGATGAATAAGGAAATTATCTGTGTCTTTTTTAGTGTGCTATCTTTATATTCTCATATCTTTATATTGTAACCTTTAGGTTATACAGTGTGAGTGGCCCTGAGTGTCCTTCTGGGCTTAAGAGCAGTCTATAAATAAACAGAATAAATAAATAAATGACCAATAAAATTCATACAATTGGTATCTACTTTCCCAGTGGTTGCCAAACCAATTATCAAGGATTGGTTTTCCCAAAGTAAAAGCTGGTTGTTCCTGTACTATCCCCAGAGAGTGAAACTATGTCACTAATACCAGTCTCTGTGGATGCAGCACTTTGAGCTATTTTGAGACAAGCCAGATGGACAGAGATTGTGATCATGCAGTGTTTATCCACTGGGGATGGGAGTGACATGCAAACTCCATTGTCACAATAAGCTCTTGCCACAGGTCGGATGTCAGAGAATGAGAAAGAACTAAATGGCAAATTCTACATACATGCACAGAGATGAAGGGAGACATGGTATGAGTTTATTTCATGCAACTTTCTTCCTAGAAGGGAAAGTACTGAACTGTTTCTCTTTTGAGTGCTTTTTGAAATGGAACTTTCAGTATATCACATAACAGGAAATCCATTTTCTCCCCTCAGCCAACATCTCCTTTGGTAATGAATTGTGTTAGTTGGGATACAATGATCAGTCATTCCTACTGAAAGATTCTTTTTGTTTTTCTTCATTTCCCCACTTTCCTTCATTTTACTCTTTGAGCACTTCGTATCAGCCTCTCCACAGGTTTCATATGTCCTCCATTATCAGGAATAATTTAGAAAGTTTAGCTTTTTCAGTAGTTTGGTTCACACTACTTATGCAATAATATACACTCTCGGGATTTTTAGGTAAAATTAGGGGGCAACTACATTAAGGAGGATAAAGCTGATTGAGAGGGGACCACCATCTGACCTAAGCTTTGATCCTGACAAAAGCATCTCTGAGGTGGCTCAGAGATGGCTTCAAGGTGGGATTCTCCATACATTAGTTTCCACCTCCCCTCTCTCATTCATGAACATTCCATGCTAGAAAAGGTCAATTAGAGAAGGACTGAGAACAGGAGGGTCACACACTGGTTCTCTGCAGCATTCTCAATGCCCCATTTCTGACATCCAGACAGAGCCCTAGTGACAAATCACTTCCTATGCAGAAATCTTCTTCCTCTGTGTATACAAATGCAGGCTCATTCATACTGGCCTGTTTGAACCTGGTATAAACTGCAGACATCTGCATTCTGTCAGCATCAGTTTGCATAAGTTGCATGAAACTCCACAGTTGCTGCAACAATTATGCAAACGGGACAGCTTGCCAGCAGTCGGGTGACATTTCCAATAGTGGCTCAAGGCATACTGAAGCAAGGGCAATATATCAAAAATGTGTTTGTAAGAGCTCAAAGGAACACTTCCAATTGGAGACTTACTCCCCCACTCAGCTGCCCTCCAGATCCCAGACTATGAACTTTCACTGGATATTTTCTTGTATCATCACATTTGCAAGTGCCCCTGTGACCTTGCACTCTTCTGCATTGCTGTTTTTCTTTTTTGGATTGCGTTCATAAAAACAGCCAAGTAAACGACAACAGCCTTCCCCTGAAAAGACCTTTAGGGAAAGCTCCATGTAGCCTCCCAGATTCTGCTGGTTTGCATAGCCTTTCCATTTGTTGCTTTATTCCCTCTCCTCTGCACTGTTGCACTGAAGCCTTTATTCAGGTACCGGTTCCCAAAATGAAATGGCCCTGCTCATCCCTCACAAATTCCTTCTTGGGTCTCTAACAAGGACCACTACAGTTTATCTGCTTAAAAAGGTTGTTCTGATTTTTCTGAGACAGAAATGTGTCTAGGTCCTCCTTTGTTCATTTCTCATCCGTTCCGGCTGAAAGGTCTTTGCACAAAAGTCCAAGGGGAAACAGCAAATACTCATTTAGTATTAGGCAGCTAGTACTTTGGGGGATTTGTTCACTAATTCTAAAACTCTGTTTGCTGTTTCTGTTTCAGATTTTCTATGGACACATAACAGAGGATATACTGTATTATATAGGTGTGCAATTTTGAGGCTGAGCACTGCTGTGGAGTTGTTCTTTTATGAAACATTTTCTGGTATAGTCTGTACAAGCTCAGAGGCATACACATGCAGAATCTTGTCATGTTGGTCTTAGCAGATTCTGTGATATTTGACCCAAAGAGAATAGATATACAGATACACCACATGCACTACAGTGGGGAACACTATTAACTCACAAATACATTAACTAAAATTCACAATAAGGCTGCCTCCAGACAGGTGGTAAAGCATGCCACACATGCCCAAGACAGGATAATCAATTCCCGGCCCATGTTTTACAAAAAACACACAAGCACTTATCTAATCTGGATGGTTGCTTGCATAATATGCCATTTGGAAAATGTGCAGGACCAAACTGGACCTAAAATGGCTGGCATGTGCACAAAGTGGCAATCATACACTTCCAAGTATTTAATGTCCAGATGTACATATTTGTGATCTCCAGACCAGGTAAGTCCTTTTGCTTATCACACATGCCACATGAGGTTTTGAAAAGCTAGGGATCAGAGAAAGAGGGGGAAATGTTGCATTCACATAGAAGACCTAGGAAATAGCACTTACATTAGATCTGGAAGAAGGGTCACTTTAACCCATGTTCTGGGCCATCACGGAAGTGCCACCTCCATTTGGTCCTGCTCTATTTGCACTAGACAGAGCAGGATCCATATCAAGAGGCTCTTAATCTGGATCTCTGGTAGTAACATTTAGTCAGAACCACCAAAGAGACTAAAGGCCTTGTTCTGGAACATGGAAGTTATGGAGACAGCACACCACCATGTTCCTGGATTACCACAGGATGCTTTTCAGTGCCATGCCCTGGCAGATCACCAAAACACACACAGCAGGCCTTTAGGCGGCGGTGGGGGGGGGGGGGCAGCTGCAAAGATGTAAGCTAGATCAGTGCTGTCAGTGCTGATGATGCTGATCTATCCCACACCTCCATGAAATCCAGAGCAGTCAGTCCACTTATTCTTGACCCACTAATCCAGAATTACTTCAGGTAAGTGCAGAAAAGGCTTTAGATGTAAGATACAAGAAAGGTAGTAAAGTATACCTCCCCAGGACTCTTCAGTTTCATCCCAAATTCTTTACAAGAAGAGGATAGGAAAATAACTTTTAAGCTGGATTAAGGACATCAAGGCTTTTGTTTATGCAGCTGTACACCAGTTTCTTCAAGGTTTGACAAAATGGCTAGAGTTCAAGTCCAGCCATTTGCTTAACCCTTCTAGGTGTGAATTCTTGGATCCCCATCAGCTGAAAGGCAAGTCTCTCAGGCTCAAAAGCCAAGATGGAAAGGGAGGGAAGACAAAAAAAGGATTCTAAAGGGGCTGTCATGAAACAATTGGAAAGGGCTTTTAAAATTACTTTTTTAAAAAAAGGGGGGGAAATCAACTATAAGTGGAAGGAATGTTAATTAAAAATAAACATTAAAATGTTCCTTACACCCAGATCTTCAAGAAAAATATATAGTAATGGCTTCTTAAATTTTCAGTCTCACCCAGAAAAGCTTCCAAGAAGGGGCGCACTTAATTATTAATCCAATGTTCTGACTGAGTTAAAGGGGGAAAATCCCATTTTGTTCAAAGCTGAGAAACAATTGCCCATTATCCCCGGTAGAAAACTGGTCTCTTGAATAAACAAAAAAAAGAAGTTCGCCGAGATAATTATAAAAGGAAAACATGGACTCCATGTTCTTATTTTAAAGGAATTCATGGCAAGCAAAAATGCAGGGAACTTAAGTTATGGTCAACTGTTCTCTCATATTTGCATATTTACATACGTTCTTTTTATTCCCTTTTAGAGATGTGCATGAACTGAAATTGCCAGGATAAAAACATGGCAAATATGAACTGTTTGGCCAAATGGTTCACTTTTACAAGTGGGAGACTTTTTTATTGAATTTTTGGATATTCAAACAACCAAATGGTCAATTTGATGTAAAGTTCTGCGAACTAGCTGATTCACTGAGGAAAAAAGAATAGAGACGTACTGAACTGGTTTGGACTCTTATCCAAACCAGTTCAGTACATCTCTATTCTTCTTTCCTTCATAAATATGATCCTTTGGCATGGACCAAATCCCCATTCTATATCCCCTTTTACTTCAGTTATCTACCTCTGGTGAATCTCTATCAGATCTGTCTGTGAGCCAGTTTGGTCTTGTAGGTGAGCCAGTTTGGTCTAAATGGAGGGGGGGGCAACTGGTCAAACCTATACACATTTTCACCCCAAAGGGATTTCAGATTGAATCTTAGTGCCTCAAGAAAATAAGAAAGAAGTGCTTTCCTCTCCACCCCCAGAAATGTCCAAGGTCTAGCCTCCCAAAATGTGTCCGAACAACACACCAAAATGTTTTACCTGCTTTAGGGATAACACAAAAAAACACAACTGGGTTTTATCAACTTTTAAAAGACCCCTTTGGATTAGATTACGTGGAAAGGAATCAGCTTGTCACTTTGCTAATATATCCTTTTCACTCCAGAGGTTGATCAAAGGTGAATTAAAATTTAATTGTAGCTGGGCCCCAAAATAAGACTTCCAGTTGGAGCTTTGCCCTTTTCTCATCTATAAGTCACTGAAGCATTTTAATATAACTGAACAGCAGCTCAAATAAGATCCCATCAGATCAGATTCTAGGCACCAGGCAGTGGCAGCTTTCATTAATAGGATAGGGACAGGGGCAACTGGTACCTCACTTTTGATGGCATGAAACCACATTTTGCTTCCCAGAAGACCAAAGCCCTGCTCAGTCCTATCAGAGATAAAGACCTTCACCCAGCATCACTCCATGAACTAATGCTAGAGGTTCTCAATTGCTATAGCAACCAGCTATCTTATTAAGAAATGGTGCTGGAAATGGGAACATTCAGCTTGAAGAAAAGGATATTAAAAATAATATAGCTTTTTTCCCCAAAATATTTGAAGATTTGATACATATAAAATCCACAGCATCATTGCTGCTCTGCAGCATCCTTTGCCAAGCTGATGTCCTCCAAATGTTTTGGATATCAACAAGATTAAAACTACTCCCTAATCCAAAACCTAATATAAGTCTGGATATTACCTTCAACAATAGAAAGCATTTTTTATCTTCTACTAGCTGAACATCTCCTTATGCTGCTTAAGCTGTTATTATCCATAGTTTACTGACATACCTTTTTTAAAAAATAATTCCCCCACTGCCATACAGAGAGTCTCTTGATCATTTCCAGTGTTCTGATATCTAGTTGAGTATTTCTGCCATCCTCCTGTCATTGTTCCTTCTTGCAACATCGACCTGTCCATGTCTTAAGATCTGGAGGGGAGGCCCTCCTGGTTGTCCCACCACCTTAAGCAGCTAAGTGGGTGGGCACCCCAGAGAGGGCCTTCTCAATAGTGGCCCCCAGGCTATGGAATGGTCTCCCCCCTGGAGATGCATCAGGCCCCTTCTCTGTTTGTGTTCAGGAAGTGCACCTCCTCACTCAGGCCTTTGGTTAAATGTTGCTTACATTTCCCCCCACTGTTTTAACTAATTCTGCATTGTTTTTATCATGTTGGTTTTTAAATGTTGTATTGGTTATTATTGTTTTGATATAGTTTTTGATATGTTCAGTTTTAAAGGTTGTTACCTGCCCGGAGACCCTCGGGTATAGGGTGGAATATAATTAATTAATTAAACATGTACAGCCCACTGCAACTTCACATTTTTTATTCTAGAAATTATATCTGTAACCCTTGTCATATCTCTGAACTCTGGAGTTTGCTTCCTGTTTTATATTCCAATTATTCATTTTTCCTTGTGCTATTTACAGTCCTTTGTATGTATTTGCACTCCTTGACTTATCCAAGATGTCTCTGATCCATGCATTAGAACAGATCAGATTCACTGATTTGAAACATGAGCAAAGTGCTCATAAGGATGAAACTATTTCTTCCAAATGTACTCCAGCCAAGTATCGTTTTTGACCAAGATAAATAAACCTCCTTCTTGCCTTATTCATCTATAATCAAAGCTCATTCATCCACAATTCTTCCTTGGATTGTAAGTTTATCTACCTTGGCTCAACTTTGTTTATAGTTTCCTTTCTTACCTTCTAGACTTTTGATGAGTTTGAGTTAAAACTAACAGCAATGAAATATTATATGAGCGGCCTGTATGTTTGCTATCAGCATAAATGACCCTTGATAAAACTCTTAGGTCCGTGATTTGGCTTCTTCAATATGACAAAGGAGGGAAAATGGATTGCAATAGACAAGGAACTCTGAACTTGTTAAGAACACGGATCAGAAACAACTATCCAGGAAAAAGTTTTAATATTTTGAAACAAAATCTTCTGGAGCACCACAATTCTTTTCCATCGATTTCAATCAATCCATAGCTCAAAAGGTGAATTGCTTAGCTTTTACTCTATTACTTTCTCTCCTGTTGCCTATACACTGGCAGAGGTGACATTATCTCTTGGCCTCAAGGCTTCTTGTAAACTAAAAGTTAAATTTAGAGAAACATCTATTTACTTGCCTTTTTTATTTTTCCCCTGTATTTCTATTAAAGGCAGCAACATCATTTGACACCCACAAGGACCCTTTTGAGCACAGCAGTATAGATCATACTATAGAAATACACAAAGGACAAATGATCTCTGATGGCACTGAGTCTCTGTTGGTCAGCTTGAGGCTTAAAGGCTGTTGACAATTAGATTAAAAGCCACAGTTCTCTTTAAAGGCAGAGAGAACTGTCTGCATTTATTTCTAATGGAAAGCAACAAAGCCAGCAAAAATTGCAGGTATATATCAGCAGTGAATTGACATATTGGGCATCTTCTTATTATGGATGTATCCTTTGTAGGCAATGCTATACAACAATTAGTGTTAAACCAGAGCTGTGACCTTTGCCTAGACTGTCAGCTGCATGAGGAAATGAAGACATTTTTAAAATTACACTGCCCAAAACAATGTTATAAATTTGTGGGCAGTTTCTTCTATCTCCCAGTGAACATAAACTCATTGGATTTTCCAGCTTAGCTGAATAATGAAAAAAAAGCTAACTTACAAGGTTAGCTTTTCTGTGACAGAGTATTCTGCAGAAAGCTCGTGCATATTGTTCCCCTCATTTATGCAATTCCTATTGTACGACAGTAATTCCTCTTTTCCAGAAATGTACTACAAATCCAATGACCTTCTATTAGCATACGGCATGCCCAAATCACTGCTTGCACTCTCGGTGTATGAAGAGTCGGCAATACTCCACAATCTGTTACACTGTCCATTAGTTCACACAGCAGTGCCCTTAAAGTTATAATAGATTTTCTATTTTTAAAATGGGTAATGGTGCGTGGAATGAAAGTCTGAATCTTGAAATGCTCTCTTGGACTAAGTGCTAGGTTTTACATTCAGTCCTTGTGAAAAATCCAGCATAAGGCAATCTTGCATCCCTCCAATTCACTTTCCTCTTTCTTTCCTTTAGTCTTTGTTTGGTGTTTTAAAAGATTAAAAACAAAAGACTATTTGCTGGACATCTTCAGTTCTGTTCTCTGAGGCCTTTTCAGTTAATCAGGCTCAGTGGGTCTAGAATAACTTGGAAGCGCAGGCTGGATCAGCATTGTCTTGACTGGCTGTGTTCATCTGGCCCACGTCTCCCTGCAGCTGTGATGCCCACATGAACTTTCCATCCACCCACCCACCCACACATACACCTGTGAAGGTCAGGAAGAACAGCTGCTGAAAATCACCACCACAACAGGCCCAAGATACACAACCTGTCCCAGGCTGAGATGGGCCGCTGCTGGAACAGGACATGACAGCCTGAGCCAGGGTGGGCCATCCTGTTATTGTTTTAATGATGTTTGATTTTATTTATTTATTTATTTATTTATTTATTTATTTAACTTTTATCCCGCACCATCTCCACCTTGGTGGACTCTGAGCGGCTAACAAGGTTAAAAATACACACTTCATTCTAGTGCTTTAAAAACATTACAACAGACGATATCAATTTAACAAAAAGTTCCCCTAATTCAAGGGTCATTTGACCGGGGCATAGGAACCTTCGAAGACCACCCCAATCCAACTGACTGCGATTTTGCCTATTAACCACCCTGACCAAAGGCCTTCCCAAACAGCCAGGTCTTACAGGCTCTCCTAAACATCATCAAAGATGGAGAGGCCCTGACTTCCTGTGGGAGAGTGTTCCACAGGGTTGGGGCTACACAAGAAAAGGCCCTGGTTCTAGTTTGAACAAGATGTATCTCCCTTGGATTGGGAGTGGCCAGCTTTATTTGGCTGGCTGACCTCAGGACTCTCCCAGGGATGTATAAAGGAAGACGATCCCGAAGATATGTGGGACCAAGGCCATGTACAGCTCTAAAAGTTAGCACCAGAACCTTGAATTGGATCCGGTACTCTACCGGCAACCAGTGCAGCCGTCGCAAAACAGGTGTTATATGGACATCTCTCCTGGATCTCTCTAGGAGGCGGGCAGCTGCATTCTGAACCAGTTTCAGTTTCTGGATCACATTCAGGGGTAGGCCCACATAGAGGGCATTGCAGTAATCCAACCTGGAGGTGACCGTCACATGGATCACTGTGGCTAGGTCAGATCTGGATAGATAGATGTTGTTACCCACCTGGAGACCTTCGGGTATAGGGCAGGATAAAAATGTAAATAAATAAACAGAAAGATGACAATAACTGACAAGAGAGAGATGATAGGAAGGTAGGGGGCCTCTGTAATCCTCCACCCCTGTATGAGGCCCCTAGACCATTTCCTAGCATGTGACAAGGTCTCATTAAGAAAGGGCTCTCATCCCAGTTAATTTATCTAATATGTACAAAAACACTCCCCATGTTCTTTTTCCATGTAATATTGGCGGTTCAACTTTTCTTCATCTTACTATCTTAATGTTGTTAAAATAAATCATCATCTTAGTATCATTGTAAAGTGGTACACACACTATTTTTTAACTGTTTACATATCTTTTAATACACTTTACCTAATTCTTTCAAATGAAAACATCTCCAAGCAAGATGCTTTATTTTACCAATATAATGATGTAACATCATTTGCCGTTCTTTTTTGCTCTTTTTTTTAATATACGCTTGGCATTTCACAAAGGGTAGAAAAGAACCCTAATCTATATGTGGACTTTTCCTAACCTTCAGCCAGATAGCCTGAGAAGGAAATGTAAACATGTCAAACTGAATGCTTGCACAGTCTGTTCAGTAATCAGGGACTTGATCATACTTTGATAATACAAAATACAAATCATTAACTGAGCTGGTGATGATGGTGGAGGCATTGCTTCATCTGGACAGTGTTATAACATTATGTGCACAAATGTTCTTAAGTGGTCCTGATTATATTTCTTTGTTCCGAAGAAACATAAAAACTATCCAAATGGTCTGCAAAATGTTTCATTTTCACTGTGAACTGCCCTTTTTCAGGAGATGTGGCAAAGCAATCTGTTGTCCTATTGAGAATATTTTGAGTCTTGTTTTGTAGTAAAGAAACAAAATTAGTAGAAGCAGCAGGTTTTTCAGGGGGGGGGGCAAAAAAAATATAGGGTTCCAAAACTCACAGAATCTTCTGCCTTCCCATACATTGAAAGTGGAAGCTTAGCCTTTGATTTTATGGGATAATGTTTTTTAATGTATCCATTTGGAAGATGTTCAGTTCCTATAAGGAGAATATGATAGCTAAATCAAACTTTATTTTCAGTATGATATGACCAGAAGTAAAATTGCACACGTCTACTTATTTCAAGAGTGCCATATGGAGCTCTATAGAAGAGCTTTCTATTACAAATGAACATAGTCTGCATCATCAAATACTGGAGACGGGAAACATCAAATAGATGTTTTCCTGTATCCACAAGAGTGTAAAGTTATGTGTCTGTGTTCCAAAATGACTTTCAGTTGAATTAACACACCAGTTTAAGACATATTTGCTCCTTGCCAGCACTTGCTGTTCATTGCTACAATTTTTTTTTTTTTTTGCCATTCAACTTCATGAAATAGAGCAAAGAACCTGGAAGAAAATCATTATAGAGAAAATATTGCAGAATACATCACTAAATAGAAAGTGAACCAATGTCATACATTTTGTAACTGTCTTTTCTTAAATAAAGTTAGGCTGTGCCCACGCTTTTCATTCGTGCTGCTCCAGTGTGGCATGAAGCAAAGCAAATAATTCCTACACCAAAAAAGTACCTCCTTGGCATTGACACACTGACAGAAGTATTATACTCACAGTGAAAAATCTTATAAGGTTATCTCTCATTTCTATTTTCTAAGGATGCACACCAATGGGGGGGTTTGCATGTTAGAAAATCCATATTCGTTCGACTAGGTCCCCTTCGAATGTGGTAGAATTCTATTTGAAACGAATGTATTCATATGAATTTGTACAAATATCTGATACATATCCAACACAAGCGTATACGTATCTGATATGTATCAAATATACATATCCTATAATGTATCTGCTCTGAAAGCATCAAATCTGACCTGAATCCACTTTTAATCCATCCTCAATCCATGTTGAATGCAATCTGGATTTGTTGCAGATGTGACTTTCCCACCTCCCCAGTTTAACAAATGTCCAAACTATTCATAAGAATGTCCAAAACATCTGTATTCATATGAATGTTGATGTATAAACGTCCTAACATTTGATACATGTACAAATGTCTGAATTCAGACAAATTCATATGAATAACAAATGTTGTGAATATTTGTGCACATCCCTACTGTTTTCCCATCTAAACTATATTAATTGCTTGCTTTTAAAAAGACAAGATCAAGGTGCCTTATAGACCATTTTTGTTCCGTATCTTGACTGTATCCAGCCAGTCATTTTGCAAGATATACGGGTACAAGATAGTATTCCAAAATGTCTGATGCTGGATCTTCGCCATATGACTCATCCCTAGAGAGACTTCATTCTGAGGAGGTTTCCTCCTGCCAAATGTAAGTTTGTAGATTATATTTACTTCATGAACAAACACAGCTACCACGTATCTTCTCTCTTTGTCATTTGTGTGGTACCACAGAAGAAAGATACACTCCTCTGTTAACTGCAGAAACATCTTCTTTAGGGACAGAACTAAATGTTCATTTGGTGCTGAAAATAACTTCTATTAGCTTTCAGCTGCATGTAGAGTTTTTGCTCAAGAAACACTCAACGAGAGTCATCTTTAGAAAATTTTATATCTCCCTTTGAAATTATACTCACAATTCATGGTAATGTTACCATGTTTTACTGTAACAGATATGAGCTTTAATATCTTAAGGTGGAGTCACGAGTGCAGCTCCCCATTTGGAAGTGGCCACATCCATTTTTAAAAAAGTTGTGCCACCCAAACCCAGAACAGTATATATGTAAACTGTCCATTTAGGTCAAAAATCCCACAGCAAATCAAGGAATATGAAGCTCTTATGAGTTGCATCCATGCTAAAGCAGAATCTGAGCCTTGATGTGGAGTCGACGTTCTAGGAGTGTGGGCACATAATGTACCCTGTCTCAGAGCCTCAGGAGACTTCTGCAGCAATGGGATGTTGCTTGGAGCAACCCCAAAATGCAGCTAGAACTGCTGCCAAAGTTTCACCATGTTTTGGTTTCCTGCAATGATTGCTGCTGGACTCTAAGATGCAAATTCAACTGCTGGTTGCCTTGCACATTTACACACTGGTCCAAAGTTGAATCTAGCAATGAGGGCTAGATAATGCAGAAATTATTGGCCAGTGAGTATTTAAATCTGGATTCCAGGAAAATGACATCACTCTACAGAAGCCTTGAGGGGCAAAAGAGGACAGTAGTCCACCCACCCCCTCAGATATCCAGAGTAACCTGAATTTCAGCAATGCAGCCTTATTTTCAACATCCTATGGCCAAGATTAAGTAGCATGTAGCATGCATACTTAACACTAGGATGTAGTTAATTGAAAACAGAAATGAAAAGTTCCTTATCTCAAATTAATGCATAGCATATGTTGTCCTCCTTCTACTCTCTAGCTTATCTGAAAGAGAAATTAAAGTCTTCTCTCCCTGAATAACAAAGCTGTTTTTGCAATAGAGCTTGTGGTTCTACAGGAACAACCCACTCCAGACTCCCTGAATTATGGTTTATTATAGTTGGTATTCTGTTTTATTTATTTGATTCTATTCAGTCCAAAATTCATTATACCAGCTCCAAATCATGCTACAAAAATTGCAATATTTCTAAAGAATCTGACCTCAGGAGAAATAGTACAAGCTATTTTCATCTCTAGTAAATCCTTTTTCCATCTCTTTGTAAGACTTGAGATTAAAGAAGAGTATAACTGCTCCTGCTGCTGTTACCACATCTGTAGGAAAAAAGAGCAGCAGGATCTGCCCAATCTGTTTCATTTATATTAATGTTTTATTTGCCAGCTCTTTCATTATTTAAATTTCTAGCCTGTCCCACATAAATATATCAGAGAACAAAATAACTAAAAGCAACAATATTGCAACTGTTGAAATATATATATTTAAAGTATACACACACACACACCAATGCCATATATATAGTATTGCCATAAAGCAATTTAAAAAGAAAGCAGGAGGAATCTAAGGCTATCTTCACATAGCATGGATTATCTCACACCATAAGGCAGAAATTATTGGCCAGTGACCAAGCCCAAGACTGGGAGGGCCAAAGGCCATCTGCATTGAGCTAGCCTGGGCCATTTTAGCCTGGGGTCCATAAGTGGCACACATTCAGGGATGCTTCCTTGAGTCAAGTGGAATGTGCTGGGCTCTGCATAACAGCCAGCCACTCACTGGGTCAGACTACTCCCGGGGAGCATGTGTGAATCAGATTCAAAAAGTAGCTCTCTCGTTGGAGTGGTCACCCGCATTATTTTCTCACTGGGCCTCCCTCCAACATCATATCCTATTTGGATGCAGCATTTCTGTGAGAGGCGTGCTTTCCAGTAGACCAGTCCACAGTGCATTCTTGTTCAGTGAGCAAGCCAAAAGTGTTTTGGGAGGATAAAGAGGAAACTGCAGAGAAGCTGGGAGATACCTTTCCGCATATCTTGACAGAAGAGAATTTGGATCACATTCCACCATAGCCTGATGTCCTATTCTCAGAAAGGGAATCTAGTGAACTGGGGCAAATAGTGACAAGAAGAGAAGGCCCTTTCTGCACTTACTCATTAATCCAGATCAAGAAGCTGCTTAGTACACATTGTCTGCATGGGACTAATGTTAATCCAAACCAGATCTGTGTTAAGGGCTCCATAATCCAGATTAGTTGAAGATCTGATAAACGTCTACATCCATGTTAGCACTGTCTGATCTGGATCAAAGAAGGGGCATCTACACATAGAACTAATCTAGGAAGAACATGGGCATGGTTTCAAGTGACACACACAGTTAGAATGCAACTGCAAAGGTGCCTTCTCAGCACCTTTGCAACTGTGGCCTCTTTGATAGCTAAGGAATCTTTGCATTCCTTTCAAAAGGACCTCGCCCCTAATACCCAGATGCACTGTTTGATCAACAGGGACATGGGCCAGTTATATCAGGGAGATGCTGTGGGCCAATTTTATGGCAATTTGGGAGTTTCTTACAGCAGTGGTTTGCATCCACTGATGCAGAACAGGGCTTAGGCATCTTGCATTGTGTCACTCCTTAGCACACATTTGCTGCTGTAAAGACGCCTCTGCCAGTGATTGATCTGGATTTAGCTAATCCAGATTCACTAATACCAATTAGGCAAGATAAGTGCCAAAAGGGCCTCTTTTGCAAAATAAAAGTCAACAAACTATCAGCCCTCAGTCATTCCTAACAAAAATATTCTACTCATCACTATATTTCGGCTCCATAGCTGATGACCGAAAGGCTGTCAGTGTAGTCTCAAATTTTTAAAAAGCTCGAGGGAGTACTGAGGAAATTAAAAGCCTGTTCACTTAACATCCATTCAGAGAAAGACAGTGAAAGGCTTTTGAAAGCTTTTATTAAAAATAAACTTATCAAACATTGGGAGAGCAAGCCTTGCTGAAGGACAGCCAACATAGTTTCTGTAAGGGGGAGTCCTGCCTAACTAATACTTTTTTTTAGCATGTTAAGAAGCATGTGGAGTAGGGCAATTCATCTCCTGTACATAAATTATTGAAACAGTCTTGATAAAGTCCCTCATCAAAGACAACTCGGTCAGCTTAACAGTCGTGGAATAAAGGAGCAGGTCCTGTTACAGATAACCAAGTGACTAAGATTTGTTGATGACACCGCATTGTTCAGAGTGGTAAAAGCAAAGAAGGAACTGTAAAGAGCTCCAAAGAGATCTCTGCACACTGGGGACTAGGCATCAAAATGACAGATGCTCTTCAGCGTGAGCAAGTGCAAAGTGATGCACAGTGGAGGTAAAAATCACAACTACTCATAGACACTAATGGGATATGAGATGACGGCGACTGATCAAGAAAGAGAGGTTGGTACAATAGCTGACAGTTCAATAAAAGTATCAACACAATGAACATCAGTTGTAAAAAGGCCAAAAGCATATTGGGGTAGTAAGATCCGGTTCTGATCCAGAACACAGGAGGCAGGCATTAGGAACTTTTGCTTGGTTTTATACCTTCCTACTTGCCTCCTTTCTAGATTAAAAAGCCCTAAACATCCCTTGTATGAATGCTCTATTCCTTGTCCTTTTATCATTTTACCTATGCTCTTTGGGTTTTGTTTTGTTTTCTAATTCTGTTATATTCTTTTTGAGATGCGGTAATCCACACTGTACACAGTATTCCAGATGCAGTTAGAATATAGCAGAATTATTGTAATATCAGCATTATTAGCTATTTCTGAACTACCCACCCCACATTTACAATCAATGGGTCTGGAACAGCCAGACTCACTGTTTCTCACATGGGAGGGCATGGGTGGAATCACTGCAGAACAGCGCTGGGCCAGACCAGTCCATGCCTTGAAGCTCACACAAGCTTGCAGCTGGACTCCCATGCCTTTGAGGGTTGGGAACAAAAGGTCATGCCTCCAGTTACCTGACAGGGGCACCTCCAGCTAGATGGTATGGCTGGTAAATTTGCCAAAACTGATCAGAATGCTATTTTGATCAGAGGTCTGGGTGCCATTGAGAATTTCCAATTTAATCCAGAGGCCAATTTGCACTTGGCCCCATAGTTTGCAATCTGGGCAGGTACATCTGCATTTACAGGAGGCGTTTACAATCTAGAAACACCTCTTGCCTGCCCAGATGTTAACTTATCATAAACCACCACACACAAACTAATGTTAACTATAAGCTTACCTGAAACATCCAACCAGTGAGCATTTGCACCATTTCCAGTGTGTGGGGTCATCTGAGGTACTGTGCAAGCGAGCTGGCACCTCCAATAATCCCAAATGTAACTGCACATGTACAGAGTGTTACTGTTACCATAGCAACAGTGACAACACATGCGCCATTGCACCAGGCACTGCACGATCAAGATGTCAGCAGTTGGACACATGCCCAGACACCAGAAAGTCTCTGGGCATGTGGGGGTTAATCTACCGTGTACTAGCATTCCCAAGTGCAAAAGCTAGTGCATATTAGTTACAAACGCACTCTTCCTGTCTAATGGACAGGAAGCCAAGTGTGAAAGCAGCCCTCTTATTTGTAAGGAGTCAGCAGCTAGGTCAGAAGTGCTGGGGAGTAAAAGTTGCACAGCTGCAATACGCATGATAGCGTATTTCCAACTTGTGTGATTTCAGTCACCATTCTTTCAGTTCCCCAGGGACCTAGCAGTTCTATTCAACAGCTGACTTCCCTCCCAAGAAAAACATTAAAACTAGTTTCTCAGACAATCCTAGTCCGCTGTTTTTAGTGGTTTTAGGCACCCTTATTCCTTGGTTCAATATGCACAACAGTAGCTAAAGCCACTCATGAATTGCCCATATGAACACAAGAAAATTAATAATATTCACTAAACCAAATGAATTATGGATTTTAATTGCATTCCCCATGCCTGTGTGTGTATATGTGTGTGTGTGTTTTCTCCAAAAAGCTCCTTTGAAATCTTCCTGACTAGATGCTAAAAATAAGCTGCTTTCAGCTAGCCAGGTTTATGAATGGAATAACTTATCTTAAAATAGCATCCTGTTCTCAAGAGAGCTGGGGTTCATTACCATACCAGCAGATTATCTGACAAAAGGAGTCTTCTTTATGACCCTTATTTACTCTCAGCTAAGGGACTGCCCGGGTGTCATCAAAGTGGAGAGAAATATCTATCAGCGTCAATCATTCTGAAACCTCTTGAACTTTCCCACTCAGGCATTTTCACCATAAACTTATTCGTCTTTTCCCTCTGGAATCCAGATGGGATGATATAGCAACTTTCTCAGTAGACTTAACATTCCAAATCAAGTCTCAGTATGCTTACAAGATCTGATCTGAAAGCTAAAATACAAGGTCAGAAACTAGTACACCAACAGGGGCATGCCCAGTGTGAATTTCAAGGTCTCTAAAACCATATGATTTTTCAAGTTTATACTACTACTAGTAACATACTGGATAACAATCTTCCTCAACTAGTTTGCCCTCCAGATTATTTGGCCCATAGCTACTATACATGTCCGCAAACACAACTAATTCTAAAAGATGGTCGTTTGAACCCAAAACATCTGATGGGAACAAGGTTAAAGAAGGCTGTCTTATGGGCCTGTTTCTGCTTCCCTCACAATAACATTTTAGGAAGGTGAAAATGAAACATGGAGGGATCCATCTGCACTTCAAGTATTAGTGCCGTTCCGAACCATAAAACTAGCATTTGAGGTACAGATGGACAGGCCTGGGCAGGCCAGATCACCATGGCAATGGTTGCAGCAATATCCAGTGTACGCCCAGACATTGGCACGGCTAATGGGATGTGGTGTATAACTGCAGCCACAGCACCACACCCAGTGTTTCACCCAGAAGAGGGTGCAAAATCTGCTGGCCAGATGCACCTTACTCACTCCCAGTCATGCTTCCAGTGAAGACCAGGGACAGTTTGGGGAGCTCTGGCATGGCGACAGTGTGTGCAGGCACATTTACCAACTCTCTTTAGAGGGTAAGTGCTCAGCTGCTTCCTTTTTATTCTCCTTGCAATTTTTCTCACTCTTTTTCCTCCATCGGATCATCGAATGTGCATGTGGGAGGGCCAGCATTCTTGCAGCATTCCTTTGATGTGCACATGCTCACTGTACTTTAGGTAAAAGCGTCTTCTCTATAGATATGGTAGGGTTGCTTATCTTGCTTTCTGGCCTTGCTGCCCAAATAGGCAGAGAGGAACCTTACACAGCTACCGCTTTACCAATAAGCACCTGTGTCCTCATACAGTTAAGGATACTGATGGCGCTGTTTCTGAACGTTATTGTCATCTGCTACAATATCTAAAACAAGTTTTTGTGATTCAGAAGTTAAGATTACCGGAGGAACTTCTGTTGAAGTACATTCTTTATTTTTTGTTTTGGTGTTTTTTGCCGTGGAAAACATATTTAAGAAAAATGTGGGGCATATTACCCCCGAGAATAACTGATTCATAGAACAGATTTTGTTTTGAAAGGGAGGCCAACTAGACACAGGAAACTGAGCACTATTTGCACACCCCTAGGAAGATCCTGAGATGTATTTTTTTTCTTTGTATTTGTATACCAGCCTTTAAAGCACGGATTGTGTGGATTTATGATGGGTTTCTAATGTTGAAAAATAGGGGCTTATTGTCTGGAAAATGGTATGAGAGGAAAGGGCTAAATGAAAGGCCCGCCCAATTCATAGTTAATGGAGCCAACTGGACCCAAAAGTGGCTGGTTGCCATACCAGGGACTTCAGAAAACCCCAAGAAGTCAGCATGTGGCAGTTTCAAGCCTTTTCAGTCTCCTCTGCATGATGGCAATGTGAACCACCTCCAGTGCCTGCTGTGAGGGAATAGAAACACAAGACAGCACTTTTGTACTCAGGTTTAGGGGTGTGCACAAATGTATTTTTTTGCATTTGAATTCAAGGTGAATCGAATATCCAAAAATTCAACTCGATTCAAATGGAAAAAATCCAAATTACCAAAAATTTGATTCGAATCCGAGTTATCCGAATCCACACATTCGACAGTCAGATTTGAATCTAAAGATACAAATGTCGACAACATTCATATCTATTTTATACTAATTTGCACAATCCCGTATGCATCCCGTATTATCCCATATTATAAGGAAAAATATGCATAATTTTCTCACAGATTCGTATACAATACATTCGAATCAGTACATTCAGATCATTCAAATACCCGTATCGGATTTTTGAAAATCTGAAAATTCGTCCGAATGTCTACATTTGAACGGTATTAAATCCAATTTGAATTCAAATATCAATATTCGTCAGATTAGAATCGGATTATCGTATTTTTGAATATTCGTACACATCCCTACTCAGGTTCTGCTTTTGATCTTACTATAATTTAGTTGACCAGTGAATTAGATGGATAGGCCCTTGGCCTGGTTTAGCAAAGTGCTTCATTGAAGGGCAATTGTTAATTACAGAGAGATGATTAAGTCACTATCCAGATGAACTTCTCATGGACCACTGTTGGAGTGGTACTGATTTGAGTTTTATTGAAACGTTGACATCCTGGCATAGAAAAAGAAGATCGAAGTTGTGCCAATATTTTTGCAATCAGATGCAATTCATATTGCAGTCTTTTCAGTGTTGTTTCCCACTCATAGGATTTCTATCTCAGGCCTTTCTGCACTCCCTCTTGTTCCAGAACAAATCCAAGAATGGCAACTTTTTAAAGAGGTACAACTCCAGCACACATGGGCAGCACACCCTCATGGCCTGGTATACTAAGGGGGACCCTTTCTGCCCATGCTCCAGGAAGTGCTTCCAGAAGTGAGTCTACACCAAAACTAGCCAGACAGAAACTCAGAAAGCCAGGAATTCAGTAGGCTTTATTCCACTCAACATGCAACCCATCCCAGCTTGGGATAGGTTGTTTGTTCTGGAATAGGACATCCACCTTGTCCAAGAATACCACACATCATGATGATGAAGATGAAGAGTTGGCTTTTCTACCCCACTTTTCTCATCCATTTAAAGGGACTCAAAGCAGCTAACAAAGCTTTCTGTTCTTTTCCCCACAACAGACACCCTAGGAGGTAGGTGATTCACCCAAAGTCACTCAGCTGGCTTCATGAAGGAGTGCAGAATCAAACCCAGTATTCTCAGATAAGAGTCTGGCTCCCTAACCACTAGATCAAACTGGCTCACTAACATTTCAAGCACTTATTAGCATGCAGTGAATGGTCAGCTGTTAACCCTATTCTGTCTCTGGATCTTACCTGTAGGGAATATGATTATCATAGAATCATAGAATCATAGAGTTGGAAGGGACCTCCAGGGTCATTGAGTCCAACCCCCTGCTCAATGCAGGATTTCCCAAACCATCCCAGACAGATGTAGGTCCAGCCTCTGCTTGAAGACCTCCAGTGAAGGAGTGCTCACTACCTCCTGTGGCAACCTATTCCACTAACTGATCGCCCTCACTGTCAGGAAGTTTTTCCTAATATCTAATCTGTACTGACTCCCTTGATGTTTCATACCATTGTTTCTAGTCCTCCCATCTTGTGGAAGTGAGAATAGGGACAATCCATCTCCACTGTGACCGCCCTTCAGATACTTGAAGACCATGATCATGTCTTCTCTCAGTCTTCTCTTCTGCAGGCTAAACATTCTTGGATCATTCAACCTTTCCTCGTAGGACATGTTTTCCAGACCACTAACCATTTTGGTAGCCCTCCTTTGGACTCACAATAATACCAAGTGCATCTGAGATAAAAACTCACTGAAAGCCCTTAATCTAAGAGAGTTCAGGGGAGAGCAGGAAAATACTCTCCCTGATATTGCTTGGATCATCTCTTTCCTCTGAAAGTGCTGCAGAAGGGAGGCTCCTTGCTGATCCACTGCCTGGTTGGTTGAATGATGAAGCATTTCAACAAATAAGATTCAAGGGGTTGGGCAGGAGCCAGCTGATAAAGGCAGAAAGGAAGTATCCTCTCCTCTCCTGCCTTTCCCATTAATGCAGCAAATGCTTCTTTCTTGCAAAACCACAAAGTTGATTTTAATGCTCTTTCAGTATCCAGATATTTTGCATTGCCAAAACTGATGAGCAATGGCAGACCAAGAAATGTGTTTGGGTGTGCAAATTCTATGAAATACCACTATTGCATGCTTCCTTCAAAAGCATAAGAGAACTGCAGTGATGCATCTACAAAAGGATGCACCCCTATCTATTAGCCTATGGCTATCTGTAAGATCATTTTTCAATTGCACATAAAGAAAGAACAATCTGTTCACATCACTATGCCTACCTGACATGCAGGTTGTAAAAGAGCTTTGCAGCACTGCACACCATCTGGCATTCAGGCACCAAGGGACCCAGCAATTCAGCAGGGGCCTTGTATGCTGGCTACTTCATCGGGTTTTCAGTATGTAGCCTCCTCTTCTCCTGTGTCCTCTTTTGTACCTCGGCTTCAGTTGCACAGATGTGCAGGGAGAGACAGGAGCCAAAAAGAGGAGAGGAGGTAGTTAGAACTTTTCATTTGCATCCTTTAAAAGGCACTAAAGCCTCCCATCTAATCAAGACAAAACTTTCATACAGCAATTAAAATATGGCTCATCTTCAAGGGGAGGGGGGGAGAAAGGGTTGAAATAATTAGCAGACTAAAGCAAACAGCAGGATTAGTGTTTTGTTTTTGTTCTGTTTTTAATTCCCCTAAAGAACAGGCCTCAAAGTACTCCTGCAGGAAAGAAAATTCCATCAAAGCAAAAGGTGGAAACACAGCAGATATTTCACATTTGAAATCATTTCAATTGAATCCTGCCTAAAAAATGCTCATGAGCTGGTCTATTTAGACGTGTTCTTTCAAGTTGTCTGCATGGCTGGAATCATATTAGGACTGAAATGAGAATTCTGCATTTTCTATAATCTATTACTGTCAGGTTAGAAATAGAATACTACATTAACATGCAAAAAAAGAAGCAACATTAAATGGGGAAAGAAAGCTACAGGGGGCAGCAGCATTTCTAAGGAAAGTACCAAAGGAATAAGAGGGCAGATTTGTTTAGGTAATAATGAGTCGTAAAGCACCAGCACAGAAAAGGAAAGGGCTCGTACAGTTATAATCCAATTTGCCTTGATTATACTATTGATATTACATTCATTTTAATGTCAGTTGTCCTAAATAGCCTGTAGACAGCCAGTATTTCATTTTACTCAATGTCTCCATTTCAATCATCCTTTTCACTGTCCTATACTCCCCGCAAAAAGTAATAAACTACAGCTCAGATGTCCTGTATGATCCCTGCTGAATTCTTTTCCTTTAACAGATCGAGAGCATTGCTACAGCACTGAAATTAAAGCTATTTTCTAAGATCCCATAGACAAAGACACACCTTCTCAAAAAGGAATTGTGCTATATGGTTTTCATGGTGCTTTCCAAACCAGCTTTAGAAGGACCAAATTCACCCTTAAACCAGTTGGCAGGGCTGAGTGCTGTATTCTGCCTTAATTGATCTGTATTTTCAGAAAACATTCCTGTATTTTTTTTCTTAACTAAATTTGGGGATTTCTGCACTATTGGTCAGAATGTTTGATCTGCCTATGCTTCCTCTGTTATATTTTTAGCATCACTCCATATCTGGTGTTGGTTATGAATATAAAGGTAACTTGTTTACATTTCTGTACTGCAAAGGAACAAAAAGACTTATTGTGCCCACATGCATGAAGGTGTACCATATAGCCAGCACACAATTGAAATTCCATGGCATGCAGCATTACAGAGACTGCTCACTTTTGCACTTTGTATATGCTCATTATACAGGCTCTGTTTCTTTAAACAGAAATTTCAAAGCTTACAAATATTTGAATGCCATGGACTAGAATGCATAAGAAGGAAACAGAAGAGGGGAAATCCCAAATTGTTTTATCAAGAGGACCGAATGCATTAAAAAAGCTAAGGGGTCAACTACACTTAACTTTCAGCTGACTTTCAAAAGGGCAGAACACATCATCGAGGTGACAAGCAGTTTTCCTTCCAGATTACCCTAGAATAGGTTAGATAATGTAGAAAAGAAATAACTATTCACTCTGCAACAACAGCATGCTCTTTGTGCTGCTCCTGATGATGAGAACATCAACCTAAGGAATTTCTGTTCTGCAGTGAGTATTTCCACCAGGTTTTCATTGTTGTTGTTGTTGTTTGTTTTACAGAGCAAAAGAAATACCCATGGGGGTCAGCTATTTTCCTGTGCTCTGCAAAATAACAAGGCTATAACACAGTGAGTACAGACAGTAGGCAGGGAGAGAGTGATGGGATGTGTCATCAAAACTCCTCTGAACACTTACACCAAAGTGGATGCTCCCAGGTTTCAGGACCATGTGCATCCCAAACCTGGGGAACATTCTTACAGTGTGATGGAGTGCACAATGTGTGGCCCCTACACCACCATATTGATCCTATGTTGCCCTCAAGGCTCCACGTGAATCTTGTCTTAGCTATAGATGGGCTAAGTAAGTGGAAAGATGCCACTGCTACTTCTATACCTCTTTTCACTGGCCTGTCTTAAGCAAGCTAATGACTTTTTATCACAGCAGCAAAGGTCAATAGTGAAAAACCAAAAGCCAAAACTCACTATCACAGGTTCAGAGATAACCCAGAAGTCAGAGTTAAGAGTAGGAATGCAGGTGAGGAACCAGGAAACACAAGGTTGCAGATGCCAAGAAAGAATGATTGCCAGCAACAACTTTCCTACAAAATTGCTGATGCTTATGTCCCTGGATTGGTTTCCAGGTGTGCAGTGGGTTGGGGCTTGATTACTCAGCATTTGTTGTACAACCTTTCTGTTCTACATAATGCAGATTCTCCCATCTTTGTTCTGTAAGAGAGCGACTCACACAATCTTCTATGTGGTTTATACCAACAGACAGAATCTGCATCAGAATCAGAGACAGCTCGCAGAAGGAATGGCATAATACTTTCTAGGAAGAATTTCCGTAAGACTCTAAAACTGTTGCAGTAGAATTAACAATGAAAAGAAGGAAAGTAGAGATTAGGCAACAAGCTGGATAGAACAGTTTTTTTCTCTTTATAGAAAGTAAAACCTAGTACCCACTCTGTCTTGTCTTTAAATAAGAGGATGAGTGAATATACAAATCTTTACCCTTTAACCAATTAGTTTCATTTGCAAGATGGAGTACTAGAAATTAGTAGCTTTTACTATGCAAAATACATACTTATTCAAGAGAGGAAAAGAAAAACTTTGGCAGACATAAAAGCAAGGACAAAGAAAACACTATATGACGTAAAAAGAGAAAGCAAAAAAGGGGGAGTTGAGGATGGAGCAAGGATTCAAAATCCAGTGAAAAAAGCATTTTGTCCTGTGGGAATGTTGAGTTTTGCTTGAACTGGATGGTTCCACAAAATCTGGGGCAAAATAGGAGGAGGAGGAGTTGTTTTTCTGCCCTGCTTTTCTCCCCCATTTAAAGGGACTCAAAGCAGCTGACAAACCTATTATTCTCCCAAAACAGACACCTTCTGATGTAGGTGGTGAGGTAGGTAGAAATAGAGTTCTGACTGGCCACATTCAAAATGGCAGCATCCAGAAAGGTAAGATATAGTAGTATTTCAGAATAACCCACATTGAGAGTCAGGTCTGGAATGGATGCAGTCTTAGGGCCTTTCTGCACTGGCCACTTAATACCCATTAAGCACACATTTAAAACACTTGTGAAATTCCCATCCGCACTGCAGCACCCATTAGAGACACATCAGGGAGTCTGCTTCCGCATTGGCTCATGTGCGATCTGTCTCTAATGTGTGCTAAGCGGCCCTTAACCAGTTTCCCGGAAGACCCAATTGGAGGTAGTCTTAATGGGCACTTAATCCATCATTGTGCTCTAAATCCACATCAACAAAGGATGCTTCCGCACATGGACAAGAGAGAGAACACATGTGGGTGAGGCAGGAAGTCGCCATGTTGAGGGAGGTGGCGGCAGGAAGCTGCCATGTTGAAAGAGGTGGGAGAAGCACAGTCCAGCCATTAAGTCCCTCTCACATGGGCTTCGCATCGGGCAGGTGCGCGGCTATGGTGGCAGAGGGACAGCAAGTCTGAATGCACAATTCTATGCACAAAAAGCAGGCTTCAGAACCAGGCGGGCACTGGATCTCGGACACGCCGCTGATTGGTCCACGCATGGCAGGAATGCTCCAATCACACAGCTCCTGGGACAGCCATCTGGAAATCTGTGCTACTGCATCTGCACTGCGAAGGCATAATGCGTTCCTCACAATCCGTCCTTCCCAAGCAAGTGCTGAAGCATGGGGCCTTATTAGATCTGTATCTATTTGAGACGGATCTTGCTAGAGACACATTTCATAAAAATGGATTTACTTAATCCTGTTTTCAGCGCGCCAGTGTGTAAAGGGCCTTAGTCTCTGAAGCAATAATAATGTTACACGCCTTTCTACAGAAATCATTTAAAAAAGAGCATTTGTGGGTCTTCTTAAATGATGAAGCACTACAACCACTGCATGAATGTTTTTTTCATTGTTGAATAGAAAAAAGAATTTCAGCAGATGCATATCATACAGCAAGTAACATCTGCTGAAATTCCCCTTTCTGGATCACTACAGGAACCCCGACTTATTTAGATTCCATATGGCAGACCTAAGAAAAGTCTCCCTGGAGAAACAATTTCTGGAACTCTGGCATCTGCACAAATCTAAACTGGTTATTATAGCAAAAATGGTAAAAAGCAAAGCAAAACCAGATATGCAGTCACTCGTATTTTGCTAGGTATGTAGAAGTGTTATTCTGAAGTGTTTACCAAAGCCAGCGTATTCCTTATAACCCCATAATAGTTGTTTTTTTGTCCATCAGGTAAAATAGGATTTCTGCAAAGGTGAGCATTTCACCCCACAATATACAGAGTTCAGTACTACAGAAAATGCATCTGGAAAACTTACTAGGAAGAAAATTATCCCAGTTCAGACAATGTGTATGTTACATCAATCACTACAACACAGTTTTTATTTCTGTTTCTTTCCTTTCAAGTGTTCTTTTTAAAATGCTGCTCCAGCAGGTAGAAAAACTATACAAATTTAGTAACAGTTTAGGGATTTTATCCAGAAGCTTCTGCTGCTGAAAATGAATCTGACAGATTCATCTAGATCAGTTCTGCACTGGCCAGTATGCTGGACCAGCAATCATACTAAGAGCCTTCCTTCTGCTTACTGATACAGTTAAAGGGGCCTTTGGCTGCAGTCATACCCAAGCTTTAAACCATCCCTTGCCCTATTACATTGGTAAACTTCATTATCAAGGTTTACCTAGTTTTCCAGAGCTAAAGTAGATCGGGATACCATTTTGGGCCTCCTGATCTGGAATATGCTCTGTCTCGCAGAAAATGCCAGCAATGGCTAGCAGGAGCCTTACCACAGCAACGGCTATGCAATTGGGCAATATGGCATGCGTGTGTGCAGCTGCAGCCCCCACCACCTCCACCTCCACCCTGCCCTCATTCAGCCTTCCCACAGAAGTAATGCAAAGGCTGTGTGAGAGACTGTACTAGGAGCACCTAGTATAGCTGTGGAGCAGTTTTTACTGCTCCATGGCTACTGAAGATGGGGATGGCTGTGCATGCTTAGAGCCACTTTGGAATGGAAGTGGTTCTGTGGTTTGTGAATGCACACTTGTCTGAGAGTGTTCAGCTGTCCTAGAGGGCCAAGGGCAAAGGGGCCCATAGTCTCTTGTTGGCTGAAGGATTAGTTCCAAGTGTGAGTACAGGGAGGCATCTGACAAGGCCTAATATTTAGGAGCACTATTACTATTAGAGTCTTTGCTTGGTATCCCTGGGAACTCTGCTGCCATCACGCTGAACCATCCTCACTGTTTGACACTCCTCTTTATTTATCTGCCCTATTGCATAATTCATAGACACCAGGGCAGGATGCAAACTCTGGCAATAACAGCTGTCCTAGAGTTAGGAGCATGTACCCTGGACCCATGGAGGGAAAGTCAAGCAATGGAATACCACTACAGCAGTCTCAAAAAAGGAAACAATCACTGGGATGGGTAGAAGCGCCAGTCAAAGTCCACTGCAATTTGGATCCCCTGCAGCAACTGCAGCTTCATTGTCAGCCATAGATTTACTGCTTGGTTGCTGCACTCATTTGCACAGCAGCCTTCGGTTAAAACTAGGGCAGTCAAGCTAGAAGGGTCAGGCATCTTGGGCTGTGATCACACCTAAGGTCAAATCCAGCTTCAGTCCACCTTCAGAGTGAGGGAACACATCAGTAAAGTGACTAGTGGTTTTCTTTTCACATTATCTATCCCAAAGGTGAATTTTATGAGTCATTTAACACTGAAATAAAACACTTTGTCACTTTGCTGATGTATTCTCTGGCTCTGAAAATGGACTGAAGCTGGATTAAACCTTCAGTGTGATCACAGCCTTGGAGTCTTTAAATACTGTGACTCCTTTCTGAACAGCTATTTGACTTTTTTGTCCATGAAATTTTTCAAGTAGAATTATCTTTTTTTAAAAAAGCCATTTACATTCACTGGATTTTGAATCCTTGCTCCATCCTCATAATACTTTCTAGGAAGAATTTCCGTAAGACGCTAAAACTGTTGCAGTAGAATTAACAATGAAAAGAAGGAAAGTAGAGATTAGGCAACAAGCTGGATAGAACACTTTTATAGAAAGTAAAACTTAGTACCCACTCTGTCTTGTCTTTAAATAAGAGGATGAGTGAATATACAAATCTTTACCCTTTAACCAATTAGTTTCATTTGCAAGATGGAGTACGAGAAATTAGTAGCTTTTACTATGCAAAATAGGTACTTATTTAGGAGAGGAAAAGAAAACAAAGAAAACACTGTATGACGTAAAAAGAGAAAGCAAAAAAGGGGGAGTCACGTGGCATACGTGACTCAAGGTGGGACTCAAGTGGCTACTGTTTAAAAGCCGCTTTTCGGGGCTGCCCTGCCCTTTTCCTCCTGGCATGGATGCGCCACCCATGTGAGGGTACAGTTTGTTTATGAATGACTGCATTCATAAACAAACTGTACCCTCACATAGGGCGAATCCCCACAGCAAGCTTATTTCGAATTCAAAAAGTTTTCAGTCCTGGCAGACCCCACTTCAGTTTGGCTTAACACGCTTTCCGCATGTTAAATCGCCCCAAAGCATTGTAAATGTTAATCCTCATTTCAACAGGTCTCACTCCGGATCCTGCACTTGATACGTGTTACATTTTTTACTGTGGGACCCTACCGTTTTAAGGGATGAGAATCCATGTTTAGGGTTTCCCTCTCCCAATAGCTTGCTTCCAAAGACATTGATTTCAGTGTAAAAATCCACCCTTAACAGCAGTGCTACACTGTAGCGATGGACCACTTCACACCTGATTAACAATGTTGCAATTTTGTGCAATTCTAAAAGTTCTGACCTTTAGAAAGGGAAAGGGAGGGAGGGAAGCAGCTGAGGTTCTGTGTGAATGTTTAAAGCAAAGGGGCTTTAGTTGCCGCTGCTGCTGTGTGCCCTGAGCATTGGGGAGAGGAGGGGAAAGAATCGCTGGCTGGCTGCCCACTGCCATTTTTCCTCCATCCATGGAAGCGGCAGCCACCCAGCCACCCAGCTAGGTTCCGTGAAGGGGTCCCTTATGGGTGGCGCGTCCATGCCAGGAGGAAGAGGGCAGGGCAGCCCCGAAAAGTGGCTTTTAAACAGTAGCCACTTGAGTCCCACCTTGAGTCACGTATGCCACGTACGATCCTCAGAATCTGGATTGAACGCGATTAAGTTAAAAGTAATGGCAACAGGCAAATTCGCATTTGCATCCGGTTCTATTATTTCAGTTTAGGGAAAGCAAGATAAGCTTGTAATGGGGATGCGGCCATAAAATGTGTTGATTGATACAAACAGCTTTCAAATACACACACACACCAAAAAAAGCTTTTCAATTTCCATGAGGTTTAGGGTTCTCCAAATGACTTGGAAAAATGGCAGAAAAGACCAACAAAAATAAAAGGACCCATGTGCAGCCATTTTTAAAAGCACACAGCTCAATAACTCTGCACCTCAGCTATTTGGAAGAGGAAAATGTGCAACATGCAACATGACCACCTTCCCCATGCACCCCATCATTAAACTGCAATAGTAGGTGAATTTGTGAATATTCAAAAGTCACCATTCTTCGATCCATGGAATTCAAGAGACTATTGGAATCCATGGAATTCAAGAGAATACTGATCTGTCTCATTCCTAGAATGCAGCAATTATTCCTTTCTTCTATCCAGACTCTAGTGCTGTTTAATAATTCATTCCTTTCAATGTAATGGGAAGGGAAAATCCATATTCTTTTGCCACCATCCTAAATAAATTCTGTTATCCATAGACCAGAGGTCTTTTTTTCTCAGCCTTGATTTGTACCCTATTATTTTTCTATTTTATTTTCACTCTGATATCATGGCACCCCACCCAGGCACCATTCAAAATGAGGACATAATTGTACTTAGATTTGTCTGAACGTGGAAAGGGACAAGGGTGTCAGAACTGCTGTTTATATTTTCATTTCCGTTCAGTGTTGGTAGCTCCATTTCAATCACTTTTTCTATAGGAACATCACTGTCCTGGTTTGGTTCTGGGGGTTTTTTTTAACCAGATGAATGTGTGTGCCCTACAGGACTGTAATTAAGGGCCCCAAAGATGCTTTTAACCAAAGGACAAGCCATTTGTTGTAGCTGCACTCTGTTTTGGCAGGTTAACTACTTGATAGTCTTGGCATGTCCTCCAGTCGGTTTGAGTCAGAAAGGCTGAGGGGATGAATGGCAGTTCATCTTCTGTCTTTGTGTTTATTACCTCATTGCACAGTGGCACAGCTGACCCTCAGCTCATCATAACTATGGATCACATGTCATTCAGGCAGGAAGAAAGAGAGGAAAAGGAAAACAAATTATTTCTTTAAATCAATTTGATAGCGGCAAAGATAGCCAACTGCCAGAACATTTTCATGATAGCTGAGTGAGGAGTTTATTTTTGTCTCCTTCACTAGACTGCAAAAGCAAATACAAGTGCTTCTTCTATGGAAATATCGGACAAAAAAGATGGAGGGGGCAAATCTGTGGGCATATACCACTGATTACAGCAGAATTATGTATTATTTTATGTATGATATTAACTGCATCATCCCCCAGGGAACCTTCAGCCATGCTAAAAATGTCAGCAGCCTGCCAGCATCATGCCGAGATTGACAGACCCCAATAACAGATCAGCCTATTATACTCAAAATTCAAACTATAGTGTGTGAAATCCTACAATATCCTTAACATGCCAACGTACTGCCAGACAGTCAGATGTCGGATGAGGCTTCCTAAGCACAGTGCCAAACTGAACTGCCAGGAGGCTGCCATGTATTCAAAAAAAAGGAATGGATGGGTTTGGTAAATTCTGGGAAGTCCAACCTGATGCTATATCAAAGGCTCCTGCGCAAATCTGTCTGAACCCTCAGGAACATCAAGAAACCGGTGCACCTGGAAAAGGGAAGACACCAACTGACAAACTATGGGAACACACCAGTCTTACGAGCAAGATCCACATGGTAGCGCTAAGGCATCGTGAGAGCCCCTAACAACCCAAGGTCTGCAGAAATCTGGACACAGAGCTAACATCCTGGTGCAGGAATTCCCAGGGGGCTTTAATGGTAGAGTGGGAGAAAGCATTGTGACAACACTTTCTCCCACTCTTTCATCCCACCAGTGAACCTGAAGGTGCTGGCTTACCTGGTCTGTATTCTTTGGATTAGATAGACTGGCCCACTTTTCCTGAACACAGAAAATAGCTGATTTCTAGGGTCAACTCCTGTGTTTAGGAAAACATTCTCAACCAGAAACGTTGAAGCTGGGGGAATAAAATTATGAAAGGGAAAAGGCAGATCTGCAGCCATTAGCACTGGCTGATTTTAAAAATATATCTAAGGAGCCAACAAGAGGCAACTTTCTCTGCTGATATTTCTCCACATACATGGTTTGAAACATATTTCTACAAGAAATTGGCATAGTTATGGTTGGTTTTGACTGATAATTAAGTGGTCAGCTGATAAGAAAAAAGAAACCTTTATGAGAGCAAAAGAAGAGACACAAAGGCTGCAATCCCACTGGGGAATTTAATCTGGTTTTAAATCAGGATTTTTTAAATCAGCAGTGAATTCAGGATTTTTGAGTTCCCATTGAATTTTTTCAACCAGCAGTAAAGTCGGGGGTTTGGGCATTTCCACTCCTAATTTTTAATGCGAATTCGCAGAGGACACCCCTCCTCCCTCATACCCTGATGTCATCGGAGGTGGGCAATCCAAACCGACAATGAGGTTCGCGTCCACAGCCGTTTTGCTGCAAGGGCACCGTAATTGGTTTCACGTGCCTAAGCACACACACCCCCTTCAGTCACCTTCTTCTGAAGGGTTTGGCAGAGAAAGGAAGGAAGGACAGGTGCTTTTACACATCTTGCTTCCTGTAATCGCTGCCATAAGGTTGCTCAGGAAGAAAACAACAGTCAGGATTTTTGAACTGGTTTCCACAGTGGGGAGGGGGAGGGGGAGAATAAGTTATGGTTAGGAGAAGTCATTCTTGTTGGTTTTAAAAGATCATCGTCCCCTCGAGAGTGGGAAATCCACACCAGGGCATGGAGGGATCAAGGTTGCTGGTTGCTCGAGCTTTCGACCTGGCTGCCTTTAGAATCCTTCCCCTCCCGCCTCCCCTGCCCATCCAGAGCTGGAGCTCCCTCGTTTGCCTCAGAAAGCAGGAATATGGTTCATGATGTTTGCTTTGTTTCTCTCCAGCTTTGCACCCTACTCCCTTTGGGATTGCAGCGTTGCTCATGGATTGGGATGTGGGGGGGAGGGAGATTAGTGACAGTGGGGAGGAAAGGATTAGTTTGTAATCAGTCTGCTTTGAGTCTGTGGGCATAAAAGAGAAGGGGAGGAGGCAAGGTGTACTGGTGTCAGTGGGGGATCCTGGAGGCTAAGCCCCGGAACTTTTTGCTGCAAAGGGCTGCCTCTGGAATATGTGCTAGTAGGAAAAAATCTTGCTAAAGAAAGAATGCCTCTTTCCTCTAAGGAAGAATGAAAAGACCTTGCTACTCTGATCCATTGGTGCTTCTCTGATTCATTGGTGGCTGCAGATGGGCGGGGAGGGAAAGAAGGAAAGAGAGGCTTCGGGAGCTGACACTTGCTGACAGCGAGCACGAAAGACATGAGTGGAAGGAAGACTGGAAGGCTGGCTATTACACAGTAGCCGACACAGCAAGTCAAGGGTAGAAGCTGGCAATTTGTAACATTTGTAGCAAGTTTGTACTGTAACAATCTTCAGTCAGCAAGCTTTCTGTCTCCCCCGCACCCACACCCTTTTCAGGCAGCAGATTGCGTACAGCCAGGCATAGGAAATGACTGCTTATTATTGGGTGAGGGAAACTGAAGAGTATGCCCCTTCCCACCCACCCCAAAAACACCCGATACTGCTGTACCATTCCCAAAGGAATAAAGAAAAAGTGCTTTAGCGCCAAAAATGAAAAAAACACCTGAAAAACCAGGTGTGTATTTATTCTGTTTTTTAGCCAAAAAATCCTCAAAATACCCCTGAAACGGATTGGGAATGGGGACGAAGAGGATCCAAACGGTTTTGAAATCGCTTTATTCCATGAGTGGGAATTCACCCAAAGAGAAGATGCTGAAAAACGAAGCCATCCTTAATAACAACTGGAGGATGTAATGTTAATGTACAGTGTTAATGTATAGAAAGATGAAGTTTTAAATTGTCCAAAGAAACATATTTCTGGAGGTATCTTGCTGACTTGGAAACATTGTAATTTCAAGATCCACCACAAGATTCCTTGTGTGAACTGCAGAAGCTATATGATTCTCAAAATCAAGCCCATATAAAGAGGTGACAGGAGTATTTCTTTGTAGAGGTTTTCAGTCTCCCTTCATCTACATTACCTCATGTATGTACCACTAAATTTTTTCATTAATAATGCACGTGGTGATATGAAATAATGTAATTTGAGAAATGTAGTTTATTTTCATACAATCAATATTAATACAAATTACTTAGGCAGACAAGTAGAACATTATTAGTTAAGCTTTTATTCCACACAAGAGAATAGGAGGATGAAAGTGGCAAATCAGTACATCTTCACAGTAGACTATAAAAGTTATTTTCACAGCAAGAGACTTCTGTGTTATCGGAGTAATGTACAGGAATCCTAGACATTCAGGGGACAACCACAAAAAGAAAGGCAAGAACATGTCTTTGCCATGAGGTCCAGTGTTCACATTACTAACAGAATAAGTCTTTGTATATTTTATTTCATTAGATATATGTCCCAGTGCTGCTAAAACTTTTAATGCATCTTTGCTAACTTGCTCTTTGAAGTCAACATGAAAAGTCACCCTGCAGCTTAGAAAAAGAAAATAAAAAAAATAGCACTTGGTTCTGTTCTTCATATAGTTTCCTAGTGTTCATTCTCCTTGAATATACACTATTTCTCCATTGGCATTGCTCAGGAAGAATTTCTTCAAAATTCTAGAAGCTGGTGCCTGACTAGGACTGTGATCAGACAAAACCAAAAAGTACCTCAATATACCTCAGAAGTGGCTCAGAGAGAGCAGTTTGTGGAATTCTGTTTCATCCCAAATCAGATCCTCCTTTTCCAGCACAGAATGTACCTGGGAGGGGAAGAGGGACAAACCAACATGCACATGTTCCCAGTTCAGAATTGTCTCTAAGCCCTTTCTGAGCTGCCTCAGACACATTTTTCTTCTTTTTATTGCTTGTGATTATAGCCAAAAGTATGATTCCAGAAGCCCAGGCACCCAGATCCTAGTAAACTCACCAGTGATGTGTCATTTTTTTTTCAGGAAACAGTATTCAGATTAAACATCCAGAAAGAAACCATTCTCTAAACAGCATATTTCATGTGAACAGCTTTGGAAAAGAAGCCAAGGGGGAAAGGGTCCCTACCCAAAGCCAAGCATGCTCCAGAAGAACTTTCCCCTATAAACACAAAGCAAAGGATGACAGAAACACTGACAAGAGCACATAGTGATACCATTTTTAATTTATTCATAAATGATCTAGATAAAGTTCATCGTAAGATAGCAAAGTTTGCTGATGATACTAAATTATTCAGGATAGTAAAAACTCAAAGAGATTGTGAAGAGCTCCAGGAGGATCCCTTGGCATTGGGGGAATGGGCAACCAAGTGGCAAATGTGCTTTAATTTTCATAAGTGCAAAGTAATGCACATTGGGGCCAAGAATCCTAATTATGTCTATAAACTTTTGGGGTGTGAGCTCTGCAGCCTTGAAAGATAGTGTTTAAGAGGGGACCTGATTGAAGTATATAAAATCATGCATGGTATAGAAAAGGTGGATAGAGGTGGAACATTTCTCTATCACACAACATTAGCACTAGGGGGCACTCTACAAAGCTGATCAATAGGAGAGTCAGATCAAACAAGGGGAAGTATTTATTCAGCTAGAGGGTCATCAGTCTATAGAATTTGTTGCCAGAAGAGGTCGTAACAGCAACCAACCTAGATGGCTTTAAGAAAGAGTTTAATAACATCATGGACAACAGATGTATCAATGGCTGCTAAAATGCATGCCTAGATACATCCCCCAGGTTGGGGAGACAGGAAAAGTGCCTTTAGAGTCATTTGCTGGGATTCAGGAGCACATGTAGGTTTTGCCCTTGTCTTCTGTTTTGACACCCATGAGGAACTGGTGAGGCACTGCGTGGGACGGGATGCTGGATTAGATGGGATGCAGCCTGATCCAGCAGGGCTCCTCTTATGTTCTTAAGACACACTGGAAATTCCCAGTAGTGATACATGCTGTCTTGCCAGCAGGGGAGATAGGGAGGGTTATGTTTTGTCTATATTTTAGGTTATTGTATATATTTTATCTTTTTATTGTTGTGACCCACCCTGGAACCTTTAAGGTAAAGGGCAGTAATAAATAAATAAATAAATAAATAAATAAATAAATAAATAAATAAATAAATAAATAAATAAATAAATAAATAAATAAATATTTCACTGTGTTTTTGTGGATGAAAAGGGCTTTTTTAAAATTGAGAAATTGTATTTTTCTTGTCAAGCATTGCAAAATCAAATGTGAACTTTTTTATTAAAAAGTTTTATAGGAAACTAACAAATAGACATTTGTTGTAACGGCAAAACGAACATGTAAATTTCATTCATGCACAGCCCTACTTTCCTTCTCTCTTCCTCCTCTTCCCCTAAGGTTATTTTGTTAATAATAACAGCAGAAAAAGAACATTAAAAGTTCAAATGAAAAATTCAAGGTAACCTAGAAGTAAGTGTAATGATGTCTACAGTTCAAAATGAACAGTAAGGCCATGAGTCATTGGCGGAAAGTTGTATTACAGTAAGAACTCTCTCTTTGCATTTATTATTGGGGTGCATCATTTGTTTTGGGGTTCACTGGAGAATCAACCATGGGAAGCAATCCTGTACATGCTTCTTAGAAATGCAATTCAATTACAATTGAGGAATAAAGTTAAACAAATGCTGTTAGTGACTCTTTACCCTTCTGGCTCTAGTAAGTTAAGCCGCCATGTAAGATTTCAAATGACACTATTCACACTGTATGATGCGAGCTTGCAAGTGACCTTGAGCTGGCAATAATTCTTCCACACACGGTTGGCTATATCAAACCAACCAGTGCTCCTCCGCTGCCAGATACTTTAACATATAGCCAAGTGCAATGGGAGGCAATCTAAGCAAAATTGCCTGACAGGAAGCCAGTCAAACATAGCAATTAAGCTTTATCATTAGACTCCAAGTAGTGTTGCTGAAGTATTAGAAAAAGAAAAAGAAAGAAAGAAAAATAAAAGAAAGAAATGGTAGGGTTTTTTTACCACATATAAATCATGTAGTTTCTCTCATGCTGATTCTAAGTGAAACAAGCATATTGAAAAGACTATATAAATCTTTCAAAAGGATCTAGAACTAACACTCAACACAAATTTATGCCTTTTTTAACATCAATATTATACCCCTCAAAAGTTACTAATCATCCCATTAATGCTGTTTCCCACCATATGTCGCAAGATACTACATCAAACCAAATATACAGTAGAGTTTGGGGAAAAAGAGAAATAGCAGAAACATTAAGTTGATATACAAAATTTGCTTTCTGTAATAGGGATACCTTACCTTTATAATATCCAATATCATTTGTTTTATGCATTAATTTGGCAAATATATTCACAGGAATATCAGTAATGTTAGAAAACCTGGATTCAACTTACTCAAGCAGTGACCTTGGTGGCAGCCTGGTTGGCATCCCTCTGTCTGAAAAAACAATGCAAAGAGGCTGGGGGTGAAGGTTAGAAATTCTGAGTTGCCTGGACATCTGAGTTTCCCCTCTCAGCCTTCCTGTGAGCCAGTTTGGTCTTATGGTTAGAGTGTTGGGCTTCCATCCAGAAGTTTTCCAGTTTGATTCCACACTCCTCCACATAGCCAGCTGGGTGACCTTGGGCTACTCACAGTTCTCTTTAGGAGCTCTCACAGCCCCACCTACCTCAGTGGGTGTCTGTTGTGGGGAGAACACCAAGTTTTGCCAACCGTTTTGAATCCTCTTAAAAGGGTGAGAAAAGCCAAGTATTAACGCCAACTCTCCTCTTCCTGTTGCTGACACTCCAGTTGTATCTCCACACAGTAAAAAAAAAAATGGCAAGTCAAAAGTGGCTTAGAAGTAATAGCATTCACCACTGGTGTTCTCATCTCCCCACACTCTAAAGTGTATTTTTTGGGCTTTAATGTAGAATAGAGGTGGAATGGGAACTCTATGGTCCATGTGCTATGACACTTGTGGGCCACTTTTTAAAATATATGTGGATGCAGCCTCCATCACTGCTGCCACATCTTTCAAACGGGAGATGCCTTTTGCTGCTGCTATCTTGCTCCTGTGGCAACTTTCTACCTGGATGCATTCTGTGCCACCTTCAAGGCTTTGTACTGGAGTGATGAACTTCACCTCCCATGACAGCTGCTCTGACTATATACCAAAAGCATGCAAACTGGAACCAAAGCATGAAGCTTGGGTAGAGGAAACCTGTATGTTTTCTTCTAATAGCTTTCACATTGATTTATACGTCCATTGCACAAAAAGAAATCATTTTACAGGCCCTTCTAGATTAGCAGCATAACTTGGAGAAGGAGATACTTAATCAACACTTCCTTGCTAGAAATACTCTAAGACAATTTTCTCAACAAAGCATCAACTATCAGTTATTCCAACTATTAGATGATCATACATAAGTGCTTTCTGGGCAAAGTGATTGGGCTCAGCCACAATTAACCTATTTCAGATCAGCTGCTGGCCACATTCACATTGTGCTGAGAACCATTCGTGCAAACACTCCATAAACTGTACTCAGTGCCGTTTGCATAAATTCAGTCCTAGGTATTAAGGTTTAATCAGTCAGTCACTGCAATCAGTCCAAAACTAGGGCTGCCTCCGGATGGCAGGAGAAAAATATAACTGAAATGAACAAAATAGCTTGAAAAGTATCCTGCATTCAGTGGCAGAGGTGATAACATCAGGAGCTGGAAGGTGTTTTGTATCTATAAATTACTAAGCATCACCACTGCTGATCCACTAATTGAAGAGGATGCCCCTATATTAGATCAGTCCATCATGACGGTATCATTTGTCTTGATTGCTTCAGTGTCCTTGTTTATAATTCCATCAGTGCAGCAGCTGGTCCAAAGAAAATTCTTCATTTACCAATATGATTTCAGGAGCCCCTAAAGAAGATTCTGTGTCCTTCACCATCAAAACAAGAATTTCTTTTCAATGTTCTCCCTGGATCTTCCTATCATTTATTCCTTCAGCAGCTTCATTTGTCTCCAACTTGATCTGGCACTCATTTTTCTTACTTTAACTCATAATTTTTCACAACAATCCCTACCTGACAGATTTCCATTGCACCATATGAAACTTTAGAAAGTAATTTAAGGCTACTTAGCACAACAGACACATGGCAATACATAAGAAAGACTTTGAATAAAAGTCTGGGCCCATAAACTTTAGCTCCCTTTAGACTTTGAATGAACACCCATGCTTGGTCTGAAAGTCCTCATTTCTTCATAATTGATCAACCCATTCTTCCAAAATAACCACAATGTCCATAATTTATAAAGGCAATCAGAATATTATGGTTCAGCTTATTTATATGATCAATTGTTGGGAGTTGAAGTTCATTGCAAAATTATTTACTGTCATGGCACAATTAATTACAGTAAGAAGTGTTGATGGCCAACTTCTGTATGGCTAAATTATAAATTAACAATGCTGAGAAGTATTGTGCTGCATGGAGAAAGCCATTATTTATTTGGGAAATGAGACATCATAAACATTTGTCAATAAATAAAGGAGACAATATTCTCTAGATGCAGAGGTCTTGGAGGCAAACTCCAGGGTAAATGCAAGCAGCTGCCAATAAACTACAGCCTGTAGAAGCAAACCATTTGTGAAGTAACTTGGATGCAAAAAATATTCTGTACTCCCTTACAACATCCATGCGACAATTTAAAGAACAACTTAAACATGAAAACAAAATTAGTTACATAGCTATATTAATTGGTTGACTCAAGAACCAGAGTTAAAACTATAATATCTATCCATAAAAATATTACTTCAACAATTGGCTGAGAATTTTGGTGGATTGTTTGATGTCTGGAGAGGAATGGTAAGTTGAATTCAAGAAAGGAGACCATATTTCAATGAAAGATGATTTCAGTTAAAGACCCCAGATTAAGTTCAGATGGTAAGTAAGCAATTCCACCAGAAATAAGTTCTGAAAACATTATGTCACTGGCTACTTGCAAAGTGGAAGTAGAGATTTGGACTCAGCTTCTGCTTTAAAGTGGTATTTTAAGTGGTCTTCTGCTAAAAGAAGAAGAGTTGGCTTTTGTACCTCACTTTCCCCACCCATTTAAGGGGACTCAAAGTGGCTGACAAAGCTTTTTGTTCTCCCCACAACAGAACACCCTGTGAGATGGGTGGGGCTGTGAGAGCTAAGAAGAGAGCTGTGACTAGCCCAAGGTCACCCAGCTGACTTCGTGGAGGAGAGTGGAATCAAACCTGGTATTCCCAGATAAGAGTCCGGCTCCCCAACCACTCAACCAATCTGGCTCACCTAGAGTTTTTAGGTTTGACTTCCACATCCAGAAATAGACAAGGCAGGGGGCTGAATGGTCAACAACTCCATGGCAGCCACGACTGTCGTGGCATGCATTGTTATGTTGACGTCTACTATTTTGTGAAAAGGATAGCATGGATGTTACCTATATATCTTATGGAGTTACTTTCTTGATCTACAGTAGTAGTATTTACCAGGTAAGAAGTTTCCCACTAGTAATAGTTTTTTCTGAATGTGGCCATGCAATGGTGGGAGGGTTATTCTTTAAATATGTTTTAATGTTTTGTGCTTTTGTGATATGACCTTCAGGTGAACAGCAGGATATAAATCATCATCATCATCATTTAAGGTTTCTATCCCATTCTCAGCATGAAATTCAGCTGCCCATCTGTTCAGCTTCAGAGCATGATAGAGAAAGATGTTGTCTTGCCCCTTGTCTCATCTAGCAGAATAGAAATATATTCTAAGCAGAGTCTTATGAAGGAAGATCTAAAGCTGCTTAATGTTTTGGAAGTTGTGAACTGGAGCTAAAGGAAAGAAAGCTAAGCCCCTAGCAGCACCCAGTGCTCAGAGCAGTCCAACATTTCTCTTGTTCCTGATGGCAATGGCCACTGCAGGCCAACATACTTTAAGAAGCAACCATGCCTTTAATGAACCTGAAATAAATGAAAAGAGGTATGTGTAGTTTTTCAGGAAAAACACAAGCCACTCACCTTACTGTAACTGCAAGGGTAAAGCAACCTATCTAATGATGCACAGATATTATATTGCACAGAAACCATTGGGAGAAGCATAGATTGCTGGCACATTCACACAAGCAAACTTCCTAGCACAGAATGAAGTCAGTCATCAAGAAGATCTCCCAATTTCTGCACTTGACTTTGGTATCCTGGTACAGGGTAGCCCTGTACAATAACAAGCAATCTGTCCCAAACCATGCCAGCCCTTGCTCTAAATCCAAAAATCACACCAGCTACAGAGCCAGTAAATGAGGACTATGAATGCTTCAAAGGCCATGAATGAAAGTTCCTGGCTTCAGAGCTCTTGGGGGACCCATTTTGTGGGAAGGCCTTGTGCCACTGAGATGGGTCACCTATGGTATACCAGACCACAGAGACATGTTGCTCACATGCCTCTATGATTCAGTATCCCACCCTTTAGTACACCTGAGCAGACAAAGTGTACTAGGAGGGGGCATGGCTCCCCTTAAACAGCATCAAACTGCAGAAGGGAGGCCCAAAGAACCCTTCTTGTTCCACACAAATGGTGAGTGTGAAAAGACCCTTGCTACAATATTTCACAATGGTTGTATGCTAAGGGATAAACAGACTTAGTATTAAGTTGTAGGCAGTAAGTTACAGAGGTGTTAGAGAAGAGTCTAATCTGATCAGCAGGATGTTCCCTTGGCAAATCCAAGGAGTGTTATATAAAGTGAAATGTTGGTTGTCTGACTGAGGATCTTAGTTTTTCTGAAGCTCAAAAGCAATCACTTTTTTTCTTTCCCCTCCCTCCTCATCCCAAGCCTCCATGTTCATGCTAGGCTGACTGCTTGGCCAAAGATGAAACTCATCATTCAACTCCTCTTTCATTCTTGAAAGTTGGGAAGTCCTTATACCTATCATAGCTTCTGGATGAGATAAAGCAAACTGAAAACCAAGATACCGTATTGATTTCATCAACAACCCAAGGCTGACCTAGATTGGGGGAGGGGGAACTGATTAGATAAAAGAGCTCATACAATTGTTCAGAGATATACAGTATATAGATGCTTTATCATTTCAGGTTTTGCCAGGATGCATGAGAAAATAAATGCAACACTAAATATCGGTAACACGTTTGTATGTTATGGAAAAATAAATGACAACTATTAACTTCCTACTTTCAGGAACTTGCTCCATTTACAAAATATATTTGACAGCTCAAGTTTGTTTGCAATGCAGAACTGTCCTCCCAAACCCCAAGTGTCTGTGTGAACCTCAATTACTTCTCTGATTCTGGTTCTTTCACCACGACCCCCTAAAAGGGAAGTGATGGATGAGATCCTGTCAATTTTCAGTCCCTTGGTGGCCTTGAATCCATCCTCTTATCTGTTACACTGCCAGCCATGACAGTGATGAACATAAGGCAGGCAGCTGACGACACCCCTATCCATTATCCCCAAAGTGAGGAAAAAGGATTAACTGTGCCAGCCCTCAGTGCTTCTCTCAGATCTATAAAGTAGCCAAATAGAGGGCTTGATTAAAGATAAGCTCCACAGGCCTATTTATACATTTGAGAGAATGGGAAGCAGAGCATATTTAGAATTCCTTAGACCTACAGCTGTTTGAAGGTAAACTTCATAGGGTTTCCTGAAATCAGGATAATGTCTTCTGTGTCTGATAAAATGGTCTGCAGGCCACATAACCTGATGTCATAATGAATTCATTTACTTTTAGGTGACTCAGGGCTCTTCATGGCAGTCATGGCAGGCAACTTCAGGCAGTGAGGAAGGGCAAGATTCTGATAGTAGACCTCCCTTTGTGTTCTCCAGATAGGGTTTTGGTCAGGAGCAGACCACAGTTCAAGAGTGTCCAGGGTGCAAGCAGAATCATCTCCCCCAATCCCCCGGCCTTCACAGTCCCAGTACTACTTCCTTTTAGTACAGTATTTTGCTTACCAGGTTGGTTTTACACAAAGTGAAGATACAATCAAGGACAGCTAGACATCATAGCTAATTATGTTTTCTTTTCAGATGTCGGTCTTTCATTTCTGAGAAGTATAGGTATTTCATGTCTCTGAGTGCATCCAAACAGAACATATATCTACCAGGGGCTGAGGTACAGTTGTAAAAGTGCCAGACAGGTTTTAGAATGCTTCACAGGGACAAGAACGGAGGAAGTCACATGGAAAACAACAAGCACTGTATTTGAATTTATTATTATGTATTGAATTGTGATATAAATGCTTATGGAAAATTAATTAAAAAATGGACATTTTTTTATTTTTGTCTGGAGGCACCCTTGGCATCAGTTATTCTTCTGGGTGAATAATACAGTTCATCCTACCTATGGATAGCTTTGGTGAACATGGCATTATAAATAAAAGTTATTATTATTCTATCATTAAAAGTTTGTCCAATGAGAACCTATAGTTATGAATCTGCTGAGCCTAGGAAAAGATTTTTCTCCCCATAACTCTGTTATCGTTTATGGGTTCAATTGGTATTAATGGGACATTTTATGCTAGTCAAATGAGTATGCTGTTACTTGTCCATTGCTACTGGTACACTAAGGCAGAATCCCCATAGCCACTGTGGGCCACTGTAGTGCGTGCACATCACTAAAACAATCCAGCACTTGACCTACTTCCAGGAACAGAATCCCCCCCAGAAATGCTCTAGTTGAAGAACAGGAAACTGAGGCAGGCCAGGATAAGAACACAAGGAGCCCTGCTGGATCAGGCCAAAACCCATCTAGTCCAGCATCCTGTCTCACACAATGGCCCACCCATTGCCCATGTGCATGTCAAACAGGGAGAAGGGCAAACCTTCTCCTGCTCTAAAATCCCAGCAAATAGCCTCAGATGCACCCCATTTGTCCATGCCATGGCCCTACAGAAGGGCATCAGTGAAAGGGCTTTAAAGCCCAGCAACAACTTAAGAAAACTTCAAAAATGGCCAACTTCCAGATCACTTTTGGGATTCACACTGTGTCCTGGGACACAGACTTTGACACTGGGGGATGAAATGGGTAGGACATGCAGGCCAAGCAGACAGTCCACCTGTCCACTCGTGAGCCTAAGGAAAGTGCTCCAGCCCAAGACAGAACATCTGGCACCCATGTGAATCCCGCCACTATCCTTTCCTAAAAACCAAAGATGTGGTAGGCAAAAGCCACTTTAAGCCCAACTAACAGAAGTGATGCAAAATTCAAGTGACAAGAATCACCTGAGAAATTGGTCTCAGCTCCTGATCCCTTTCAATGGCTGAAAGGAAGGTGGTGCAAAAATTGTAGCAATAACTGCAGGATTTCTCCTCTTACTGGTTATAAGTCAATAGTATTTCCTCCCCCCACCTTCACTGCTGTCCTTAGAGACATTCTATTATGAATATGCTATTTTTAATCTGTTTTTAATGATAAATCTGTTTTTATATGTTACTGAACATATTTCTTGTTCCCATTTAATTCCTCAACAGTTGGCCACATGGTCAGAAATCCATATGTGTGGGGGCCTGTTAATCAGCACATTAAGTATTAAATCTCAAGTGTCAAATCGTAAAATATGCATAAACGCATAAAATTAATAAAGATATTACTTTAAACATTAATAGCAATTATCATTCTCTGTCTTTGTTTTAATTTATTTTTGAGTCGAGCCTATATTAATTCAGAATTCAAACTTTCATACTACACATCAGTCTCTTGCATAAGCGTGGGACGTGCCAAGTTATTAAAGCAAGCAAAGAGACTAAGGCCCTTTTTGCAATCACTCCCCCATATCCTGGGACAGGGTCATCCAGACCCAGCCACTTGGAAGAAGTGCCAAGTCTCTAAAAGCTGAGAACTTTCATTTCCAGTCTTCAGAGTTTCCAACTGGACCATTTTCAGGAAGACCCCAAAGCAAACTTTTGAATGCCACCAAAAATGGTCCCCAATGATACACTGAACCACAGAGGTGTGCTGTCCACACACCTCAGTAGTCTATTATACTGGCCCAATGACAGTTGTAGAGGTCTACTGCTAAAGCAGAATAGGTACCATTTTAGGGCACCCTGGCCCGGTCCATACTCCAAGCAAATCATGATGAGGGGGATCAGGGCCTATCATAGCCCACACTACGGTGACCTTTATTCTGGGATTTGACCCAGAACACAGTGTAATGCAGAAAACGTCTGACACACATTACATTACAAGGGCACTTACAGTTTCAGTTGTTTTGTTAAAAATCAACTGGCCACATTTTGGGTCAAGTGGCCTACATTTGGTTCATATCTTATCTGGTGGATACCTATGTCCTAGCATATTTTACAAAAACAAAATACAAAACAAGTTTCATTGCCCTATATATCATCATAGGTGACTACTGTATATTGCATGGTGCAATTTGAATATCATATTGCTTTTCCTTCCCATACTTTCAGCTTACAACTAAATATTAATCTTTAGATCTGTCCTTTGATCCCTCCAGTTTCTTTTGATATATTCTTAAAGGTATATTTTTATTGTTTTTAGGTACAAATAGAACACAATAATTTATTTTGATCCACTAACTGCTAAAAGTACTTCGGCATACAGGTACTTTAATTTCCAATCTATGTATTTATGCTGTTCCTATAATTGTTCCTAATAAAAATAGAATTTTAAAGACTATATTTTATGTTTCTTAACCTTTTCCCATTTTCTTTACTTATTAAAGATAGTTCATTTGGGATTGAAGTCAGCTTTAACTTAAGATCAATTAAGAATTGAATTCAAGCTGTAATTTAAGATCAAGGTAGAAATTTATTAAAAATTAAGTAGTGTCTTGATTTATTTCATTATTACAATGTGCTTCAAACAGTCTATTTCAATCATACACCTACAAACACACCAAAGATCAAGAGAAGTATTCTAAAACTAATATCCATGTTGTCAACAAGTAGGAAAGTGCATTATATATATTAAAAAGAAAGAGTCTTTGGGGACATAGTATCCTTTCAGGGAAAACTCACCTGGTTGTACTATCTCTTGAGAAATTTTGAGGGAAACTGTGAGGAATAGGGTATTCTTCATGGTCCCCCCCCCCCAGTTATAGGACAGCCTCCCCAGTGAAATTCAGCTGCAGGTTCATTGTAGCTGCAGGTTCAGGCAGACTTGTAGCCAGCAAGTATGCAGAGCAAACGGCAGGATTTTAGTGTGGTGAAAGCTCTGTGTCTCTCTCCTTTCCCACACGCCCCCATTCCCATGGGAGCGTCGTCACTGTCACTGGGCAATATGTGGCAGCCCTTTATTTCGCACCGAGTACACTTGCGAAGGGTTGTGGGGTTTTTTGCCACGTATTGATTCCCATGTGGCCCGTATTAGGGCTCTGCATGGGGCCACTCCTGAGGCAACCGCGCAATCGCCTCACACTTTTTTCAGCATGTGGACACGGCCTAACTGTGCAGAGAAGATATAGCGCCAATATGCAATGTAGTACAATTAATTAAGCCCAATAAAGTTACAGTGGGAAAGAATCTGAGTTTATTGCTCAGCTATGAATGACTGATTTCTGCATCATCTTCAGAGCAACCAGAAACTGGTTTCCATTTTCAAAAGGCCAGCTTCCTGCCCTGTATCTTATATGGCTTTTGAAGTCTGACTAATCCAGGCTCATTTCCATTCATTTCTCACTAGTCCCTATAAATTTCTGTATTCTGTTTGCGACCAAGAGGCAAAAGAAACTGTCAGTGTTACTGTGAAGCAAAAGACTCCATCAATCCAGATGTTAGATCTCCCTTCTCTGTACTCATCAAAAGTACACTTGAAACTCCAAGGGACTCACTCCAGGGCTGCCAGACCTTCTCACGAAATGATGCTGATCAGTGGTCCAAACTAATCAAAGAAAGGTGGAATATTTCACAGACTGCAGCTCAATTACAAGGATGATTCACTTCAGAGGGCAAGAGGCCTTAAAATGGAAATAATCCAAGTGAAGGGAGGGGAAGAAGAATAAATCAGCCTGTGCAACAAAGACCTTTACTCCTAAAACAGACAGAGAAAGGATTCTCTAGCTATTACTCGGATTTAATACTTTAGTTACTATATTGATTATGAAGAAATAACATAGTTTGTCAAAAGTACAACATTAATACCCTATCGTATTCATTTCTATTATAAAGTAGCACAATACTACTAAAGCTATGATAACAATCTAATGATTCCAAGAGTCTCTGCATATAGAAAATCAAGTCCTGCTGGATATGTATTTCTTAAAGCTTTCAAGCATTCTGTAATTTTGAAACTGTTTGACCTGCAGGGCTTGGGATCTGGATCACAGTCCAGACAACAGTTTCTTTTTGTAGCTAAGATCAATTTTAACACAAGAAAGTTAGGCTGTGCATGTGGTTTGGGTATTTTTTTTTTTAACTGTTCCCAAATTCAGGGTTGGGGAGGAATCCCACAATATCAACCTGCTGGTGTTTCTTTGTACATCAGAATTTATCTCCAAACTTCTATACTTGTTCTGACTATATTTTAAGCACAGAAGAGGTCTCTTGTAGGCTAACTGGTAAGGCCCTGCCGAGGAAAAGTCTTTCTGAAAATAAAAGGCAGGTTTGAAAAAAAGAAAAGTGGATGGAAACGAGTAGGAACAAAGCATTTGTTTAACTTGAAATCCAAAATACCTTTCTTTTCTCACCTAGGCTTTTTTTTTCTTTGCAATGGGTATCTTTTATCATAAGGGACAGATATTTCAGGGACCTCTTGAAAGTTTCAGAAATATGATGATTGATGGCCAGTCAAAAGAAACATTCAAAAAGCAATAAGCTGTAAAAGGGAAGGCTGTGGCAAGCTTGCCTCAGGATTGCCTAACAGTGCCTTTCAAATTTCTTTCATCACATCATTTCTTCTGTCTGCAAGCTCTGCAAGATGAGGACAAGCAGGGACTTTGTGGAATATCTGAAGCCACCATAGTGTAATCCATACTGCTTACAGTAGCAACCTGAGGATAAAAGATTTAAAGAAAGAAACACAAGGGCTGGTTGAGGGGGGAAAAAGAGAGAACAGCAAGATCTTTGTTAACCCTTTGGGAGTGTCCTGGAAATCTCTGCGATGAAACACTGAGAGTGTTTTATGGGTGGAAAAAAGAGTTTATTGAAGTTAAAAACCAACAGGCACACTGAGACTGACTCGGGCAGAGTCCCATCTCTCTGTCTGTTCTTCTACCTTCTTCCTGCCCATTTATTTAGTTATTTACAATTTTCCACACGCTAACCAAGTCGAAGTTCTTCAAATATCCATCTTCCTCCACATCTCCCATGATTCCCTCAGTGACAAATATAAAATGCTACCCCTTTTAATTTCTGTTAATGAGCAGTTGATGGAAACCCTAGAACTATAAATGGGAGTTTACCTCTCACAAAGGATCCTTTGCACAGTTTAGGATATATCTATTTGCTAAATTTTTGCTCAGGCACTATGTGTTACCCCTCAGTCCTTTTCATTCCCACAACAGTATGAGATGATTTAAGCTGAGGAGCAGAATTTTGTCCAAGGCTTCAATAAGCTTCACCAGTAGGAAAAGATTTTAATCTTGATCTCTTAATCTTGTGCATAGGGTCATTATATGGTTTACTCAGTAGATGGCAGGGCAACTTGTATCTTAATGGAGTCAAGAATTTCCTGCTTCTGCTTTCAAAAAGAAAGAGTTATTTGGCTTCTTTCCCCAAAGAAAAGGATAGCAAACCACCTTGCTGTCTTTGGAAACAAAAATGCTTGGGTATGTCCATGGAATTGCCAGCACACAAGCTCTACTAGGCACTTATATATATAAATAAATAAAATGTCTACCTAGATAAAAGTTATTCATTTGTTCTCTCAAAATCTATTCCTAATATCAAGCAAAAATTGTTCTAGGTAAGGTGAGAAAGCGGAATTCAAAAGGCAATTTGGTCTGTCTGATGCTAAATAAATAAATAAATAAATAAATAAATAAATAAATAAATAAATAAATAAATAAATAAATAAATAAATAAATAAATAAATAAATAAACTTTGGGGAAGCAGCCTAGCTACTTCGGTCATGGCTGCAGTTCTATAAACCACAGCAATGTGGGCTGCAGCCAGAAGGCTGTGACAATGCAGGCAACAGCTATTGCTCTTGCGATTCCTTTACCGGGTGTTACAATAGTAAATACCTTGATCTCCACCAGTATGAGATCAGGGACCCGCCACATGCTTAACGACAGAGTTAAAGACAGAAGCACAGGGGGGGGAAGATCAGGCAGGAGACAGGATCAGCTGGAAAAGAGCTCAATTTATTCTTCTGCAGAGGTTTAAATAGCCCACTCCAAGAGGGGGCATGGAGAAAGTGATGTAAAAGCACAATTCAGGGAGGTGACTGCTGGAGCTGGGTCAGGCAGGTAGGTCAGAGGTCCTTGGCGATGTCACATCCTGTGGTAGCAGGAAGAGAAGCTGTAAGCCATGTGCCATGTGCTTTGCAGAGTCCATGATGGGCTCAGGGCAGCTGCATCAAAGCAGCCCAGATTACTCCTCCTGTCTCTCTGGATCACCTTCACTCACAGCTTCTGGCAGCCCATTCAGTTCGGATCAACAGATGGCCTGAGGTCATTCAGAGGCAGGAGGAAATTTCCTAGTGCTCTTTATGCAGAGGTTTGTCTTCCTGGTCAGCAAGGGGCTTAATAATTAAGTGGAGGCTGGAAGGGAAGCTAAGGGAAAACTGTGCAGCTTTTGTGGTTACTACAGCACAGATCCTTCTTATTTTCCAAGCATTCATTATTCATTCAGACTCAGAATAAAGAGACTGTGAAGTTGGGTCCTACATGTATGGTGACTGTGCCATTTTTTTCCCATGAAAGATCATCTTTTTAAAAGTCAACTTTTGACGTGATGTTTTGATTTTCCTGGATTGAGAACTTCAGAAAAGTCCAATTTGCCACTGTAAGAGCAGAATACACCAGCTAAAGTGTCAGTCTAATCTAGCATGAGTAGAAAGTGTGGTAAAAGCCCTAAGGGAAGAGAAGCCATAAATTTTATTGATATACAGTTATCACCAATCTTCTTTGCAAAAAACATTTCTATAGTGCAAGCAAAGCCCTATAGTCTAGGCCAAAGTAGCACAGTTCCCTCTTTACTGTGCAATTTAAAGAAAATGCCCGCTACCTTTTTCAAAGCCAGTAGTGTTCTCTTTGTATTAAGAACAAAACATAGTATCTTGCATTTTTTAGCAATAATAGAAACTCTGCTGTTCCCATCTATAAGATAAAGTTTGCAAGATATCTCTGCACACTACATCATAAATAAAGGGGTCACCTCCATTACTTCCCATTCCTCTAGTTTACATTTTTCAATTAGAAGATAATCAGCATGCTATTATGCCTAAAAATTGTTGAAATGACCTTTTGACTGTATTTGTTACATGTTGAATCCCCAGAGATCTCTTGAATAAAAGCATGACAGGGGAAGCAGCCGAGTGATAAATAAGAACAATTATCACACTTATTATCGGATAATTTATGATATTCCATTAATCTATCACAAAACACCTTTCTGATAAATGCCTGAAGCCCAAGTTCCCTTTTGTATCTCATCTTTGTGTCATCTATCGCCACTGACATAACATAAAAGAGTCATTTATTCAACACAAAATGAGTTTTTCTGCAGCATGTGTGATAATTTCAATCACTGCAGATGTATTATCTGTCTTATATATAAAAACAAATTAGTTTTCTAAACTAATTTTGATTGTAAAGACAAAAACAGATGCTATTGTCTGGTTAAATATCTCAGTCCTCCAGGAAAGAAACACAATTTCTAACCCATATGTTTTTTGTTTGTTTTTTAGGAGAAATAAGTACTATCTCGCAGCTTGAAAATCCTAATTAACACCCACTGTGTAGTAGTGAACACTCCCTTTTATACCACTTTGTGATAAGATTATTCAAAATGCCTGCAACCTAATAATTTTTTATCTGAAAGGGTAGCTGTATAACAATAAAAATTTAACACTACCCAAGTAACTTTCAATATAATCCATGTGATGTTGTCTTCACCAAATTGCCAACCAATACTGAGTCTCCGTTCAATCCAGATTTCTCCTAAGCTTGCTGTCAAAAGTCTAGTAAGTAAAAATAATCTTGCTTGCTTGCTTTCTTATGAAGAACCACCTGTTTGATGCATCTGAATGCCCCCTTCATACAACATCAAGTCTTTCGCATTCAGTTATTTGATCCATGAAAATCAGCACCACAAAGCAAAATAAGACATTCTTTTTAAAATTCCAGTATTTGTATGTCTACTTTGTATGTATTTTAAATTATTTATGTACAGTATTATGGTTGTTTAGTATATTATGTCATATATTTAGGCATTGTACCTTTTATTTTTGTACTGCCCTTTGGGGGAAAGAGCACTGTCATTGTTGTTGTCTGCAAAAAAAAGGGGGGGTGGAAATTTCCCAGGATTGTGAAGCCATGAGCTTGTTTGGGCAAACTGTATAATATCACATGATCTCAGAGGTTACATCCCGACAGGGACTAAAACCCAGAATTATCCCAGCAGTATTCTGGGATTGTTACACATATCTGTGGCAATCCCAAGATAGTCCCAGGAAATCCTGGAATATCTCTATTCCTGGAAATCAGTTCCCAACCTGAAATGTCAACACAGCTTACCTTGTCTGGACACTTGCTTCTAGGTTCTGTCTTGAGGGAAATGGCACAGCACATGCATGGAAGTGAAACCAGGCTGAAAATGCCCACTGCACAAATGGAAAGGCCACCATTGCACACTTCCAGGTATTTCTTGACATCAGGATACCTGAGAGCACCCCTTGCATCATCACTTGAACAGTACCAGCCAAGGGCTTACAATGCGATTTCACCCTGCCTTCTGGTCTGGATGCTTAGAGGCAATTGCAGGTTCTAAACAAGATCCCACATTTTCCTTTCACTGTCTGTGGCAGCCTAAGTCATTTAGCCTGCTTAATCATCTTTATCCACAAAATCTATCAAACAAAATAAAGACCATGGAAGCAGACCATGTTGTGATGAAAAAGATACAATTTTGTGATATACCACCCCACCTTACAATGTACAATGCTAGGTTTCCTGAATTGGATGGTTGGGCTACTACTGGGGAAAGAAAAACAGGAGTGCTAAACCTAAGACTCCAAGAACAAGCAGAAACATGTTGATTTTCCTCTCAACCCTCCATTTTTTGCAAGACAAAGAAGTTACTGCAAGCTTTTTTATTATGTTGATCCCAACTTGTCAGCCCTACACCATGCATATCTTCCATCAGGATCGTGGAAAAGGTAACTCTATTTGCAGGTAAATCTAGGCTTCCTGCTCTAAGATTGTTTGGGTATCTGGAAGACTCTGTACCCAGCTATACCTACATTTTACTCCACATTTGATCTACCTTCAAAGTGAGACTCTTGCTACACACAAAGCTAAAAATCAATTCTACTTGTGCTCCCTATCAAGTTGGAACTAGGGATGTGCACAAATATTTGTAACATTCGTTATTCATATGAATTCAGACGAATTCGGACATTTGTACACAAACTGAATGTTACAAAATTTGTACATTAAATTCGTACAAATGTGAATGTTTCAGAACATTTGTATGAATAGTTCAGACATTGTTAAACTGAGGATACATATTAGATATGTATCGGATACATATTAGATATGTATCGGATACATATCCGTTCGTATCAGATACGTGTCCATTTGTATCAGAAACAAATCTGTTCATATCGGATATTCATATGAATTCATACAAATACATTCATATCGAATAGAATCCTACCATGTTTGAAGGGGATCTATTCGAACAAATATGAATTTTCTAACATTCAATTCATTACGAATCAAATGCCAAAAAACCCATTCATGCACATCCCTAGTTGGAACACATAGCAAATACCTAAAGCCCATTCAATTCATGATCTGGGCACAACAAAAAGACACAGCATGCCCAGTGTGCAAGAAACAGCCCCAGCTCTGCTGCATCCTGCTGGAAACTCCTCCACTCAATGCAGGGATTGGCCTGCACAAGTTATCATTCTTCCAGCATTCTCACCATCCATTTATACTGCTGCACATTTAAGCTTCAGTGCAAAGGCAAAAACTTTGTGGGTTTTCACTCCAGCCAAAGAGAAAATCTCCTATTGCAGCTATGTACTCCAGCAGAAAGGCACTAATTTTCTGTCTTTGCACTCCAGCACAAACACAGAATTGCCTTTTGCAGTTAGATGCTCCATCACAAACCCAGAAAACCAAGGCAGAATATTTTGTCCTAGCTCCCCATGCTGTGGATAGGGGAAGACTCCAGCTCCCTGGTTGGTTGCCTTGGTCAAAAACTTACTTCCTCTTTTATTCCTCTCGAATATCCAAGTCCTGTCTCTAGAAAACTGGGATATTTTATTTGTTTTGTTTATTATTTATATTTCTATCCCACCTTATACTGGAAGGTCTCAGGGCAAGTTACAATAACATCACAATAAAAACAGATTTAAAAGATATCCCTAAAACAATGAAAGAGCCTGTATGGGAATGGAATGATATCAGGGCACAGGCAAGTCTGTATGGAAGGAGGCATTCCTTGAGATATTTGGGGCCCAAACCATTTAGGGCTTTATAAATTAATGTCAGTACCTTGAATTGGAACTGGTAGCAAATAGGCAGCCAATGCAGTTCTTTTAGGACTGATGTGATGTGCATACAGCCAGCAGTGCTGATCAGCAGTTTAGCTGCTGCCTTCTGCACCATCTGCAGCTTCCAAAACTGCATTACAGTAGTCCAATCTGGAAGTTACCAGAGCATGGATCATTATGGCCAGATTGTCTCTGCCCAAGATAGGCTGTAGCTGGTCACTGCCCCACCAGGTGTCAGTGCAGAGTCCAAGAGCCCCACAGTTTATATACCTGTCACTTCTGAGGCAAATAAATCCTGTCAAGATCAGGATTCTGCTCTTCATGGACATAAGATCCTATAACACACAGTACCTCCATCTTGTATGGATTCACTTCTAACTCCATGGAATACCAAGGTGCTTTACAGGCTCCACAGCTTCATACGTACACACTTTAAAAAAAAAACTTGTTTCAGAAAAATCAACAAACATTCCCTGTTCCCTGCAAATAATGCAGATTTGAAGTTAAATACTGCACATCGAAAGCACAATCATGCCTTTAAGTGTTATCTCCCCACTGTGGAAATTATTTCAGTGTGTGTTATAACTTGTGCACAACTAGTCTCTGAGAGAACACATCAGCAAAATGAGTAGCCATTTTCTTTGCACACTATCTAACCCCAGAATTTTCTGGATTAAATAACGTGTAAGAAAAACTAGATAGCTGTCCAGTCTCTGCTTGATCCTCCCTAGTAGGGTTTCCCTTTTTTGAGGCACTGCTATCAATTTTATATTCATTTCCTTTTTTTTTAATCACTTGAGGAAAGAAAACTCATCAGCCAAAAATGTGCAGCTAAGGAGTTGGGTTAAGTATTCTTCTGGTTATAGCCATCCTTTACATTGCTGTCAACTGAATTTTATCTTTCGTTCCTAAGGTCAGAAGACCTTTCTAAAATTGCTATAATAGAAATGGGTCATGTAGTTGCTTTTAATTTTGTCTCAGTTCAGCTTGCTCTGTGCAAAGACCTTTGGGCTTCAGTTAAGCAAAAGAGTCCGAAAGCACAGGGTGAAATCTTTTAAAATCGGAGTTGAAAGCACCCCTAGCAACTGTAGCCACTGGTTTATTCCAACGAGTGGGTCATTTTAAAAAAAAAAGCATGTCTACATTTCATACCAATTCATATAACTTATGAGTGGCCAGCTTCGTACTCACCTTGGAGATCAATTGGCCACCTCAAGCATTCATTTTCCAGGCTTGAAAACCCTTTTAAAAGCACTCTGGAAGCACTTTTATTTCTGCTGCTAATTTGTTTTTTTCCATAGTTTTTCTCTTTTAAAGCATGTCTTTGTATGTCCTATAAATAGCTTAGAGTTTTGAAGTAGTATACAAATAAACAAAGCAAAAGAGTTAGGATTGCTGACAGGAGAGGTAGATGCTTTTAAAAGACTTAAGGTGCTTCTGCATTGGTCGCCAAAAAACAGATCTAAAAAGATCCATTTTTCGGTAATCTGACCTCCCAAGGATCCATCACAAATAGTGATGGATCCAAAGTGTCCACAAACGCACAGGGAGGCCAGATTCCAGAGAACTGATGGATTGGGTGCTGTGCGGATGCATCAGCACCCATTCCAAAAGTCCTCCGGCTTGCATGCCACCGCCACCGCCCCCAGAGCTGCGGGACTGGAGCGGTGAGCTGCCAGTCACTGCATGTTTCCGGCGGTGCCCAGTGTGCAGGGGAGGAGCTTTGGAAGCAGGCAGTCCTGCTTCTGCCCTTCCCAACATGGTGGCCAGAGGGACATCCGTCCCTTCACCTGGCTTCTGCACACATCCAGGCAAAGAGATGGATGTAAGACCTGGTTTTTCAGGTCTTACATTTAATCCGGATTTCAACGGCAAAACTGGTTTTAAAAACCGGTCTTGCACACCAAAATGAGGAAGCAGTGTCAGCGGAGTGTCTCCAAACAGGTCTGCAGTGCAGAAGCCATTTAAGGTGTTTTAAATCTTACTTAAGGGGGGGTTAAACCGGTTTCGGCAACTAGTGCGGAAACACCCTTATTATCCTTCCCATTTCTATGGCCAGCTTCGCTTCCATGACAAACAGATTTGCAAAACATCAGAAGGAGCCCATAATTTTGTGCTATCACACATTCCAGGACCTCATGTGACATACACCACCACACCACATATAGATCCTTCAGTTTAATATCTTTCACTGCCCTTTATCAGTTAGTTCACCTGGGTAAATGTTTTTAGACACAAGCATTCATAGCACCTCTGAGGGTTGCCAATTCAGAGCAGATTCCCTTTATACCTTCCTTAAAAGCAGACAGCTGAAGGCATGAGCACAAAGAGGGAATAAGATCAGAACTGGTGCCCATTTTAATGGCCAATCCAGGAGAGCCAATATAACTATCAGCTTCCCTACTCTTGCTTGTAACTGCAGAAAAAAAGACATTAGAACATTTCAGATATTAGCTACAGAAAACCAACTCTACACACACATCAATAATGTTATTTCAGCCCATTAGAAATCTTTAAAGGCTATGTCCCCATGCAGCTTTGGCACAGTTCCGAGCACGGGATCAGCACGGTCCATCCCCATGGGCTTTAGATTTGGCATGCGAAAAGCATACCAAATCCCCCAAAACCGTGCCACAAGCATGCCAGATCTGATACCTGTTAAAACAAGTTTCGGCACGGTTTGGGGAGCTGGCCCGCATTCCTCAGTGAGCCGGGGATGCACATGAGAAGAGAGGGGGTGGAGAGAAGAGGGCATAGCTCCCCCATATCAGGGTTTGGCACACTTTGCATGGGGACGCCACCATCTGCACCCAAACCGTGGCTGTCCCACATTGCCAGGAATGTCATGGGGATGCCCGAAATGCATGCCCAGTCCTACACCGCCCCCTGCATGCCCAAACAGCACCCAAAGTGTGCCAGATGGCCAGCATGGGGACGCAGCCAAAGTCTCAGTGATGACTCTTCCCATACAGAAGTGATGCTCTGGTTTTAATGAGATGTTCTTTTTAATATATATATATTAGTTATTTCACGCTCACAGTGGAAGGGATGGAGTATATTAACATTGAAGACTCATGTAGTTTATTGTTTATCTTCTAGTATATTAATTTCTAAACTAGGAAATTGTCCTCAAATCTTCTATATGTTCATTATTGTGGACTGTCATTTCATTTATACAACCACTGTTGTATTAATCTGCTTATACTAAGAGAGGATTGCAGGCTATGTGTATGTGTGTATTGCTGACTTTTCCCACTTCTCTCCAAAGACAAATGAAAAACTGTATTCAGAAGGAAGGCACACTTCTGACTTTGCTCCTCAGAAGGGCAATTTCCCTATAGGCTACATGTTTTTGGAAATTACTCTTACTGTAATTATCAATTCTGTGAACTGCACTAAGATGCTTACAGTCAGCAAATCAATGCAAAGAATGTTAACCAATGACATTCCCTTATCTTCTCTTCAGCTATCACACAGAAATAGCTTTCCAATAGCCTATAAATGGTTGGTATCACATCTGAATCCTTTACTATTACATAGTGTGAAAATAATTTTTTTGTGTGATTCAAACTCTCATGATGGTACCAGCATACATATTTTAAGCAAATCTGGACTACATCAGATTGGCATCATCTAATTTTAAAGTGTGGTGCTAACCAGCTATACTACACTTACAAAGACATTTCACATACTTTTAGGCTCCTATCCGAAATAAATCTAGAAAGTGTAAAGCTTTTTACACTGTAAAACATTTTGAAAGGTAGTGGATTAAATAGAAATGTGTCGATACAGTATATGCAAAGGTCAAAATCTCTTTGTGCATTAAGAACGTGGTCCTGAATATTTAAAAGATACTGCAGAGGAAATTTAACCATAAATGTTTCCATCTAAGAAGACTTTTCCCCCTTCTGGCATATCAGTGTTCACGTATCAAGTAATGATCTTGGTTTTATTGGCTTAGCAAGACATTTGATGCAATCTGTATTATTTTCATTGTGATGTTATCTAGTTGCTGTGACAAAGACTGCACGAAGAGCCTGCATGAAATTGATTCACTTTGATACTGTAAAGCTGTGATGAGGTGAAGGCAGGAAATTTATCCTGTCTGATCATGACAATCCTGAGATTGAATTTTAGGATTTTCTGCAGATGTGGAAATGGTGACATCCGTCATTCTTAGTCCAACAATACCTGTCAGGCCACAGACAAAAAGAAAATGTGAACTGGGCTGCAAAGTAGGCATAAAAAGAAAAATAGAGTTGACCAAGAAACTCAAAATGTAATTTGCTAACCTATGTCAGCAGGTTGATATTTATTCAAGATTAAGGCAGGATCTGCACAATGCCTTATGATGCTGTATCACAGCTGCATGGATGCAGGATGATCTTGGCTCTCACAACAGCACTGGCAGGGTACAGGTCCACCTTGACTCAAACACAGTCAGCCACTAGCATTCCCTAAATGCTCACTAGAGTGCTGTTGATAGAAAAAAAATGCTTAGCCCCAGTGGCCACCACCTTTCCACCACCACTCAAGTGGACCTTCCTGGTGACCAGAAGACTAAGCAGGTAAAGCAACAGAACATTCAGCATCTGTCAAATGGTCAGTTAATAATGCTCTGGCTTAAACAGCATAGCAGATAGAATTGTGTTTCATGACAGCATATCAGCAACAAGTATGTTTTGGGTAAAGTCGAAAAATCCCTGGATTAAATAAGTGAATCAAATAATACTTTCCTACTCTACAAGACTGTTGTAAATATTGGCAAGCAACATGGAACATGGAACCAATAGCAATTGCATGTTTGGTCGATGAAAGAAAGGCTGGATAAGTTATGTGGTCGGAATGTAAGCACAGTTTTTTCATTGTGATTCCACTGCCTAAAGTCAGGAGAAACAGAAAATAAGCCAGGCATTCTGTTCTTTGTCTAAGTGAAAGGACAATCAACACAGGGAACATTAGTGATGACAGCAAATGAAGTTATTTTGCAGCCCACAAAAAGATAACCAGTCGTTTGAATTGACTTTCAGCAGAAGCCTAAGAGGCCAAATTCAATCACTGCTGCCACCACCCAAATTATCACAAAAGACAATATACTCCCCTTTCATTTGTGCAGGAGAGGGCCATTTTGTTTCAGTCAAGCAGATGGCCTTAAGGCCGTTAACCAGCTGGCTGAAATCTAAATACCTTTACAGAGACAAAAGCTAGAAGCATGATTGATTATCTCCTTATTGTGCTTGAAGTGGTGCTTCTTAGCCAACCAGCGTACACAAACCAGTGCACAATTACTTTGCAGCAGAAAGATTTCAAGGACTGGAACACTGTGTCTGAGAGTTTTGATAACATTATTGGATTAAAAGGTCTCCTTGAGGCATGCTTTTTCAAGTCATAATTGTAGTATAGCTATAGTAAACTACCTGCATTTATTCAAGTTGGTGTGTTGTCGCACCCCCTTTATTTACTTTTGCATTTCTGTGGGCAGGCATAAATCCTTTGTGGTGCCATGAATGCACTATAAGGGGGCAGGGTTTGCATGACCCTGCCCCTTATGTTCCATTCAGTGCACTGGAAAAATGCAGTGCATGCATGGACCTATAATTATCCCACCACCACGTTGCTGTAAAGGCACTTTACAACACATAGCAGGAGAAAGAGATCTGAGAGCTCTTTGTCTTGCTTTTCATTCACCCTACCATCATTCCACATCTGCCGCCAAAGAGACTTACCTGTCTTACTGATTGCCTTGGGGAACACAGGAAATGTGTTCCGCCCATCAAGATCAAAGCCAGGGATTCCCTAACTGCAATCTTGACAAGTGGGAGCCTTCTCCTATGCACTGAGGTCACAGCTGGGCATCCTTGACTTCAGTTTCAATGGACAGGATCAGTGGACAAGCATACTGACATCATACCAACCCTTCAAGTGTAGCACTCTTTTCAAGTGACTGCACTGCCACAAGCGTAGCACTCTTTTTCACAGGGGGGATACATAGCACTCTTTCCCCTCCCTTACAGATCTTGCCATTATCTCCTTCCTTTCCTTTTTTCCTGATAACAAATCTACAATGTAGGTAGGTAGGACTGAGAAGCATTGACTGTATCAAGGTTCAACAGTTTCCATAGCCAAGTAGAGATTTGAAGGCTTGTCTCTCAAAGTCCTAATCACTCAACTACACTGGTTGGTTGTTTTCTTTCTTTGGTGTTGTGTTGTTCTTCAGTCTCCCTTCCCATTGACTTTTGGGTCTGAGTATCAGTTTTGCAATCCATAATTTTCCCAACTAACTTTTGACCACCTTCTTGTAGACAGTTTGATAATTTACCATTCCTCTTCTCCACGGTCCAGCTAATGGCACCAATCATAAGACTTCATGGGAGAGGCTTCTTGTGCACTGGAGTTTATAAACCATTGTACTGATGACACTTCAGTTGATGCAGCCATAGTGCTAGGAATAAATAGCAGGGAATTATGAACATTAACTTGCCAGTCTTACCTTTTGTGCACAGTAATCCTGGGGAAGGAATCCTGAGCTGAACAAATCCTGAGTAACAGTTTTTAAAATGCAATCTGTTTGATGCAATCTGTTTGATGCATTTTAATATTCTTCTAATAATCATACAATATCCCTGTACTTTTGGAAGGAAGGCAAGATATCACATATGTAAACAAAATTGGAAACATACTACAAAAACATCCTGAGTTTCGTTCCCTTGTCTTAGGCAGTCACTTGAACCCAAATCCTGTAGTAATTGACAAAAATCTCTGCCATAAAATAGCACTGACACTCCACTGATATTTCTGACACTCCAGAAAAATGAAATCATATAAGATAGCCACAAAGAGGCGCTACTGAGCAAGTAATAAACGTTCCTTGGGTCTCTATCTGCAATAAGTGTGATGTTTTTATTACAGCAACAAAATATTTTCTATTAATTAGTAGTCATCTGGAAGACACAGCTAGTAAAGAGGTTAATGTTAGTAAGAGGCAGAGGACAGAGAGCGGAAGAAAGAGAAGGATTGCTCTGTTGTTCAATTGCACAGAGGAAATATGGTGGAAATATGTGTTAAGGATAAGATAAAAACACATCTTTGTGTACTCTATCTGATAAAATATCGGTAATAGAAAAAGTAGTTAAATATATGAAATGGGGCAACAATTCAATCACACATAGTTACACATATTATGACCTACACCTGGAAAAGCGTCCTTTCTGAAGAACAGAGAAAAGCTCTGAAGGACCCTTTACAGCATTAAGGATAACAGATACAATTCGTACTGCCAGCAGGTGTAAGGATGACATTTTTTCTGCCATCTTCCTTTGTATCTGGGACTGGGTCTTCCTTGTTAGCTTACACCATCGACCTAGTGTTATATGGAGTTGTTTATGGTGGTTTAGGAAATCTAGCTCCCAGCTCACTAAATTGAACCTTTAGTGCGCAAGAAATCGGTTTAACAGAAAATATAATTGATCCGCCATAGATGTGTTGGGAATGGGAGACTGGGAAGCAGAGCTCATGATCCTGAGATTTCAAAAAACTTTTTAAAATCTTTATTAAAAAGAATAAAAAAGCAAGCAAAATGGCAGTAAAGCAGCTTACAGGCAAAGAGATATAGCAAAAGAAAGCCAGCGAGTTCCCTCGAGTCTCAAAGTATGCTACTCAGTTATAAGGTGCTAATAGGATTCTTTGAGTGTTAGCTTTACAAGGCTAAAAAATTCTAAGCTGTCTGAGAGACTGAATTACAGTCTAAGCAGTATTTCAGAGCTGAAACTTTCCCTTCTGACCCAGCACACCTTAGCCCAACTTATAACTCATGTAATCTGTCCAAGCATTACCCTTAATTGAACTTCAAATCTCTGAAGATAAAACAATGTCGGCCTTCCTCCTTACTTAGCATAAACTCCAACCAAAGCAATACATCCCAGCTACAAAGTAACAAACAAGGGCTGAAGAGAAATTGTCACCCTTCCCATGGTGGATCCCAAGATCTTTATAGAGCTGTAAGGAGTGGATTTTGCTCTCAGGTCTTTGCCCTTCAGTGGATCCAATGTAACATAAAAAGAGTGTGGGGAAAAGAGTGGATGCTCACATAAACATATATACCTCATTGTTCCAATTAGAACAGCAGAGAGGTACAAGAGATGACCATATTCCATTTTGAATGAAAGAAATTTCCTTTCTCTGTAACTATTGAGATATCAATATTCAGGTAGCTTGTTTTGAAAAACCAGATTAGAATAATATTGTCATCATTGCTTTTATCAGTAGAGCTATATATGGACTAAAAATTAGACACTTTCTTAATTTGGGGTAAATTCTTGGAGATTATGAGAAGGGTTTTGCTCAGATAGATTTCTGTTCTTGTGGATTGTTGTTTCTCTGTAATGTCCATTTGCTACTTCTTTCCAAATTCCAATGGACACAACTATTTTCATATACCTTTTGCATACATATGCAGCAGATAACTGGGAATACACTAATAAAACTGCTTTCAGATGAAACCAGGAAAGCATCAGCTCATTCCAGCAGCACTTTGTGTGAATGAAATAAAAACTATTGGAAAAGATATCAAGTGCCTCACTTTTTTTAACTGTCCAGTCCCTTCCTAAACATATAACATGTGGGATAATTACTCGCTGAACTCAATGGCATTTAAAGCAGCTTGAATTCAGGATTGCAGTCAATATTATCAAGCCAATAAGATTACATTGTAAAATAATCATAGATGGAATGTGAGCACAAAAAGCTAAGTACTTCACTCTGTTACAGGATGATTGATTTCTTAGATGATGTAGCAGCACTATTGAATTTGAGTCTAAAGGCAACCACCCCATCTCTCTGTGAAGTTCAGTTTTACAAGTAAACATTCCTTAATTCAAAGTAGGCATTTGAAAGATGCAAACACCATCTCCACCCCTAAAAAAAATACCTTTTAAAGGACCACATAGGGTCATAGACCAAATTATGTTGATATAAGTTCTGACATCTGGAGCTGAAGATTATTTTATGCCAGTTCTGTACTACCTGGTATACCGGACCAGCAGACATACTAGATGTCTCCTTTCTGTCCGCACATGAGAGTCTCCCTTAGACCTCACCAGTGTGTGGAAGAGAGGTTCCTAGTATGCTTGCTGGTCTTGTATACTGGTCAGTGTGAAATCACACTTCAACGTGAGCATTCCAGTTTTTCAGTTCCATCCCACTAGAAGATACAGCAGGATTCACAAGGTACCTTTATGACACTGTAGCCCTGGTCGCACCTATATGAGACAGGATGTCTTATTCATAATTTGAACTGAGGTTGTACCAGTTCTGTTCACACCTAGATCATTAAAGGTCATCCTCAGACCATCCTCACTCTGGGCTGCATAGCTCACACCTTTCTCTGCAATCGACCTGAGTCTCCTCCACTGAACTCTTGCCTCTCCACCCCTTTAGCTGCTTCAAATCAATCACCTGTCTTATTGGATGCTGCTATGTCACTCAAGGGAGATGAGGGTGTGTGTTTGCAGTTCTTTTTTAAGCCTGCTCCCTCATCTTCACTGCCCACTTCTTTTTTTATGTGCTTTTCTTCTCTGTATGATTAATTTTTAATGTAATAATACATTTGTGGGAAAATGCTAAATAGAGGAATCATACACATAAACTGAGGAGAGAAGAGGAGGTGCCCCATGAACTTCATGCATGCTGTCCCCCCCCCCAGACATTGTCCAAAAGGAAAGACTGGACCCACCCACAACAGCATGGTTCAGCCTCCTTTAGCCTGTCCCCCCACTCACACTGAGGAAGAGAAGGCGGCCTGGCATGCCAGGATGGGCTGAGTCCTCTGGAAAAGAAGACGCCAGTTAGAACTATCAAATGGGGGTAGGCCAGCTTGGAAAATCAATTGAATAAAAATGTGAGTTACATGATCAGAAGATGACCTGAAGCTGTCTTAAACTAAGAGCGTGACCAGGGCCTGTTAGTGGCCCTGCACCCTTATCGGAGAGTCAGTGCACTGGATAAGTGCAGTGAGCACCTGGGCCCATGCTCATCCTCTGGGAACTCATTCCCCACTCAGTGGGAGTCCTGCCTCTGCTGCACTGCCACTGCCATTTGCAGAGACCTACTTGGGTCAGTTCAGTTTTTCCATATCAACCACATATGAAAGCTTCTTAAACACCAAAATCAAATTATTTTGTCTCCATTATGAAGCAGGCTCCAACTACTAACATACTGGCTTTTACTATCATTATAGGCTTTGTTTATTCACCCTAGACTTTTCATTTAATGTGCAGCACTCAGCCTACACTAGAATCCCAGTAGCCTCAAAGCATTTTTTTTTAAAAGGTGGCAGATTTCAGTGCCCCTGCTAAGGTTCTGTAATAACATTTCCCTTCTGCAGATGCCTACAAGCACTTTTTTGCACAGTTGGAAAGGTTAAGCAATTGGCCATGCAGGGAACTGAGCTACTTAGTTTATTTGTATAGGCTCTATCCGCAAAAGATCAGTCATCTCATGACCTACCTTAGGACTTCACTGGTCCTGTAAAAAACGGAGGGGCAATAGCCTATAACACCGTGAAATGGACTGAGTTCTGTGTTTCAGCTGCTGATTTTGGATACGTGAACAGAGTAAAGTAAGCAGTACAGAAGTTTGGAAGGAGCTGACTTTAGATGTTGACATTTAACCAGGACCTGGAATATTTTAAAAATGAAATACTTCTATCTGCAAATCAAATCAAAATATGTCATTGTATTCATTCTCTGCTTCAATGTGCATGTGAAAATGTAACTGGTTTTACCTTTCCTTTCTCGAGTACTTAACTGTTTTACACCACACAGTTATTGCTGTGGTAATGTTCAGATTACACACAGAGAGAAATAATAACATAGACAAAGAACATAGACTCATCTTTATCATCTCATTGGCATGTAATAGTTGGCAACTTTTAACTATGTTGTCACATGGAATTACCCATACCAAGAAGATTAAAAATAATCTTCAACCTTCCATTTTATTAGATCATTTTGTATATCAGATTAAGAAAAGTACTGTATATTCTGGCATATAAGACTACTTTTTAACCCAGGAAAATCTTCTCAAAAGTCAGGGGTCGTCTTACATGCCAGGTGTCATGTTCTTATACGGCGAGTATATGCCAAACTCTATATTTTAACTGGAAAGTTGGGGGTTGTCTTGTATGCCCAGTCGTCTTATATATCGGAATGTACAGGTAATAAAACTTTCATCCGTTGTAGTATCAGGTAAAGCATCACACACACAACCTATAAAGCCTGAAGCAATATTGGTTGGTGCTATCCCACAGAGGTCATGTCCCCATGCATGTTTGGTACAGTTCCGAACACGGGATTGGCAAGGGGCATCCCTGTGCATTTTGGATTTGGTCCACTGAAAGCAGACCAAATCCCCCCAAACCATGCCAGACCAGGGTCAAATTTGACACCCGAAAATACAAGCCTCTGCATGGTTTGGAGGTCCGGCATGCATTGCCTAGTGAGCCAGGACCACGCATGGGGGCTATCTGAGGAGGAGACTGGCACTCACATCATTAGAAGGTCATTAGAAGGTTGGGTGTGCTGCTGTTCCTGCCCTGTGCATTGGAAATCACAGACACTGACATTTTTAAATCCCGATCACCAAGGCAGGCAGGATACTGGCTTAATTTTGTGCATTTTCCACGGAAATATTTCCACTCCCATTTTCTGATTGCCAAGGCAGGCAGGATAACAGCTTGATTTTTGTTCCAATTCCAAAAATTTTCAACCCCCATTTCCCAATCGCCAAGGTGATGATGAAATAAAGGCTTGATTTTCTCCCTTTTAAACTTGATGGGGGTTCTCGCAGTTCCCAGTGGAGTGGAGGTGCACAGAACCACTGAAGCGCCTAACTGCCGCTAAGCCTCGTAGCGGCTTTCGGTCTTTTAAAGTTATTTATAAATTTATTATTATGAAGTAAGTTTTATTTTACCATTTTTTCCCTGCCTCCCAGCCCAGTCCTGGCTTTCAGTACCACTAAGGGAGGGGCGGAGGTGGCACAGGGGTGGGCTGACATCAATCCGGCTTGATCAAATTTGGATATTCAAATTTGAATCAAATGTCTATGAATTCAAATTTAAACATTCAATCGAATTTCAAATTTTTGGATCTCTTCGTTCAAATTATTCGAACATTCATATGTGTATGGATACGTACATGATGCATACTTGAAAGTATGCATCTTTCCTGCATTTGTAGGCATTTGTACGGATCCATACAGGACAAAAATGGGATGCATATGGGATAAATACGGGATGTGTACAGGTGTGTATGGGATGCATAATGATGTGTACAGACACATATGAATGTTGCCTACATTTGTAAGTGCAAATTCAAACAGAAAATTCAAATGAATAGATTCAAATTTTCTTCTAATCGTACGTGGATAAATTTGAATTTTAAAGATTCAAATCGAATCAAATTTTTGGATATTTGAATTGAATCCTAAAAATCACATTTGTGCACACCCCTACAATTGCCATGAGGCCCCTGTTGCCACTGAAGAAAGAGGCATGGCAGGGAAGACATTTTTTCTGAGTGCCTCCACTGGTAAGTGTTTCATCTAACACAGTGCAATTTTATCTAAAGAGATTGAAATGACCACGTAAGTTCTTCCTAGCTTCTGCACACTCTTACTCTCTCAGCTAGAAACTCAAAAAAATCAACAGGAACTCTAAAATTCATTTCTTCTGATCCCAGACTCTTTACAGTATATTTAACTTCCATAATTCATATCTTTGGCCGTGTCTCCATTACGCTGCTAAGGTACCTTAACCAGGGCCGCAGGGCAGCCTGTCTCTCCATTATAGTAAATGTAGCCTCAGTTAAATTGGACTTCTAATGCAGCTGACATATAGGCACCATTACCACTAATAAGACAAATCAAATTCAAGTGCTCTCCTAAAAATGGAGCAATTAAAAATGAAAAGGATCACAAGTCCAAATTATTATCCTTCAGCAAACAGAAAAGTATTGACTCAGGGTGATGGTCTAAACTTCTGCAAGCTTTATAGGAAATGATTTTTTAAAAGCCATAAGGGCAATTCATGAACTATTGACTCCGATGCTTTAAAAAAAATCAAAAATGTATTGGAGGGTTATAATCTTCAGTTGAATCCTCCCTATAACACTCAAAATGCTTTCTCTATGACAGCAGCAGATTTCTACCACCTATACTGGTCTTACTGCACTCTCTAGAAATTTTGATCAAGGCTCAGTAGCGAATTCAGAAGCAGATCAGGCTGGTTTGCTGGACTATAGGAGGATTAAAGGCAACAGTAAAATGGCATTTAGCATTATTGTTGTGTGCATAAACATCAGACACACTGAGTCCTTGTCTCCAAGAGGCTGTGTAGACAAATCTTTGCAGTTTTCCTAGCAAGAACACAGAAGACATTTTTCTGTCACCTTCTTCTTGGTTATTTTTCTACTCTCCTGGCTTACTGCACACTCCTTTTCAAATTCTAACTAGGTCCAACCCAGATACAGTTCCCAAATTAGATAAGATCTGTAAATAGTAGCTTAGATCCTAAAGTGCTGCAGTTTTTTTTTTCAATTACTTTTAATTATTTATATGTTTTATTCTTAAATAATCTACCTGGGAAAGATTGCAACCTTGAACAAAAATTGATGCTAGTATCATAACATGCAACCAAACACAAATAACTGAAGCAGATAGTGAGCCACCATTCAAGAGCTTATTATTGGCTGCATCCAGATATTGGTTACTTACTTTGCTATATTTGGATATTCCAGAATAACCAAATATAGTGGAATAAATAAGCAACATCTGGATGCAGCCATGGTTTACGCTATTATCATATAAAAAAGGTGGAACATTTTGAATGTCCATCATTCTGAGCCAGACTACCCCAAAGTTTCATTAATACTCAGAGCAACTCTGAACAAATATTGGCTGACCCCTCTTAGACTGCAATCAGGCACAGTAAAAAAAAGCATCTCTAGAGCACTGCTGAGAAAGCTCAGAAAAGGCTTTGAGGAGGGATTGTTCACACACCAGTCTGCCCCACCGCCCTCTCATGAACATGTGCTGGAAAAGGTGGATTACAGAAGTGGTGGGAACACGAGGGCCACACAGTACTGTTTTTGAGATGCCTCTGAGATGGCTTCTAGGCAGGATTTGTTCAAACACCAGTCTACTCCTCCCACTCATGAACATTCTGTACTAGGAAAGGTGAATTAGAGAAGGCTTGAAACACAAGGGATACATTTTGGTCCAAATCAAAATCAGGTTAAGGAAGGGGCGTCCCCATGCATTTTAGATTTGGCCCGATGTCCACAGACCAAATCGCCCAAACCAGGACCAAAGTTGGTACTGGAAAAAACTGTTCTCGTCACGGTTTGGTGTCTCAGCACGCATTGCTTTGTGAGCCGAGCCTGCACATGGGGATGGTCCTGGGCTATCTGGGGACGAGATTGGCACTTGCATCATTGGAAGGTGGGGTTTCATGTTCTGTGCTTGCCGTTCCTGCCCTGTGCATTGGAGATCGCAACTGCTGAGATTTTTGGGGAGTAAAGCCGAAACGATGAGGGGGTCAAATGGCCTTCGCTGCCCCACAAGACTCTTTTATACAACAATTCCACACACCCCTCTCCAATCGCCAAGGCAGGCAGGATAATGGCTTGATTTTTCTTCTTTTTCCACTAGCTGGGTGTTCTCGCGGTTCCTGGGTGGAGCAGAGGTGCGCAAAACTGCTCAACTGCTGCCAAACCTCATAGTGGCTTTGCTCAAACAGCTGGGTTTCTTAAATTATTATTTTTGCCATTCAGACTTGGCTTCTCTGAGCTGTTAAGAGGGGGGGCATGTAGCATTTGCAGCAGGTGGCACAGGGGTGGGGTGATGTCAATCCAGCTTCCAATGAGGAAAGAGGCAACGGAGAAGAGATGGCGCTGCTCCCCCATGCTGAGGTTTGCTGCAGTTTGCATGGGGATGGCTGTATCCACACCCAGCCCACGTCCAGCCTGCATTACAGGGAATGGCATGGGGACAGGCAACATTCGATCTCAGTCTCACACCAGGTCAAACACAAGCACAATCAGAGCCAAATGGCTTGCATGGGGATGCAGCCTATTTCTCTGAGGAACCTCTGAGGTGCCCCTTTTGTTATGCTGAACACAGTCTTAGCTGACAGCAGGACAAAGGAAGCAGGACCAGCAGCCTTGCAGCCCTTTCTGGAAAAGTCACTCTTCTGTCTCTGTAACTGCCATTTCTTCATTCTTTTCCTTTCCTCACCTTCCAATGTTATTACCAGAGGGACAGAATGTCAAAAACGAAGAAAGGAAGCAACTTCTCTTCTAGTACAATCACAGCACAAAATGAGGTTTGTATTTTCTCATAGATGTCTTCGAGAAATAGAGGTGATTTCTGGCAAACCAAACCCCCTCTGTTTTGACACTGAATCACAGGAGGTCACAGTAAATGCACAATGTGCAAGTCTTCTTATTCTTCCTCCTTTTTGGTATGAACATTAATATCACAAAAATCAGAATCTCCACTTTGTACATTTTTAAGCCCTTGTGGCTTCCATCGTAATATTCAGTTTCATATCATATGGTTATTTGAATCTGCTTGCATGCAAAGCTTAAATTTTTCACTTTTTTTATGGAAATGTAACTAAAGACACTTAGCTATATGGTAAATGAACAACTTCTCCTGTTGAATGTGAACTTTTCTTACTGAATGTGGTTAGAAGAGAAAGAGAGATGCAACATCCGAGACAGAAGGACACATTATGAAATCATTAGAGCATGTGGGATTTGTAGTGAAGGTCTTACTTTTTCTCAGAGATTCCTAAGCAACAAGCACCTTCAGCCACCTCTCTCTCCATCTCTTAAAAAAAAAAATTTTAGTTTTGTAAAATCCTTTTCTGCCATCTAGTGGCCATTTCCCATATAACCATAAGCATAAAATAAATTACTGTCCAGCACTGCATTTCCCTATTAATTACCTTCGTGAATGGTGGATTTAGCCATTAGGCAATATTTTTAGAAATGTCTCTTCTGCTAAGCAGCTTAATATACCGCCCCACAACACTAGCTAGCTGACTGCTCTGTTACAGAATTACAGCAAAGCTATTGTTTTCTAGCAAAGAAAAATCGTCCTAGCTGGTATTCCTATGAAAAAGTTGTTTAGCTGGGCAGCTTTCAGATAGCAAAATGGTAGATTCAGTGGCTGTTGGAAATAGCCTTTTTTGCTGATTATCACTTTTTAATGAGCCTATTCCCTTGCAGAGCAAAGACAGAATATTGTAGATCTTTTCCTCGTGTATTTTTGCTTTTCCAAGGCCAGTCATTCACTATCTTTCTTTTCAACCAATGTTTAGATCTCATATTCATTCTTACACATAATTGATCTATGGGCAAGACTGTGATGCTGATCAATATAGTTTTTTCTTACCATGTAATGGGCTGCTTGGAATAATTAATAACATATTTTCCTCTTAAGTCTTAGTGGTCAGCAAGTATCAAATTGAAGTATGAACATGTTACCCTTTGAATTTCTGATGGCCTGCCTGCATACCTGTCTTTTATTACAGTCTTTGTTTTACTTCTGTGTAAGTGTCCTTGGGAATGGTTTTATGATGAATTTTCATTTGTTCGCTTTTAAGAAAAGTGATACAAATACTTTTTACTTGCTCCTTAAACAGCATTTTGTTCCATGCTCATAGCAGAGATGACCAGGCACGGCTGAGTTGTAACTCCCGTGAGCCCCAGCTAAAGCACCCAGTTCGGTCATCTGGAATAACTAAGGGCAATTCTTCATTGGCCAGTATACAGAACCAGTTAGGCCCTTTCTGCACGTGCAACAAAGACTCCATTAGTAACCTGATAGGAACACAGTCGGTATGGAGCAGTTAGATACTTTCTGCACAAACGACCTCTTAACCACCCCATTAGGACCCCATTCTGAATGTGTTGTCTGCACAAGCGCCATCAAAATCTGGATTTAATGGGGATTTAATCTGGGTTAACATAAGACCCCTTTAATGGTGTCTTCAATCCGGTCTTCCACTATGAAGACCAGATCACAGAGTGTGCTTCTTCATGTATACCCAGGCAATTGGGTCTCGTGGTGGGCCTACAGGCCACCATTTGCAGTGGAGTGGCTCCAGCTCCACCCGTCAGCACACACGCTATGTAGGTCCATACATCCTTCATAGCAGTCTACGAAGCTGAGCATAAGCTTCATAGCAGCTATGCAGGAAGCTATGAAGACATGTCTCGCCACCATGACCACTGTAACCGGAAATGACCCCTGATTGATGGCTACATGGGCCAATTCTGCTGCGCCACCAGCAAACCTTCCTGCTCAGGCCTAATTGGGCCTAATCAGAGCCTCGGGATGGGTGCTACAGCATCCACAAGGCAACCCTGTTTTACACCCATTGCCATCAAGTGTTAAGCAGCCCATGTGGACGCATGGGACCCTCACCATGATGTGGAACTTCAAGGATCGGATTCCACGAAGACTGGTCTGGATCTTCTTAATCTGGACTAAGGGCTTGTCCCCAAGGAATAAAAAGTCTGCCAAGACTCTCCTTTTGCCTCTGAGCGTCCCCAAGCCAGGGTTTTTAGCGAGGTTCCAGCGCTACAAAATGTGGAAATCGCGCGACAAAATACATGCACTTTAAACAACTCTTCCAGCGCTCTTTCTGTAAGTCGCGGGTTTTCCTCGCTACATTTACCTTGAGGACGCTCCGTGGCAAAAGGGGGGGGGATTGTTTGCTTGCACACACAGCCAAAAAGCATTCACACATCTGAGAAATGCAGCAGGTTCACTTCCTTTCCTTTGTAAAAAGAGCCAGAATTGCTCAGAATGGCAACATTGTTTTCAAGGGAAGCCTTAAAAGAGAATGAGCGAAGGATCGCGCTCCCGATCCTGCAGCCTTTTCTAACAGAGAACAAAGTGAAAGTAACTGCTGAAAGTGAATGAAAGTGACTAAGAATGAGCGCTCATATGCTTTGCTAGAGGCAGGAAGCAGTTTCAAGAGACGGAGATCCGGCGATTTTTCCTTTTAACAAGAGAGGGGGCGGGGGGGGATGCCTGGAAAGAGAAAACTGCTACCACGGGGACGGAAAGTCCGTTTAGATCGCGGCTGCCAGGGGGACGCTTATTCTGGAAGTGGAGGGGACTTTTAAAGTCAGCTATAACAGAGTGACTGCAGAGGAATCCGAGAGGGGCTAATAAGTCTTTTGGGGATTCAGCCTAAAAGAAGTATGTGCAAAAAGGCCCTAAGTATGCTAGTAGCCTCCTCCCATACCCTGGTGGAGTTTAAGGAGGTCCTGGGCAGTCCAGTATACTGACCAGTGTGGAATTGGCCTGAATTCACATGACTAAATTCACATGGGTTCAGAAAAGTCAGTTGATAAGGGCCCCTGGAGGGTGACGAATGCACATCACTGCCCCCATCAGACTGCATCTGCATGCTCCCAGTCTGTCTCCCATGCCAACCACTACCATGCAGATAGATGGTGGCAGCTGAAGCGGGAGTCCTGGTCCATAGAGCCTAATATTGTTTGGACAGGCTGCAGAAACAGGCCTTTTCCAGGCATGCCTAAAACATTAAAGCTTGGGAACTTTAATTTCCCCTTTCCTAAGAGAGGCAAGGATGGAAAGATAGTAAGGCAGACAGAATCCAATGCATTCCACAATATCTCAGGCCACCTTCAGATGGTGGCCAGATATCATGCTAGGAAGTGATAATGTGGAATATTGCTCCCTGATAGCACTTTTGCCAGCACTGTTTTTGCACATCTTAGTGACATGCAATCTATGTATTCAGCCAGCACCAAATACCTGGATGTTGCCACCACCACACATTTGTGGCCAGAAGTTTTGACCTCCAGATATGTATGGTGGGTAAAGCAATCATGATAGCTCTGTCTGCAGGGTAGGTAAATGTGATACTACTGGAAAACCCATGTACAGCAGTGGGTTTTCCATCAATGGGGTTTTTGCACTTTTTTGGGGGGAGCAGGGTTATGATAGGATTCCCACAGATACATGGGGCAACTTCACCATACTAGTGCCATAATGGTGCTTTATCCCTGCCCCATCTGGTCTGGACATGGTCTCACCCTGTTCCCAACATGAATGCTAAGAAGTGGTATCTGCATTGTGCATCATGGCATACAGTGCAAAAGTTATCTTAATGTTTTCTGCATAAAGAACACATTCAGTGACCTTACAGAAATCAAGACTCCCAGAAAGTAACACCTAGAAGGAACTACTGTATTGCTTAGCTCTGTTTAGAAGGAAGAAAAACCCAGGTGCTGATCTATACCCCACTTCCTTTAGAAATGGCCAAGATACTCAAACGTTCTGTCCAGATATTGTAATTGGCAAGGAGACATTGTGAAAGGAAGTCACTATCTCCTACTTTATAAAAAAATATTAATTTAAATCTTTGGCTGAGAGCTACTTCAAACTTTGCACATCATGATTCATTTATAAGATATTTTTATCCCATCTTTCAACCCTTAAAAGAGAACTGCAGAACAAATAACTGACAAGATTTTTTTAAAATAGCAGAGATCAGGAGGAATAAAAAAAATTCATCATCATCAAGTTATCAGCTGGGAATTTTTAGAGAGAATTACTGTTTCAGATGCTGTTACTGAGTAAACTCTTTCCCAAATCTTGATTAACCTCTTGCAAGGGTGTGGTGGAAGCAAATGCTTTTTATAACAAACACAGAGAGAATCTATAAAGAGGCACTAGGGATGTGTGTCCACGAAAATGATGCACAAATCACAGTGCTTCCTGCTGCTACCAGAGAAAGTCACAAGTTGCTCTTTTGGAAGCAGCTACGTGCAGTGTATGTCTTGCAGCCACAATGTCACCTCATTCCTGGCCATGATCACCACCAAAGAAGCCTATCTGCTGCAGTCCATAATCATCACCAAAAACAAAATCTCCACCCTCATAAATGATAAGGAGGAGGAGGAGGAGAAAGAAGAAGAGTTGGCTTTTCTCACCCATTTAAGGGGACGCAAAGCAGCTGACAAAGTTTTCTATTCTTCTCCCCACACCAGACACCCTGTGAAGTGGGTGAGGCTGTGAGAGCTCAGCAGAGAGCTGTGACTAGCCCAAGGCCATCCAGCTGGCTTCATGGAAGAATACAGAATCAAACCTGGTATTCTCAGATAAGAGTCCGGCTCCCTGACCACTAGACCAAACGGTCTCACTTCATTCTCAGCAATGATCATAGAGCCTTCCTTATGTGCCCAGGCACAGGCAACCTCCTTTTCAAAGTGAAGGCACAGCCAAAATCTCTTACTTTGGGAGCACAGTGTTGAAAAAACAAACAAAAAAAGTACTTATTTGGTAATTACTGCTGCAAAACTCAAGTTCCTGACAACACAGCCTGTTTCAATTGTGTCAAATTGTAGTAACCTAAGGCTGAAGGAGGATCATATTTCGTGTGGATCTTATGTGGTACAGCTCCTGCTTTGGCCAATTATTGGTTCCTAGCGGGTCACAGGCCAGGCTCAGTGCACATGCTTGCTCCAAACCCAACACCCAGAAGGGCTGAATTTTCCCAAGAGTACAAAGACCAACTCTCAGTGTGGTCCTTTCTGTTCATTTGGGAATACAGAAGATCAGAGAATCGGAGCTAACCATGAGCAAGAAGATAGGAAGGCAGAAAGGCAGGGGCAGAAGGGCAACTGGAGTAGTGGCAGAGATGACCTCAGAGGGAGGGCTATTACAGGGGCAGGGAGACATTTTGTGGGGCCATTTCTGTTATTCAGTGGTATGAATAAGCTTCTCAGCACACACGGTGTTATGCCTCATTGCCAAACATGAGCTACTTCATTGGCAGTTTGCATAGCTGCAGCCTTTGTTTTTAACTTGTTTTATTTCCTCACATCTGGAAGAAGATATAAAAAGCAACGTAAGTCAATGTGATCAATTAGGCTAGAAGGAGATTCAACACAAAAACAACAGCCACTTAAAAGTCTGAAGGAGGATTCTATTTGTGCCAGCCATACACAGTTCTGAAAGTTATTTAAAACTGACAAACCACCCCCGGCCTCACAATCTACAATCCCAGAGTCATTTCCCTTTGGAAAAGCTGTTTTCAGAAGCCCCAATTAACCTTGATTGAATTCTGCCTTAGCAATATCAGGAATTTTAATTGACTAGGAAGGTGATCATAAATCTCTGCTCAAAATACAGCTTGGTCATTAGCAAATCCCCTGTTGGTAATGGTACGTGTCACAGAGAAGGACTTAGCGATTCTGAAGGTAATGCTATTTTTTATATCACAAAAACAAATACTCAGAAGAGGGAAGAAATATTTGAAAGCTGCGGGTCTACTATACCATGAGGAATTCTCGTCCCCGAGAGTTATTTAATTGTCGAGGTATAATTAACTCAGGGCCATGTCAAAGGGCATGATTTTGTACTAAGGTTACTTTTTAAACATAGTAACATGCTTTAGATTTGAATTATGCATTACTTTCTGTTGATCATGTACTGAAGCATAAGCAAGTTCTTTCCAAAACAGTGTCTGTGTGTGCTTTGCAGCATGCACATTCATAATTAAGAAAATTACCAGTGTTAGGTGCCATCAAGTTAGATCTGACTCTCGATAAATATGTGAGGAACCATAATGTTGTTTTCTTAGCAAAGATAACTGAGGGAGGTTGCCACTACCTTTCTCTATGCCCAGGATTAAATCTTGGATCACCTTTCAAAGCAATTTGTCTTCTGTTGCAGGAACTGCTCCATACACATGTTAACCACCATCCTCACATACATGCAGGATCTTAAGGACTATGGGTGTGTTTCCACTGGCTCTTTGGTCCAGCCTGAATCCGTCTCAAGGATTCCCCACTTTGGATGGGATTCCCCATCTATGTGGACTAAATGTCCCAAAATCTGGGGAATCCCTGTTCGGATTTTAACAGGACTCACTGTGGAATCCTGTTAAAATCCAAATATTTATTAACGGGAACGCAACCTGTGCCAATCTCTGCTGCCACCTATCCCGTTCTGTCATCATCTCCCACCATTTGCCTACCCCATTCTTCTGTCTTTCCTCATCTTCTGGTGTTTGCCTTCCCCCCGCTCCTTTCCTCTGTCTGTTGGAGAATGGTGGGGAAGGCAAGCTGTGGGATGACGATGAAAGATGGAGGAACTGGGGGGGGGGACAATGGGAGACGGCACCCCCAATGCAGTCAGGATGGCTGCAAGGAGCCCTTGGTGCTGGTCCAAAAAAAAAAATTCAGGTTAAAACCCAGGGTTTTTTACCAGTCAAAACATAGCCTTTGAATTGGCTTAACTGATAATGGTGCAGTGCCAATCCCAAAGGAGAGAAAAAACAAAGTTCAAAACAGAGTTTCTTTCTTAAAGTATAAATGACACAAAAAATAACATTTTTACAGTGCATGCAGCAGCTAAGCAATTGGCAATTGCAGCTATTATCAGAAACAGAGTTGGTAAAAATTTACATGTATAGTATGGAGAAATAACTGGCAATAACTGGGACACAAGGTTTTCATATCAGCTAGGAACCAATAATTGACTCTGATTCCAGAAAAAAAGTACAGCAAAGGTTTCCACTGTCCCTTAGGTTTAAAACCAAATGGCAGAATCAATAAAGTGGGGAAAGTTTCTTTAACTGAGAAGAATTTTTGCTGTAAGAGCTGAAGAAAGAGATATAACTTCAAATGGGGAAGGAGTGAAGTGAAAAAGAAGGAGAGGCAGCTAACTTCAGGAAGAAAAGGTGATATACCTTTCTCAGAGGTTTCTCTTGCTTAGGGACAAGCTTCTCAGTGATTCAAGGCACATGCTAATAGGAGGATTGCAACACCTGGAAAGAAAAGCTTATGAGGAAAGCACGCATCAGTGCCCTGGCTAACACCTCGTCTTTCAATACTGGCAAAATGAGGTATAGTGTTCTCAAATTCAGTACTCTAAAACAAACTTGCTTGCCCCCTCAGCCTCATATGGGACATCTAATTTGTCCAGGCATCTACCTGGCTTTGAGTTAGCCATTGCCTTTTTATGGCAATGGTACCTAAAAAATCAAGCCACCTTGATCCAACAAGGCTGTAGGGAAGAATATCACATTTGAGCCTTTTCTCCAGAATGCTTTGCAACCCACATCACTCTGGAACTCCAGATTCTCCAGATACAGCAAACATCCAGATTCTCACAGAAACAACTAGAAATTCAGCTCTTGATGAAGCAGTTGATCCAGGCTTCAGCTCTTGCAGTGATGAAATAAAAGTTGTATGCTAGTGACTATCAAAAAAACTGAATGGAGAAGGGGATTCATTTTTATACCCCAAATCCTACCCTCAGGACAAGCAAGAAAATGGACTGTTTTGATGGGCAAAATGAAATAAACAAGAAGATTAATCAAAAAACTGGAAACACTTTATTGACTTTCTACAAGAAATAGAAAATGAGCTTACAAATGCTGGGTTTGATGATTAATAGATTAAAGAATGACAGGCCAGAAGAAGACGGGGAGAATAAGAGGGGCAGAAATAAGAAATACAAGAGAAGTTTTCAAATAATGCTGGAAGTCAACTAATTTTAAGAACAATTGGCTCTTTGTGTAAGAGTTCCCGGTGGGAAGACAATAAATGTTTTATGAATAAAAATTATAATGCCACATTCAGGACATCCAGGAGATGTAAACAAGTAGCTTTAATTCAATAAAATATTCAGTTTGGGCACCTACATTATTATGCCAGTTCTACAGCAGCTCTTGCCCAGAGCATGAATCATTCACAGCTGAAGTGTCACCTTCCTGCACCTGACTGCCAAGTTAGGTTGTGGTGAAGATTTAAGGTCAGTAGGAGAGTTTAAGCTCAGCAGTCCTGGGGGTGTGCTTCTCTATGGACATTTATCTAGGACCTAGATACAAGTCCCATTGCTGAACATGGTCCCTTGGTGCTATCTGGTCCAGGTCCCAAGATTCTGATAAGGTCCACATATATCACCCATTACTAAGCTAGTGCCATTCACCCAAGTACACTCCCCCAAGCCTTGTTTGAAACAGCCATCAAATCACAAGCAATGAGTGCCTGAATGTTGCATGATTTCCTTCCTCTAAGAGTTTTGCATCATTACTTTGATATGTTTTTCTATCCGAGGTCCTTTACATTCTTTGATGATAGGAATGACCCAGGGACTTCCATCCCATAGCAACTCCAAGCATGTCCAAACATCTCCAGTACAGCCTCAGAAGCAGCCTCTGCGCCTACTTCCATGTGAAGGCTGAGTGGGGGCAGGGCGTCATGGCTGCACAGTTGCATGCTGCATTGTTTGATTACCCAATCACCGTTGCAGTGGAAGGCCTGCATGGCCATTGCTGCACCAAGGCGGATGCCACCAGAAAGCAGCATTCACACTTACCCTGCTGCAGGTAAGTCCCAGGTAGATTTCAGATAGGGTCGGCATTAGCTCCATACATGATCTTCACTTCCCTGGGATAGTGTCCCAGGGAAGTTAAATGCAAATTTCCCTGTGAGGCATATTATTATTCTGAATTCATGTCAGTCTTTCATGAAGGCCTTTAAAAAAAAGAAAAAAAAGACTGTTGGTCAATAAGTAATTTTCACCTGGGAATCAATGAAACTGGGACATAGGATTCCTTAACTACAGCCTTTTTTTTTTTAAGGATGAGTGTTTGGAGCTGGTAATGTTCTCTTCGTCTGTTATAGGTCTATGGACTGTCAAACGGATTAAAGATTTTACAGTGCATCAGAGATGCAGCTAGGTAATTTTATAGTGTGGACTCAATGATCTGATGGGTCTCTCTCCCTCATGTAATGCATATCTCTTCACTGCTGGCACACATAGGCTGCATCCCCATGCTGGCCATCTGGCACACTTCAGGCACTGTTTGGGCATGCAGAGGTCGGGCACGGGACTGGGCACACATTTTGGGCATCCCCATGACATTCCAGGCAACACAGGACAGGCACGGGTTGGGCATGGATGGTGGCGTCCCCAGGCTAAGCATGCCAAACCCTGATGTGGGGGAGCCATGCCCCCTCCTCTCCACCCCCTCTCTCCTCATTGGAAGCTGGATTGATGTAAGCAGGATCCCCCCCCCCCCCCGCTCCCTTAACAGCACTGACAGCCAGGACTGGGTGGAAGGCACGGAAACAAGTAAAAACAAAGCTTCATTCATAAAAATAACTTTAAAAAAAATTTAAATGCCAAAACCCTCAACGAGGTTTAGCGGCAGTAGGCACTTGAGCAGTTTTGCACACCTCCGCTGCACTGGGGACCGCGGGAGCACCCGTCAACTTTAAAATCAAGACTCTATTTAGGATTGCCTTGAGGATCAGGGAAATTGGGGTTGCAAATGCAACAAAAATTAAGCCATTATGCAGCCTGCCTTGGCATTCTGAAACGGGGTTGGAATTACTTCTGTGGAAACGGCAGAAAATTAAAAAACCAAGCTGTTCTCCAGCATGCCTTTGTGATCAGCATTTTTAAAAGTCAGCGGCTGTGATCTTCTGTAGACAGGGAAGGGACAGCAAGCACACCCCACCTCCCAATGATGTGAATGCAAAAGTCCTCCCCGTTAGCCTGCAAGAATCCCCATGTGCATTCCCAGCTCACTGAGGAATGCGCGCCAGCTCCCCAAACCGTGCCGAGACCTGTTTTAACAGGTATGAAATCTGGCATGCTTGTGGCACGGTTTGGGGGGATTTGGTATGCTTTTTGCATGCCAAATCCAAAGCCCATGGGGACAGACTGTGCCAATCCTGCACTCAGAATCATGCCAAAGCTGCAGGGGGACACGGCCATAATGAACAATTTTCTCTCCTTCTGCTTCCCATTTCAATGCTACTAGAGTATATCGTAAGAAGATTAAAAATGCAGTATGTACACTTTCTTAGGACTAAGCTCTGTTGAACTCATTTCACTTCTAATATAGTAAGTCTCAATTCGCATGCATAATCTTTCCTCATTGTATGGAAGTTCTTTGCTGGACCTTGAACTATTTTCTTTTTAATTGCACTCTTGATCATGTTTAAAGCATTGTTAATTCTCACTTGGAATTAAACACTGTACTTCAAGGGGGGAAAACAAGCATCCAGGCTTTATGTAATTTTATCAAAATCTGGGATCGTTTTTTCTCTGCTGGGTATATTGGCTTCTGCAATGGGACATCGAGAAAGGGACCAAGTGATACCTATTCTTTAATTACAATGAGCCTGCCCTGCTTACTCATCTCTGTGCAGGGCTTCATGGGCCTTTTTTCAGGAAGTGAGCATGGGGCTGTGTCCAGTGTGAGGCCTAGGAACCCACCTAAGCAGCCACTTAAATAGCCTCTGCCATACATGCTCAAAAGCCCATCATTAAGGGCTTTGTGACATCTTTACTAAGGCATTTCAAATTCACACCAAATCTTGTGCAAAAGGGAAGAATTATTAACACATCCCTAATATTAACTAAATTTAGCCATACATACATGAGCGAAAAGACAAGAAAAGTGAAAGATCCAGATGTACAAATCAGTATGTAATGATTTATATTAGATCTAGATCTATCTGTCTAGAGAGAGAATCTGTGGACTCTGATCTTCTTTAGCTGAAGGGCAATCGGACTTATGAAAATATAGGAGCATAAAATAATGGAGCAAAGATGAACTCAGATTCTCCCACTCCTCCCTCTCACATGAACACATGCAGAAATGCAGAAACCCTAAGACACAGGTTTTGTGGTTAGGGCCAAACTCATCAAAGTCCAATGAACAGAACTAAAAATTACTTAGTAGCTAATGGAGAACGTAGCTCAGGTAGAGAAAAAAACAGGTGAGGGAAAGAAGGGAAGGAAACTTTCCATTTGGGAAAAGAAAAAGAGATTCCCCCAAAAAAATGCATAGAAAAGGAACATAAAACTGAGAACAAAGCCACAGCAAAGTAGAAGCCCAAACCATCTTAGCAACCCAAATCCTGGGCTTACTTTTCTTTTCTTTCCCTCTGGGCTTACTTTTCCACCCACCAGCACCTTCCCCATGTTTCTATCCAGGGATGGTATATTTGTGCAATCTGCACTCAGCATTATTCCAGATAATATCCCATCACAGGGACCTTCCATCTGCATACTAGTTAACAAATTAACTAGCATGCAGATGGCAGATCCCTATAATGGGATATTATCTGGCATATCCTTGTTCAATCCAAATCTTGATTTCAAACCTTGATTTCACTACTTATTTTTCATTAGCATCACAGACCATGAAATTCACTACCATGAGATGTAATGTGGTATCTTCTAACCTGGAGCCTATTCCCACTTAACTGCATAGAATAATATATCATTCCACTGCAGTTAAGTATGAGGGAGAGTCCCATTCACACTGTGAGCACTGGTATATCCTCCAGCTTCTCCACCAACACTCACAGTGTAAACGGTTCATCCTGAACCATTGAAGTTGCCATGGCAACAACTACAGCAACATCTGCCGGGGACCCAGCTATTGTCTTTGCCATCATGACGTCACACACATTTGCACAGCTGCAGTTGCAATGCAATGCTGCACCTCCTTGCAGCTTTACACCTGAATGCTGCTGACCAGGAGTGTACTACAGTGGTAGCTCTCAGTGAAGCTGTGGAGAAGTTTTTACCTTGCCATAGCTACAGAGGACCAGGGCACTCCAGGACACTCTAGGACACTCCCAGACAGAGGCAGCATCGTGGCATGTGGACAAAGCATCTTGCACCACTCCAATCTGCACCACACAGATAAGTGCAAATAGGTCCCTGGATTACAAAAAGGAATGAGACAAATTTCTGGACGACTCATCAATCAGCACCATAATGACTGTACTTCTAAATGACAGTACATGTTTAGGACTATCACAAACACCATTCCTTTAAAAAAAATTCATAATCCTCACATTTTTATGTATTGTATATATTTATCCTTCCCATAGGCCTTTCTGATCAGCATGCCTCTTTCTCTTCATCAACAAAAGCATATGATGCTGAAGGACCATCTTGTCTTCAACAAATCTGCATGTACCTTTAACTACTTAGGGCCTTTTTCGGTTCCAGTGTTGGTGCTTTGTATGTGCAGTGCCCTGTCCCAAGAAGTTGTCTTTCATTTCCATACTGAATCTGTTGCTGCCCAGTGCGTTGATGCTGCTGCTCTTTGTATCTTGGCTGCTGACTTTCATTTTTAATCTGATGGTTTGTGCTTTAATGATAGGCACATTGTCCTTTCCAATGCCATGGTCACACCCTCACTTTAAGCCTTTTTCAGTCCATCTTCAGATCTGACAGCTCACACTTTTCATTTTTATCCATTTGGGGGGGGAGCGACAATGCTCACAAACATGACACTCCTTAAGTCACACGTGTTCCCTGGGTGGTGCTAAAGAGCAGTCACTTGGAGGCTACCGTCTAACACCTCAAAGGTGCAGCAACCAGACACTCTTAAAGGATCTCTTGGTTCTATCACATTCTTTAAACTATGTGAATTTGTCATGCACTAAATAAATAAATAAATTGGGGCGGGGTGGACTTTCCATTCAGGAAAGTCCTAACAGAAGGTGGAAAGTCCACAATAAAATGGATAGAAATGAAAAAGGTTTGAGCAGTCAGACCTGAAGATGAACTGAAGAAGGCTTAAAGAGAAGGTCTGCTTTTAGTTGTAAGCCACCTTCAGCAACTGCTTGGCAACTGAGAGACATTTAGGAGGAAGGAATAAATATACGTTAAGATTTTATTCTTTCTCGGGCTTTGCTTTTTAAATCAGCATTTCACAACTGAAGCAGCTGGACAGCTTCCAGCTGAAACTGATGGTTATGTTTAAGAGAAGAAAGCAAAAGCTGCCCAGGTCTCTCCAAAGCTGCAACAGAGAAGCATGAATTTTGCAGAGTAATGAGGTCTTTGTGTCAAGGGCATATCTCGTGTGGCCTTAAATACCGTAGTTTGAAGCAAAGGTATAACAACTTACATCAGAAGTGGCTATATTAAACAAGCTATTAGAGGGGAAAGTTTCACGTATTTTGGAAAATGATCAAGCAAGTTACATTCCCTTCCACGCACATATTCCTCAGCAACAGCTTGAAAAGTGCCTTTAGGTAGAAAGGGAGCACAACTTTCACTATGGGCAGTTTGCTATTCTGTTGAGCACTTGGGCCCAGAGCTCTTGCAATTTTGTTATATATTGATTTTAAGAGATTTTTCTTTCTTTTTATTCCACCTAATACTTGTGCTTATTGAAGGGAAATCTGCTTTTCCTCTCCAGTTTAGAAGTAAGTTCCACTGAAATCAATACAACTCTCGTTTTAAAATAAAAGTCTAAGCTTAACTGGCTTGTGCATTAGCTTGTGCTTGATATAATTATTCTGAGCCATTAGCAGGGACACATGAAACAGGTTTCTCCATTCTATTGTTCTCCAAACTACAAGCTGATGGGAGGATGAAGGGAGTTGTAGTCCACCTGGCTAGAAACAGCTGGTGTGTAAGCATCATGTAATCTTATTTGCAGTTCCATAAATCATCTGAGCCTTTTCTTTGCCTGAAGGCTCCACTCAATTTAAAATACCCCAAAACCTTCAACAATTTAACAATAATTCAAAATAAAATGGGAAAAAATTCACATTTCAAAATGTAAATGTAACATACATCTATAAAACAATAATTATCAGTCATATAATTATAAACTGATATACCTAAAGGAAAAGAAACTGTTATTGTAAATAGGCTGCAATATAAAATACAGCATTTCTCCAGCTGCAATTACTTTTGATAGAGTTGTGGGCTTCAGCCTAGATGCTGCAGCATGAGACTCGTTCCAGCCAATTATGGTCCTTTTTGTGGTGGCTCTAATTCCAGTCTATAACCTGGAACAATGACCAGCCACCCACATGCTAGCATAAATTAAAGGAGGGCTGGGCAGGGCTTGCCGCAGTCTGCACCAGCATGCAGATATAGGGTATTATGGTCTGCCATAATCTGCACTAGCATGCCGATGACAGGTCCCCATTCTAGGATATAGTCCAGAATAAGACCCAGTGCAGAAAGGACCTATTGTATCCTGCAACAAATAATTTGGAAACAGAAGTATTTCATTTTCATCGTTTTTCTCTTGTTTCGAAAAGTTTAAAATTGACTTCCATTTTGCTGCCTTTGGGGCTTTTGAGTCAGTATCTATTTGGAACAACCTGACACAGAGGGAATTAAAAATAAAATCATAGTGCTACTGTGCCAAAGCTCCTCTCCAAGGATAGACCAAAAATACATAATGCCAGCAGATTTGCTGAGCCATTTCCATTTTCACTGAGACGTACAGTCACTTAGGAAGAGATGTACAGATATCACATCTGTCTTTAACAAAAGCATTTCAGACAGCTGAAATGGGGTGTAAATCCATACAGTTGCAGTGAAATGCTGTCATTTAAGTCAGAATCCCACTAAAGAAAGAAGTGCTGGGGTATTATTTTCAGTTCGCTATCGAGCCCAATTCAAGGTGTTAACTTTAACATATAAGGCCCAAAATGACTTGGGCCCCAAATATCTGGAGGACCGCCTTCTCCCATACCAACCTGCCTGTGCCCTAAGATCTGGAGGGGAGGCCCTCCACATTCTCCTACCACCCTCAATAGTAAGACGGGTGGGAACCAGAGAGAGGGCCTTCTCAGTAATGGCCCCCAGGCTGTGGAATAGTGTCCACCTCGAGGTGCACCTGGCCCCTTCACTGTAGACGTTCAGGAAGGGGGTGAAGAGGCACCTCTTTGCTCTGTCCTTTGGCTAAATGTGGCACAGTTTCCACCCACCATAGACATGATTGTTTTATATTGTGTTATATATATGGTTTTATTTTAAATATGTCTGTTTTTAAATGCTGTTACCCACCCAGAGACCTTAGGGTATAGGGCAGGATATAATAAATGTAAATATAAATAAATAAATAAAATATCTGACTTCCTGATGGAGAAGACGATGATATTTTTTTTCTTTGGGGGAAAAGAAAGTTGCATATATGTCACCTTGCATTCTCCCTCCACTCCCAGTTCAGTTGACTGAACAATACACCCTGGCATACACCCTGGAGACATTCGATGGCAGAGAATGAGGCTGCAGCTCCACTTATCTGATTAAGATTCAGAGCCTGGAAAAAGCAGGCTGCCATCTCCTCTGCTGCCACCCGGGCCATGCAGACAAGAGGCAACACCTGCACCTGGAGCTGAGATAGGTGTGAGTCACCATCCATGTCCCTGCGTGGGCAGCCCCTTCAGTTGATCTCCTCCAAATCATTAAACAATGTAAGGTGACTGAAGGGATCAGGATCTAAGTTAGTAACTTCAGAGTTGCCCTCATGCTCTATGTCTGAGATGCCTTTCCCAAGACCCAGAGACATTGGTGGTGGCTCCTCCCAGGTGCTTCACTGGGAAAGAAATTTAGATATGCCACCTTGGAGGCCTAGGAGATGCCTTTGAACTACATAATGAAGGCATGGCTTTTGAGATAGTACTTATTTCTGATTTCAACAGCCAAACATAGTTCCCAAATCTTGGCTTTTCAGGCCTGTCTGAAGATAGAATTCAGATGCATTCTACTTTGTAAATAATAAAACACATGTTATAGAGACTATGTAAGCTTGTGGTTCTTTTCTAACCAAGGAGTACAAACAACTGCTGTCTGCCTCACCTGTACCACTTAAAACAAGCTAATCTTTCCAGTTCCCCACTCACTGCATCAAATAAGAATATCTCTCTATATTTTATTCTGTTCACCATCATCAACTGTGAGATATTCTCATCTACTTCTCGATAGGAATCAATCCAGAAATACAATGTTAATTCAATCATAACCAATTAAGCAGCATAAATCAATATCTACCTTCTACCAAGTTTGATTGTACAATAATGGACTATTTTGAATCAATTATCAACTGTATGACCTCACTAAGGTATCTGTGTTTACCTTTAATGGCATTGCACAGGATTAACAGTTTTATTCTGAGCATGTATAGATACTGAAATACTAAAGTTACTAGAATTATTTTTTTTAAAAAAAGGGAAAAATTATGCATCTGTATGAAAAGAAATAAGGCTTAATCCACCGTCAGTCCACTTTCAGAGTGAGAGAATCCATCAGCAAAGTGACCAGTAATTTTCTTTCCACATTATCTATCCCAAAGGTGAATTTTCTGAGCTATTTAACACTGAAAAAAACAGCTTGTCACTTTGCTGATGTATTCTCTCATGGACTGAAGCTGGATTAAACCTTAGGTGTGACCACAGCCCTGGTTAGAGTCCCTTATTTCTGGATTAAAAACAGCACAGATGTAAAACCTCTCTCAACCAATCATTTTTGTCCAAATTCACTCAGAAAAACTGCCCCAAGGATTCCTTGACAATAATCTGCATTTTTCAGCAATAGTCCAGGGCAAATACTTCCCCAAACCAAAATTAGCATGCTTTTCACTTTCCTCACATGCCAAAGTTAGCAGATATGAAAGAGAAACAGAGGAAAGTGTGGGGGAAACTATCTTAAGCAGTATTAAGTGAACCTGCAAGCCAGTTTGGTCTAGTGGTTAGGGAGCCAGACTCTTATCTGGGAATACCGGGTTTGATTCTGCCCTCCCCCACAAAGCCAGCTGGGTGACTGTGAGCTAGTCACAGCTTTCTTGTGAGCTCTCACAGCCCCACCCACCTCACAGGGTGTTCTGTTGTGGGGAGAAGAACAGAAGCTTTGTCAGCCACTTTGAGTCCCCTTAAATGGGTGAGAAAAGCGGGGTAGAAAAGCCAACTCTTCTTCTTCCTCCTCAAGATAGGTAACCTATGTAAATCCCCCTACTCTGCCTCTTTGTACACTTGCCTGTGTTTCTCTCCTTCAGATGAGATTTTGAAACTCATCTGCAGCAGCATTAGGGTTCCAGAAGCCACAACTGAAGCCATGTATACACAGAACTACAGGGGTGGCCTTCTATCATCCCCAGAGTGGGATGCCTCCCAATGGCAATCCAGCTGGAATTCCCTGCTGTCGTTTCAAGTCAAGAGCAAGGCACACTGACTTCAGAGCAGGATTTCTGACTCAGATGGTGCCCTGTTCCCTTAATTTGGCTTGCAGCAACCAGCCAGCCACTGCAAGAAGAACGAAGAGGACAGCCTTTGCGGCACTGCCAAATGATGTGGAGACCAAGAAAAATATAACATGCAAGCACCAGCACACGCACCCAAGCCAACCTCAGCAGCAGGCTAAGTCATACCTAAGTCAGCTCTTCACCTCAGGTGTCTCCTGCACACCCTTATATGCTCACAGCCTGATTCACTCGAACAGAGAAGGATGAAATGGCTAATCACGTGTTGCTTCCATTCTGAAACTTTCTTTTGGAATCTCAAAAGTAATACTCTCTATCTATGCTCTGTTTCCATGGACCCAACACTGAAATAGTATTTTTAATTCCAACAACAAGCTCTGAGACAGTCTGCATATTCCACTTTTACCCACAGAGTAAAATACAGTGCCCAAACCAACCAGAAGGGCCAGTCAGAGAGCAGGAACTAGCAGAAAGATCACATACATTTAAAATAGTAACTCTGTTTAAAAGTGGTAGCAGGTAGCATTTCTATCCCACTTGTAGTCCATATTAAAAGCCATAAAATGTGCTTTTGAAATGTATTTCCCAACCTTTAATGTGAATTACAGGTGAGATGGAAACACTAGCATGTGTTAGCAAACACCTCTAAGCTGTGTGTAAGCCATTTTTTCTTTATTGCCTGTGGATATAACCTTCCCCTGCCCCAATTTCCAAAACCTCTCTAAAATATCAGGGGCATTTCCAGAATCCATTGTGAACCAAGCAAGATGGAGCCAAATGCCCTTTTGACATAGGACACAGTCCAGAAGCCTCCCTTCCACAAACTGCTTATGGGAGGTCCTACACCCTCCTAGCATGTTCTGTCTGCATAGGATGCAGAGTAGTCTGGACTAAGGGATACAAAATGGCACCCTAGTCCAATTTCCCAATAGATCTCAACACTGAATGTGTCTTTGTGGTCTAGTATACCACAGGGGACCTATTCAGCAGCACAGCTTTCATTCCTGGCCTTTAGAGCATTTGGAGACCATCAGCCCCAATGTCATCTCTGAAGCTGATGTGAGGTTTGGAACTGGCACAGGATATGATGCATTACAGGCCGTCTCAATGCAGGTGACCTTTTCTCACACCAGAAGCAACTCATCCTAAGCTGGGATGGATTGCTAATCCTGGGATGGAATGGCCCACCCTGTCCCAGGATGACAGAAAAGGGAAAGTTTAGCAGACATCTTCCATTATAAATTAATCTACTGTACATAGAAAGGGAGGAAAACAACAGATGTGTTTTGTTTTAAAGGATCATAGAAATCCAGCATCACTGAAGTTAAGAGCAATTAAAACATCTTAGAGCCGTGAAATGTATGTTCATTACTTTAGCTGCAATCAGAGAACGGCCAAAGCTAAAGCAGAATGTCTTTTACCAAGACATTCTGTTTTGCAGCTCTCACTGCTCCAAGGCAAGCCAAGGCTTCCTTTCCTGCTTTATATTTTGTTCACATTCTCACTTTAATTAAATAGTCCACAGAAATTCCCTTATATGAGAAGAGGAAGAATAGATCAAAATCAAGAAAAGGAATGGAAATTGTGTCAATATTTTACATGTAGTTAGGCCGCTTTGTTTGGGCCTCTGCTGCCTCCTGAGAAGAAAGATTAAAACACAATCAATCCTGCCACCTGCATGCTGCAGACAGGAAGAAAAGATAAACACCATTGATGTTTTGAAATCCAGCACTATACACCTGTCTAATCCAGACTGCCAAGGGGCTGGGACAAAAGAAGCTTGCAGTCTTTATTCTTCTTCTTCCCAGTGGTCTTCAAAAGGTTTCAATTTACTAAAGTAAAAACTAACACCCTTCACAAATTGGGAGAGGGGAAAGAAGAGCCTGCTTGGGAAGCAATTTCACATATTTCAAGGAGGGTGGAAAGAAGGTGGAAATGGCTGAAAGCAGTGCTCCTTTCTAATTAGACACACCACATTCATTGCCATATACATTTTATGTATAGAGAGTGACATCTAGTGAGGAAAACCTGTACATTTGGTGGGAGAAATAAATACGGGAAGGAAAACAAATTGAGAAAAGCATCAGTTAAGTAAATGTTAAAGGATGTTTTGAAACAAAAGAATACATTTCAACTCCATTACATTTAAACAAAAACAAAAACCAAATGCCCCCAACCACTTGTGAAGCTACAGTCCAGCAGAGCCATATTTTTAAACAGAAAGCTCTCATAAGAATATGAGAACTGCATCACTGGGTGCACTTTTGCTCTCTTAAGTGAACAGCCTGTTTGTTTGTTTGTTTGTTTGTTTGTTTATATTTCTATCTCACCTTATTCCCATGGATATCAGGGCAAGACACAATAAAACTTCTAAGAAAACTGATAAAATAAATTAGCTAAAATCGTGGCAATGCCTGCATTGGGAAACCATGCCATTCCCTCAAGCAAAGGGCAGATGCCAAAGGAAGCCCACCAACAAGGCCTGCGCACGCAACTTGCTCTCTTTGCCGTCTCTCAACAGCCGGCCTTTGTACCTCTTACTGCCATCAGGACTAATAGGCAACGACAGCCCTGGGAGTTCAGCAGAAGTGCAAAGGGGATGCAACAAAGTGGGAGGTGTGCAGAAAAACTGTGTGTGTGCCACCCACAGCCAGACATTGGTGGTCCAAAGCAAAGTGCGAAGTTGACAGTGTTGTCCTTGGTCAGAACATCATATATCCCACAGAAAGAATGTGCAACAAGCAATAGAATATCAGAAGGAAGAAAATATTGCTAAAATTATAATGTTCAAGTAGTATTCCTCAATCTTGCTGTCATCCAAATGTTTGATAAATTTATCTTTAAATAAAGGAAAGAATGTTACACTACGAGGTCTATAATGCTCAGAGTCTCCCCTTGAACTTTTTTTAACTGGAGTCACATTAGCCACCTTCCGATTCTGAACTACAGAAAGTGAGCTCATTTTTGTTAGCAATTTCAGCTTTAATCTCCTTAATAACTCTTGGGTGGGTTCCATTGGGGCCTGGTGATCTGTTGATGTTTATTTTTTCAGTAAGGCTTGCCACTTCTACCCCAGCAGAAGGATATTTGGGTTGAGTCCAAAGGCCTGTTTTACTAGCTCCATAAGCCTAAGTCAGCTTCAGATACGTGCATCTTGAATGACAGCTGCTCACATCACATGGCAAACCACACTTATTACCAGGAGAATGCCCAAATCAAATTATGATCTGGCATGTGATCTCATCATTGAAAGGCAGAAAAAAAGAAACAAACTGTTTCTTTGGGTCCTAGTCAGTGAATTTGGTCTGAAGGTCTGTTTCTAAGAGGTTATTCACAACATCTAGGCCGCATCCCCACGACGTCGTTATCTCGAATTCAAAACGTTTTGATTTCGGGCCGTGCACACGTCACTTCGGCTTAATGCGGTATTTCCGTGATAAACCACGTTATCCCGATTTGAAATAAATCCTGATCTCAACAGGTCTCACTCCGGAACATGCCCTTGACACGTGTTTAATTTTTTACTGTGTGGACAGTATCGTTCTGGGATGAGATTCAGTATTAAGGCTGTCCCGCCCCCCCAATCGCACTGTAACCAATGGCTGAACGTATTAGAAGCACGTCATGTTTAGGGTTTCCTTCATTGAAAAAATCCACCCTCAAACACCCACTATAAACCTCCAGTCCTTAAAGATACATTGTATTGCTGTAAGCACTTCACACCTTAAAAAATGTTGCAATTTTGCGCAATTTCAGGCCTTTGAAGGTTCGGAACTTTAAACAGGGAAAGGAAAGCCCTGGAGCCTGTATTTTAAAAGCTGTGGCCCTCCTCCCCCCTTCTTTGCCATTGCTGCTGCTCCTGTGCAGCAGCAAAGTGACCATTCATTTTCTTTATCAGCCGCTTTGAGCCCCCTTCAGAGGCTACTTTACTTCTGCCTGTGGTTACACCTAAGGTTTAATCCAGTTTCAGTTCACACCGTGGTTTCATTGAAAGAATCCAGCTACGATTCAGTGGCGGCTCCGGAGGACTTCCTCCCGTCCCTTCGCCAGGCGGCAAAGCCGAGCCGGCCGGGGGCCGCTTCCCTCTCCACGCGACCTTTTCCTTCACTGTCACCCCCCGACGGCCCCGCGCGGCCCCGGCCTTTTCTCTCTTCCCGGAGGGAAGAGGTGAGCAAGGAGAGCCCCCTTTGCCCTCTCCCGCGGAGGGCACACTGCGCCCGCCCACCCGCCCGCCGCCTCTCGGCTCTCCTCCTTTTCCAGCGGTGGCCGCTTTTCTCACCCATTCAAGGGGACTCAAGGCAGCTGATCAACCTTCTGTTCTTCTCCCACAACAGACACCCCGCGAGGCAGGTGGGGGGGGAGGAAGGAAGGAAGGAAGGAAGGAAGAAGGATGCACTTGCTGAAGTTGGCCTTTCTAACCCGCGTTTCTCACCCATTTAACGGGCTCAAAGTGGCTGACAAAGCTTTTCTATTCTCCCCACACCAGACACCTTGTGAGGTGGGGGGGGGCTGTGAGAGCTCAGAAGAGAGCTGTGACTAGCCCAAGGTCCCCCAGCTGCTTCCATGGAGGAGGAGGAGGAAGAAGAGTTGGCTTTTATACCCTGTTTTTCTCACCCATTTAAGGTGACTCAAAGAGGCTGACAAAGCTTCCATTCTTCACCCCACAACAGATGCCCTGTAAGAGCTGTGACTAGCCCAAGGCCACTGAGCTGGCTTCACGGAGGAGGAGGAAGAAGAGTTGGCTTTTTTACCCCACTTTTCTCACCCATTTAAGGAGGCTCAAAGCTGCTGACAAACCTTCTGTTCTCCTCCCCACACCCTGTGAGAGCTCAGAAGAGAGCCATGACTAGCCCACAGTCACCCAGCTGGGTTCATGGAGGAGGGTGGAATCAAACCTGATATTCCCAGATAAGAGCCTGGCTCGCTAACCACTAAACTAAACAATACTTCTGCTTGACTAAATGGCCAAGCACCAGAGCATGAGAGTGTTTTAAAGATCTCATGTGGGCAGCATTTTCATACAGTTAAAAAATAAGTGTCTTTTTTTGCCTTCTGCCCCAGATTGGGCATCCTTTGTTTGGGGGTGGCAGTGCCATGCAAGCCCAGGAGGAGTGGGTGGTGATGCAATGGGAGGCCAGGGGCAGCCTGCTTCAGGATGGGAAGTGGAATCTAATCTGGAATTCCCAGATAAGATTCCAGTTGCCAGGATATTAGGGCAAAGCGGACCATGGATAGGTGACCACTAGGAAATCCGATAGGGCAGGATCAATCATGTCCCAAAATCCTGCACCGCACTACCAGGCCTGGCCATGGGTCAATAAAGTTCTGTGCATGGGGAAAGTTCTGATCTCTGTTACTTTCAGAATGAGAGAATATGTGGTCACACCTAAGGTTTAATCCACTTTCAGTCCACTTTCAGAGTGAGAGAATATAGGCTGTGGTCACACCCTATGCCTCTTTAATGTTTAAAGCCCCTCAGCTGTATTACTTCCTTTCGTTCTAAAGGTCTGAAGTTTTAACATCGCTACAGTGTAACGGAAAGGAAAGGAAAGCCTGCCGCCCGCGCATCCCCGGAGCAGAGGGGGTCTACCCCAGCTGATGAGCGGCAGAAGGGCGCCCGGGGATGGTGGGGGAGACCATCTGGGGAAGGCAGGCAGGCAGGAAGGCAGGAAGGAAGGAGGGAAGGAAGGAAGGAAGGAGGGAGGGAAGGAAGGAAGAAGGAACCACAGCCATATGCCTCTTTAATATTTAAAGCCCCTCAGCTGTATTACTTCCTTTCATTAAAATTGCGGAAATTCGCAACATTTTTTTAAGAGAGTGAGCTGGTTCCTTCGCTACAGTGTAACGGAAAGGAAAGCCCGTCCCCCGGGAACTTTCGCAGCCTGGGGAACTTTCTCCCCGCTCTCTGCAGCGCCAGAATGGACGGACGGAAGGATGGATGGATGGAGAGCCTTCCCCTCTGCGCCCGCTTGCTGGGCGCCCCGATGGCAGGAATCCCCGGAGCAGAGGGGGTCTACCCCCAGCTGATGAGCGGCAGAAGGGCGCCCGGGGATGGTGGGGGAGACCATCTGGGGAAGGCAGGCAGGCAGGCAGGGAGGCAGGAAGGCAGGAAGGAAGGAGGGAAGGAGGGAGGGAAGGAGGGAAGGAAGAAGGAACCACAGCCATATGCCTCTTTAATATTTAAAGCCCCTCAGCTGTATTACTTCCTTTCATTAAAATTGCGGAAATTCGCAACATTTTTTTAAGAGAGTGAGCTGGTTCCTTCGCTACAGTGTAACGGAAAGGAAAGCCCGTCCCCCAGGAACTTTCGCAGCCTGGGGAACTTTCTCCCCGCTCTCTGCAGCGCCAGAATGGACGGACGGACGGACGGACGGAAGGATGGATGGATGGATGGATGGATGGATGGATGGATGGATGGATGGATGGATGGATGGATGGATGGATGGATGGATGGATGGATGGATGGATGGAGAGCCTTCCCCTCTGCGCCCGCTTGCTGGGCGCCCCGATGGCAGGAATCCCCGGAGCAGAGGGGGTCTACCCCCAGCTGATGAGCGGCAGAAGGGCGCCCAGGGATGGTGGGGGAGACCATCTGGAGAAGGCAGGCAGGCAGGAAGTAAGGAAGGGGATCCCCGACGAAGCATAGATGACGCAAAGGGAGGGATCACCAATCAAAGAGAGGGGGTGGGCCCAATTGACTCGCAATGATGCTGCCCGTGGAGTCTCCGAAGACTCAATCCGAGTTAAGGCTGGAATCGTATGCCCTCCAAACCAGGTTAAACTGCAAAACGTGTAGCCGGATTTATCGCAGATCAGTTGTTTCGGATTTGTTAAACTGAATTAACGCATGCCATGGGGATGCGGCCCTAGAGGTGCTGCTGTTGCTACTGTATCAGTAATCAGCATAAATTTATCCCCCCACCCTACTCTTTGTGGGGAGGCCAAAGCATTTTGAATTAGTCTTACACTGGAATTTCCTATATCCTGAATAACTTTAGAAAAGTGCCAAAACACATGAACTGAGCACATGAATATCTGGCAAAGTAGGCAGCTGTACATCCCTTCCAGTAGTGCAGAGACTGGTTCCATTTGCCCTTTCTCCTTCATATATCAGTTCAGGATTGGCTAATATGTGCAAAATCTGTTACACTCATTAACCTTAATCTTCTTGAGTGTTTGAAAAGATGCAGAAAAAAGGCAACCAAAATTATCAAGGAGCTGGAACACCTTCCTTACCAAACCAGGTTGCAACATCTAGGCTTCTTCAGCCTTGAAAGGCAGCGTTTAAGAGGTGACCTAATGAAGCTGGTGGGAAGAAGAGTTAGGATTGATAAAGGGCAGTATTTTTTCTCCCAAAGGGCCATTGGTCTATAGAATTTACTACAAGAAGAAGTGACAGCAACTGAGGTTGCTGTTACACCTTTAATCCTTCAGCCCAAATTCCAGCCCCATTGGTTACATCTTTCAACACTAAACCATGCTTTTTCTGGATTTTCCTCCCTCCCTCTATTTGAGGTATCCTTTATTTGGGCCAATACAACATTAAGCTTTTAATCCCTTTCCAGGAGGCCACGTTCCCTGCCCCCTACTGCCCAGAAAATGATACCTTGGCAAGCCTCTGCTCTGATTCTCACCCTTTGCCCCACCCCCTTGCAGTGACAGTCCTTTCTCTGCCAGGTTGTCGTGATCTCCCTCCTCCCTGTCCTCCTTGACATGACAATCCTTCCTCCAGCTGTCCTTGTGATCTCCCCCACCCCACCCACTTGTTTTGACAGTCCTTCCTCCATCCATTGTCACAATCTCTCCCACCCCCACCCCCTTGCTGTGACAGTCCTTCCTCCACCCTGTCATTGTGATCTTCTGCCTCTGGCCCCCACCTGTCACCTCAACCCCCTTACCCTCCTGGAATGCCTGGCCATCAAGTAAAGCATTTCCTCTACCCACTCACCAGCTGAGAATTACCAGCTAAAACAGCAGGAAGATGTGACCAAGCCATTCCAGGCTGAAAACAGCTTGGATTTGGTTGCCTTCCCGAGACAAATTAAAATGATAAAGTGTAACCGTGGCCTAAATAGTTTTAAGAAAGGATTAGATAAATTCATGGAAGACAGAGGAGTCAGTCGCTACTAGAATGGATGCCCTTTGAAATTCACTGGTTTACCAAGTTGCATAGTAAGCTGATGAGGGAATTCAAGCACAAAGTCCTTTTGGACAGAAAGAATTTCTTTACATTGTAAATAAGAAGTTGGATTATTCACAAAATTGGAAATGATTAAAGCCACAAAATTATGAGAGTTCATATTGTAAAAGCAAAGAGAGGGACTAGGGTTTTGAGGGTAGTGACCACATATTTGCACATGAAAGTCAAATCTGTCCCAGATTGGTTTGGGGAACAGCAAACACAGGATTCTTCTACAACATGATATGATGTGTGGATTACAATCCACAATTTTCCCATGACTTCTGGGGAGACAGGCAAAGCCTGCTTTCTTTTTTAAAAAAACCAAAATGCTAAAGTTTGGGTCCATAAATACTAACATCCCATCAAACAGTTGGACAACTGAGGAGGACCTTGACTGCCACCTTCTGAGAAATGACCAAGATTGTTTGCATGCCATCTGGGTTCGGGTTAGGTTTTAAACCCCAAAAAAGGGAAGAGATCTACACAACTGTGAAATTCTGCACCTTCAGGTACATCAAGGAGGCTATCTGCACAGCCATCCAACTGAGATCATGAATGTGTGCACAGGAATTATTTTGTCTTTGGAAAGTGGGATGCAGAGAAGCTGGGAATGAGTCCATCCTCCACAGAAAATGTCCATCTCCCACAGGAAACATACTTATGTATCACATTTGGGTTACAAATAATGCATGCAGGTGCACAGCTTGAGACTGAGAGAAAGAGGGAGACTACACACAAAGAGAGGGACTCAGTACTCTTAGTTCCATGGAAATTGTTTTTGGAGGATGGGAATAGAGGAGGCTGGCATTTCCCTCCATTGAAAAACCAAAAATTGTCTGACTCTCCTTCCTTGCCCTCTTCTCTGCTTCCTTCTTCCCTCCCCCCTCTCTCTCCCCTCTCCAGCGGGAGCCTTCCTCTCTTTCTCTCTCTCTCTCTCTGTGAGAGACAGAGAGATAACAGGGAGGAGATTTTACTTCTGGTTTTACTTCCGAAGTTGAATAAAGCCTTTTCAGAGGCTCGCTAAAATGAGAGCAGCTCTTTCGCTGCTCTATCATTTTAACGGGGTCTGACTGGGATTCCACCTTCACACACACACCGCTGCTGCTGCTGCTGCAGCTGCTGCTGCTGCTGCTGCTGCCTTGTTGGGGGAAGGGAAGAACAGCTCTGTTGGCTCCTTCCTTTTGCTTTTCAGAGAAGCAAAAAACTGTGGGCCATGTGGTAACTTTGTTATTAGTGTACATGGGTGGGAATGAAAGTGTGAAGTAGAGTGGGGTGAATTGCTACTTTATCAGTGAAGTGGCTGGCTGAAAACTAAACTGGTGAAGTGCTTCCCGGCACTTTAAAAATCTGGCAATGGGCTGTCCTGCTGGGAGAAACCCCATCCATTTCATGATGGATTTGTCCCAATAATGCATTAGCATTACCATAGCAATAAGGAAGAAGTGTTTTAAAAGCAAAAATGGGGGGAAACCACTTTAAAAAACAGGTATTTATTCTGTTTTTTAGCCAAATAACCCTCAAAATACCCCTGAAACTGACTGGGAATGGGGACGAAGAGGATCCAAACTGTTTCTAAGCCGCTTTAAATGATTAGGGGTGAGGATGAAGAGGATCCAAACCGTTTTTAAACTGCTTTAAAGTGGCAATGGGAACTCAGCCCAAGAGACAATGCAGGATTTAAGGAACTTCCCATGATTGTCTCTGGCCATGTCCTTATCTGCATGTCTGTTGAGCATCTTGCACAATCAGCCTGCTTGGAAGCCAAGCACCTGCCCCTTTTCTTTTCTTGTTTTTCCCAGAAGTCACCAATGGACTAACCACATAAGATGCTAAGCAGGTGCACAGAGAAGTGAGGCTATGATGGGAAACACAGCATCATTGCTGGATTTCATGTAATAGCATTGCATCATGCTTTCTGCATGTTGCAACCAGCCAGACACTGGGAAGGCCTTGTATATGTCTTGCATTCCCAATGAAGGAACAAAAGGATAGAGGATTTATGGAAGTAACGTGCAAGAGCAACCAAGCCAGAAAACAGTTATGTGTTTCCTCTCTTTAATCATTACCTTCACTGAACAGAAAAGTGATAATTAAAGATCTGGGTATTTCTTCATAAGAAACAAGCAAAGCTTACAGCAGTAGAAGCTCTCTTGTAAGGGCACTGTAATTTATTTGTTTGCTTGTTTACATTTTTATCCCGCCCTCTGGGGGGGTAACAACCTCTAATTTATTCTAAGGTTCCTCTTCTTAATCACTAGATACCTGTTTGTTTGTTTGTTTGTTTGTTTGCTGGCATCAGTTCATCTGCAGCAGTTCCTAAAAAGTTGGAAGTTACAAGTCTGACCTATGTGTGAAGTCTGTACCATCAAGACAAACCCATATCATGTCTCAATAAAACACTTACAAGAAAAAACTTTCAGAATCGAAAAATACCCTGTTCTATCTTCATAATTCAGAAGTGGATATTTGGATCATTGAGGACATTTTAATTTTTTAATGTTATTTTAACTTTTTTATTAACCACTCTGAGGCTGCAGTATAGGGTAGGGTATTGTATCAATTATCTAAATAAATAAACACCTGTAGTCCTCAAGGTACACCTGCACTACAGCTTCTGTCACTGTTAATTCCATTAGTATAGCTAGATCTGATGGAAACTGGAATCCAACAAAGAGTGGAAGCAGAATGGCCGATCCAAAACGATAACAGAATGCCACCCCACCATACCTTAGTTCACTCCCCTTTATCAGGAATGGTTAAAGCGTACATAACCCACTATACAGTATTTAGAGAAGTTAGGTGTGAACGTACCCTTTGATCATTAACTCATGCACTGATGCAGCCCCGTCACCTCCACACTCGCAGGCATGTTCATAGAAACTGACCCTTCCCTCCGCTCACAGGCACAGGTGATGCAAACAGCATTTACATTGAAGATAAGTAAAACAATCAATCTTAAACTGTAAAGTGCCATGTATACTAATAGCGTATATAAATAAATAGTTAAATGGATCAATGATTAAAACAGTAAGCAGCAAAGAGGAAGGCATAGGCACTTAAAGAATGCAAGTGCCAGCACTTCACAAATGTCAGGTGAGAGAACATTTCAGAAGATACGCACCACCACACAGAAAGCCTGGCTGTGGGCAGCCATACCATTTGTGGCACCAGCGGCAGGACCTCCTTGGATGATTTTAGTGTGGGATGGCAGATTGAACTTGCCCTGAGTTGTTTAGAGCCTTATGTGCTAAAGATAAAACCTTGAATCTGTCACAGTAATTCAGGCATGGCATGTATGTGAACCACTGCTTTGCTCAACAATGTGGCCCCTGCAGGTTGCATTTATTGTAATGTCTGGAACATGTATAAGGTAGTCCCAGACAATGCATTACAATCATCTGAATGTGAGCTTATCAGCACACAGAAAACTGTGGCTAAGGCTTCTCTTTATCTAGGTAGGAACATACGAGGTGGACAAGCTAAACTTGATAATATGCATTTGTGTCCCATCTACAGGGATCACCTGAACCTACAGTGAACAATGACTCTACAGAGTATTCACAGAGCCAAAGATAGAAACCCAACTAATTAAGCCCCTTTTACATGGTGCATTGGCCATGGTTTGAGAGCCACCTTCAGTCTACCAATCGGTGGATTGTTGCAGAACTGTTCCATTTGAAGTAAAAATGTCTCAAATGAGCAATAGGGAGTCCCCAAAACACCTGAGTCCCTCTCCAGGCTTTGAGGCACCATGGTCTCTGTCAGCATGATCCATGCTTTTTTCTCACCTTCTGGTGGGTTTCACCCCCTTGTCCTGACAGTGCTGCTTCTCCCCAATCCTCTATTTCAGACAGTTATCCTTTAATCACATGAAAGAGGGGAGAGGATAGAAATAGGAACAAGTTGGTTCATAGTATGATAAAGTCAGGGTGTTTATTAAATGCAAATTGGGTTTTAATTAGCCTGATCAAAGAAAAGTCACCATTCCAGCATTTTTTTCTTCTGCTACATGGAAAGATAAGCAGTCACCTAAGACCCCTAATTCCTTTCCCTAATCATTTCTTTTTTAAAAAAAAGTAGATGAAGAAATGAGTTGTCACTGGGTTGCAGGAAAGTTTTTTCAAAAGATAAGCTTTCGACAGCTTGATGACCAGGATGAGTACCATGAGAACTGCATACCCCCTAATTTGCCCAGAAGCATGACTTTCTACTGCTGTAGACAGGCCCAGCCCTTAACATCTCAAAGACAAAGTATTAATTATAGGAGAGTACACCTTCCTTAAAGTCATAAAAAAAATAGGGTTGGAGCCATTCCAGTTAGTGCTAGTTAAAACAGGTCCTTCTGCCAGGTGATGGAACAGAGCTTGCTCATGTTTTCAGTATGCTAAAGAGCGTGGTCACCTTGACTGTGCAGAATGTTTCCTGCCTTGTTAATGCCTCTGTCTATTCCAAATACCTAGCAATGATTTCTAAACAAAACACAATCTCTGCACATTCCGAGGCCCTTCCTGATTCATGCTGCATAGAACTTGCTACAAGGTCAAGGAAGCCACTCATTGACAAATCCAATGGCCGAGCAAAAATGCAAAGGCTTGGCAAAGCCCAAGTCACAAAAAGAGTGCAACTCTGCAAGCAGTTTATTTTAAAAGGAAAGAAAAAAAGATATTGGGGGTTTTTTTAAGGGTAGAAGGGGCTCAAGATCTGGCAATACTGTAAATGCAAAACTTGCTCCCCTGAGGCTCCATCTCTTAACATTCCCACTCATGCAGCTTTCTCTTCTGTTGCACAGATACTCCTTATACATATGGAATGTAAGAATATATATGATATAATCTGTCCTTGAATAAGCAAAATTATTCCAGAGACTGAACCCCAAAAGCAGGGAGGATTGGTTATTGCCTCTAGGCAGTTTGAGAAGGGGCATAGTTACCTCCATCATTATGCATATAAGAGAAAGATATTCCAGAAGAAGGGAAGATGATCAACCCTTCAGTTAAGCAAAAGCTGTGCTGTTTCTAGGGATCCAGCTAAAAAAGGCCCAGCTGGCAACTTTATCTTGTACAGTACAGGTCTGATATTGGGCCAATGAAATGATCCAGGCCAAAATTGAAGGGACAGTCAGCAGCCCACACCAGGTGATGTCCAAATTGCAGACAGCCCATCCTGGCCCAACTTCAAAGAATGTTTTGGAGACTGCTTGCAAGTGGTCTTCCACTTGACCATGCTACACACCTTTGTCACACTGTGGCCCAGTCCAATGCCATGTCCATGAAGACTTAGCATTCTAGTAAGGGGCTATATCCCCCAATACACAAGTCTGCACTGCAGTGTGGACACTGCATTCCTCAGGGGATTCTGGTGTGGGCCAACAACCCCACCCAGATGCAGCCAGTCATGCCTTCACTTCCCAAATGGGAGCTTCCTTCTATTTTCTCTTTTTCTGCTTAGTGTGAAATGTTTTTACTTCTGGCTTATTTCTGTCTCTAGTTCCAATACAGCAGGATGTGCACAACTGACTCCCGACTAGGAGTGTGCATGAAGCCCATGTCCCACATTCAATTCGTACCAAATCAAATGTGGGAAAATTCGGCTTTGGCTGAATCCCACCCCCGTGAATGTAGCCAAGACTTTAGGTTTTTCTTGACCATTTGATTTGTGAAAGAGTGGCCTCCTTGACATTGTAGCAAGTTCTATATACCTTTTGCTTATGCAGTTTCCTGCCCAATCTTACTTAAAGAAAGAGAGGTCTCCGAAGCTAGGAAAGTCTGAATGTTGAATAGGCAACTTTTCTGAGGCTGAAAATGTCTGAAACAAACATATCGTTACATCTCTTTAAATGTGCCTGACTGTATCCTGAAAAAGAACTCCAAAGAAGGAAGGAAGTGCTGAAACTGCTCAGGCCTACAGCTGAATCCACAGGTAATCCTAGAATTTTAACTTAAGAATTTTGTTTATTTCTCAATAATACTAGATTTATAGCTTGTATGCCTCTCTAATGGAAGTGAAACACAGATATAAAACTTCTGATTAGGAATGTGCTGATGTGCTGTATCATGATTACCAAAAGAACCTACTGCTTGATAAATACAAATATCTTATCTTGAAACCAAGCAGAAAGCTCTCTTTTTTTCTTCTTCTTTTTTCTGCACTTTTGATTGTAAGGATGATGATGAATTTTGCAGTGATACAGCACGTAACTGGTAAACTGGTAAGTCTGATCTATAACCATGCTTTAGTGTATGTACATATATACACACAGTCACACAGATGTATCATATAGTCATGAGAAAAACAGACCTCCTAAGGACCAGATTTTTTCATTATGTTCTGATAAGTAAAATCATGGAATTCAAAGAGGGTGTGCTTCGTTTTTCTCATGACCATATATTGGCTCTCATACATGGAATTTCAAATTTAAAAACGAATTCCTAGATCTTATATAAGGAATTTGTACTCAGCTATGGAATATGTCTTTATCTCTTTAACTCACCCACATGCACACAATTTCTGAGCAGAAGAAAAAAAGGTTTTCTTTTCATCTCTTCTGTTTTCCCTAACATTTTTCAGTTTTAAGGGGTCTTGCCTAAGGACAGGCCACATCCACAGTCCTGCTCAGAGAACTATGACAGAAAGCTACATAGACCCATCTATATTGCAAAAACCCCTGCCTTCCATCAGCCTGATGTGTGAGGAGTTCACAGCTGGAAGCATTGCACCAGCTTTCAATCCATCCCCAAAACAACCACATAAATCATGTTTTCAAAAGCAATTTCTTACTCCAGTAAGCTTCTGTGGTACAGTAAAGATATCCAAGTTGACACAACCGCACATGACTGTAGGCAGTCCAGTAGAAACCCTTTTTGAAAATGCACCCTGTACTCACCTATCCGTACAAGCACTTCACCCACCCCCCTTTCACTTTTAATTTCTCCAACTCAAGCCCCTGGTATATATATTCACCCTCCTGCTGCCCTATAAATGGAAAAGGGGTACAAGTGGAGTGATGCTTCTTTGCCACCACAATCATGGTAGTAAAAGTCTTCTGCCTTTGTCTAACTTTTTTTTCATACTTGATAAGGAGGAAAATGAGTACTACCACACATTAAATGCAAAAATATCCTATAATCTTTTGGGAATAAGCAGGATAAGATAGATGTGAATACTAACATCTCCTTGCTACCATCTTTAAGTCACCTTTGAGCTGCTTGCTTTTTTAAAAAAATGTCTGTAAATGCAGCATTGGACACAACTTTGCTTTCCAGAAACTATTTATGCTAACCTTGAGCAAGGTCAATGCCTTTAAAAGTTTGCTAATTTAATCCTTGATAATGTTTTTTTTCCCCCTGGGGGAGACAAAAAGGCTGTATCCGAACTGATATAACAAAAGACCCTGATGTTCCCAACCTTCTCTAATTCACCTTTCCTAGCACAGAATGTTTAAGGAGAGAGAGGAGGGGCAGACTGGCATGTAAATAATCCCACCTACAAGCCTTCTCTAAATTGTCTCAGAGGTGCTTCAAACATTTTCCCCCAGTGTCAGATCACAGCCTAAGCTGCCTAATTTCTCCCTTTGAGACCTTTTTAAAGACTAGAGTTAGGGTTGTCTTGTCTCTTTTTTAGACTGTAAACTTGAGAGCAGGGTCTTGGCTAGAGATTATATATTGTAAGGTAGTCTTTTGGTTTATGGTGGCATATAAATATAAATGCAAAAAAAATAGGGAAACAAGTAAACATTTTATTTTGAGAAAGGAGAAATGATCCTGTAGAGAAGAAAGTGTCAGTGATCCCCACTGATGATCTACTGAACTTCTATATACTCTTTCTTTTATGCTCAGATGCAAATAAAGTATACTATATTCACTACCATGTTGTCAAAAGTGAGAGAGTAACACACCTTTAAGTCTCTCCTTAAAAGACTTCTGAGCAATTGACAGCTTTTTCTGAATACTGCTGAGAGACTTGAGGGAAAAGTCAAGAAACTGGGAAATGGATTGGTAACCATAGAAATAAAACATAGGGCACATCCCCGTGGAAGCTGGTTGCTTCACTTGTGATGCGTGTCATAAAAATCAGTGTTGTAACTCACAATAAAGCGTCCCCATGTGATTTGGGGCAACGCGAATTCAAATCTTACGTGCCTGTCCCCATGCAAGCTGCAGCATGAACCCACATCTTTTTCTCACCACCCACCCTCTCCCCTGATAGGAAGCCGGGCTGACATCACCATAACCCATCCCATCTGCTGCAGCAATGACAGGCAAACACCTCAGTTGCACCTCCACAAACACAAAGATCATTCCTTTACTTGGCTGCCACAGTTAAAAGCATAACTGAAAGCAGATCATTCATTTTCTTTGGCCGCCACAGGTTAGTGGAGGTGCTCACAACCGCATAACAGCGGGCACCCTGCACTCGCACCCGGCTCAAAATTTTCTCCCAATTCAGGTCCCAGACTTACTATCAGGGAAGGGGGGTGTAATAACTGTAGCCGTTTATTTAAAGAAATCCCCAAGCGGCTGTTGATCACAGTGCACACAGCAGGAACAGGGAGCAGAGCCGAAACCCTGCCCAGTAATACTGCAGCTGCCAAGCTCCACCCCAAATAGCCCAGGAGCATCCACATGACCCCAGGACAATACATGCTAGTCTCCTATTTCAGAAGGAGTAGACTTGCTAAGTGAGGTGTGGTTTTTTTACACGTATTGCCTCACATGTAGCCTGTATTAAGGCTTTGCATGGAGACGCCCCCAATGGGGCCTCAGAATAATTTTGGAATATTTTCAGCATGGAGACAGGCCCATAGGGAAGGGTTCTGATATAGCTCAGATTTTTAAAAATGAAAGTTTGAAAGTTTTACATGCAAAATTCAGCTTTTCTTTTTCACCACAATGTTCTAAGGACTTTGTGTCTGGCCCTCCTACTTTCATGGAGAATCACCCTTTCAGTTCCACACCAACAAAAAGTTTTCTGCTGAAGGTAGTATAAAATTCTGATGCATTTGAGGGACAGAAGAAAAAACATAGTTTTCATCTACCATACTGAAGCTGGAGGCCTTCCACCCTTTCCAGCTTAAGGGCCTTGAGAGATTTTCTTAAAAGGGGGAATAAATCCTTGAGATGCTTAACAAAAATGTATTACTTCTTTCTCATCTTCAAGCTTAAAAGAAAAGAGATGAAGGCCAGAAATCTTATCTAGAAGAAGCAAAGAGCCTTAATTAGTGTTCACACAATAAAGGAGTGAAAAATCTAAATCCCAATTTAGGTCTGGCAAAAGAATCAAAGCTTGTTACTTGGATGAAATGCAGCAAGTATAATTGCCGGCTAAGCTGAATAAACCCAGGTAAATATTTCAGAAGTTTAGTATCTTCTGTTCCCTATAAGTACTGGAGGAGAAAAACCCTTTTGTTAGGTTTTGAAATTTCATTTTATTTTGCCCAGTTTCAGATTGCTTTTGAAGAATCATTTTGAAAACAGGTTAGAATTAAATATTAAAATATATAAATTTAGAGCAGCAAAATTCTAAAACAGGGCAAATAGCGATGGCATTCACATATCCTTATCATTAAAGCAGTTCTCAAAGGAAAGGAAGGTGCAATCTTGGGATTTATTGCAATCCTGGTGCAATCCTGGGGTTCACTGCATCAGGATTTATGTTTCCAGCCTGACATACAGTGCAATTGCCAAAAGAACTCCATCTCAAAAACCCGGAAAACACAGAAGGGACAAGGTTCTCAGTGTGGCCATCAGTTGTGATATGGAAGCCAACAAATATGGTGTAACTACAAGTCTCCCAGCAGCTGACCTGAAGACATATTTACTATCATTGATGTTTGCCTCCCTAAAGTCACACACCCAATTGTCCTTCTACTGCAGCAGACTTTAAAAATGCCATTCAATTCCAAATTAAGCATCCCCATGAGGCTCAGCAAAACGTGCATTTAAAACGCACCTACTGTCACCATGGAAGTGTGTTTTCTTTGCCCACATCTTTTTCTCCCCGCCCCCTCTCTGGTTGATAGGGTGCTGGCAGGAACGGGGAAGGACTGTGCTCTGCGCGGCCACAACCAGGAAGACAACCCCTGACAAGTCCAAAGAAAAATAGCCATCTGTATTCACAAGTTCTCCGTCTGTCTCCCCTGCCTGCAAAGGCAGAGCTGTGCTGCAGCCAGCGCTCGGGCAGAAGCAATTCATTGCACTATTCACAAGATCTCTGGCCACCAAAATACCTCCCCAGCCAGCGATCGAGCGATCGTGCGCTCATTTACTCTCAACACTTTCACTTGCGGGTGGAAGCATTTCATTATAATGTATCTTATGTGATTGGAATGCCTGCCTACTGTTTTCATAGATCTTGAATGCTGCCTGTGGATGAGAGGCAAAAAAAAAGAGTGAGAGAGAGAGATGATCTCTCTGGCCAGCAATCCCCGCCCCCAAATACCTCTTTTGCCACGAAGCGTCTCCATGCACAATGTTGCTAGGAATACCCACGGCTTCCAAAAAGTGTGCTCGTAGTCTTGTTTAAAGGGGGGCCTTTATTCCGCAAATTTTCCTTCTTTGTGGCGCTGGAAGCTCAGAGAAAAGCCGTGCATGGGGATGCTCCATGGCAAAAGAAGCTTTTTAACGGGCTTTTTATTGCTTGGAGACATAGCCGTAGTGACTCATGATGGCCCTCAAACATCTCTTATTTAGATCCATCCTGTCAGGTCTTAGAGCCAACCATAGTAACATAATCCTTTGTTATTCAAAATGACTAACTTTGTTATTCAATTCCCAAATGTTAACATATTGCACCTCTAAGAAAATGGGTGGCAGGAGAAGTTATGCCTGAAAATGGCATAGACAAAAAAAAAAAAAAGGAGGATGGTTTGCTCCTAGTGCCTTCAAGGGCCATTGGAGCTAATGCCAAATGCAACTCTCCCAAAGGTGCCAGACTTTCAGATGTGTCAAAATCAACAATGCCAGAATTGTACGGATTTCTGGAAAACTAAGGGAAGTTTCTAGTCTCTTACATTAAATAAGGAATCTCAAATTAAACAGGTGATGGATACCAAAGCCCTTACAATTCTGTAGTTGCAGATAGATAAAACCCATTGGTTAGAGATAAGTATTGATTACCCTCGAGAGATCCTCACACAACAAACCAGAGCAATGTTTTCCAGAAATCCATACTACCTTCACCATCCAAACCTGGAACAGGTGGGGAACACCTTCTACTGTCATTGCTCCATGGATGGTTTTAATCCAGTTCCAATTCACTTCCAGAGTGAGAGAACACATCAGCAAAAGGACTAGTCATTTTCTTTCCACTTTATCTAACCCAAAGGTGGATATCTTAGATAATGCTGAAAGAAAAAAGTCTGACAACAATGTTTGACTACTGATAAAGTGAAATAGAAAAATTGCCAGTGATAGTAGTGCAACTCTCTGAAAAAGAGAGCACTGCAATTTCAACCCCAGCATGTCTCCATAAGAAGGCAATGGCAAAGCATATATGCATCTTTGCTAAGAAAACCACATAGATGGATCCACAGTAACTACTTTTCCTGCTCTTCAGCCATAAAAAGCTTTCTGTATAGGATTAGGGGAAAGGAAAGGAAAGATCAGCCTTAGTTACTAGCTTCAGATGAAGGAGGAGGAGGAGGAGTTGGTTTTTCTACCCCATTTTTCTCGCCCATTTAAGGGGACTCAAAGTGGCAGGCAAAACTTTCTATTCTTCCCCCCACAACAGAACACCCTGTGAAGTAGGTTTCTTCTGTGAGAGCTCAGAAGAGAACTGTGACTAACCCAGGGTCACCCAGCTGGCTTCACTGAGGAGTGCAGAAACAGACCCAGTATTCCCAGATAAGAGTCCAGCTCCCTAACCACTAGACCAAACTGGCTCAGTAAATTAACTAGTTTTTTTAGCAAAGCTAAAGTAGAATCTGGTATAGTCTAATTGCCATTTGTGAACTAAAGGCCAGAAATACAGATTCCCTACAACTCATAGTACTTTCAAGAAAGATTAGAGATAACTTTCAAGCACAAAAGAGTTATCACAATTTCCCTTAGCAGGGTGTCTGTCTTCCAGGTGGAAAAATCCAGAATTAGAAATACTGTATGTTTCAGAGAAAACATGGGAATTAACTTTTGAGAATATGTAGCTAAGATCAGGGTGTCAGAACTTAAAAATGGAAACTAAAAGCACCAGCAATAAAACGGTGAAAAACAGGACATAAATAAAATGGACTGTGTAAATGTTATGACATACTGTACTATCTCTTCCTGACTATTCTTAGTAACTCCAATCCCCAAATAAATGTGTACATGGAGAGTGTTATCATACTGGATTTTCAAAAAAGCCTCAGTAAGAATGAGCATGCAATTCCTGGGCATACACACAAAAAGTCTTCCAAACACATTTACCCAAATATAGAGCTCAACACTTACCCAAGTGCAGCCTATTCATGTTCAACAGGCAACAAACCTACCATGGCTGCTACTAGAGATGCTACCTACCAATTGCCACTGAGTAGGCCATCCCACCATATGCTTTCACAGTTCCCTGTTTAACTCCTTAACTTACATTTTCTGAAGAACTAAAAGTAATAATTTTGCTTAGAGTAAAATGAAAAGACAAAAGGAAAGAAGTGGAATGTTTCATAGGATTTTTTCCACCCTTGGGTTGTGCTTCTGATTCTGAGGCAGAGGCATAGTCGGCTGAGAGGAGAGGCAGCAGAAACTGCTGAGGATTTAATCTGTTGCCTCTCATAAAGAAAAACTAATGCAAGCTACAAGGGAAGGCTTTCTTCTCTCCTCATTACAGTTTAAGAACACTTTGGCCCTTTCTGCACTTACCTACAGATCCAGACCAAAGGGCCATTGGTCTGGATCCTGGACCTCCTCATCCACATGTTAGTGCAGATAAAGAAGGCTACTAATCTTTGGTGCAAAACATAGGGAGAAGAATTTTCCTCATGGAGAACACCCAATTAGTAGCTGCAACCCCCTGGAATTTTCCTTCCCGTGACCTGATTTGTCAGATATCCATAGCAGTCATTTCCATAGGCTAACTCCAACCTGAGTCAAACAGGAAATTGGCCTGGGAACATGTGGGTCACATACTAGAATCTCTGAGGCAACTCTGAGGTATCACTTTTCTTATGTCTGATCATGGCCTTACTCCTCTGGAGATACAGTTTGAATTGTACATTAACTCACTAATAAATTATATTAATACATAAATGGTTTCAAGTGTAATTGTAATGTGACAGCCATATCCTTGAGTGCAGAAACAAACATATTTACAATAACCTTGAAATAAAGTCTGAAAAGGCCAGACTTTTTGAACATCAGTTTCATATAGTTTACTGCTTTGGTTCCAAACATCATACATTTTCACAGATGTTGATCTATCCACCCTAAGCAAAATGTACTTATTATTAAAGGGGGGAGGAGAAAGAAAGAAATGTTGATCTGCAACATATTTCCTCCATGCTCTCACTGTGAGTTTAGTAGAATTATTTTAAAAAAATCTCCATTTCCTAGTAATAGTTTTCAGAGGGCTGGGTATGTATGACTCATTTTCTCAGCATCCTACTCGGTTTAGAATTACACCCTTTTCTTTCTCAAAGTTCCTACATAGTGAGGCTTGGGAGGATGAATTCCTGGAATTCAATCTGACATTAATAGTAATAAGGGCTCAATAGATTAGTTATCAAGAGTGAAAGCATTTGATAATTACAACAGATGAAGATGCAGTCAATATTCATGCATATTTAATAGAAAGTTAAATCCCACTAAATACAGTAGGATTTACAACTTCCAAATATGCATAACATTGCAGCACTAAACACTAAGCCCACTGTGAAACTGGAGAGCAGGCATTTTACTCTTAATACCACCTCAACCTTTCTCCTTCTCCGTCTCTCCATCCAGGACATATTACTCTGCCATTCCTCACATAAACACCACCAGCACTTTCCCCTTTTCTGCCTCCATCTAAATTTCAAAACCTTTCCCCATATCATCCTGTCCACAACTGACTTTGAATGAATGACATTGTGCACTCAGCAACTGCCACCACCACCCTCCTTGCCCCATCTGATCTTTCAGAATTCTCCTTTGTCCCCAATCAAAGCCTTCAAAACTTTCCTTCTGCCACTCTGTTCCCTGCTGCCACTTTGCCCCATCTCTTCCCCCATCCAAGGCTCCAAAACTTCTCATTATCTTGTGTCCCCCAACAGCTTTTTTGGCTCTGCGTAGACTTTTTAACACACTACAGTTCAGTTTGCCTCTTAGTTGAGGTGTGGTGGTGGTCATCCGCAAGCCAAGCTCTAGTAAATCTCCATACCAGGCCAGCAGCACTTGAAGTGCAGATGGGCAGGGCACGACAAGCCAGATCATGATGGCAATGACCTCAGAAACATCCAGCACACACCTGGACATGGATATGGCCATCTGGATGCAACATGCAATTGTGCAGCCACATTTGCATCACCAAGCCCACTGTCAACACTGCCCCTGGAAGAGAATGCAAATGCTGCTGCTCACCCAATTTCTCCTGGTCAAGCTGTGGACTACTTTTTTAGCTAGTTAACTCTGGGGAGGGTTTAGCAAGCTCCAAGCTTGTCAGTGGAGTGCAGAAAGACTTCACTAGTAAGAGGACCATCACTCACTAGCCCGTAACTGTGAACAGGGTTTGAGGCTCAGGTCACTTGTATTTATTCTGCAGAAAACTCTAACCTGATAACCATATGGATAACTTATAACCTAATAACTCCTTAACTTTCAGCCTAAACAACACTGTCTCAAGTTGTTTATAACTTAAACAAGAGCACAAAGTTCCCTAAGATTACTGCTGCAGGTTGACACTCTATTCACCTGTACTTTCTTAACACTCCTTTGTCACATGCTTTATTCACTTCCCTGTTTTCCCTTCACCTCTAGATTCAAAACTGACAAATCACCTCATTTGCAAATACAAAACCAGAAAATTAAAGATATGCTGAAATATTATATTAACAAATCTTCCTTTCCAAATTATTGTAAACACAGATCTGAACTTTTAATTTGTCACAATAAAGTATCAATCTAAGCACCAAATTCATATAATTATTATGAGCCCCTTTTAAAGGTTTCAGCCTTCTTTTCTTCATGGCTTTTTCTGTAGCAATAGCTTTTCCTACTGTAAAGATGGATGGGGAAAAATCTACAAGCTGAACTGCCAGCTGTTCTGCATCCAGACAGGGCCAAAGCCCATAATTATTTTGTAATTGTGCCTGTTTTGCCAAACATAATCATGCTGCTCCCAATACAGTGCTGGAATATAAATCCAATTTACTGGCTTATCACTATTCCAGTAAAATTAATCATCATAGTGCAATATCTCCATAATTGCAGTTCTGCCTGGATTACTGCACAAGAAGGAAACAAGAGTTTGGCTGTCAGAGCCCAGAAAAACTTGAGATTATACCCTTGCGAGGGTTAAGGTCACATGGAAAGAAAATTTCAGAGCTGTAACATCAGTCTATTGCTGCAGAAATGCTAAAACCTGGAGTATATATCTAATGTGTGATAGTTCTTGATGTGCTTTAAACTGGTAAACTGATAAAATGCAGAATAAATAAGTGATGTCTGGAGGTAGCCTTAGCCTTCATTGTTGGTGGAGTAGAGGTGTGAAGGGAGGTTTGGTTCTGTGCTTACATCTCCACCCTGATTTGACAAAGGCACTAGAAGATGGTGCTAAATCTGGACATCACATCTTGAAATTGCTGGGCCAATGTGCACCAGTTTATATGCCAGGCTGGCTCGGCAGCTAATGCTGGTGAGAAACATTTGTGCTTTGTTTAAGGAAGCTTCAACTTCCTTTATCTTTTGCAAGGCTCACCAGCAAACACTGAAGATCTGGGAGAGGGAGTGGTGTTAGACATGCAGTAACCCCCCTCCAAACCTCTGGGAAGGAGAGACAGTTTTAATTTCCCCCCCCCCCCCATGATGAACATCTGTAAAGCCTGAACTGAAGTCAGGGTTTTAATCCAGGTTTGTTTGTTTTTTTTAAATGAGCAACAGGGTCAGTTTTTTGGTGTTCCCGCTGCTAGCTTTTAATGCAGACTCACAGGGGAGAAAACCTCACCCTCCCCTCCTCACCATCTTCCCCTGACATCATCGGGGCAGGTATTCCCTTGCACAGTGGGCCTTCCTCCTCCTTTTCTAGGTCTCTCACCTCCTTGACATCATCAATTAATTTTTATTAGTTTTAACGCTCACCAGCTGTTTTATTAATGCAAACGGAAGTAGGGTGGAGAGACTGGAGTGAGGTGAAGGGTGAGAGAGCGAAGGAAAGCAAAACATAGCACTGTCCAGCAGCATGGAGTCTTTTGTCTTGTTTGGGGGGCGGGGATGGAGGGAAATGGAGGCTTATGAGGCAACAATTGTGCTGCATCAGAAGATCACAGCAGCACAAAATCCTGGGGATGCAGGCAAACAGTATGAATGGAAGGACGGAGGGAAGATTGTTACACTGATCTCATTACAAATGTTACAACTCTCCCCTGCCTCTGATCTCATGGCAGACAGCTGGGGGAAGAGAGGGGAAATCACGCTTATCATTGGCTCAGGGAAAACTGAAGAAAACACCCCCAATGAGTGGTTCCCCACCCCCCAAAAAAATGCATGCATTCCCACTGCTAAATAGCGTAGATTATTTCTACACCCCACAGCGAGACTTCTTTTTATTTGAATACAGATCATCCATGTTCCGGGACCCTTAATCCTTGGAAACTGCAGATTCCTCTGATCCTTTGGGAATGCTCAGTTCTGAACAAATTCAAATACTTTAAAAGTTGAATGGGAATGGAGCCTAGTAAGACAGCATATCTGAAGGAACATTTTCTCCTTTGCTCATCTGTGTCACCAAAACAGAGTTTGGTGGAATTCCATTTCACCCACTTCCTGTTCAAACATAACATTCACTACAACACTTCTGAGTTGTTTCAAAACTGGGGGTGGGCCTTGAAATTGTGACCCATTACTATCACTGACATCATCTGGAATTAGCTGCACTTGCATTTCATGATCTGCTCTCCCTCCATCACCCTTTTGAAAAAAGTCCCATAAAGAAAACATTCATTTCCATCTGAATTGTCCTCCCTATCACTGTACATAAACAAATCTGACTTCTTTTATGCAGTAAAATACTGTCTGGGGAGAAAAGAAAAAACATTAATAACATAAAAATGGCACGCACATAGAAGCTACTTCAGTCTGGACATTTTTATGAAGGGAAATTTAGTGTACATCTAGTTAAAATCAGACTTGCTTGCGCAAATACATAACATAGAAAAGAAACAGATATCTTAGCTCATGGGTAAGCAATCTGGTATCTTCCAGATGTGATAAGGAGCACAACTAGCATCATTCCTGACTACTGACTATGATGATTGGTGCTGGCAGAAGCTGAAGTCCAAAAAAGGCACTTTATTAGGTACATAAGAACATAAGAAAAGCCTTGCTGGATCAGGCCACAGCCCATCTAGTCCAGCATCCTGTCGCACACAGTGGCCCACCAAATGCTCATGGGCATCTCAAGCAGAGACAAGGACAAATCTTCTCCTGTTCTTGAGTCCCAGCAGATGGCCTTAGAAGCGCCCCAGTTCCCCCCCCCCAGCCTGAAAGATGCATCTAGGCATTCATTTTAATAGCCATTGATACATCTGTCATCCATAAATTTGTCTAACCCTACCTTAAAGCCATCTAGACTGGTAGCTGCCACCACCTCTTCCAGCAGCACATTCCATAAGCCGATGACCCTCTGGGTGAAGAAATACTTCCCCCTGTCAGACCTTACTCTCCTACCCATCAGCTTCATAGAGTCCCCCCTGGTTCTAGTGTTGGTTTTCTATACCATGCATAATTTTATATACTTCAATCAGGTCCCCTCTTAAACGCCGTCTCTCCAGACTGAAGAGGCCTAGACGTTGCAGCCTGGTTTCGTAAGGGAGGTGTCCAGACCCTTAATCATTCTGGTATCCCATCTTTGCTCAAATGGCTCAGAAAAAAACGCAAGGGAAACAAAATAATAACAACAAAACACATACTGAGTAGTAGCCTTTAAAATCTGCATCATCCATTGAAAAAAACAAACAAAATCCAGCATTAATGAGATTAAAGTTATAGATTTATTACCAGGAGAGCTTGAAGATGTAGATTTGCCAATAACCCAGAGAGTTAACATTACAATTGCTTCTAAAGCAGGTGCCATTCATAATCAAACATTTTAAGTATTTCAGGCATTTCCTAATATTTAATATTAGAATGTAATTTTAAAAGACCAAAAGTCACTATGAGGTTTAGCAACAGTTAGGTGCTTGAGCAGTTTTGTGCACCTCCGCTCCACTGGGAACTGCGAGAATGCCCATCAAGTTTAAAAGGGAGAAAATCAAGCCTTTATCATGATTGCCTTGGTGATCGAGAAACAGGGGTTGAAAATTTTTGGAATTGGAAAAAAATCAAGCCATTATCCTGCCTGCCTTGGCAATTGGAAAATGGGGGTGGAATATTTTCCATGGAAAATGTACAAAAATTAAGCCATTATCCTGCCTGCCTTGGTGATTGGGATTTTTCCACTCCCAAAAAATGTCAGCGGCTGCGATCTCCAATGCACAGGGCAGGAACGGCAAGCACACCCCACCTCCAAATAATGTGAGTGCCAATCTCCTCCCCAGATAGCCCGGGACCATCTCTATGGGCCTGTCCCCAAGGAATAAAAAGTCTGCCAAGACTCTCCTTTTGCCTCTGAGCGTCCCCAAGCCAGGATTTTTAACGAGGTTCCAGCGCTACAAAATGTGGAAGTTGCACGACAAAATACATGCACTTTAAACAACTCTTCCAGCGCTCTTTCTGTAAGTCGCAGGTTTTCCTTGCTACATTTACCTTGAGGACGCTCCGTGGCAAAAGGGGCGGGGATTGCCGCCTGCACACACAGCAGAAACACAAAAGCAGCTTCACTTTCTAAAGCTCAGAACTAAAGAGCCAGAATCACACAGAATTGCAACATTGTTGCAATTGCTGTGAGGTGTGAAATGGGTGGATTATTGCTAGGGGTGGATTTTAAAGCAATAACAGGGAAAGTGATGAGTGAATGAGCGATCGTGCGCTGGACAGGGTGGATTTTTGAAAGCAGTAACAGGGAAAGTAGTGAGAGTGAATGTTTTCCAGCACGAGAAGCCATTTAAGGGGGGGAGAGGCAGAGAGCCGATCGCTGTTTTTCCTTTGGACTTGTCAGCGCTCGTGTGCTGGGCAGGGTGAATTTTTGAAAGCAAAAACAGGGAAAGTGGTGAGAGTGAATGTTTTCCAGCACGAGAAGCCATTTAAGGGGGGGAGAGATCTGGGAGACGAACAGAGAGGCGATTGCTGTTTCTCCTTTGCACTTGATCGGATTGTCTTCCTGGTTGTGGCCACACCGAGCGCAGTCCCTCCCCATTCCCGCTGGCACCCTATGAACAAGAGCAGGGGCGGGGAGAAAAAGATGCGCGCAAAGAAAACAGGGATCCTATGGGGACGGAAGGTGCATTAAAAACACACATTTTCCTGAGCCTCATGCGGACGCTTATTCCTGATTTGCATGGCACTTTTAAAGTCCACTTCAGTAGAGTGATAGTAGAGTGACAGTGGAGAAGTAAATAAGTCTTTTGGGGACTCAGCCTATGAGCGGTTTCGGTACTCTAACCAATGCGCACCGGGACCCCAAACCACAACCAGACTTGTTTTTTCCCTTACCAAATTTGGTCCTGGTCTGGCACGGTTTAGGAGGATTTGGTCCACGGAAACTGGACCAAATAAAAAATGCATGGGGACCCCCGATGCCGAGCCCAGTTTCAGTACCAGACCAAATGTGCATGGGGATGCACCCTTTAATCATCTCAGGTCCATGACAACTCTCATGCTTCTCCAGAGTCCACTACTTCCTTTTTGCAACAAGAACTAAACTTCGTGTGCTGTGTGCCTGGGTTCTAGAGAGCTATAGGCTGATCACTTTGCTGAAATCACTCTAGAGATGAGTCTTGAACTCATTCTCCCTCTCACAGACTTGGTGCATTTGAAGGGATTGAGGCAACTTTGCAATCCCTCGTTGCATTGCTCCTAGAATCGAGGACTTATTTGATATCTTGTGAGGCTGAGTTCCCAGAGGCAAGCAAGAGCAATTAATGCACCTTTTTGGAGGTCCTTACACTTTGCTTCTACCTTCCCCTGAGTCTGTTCCTTCAAACTCTGCAATCTCTCCCCGCTAGCATGTAGGGAGGGTTGAGTGTTTGGGTTTTGGAGTCACATATTTTTCATTGGCTAAGAAAAATCCCCAGCAATACAGCTCATTGAGCTCTCTGTTTCAGTTCTCTGTTTGTCTAATCCGGTGATGGCCAACCTATGACACGTGTGTCACAGGTGACACGCCAAGCCCTTTTGGGTGACACACCTGGTCACCCTGGCACCTGGGGCGTGTAGTGCTTGCTTGTTCTTCAAGTGTGCGAAATGCCAACTTTCAATTGAAGATTAAGCAAATGAAATTCAACAACAAAAGTCACTAATGTAACAAATTATTTGTTTCTGATTTTAAAAAATACATGTATCAAAAATTTAACTTTTTTACTAGAGCTACAAATATCACAATATTTCGGATCTTTGTGACACAGCACCTGAGTTAAGCTAGGTTTTCTTGCGAATTTTGACACACCAAGCTCAAAAGGTTCGCCATCACTGGTCTAATCAATCACTCCACTTGGCTTTAAGATGGAAGGCAAGAAAAACTTCTTTATCTCTGGCCTGAGTTACAACTAACTCTTTACCTCCTGCTACAAGTCAAACTTTGTATTCCTGATGCCACCACAGTTACACAGTTTCATTAGGTTACAAGTTACCATTTGAAAATGTTTTATTGTTGCTGCTTCTTTTTTAAAATTGCCAGTTGCTTTTCTACTCCTGCTTGCTGTTTATTTTTACCATTTACCTTGTAATAAAGTTATTTCTTGTATACCTTTTGCATCTCAATAAAGCAACTGTGTATTAAGATCAATAAAGTGTTTCCCCCTTCCTTTGGATCAGCTCCAATTCTCTGTTAAACCAAGCTAGTAGTTCTTAAAAATCTTGTGAGTACTGGAGACCACTGCTATAAACACATGTCTAGAACAGGTCAATCCCGCTTTACATCCCTCTGCTTCCTTTTCCCTTTCAGTTATAAAATATAAATTACTATCTTTGTTCCCGGATTTAATAATTTAATTCTTGGATACAGGAGAAACAACACTGTAACACAGAAATTGTTGTTCTTTAAATGTCTTCAGGCAATGTAGTTAATGGTTGATTTTCTTATTATTTGTTGGCTGTCATGTTATTTGTTGGTTGTGGATTGTTATGTTCTTTATAATTTCAATTAAAAAAAAGAAAAAGAAAAAAAAGGTGGTAGATTTACCACAGCATTGAACTCAAGTATATATATAAAAAAAACAACCAGGCCTGTTTGCATGACCTGTTGCCCCAAACAGGAACCAATATGATGTAGCACAATATCTTCTTAAACCAAGAATGTGTTGAATGAGGCATTAAACTATGTTGGGTTCAGAATATCAGACTTCGGTAACATTAGAATTTTTGGACTACAACTCCCATCACAACCCTGTTTAAACTTAGTTGCCACACCTAGGCAGGGAGGTGTATTTACCTGAAAGTCTGCTGAGGGGAGAGGCAGGCTCAGAGAATGGTGTGTACAATGACTGCATTCACATTTCTTCCTTCTCATTCTCTCCTGAGTACCTGAACTCTGGTTCACACGTTGAAGCATCTTCTCAATTGTCACTTTGGCTACAGATCAGGGGAAAGAAAGAACAAGAATGCAGTCATTGCAGACACATCACTCTCCTCTCTATGTGTGAGTTGGTCCTTCTTTCTTCTTGACATGTGATGCTTTCTTCTCCCAGGTGAATAAGAGGGGGCAGGTACATTTTTTAGAAGACTATGTTTCTGCCAGATAAATCAAGGCAAGGTTTGAACATGTGCAGTACAAAAGAGGAACTTTCCAAACCTTTCACCTAGATGTTATTCCCTGAAGGTAATGATTAGGGTTTTGTTTTGTTTTTTAACTTCGTTATTCAACTGAGCAATAATAATCCAGCTAGGTCTGGTTCACCAGCTACAGCCCTTTTTAGACAGACATTCTAACCACAGTAATTCATGCTCTGGTAACTTCCAGATTGGACTGTTGCAGTGCACTCTACATTGAGTTGACCCTGAAGTTGGTTTGGAAGATGCAGATGGTGCAGAATGCAGTATATGGGTTGCTGATGCAATGTGCATCATGCTGATCCTAAAAGACCTGCACTGGCTGCCTATTTGCTACTAAGGCCAGTTGATGGTATTAACATTAACCTGTAAGACCCTAAATGGCTTGGGTCCCAAATATCTAAAGGGATGCCACCTCTTATATCGGCCTGTCAGTGTCCTACAACCTGCCAGTGAAGGCTTCTTGATGTGCCACCTTCTTGTGGGAACTCTAGGCAGGGTTTTCTCAGTGACAGCCTCCAGACGATGGAACAGCCTCCCCTCTGAGACATGTCAGGCACCCTCATTGTATGTAACTAGGTGTTTGGTGGAGATGTACCTCTTCACCCTGGCCTTTGGCTGAGGGAACAACATTCCTTCCTTATGCAGGCACTGTTACTGTTTTAGCCAATCTATTTTTCCTGCATGCACGTATAGCAATTGTGACCCACTCTGGGACATTCAGATATAAGGCATCTGGGCAGACAGGGTTATAGTGACAATGAAATGGACAGCAGTTTGGCCTAGTGGTTAGGGTGCTGGACTCTTATCTGGGAATACCGGGTTTAATTCTGGAGGATCATGAAGACAGCTGGGTGACCTTGGGCTAGTCACAGCAGTCTTCTGAGCTGTGACAGCCCCACCTATCTTTGTCAACCACCTTGAGTCCTTAAATGGGTGAGAAAAATGGTAGATAAGCCAGCTCTTCTTCTTCTTCAGCCAACTGCACCCAAGGTTTTAGGGTCTGGCAGAGCTTGCAGATGCAATAAAACAACCATAAAGTATCACAACCCAGCCCCAATATGACCTAAGCTGTACCACAGGGCCCCCGCAACCACTAAGGTCAGCCCTGGAAATGGCCTTCTGGCAAAGAAAGTAAAATGGCGGCCTTAGATAATGCAGACTGGCACTGAGTGGAATAATAAATGCTAAGTAAAGTAGCCAGCCATACTGGACCCACCAGGGCCTAGTCGGTTATTTAGCCCCCAGCCGAAAACCAATAGTTAAAACCTCTGTGGACGGCGCTCCAGATGAAATCAAACAGGGCACCGTTGACCTTGACTTGTCCCTCTCCCCCAGTGGTTCTCAACCTGGGGGTCGGGACCCCTTTGGGGGTGCAACTACCCTTTCAGAGGGGTCGTGACAAGTCTCCAACCGCCCTTCTCCTCCCATTTCCCAGCTGCTCTACCCCTGTGGTTGGGGGTCTCCACAACATGAGGAACTCCATTAAGTGGTCGCTGCATTAGGAAGGTTGAGAACCACTGCTCTCCCCTGATGTAAAATCCCCATTAAAGGGAGAGAAAAAACAATACAAAGTGGTATTTGACGGAGTCAGCGGTGCTGGAAAATGTGGGCCCTTAAACAGGGCTTCGGGGAAACGCTTAGAGCCGGAAGAGCCTTAAGTTCCCCCCCGCGCCTTTGTCGAGTTTTTTTTTTTTTTTAAGATACGTAGCAAATTCGCGGAAATGACTCCTTAGCTGGTTTTGTTGTGCTTCAAGGCCGGCTGAGCGGAAGAGGCCGGGGAGGGGGAGGAGGAATTGTTCAGAGGGGGCAAACTTGGCCCACACGCCGGAACATGAGGTGACAGATCATGCTGCCTCAGGCTCGGAGCCCAGAGGCGCCGCCTCTCGCGCACTCGCGTCACAGCCCCTTCCTCAGCAGGGGCGGTTCCCGCCCAAACACCTACGCCCCTCGAAACAACGTTCTTTGTGACGTCACCAGGAGGGAGCTTTTTCGGGAGAGCCCTGGAGCGGCCCGGGCGTGAGCTGGCCGGAGGGAAGACCAGCAGCGGCCTCGCGGGCGAGAGGCTCTCTCAGCTTCCCTCGCCTCGACTCCCAGGTCCCCTCGCTCGCTCGGGTCTCGCCGTCTGGGCGTCCCGCCGGAGTCTTGCCGGTCCACGCAACGAGGCAGGCGGCGCGAGTGGCGCAATCCCCTCCCTCCCCTCGGCCGTTCCTGAGACGGGCCGCTTGCGTCAGCGCCGGCGGGAGGCGGGAGTCGGGGGTTCCGCCGCTTGAACACGCGTCGAGAGGGCGGAGGAGGCAGACGCCGCCGGCCGGGTGTGAGGCAGCTTGAGCGCTGGGGGCCTCGTGCGGCGCCGCCCGCCTGCCTGCCTGCCTGCCTCGCGGGGACTCTTCCCTTCCACGCCGCTGGCTTGCCGAGCGCTGCGCCTCTTCTTCACAGCCCGCAGTGAGGCGGGAAGCGCCTGGCCTTCGGCCTCTCACACGGGTCCGCCGGGGCCGCTTCCAGTTCCAGAGCCTCGGGTTGGTTTCCATTCCCCGGTTGCCCAGCATGTATCAGAGCCCCGCCAGGTCGCTGTGCTCGGCCCTGTCTAACCTCTGCTGTGCTCCTTCCACGGCGACCTCCTCGACGCTGCTGTTGCGGTCGCCCGCCCCGGTGAAGAGAGCCCTCACGCCGCCCGCCCTGCTGGCGACCGCCCCGGCGCCCGCCTCGCCTCTTTCTGGCGGCTCTGCGGCGCTGAGTTCCGGCGCTGCGGCTTCCCCTGCAGGTGAGTTTCGCAGGAGCCTCGAAGGGCGAAGCTCCCTCCGGGGGCGCGGGAGACGTCGGTGCCGCATTCGGCTCATTAGGGCTCGTCGTGCCCCGGTTGCCCCGTTTAAGGTTCGGGCCGCGTGGCATCGCTTCACCCTCTTATTCGTCTTGGGAAGCGGCCCGTGTTCCTGCTCCGTAGGCCGCCGGTGTCCGAACGGCACGGAGTCGGGTTTTCTCAACTAGACCTGTATCCTGGGCTTTTGCCCTTAGACCAAGATTTGGGCTGACGCGGTAATTCAGCGATGCCCAGCCTGGGTTACGGGTACGCCGGGGCGCTTCTGAGGCCATCTGCTGGGATTCGAGAGCAAGAGAAGGTTTGTCCTTGTCGCTGCTTGAGATGCCCATCCTGTGTGCGACAGGATGCTGGACTACATGGGCTGTGGCCTGATCCAGCAAGGCTTCTCTTATGTTCTGATGTTAAACTGAAAAGGCGGCTGTGGGAACCATCGAGGATCCGTAGTATTTCCTGTCTCGTGTTGATGGAAACCTCGATGCGGGATGCGAGGCTTTTTGTACCCTTTCACAAAGCACGAAGCCGGGTCATCGGTGTGGGTGGTGTAACGAGGCGAGAGTCTAGGTGCATTTTTCTGTATGCAGCTTGGAAAATATCATTATGTAGCTCAGTCTTATGATACACACTTATGATCCTTGCAGAAATCGGGGGCGGATGCCATATATGGTTTGACCGCAGGGATGAAAAACAAGTGAGCTACAAAGTAGCTTCACCCTCCCCTCCATAAATGGCATATAATTTTAACCCATCCTGATGCGATTTAACTTGAGCAAATGGTAGTAGCACTGAGAAGGGGAAAGGGAAACCTGTACTGTAGTTGACTTCCTGAAAATATCAATTTCCTACAGCAAATGTCTTAAGGTAATGTGACTACCTTGTGATCTACACCCTCACTTAAATTAGATTTTGCCTGCATGGCTGCATCTCTGTGGTCAAGCAGAAAGCAACTTGCTGTTTGGGGGATGTCAGCTGGAGTCTTTCACATGAGCTTACTAAAAGTGTCAAAATTGCTCTCATGTATTTGTGCCCAAATGATAAGGAAGCATGCGGCCTATACAGTGCAGCCCCTTATGAAAATTCTTGTTAATACTTCTGTTTAAGAAATCAATGGTAACCCTGATGGAGAAAAGAAAAGAGATTAAGGATGTAGCTGTAGAATGGGTTTCATAAAATGCTTGATGCTATGGAGATTGTTTTGTAGTTTTATGGATCTTGATGATATGCCAGTCACTAATGCTTTTCCTAAAGCTACGGTCATGTGGGGTCTCAGTGTATTGATTTAAAATATATTTCTTGCTGTCCATTTCTGCTACTTATGGATTTCCACAAGGAATCTGATTGGTTGCTGGAGGAGAGCAGAATGCTAGACAAGATTGATTTCAAGTGAGACTAGGATCATTTCCTTGGTGTTGGTAGTCTTTCTTATGGTATCAGTCCATTTGAAACTGAGGCCCTTGTCTGTGGCCTGCCATAGTCTGCAGTAGCGTGCTGACAGCAGTCCCTACTCTGGGATATATTCCAGAAAAAGGCCAAGCACAAAAAGGCCCTGAGATTAATACCATAAAATAAAATGTACTGAAAGGTTCTTGTCCTTATTCTCCAGTCTTCCCTTTTATTCAAATATTCCAAGCAACAGCCGTAGATCTCCATCCCTTCATGTTATTCTCACAGTAGTCCTATAAGGTTGACTAGAGATAGAAGCAGTGACTATCCTAAGGTAACCCAGGGAGTCTCATGACCAAGTTGGGATTGGGACCCTGTTCTCCCAGGCCAGCTCTCCTCACTCTTAGGTGTAAGAAATGACCACTGGATCGGACCCATGGCCCTCCTGTTCCAGCATTCTGCTTTGGCAAGGTCCAGCCAACCACACAGGGAAGCTCACCAGCAGGGTACAAGTGCAGAGCTGGCTCTGCTTGTAGTCTCCCAGCAGCTGGCCTTTGGGGCATCCCATCTCTCATTTCCATCATAACTAATAGTCATGGACTTCCATGAATTGGTCCAAACCTTCTTTGACACCATCCAGTTAATACCACATCATATGGTAGTGAATTTCAAAACTTAACTCTTTGTGTGTTAATATATATAAATATATTAATCTAGGATTCAGCTTCGTTGGGTGACCTCTGATTCTAGTGTTTTGGGAAAGTATTTTAGTTATTAAGAAAGATTTGATTGATCAGAGCCAGCAGAAACTTCTCAGCTATGGTTCTCCACCTGCAAAATACTCCCCTCCTCTCTTGGGACCAGCCATGATTATGTTTGGGCTTCTACATCAAGTTAAAATGTCTACTGGGTATATTAATGTTTTTAATTGTGTTAGTTATATTACCATCTATAATAGGTGTCACGCGTAGGCGTCAAATCCTCAGCTTGAGTGCCTACTGCAACCTTCAAGCATTTTTTCCCCTGATACCTGAGGACCCAACCGATTTGGTAAGATCAGCCAAAATGATGTAGACAGTACTGTGGTGGACAGTAAAGTTCAGGCCAGCAAAGCTCCCAGCCTGGGAGCTTCACTATCCCTGAGGCTGGCCATGGCTGAAAGCAGCATTAGAGGCAATAAAGGGTTAAGCATCTTGAGTCTCATAGTGTTCTATGAGCAAATAAAGAAGAAAGGGAAACTGAAAGCCCATGCAGGCTGAGGTTAAGCTATAGTATCTGGAGGACAGGGTATCTATCCAGACCTTCTCAGAACTGTGTCAGTATAATGTTTTATATTCTCCGAATATACAATTAAGCTAAGGCAGGTTTCTTTAAAGTTTGCAAAGACTTTATAACTTGATCTCATGCAGATCAGACCCTAAGCAATGGTTATTTGATAGTAAGTGTAGTGTCTAGAGTCATGGCTACAGCTCACTGGGACAATAACTGCCTAGAAAGCATGGTGCAATCCTCACCATCTCTCCAGAAGATGCTAGTGACAAATTACTTCTGTATCTCCCAGGAAAACCACATAGATGTGTCACCACCAAGAGTCAGCCCTGTTGCAGTGACACTTAACAACAGTAATGGTTGCAGTGTTAGCCTCAGTGCTAGAAATGCCTGGGCTGGAGTCCCCATTTGGCCATGGAACACCCTGGATGATTTTCGGCCCATCACTGCCTGTCAGCCTACTTGACCTCACAAGGTTGTGAGAATAAAATGCAGGGAGAGGAGTAATATTTCCTGCCTCAGTATCTTTGGAAGAAAGGCAAGGTAGAAACATCATAAATAAATTTTAAAAGGTCTTGGGAGTCATCTCAAACATTGTCAAGCTGATCCTGAGAAGCCTTGACTGTGTAATTGTGAAACACGGGGAAGGTGGGGTGAGATAAATACATCAGGCACACTTTAATTTCAGGAAGAAAATGACTTCCACTTTTCAAATAAAAAATAGCAGTTACTTGAATTATGTGTACTACTTTCTTTAGTTAATATTTAGAAGGTGTCCTTTAGGCTGCATCCAAGCAGGACCTAAAACCTGGGATTATCCCAGGGGCTATATTGGGATTGCCACATATATCCCTGGCAATCCCAACATAGTCCTGGAATATTGGGGTGAAATCCTAGCATATTTCTGCTCTGGGAAAATCAGCTCCCAGCCTGTGTTTTTTTGAAATAGCAATATGACTTATCTGTCTGGACGCCTGCTCATGGGATCTGCTTTGTAGAAAATGGTCCCATGCAAGCACGGGGCTGAATCAGGGTCAAAAATGGCCACTGCACAAACACTGGGGCTGCACTCTTCCAGAGCATTTTGCATCATCAGAATATCTGAAAGTACCCAGTGGGATATTGTGGGAGCAGCACTAGACAGAGGTAAAGACACAGGCTTGTTGCACGATTTCACCCTGTCATCTGGCAGGACTGGTGAGAGGAAATTGCAGGATTTAAACAAGATCCTGCATTTTTATCTTAGTCTGGAGGCAGCCTTTGACTTTTCTACACCATGCTGTCATAGTGAGGCTTAAGAGAGATTTTCGCATAGCTTATGGCTTAAGCATTTATCCCTGCCACTTTCAAATGTTTGTGTTAAGACAATACTATGGAATCCTTCAAATTGTCAGTTGCTTTGAGGAATTTCCAGCCTGTTGTGAACCCTACGATACCCTCCTATAGATTCCTCAGATGTAGCAGTTGATTAGGTCATATATAGGCTGTTAATGGGATGGTTATGGGCCAGTAAGACAGATGGGGTAAATCAGTTCCTGAATGCTAAGCAGTTTGTGCAACTGCTCTTTCAAAATGTGGAAGGCTGGCCGCAAAACACTTCATGTTGACATACTCTGGGGTAAGCAGCTTTTCCCTTATTGAAGGATAATTTGCCTTAAAGCCAATTGGATTTTAGGAAGCAGAGGATATTCCAGTGTTTGTGGAATTTCAAAAAATCTAAGTCCTGCTCCAAAATGTGAAATATTTTACTGTCCTGTTGCACTGTGAGATGCAAATTAGAGTTGCATAGTTCTTAGAAAATGTTTTTAAACACTGGATGCTATAATATTGAGGAACTGCACACAAAATGTGACAAGCTTGAAGATGTTAACAAATAACAGACACAAATGTGTGTCACCCAATCAAGGAACTGAACTGAAAGATTTTAGACCCTCAATTATGCTGTATTTTATTTATTGTTTATTCAATTTGCTTGTAATTGTCAAATTGTTGCCTTTATTTGTATTCTTTTCAAGGGATAGATAAGGTCGGTAAAATTTTATAGTCCACATGTCTGTGTTTTGAATGCCCAGGATTTTCTTAATGATTATCTGGTAGTTTATGAGCTTGTCAGTTTTGAGGTCTAGTGTTTTAAACATACTGCAGAGCTCTGTTTCATACTTCAAGGGATACAGTTTGGGAATACCAAATTCCATAGTATCAATGGTAGCACCTTTAACTTACGTAAGTATGTAGATTATGAAACATGTAGTAAGTGAAATGACTCTAATACTTGCTGATATGGAAGCAGCTTTACAGAACTGGTGCATTGATTTATTGCAGATAAGGTTCTGTGTTGAACTGTCTACTATTATTACATAAGCTGTATTGAGCAACTTGCTATAGCTTACGTAGGCATGATTGAGTAACTTGCCAGATCTGCTGAAAGCAGCAATATTCTTTGCCAGCAAGGTTAGATTAAAAGTAACTTATGGACTTTCTCATCATTTATTTCCTAGGTTCGGCTAGGTTGGTTCTGTAATGCAGTGTTCCACTTTCTAGTTTTCAGTTGTTGGTTGATTTGAACTTCCACTGTTAAAAGGAAGAATATTCAGCTAATTTTCATTGTGGAGTAATAGGGATTTAAATGTTCCTCAAATTCATGAAGTTTTGTGCTTATCCCATCTTCCTTCTGAATAACTCAAGCTCAAGCTGGTGAATTATTTTTTATTTGTCCATTTTATCCCCATAACAGCCCTGTGAGGTAAATTGACCTTGGACCTTTTAGCCTAATCAGTGAGTTCCCATGGTGGAATGGAGACTTGGGCTGAGGCTCAGAGATGGCTTCACGATGGGATTATTCACACACCAGTCTGACTCTTTCACCTCTCATGAACTTTCTAGGTTAGAAAAAGTGGATTAGAGAAGGCTTGGGAAAAAGAGGGCCACACACTATTTCTCTTTGAGGTGCTCCTTTTATTATGTCTGAACATACCCTCAAACTCTGGTGTCCAAAGTTCTGTTCCAACACTCTGTCCACACTGTTTCCCCATGTTTTGGCAGAAAAGTGGGCTATAGATTTAATTGTTTGGTTTAATGGCGGAGGGAAGACATTGTGGCCACAATAAGGACACCTCTAGTGTGAACCTCTCCTTCTGCAGATAAAGAGGAAGATGCAATGTGCCCCAGACTGTAGGAGATCTAAAACTGACTCCTTTAAGTGTTTTTGTTAGTTTCCTCAAACCAAGTAAAGGCACCCTGACAATGAAAGAATGGCAGTGTTGTCAAATGTTGAGTTGAGATCTATGAGTTGAGATCTATGAGTAGAATTAGCATTTTCTAATTCTTTAACTTTTAAAGCTCATTTTAATGTGTGTTTTTCCATTTGAATGTTTTGACAGGAAGAAATAAATGAGAGCTAGGATGCCAGACTCACTTTTAATTTTAAAAACAAAAATGTGGAAGAGAGGGTCTTCCTCTTGAAAAGGTTGATGGCTGCCTGTTGTGCAAACTGTTCTGCACTTCTAGTCCCACTGACCTCAGTCAGGCTTGCTGCCAAATAATGTGTTCTGCTTCCATTGACAAAGCCTCACTTGGATGAAGCAGACTTCCAAAGGAGAGTTATTGAATGGCCATTGCCAAAGAATGTTTCCTCATTCACAGTAATCATTAAGAGAAGAATGCATTTTTGGTTGTGCAAGGGTTTTTTGAGGCATCTGGGCAAAGATTCATGTCCCACTGTTCAAGCCAAAGATATGTGAGTAATGCTGACAAATCACAACCAAGCTGAACTTTATACATGATAGGTTGATGAAAGTGCACAATGCATTGACATGCAAGTCTTTGTATGGCCAGTCATCACAGGTTGCCTTGACTAGATGCCAAGTTATGACCTTTCATATCATAATTGTTATCATTTTTATTTGTAACCTACTCTTTAGCCTGGAGAGAGGGATATACAATTCAAAATAGCAGGTATGGAAACAATATATAACCATTCAAATGTACAATACCAACCACCCATATAGAATATAAAACATCACATGCCCCAAAATGGTGGGAGGAAAGCAACTGTTGTATGGTCATGTTTAATAGGGTGCTAGATGCAGGCTGGAAAAAAGCTTCATGGCAGGTGAAAACAGAAACCAAGCTCTTGCACATGCTGATAATTTAATTTTATTGTATTTCTAATAAAAAGCAGTCAAGTGTTGTGTGTAGGAGAGAGATGCTGTTTGTAGTAAGCAGAGAAAAAGTAAATGTTTATATAAAATGGCATGTGGCTGTACTACAACTCCCATGAGTCATACCAAGACTAGCCAATTGAAGGCTTGATGGTTATTGTGGTTCGTAAATATTTGGAAGAGAGCATAGTTTACCTTCTCCACTCTCTAGACTTCTCTGGAACTGATAAATAACAATCAATTGAAAGACTCTTAGTATGACATAAACGGGCTCTATCAGTAGCAATTTTGTGAAACGTCACTAGGTGTCCTCAGTGGGTCAGTTTAAGCTACGCAGAAGACTCACAGCTCACATGACGCATGAGAGGTTGGAAAATCTCTATGCAAGCGAGTCTCCATTAGACTTGTTTACTCCGCAAGCTGATGTTTGATGTATTCTTCCAACGTATCAGGTGTGTATTTGGACTCTAGCAGCTCCATTCATTTATTTGTGCCTTGATTTGATAGTGTTGCAAAGCCTACTTTCTGATATGATCAGAACTTTGCTTAGTCTGGACTGGAAATGTAACAAGTTTGTACAGATACCACAGACTGCTGCTTCATGTAGCTTCAACTTGTATCCAGCAACTGTTGGGACAGAAATAGTCAGGGAAGAAAATCATCTTGTTTGTTTGAAAATGTGAGTCTAAATAAGTAGAAAGAGCTGGAAAGCTAAGATATGAACAGACAGAGGCCTTAAAATTAAGATTACTGAAGAATACTTCCAAATTATTTGTGTATTTGACCATTAGTTGCTATGGAGTGAGGTGGGCTGCAGGCTTGTATCTGCTAACAAGAGTAAGCCCTATTGGGCCTTCTGTGTGGTGTTACCCACCCTCTGGAATGATTATGGTTTTACCTGTTTTTATTTATGCACTGCTTTGAGGTTATATTTTAATGGGAAGTAGTATATAAATATTTAAAATAAAATCCATGATACTTCTATTGTGTAATGTGCTTTCCAAAGTTAATAAATTAGAAGTAACTGATAATAGCTGTGTGCATACAGCAGTTCTGAGCATTTTCTGTTGCTGTTTTAAATTCTAGACTATAATTCCAACTGCTAAGTTTATGATCCTTGCCCCTTGTTTAAATTTGTTTTGGAAAATCAGTGATCTTACATTCTCATACAATATTTATTACACTTTGCAGGAGAGGCAACTTCTTTTAGTTTTATCCAGAAGAGCTCTTACCTGTTTTCTTTTGGGTAATGAGAAAAATAGAATGAAAATGCTGATTTTACTGTGGAAAATCAACTCTAGCGTTAGCAAAACTTGGCAAGTGTAAAAGACAGCAGAGATCAGGCTATTGAGTAAGAAGCTGCCCTCTTCAGTTTGTATGACATTTTGGCCTGACAGTATTAGATAGTTTACTGGTGAAATGCCTGGACTGAAAGTATTATTCCTTTTTTTTTTTTAATTTGAGTAAAATAAACAGAGCGGCCTAGCTGGATATTAAAAGAAAGGAGCAGTTCCAGAACTAAAGTCTTGTGACACTGGTCTCAATCCTGGAACATTGACCAAAGCTTTTAAATGAGACTCTTTTTAAGTGGAAACCATCCAGTAAAGAACCAAAATTTAAATGGTGAATTGTGTCTGTTGCATTGTGTATGGAATTTTCAATGTGTAGATTATTGATACACACCTTATTATGAGTCTTATTCTTATGAATTTGGAAAAAGACATTGGGTGGACATGAATGCTGACTTTCGACGGTGAACTAAACCAGAGGAGTACATTACTTTAAATAGGAAGAGGGCCAGTGGCAGCTGGAGGGGTAGACAGTAGCTATACGCTGCAAGGTTAAGCTTTAAAATTATTTCATCAGCAAATGGTAGAAGCTATCAAGCCTTTCCTGCTCTTAAAAACACAAAGCAAGGCCAGACCTGGTTACTAGTACTGTGGCTGAGAAAAACTTACAACTTATAATAGTTTGTGGGTATGATAGGCAACAGTCAATTGAGGAGAAAATATTGTTGCTGCCAACTCCTGGTTGACTCTATAGACACCTCCTTGAGCACCTCTATGCAGTTTTGTTAGAGATATAGAAGGGGTTTGTCATCCCCTACTTCTGGGGAGAGGCTAGGGATGAAATCAGCAACCCTCTGCTTTCCTGGCAATTTGCTGTATCACTGAGCTACTGGCACTCATGTTAAGAGCACATGCGGAGATCTTCAAACCAAAATCTAACACCACCTCTGAGTGAAAAAAGGCAATAGTTCCAGCTGATTATTTGTGCATTAAGAGCAGCACCAAATAATTGCAATAACATTTTGAAGATATCAGAATAGATAATTCCACAATAGAAAAGCACAACACTACAAGAAACTAGCATATTCTCCAAAGATGCCTCAGGGATTAATTAATCCTTAGATTTTGAATTAACATTGAGCCAAAGCTCCAGGCAATGCATCTGGTGGACTGTGTACCTACTTATAGTAAAATGAATGACTAACTAGGTGTGTTTTTCCTCTGTCACTAAAAGTACCCATTAAGTACCCATTAATGGATACGTAATGGCATTTTTGTACCCATTAATGGGTACTTAATGGGTATTTCTAGTGACAGTGGAAGGTGTACCCACAAAATAAACAATAAACTGATGATAATCACCAGGTCCTAAAGTCAGTTCCTGTGTTAGGATTTCTGTTTAAGCATTCACAGAAGCATCCATTTTTCCTCTTTCAAGATATGTATACTTAAAGCATTTCTAGCTTTCTCTGTTTTCCTTTAAAGATCTCAAAGTATCCCACAGGGTTTGCTTTCTGTCTTAACCCATCTTCTCAGTAACTCTGTTTTAAGAGTCCAGCCTTATTTCCTTATTCTCCCAGAGCAGGGGACCAGGTATAGAATTGAGTGGAGATGCAGGTAAGGAATGTCTAGAGTTCAGTTAAGCATCCTGTTCCACACATATGTGATTGTAAGGATCAAATGACTCCTGCCCATTACTATTGACACTTCTTGGCTCAACAAGCTGCCCAGAAAATGGGATGTACAGTACAGTTTCTTCTCTCTTGCAAAAGCCCAGCAAACTTGGGCAGATTCTGCATGGTAGTGGGTCAGCAAACTTATGGTCTCCCACTTGATGAATATTAGGTTTGGAAACACTGTAGAGATCTAGCCCAGTAATTCTCTCAAGAGAGCACTGTAGATGAGACTGACCCAGATTTACCCACTAAATTGTTCATGAACTAGGGTAAAATTGGACCTGGGTACTCCCTGTGAAGTTTTTGCTTTATGATATATATTCATATCTTATGACTTACTGGTTATATACATGTGTGAGTAAACCTTTCTCATGTCATCCAACGGAAATGAGGATTCTTTGTGTTCTGACTTTCTCATTATTTGATTCTTTCCCACAGTGCCTTCCATGGGCAACAGTACAAGCCGACTCTATAGTGCCCTTGCAAAGACTCTAAGCAATGGTGCTGTTTCCAAACATCAGGAGTATTTGGAACAAGCAGACTCCGAGCTTCTGGATCCTATCGATCCCAAGGATTTGCTGGAGGAATGCCAGATTGTTCTTCAGAAACGTCCTCCCCGACTCCAGAGGCATTTTGTGGACCTGAGGACCAGTATGGTCAGAAACCATCAACCCATCCGGGTCATGCAGTGGAACATACTTGCCCAAGGTATACATCTTCTTTTACTGTGCCAGCTCATAGTAGAACTTGAGAATATACAAGGTACAGGTACCAAAATCCTGTGTGGTACAGTTCTGCAGTCACAGATAAGAAAAGTCAGATTTTAAAATTGCAAAAAATGAGGGATAGCTGTTATCATATGTAAAGATAATTTTGTCTGTACATCAGTCTTGGCCTACTTGGTGCAACTGGCTACAACTTGAATGAGCTATTGCAAGGAAACGCATTTCAGAACATAAGTACATGGAACCTAAAGCTCTCGCTTTCACTTGATGTGATGACCCGGTTATGTACATTCTCTCAAATTATGAGAACAAGTTATTTAAAATAAGCATGAAACGGGTCAAAGTTCTGACAACGCTGAATTCCTGAACAGCCTTAGTGACACTCTTCATAAATATGATGAGGAGAAATTTGCACTAGACATAGAAGGAACATTCTGTCTTCCAGTTCAAATAGAGAATTTAAGAGAAACCCCGCTGGATTAGACCACGCCCATCTAATCCAGCATCCTGTCTCGCATAGTGGTACAGTTGCTTCTGAGCATTCTCAAGCAGAAGACAAAGGCAAAACCTTCATCTCCCCTCAAGTCCCTGCAAATGATCTTTAGAGGCATTTTGACCGTGCCTGGAGACAGCACCAAAGCATCCTTCTAATAGCCCTCGATACTCCTTCCTCCATGAACTTTTCTAATCCTTTCTTAAAGCTATTCAGGTAGTCACCACCTCTTCTGGTAGTAAATCCCATAGACCAATGACCTCCATGAAAAAATGCTTCCCCTTTTGGGGATTTTTTTTTCTTGCTTCATGCTTTCCACACCATGCAACGTTTTATATACGTCAATCAGATCCCCTCTTGAACGCCGTTTTTCAAGGCTGAAGAAGCCTATATGTTGTGACCTAATTTCATAAGGGAGGTGTTCCCGCCTTCTGATCTTTCTGGTTGCCCTTTCCTGCCCTTTAGTTCCACAGTATCCTTTCTGAAGTGTTGCAACCAGAATTATTTACAGTGATGCCGCATACTAGGTTGACCCTTTCAATGAGCTGTCCACCAGAATCCCAGGATCCCTTTCTTGGTTTGTCACAGAAAGCTCAGCCCCATTTATTTATAGGTGTAATTGGATTCTTTGCCCTAATGTACATTACTTTGTACTTGTTAAAGTTGACATTCATTTGCCGCGTTGTTGCCCATTTACACAATGTCAGGAGATCCCTATGAAGTTCTCCACAATCTCCTTCAGTTTTTACTTCCTAAGCTGCATCCAGACAGGAGCATTTAACAGACCTACGGAGCAACTGTCAACCTGCCAGATAGATTTTATAATGCTCCACGATCCCTGTGAAGTAAAAATTGATGCCCTGAAGTAAAAAACCTCTGCTTACACAAGCATTGGCTGTGGAGTTGTCCTTCCCTCCACATGTTCCTGGGCGTTTGGGCAGGATCTCTCAAGTTTGCCCTCACCTGGGAAGCAGCAGATCTCTGAGGGAGGGGCTGACTACATGGTTGGAAGAGCCTTCCCTGCTGCTTTGGAGGACCAGAACATGGGGTCAAGTCAGTTCTTGCTGCAGAGCTACTTTACTTCACACTAAAGCTTTGCATTTTTAATTTGTCTGTAGGCACTCCTAATTACTAAGTTAACTAAGCACATATGTTAGTTTTGTTAGGGAAGATCCAAACCATTTGAACCACAAAGCTAGGAAAATAATAGTTTGAAAAGTAGAGATAAATTGTGACAACTCTGCTCTTGCTCACCAGCTCAGTATGAGGTAGACCAATCAGAACAGAGGACATCTAAGCACTTTCTGCACTTACTTCAAGTTCAGGAAGGAGTCTGGATACTGGAACAGCACAGGCACTGCTCCCCTTCCCCCCAGGACACTGCATGGATCAGAGCATAGAGCAGAACCATGCATACTGCTGGGTCCGGGGATCATTTTTAGCAGCATTCCAGGAAGCACTGCCAAAGTGATATGCTGACAAAAAGGGTAGCTGGCTCAGAAGTCTGTGCCCAGCCTTTGAAGTTGGTGGTCAGAGCTGGTTGGGTGGTCAATGTGAGACAGGATGCATATTCAGCCAAACTAAGCAAGTGCATGTGCCTGGAGTTACCCCATTTTCTCAACATGTTTTTGTTCAGAAATGATCGAATGAGCTGATTAGTTTTGTAAGAGCTGACTATTTTCACTTTGCTACTATAAACACAACACAGGCCGGCAGAAACTTAACACACTTTCAGAAAAGGAGGGGGGAATCATGGGGAGATTTTAAAAACAGATGATTAGCTACTAACAGAAAAAATGTATGGTAAAGTAAAAAAAACTAGATCTAATACAAACACAGAGAACAAACGTACTTATTTACATTTTTCTTTGAGTTAGGTTAGCCAGTGCTTTGACCTTCTTCCTAATAAATTATATGGATTAGACTCTGCAAGGTAAACCAGTTAGCTAGGACGTTTGTGCTTCTAGCTGCATGCATTTATCAAGCAGCAGAAGTTAAATTTGAGTTTGAGAAATTTGATTTTGATGTGACACTGTCACATATTTTGCTCATAAAAGATTGTTGGAGTGATGACCCATCAAAAGATAGAGGACTTCAGAAATCTTATGAGTAGGAAAGTCTTCTCGAGACTGAGACTAACCACTATCAATCCCAGATGAATTTGTAGTATAAAATTTTCAATTACTGTAGCAATAGGAAGCAGACCAATCTAACTTAGCCTTGCGTTCAAAGGCGACAGAAAGTAGTTCTACCATCATTTTTAAGAGAACCTACAGATATTTTTGTTCAGGATTAACTGCTACAAATATGTTATTTTTATTCCAGCTCTTGGGGAAGGCAAAGACAACTTTGTCCAGTGCCCTATGGAAGCGTTGAAGTGGGAAGAAAGAAAATGCCTCATTCTAGAAGAAATACTTGCATATCAGCCAGACATCTTGTGCTTACAAGAAGTGGATCACTATTTTGACACTTTTCAGCCACTGCTGAGCCGTTTGGGCTATCAGTGTACTTTCTTACCTAAACCATGGTCACCATGTTTAGATGTTGAATGCAACAATGGGCCCGACGGCTGTGCCTTGTTCTTCCTGAAGGACAGATTTACGCTTATCGACAGCACTAACATCAGGTTAACTGCAATGAAACTGAAAACTAACCAAGTAGCCATAGCCCAGATACTAACATGTAATGAAACAGGCAAATTATTCTGCATTGCTGTTACTCACTTGAAAGCTCGCAATGGCTGGGAGAGATTTAGATCTGCCCAAGGTGCTGATCTCCTTGAGAATCTGAAAAGGATCACTAAAGAGGCAGAGATTCCCCTTATCGTCTGTGGTGACTTCAATGCTGAGCCCACTGAAGAGGTATACAAGGAATTCTCAAATTCAAGCCTGAATCTCAACAGTGCTTACAAATTACTGAGTACTGATGGACAGTCAGAACCTCCCTACACAACATGGAAGATCCGCCCCTCTGGAGAGTGCAGACACACACTCGATTATATCTGGTATTCACAGCACGCATTGAAAGTGAATGCTGCACTCAGTCTTCTGACGGAGGAACAAATTGGACCCAACCGACTTCCTTCTTTCAATTATCCTTCAGACCACCTGTCTCTAGTATGTGACTTCACATTTAACGAAGACCCTGATAGGCTCTTATAATTAAGTATACTTAGAGGAACGCATGTCTTTCAAATGTACAGTGTTTAGGTTCTGGCTTTTTTAAAGGCTTCCTGAAGACTCTGGGAAATTATTTATGTATGGATTTATTTTCAGCTATTTGCAAAAATGTAAATTTTTCTCATCAATGCCTGGTGACAAGAACAAAGCACTTGACTACTTCTTTGAGGCATGCTTCACATTTTTGTTCAGAAGCTAGAAAGAGAAGCTGCCTTATTTCCTTCTGTTGGAGGACTCATTTCATAACTTCAGTGCAGATCACCTTGTGTGTTAAATGGTTTTACCACATAGAAGTGCAACACAGTGATCCTTATAGAGCACAGTGGGCCAAAAGGGTAGCATGTCCTACTGAGGCGGTTATTTTCATACTGCAGTCAAGGTTGTGCTGAATGACCAAATTTTGGTAACCGTGGAAGACTGAGGCATTTTAGACATGTAAATAACTGTAACATAGAATTAAAGTATTTCTGAACTGATGTTGAATTATGTCTCCTTTTTTAATAAACTGAGGCAAGACCCCGGAAAAAAAGCCAGGCAACTGAGCTGTAATGCTGTCTGTGGAGAGTACTGTAGCTGCACATTAATAATAAGAGAGGCCTAAAACACAGTAATGCAATGCAAACACTAGGACAGGTGCAATGGCCAGCTAACTTTTAAAATGGTTTGGATGTCTACACTTTTGATACCCAAACCATTCCAGCCAGAGCTGGTGCTTCTCCAAATGCTGGCTAAGTGTGATTACCTCTGTGCTAGAAGTGACTGTGGTGCCACAGCAGCAGCACCAATGGGCAGGCATGGCATTGTCACACACTACTTCTGCACTTCCATCTAGAAGAGCTGTGAATGGAGCACGTTGGGCTGTCCCAGCCCGGCTGCCACTAAAGCAAAAGAGCAGTAAAAACTGCTCTACCATGCAGTCCCACTCCCACATACACAGAACATCTGGCATAGAAGCAGCTGCATGAAGTGTGGATTCGCTGTCTTAACCTTTTCACCTAGTTCAAAAAGGGCCACCCTATTTTGCCTTAGGGAGGTGGGTGGCAGAACTAGGAAAGCATATTTACATCATGCACATTCCCTTTTAATTAGTTCAGCCAGCAACTACTGAATCTTTCTAGAACTGTTGGAGACCCTCATTCTGCCCACCAGAAAAAGGCCTACCACTAAAAACAACAGCCACTAGGGAAGACTTAAAGCAGGACACAGCCCTGATGGGTTGCAGCATTTGGAGAGCATCACCACCCCTCCCTGGGCACAGAGGAACAACAGAGACCTCCTATCTGTATGTCAGTGCAGACTATGGCAAGTCCTGTGTGGGATCTACCTTAGCCTGCACCAGCCTATGGACATCAAGTCCCTATTCCAAGATATAAACTGGAATAAGGCCCAGTGCAGAAAGGATATCATACTATCAAAATTCCACAGATCACATTTAATACCAAGCAAAGATTAATTCCGAGTAATAATCGTATTCTATGGACACAGGTTTTTATGCATTAAGACTTTTAAATAAAGGACACCAAGCTTAGGTTCATTTTTGTATTTCAGTAAAACCTACTTGAATACACTTTGAAACAAGAGTACAACAAAATAGAATATACTTTAAATGTTGAATATACAAACTATTATAGTTCATTCTGAACACTGGTACTTTCCCCTAACTTCAACTAAAAAATGTACAGGCTTTAACTACCTGAAAAGCGTTCATGCCAGGTGTGACCTTTCAAGACAGTAGAAGCTGAAATTGAAATGTATGCACAGAGGTTGAGGCTAAGTGGGTGACCCAGGCCTGGTACAGCAAAAGGCCAACACAACCCTATGGTCACTTTGTCCACAATTAGGAAATTGACAGACTTAACTACCATACAAAATATGTTACATGTAATTCTATAACAATACTGTGCTAGGTATAAGATTTTTTAAAAATTGTTTTAATAAAAAATGCTTTACACAAACAAGCCATTAGCTTATTTCAAGAAAGATAACTGAAAATCAGTCTAAGGCTTTCATTTAAATCTGCTTAAGCTGTATGATACAAAATTCCCTCTAGAATTGTCTTCTTTTAGAAGCTCTTTAATCCTCTCCTTTAATTCACATTCTGATACACCTAGTAGCAGAGTTTTTCACATAGCACCAGTTGAACGCTGTGAGGACACAGTAATAATTGCTGGTATGCACGTTAAAAATGCATCTGATTTGTCTTTTGTAACAATGACACTCTACTTAGGCTCCTTAAACCAAGAACCCCTCTCACAAGGCCAGCTTAGTGTTCCATGTTTTAGTGTAACTTGATAATACAGTGAACCTCTGGAACGGCCCTTCAGTCCCTGAAATTCTTTCTTCACCAGCTTAGCAGTTCCTCAATTTTCAAGAGGCAATCGTGTCAGTGTGAGGATGTGGTTCAATTCCCACTGAAACATGGGATATTATTTCCAGTAAGTTTAAAATATATGCATAACTATTAACAATCTTAAAAATCAAAAGTTTTTGCATTACTTCTTGATTGTGTCCATTTTCCTGCCTCCCTAAATATGTCAGTTTGCTTAATTCCACAAAGGTCTATGTAATTAGCTGCCTTTTCTTCATTTCTCACATGTTACTATTCCCTCAGTTTTCACAGTTACAGGAAGAGCAATGGCTGACGGCGTACTGACAACAACTACATGAGTAACTGTCTTGGTTCCATCTGTTGGCTTTTCTTCTTGAACAAGCTGCAGTGTCTTAAGCTCCCGTTCCTGCTTTAAAGCAACTGCTTCAGATTTGACCTCAGGACCTTTTATAACTGCATTAATAACTCTGGGAGGAGTATGACTACCCGCCTGCTGGGCAGGTACGGATAGTCTCATCACCGGAGTCCCATGGGCTATAGACACTGGAGTAAGTGCTCTCACTGCAAGTGGCGTTCCAACTATGTTAATACTTCCTGTCCCAGGCAAACCAGTTTTTGTCTGCAACTGGCACTGTGCAAACTGTGTAGCTGGGATGGTGATTATTTTTGTAGGCTGCATTGTGATTTTCTCCCCAGTTTCGGCTGACGCTGGCATCATAGTAGGGATTGTCTGGATTACTACCTTTGGGGTTGCTGCTGTCGGTGGACTAGTGCTGGTTATCAATGGTGATCCTGCATTTACCGACTGCACTGCAACAGTCGATATTTTCTGTCCCAGAGATGTCATCACAACAGGCACTTGCATGGCCACACGAACAGTTCTAGGAAATAAGCAAACAAACACTGGATCAATACAATTCAATCACAGACCAATCACCTGAACAGAATTTGGCCTGTCACAGATTTTCTGCAACTATTAAAAAAAATGCTATCTAGAATGAACCAGAATTATAAACCAGAGACTTCTCCAGCTCACGTCACTTATTTCCAAGCTACAAAACAGTCATCTTATCTTACCCTCTCCTTCTTTCAGAACTACCAAAAAATAATACAATGAAATGAAAAATATGTTAGAGATGTGGGGGTTTTTTTGGGGGGGGGCTCATTTAAACATCTAGAAATAGAGAAAGCTAGTGACAATGAAGGGATAAAGATCTTCATTAAAGTAGTAGACCGGAAGTGAGAAAAGAAAAAAAATCATGTTATGTAAGGTTTTACTGTAACATGTTTTTGCCATTATGCATTTTACATGGTAGATGATGCCTTCATCTCACTAAAGCATATTTTGCAACAAAAAGCAAGGCCAGAGGTCAATCTTGCAATGGGCTGAGATCTTCTTACAGAGGCCTTTTCGCACGAGGCCATCTGGAAAGCGCGGATATGGAGCATTCACATTGCTGGGACGGTGGTTCCATTCCAGCCCATCTCCACGCGTTCAAGATGTAAACCAGTTAATTCTGCTCTACACGCGGCCCAGCACATTTGAAGCGTCGCCGGCCATCCAGGGAGGGAAGCATTCGCACACGCTTCCCTCCCTGACAGCAGCAGGCAAGCCCCCCCCCCCAACAATTGGCCAAAAATCGTCCAAACAGGTGGCAGGGCCGCGCAAATCACTTACCGTATACCCGTATACCATGAGCGCGCGCGCCTGCGTGATAACAACCCCAAGCCGGCAAGGTAAGCGATCGCTGCATTGGGGGGGGGGGGGGGAGAGACACCCAGATCGGCCTCCCCTTTCCAGGGTGGGGGGAGGTCGAACTGCCGGCTGTCTATGGGCTGGGTGCTCTGCCACTCTGGCAATAGACCGGACCCACCCAAAGCTCTGAATGGATGGGTCCAGTCTACTGCCAGAGCACTCAGCCCATCAGGACAGACTGCGGGCATCTGCGAGGTTGAGCCACCTCAATCGAGGCGGCTAAGCCCCGCAGAGGCGCCCCGGCACCATGTGGGTGATCTGCCCAATCAGAAGCTGGGCTGTGTGCATATGGTGCCCGTTCCTGGCTGCTCCAGGTCATTGAGACCCAGTGCAGCGAGAAGGTAGGACCTCCAGGTGCACACACATCCTGAGCCCCAGGGTGGGTGCCCAGGGTGGGTGGGGGACCAGGGGCGGTTCCTGCCAGTTGTAGGGGACTTATCCAGTCCTCTACAATGTGCAGGTCTGCCCACCCCTGGGTGCTCTCACCCAATGGCGGGCAGGCCTGGGAGAGGCATCCCCACCCCTGTCCGGCCTTTCCCGGCTAGGACAGTTTGGGACGGTTTCCCCGTTCACACGTAGGCACGTAGGGACGCGTGTAAATGTGTTCTTTCCTGCCTATGTGCAGATGGATAAACCGTCCGAAACTGTCTTAGGGTTAGGGTTCGGCTGTAATGCGAAAAGGCCTCAGGTTAAGCAACCATTTTCCCATTTGGGTTTGTGCAGTGAGGAAAGTCTTTGGCTTGGTTGTTTCTGAAAAAAAAAAAGAAATATGACTTTGGTTTTGGTGACTTTTTACTGGGTTCTGCTGACTTTCATATGCCCTTGAGTACTTTGGAGTGGAGTGTGGGGAGTGGAATGGGTTATTGGCAAGTGTGCTTTCATAGGGTTTGACTAGGTTTGAGATCAAAGAAAAGGATCTGTGATTCTGATGGTAATAACTTCTTCCAATGGCGTGTTTATAGTACTAACCTGGGAGCAGTGGTTGCTGGAACAGAAGTAGTGGTAGGAGAACAAGGTGCCATTTCATGACCAGGTGAGGAAATATTCACAACTCTGGTAACAGGCTTCTCTGCTCTTGTGCAGTTCAGCTGCGAAGGGCTTTTTGCTGCGCGGGCAGAGGTTGCTGCCTTCAAGAGGTTTTCTGCAGACAAGGATACACGTTCCAATGATTTCTCATCTGTAGGAATTGATAAATCTTCACTGCCACATTCACTCTTGTCATCAATAACCACAATGTTTTTGGGCATTTCCTTGAACTGATATACCAGCCTTTGCCCTTCAACTTTTGCCAGAATTCCTCTTTGATAGTAGTATCTGCAAGTGAAAGTACAGAAAATGTTCAGTATTAAAGAGCTTCTTCCAAGTGAATAACCATTATAGCAAGTATTTGATTAGCATGGCCTTTCCTTCTTTAAGAAGAAGTAGTGTTGGCTATTCTCACCCATTTAAGGGGACTCAAAGTGGCTGACAAAGCTTTCTATTCTTCTCCCCACAACAGAACACCCTGTGAGGTGGGTGGGGTTGTGAGAGCTCAGAAGAGAGCTGTGACAAGCCCAAGGTCACCCAGCTGGCTTCATGGGGGAGGGCGTAATTGAACCCTGTATTCCCAGATAAGAGTCCAGCTCCCTAACCACTAGACCAAACTGGCCCGCTAAGCTGAAAAAAAAAATATCCTGGGGTGCCAATGTGGTAAACAAGGGCACAAACACACTAGTGCCTCTGAGAAGATCTGAACATACTGCAACAAAACAGACTAACGGAAAAGATATTTCTTGCTCCCCTTTCTCCTCATTCTGTCAACTTTTCCCAAGTTTAAACAAGGTGTTTAACACATGATGCTGTCCGCATGCTTAATGCAGACTCCAACAGGTCTCACTTGTGGCCTGCACTAGCATGTGGACAGTGGGCCCCTATTCCAAGATATATTCCAGAACAAAAGCAAGTGCAAACAGGCCTCTGGCCTTCTTCATCACAACTGAACACACTTTTCCCCTCCATGTTAATGACATTAAAAAATAAACTAAACTGTTTTCTTTTTTCATGTTTCACAGCAGAATTTTTGAATGAAGCCCACAACACTGTTTCTGAATCTTACTCCTACAAAGCATGACAAAGACTGAGGATCCCTGACTTATGCATACAGAAGTCTAAAGCATACTCAAAAGTTAAAACACAGCAAGGTTTTAATAATGACCACCACACCAGAGCATTAGTAGATTAAAACATGATGCCTCTTAACAGAAATAGCTAAAAACATTTTCCATTTTTTATGCATGTTTCAACTAAGGACTGATTCACATTGCATCTCTCGTATTCAATATGGCCAATTTTGATTAGTGTTTAAATGCACATGAATACTCAACACTGTGTCAACACTAATTCTAAACCATCAGTGTACCTTTCTTAGCTCTTTTGTTCTCTGTTCCACCAGCCACAATAGGAACAAGCCTTCCACTGCTACTTAATTAAAAATATTAGGTCTATGCTGCTGTACCTCATAACCAACACCCTCTACGCCTAATTCATCTAATACAGAAAATACCCTCCTTTTGATACATCACTACTACTACTACTACTACTACTACTACTACTACTACAACTACTACTACTACTTTTTAAATACCTCAGAGCCCTTCCCATTGTTTCATAGTTCATGTCAGGCTTGTTCTTGTGTTTGCCCCATAATTTGGAAACTGCTTTTGAGTCCACAAGTTTAAAGATGCCTTTCTCCCGTTGCGTCCACTTGATATATCGAGGACAAGTGTTTTTGTCCTGAAGGAGATCTAGAAGGAATTCCCATAAGTAGGTCGTATTTCCTGTCATAAAAATATAAACGTCAAATACGTACCATAAAACAGACAACATCCAATGCTACAACTCCAGTCTATAATGTGTCCCATCCAGTCCTTGCCCATCTTAGCTTCTCAGATCTAGCTATGGTGGTGGTGGTGGTGGTGACTGGGTAGATTCAAGAAAATAGTCAGTGCACCTCTGTAAGGATGGAGTGATGCCACTGGCCTTGGAATAGATGGTGGCTTATCTATTCCTGGAAAAAAAATAGATCCAGAGGTGTACTGTATATTTCTACTACCATTCAGTCACATTTATCCTTCATTGAGCAAGGCATTAAGGTGTTGACTGTGCAGCAGGCACTCTTGAAAGAAACTTGTTATTCTGACTTAGGTCAGTCTCAGTTTAGAGACTGGCGGATGACCTCTTGCACCAAAAAGAACGTGACTCTTGTGATTCTGTGTAATCTTTGTGCAAGCTTTAATATTGTTGATCTTGATATTCTTCTGTAAAGTTTACACAGATTGACAAAGTACTATGTCAAACTGGTTTGCTTCAAACTGCAGGGATGAGCCAATATTATATGGCTGTGACTCACAGCTGGGTCGTAGGGTAACACATGATGCTTTCTGTCACCAGTGCTATTCAACATCTATATGAAGCCGCTGGAATTGGTTGGCAGGAATTCTAAAGTGAGATGCTATCAATACGCTGTTGAAATTCAGCTCTACTTCTCCATAACCTCAAAATCAAGAGAAGTTATGAGGGTCCTGAATCAGTGCCTGGATGCAGTTGGATTAGGACCAAACAAACAGAGACTGAATCCAGACAAAATGAACACTGTGGAAAGGGAGTGCCCACATTTGGAAAGTTAAGAGTTTGCCTCTTCCAGATATGATTTCCCTCATTCTGAAATAACAGGTAGTACTTCTTCCAGTCTATCACTGGGAGGTCATACGGCCTCCATGGTTAGAAGAAACAATTAACAAGTCTGAGTGGTGTAACAACTAAGCTCTTACCAACACAGAGACAGTCTGGCCACTGTGGACTATGCACTGGTAAGCTCACACTTCACTTGTGCATGCTCCATAAGCTGCAGCTAGTACAAAATACAGCAATCAGGTTGCATGACTGAAGCACCTGTTTGGCACCCGTATCACACCTGTGTATATGCACTTGCATTGTTTGCCAACTGACTATCAGGCCAGATTGGAAGTTTTATCCTCAACCCTAGGCAACACTCAAGTATATGGCTGCTCTAACACAGATTGTTGTTATGCAATGTTTTGTTAGAGCAAGATCCTCATGCTAGAGGAGGATCCACTGTAGTTGCTATCATACATACATGTAACAGAATTAAGAATTTTTTATATGCCTCTTGGTACTGAAAAAATAATTAAGTGGAATTGAGATAACATTACCTTTGCCTTCTCTTGGCTTCTTCTTTATGCCCAAATCTGGAGAAGCATTGGAAATGGCTGATGGCACTTGGGTTTTTGGCTTTCGGCCAGCTGCAAAGAACAATGTTAAACACTGAAATATACATGCAGAAACAGCAATTCACAGCTTGATTTGTCTCACAGTTATGTTTTCAACAGAATTGGAAAAGGTCCTAAATGAAATGCAAGAGTTGGGGACCTATCACAAATTTCAAATTCACCAATATTAAGTAATGGAAACCTATTGCTAAACGGCAACTAGGGGAACAAAGTGTACAAATCCCTCTGCAATACACATCTGTTACTCTTCATTACTCTCCTTTTTGTTGCAGATTGGAAGAACAGGAAAAAACACAAGGGGATCAAGTATTCCTATTTGTAATTGCTATAAGCAACCCAAAACAATGAGTGTGCAATATTCCTCCCTGCCCCATCCCCAAAAGTTAAAGTTTCACTGGGGCTTCTGTTGCTTTAAGGAATGTGAAGAAAGTAAAACTAATGATGATGATGCAAAGAACAGAGCCCTGTAACTGATCCTTGCTGGCACTAGATGGAGCTATTAGCAAGCACTGCTCAGGCAAGATTTCAAACCAGTTTGGCATCCCAATCTGGTCCAAACTGTGCTATCTGAAGCAGTTTAAGGCACTGAGCCAGTTCAGATCCTTGTCTCAGTGATGCCTATTTATAGTGCTACTTAGCACTGGCAGAGACTGGTTGCAGGGTTTCTTTTCTTCAAGTCTTCATTACTCCTGAAACTATAAACGTTATACTAAGTGGTTTTATGGTAGATGGGAGCAAATCTTTGCACACTGATGATGGGTGGGAATTTTAAACAACAGTGGCTGCAACCATCACATGTATGAACAAACCAATCATTTAAGTTAGCATATTATGCAAAAACCATAACATTATAATTGCAGAAGTTTAGGTCTTTCAAGTATACAAGTTTATACAATGGTAATTAAAAAAAATCATTCACTTTTCTTGAACTGCAATTCTAGTCTACAGAGTACAGCAAATTCCCTTGTGATGTAAATCTCTTAGTGTCTGGACTCTCTACTATGTGTTTAGCAAACTGCAACAAAAATTATCAAGTAATTCATAAGTTGCTACTGCATATTTGATGCTGAAAGTCTAGGTCAGAGGAGAAGCCTCAGCACACTGGGACCTTTCCCTGATCCAGTAGCCTGGGTCACACTTGTTTTTTGGTGGGGAGGAAGGTTACTGGCATGGTTGTTTTTGGAAAAATGACGTCTGAGTGTGGATTTGTGTCTTCTGACTGGGTTTTGGTTAGTTTTGAGTATTCTGTGTGATTTCATGTAATTTTCAGTGTGGAGCACGGTAGATCACTGGTCTGTGTTTTTGTGGGTAGTTCTGGATATTTTGGTAGGTTTTGTCTTGTTGTATGAGCATTTCTGTGCTTTTGTGTGTTGCAGTGTACCTGTGCTGTGATAGGGTTCCTGAGTAAATGTGCAAAGCACTTTGTCTGTGCATGTGTGCCATGCTTGTTGGTGGGTGGGTGCATTAATGTGCCTTTTGTCACACACATCTTTTCCCCAACAGGTTTTTTGTGCCAAGTGTTGTTGTTTTAACAGGGGCTAGAAAAGATAGCCTCACAGCATACTCACAAGGTGGAACTGTCCTAGGCCACAGCCAGATGTCATTTATTTATTCTGCTATATTTAGGTATTGCAGAACACAGTACTGAATATCCAAATAAAGTACAATAAGTAACTGATGTCTGAATACAGACTTTCTCTGTTTTCAAGGGGCTTCTTTTACAGTTCTATGAAAAATCTCATTTCTAGGGATACTGTCTGATTTTACCCATAAGTAATGTGAGAAGACACAGGTAAGAGACAATAATCTTTTGTAGTGGATTTTGGGACTGGAGCACTGCCTGCGGTGAGTGGGACATAGTTAAACATCTTGTTTGGCATCAGAGTAATTTCATGTCAAAGGAAACGCATCAAAGCCTTTCAGCTGTGAAGACTCTGTCTTGAACTGAGGGAGGCTGGAAAGACATGTTTTGATGTAGGAGGAGTGTTCAATACAGCAGCCTGTGAACGATGTATGCCTTGATGCTGGAAACCTAGCATCAGGATGTTTCGCCTAGGCATCCAGGGGGAAATCTATGCTCCGACCCAGAAAGAGGTGGCATCGGAATATTTCAGAACTACAACCTGTGAGAAGATTGTGCCTTACTGTATGGAAGACTGGCATCAGTGGGTTTCATCACTGCCGTCTCTAGAAAATATACATGCTTTATGGGGGGGGGGTGTGATGCATGGCATCAAAATATTCACCACTGAAATCTGTGAGACCCCTGCTTGAGGTGTGCTGTAGTAACTACTGGAGTCATCTTGGCTGACATTTGTGTAGTGGAGGTTTCAGGAACAGCTTGTTTGTGTTTTAGCATTGCCTCCAAGGAAGAACCACCCTGGTGGCTGTGCAAAGTCCCTTTAAATGCAGGTTCCTTCCCTCCACTGTCTTGCATTAGAAGCCCTTCCCCATTCAAGTACATCTAACTTCAAACAGGGTCAGTCAGCCACAAATGTAAGTCACCAGTGCTTTCAGCCATGATTCCTCTAACCCCCAGATTTCCACACAGCCTTCATAATGCAAATTCTCATTAATCAAAATTTTCCTGGAACTAAAATGTAGAATTAAAGGAGAATCACTGTATTGGATATACTGTAAACATTTTATTTATGCTACTGACAAAACCCAAAAGGTAGGGTTGTGCTGTGTGTTTATTTATGCAACTGACAAAAACCAAAAAGGTGTGTGTTGTTTTTTGCTTTTTAAAAAAATACCTTGCTTTATTGTTTAAGTGATATTATTATCACTCAAAGTACCTTTCTTTTTTTTCATTGGCTCATGGATTTCAGGAGATGTTGGTATAGGTGAAGTATCCATTGGTTCAGATTCTTCAGTTGAAACCTCTACCACTGTTTCAGTGATTACATCGGGCCTCATTGCAGCATGAATGAACTCTGGAGTTGACACACAAGGCGGGACAAAGACTTCCACTAAAACAAGCAAATTAATAAAAGACCTGTAACCCATATTCCTCACAAACAGTATAATGACTATATTCTAATTTTGTGTAAAACCGAATGTCTTCCAAGGATAGCATAAATTAAGCCCAAAGCTACTTTATAATTTCCAAGGATTAAAGTCATTTATCAATATTTACATGAATCACAACATAGACCCAATTAATTTGTTTTCAAAAGCACACAATTCTCGCTTTTAGAATTAAAATGTTCGTGCTAACTCTGAAAATAACTCCATTTTTTCTTTTTTTCTAGATAACTTTCTGTACAGACTCTGCAAATGAAGCAAGCTCTGTTAATCCTTCCAAAGCATACATACAGATTATATTTTCTCACTAACATATGTTTCTAAGCATATGCCTAAGAAAAGACCATTCTCTCAAATTGTCCTGTTATCCTATTACCCAGGTGCTAGATACACTAGGGAGCAAAAGAAGGCTTGGCAGAAACTACCCCTCCCATCACACCAAGCCACCTTTTTCCTGTCTCAATGTTCTTTGGCTATTTGAGCTGACAAGCCAAAGAAACAGTGGCTTGGTGCACATAGAGGCAGTTCAAGGTGCAGATGGGGAAGAGACCCACTGAATTTGCCTAGTCATTTCCTGACTTCTTAGGTAAGTGTAATATTTGAAGTCACTGTGAAATAGTTTGGTGTCTCCATTCTCCTTCAGGTACATCTTTGTGATATATAATGGCTGCTGGAACCATGGCATCAGCCAATAGCTCTCGCCCTAAGTTCTTAGCCTTGAGTTCACAGTCTGGGATCAGGGGCTCTCGTAAAAGTCCTGCATGGGAAAAGCGGCTTCTGGCCCCACCCATGATGATGATGATGTAACAGTAGTAGCAGCAGCAGTAGCTTTGTTTACCCATGTTCATATTCGTATATAATACTTTGGTTGTCAACTGCAGTATACTGATTTAAGAGCAATTCTTTTGGACAGGCAAATATACAAATGAACTGTTTGAGAAAAACCAAGATTTCCTGACCCAACAGTTTCATATGGATACCTGAAAGAGTATCTTATTCCATAAATGGCTACTGATAGCCACAGATCTACAAAAGAAGGCCTGCTCTGGGTGGCTCCTTCCAAATGAAGTGAGTAGTTACAAGGAAATGGGCCTTCTCGGTGGTTGCATCTAAGAGAAGTCTGTCTGCTACCATCTTTAAATGCATGCTCTGTGGCTTACATATACGATGTGTCACTTATGACAGTCATCAAAGAAAGAAAACAAAACAGCCAATTATTGTTCTCCAAGGAATACCTTGCTCTGGGCCTGGCCAAAGTTTATACCCAAATTACAAAGCAAGCTAACATTTTTGTGCTTGCAAGTATTAACTTACCAGGCGTTCTAGCATCTCTTAAGCAGGTTGGAGACTCCATATGAAGCAAAGCCTCTGCCGCTTCAATTGTCTTATCCGAACAGTGCACATTGCTGCCATGGACAGACGCTTCCACTGTCGGGGGGGAAATCCATGACGTGATACAGTTAGACCAATACATTTAAGATCAAAACAAGAAAAAAAATATAGGGAAAGTATTTCCTCTAGGTTTTCTCATGAAGCAAAAGAGTATGGTGTGGCTTGTGATTCTTCCATTTATTTTTTGAAGCCACTTTCTCATTCTTCACTGCTTGTTCATCACTCCCCACTCCCAGTTTGATAATTAGCTTCCTATCAAAGCAAACAACCTTACAACAGTGAACGAAGGAGACCAAGAACAAGAAGCACCTTCAAAAAAGGAAACAAAAAAGTCATGAAGCTAAGGGTGCACTGCTTGCTTCCTCATGCCTAGAACTTGTAACTGAGAGTGGTATTCCCTTATAAGGAACATTTCTCCTAAGCCTCTTGATTAAATCTAAAAGGAAAAAAAAAACATTTACTTATATATACCTGCTTCCTCTAGCTCCAGCAGGTAGATCTAAGCTCCAGGTCATGCAGAAATGAAAACTAAGCAGAGTGTCCTGAAATCAAAACTGAGGTCACTGTGATTTGCCTGCCAGGCGCAAAGGTTGCAGACATTACCCAGCATCTAGGCAATCTAGCAGTGATAGGAAGGAATCAGTGTCTGTGGTGCATGATGGTACAAATGACATTGGGAAGTGTAAGTGGTATGTCCTAGAAGCCAAATTTAGGTTGTTAGGTAGAAGTCTAGGACACCCAAGGTTTCATTCCCAGAAATGCTACCTATTCCAGGTGCCAAGCAGGAGGCGCTGAGGAGCCTCAGTGGATGGATGAGGCAGTAGAGAGGAAGAGTTTACATTTTTTAGGCATAGGGAACATTCTGGAACAAGTCAAATCTGTACAAAAGGAGCAGATTACACTTGAACCAGGATGGAACCAGGCAGCTGGCATTTAGCATTAAAAAAGTCATACAACAGCTTTTTAAACTGATGGGACAGGAAGCAACAGGAGCGGGAAGTACTTTTAGAAGTTAGGAATGATAAGAGGGTTTTATTGGACTATGGAAATTTTCTATCTGAGAAGGCAGTAATGGCCATAGCCTTAAAGGCTTTAAGAAAGGATTAGATATTTTTATGCAGAAGAAGAGTTGGCTTTTCTACTCTACTTTTCTCACCCATTTCAGGGGACTCGAAGCAGCTGACAAAGCTCTCTATTCTTCTCCCCAGAACAGACACGCCGTGATGTAGGTGGGACTGTGAGAGCTCAGAAACAGAGCTGTAACTAGTCCAAGGTCACCCAGCTAGCTCCGTGGGGGAGGGCGGAATCAAACCCAGTATTATCAGGTAAGAGTCCGGCTGCTTAACCACTAGACCAAATTGGCTGGCCGCTTCCCAAGACGACTTCTAGGAAGTCAATAAGTCTATCTTTTCCTTGAGAATGACCAGAAGCAAGTTGTGTACCATGCAAGACATGCTGCCAGACAAAGATGGACTATGGCCCGATCCGGCAGGTTTTCTCTTATGTTCTTATTTATCAGTAGGCAGTAGGAATGCATAATTATGCGCAAAAGCCATCTATTCTACTTGCTGCTGCTTCCCTTATCATTTATCTACAGACAAGGAAGAGGGGGATGCTCCACATTTATCGTGCATTCATCTCAGGGAGTCCTCAAATACAATTGCCTAGTCTTTATCTCACCCCATACAGTAAGCAAGGAAGGAAGTCATGTGTTTGATCAAAGTATTACCAAATATTAAAAGACTGATTTTCAAATGCAAAAGGAATCAATGCTATAAAAATGTAAGACAGAAGAAAATTGTGTGTGTCACCCTGGGCTCTTCAGAGGAAAGGTAAATGTTATAAACAAATAATCTTAGCATCTTACCAAGAATATTTTTTACGTGATTCATTCTAAAATTAGTTTTGAAAGTAGCCACTTTGATTGTATAAAAAGCTGCTTTCTGATCACAACATCAGCATCAGTTCTTTTCTCTTTTCTTTAAGATTTTAAAAACTAATAGCACACAGCCACCTGCTGTTTATTATCCACACACAAGAAGGTGTATATACACACGGACACACTCACACTCCAGTTGCTCTTTCCATTTATGGAAATCTGCTCAAAGCTAAACCATTCCAGTTGGGCTGCCAGCAGCTAATCTATCTTTAGACAAAGTCAGGTCACGGATCCTCAGTGCCAGTAAGCGAACAGATTCAATGTGTGCTTCCGTCCTGAAACTTTTAAGAGAGCTACTCAGGTACGTCAACGTTCTAAATTAAATCTGAAACAAGGAGGTTTGTGAAATGCCAAGAAACACTTCACACTTGAGTCTCTGCTGATACAAAATATTACAGACAGTACGCCAAGTCATTTTTCCAAAGTAATTCCACCACTTAAGTCACATTTTCACCAAGCCCAGCACCACCCATTAAGATACCTACATGAATTCATGGTTTCCTGAGGGCAGACAGCCCATCTTGCAGTGCCCAAATGTTGAAAGAGTACAGCTTTCATGGCAGGCATACATGGAGAACCTCTTCCATTGTACAAGGATATGCCAACTCTGATCAGATCAAAACTTGATTTGCTGCTTTACAAAAGGCAGAAGTGTTCTACTCATAGCTGCTCCCCTTCCATCATACCCACCATGAAAGCTACAGTCTTAACATCTGGAAAGCTGAAAGCTGAACAGCTCTGCTTTAGGATCAACACAAAGGACAAGGATTATTTATTATTTATTTACTTGTATTTCTATCCCGCCCTATAACTGAAGGTCTCAGAGCGGGTTACAATATTATATTAATCTTAGAGTGTTTTTCCATTGTCATTAAAAGTACCCATTAAGTACCCAGGCTTACAATCAAAAGAGACAAGAAATGAAAGGAAAATGGTGTGGGAGGGAACAGGAAACAGCAAAAAGCAAGCACTTGAGGTCTTCGGTTCCAATTCTTCTGTGCATTTTTTACTGCTGGAATTTTCTTATTCTATTTTCTGGAATCAGATGTGTATCTGTTAGTACAATTTATTTATTAAAATAAAAACAGAAGGAGAGAGAGATATGAATATATGATTGTGTGATCTGAGAATTGTGATTTGTACTTTGTTTCACATAACTTTTGTATCATGTGTATATTCATGTTTCCATTTAAACTTCTAGCAGCCACTGAGAAAGATCCACAGTGGGTCGCAACGTGTCTGGCTTCCTACAAGAATCTGGGGCTGAATCCGGCATTGTTCCGCAGTACGTTTTATGGACATTTGAAGATATTAATCTTACAATTTTATGGAAATAAAACCATTTATAATTTACTTTATCCTTTATAGTACTGATAATACCTTTTAAGCCCACACGGTTGTTTTCTTTAAGTTTTGTTTGTCTGGGGATTCTTTTGTTGTGCCTTTCCTATTTTGAATTTCTTTTGGGAAGTTTTTTTGTTTGTTTTTCTTCTGGCCTTTTTGGCACCATCACTTCACACCAGTAGATTGGGCTTCCCCTAACCCTCAGCCTTCCATACTGGAACGTTGATCACTTACGTGAGCGTCCATTCTCTGGGAGATAAAAATCAAGGCCTTCACCGGATCTCCATTCCCTGCAAATGGCCTTTAGATGAATCCTGACTATCTAAAATCTGGAAATGGTATCTACACATCAATTGTAGTGATACACCTGTCCTTCATGAATTTGTCTAACCCTCTCTTAAAGCCATCCAGATACTTCCCCATATTGCTCCTAACTCTGCTCATCAACTTCACTGAGTACCCCCTCCCTGGTACTAGTGGTCTGCAATAGAGAAAAGAATTATTCTCTATCCACCTTTTCCAAACTAGTAAGAAAATATTTGTATAACATGACTTGGACTACGCAATTCAAATGAAACTTTACTTTAAACTTTATGAATAAACTTTATCAAATGAAACAAAATTGTAACATTAGACAAGGATAAATACAATACATTTTCTTCTTTATCTCTAACATTGTGAGAAAAAAATCCTGTTCCTTTAAAAATCAGTCCTATATTCCCAGTTTTATGATTATGTCAATTAGTGAAATCTGTGTTATTCTGCAAATACCTAACTACCAATCCTTCTCACTTGAACAGTAGCATGCTCCACTAGACCAGATAATCTGCCTGACTCTGTATTATTGCCTCATATTTACTGTTGTTATAGACAGTCATAAAAATGTAATCTTTGCTCTTGTGGTGCAGCTGTAAAGCTATGTAAACTATGCTATACAAGTCATTGCTCCTAACTGAAAACTAACAGTTAAGGGAAATGGTGATTAAGTTGTTTTACATATTTGTTCAAACAATCCTTTTAGCCCTCGTACAGCTGTACTTTGAATTACCCAAGAGCTAAGTTCGGGGGAGGGGGGGGGAGCACATAAAAAGTGTAAGTCTAGGCACTAACTAGCATGTAAAAGCAGGAGTTAAGAGGAACTTACCACAGAGAACCTGGGCTGAAGAGCAGAATAAGCCATGGCTGGAATAGCCCGTAGCTGAGTTTGCTCTCCATTCAGGTATTTGAGGCTGGCAAGAAAGGTAGAGGGGGGGGGACTGCAGGCGAGGCAGCACTGCAGTGATCTGAAAAGTAATGCACAGAAACTAAGACAGCTGCAATGCTGGCTGCTGCAGGGGCTAAGCAGTGAGGCTGGTGCAGGAGGTGGCAATGGAACAGTTCTCACCTAAAGCCTGCTTGTTTTTTGCTTACTGCTGCAGGGGCTGAGTGACTGAACTGTTCCAGCTGGAACCAATAAAATGAACTACAGGATTTTATTGATTTTATTTGTATTTCTATCCCAACCTATACCCGGAGGTCTCAGAATGGACCCTGAAGGGCACCTTGCTCAGTGTGTGTCCCTTTTTCTCAAGCAGGCATCAGATGAGGTGACCTCTGCAGAGTTCTTGATTTAATCCGGTCACCCATTCCACTACCTCCTGCTTCAGCAACTCCATTGCTCACAGCAGCCGGTACTGCCACTGGCATGGTTCCCAGGCTTCATTTCAGTAACTGAAACATCCCCAAGGCAGTCACCCATGGAGCCACGCAGAGTGTCCTCCTCCATCCCTCCCCTGGCCTCAAAGTCCAAAACAGACTAGGCTCAGCAACAGCCCATTCCAGCTACAGCTACCCTGCACCACTTTGTGGATCAGGAACACACTGTCTTACATGAATCAATGGAGGCACATAAAGTGAGGCAGGTCACAATTTTGCACATGCATTATACCCAACCTGCACTGATAGAAACTATATAGACCATACAGACTTGCTGTGCTTTAAGAGCACAAAGTGAGGATCTTCCTTTAATTCTACTACCATCAGAATTGAGGACAATGTCTGTGGCAGCCCCTGGTCTCTTGTATAGTTTCTCAGTGGAGGCACACCAGACACCAATTTTATAAGGTTTTCAGCACCTGATTAAAACATACCTCATCACCCAGACCTTTGATCCATAGTTTCCTCCAAATGTAGTCCTACCAGAGTGGAGAGCTTATATTTTAAATATGTTTTAGTAATTTGTGTTTTTATCATATACTGTGACTGCTCTAGGACCTTGGGATGAAGGACAGGATACAAATGTTATAAATAACTCAAGGTCTTACTTCCTTGCACTTGTAACACCTCTCAAGAACGCAATTTGCAGGATACCTGCATCGTGACTCCCACTACCTTATATCCCATCCTATATTCCTAATCATCCACACTCTAAAAGGCTGCTTATAAACACAGTTAGATTGCTGACAAAAATAACTTGTCACCATCAAGCAAAATTTCCAAAGAAAGCTCCAGGAAAGCAACTCGATAAACTTTTTTTTCAATTAATTTTTTTGGGGGGAAGAGAGAAGTCATAGTTCTGGGAAGAAAAAGATGTTTTATTCCTTAGTTCCTAATCCCATAGCAAAAAAAAATTGCTGAAATGGACAGTGAATAAAATTTGCAGTGAATAAAATTTGAACAATGAACTTACAGATTTTCAGCTCAGACTTTTATTAGTGTGCAACACTAGTGACCAATCTAGACAGAGATGGAAAGGAAGTAAAGAGGGGAGGAAATTAATATTCTACAGTGTTGTAAATCTGCTCCACTTCCGTATCATCCTTACATAGGCTAGCCCTACAGTCTAGAAATAACTTGGGGGTAGTGGGTTCCCAATGTTCCATTCTAACACACATTTGTCAGCTATGGCTCCAAAAACTGCCATGTTCATCACAATGTGATTTATCCTGATTCTCATCCTTAAAACTTGTGTCTATTGTGCACCATGCAATAAAGGCATCTTTGAAAAAACAACCCTAACCTTTTCTAGCAGTCAAGAATAAGGACTTCAGCAAGCTGCCTTCACTCAGAATTCAGTCAAGAAAGTCCTCTTCATCTTTGTTTATCAAGGGGAGAAAGAAGGGCAATAGAGACTTGTAACCTTCTACAGACATCAGACAAACAGACACCTGGTGTATGATGGTTCACATGAGAGCAAAATAAAATGGAACCTAAACTTTAGGACCTCTCACAGTTGTGGATATAACTATTCCTTTTTCATGCCTCAGAAAACTGAGAAGGTGATGTGACACATAAGTAACTTACATAAAAACACATAAGTAACTTACATAAAGGGCAGAAACAAAGCCAAGTACAAAGGCTATCATTGAAAGAGGATAAGCAATGTGCTAATTCAGAGAAAGATTTATTTTAAAAAATAGGATGTCATCTCACATCTTTTGAATGTTGCACTTTTAAAGTCCCATTTCCTACTTTCTGAAGAAACACTCTATTTAACCCTTTCATGTCAGAATTGAGGCACGTTGCAGAGAGCTGAATTTTGAAGACTTGTCAACCTGCCAGGCATATTCAGTGGATGGAGGTATCTGTCAAGAGCATCCAAACATACCAGTGTGGCAGCAACACTGAACTCACTTCTAAAATTGAGTGTTTTTTAAAAGCCTGCAATTTTACTGCTACAAAATCCAAAACTAATATGATAGTCCTGCAGAGCTGAATCTTAGTATATTACCAATAATTCAAGTTTTTATTACTTTAGCTGAGTTGTTCCAGGTAATTATGGTCTTGCAAAAATAACAAGCCTTCCATAATATAAGCTATTTAAAAACATGATATAGGAAAAAACAGGAGGAAGAGGAATCTAGAGAACGAAGATCCACATTTATAGCAACTGCACAACTCATCTTTCAATCAGCATATCATCCTGAAATATTATGTCCAGATAACAAACACTTCAAGCTAAAGATACAGCACAGCAATATACTTATATAGTTAAATGTTCTGAACCCAGTCCTTATGCTTCCTTTCAGCATATACTATATAATTAGATTTACAAGAATTAAGAAGCAGATTGTTTTGACCTGCAACTGCAATAGTTAGCATAATGTTATTGCCACTGGACATTATAGTTGCAGTCAGAAGATCCAAATTCTGCTCCCCAGTAGATGGCACCATTTCCTAGTTCTTACCTGGACACCTGCCTGAAAGCACACCAATGCATGGGCATCAGTAAAAATATTTTTTCAATAGGTAATCTAGGGAAGCATGGCAGTTGAACAAAGATATGGACAAAAGCAGTGTTGTACAGAGAACACTTCTGATTCAGTCCACATTCCCCCGTCATGTGTATCCTGGCCATCCTCCAATTGCAACTCGACTCTCCCTCATTCTCCCACTGCCTGTGCAGCATCCCCCTATCATGTTTGCGGACTTACCTGAAGACCTTCTAGGAAGTAGAAGCATCCATAACCCACTGGCTCCTCCACTTGCAGAAGGCCTAGCGGGGCTCACAATCACACCAGCCAAATGGCAAAAAGCTGCAAGCTAATATCTGTAGTCTAGACCCATTTCAATCTGGCTTCAGGCCCGGTTATGGCACGGAAACCGCCTTGGTTGCCCTGGTTGATGACATCCTCTGGGTTCTCCTGGACCTCTCAGCGGCTTTTGATACCATTGACCACAGTATCCTTTTGGAGAAACTACAGAGTTTAGGAGTGGGAGGCAATGCTCGGCACTGGTTCTACTGCTATCTCCAGAGCAGAGCCCAGATAGTAGCTGTAGGAGACACTGATTTGACACCCTGGGAACTCCCATGCTATTTAACACCTATATGAAGCCACTGAGAGAGGTCATCAAGAGATTTGGAGCGAGGTGTCATCAGTATGCAGATGATACCCAGCTCTCTCTCTCTGTACCATCTGAATCAGGAGAGGCGGTTGAAGTGCTTGACAGGTGTCTGGAGGCAGTAATGGGCTGGATGAGGGTGAATAAATTGAAGCTGAATCCAGACAGGACAGAGGTGCTGTGTGTCACAGGGTCTCAGGTCTGTGTAGTCGGGAGGCACTCTGTCCTTGATGGGGTTGTAATGCCCTGGGAGGGACAGTTGTGACCCCTTCAAGTACAGGATGTCTCCCAACCACATGGACTCGAGACCCTGTGACACACAGCACCTCTGTCTTGTCTGGATTCAGCTTCAATTTATTCACCCTCATCCAGCCCAATACTGCCTCCAGACACCTGTCAAGCACTTCAACCGCCTCTCCTGATTCAGATGGTACAGAGAGATAGAGCTGGGTATCATCTGCATACCCTGTCTGTGATGGGGTTGCAATGCCGTGGAAGGAACAGGTGCATAATTTGGGGGTACTCCTAGACTCCGTGCTGACACCTGAAGCTCAGGTGGAGGCAGTGGCCAGGACTGCCTCTTCCAACTACAGATGGTGCGTCAACTGAAGCCTTTTCTGGATAGAGACAACTTGTCCACAGTCATCCATGCTCTGGTAACCTCTAGATTGGACTACTGTAATGCACTCTACACGGGGCTACCCTTAAAGACAGTCCGGAAGATGCAGCTAATCACAACGGTTTTAAAAGGGCTTCATTGGCTGCGAATTTACTACAGAGCCCAATTCAAGGTACTCACTCTCACTTACAAGGCCCTAAATGATTTGGGCCTCAAATATCTAAAGGAATACCTTCTCCCATACCGACCTGCCCGAGCCTTAAGATCAAGTGGTGAGGCCCTCCTGGTCATCCCACCACCTTCAGTAGTGAGGTTGGTGGGCACCCGGAAGAGAGACTTTTCGGTGATGGAATAGTCTCCCCCTTGAGGTATGTCATGCCCCTTCCTTACATATATTATTACATATATTTACCCTGGCCTTTGGCTGATTATATTTCCCATCTCAGCACAGATACCGTTTTAAATACGTTGTGTATTATTTTAGATTTGTTGGTTTTATTTTAAGTGCTTTTAATGTATATTCTGGTTTTAACAGTTATTACCCACCAAGAGACCTTTGGGTATGGGGCAGAATAGAAATATAAATAAATAAATAAATAAATAAATAAATAAATAAATAAATAAATAAATAAATAAATAAATAAATAAATAAATAAATAAATAAATAAATAAATAAATAAATAAATAAATAAATAACAAGCTGCCAAGAAAGTGAGGCACAACACAGACAGAGGACCACAGACATCCTGGGCATGCAACAGGAAAAGGTGATTGGTGATTGGCGAGAGGCCATTCAGGCAAACTATAATTAACCTGCCGGCCGGTTCTTAAAACTGGCCAACCAGTTCTAGGTTCCAGGTTGAAAAGTGTGACCCATGGCCAGTTTGCGTTTGTTACGAATCAAACTAGGCATTTTACATTTGTTCACATCCCTATGTTAAAAAACACTAGAACACAGTCTTGAAGGAGAAGAAGAAGAAGAAGAAAGAAGAAGAAATTGGATTTTCAACCCCGTTTTTCTCACCCATTCAAGGGGACTCAAAGCGGCTGACAAAGCTTTCTATTTGCCTCCCCACAACAGAACACCCTGTGAGGTGGGTGGAATCGAACCCTGTATTCCCAGGTAAGAGTCCAGCTCCCTAACCACTAGACCAAACTGGCCCACTATGCTGAAAAAAACTATGCCGAGGTGCCAATGTGGTAAACAAGGGCACAAACACACTAGTGCCTCTGAGATGATCTGAACCTACTGTAACAAAACAGTCTGGCTCCCTAACCGCTAAACCAAACTGGCAATATTTTTGAAAGGCAGTAATCATAACACAGTGAAATGAAAACAGCCCCCCCCAAAAGCTGGTGTTTTGTCAAGAGCTAGAGAAACCCATGAAATCATCAGGAATTAGCTACTCAATACCAACAAGAGTTTAACATTTTTTGTTGCTTGTAGAAATACAGAGTTAGTGTAATCTGACACATTTTACAACAACAAAATACCCATACAGAAATATACACAAAATAATTCTTATTTTCTGATGAACTTCTGCAGGGACAATAGTTCTTCATTATCATTTGTTGTCAGGTCCTAAGACTGAATAAGCTTATAAAAGGATAGAGAATAAAGTAAGATGGCTTTAAAAGCCTTATGCTAAGTATCAAAACCTGGAAATCAATATTTGACTCATTTACTATCAATTTTAGAAACTTGCCTCTACCTCCGTCCCCCACATGCCATTTCCTCACTCAAAGCCAATTATCTCCCATCTCCTAGTAAGGTTTTCTCTAACAAGAAGCATTCTTTATGATGTATCGTTTATGGTATAATACAATATATGAGCTGGAAATGAGCTTAGAAGCTCTTTTCTCAAACCACCTACTTATAGACCATGAAGCCTCTGCCTAAAAGCCTTCAGTGAGGAGGAAAAGAAACCTGAATTAGGTGTCTTTCCCATTGTTTGGCAGACCTTATAGCAATGATGTTTTTCTTAATGTATTGTCTGATTCTCCCTATTTTGGATTTCATTCCGCTGGTCCTAAAACTGCCCAAAGAATAATAAACAAATCTGGTCCCTTTTACATATGACACTTCTGTAGGTACTGGCAGTGTCCTATGAAGTCTTCAGCAGGCAAAGCAAGTTCATGCCTCACTGCGCCCCCTAGTGGGCCTCTTTAAAGGCCTACAGACAATTTGACAAAAGAAATGTGTTCAGTAACTTGTGCAGATAAGTTCGGTCTCCTAGGAAACACTCTTTTGCTACTAGGGACCAACATGGATGAACCAGATTAGGTCAAAGGCACAAAATATGGGAAAGACTGCGCCTCTCCTCATCTTCTAGATGCCGCAGTCAACCACAAGTCAAGGATGCAGAGGCACTGGAGACTCATGGTTGTCATTCTCCTGGAAAGAAAACACCTGACTAAGAAACATGTCTTCAACCTTCTCCTGTCAAGAGCCAGAGAGATCCAATACTTTCAATCATTCTTCATGTGCCCTCCTCTCCAGACTCTTTCCAATCTAGTACACCTCTGAATGTGACACAGTTATCACTATATCATGTAGCACAACACACAATACTCCCAAGTTCATTTTAACCAGTGGAGAATGCAGTAAAACTAACACCACTGCAGACTGCCCTGCTGTTTTTGGCTATTGCATCACACTGAATCAATAGTCTTACCAGGGCTTCTAAATCCTTTCTGTAGGTAAGACCACCACCTGCATCACTTTTATACTAATAACCTCTCTACAGCCCTATGACAGAGAAGTTTACAATACCTGTAAATAAAATCAAATACCGGATATTTATGATACACACTGTAAACACATCCTATAGCTCCTCAAAAGTTCACAAGCATAAGAGCAAAGAATTAAGTATAGAAACAAACCCCCAACTGAGTCTGTGAGTTACTGTTGCTAAAAGGAAACAAAAGGCTTGTCAAATACTTTCCTTCCTCATGGAATCCTTTCTAAACACAACAGCTTCTGAGTCCACTACTTCCAAATGACCTTTAAAACAATAAAGGAACCACTTAACTACCTGAATAATCAGGATGTGTTCTTTTCAAATGTCTTTTGAAAAACAAATGAGCTAAATTCTATATCTACAAGACCTGTGGAGAGCTATCAAAGAGACAGGAGTTGCACAAGCATACAAACATGCACACACATTTGGGCATATTTTGCTTTTCTTTACAATCTAGCTACCTCTATCAGAATGAAAATGGATCTTCCTGAATGTGCATTTTATCTGGAAATACCACACACACCCCAAATTCAAGCAAACACTGACACAGTACAGGTGGATTTTAAAAGTGATTAATTGAGTGCTTGTCCGAACTAAAAAATAATTGGATTAAGTTTATAGAATGGAATCCAAGTTTTGTTCCACAGAAGCACCGCAAAACTGGAAATTTTAATCCATATAGATGGGATGGATCACTAGTTATTACTTGAGAGACTTAATCCCAAACTGTACTTTACCAGGTGGGTTTGCTAAATATTTTCTATCTTCCTACTGTGACATTTTTCAACTCAAAAATCATGCAGCACCTTCTGCCTCCATAGCCGGTCATTTTTCTTTTCCCAGTCATCGAGGCCACTAGCATTTCATTCCTACAAATGTAACAGTCTAAATAATCACAAATATTTTGAATATATATTTCAATAAAGTTTACCAATTTAATGACCAAAAGAGGAAACCTTGCACCATAATTGTAATAAAAACAGCTTAACAGAGACAGACGCACAATATTAGTTCTGTTACTCGACGGTGGTGAAAACGGCACGCCGAATGTCTAGAACCACCTTGGCAGGTTGGCAGGATTCATATCCAAATCCCAGCTCAAGGGCGAAATTCATCCGGTGGCTGTGAGCCACTCCCGCTTACCAGGCTGACTAGGTGAGGCCACCATAAAGGGGGGGAAAAGGCCAAAGCACGTTTAATGCCAATCGGTTATTCGCAAAATTACAGCCAACACTGATATCGAAAACGGAGTCCACGCAAAGGTTCTACAAAGGCAATATAAGTTTCCCCTGTATCGTGGCAGGGGATCGAAGAGCAGGAAGAACCCGGGAGCACCCACGACACCCGCACCGCGAAGCGCCGCCGACTTCCCCGCCGGCCCCGCCCTCACTTCCGTATTTACAATCCTTCCTCTTCCCTCCAATTCCGTCCTCGCACTATCAGGGCCGCAGGGAGCCGTCACTCAAGCGCTTTCTGATTCCTATTGGTCCGACGGAGCCTAACCCCGCCCAATGAAGAACGCAGGCCCCGATTTCAAACGCCTCTAACAGTTGATTGGCCAGCGCGGATCAACTCTCCCGCCCTCCGCTCCGCGCACTGGGGCTCCTAAGGGAGCCCTACGCTTCCGCTATGGGGGGGGGGCAGGGCGAGGGACGCACGATATTCTTGCCGTACGGCTCGCGCAATTCGCCTGTGTCGGCCAGGCGACAGCGGGGACCCCGTTCCCTTCCGCCCCAAGGCCGCCCACATCTTCCTCCCCGGCGGAGAACAAAGTTTAAAGGGCAAAGGGGCCTCCCTGCAGAAGGGGGAGAGCCGTGGACGCCTTTCCCCCGTTGCCGCCGCAACGCCACAAAAACAGCTCGGCAAAGGCAGACCTGAGAGGAGCGGAAGGCGAGCGACGACTGGCCCGAAGCCGCTCCAGGGCTGCAGGCGGGCGCTTTCCGCTCCTCAGACAGCGTGGCGCGGCGTGGCGGGCACCACAGCGCCGCTCTTCTCTTCCTCATTCCGGCTCCAGCAGGAGCGGCGGCGGCAGCGCACGCTCCACTTGCTGCCCCTCGCCCTACGCGCCGCGACCAGCCTGAAGCCCCAGCCCGGCGCGCTCGGGTTGCTAACACGACCAGCACGCCACGGCGGCCACTTCCTGGATCCGTCCTCCCTCCCTCCCTCCATTACTCCGGCGGCGGCGGCGCTGCTCCAGGAAGAGCAACTTGCCCGCCGCCAGCGGCAGCAGCAGCAGCACACGCGTCCCTCCCGCCGCCCCTGCCAGCCTCGGCTTCCTCCGCCCGCTTCCCCCACCCCGTGCCCGCACTTTGCGTCACCGCTTACCGGCCCGGATGAGCAGATCTAACTGATTCGTCGGCCCCTCATGCAGGGAGGTCGCCATGTTTATGCCGCTAGAGCGAGCAGGAGCAGCAGCGGCGGCGGCGGCGGCTTCGCATTGACCCTCAGGGGCTCCCGGGCGCTGCTGCTCGGCCGCGCGCACGCGGGGGCCCCCGCTGGTCGGCGTGCGCGCGCGCGCCTCCCTCCTCGCGATCTGGACGCAACCAACCAACGCCGCCGCCTCGGCCGGATCTTCCTCCGCGCGCTTTCCCGCGCCCCGCCGGCGGCCGCCACGCAAAAACGCCCCGTTCTCCTCCCACCCTCGCGCTCCTTTCCTCTTCCGCGTGTAGCGCAACGACAAGCGATGCGGCGGCGGCGGCGTTTCCTCCTCCAGAAGGGCGCACACGCGATCCTTCCGCCGCTGGCCTCTCAGACAGGAAGTGCCGGGCGGCGCTCGCTCTTGCCCTCCCCTTGTGGCGTTCCTCTCCTTCCACCATTCTGCAAGCGCAGACGGAGGCTGCGGCGGGCAGGCGCCCAGGTTCCGTCGTGGCCCGTCGCTTCTCTTAAGGGAACGAGGAATAAGCCGGACTCCCACGTCCATCTTGGGTCGGGTCGACCGGAATTTCAAAAACGAGCTGTTTTTCCCTCCGAGTTCTCCTTCCCGTGAAAGCAGTTGGCGGCTCAGGCAAGCGCAAGGAAAGACAAACATCCCCGAGCGGCTGCACCTCGTCCCTCCTTTTCGCGCGCCCTCCGAGCTCCGTCATCCGGTCGTCCGTCCCTACATCGCCCTGCGAAGCAACGTACTTTCCGAAGTATCCCCCGAGGGAGCGGCCTTCGGCGCCTCTGCTCCGGAACACGCGGCTGGACGTCGCTCCACTCCCGCTAGTTCCGCGAGTGCCGTGCGAAGGAGACGCGAAAGAGGCGGCCGAGGCCTCCCAGGCAGGCGTCCCAAAGGAGTCCCCTGTCCAGAATTACGAACTCGACTAGAAGGCTGACTAGAATTAAACCGTAACCCGCGGTGTCGGCTACGGGGCGACAGGGTGGCTAATAACAGCCTTTAGAGACACCGGCTTTGCGCCCGTTTCCTCAGAGATACGTGATTTTCTGTTGCAAGCATAAAATCCATTACTTCCATACTTCTGGAGTATATTCCGTTAACTTGTTCCGCTGGAGCTTTTCTGATACGGTTGCCTTTCCGAGTCCGGCATTCAAAGCTAAGCTCAAAGAGCTTCCCTCCGGCCTCTTATTTTTAAATGCCCTGGAAAAGATTTCTTACTATAGGGAGGATAATGACGGAATAATTCCAATTGCCTCTAAGAGATATATCCCTAGTGTAGCTAGCAGTGCTGCTACAGTATCAGCAATTTCATTGACGTACTGATCGTTCAATGCACTGTTCTGAAGAATCCAGTTCACAGGTTTCAGCTGATCGACTGGGGTCTCAATACCATCTGCTTATGCACACTAACAAAGTCAAGATGGCACTGTTACCTAAGCAAAAAGACTAAAATCTAAAGAAATATACTACATATTATCCACATATTTGACAAGGAAAGCAAGGCTTGAAATAGTTGTGATGAATGCTTGTTTTAAACTAGCCAAATCGATGGCTTTTCTACCAAAACCTATACCACTTATTTTGCTCTGTTAATTGCACTTGATATTAGAAAAAAGTTATATGTACATTATTGTGATACTTTTAAAAAGTAGAAAGAGAACTTTGCTTGTCCTGCAAGGCAGATTTCTAATGTTAAGAAATGTTTATACTTGTGTCAGCTAATCTGATATAGGCACATCTCCCATGTTCACGCTTTTTTGAAAATATCAAATTTACACTAATTTCTTATATTGCCAATTTACCCATTCACTATAAAGACAGACAGTAGATATATTCCACCTGAAACTAGTTTCCTTAACTAAGCAATAATGTCCAAAAATACTACCATCTGAGGAAGAACTCTTAATTCAAAATAAAGCAAATATTTTTTCTCCCTTGTAAACGCCAGAAGGAACTCTGGATTCAACTCACTAAATGCTTTAAGAAAAAGATGTATGATCTATAAAAGCTAGTTACAAGGGAATGCAAATAAAAGCAGAGTTCAACATAAAATGCTACAACTGCATTTATCCATATACCTAGGTTTACCAGGGTTGTTTTTCCACTGTCACTAGAAGTACCCATTAATGGGTACAAAAATGCCATTACGTACCCATTAATGGGTACTTTGTGACAGTGGAAAAACACCCCAGAACTAAAATAAGCTCAAATACATTTCTCCCCAACATTTCATTAAAAAGAAAAACACTATAGGGTTTTTTAAGGACACAGATTCAGAACTCATAGTAATGGCAAACTCAGCTTTTTCTCCTCTGCTATATTCTTTGAGAGAAGTGGCAGGCTCTCTTTTACATACAGAAGGTCCAAAGTTTAATCTGCACCATTTGTCCTAAAGAAGGCACTGGCTAACTTTAACTTTCATACTGTTAGTATGAAAACAAGACGGATAAACCCACAAAGTCAAGCTTGATTCAGGAGAATCTTACCCTTTAAAGTACAATATCTGAAGTGCAATCACACCATCATCTTCAATATTTTTATTCCCTTTCCCAAAATATTAACACAAAATTTTGTGTTTCATTGCTGCTGCATCTCATGCACTACCATCATGACCTCCAAAATCTGATGGTGTGATGCACCTCATTCTATAATAAACACATAACTCAACAGAACTCTTAACAGATTTTTTTTCATCTCTTGAGTTATATTTTGTATACCAATACTATCTGTATACAAGCTCTGCAAGTAGAATATAACAATGCAGGAAACAATTCTATTTCAGTGAGCTTAAAGGAAGATGCTAATATTTTTATTCTCTTAACGCTCCTATGTTAAAACTGGTGTATCCTTTAATAGCTGACAGTTTATTGTCAATGAGTTCCAAGAGCAACCAATTTTTCTGGAAGATGATAAAAATAAAGATTTAAGTCACTGTATTACCAAGAAGTCTACTGCAGGGAAAAAATACACTCTTACCTTCACTACAAGATCTGCATAACTACAAATCTGTTTAAAAAAAAAGACTGGGATCCAAGGACCTACTTCCACATATTAATAACTAATGGAATTTCTGATTCTATTCTTTTGAAACCCCTCCCCATCATTATCAGAAATTTATATTTATTAGTTCTCCTTAGTTCAATCAAGAGCGTACAAAGCTCAACTTCCTTGGATTGCACCTGGCGGGATTCTGGCCATAAGTCAGAAATGCAGAAAAACAAGCAATATTTTATAATCTACTGAACTGACCACACCATTAGTTCTAGTACGGTAGGAGTTCTTGATTCAAAAATACATTTTTATTCCTGTCAGCAGGAACTACAGGATTTTTACAAGCTTGTCTAAAATGCATAACATAACCAGGAGCAAAAACAGAAGAGATTTTATTATTAAGATGCTATGCATCCAACTCCACCAACACTGTACTATCAGATTATATTTTAATATAGCATCTGGATGCCTATGGGGAATCCACAAGCCAAACCATCTCTTTTACTGTTTCCTGCTACTATATCCAAAGGCATGCTACATTTTTCTCTAGAAGTTACAAACTTGAATTGCATATGATTAGCTCATATAACCAACAAAGCACAAAGATATATGATTTTGTAGCACTTTTCATAGCTTTAAGGCACATCCTACCTGGAAGTGCCTGTAGCTCAGTGATACAAGCAAACCACCTGGAAAGCTGAGGATCGTCAGTTCAGCCCCAAGCCTCTCCCCAGAAATAGGCAATGGCATAACACTTATCTCTGCCAAGAAAACTAAACTGAGGACCCCACAAAGATGCCCATGCAGTCAACAAGAAGTCAGCCATGACTCAGTGGTACCCAACACATCTGTAGTTGGGAGGCACCCTGTCCTCAGTGGGGTTGAAATGTCCTGGAAGGGACAGGTGCAAAATCTAGGGGTACTCTTGGACTCTGCCCTGAGGCTTGAAGCTCAAGTGGAGGCCGTGGCCAAGAGTGCCTATTCAGAACAACTGGTGTGTCAGTTGAAGTTATCCATGGCCACAGTTATCCATGCTCTGGTAACCTCCAGACTAGACTACTGTAATGTGCTCTACATGGGGCTGCCCTTGAAGACGATTCAGAATCTGCAGCTAGTGCCAAATGCAGCTGCTAGATTGCTGACCGGGACAGCTGGCGAGACACACATCACGCTGATCTTAAAAGAATTGCACTGGCTGCCAATTCACTACTAAGCCTCAATTCAAGATGTTAACTTTAACATATGAGGCCCTAAATAACTTGGGCCCCAAATATCTGAAGGAATGCCTCCTTCCATATCAACCTGCTTGTGCCTTAAGATCTGGAGGGGAGGCCTTCCCGCTTGTACCATCTCCTTCAATAGTAAAAGGTGTGAGACACCCAGGAGAGGGCCTTCTCAGTGATGGCCCGTAGACTATGGATTGGTTTCCTCCTTGAGGTGCATCAAGCACCTTCAACTGTACACATTTAGGAAGGCAGTGAAGACGCACCTCTTTGCCCTGGCCTTTGTTAAATGAGGATACATGTTCTCTTCCCACTGCTATTGTTTCAATATATACTGTTACTCTTTTAATATATATATGGTTACCCACCCTGAAACCTTTGGGTATAGGGCAGGATAAAAATGCAAATAAATAAATAAATAAATATGCAATAATTTTTTTAAAAAACCCGATACGTCTCAGAACTCTACATGCTGCATAACAGAGCAACTATGATTGCTTAACAGAGCTCTTAATTTCTAACTTTATACCCTCTGTTGCACTAGAATATATCTTACCACCCTGTTGATCTTTAGATTAAGTCATAATTTCTCCAGAAACAGACACTTCTTATATGATCAAAGCAGTGAGAGAACTGATCAGAGAGCAGCAAAAATGAAAAACTCTTCAAAATTTAAGTTGCAGTCCTAACCATTTTATTAACTTGTTTTTAAAAAATGCCCATTTGGTTGGTGGATTTAAATTCTGACTGCAAACTACAGTGTATCGAGGCACAAAAACACCTTGATAAAAGCAACTCTCCATCTATTTTAATGGAACTTCAAGACATCCAAACGCAAAATTCCTATTTGATATTTCATTTCATGATGTTTTTATTGTTAAAGGGACAGCTGACAGCAATGTCACTTTAAGAGACAAGCTATCTATTGGTAGGAAAGGAAGGAGCAATGTCCTAAGCTTCTTCATATTTAATACTGTAAAACCTAGCCTATTTATAAAACATGCGTAGCAACGAGATTTGCAACATTTGAGGTACTAATTTTTTTTTCATTTTTATTAGCTGTTCCTTTCAAAAAGGAGTAGAGGTTTAAATCTGCAATCACAGTAGTAGTGAATCATACCAGTTGATTCAAGCTTGCAGTACTACTATTTTTTTAAAGAAAATATTTACCTGTTTTCACAGTTTCAGTCTCAATTTCTTGCTCTTCTGCAACATCTTGAAGCAGGTAAGTTTCATCATCATAAACAAAGATCTGTGCAGCATATCCTTGCTCTATTCTGGCACTTGGTACTGGCTCTACAATCACTGCTGGATATTCAGAAACAGGGTCATTTTCCTATGGAGTATATAATGACAATGAGTTAAAATGTCACTGTTTATAGATACATTAGTAAAGAAGGATTTTACATCTGGGTAACAGTACAAGTATTCTATTTAGCGGGGAATTATGTCTAGACCAGGGATGTCAAAGATACGGCCCGCGGGCTGTATTAATATGGCCCGCTGCCGCCGCCGCCGCCCTCCTTGGGCACAAAGAAGGTGAGGCGAGGCGAAGCGAGCGCTGCGCGCGGCAGGACCCTCCACTGCCCGAGTGCGCGGGCGCCGCCATGGACAGCCAGCCCCTCCTCTGTGCCCTAGCCACGCCCCTGGCCACAAACCAGCCCCTCCTCTGTACCCTAGCCACCCCCCGGCCACGCCCCCTGGCCCTGACAGTACTTTTTTTTTTAATCCGGCCCTCTGCAAAATTGAGTTTGACACCTCTGGTCTAGACAGATGCATGTTATAGATAAAGGGGGAAATTTCTGAAACTTTAAGGCAGGCCATATGAAATGTACAGCATGAATAGATGGGAAAAACAACCTAATATAAAATATTGTTCCATCTAATAAACAGCACATCATTTTTCATGAAGCTTCCAAATGCCAGCTACAGAACCAGAGAAATTGAAATACTGTATTTTCTGGCGTATAAGACTACTTTTTAACACAGGAAAATCTTCTCAAAAGTCAGGGGTCATCTAATACGCCGAGTGTCGTCTTCTTATATGGTGAATATATCCCAAACTCTATATTTTAACTGGAAAGTTGGGGGTCGTCTTATACGCCAAGTCGTCTTATACGCCGGAAAATACGGTAAACAAAAATGTGGTCCACAATTCCATACTTTGAAATCAACCACTTTCAGTATGGCAGTAAACTAAGGGTGTTTTTTCCACTAGCACTAAGTATCCATTAAGGACCCATTTGGCTCAGAGCAGGAAGACCCCATTTCCACTACAGACCCCATCAGAGCCACATTTGTTTCCACCTGTTCTAGGGAAATTCAGGACCTATAATCCGGATTCCCTGTAGACTCCATGAAAGGGGTCTACAGTGGGGTTTTCAGGCATCTAATCTGAAGTATACAGAGCCTGTTCCCACCATAATCAGGCAATGGGGTCTATGGCTGGCTCGAAGCCTGTGCACATTCTCTGAAGCCGGCTCTGAAGTTCCTCCGAGATTGCCTTTGAAGAATAGCACAGGCTCCAAAGAGGACCCCATGCGAGAGCAATGCCTTTGTCAAAGGCTCCAGAGAACCTTCAAAGTTTGCGGCAGTTCGCTCTGGAGATTCTGCAGAGCCGCTGCAGAGTATCTTCAAATCTACAGTGTCTACAGAGATTGCAACCCCTGTCCCCCAAAACACCTAGGGTGACAGGCAGGCCCCATGTGGGTAGATCTGGATTTGCCACATGGGTGCTCTGGCGTTTTCACTGCGAGCAAGCTAGCACCCATTGCTATTGGGCGCTAGACCACCCGTGGAAATGCACTGTGTACTTCCCTTAATCCAGATCTACTAGATCCGGATTAAGGGAAGTACCCATTCCTTAGATCAGGATCATCTTAGATCAGGATTAAGGGGGGTCAGTGGGTGGAAAAAACCCATATATGGTTTTTTTTCTTCTTTTTAGACCAACTTCTATAATATGGTTACCATTGTAATTCATTATTCCTATATCCTGCTAAAATATTTGAATATTCAACAAATACTATAATTATTATTAGAACTACAATTATTAGAATTGCCTTACTATCTTAGTATAGCCTCACTTTTCAAAAGCAATACTGTATTTTGGATTCACATGGTCTGTACATATCATGGACCAATTCACAATAAAATTACTTTAATGAGTTAAGACTCTTGTCTCTTAAATTATACTGCTATAAAATTATCTCTCTTCTACTATTTAGACCTGTGAATTACCAGACATTCTTTCCAGATATGCAACAAACGGCCTCAATTATTTTAATCTTCTTTCATGTATATCTTGTCTTTCATCATGGAACTTAGGACAGTGTACACATTTTTAGATGATTGCCATATAGAGACTGACCAGAACTACATCTGCTTGACTTCAGCCAACGGTGACTAAATGTGCTTTCAAAGCACGCCCAGAGATCTTAGTGTCTTTAACTAATATTTTCATGCAGACCTTTAAATAGCTTCTAAATAATTTTCTGACCTTAATTTCAATTTGTATTCCACTGCTGTCAAACTCCAGACTTGACCCTCCACTGTCAACTACTGCTGTTGTCATGGTGCATTCCTTGGAAGGATTAGGATGCTGACAACCAGGTATGTAAATCTTCTCAAAGATGGTAGTGATGAAAGTTCACAGTATTGGAAAGATGCAAGACTTGTAGAATAATTCCAAAATATGAATCAGAAGTCCTGAAAGAGAAAGGACACAAAAATAGTATTGGAATACATAATAGTGCTTAATACTTCTAGAAATGGGTCCAGATCTACATTAATGGACATATAAAACAATATTTTAAGAAATGATCAGTTTGACATCATACGACAGTTGTGAAATTTGTATTCATTATGCTGAGGACCATTTCAGATACACCTGAACAATGGCTGGCATGGTTTTGGTTCTTCCTTTGTATACAAAATAAATAAATCATGATATAAAAATATTCTTTATTAAAAAATCAGAGGTCTCTGTAGTTGAAAAATAGTCTAAATTCATTTAAATGAAAATATGACTTTATTAGTATCCTGTACCTATTGAAATGGAGAATTCTGATCTGGCCACTGTTCAAGAGCAGAATGCTAGGTCCCTCTGATTTCAGCTGTAAGGATTTCCCACATTCTTACTTTTTTATATTTTATCATATTACTTGACACTCTTTATATCTCTCCAAAGAATAGCAGAAACTCCAAAAGACAAGCGGAAATGAAGACAGGGACAACCAGGAGAAACTATCATTAATATGGCTCAGCTTCCTTACAAGACAATATAAGCTTTGCAGTTTTTTATAAACAGTGAAATTTGGCAGAAACTATATAATTCATATACCTAGAAGTTAAATTATAGAGGATGTAAGACTGTGTTTTTAAAATGACACATCCCGGAACTGGACCAGTCCCATGTTATAAATATTTTATTCAATATATTCCCAAGTCATTCCACTTTTTAAGAACCCTCAAATTGCACTGTATAATGAGAAACATTATTTAAGAGAAGCCAGAAGTACAATACATAAGGTGTCTTAAAAGATACTAGTCCAAAGTAACATTTGGCTGCATCTCGACTAGGCAATAAAGGTATCTTAATTTAACAAGAACACCCCAGGAAAGGAGTTGGACCATTAGATGGTAAAGGATAGAAAGGGATAATTAAAGAAAACACGGAGATTGCAGAGAGACTAAACAAACTGCCTCTGTATTCATGGAGAAAGACAGAGGATATGTGCCACTAGCTGAGCCTGTATTTTCTGAAGAATTAACCTGGACAGAGATAACCAAGGAAGAGGTCCTTGGATGTCTTATTAAACTAAATGTTAACAAGTCACAGGGACCAGATAGTATTCATCCAAGAGTCCTTAAGGAACTGAAATGTGAAATTGCTGACCTAGCAAAAATGTATAATCTTTCCCTAACATCAGGCTCTGTACCTGAGGACTGGAGGGTAGCAAATGTAACACCAATCATCAAAAAAGGATCCAGGGGTGATCCAGGCAATTGCAGACCAGTTAGCGTAACGTCAGTTCCATGTAAGGTGATAGAAACCATCATTAAAGAAACCATCATTAAAGATAAAATTAATGTGCATATGGAGGAGCAAGCATTGCTGACCAAAGCCAGCATGGCTTCTGCAAAGGTAAATCATGCCTTACAAACTTGTTGGAATTCTTTGAGACTGTCAATAAACAGTCTGGATTACAATAAACAATGGGTTGATCAAGGAAATGCAGTAGACATAGTATTTCTTGATTTCAGCAAAGCATTTGACAAAGTATCTCATGCGATCCTCATTGAAAAATTGATCAAATATGGGTTTGACAAGGCAACTATAAGGTGGGTTCAAAACTGGCTTAGTAATCTTACTCAAAGAGTGGCTTTAAATGGCTGCACATCCAAATGGAAGGAAGTGTCAAGTGGAGTACCACAAGGTTCTGTCCTGGGCCCAGTTATGTTTAATGTTTTTATAAACGATCTGGATGAGGGAGTTGAAGGGAAACTGATCAAATTTGCTGATGACACAAAGCTAGGGGGGATTGCAAACACCAGAGAAGAGAGAGAGAGGATTCAAAAAGATTTAGAGAAACTCGAACAATGGGCTGCAACTAATAAAATGGTATTTAACAAAGAAAAATGCAAGGTTCTGCACCTGGGCAAGAAAAATGAAAAAAGCACATATACAATGGGAGGAATTCGGCTGAGCAGCAGCACATGTGAAAAAGACTTGGGTGTCCTGGTAGATCATCAACTGAACATGAGTCAACAGTGTGAGGCAGCTGCAAAAAAGGCAAATGCAATCCTGGGGTGTATTAGGAGAAGCATAGAGTCCAGATCACGTGAAGTTATTATCCCCCTCTACTCTACCTTGGTCAGACCTCATCTGGAGTACTGTGTCCAGTTCTGGTCACCCCAGTTTAAAAAAGACACTGACAAGCTGGAGCAGGTTCAAAGGAGAGCTACCAAGATGGTGAACGGTCTGCAAACCATGTCCTATGAGGAACGGCTTAAGGAACTAGGAATGTTTAGTCTAACAAAAAGAAGACTGAGAGAAGACATGATAGCTGTCTACAAATACCTCAAGGGTTGTCACAAGGCAGAGGGATCAGCCCTGTTCTCAGTCTCTCAAGGAAGGACTAGAAACAATGGGGTGAAACTGCAGGGGAAAAGATTTAGTTTAGATGTTAGGAAAAAATTTCTAACAGTAAGAGTGATCAACCAGTGGAACAGGCTGCCACGGGAAGTGGTTGGTTCCCCTTCGATGGAGGTCTTCAAGCAGAGACTGGACAGCCATCTGTCTGAGATGGTTTAGGAGATCCTGCCTTGAGCAGGGGGTTGGACTCGATGACCCAGGAGGTCCCCTCCAACTCTACCATTCTATGATTCTATGATTCTACGTGGATAAAGGCAAACCAGTAGACATTGTTTATCTGGACTTTCAGAAGGCTTTTGACAAAGTCCCACATCAAAGGCTACTGAGTAAACTCATCAGCCATGGAATAACAGGACAGGTTCTGTCCTGGATTTGTGACTGGCTTAAGGGCAAGAAGCAGAGAACAGTAATAAAAGCCAATTCTCAGGGTGGAAAGAGGTAAAAAGTGGGATTCCCCTAGGTTCAGTGTTGGAACCAATGCTTTTTAATTTAGTCATCAATGATCTAGAAGAAGGGGTACATAGTAAAATAGCAAAGTTTGCTGATGATACTAAATTATTTAGGGTAGTAAAAACTGAAAAAGACTGCCAAAAGCTCCAGAGGGATCTCTTAGCATTGGGTGAGTGAGCAACCAAGTGGCAAATGTGCTTTAATCTTAATAAGTGCAAAGTAATGCACATCAGGGCCAAGAATCCAAATTATGTCTATAAACTGATGGGGTCTGAGCTTTCTGCAACACACCAGGAAAGGGATCTCAGGGTTCTGGGGGACAGTTCAATGAAGGTGTCAACCCAGTGCACAGCAGCAGTGAAAAAAGCAAATTCAATGCTGGTAATAATTAGGAAGAGAATAGAAAACAAGTCAGCGAGTGTCATTTTGCCTCTTTATAAATCTATGGTGAGGCCACATTTGGAATACTGTGTACAATTCTGGTCACCACACCTCAAAAAGGATATTGTGGTCCTGGAAAAGGTGCAGAAAAGGGCGACCAGAATGACTAAGGGGCTGGAACACCTCCATTATGAAACCAGGCTGCAATGACTAGGCCTCTTCAGTCTGGAGAGACGGCATTTAAGAGGAGACCTGATTGAAGTATATAAAATTATGCAATTTCTTTTCTCTATCACACAACACGAGAATCAGGGGGCCTCTATGAAGTTGATGAGTAGGAGAGTCAGATCCGACAAGGGGAAGAATTTCTTGACCCAGAGGGTCATTGGTTTATGTAATTTGCTGCCAGAAGAGGTGGTAACAGCTACCAGTCTAAATGGCTTTAAGGTAGGGTTATACAAAATTTATGGACGACAGATATATCAATGGCTACTGGGTGTGTGTGGAAGCAGGAATGCTTCTAAGGCCATTTGCTAGGATTCAAGAGCAGGATAAAGGTTTGTCCTTGTCTCTGCTTGAGATGCCCATGACATACGATAATAGGCCATTGATTTGTCACATTTTCTCCAACAGAAAGGATGCTAACAAATAAGCTTTAGAGAACTGAAGTCTACACTACATAAAGTAAAATTAAATAAAAATTTGGTCTTTTGAAAGTTTAATTGTATTCTATGTTCCAAGTTTCCCCTATCTAAAAGTATTAATTTCTTCTACTGCTACAAAACAGAATGTTATACCTGAATCTTTCGGCAGCAAAACGTGCAGTACCTAATCATAGAAAGCTGTAGTGGCAAGCTGTAGATATTCTAATAGCAAATCTGTGCTAAGTGGAAGGAAATTAGGAAGGCCCTACAGCATGAAAATTCATTTCATGTTTTTAATGTGATAAAAAATGGGGCTTAATATTATTTGTTGCATATGTCTTTTTCTCCAAGAAAGAACAAACGTTTTAGATTCAACACTGCCAGAAAGTTTATTTCGATGGCAGGCACCTTCTGTGAGCCAAGGAGAAGAGAAAGAAGAGAAAGTTAGAGAAAATTCACACTTCCCATCATCAGGAGGTGAAGTGGCAGAATGCTTAAGACGTCCACACTTGCTGATGCCCAAAGGATTTGTAATCTAGTTGGCACTTTATTAAGCACCAGCTAAATATGAATGTGAGCCTCAGCATGACCTGGCCTGCTGGGATGACCTGGGAATAGAAGCCCCATCATGCCAGGTTGATCTGGTGTCACACCGTGCAATCACACCTGCTTCACCAGTCACATACTCCCCCTACACATCTTCCATGTGGAAGAAATGCAGATGCTGCGTGTAGGGCTGTGCTAGCCCTGCCGCTAGTATAAGTGCAGAGCAGTTTTAACTCTTCCATGCTTATATACGCAGGGGATGCTACAGCACGCATGGAGCCATTTTAAGGAAGGAATCAGCTCCATGAAGTGCAGACACACCATGCCTAGTATCCCCTGCATTCACTAATACAATAAGTGCTAAAAGGCTCCTAGTTAGAAAGGAAACAGAGTTCATATTCTCAATAAGACTACCTTCCCTCGCAGGGATTAATGCAGAGTCAGAAAGACAACTATGTTTTGAATTTTATTGAGAAAAGGAAGGTTGTAAGTGTAAGATAACCAAATGAGCAGCCCACAAATGAATCACTACAGTGACAGCATGGGAAAAGCAGAAAAAAAGGATCATGTTCCAAATAGAATCCATATAAAGCATATGGCCTCCATCTATTTTAAGATCCATTTTAAATGCAAGGCAAATGGTTTAAAACAGAGGAATTTTAGAAATATTTTAACTAAAATAATTTTTATTAGGTTAAGTATATAATTATTCTGCCTTTGTGAAAACAGTACAGCTGATTTTATTCAAAGCAATCACATAACCTATAAATATTCAGATAAAATAAATAGTTTAGCTAAAATTAGTTCCGAATATAAGTCTGAGAACAAATTTAGAGTTACCAGAAACCCTTATCTCATAATAAGATTTAACAAATACTAAAGCAAAAGAAAGGAAACTGACATAAAGAGAGGCACTTGCATCTCATAACAATCTGTAGCAGAGATAAATTTTAATGGAACATCTTCTCTTTTCTTTACATAGCAAAGAGTAACTGCTGAAAATCCCTGTTCTATATAGTATATATGATTAAATGATGCTAAATATCCTCTTTTGCATCTAGTCATCCTAAAGACACAGTCAATAATGTAAAATGTGTCACTAAAGGTTGGAATACATTAGGGCAAGAAAAACTCCCCAAACCGTTACAAAGCTGCATATTGACCTGTCCATCCTCAAGAGGGGAGGCCTTCCTAGTTGTACCACCACCTTCAGTAGTAAAAGGGGGGGGCACCCGGAAGGGGGTCTTCTCAGTGATGATCCCTAGGCTATGGAATAGTCTCCCCCTTGAGCATGTCAGTCACCTTCACTGTACATGTTTAGGAAAGCTGTAAAGACACACCTCTTTGCCCTGGCCTTTGGTTAAATGGGGATACATTTTCTTTTCCCATTTTTGGACACTGTTGTTGTTGTTTTAATATACACTGTTATTGCTTTAACATAATATATATTTGATTTTAAATGTTGTTACCTGCCCTGAGACCTTTGGGTATAGGTCAGTGATGGCGAACCTTTTGAGCTTGGTGTGTCAAAATTCGCAAGAAAACCTAGCTTAACTCAGGTGCTGTGTCACAAAGAACCGAAATATTGTGATATTTGTAGCTCTAGTAAAAAAGTTAAATTTTTGATACATGTATTTTTTAAAATCAGAAACAAATAATTTGTTACATTAGTGACTTTTGTTGTTGAATTTCATTTGCTTAATCTTCAATTGAAAGTTGGTATTTCGCACACTTGAAGAACAAGCAAGCACTACACGCCCCAGGTGCCAGGGTGACCAGGTGTGTCACCCAAAAGGGCTTGGCGTGTCACCTGTGACACGCGTGTCATAGGTTGGCCATCACCGGTATAGGTCAAGGTAAAAATACAAATAATAATAAATAATAAATAAATACTGCCCATCACAGACTATCCAGAAGGTTACTTTTGCAAACACACACACACACACACACACACACATATATATATATATATATATATTGCACAGCAATGTAAATAGTGCTTGAGATGTAGCAATTTCCCATTTTATCTACTGGTGTTTATTAAACAATAAACAGAGGTGCACTTACCCTAAATATAAAGTCTCACTGATTTCAGTCTTCTCACATCCCTCCCACTCCAATCAATGTACACTTAAAAAAGAAGTGTCCTTTAGGTCCTGAGTATGTTTTGTACAGGATCTAGCAAATATAAATTGAAACCCTACTTAATGAGGAGCAGCTACTACCCAAAGTATTAGCAATTCCTTGTACCACTCTTTGGACATCGCAGAAAGTTTTGGAAAGGATGTGTGCAAGCAAACCCACATTGGCAGAAATCTCAGAAAAGGAGTGTGTCAATTTCTTAATGTGTAAAGGAAATTCCTAAAAACACCTACAGAAACAGGATTAAAATGAAAATCCAAATTCAGTAAACAGTTACACCAAACTAAAAACAATTGCACTCCGAATAAAAACAGTCCGGAGAAGGAAAAGATCTTTCAGAAGACTTATGTTTTCAAATTTCTCCAAAAAGCCATAAAGGATCGCACTGTTCTTATTGATGGAGAGGGGGCATTCCAAAGCCGAGGAGCAGCTACGGAGAAGGCCCTATCCCATGTGCTTGTCAGCTGTGCTTCTCTTGCTGACATCACATGGAAGAGGACTTCTCCTTGTGTTGACAGCACTAGGGGACATGCAAAACAAAACAAGCAGGAAATAAACTTCCAGGATAAACCAATTCCCTAAACCCGAAGACAAGGGTGGGCAACAACATTTGTAGTCTCTCCCAGAAAAACTACAGACTGGCCTCATTGCCACAGGGTGAGATTAATCCAAATTGAAGGTTCCTGAGGACTGAGTACACATTCTGGCTGTTCCCACGTTATTGATAAAATGGGCTAAATTTGAATTTCCTTGTTCCTATTGACAATTATTCCAGCATGGAGAAACAATATCTTTTTCTCTCCTCCCCTCTTCAAGTACCCCTCCTACTCAGCTCACTGACTGGATCTGTAGCCATCCTTCAAATCAAGACTTAGCTGGGGTGGGAAGCTCTAGCTCTACCCTTCAGTCCCACTCATTCCCTCCCACTCCCCTGATACCATGAACAATTCCTATGACAGAAAGCATTCATTGGGGGCTGCTCCCCTCATTGCACTACAATGCAATAACAACAGTGCAAGTGTTGCTGGTTTCGGGGCACTGGTTCTTTGCCCAGCTAGTTCCATGAGTCTCCTTCCCCTTGAAAGACACGAAGACTGATGGTTTCTCCTCTGCTGGGAGACCAGAAAGTATAGTGACACTTTGGGTGCATCAGTCTTGTACATATGCCCAGATCACCTGGTGGTGACCCATCCTCTTCAGGGGAAAGTATTTCTGAGAGGGTTCTTCTTTATTGCTATGGCACCAGCAAACTCCACCACTCCCTTCCTCATTCTGTGTGGCTATGAAAGAGCACTTCTGCAGGATTTCCAATCTCAGTGCCCCACCCCACCTCATGGAAGGTGGGGGTGCAGTGGCAGTGACACAGCAACAGTGACACAGTGGTGGTGTAGTATTGTTCTTGGCCAAAAATCCTAGCAAAGAAGGAAACAACCTGGTCTTCCTTCCATTGTTTTTTTAGAATGGAGGTTTTGCAAGCAGCGCATAAAGGCGGAGAGCATGGTGAAAAGGGTGGAACATCAGAGGAAATCAACACTTATAACTAGATAAGTGGAAACAGAGAGAATGTCACTAAAAGCATAGTTTCCTCCAAAAAAAGTCCACTTTGCCATTCCCATTGTGGAAAATAAAACGGATCTGATCCTCAGAACAGCACTGAGACGGCTTTTAATCTACATATAGTCTGCTTTTTGGAAGCTATAGTCCACAAAAAGTTCTGATTCTTTAAAAATTGTAGGAATGGTGAAGACTCAAAATGGTTTCTAAACTGATTATATACTGTTTGGGAAGGGAGCCACAGGGATTCATAAATGTGGCAGACCACATTTCAACAAATTACAAGGAAGTAGGTCAAGTCAGCCCTCAGCATCTGCTTTGGTTAAATATCACTTGGGCCAGATCATATGTGCCAGCTTAATATCAGTTCCAGGTAAAGTGATGGAAACCATAATTAAAGATAAAATCATGCACAATGGAGAAGCAAGCACTGCATGGCTTCTGCAAAAGTATATCATGCCTTACTAGCTTGTTAGAATTTTTGAGAGTGTCAAGAAGTAGGTGGATACTGGCAATCCAGCTGGCATTGTCAAAAGCCTTCTGAAAATCCAGATAAACTCATTAGCCATGGAATAAGAGAACAGGTCCTGGACTGGACTGGCAACTTGCTAAAGGACAGGAAACAGAGTAATAATAAACAGACAATTATTAAAGTGCAGAGAAGAAAAATGTGAGATCCCTTAAAGGACTTGCATTGAAACCTGTGCCTTTTATTTTGTTCATGAAAGATCTAGAAATAGGGGTAAGCAGTGAGATAACAAAGTTTATTAATGGTACTAAATTATTCAGAACAATAAAATCCAAAGAAATATTGAAGAGCTCTAAGAGGAATCTCTTGACATTGGGCAAGTGGGCAACCAAGTGGTAATTTGGTAAATGAGCTTCAATGTTAGTAAGTACAAGCTAATATATATTGGAGCAAAAAAGCTCCTATTACACCTATAATTTGATGGTGTCAGGAAAGGGATCCTGGTGGCCAGCTCAATTAAGATGCCAACCCAATATGCAACAGCAAAGTAAAAAAGCAAATTCAATGCTAGGGGTAATTAGGAAGGAAATAGGAAGTAAATTGGCAAGCATCATTGTTCCTCTTTATAAATATATTTTGAAGACATATTTGGAATATTGTCTACAATTTTGGTCACAATCCCTCAGAAAGAATTCTGTAGAATTAGGGGAAAGGGAGCACAAAAAAGAGCAACCACAATTATCTGGGGGCTGGAAAACCTCTTTTATAAGATCAAGTTGTAACATCTAGGCCTCTTCAGTCTTGAAAGATGGTGTTCAAGAGATGACCTGATTAAAGTATATGCACAGGGTAGAAAAGATGGATATCTGAAAAATTCTTCTTGTTGCAGAACACTATAACCAGAGGATATTCTATATGGACAGGAGAGTTAGGACCAACAAGGAGAAGTATTCTTTCACCCAGAAAGCCATCAATCTATGTAATTTACTATTAAAAGAGGTGGTAACAGCAACCAGTCTGAATGATTTTAAGAAACAGTCAAACAAATCCACAAGTGTATCAATTGCTACTATAATCAATGCCTAGGTGCCACCTCCAGGTTGAGGATAAGCAGAATGGCTCTAAAAGTCTTTTGCTGAGAGCAGGTGAAGCTTTTGCTTTTGTCTCCTGCTTGAGCATAGAAGCAATTGGTGGATCACTGTGTAAAAAAGGATGTTGAAATAGATGGGCTTTGGCCTGATCCAGCATGGTTCCTCTTATGTGCCCCAACAACAGCCCTGGCCCACTGTGAAATTTGGAATTATGCTGAATCTTGTGGTGGCAAAAGAAGGCCTTTGCTATCATTTACAGGGTTAGGGTTAAATGTAACTAGTGTGCCTAAAAAGGAAAAAAAGTGAAGTATGTATATCACACATATTGAAGATCTAGAAAATTCAGACCTACCTTCAAACAATGTCAAGTAACCTCAATCATAATCACACAAGCACCATCACAACGATTCCAAGGGGAATCACATGAACCTGAGTGTGAAATAAAGAGTGGCCTAAATAATGAACTATGCAAAGTTTACAACTTGCATAAACTGCACCCAAGAACACCCTACAAATGGGGAGCAGGATGTTGGGCACAGTTTTTTCAGAAGACAATGTGTGAACAGGATCTATATTTCTCATAAGTTCTAATTCTTATTTATGCGACTACACAATTCCAGGATATTTTAGAAGCCGAATACTCTTTATTCTTTCAAATGTCCAAATAATATTTAGAAAATTAAAATCATAAAGAAAAATGGTATCATGAATATTCCAATCAACCACTTGTGTGGCTGCATTATTAAGGGCATTGCTAAATATGTTGCATAACTTCTCATTGTACTCAAAACATAATCATGTTAAATTACAGTTTCCCTTAAACCTTGTTCAGAACGTGTCTTTCCCCCACTTTTTCCCTAAAGGAGCATAAAGACGCAATACAGTTCCATTCCCTCACATGGCATTTTCTCTCAGGCTCTCACTAGCTCATTTCAAAAACATACAGACAGGAACGAGGATTTCCACCAAACAAACGAAGACCTCAAAAAAACTAGTTACAGACAGCTCGAACTCCAAGTGAAGAATCTCTCAGTCTCTTCCAGAATCCACCCATTAACCGAGAGCTACTTTTATTTATGAGGCCAAATGGAAGCTACAGGAATTTCCATCCAGTCAGTCCCCGTGACCCAAAACAAAGCGCAGCGAAAGCGGACCGTCGGAGCCCCATAACAGAACATGTCAGGGCATATTTATAATACTCCTCCCCTAAAAATACAGTCACGTGCGAAAGACCAGCGACCCATATCCGTCCTTACTAGACGTGGAAAATATTCGTAAGCCACGCGGGTACAACGAGGTTGTTTTGTGTGGTTTTTTTTTGAGAGGGGGAGGGGGAGGGGGCGCTCCGGCCGCGCTATCTCTCAGAGCCACGACAGAACGCGCCCTGATAACAGAAGCAGCCCAACCGACGCGCATTTGAATGTGGCAGCCCCAGTCTGTCTGTCGGACCGGGAAGGGAACAGGGGAGCGACACACGTACACACGAGAAACTGAAAGTGAAGGTCCGGGGCGGCGGCGGGGCGGGGGGCTACGAGGCGAGCCCAGCACACTCAACCCCGTTGACAGGGGGGGACGCCGGACGAAGCGGCTCCATCACTTCCAGGCAGCGACGGTGGCCTCGCTCGACCCGCCTTCCCCCTTTTGCTAGTATCAACAAAGCCAAACCAGCACTGACGGGGGGGGGGGGGAGATAGAAAAGAGAGACAGTCACAGACTTTCTGGCATTTTCACAGAAAACCTTCCTAGATCGTTTGCAGGCAAATAAACAAACAAGCCCTCGATGCCTCTACCTCCTCCGGCGCAAAAATCCGTGCGTCTCCGTCAACATCCCCTAGCAAAGGGACGACGATGCCGCTTTGACGCCGCTTTCCTTCCTTCCAGCCTCAGACAAAAACCTGACAGACCAGCCCTGCCTCGGCGGCGGCCGGTTCCTCGACTCGCTGCTCTCCCGTGCGCACACAATACGAATGGTTGCACAATCGTCTGAAGCGAGGCAAGGGCGGGGGGGGCGCACTTCTGGGACCGAACGGGGACTTTCCGGGCCAGCTCCTGCCCATCCTCCTCCCGCCCTGACCGGGGAGGCTTCCGCGACGGACCTCCAAACGGGCTTATATAAAGCGACGGAGGGGCAAAGATCGGCCGGACGGCGCCAGGGGGTCCCTCGCCGCCCCCGAGCGACGAGGCGCCCGCCGGGGAGACGCCCCCGCCCGAGCCAACTCCCGGGGACCTTCCAACCCGCCCCGCGGCGCCCACCGCCTCCCCCGGCCGACGGTCACCTACTCCGGATTACAACATCCGAGGAGTCGGGACGCGGGCGGAGAGAGAGCCGCTCCGTTTCCGACCCTACCGACGGAATCAGGAGCCCGCGGTCCTCATCCGCTCCGAAACCGGGCTCGTCCCCCCTCAGGCTCCTCGGCCACAGCCGGCTCAGGCCGGGCTCGGCCCCTCGGCCGGCCGCTGCCATTTCCCCGAGAGCCCGTCAGAGAGAGTGCGAGGCAGGCCTGCCCGTCCAGGGAACCGCCGAGGGAGCCCCATGCTTCCTTCCCCCGCTTCTGCCCCGTCAGCCCTTCCCGCTTACCCTGCTTATGTGTCAAAAGGAAGCGTCACGCCGCTCTCCCTCCTCCGGCAGGCCGAACAGCGGCGGCGGCGGCACTGGCAGTGGTGGGAAAACAGCCGGCAGCCGTGGCGGCGGCGGCAGCAGCAGCAGCAGGAGGCAGGAGAAACCCAGCTCGCGGCGGGGATGGGGGGAGAGGGAGGGAGAGGGGGCGTTGAGGGAGGGGGAGGAGGAGGGCTCCGCAGCAGCAGCCGCCCAGCGTTGAGGGCGGAGACACGGGGCGGGAGGGGGAGGTGGGCGGGAGCTGGGTCGGCGCGCGATAGCAAAGATCGATGGCTTGAGCGGCTGTACTGTGCGTACCTCTCCCTCCCTCCCTCCCTCCACTCGCTCGCCGCCGCGTGCTCGCGCGAACTCGGCTGCCAGGCAGGCAGAGCGCGCGGAGGGGGCCGCCGAGGCTCCCGTAGAGGCTGGTAGTAGGCGTGTGCGTAAGGGAAGCCCATTCGCCGCGGGCGGCGACGGCGACAGTTGCCATCGTCAGCGTGGAATCCGTACCATTGGTGACCGCCTCGGGTACTTGGCGCGGAGGGGGGGGGGCGAGCGCCGGAATAAAGACGCCGGTGTCGGGTACTCTGTGGACATCCTGCTTAAAAGGGCGGGGGGGGGAGAACTGTTGCTTTGGGGACTGGAGGATTACGTAGGTTGATGATAAATGAACTTACCGAAAAAATAAGTGGAGCTCTTTAAAAGATGGAGGGGAGATAAAATCCCGTATGCTTGTATTTCAATAAGTCACCTTTTCTTCTTTCCTTTTGTTTTGTTTTAACTTTGGTGTAATGGAAAATCTCTAATCAAAACTATGTTAACTTGCCTTTGTAAAAAAAAAATTAATAAAAAAATTAATCGCTTTCTGCAAAGGAAGAGTTGTGATGTTGGATCCTAGATCCCTGCGTTTTTATTAATTTTTTTTTATGATGGACGAGTTAAACAGATTTAACTTGTATTTCCCTCAACATCTGCAGGATGGAGTTTCCTCTTACACGCTTGTCTCAGTTGTTGATTCTCTATGATAACCTGCCTAAATCAGAAAGTAAAAATCCTGCCCTTTAGATTCAGTGCTGGTTATTACTGTGCGAGGATTATCTTTGTTGTTCCTGCAGTTAAACTCATAAAAATAAAGTCTGTTTGGAAACTGCTAGATCTTGCTCCATTCATCAAGTAGGTATAATCCGATGCATTTATTTACTTAATACGCTTATCTATTCTGTCTTCCAATCAGAGAATACTTTATGAGTCAAAACATTACACCCTGATTTCCAAGCTGGAAGTGAGAAGGTTCCAGGTAGATCTGGAATCTGTCAGTATTCCTATCTCTTTAATCGTGTTTAGAGCTGTATGGACTATATTACAAACTATACTGCTGAGGTTCCCCTTTCTGCATGGCTGTTACAACAGCACTCCCTCTGGATTCCAGAGCCCTGGATTCCTTGTGGCAATGGCAGCTCCGGGCAGAAGAGAAACAATAATACAGTAAGACAATTATTCAGTTTAAAGTCTCATGAAATGGGTAAAATTATTACAGGGCGGTAGTTAAGACTGGGCAGTAATATAGCAATCACAGAAATACATTAGAAACTATAATAAAATATGCAGTATTAAAAAAAATACAAATGGACAATTATGTAAACATTTATTTCAGTCAAAAATAGGGAGCATAAAGATTTGAAAAAAATAGAGGGGCATTATAGTGAAACCTTGGCAATTACTATATGTTTTAAACAGATGATTTAAAGAGCATTTCTTCAGGCAAAATGAGCCAGACCAAAGAGCTACCTGGGGTATGACTTTTTTATATGACCTTTTATTCTAAGTAATTCCAGGAAAAGTGGGCAAGGGGTAGCCACAATGGTTATCTCAAGCTGTTGATACCTCCTTACGTGGACCCTGATATGGTCTGACTTACTTGGTTTTATTTGTTTTAAAGAGAGGGATTTATACAGTAAAGTTGACTGCCAACATGCTTGGTGTTTGTATGTGTTGTACTTTAGATTTGAGATGCCAGGGTCTTGTGGTGGGAGTTCATGTGTTGGAAGCGTTTGCTAGACATATACAGTACTGCTGTCAGAACCATACTTTAGAAGGGAATAGTATTAGGTGGGCTCTCATTCTCCCAGGCAAAGCAGGGCTGGGTTTTCATATCTTGGATAGACATGATCAGCTAAGGAGCATCCTGTCCCTAGAAGCCCATTTAATTAGGATCTGAGAATATTTTACATTTCTGAGCGGACAATCCTGATGGAAAAGATTGAGCATCAGACTGCATAAGACTTTGGAAGGAAATGCTAGGATGCAAAGGAAGTCAGGGCTCTGGATGGGATGGTTGGGGTTTTTTGTTTGTTTGTTACGTGTTGTGAACTGCTTTAGGATGTTAAGATGAGAATTGATATAGGAGTATGGAGTTGTGTGGGTACATTCTTCAAAATAAGTTGCTCTACCAAGGCATAAGAATATAAGAGGAGCCACAGCCCATCTAGTCCAGCATCCTGTCTCACACAGTGGCCCACCAATTGCTTCTGGACATTCTCAAGCAGAAGACAAAGGCAACACTTTCACCTGCTCTCAAATCCCTGCAAATGGCCTTCAGAAGCATCCTGCCATCTCTCCAATGGAGGCTGTATCGAGGCATCCATTTTGGTAGCCCTTCATACACCCGTCCTCCATGAATTTATCTAATCTGTGCACATTTTAAAAATACCTCAGACGTAGCTTAGAGGTGATAGCATTCAGATGTTAGTATTCCATTCCACCTCTAATACACATGAAAGGCCAGATAATGCATTTTGGAAGTACATTTTTTTCTGGCCCTTAATGTAGGTTAAGGCACTAACATTCAGACACTAACCTATAAGCTGCTTCTCACACACACACACACACACACCTTTTTTTTTTTTTTTGCTGCATGCAGATACACCCTATGTCACATCAACTCAAGAGCTTTTTGATGAAGATAGATGAGGTGACATGAGGAAGTGAACTTCAGTTGGGGAGGTATTTTTTGTACACAAAATGTTTGCTTCCTTGGCCCAATTTCTGGACCCATACTAATGGTCTTAATCTCAGTTCTGCTGCGGTGTTTACAGCTTCCATTCTGTCATTTTTATCTCTAGACAGACCAGAATTCATTTCTGGCATGTGGTATTATGATAACTTTGTGCAAACAGAGTATCTGCCTCTGATTATTCATAGAGGTCTGCATGAGTTTGAAGCCTTTCCTACACTTTCTACAGTTTCTATTAAGTAGGGTTGAGGTACTAAGAAGGTTCTTCCTTCACTACAGTAGGAATTCTTGAGGGTTGAAGCAACAGGCTGTCCCCTTTACCAAGGAGCTGGGGTGAAATATCTTTTTCTTCAGTGTAGGGAACAGCTTCAGAACTTCAGGCTCACAGAAGCAAATGTCTATTTTTATACTGTTATTTTATTGAATGCTGTGACCCACCCTATGACCTTATGATGAAGGGCAGGAAAGAAATGTTTGGAAATAAACTGTGCACTGGAATCTAGTGCACACTATACAGGGCGTGTAGACTTGTTTTTCATTTATTACATTTGCTCTGGAGTATAAACACTCCCCTCCTTTTTCCTTGCCAAATCTAAAGGAAAAGCTGACAGGAAAAGATTTTATAAAGCTATTAATTTCCTATTATAATTTTAAAAGGTTGCACCTTGAGCTGAATGCAGTGGAATACTATCTGCTTTATTTTCTCAGAAATCCAGCTCTAACTGCTAGATATCCTTTCCAAGACTGTGGTCACACCTTCACTGTAATCCTTCTTTAGTCCATCTTGGAACCCCACTGCTCACACCGTTTTTGTCCTACCTATTTTATTTGTGGACTTTACTCCCTTCAACTATACTTTCTTGAGTCCTGATTTTTACAGGTCTCAAGCTGTCATAGAGTTAATCCATTTTCATTTTTTGGGTGTGATTAGGAAAGAGGACTAAAGGGGGCTGAACTGTACTACAGTGGGTGGATACTGCATGAATTTGCCTTTCTTTTTGCCCTGTGTGTGATTACATACTGCTGAGTCACAGAACTTTTATCCTATCAGAGTGCAGGGGTGTTGTGATGGTGGAAGGGAGGGGAGATCTAAAAATGTCTCATAAAGGAGTCTCAGGATAGGAAGAGAAAGGTGTGAGCATAGTGACATAAACTGAGGATGAACTGAGGACAGATTATCAGGTATTGGGTATGATCGGAGTTTTTGCATCTTGAGTCCAGTTTCTTAATAAGATGGACTGTTTCAACAAACTGACCACCACCTCAAAGGAGGGCTCTTGAATCTTTAAAAACTATACAGAAAATGCCGGTCTTTTAGGAGTGAGAAAAAGTGTGCAAGCTAAAATTCTGTCTTTCTACATAACTCTAAATAGTAGAGGACCACTCTTTTTTTCACGCACTAGCCCTGAGAGAAGAATCCATTTTTACATAAAATATACTATTTGCTTTAATTTACCAATTCCTGCTTATAGAGCTAATTTTCAGCCATGTTTCTTTAAGAAGAAATGTTGTTCTTGCAAAATGAGCAAGATTGCAATGTGGGAAGTAGAAGAACTAAAGCAAGGAACACATTTCAAAGCAAGACAAAGTTTGAGGCAGAAAACCATTAATCTGTTTCATGCTTTCAGTTATTGCAAACAGAAGTCAAATGGGGAAGCCTCCAGACTTCCATAAAGCTTCGCAGCCTTTGTGCTATCACCAGTCATGTGACTGGTCATATGACGACTGATCATCTGCAGTGGCAACACAGCCACAAGGAAAGTGCATTCTAAAAAGCTACTAATTTATCAGCAGCTTTTTACTTCACACTTTCCTGCTGCGAGAATACTGCAAAGTATCGATTGTCCCATTTGGAAGACAGAATGCGGCTATACGGAGGCTCTGCCCTCCTTGTGCAGCTTTCCCTCATCCTGTTGGGATGACAGGAAATGGTTGCGTAGGGACTTAGAAGTATTAAAGGTGTCTGGTAGCACCTTAAATGTGTGTGTCACCATAACAGATTCCCCCCCCTCAAAAAAATCTTTATTCAGCAAAACCCTTCACAAGGATTATAAAGTTCATAGAATCATAGAATCATAGAATGGTAGAGTTGGAGGGGACCTCCTGGGTCATCGAGTCCAACCCCCTGCTCAAGGCAGGATCTCCTAAACCATCTCAGACAGATGGCCGTCCAGTCTCTGCTTGAAGACCTCCATCAAAGGGGAACCAACCACCTCCCGTGGCAGCCTGTTCCATTGGTTGATCACTCTTACTGTTAGAAATTTTTTTCTAACATCTAAACTAAATCTTTTCCCCTGCAGTTTCACCCCATTGTTTCTAGTTCTTCCTTGAGAGAGTGAGAACAGGGCTGATCCCTCTGCCCTGTGACAACCCTTGAGGTATTTGTAGACAGCTATCATGTCTCCTCTCAGTCTTCTTTTTGATAGACTAAACATTCCTAGTTCCTTAAGCCGTTCCTCATAGGACATGGTTTGCAGACCGTTCACCATCTTGGTAGCTCTCCTTTGAACCTGCTCCAGCTTGTCAGTGTCTCTTTTAAACTGGGGTGACCAGAACTGGACACAGTACTCCAGATGAGGTCTGACCAAGGTAGAGTAGAGGGGGATAATAACTTCACGTGATCTGGACTCTATGCTTCTCCTAATACACCCCAGGATTGCGTTTGCCTTTTTTGCAGCTGCCTCGCACTGTTGACTCATGTTCAGTTGATGATCTACCAGGACACCCAAGTCTTTTTCACATGTGCTGCTGCTTAGCCGAATTCCTCCCGTTGTATATGTGCTTTTTTCATTTTTCTTGCCCAGGTGCAGAACCTTGCATTTTTCTTTGTTAAGAACCTTGCATTTTATTAGTTGCAGCCCATTGTTCGAGTTTCTCTAAATCTTTTTGAATCCTCTCTCTCTCTTCTCTGGTGTTTGCAATCCCCCCTAGCTTTGTGTCATCAGCAAATTTGATCAGTTTCCCTTCAACTCCCTCGTCCAGATCGTTTATAAAAACATTAAACATAACTGGGCCCAGGACAGAACCTTGTGGTACTCCACTTGACACTTCCCTCCAAGTTTGATCTCACTGAAGCAATAATAGCTTAGGATAGGTTGAAAAGGATAAACAGTAATGATTCATATTTGGAGGAAACACCTATTTAATTGTAATCCTACAGTTGGTCCTAGTTAGGTGCTTTTAGGTTACTGACTTGGTTGGTGCCCTCTTCTGTTTGATATGTGTCACTACTAACCAACTTTCCCCTCCTTTAATTATTAACTGGAAAGCTGGAAGGGTGCGTTCCCAAACAGAATATAATGAGCTTTGAAAACATTCTGAGTGTCCACCGTTCCCAAAATTTTTACAGAATCCAGAGTTTTTGAGGATTAAAGGTCCTGAAATGCAGATTATCTGTATTCAGATCAAAAGAGGTCTTGCTGCTGGATTTAGAAACATGCCACTTTATTTAGCAAAATGGGATCGCAAGCGTTTTTTTGCTAGAGAGGCCCATGCTTTAGGGATGTTCTTCCCAGTTTCCGCTGATCCAGTGATAAGCCATGATTTCCTCTTCTCCAGGCTCTCCGCCGTTATGCGCTAAGGAGATCGGACTCGCTGAAAGTGAAGGAGGAGGAGATAAAGAATGAACAGAGCCTACAGTAGGTAATAATGTAACAAGAGCAGAGAGGGAGTAAAAGTGCCTGATTTAATAAGCAGGACTCTCTGGCAGCATCAAGTGAAAAACTTTAGCAGCTTCCATTCTGGAATTGCGAAGTGTGTCGGCTCTTGTGTAAAAGCCTGCCTGCCTGCCTCCTCCCTCCCTCCTTCCTTCCAGGATTGCCTCTGCCATCCACCCTTTTTGTCTCACTGCCTACCATTTTGTACTGATCTGCTATAACGATCCAGCGCAAAGCTCCACTGTAAGAAAAAGGGAAAGTGATCTTGAATGTTGTACTGCCTTGTTAATAGGAGAAAGAAGTTGTGCTGTAGTGGATACAAGATGGGGGGGGGACAAGCAGTGAACAAAAGCTGCTGCCAAAGGGCTCCATGATCTGATGCGGGGGCAGGTTTATATAGAGTGTGGGTTTTGAATTGTCTGCCCCAATGAAGTCAGGATATGACAGTGTTCAATTGTTGACTGCATGGGGAGGGGATTCTGCTGAGGGGAGGAGAGAGAGGAGGGGGTGTCTCCCCTGCCGGGCACTGAAGAATGGACAGTCAGTCCACATTATAAAGTAAGTTTTTACGTACATAAACAGACCCCAAAAAACCAGACCTCGCAGCTGATTTTTTAAAAACCTGGTTTAAAACTGGATTAAATTGCTGAGTAGGAACTTGGCCAAAGAGTTCATCAAGAAAAAATACTACTGGAGGATTTTAAACACTAGTGCTGAGGTGCACTTCCTAAACGTAATTCATAATCTGTCTTTTTCTGCTTTTTTCCTTGACCTCTTATAAGGCTTTCCTGCATTCTTCAGTTCTGCTAGCCCTAGTACTTCCTTCTGTTTTGGAACCTGCTTGGTTTACTCATCTTATGTTTCTGAACTGGAATTTCAAGCTTATCTCTGACGAGGGAACTACGATAGACAGAATACCCTCATTTTATCAGTGTTGACGTTGTTTAACCTACTGGCCAGCTCTTTACTTTGTCATTACTTGTTTAATGGTCTGTAATAAGAAAAATAGGCTGTGACTAGTGGTTTGTGGTGGATTAGAACTGACTTCCTTCCACAGAGATCATAATAAAATATGGCCTTCTGGGTAGGAAATGTAGTATTCCTGGCATAGTCTGCAGTTTAAAAAGTGTTTCCAGAAAGGAAAAAGTAGTTTCCCTTACCTTTTTTAAACTGGCCAGTCACAGAACTTGCAGCATCACCAGTTCTCTGGTTTGAAGAGATTAAAAGGCTGCAGCACCATAAGAGACTTTCAGTAGGGGAGACCAAAGGAGCAAGGCAGGAGCAGAACATAAAAGTGCAATTGGCAGTCACTATGAAGGAGATCAGGAGATATCTTTTAATTTACTTCTTTTCTTCCATATATTAATCTAATTATTATTTTTACTGTATGGTAGTTTTCTACTGTGGAATTTAATTAAAATAAGAAAACAAAGGCTGCAACACTAATTTTATGAAGATCAAGGTCACAGTCTCCACCACCACAAAAATCCAGTTTAAGGTGCAAGAAGAGTGAGAGCAGTATCGATGAGATCACTCTTATTTTTTAATGTTCATTGAACCATATTTCCTTTTCCACACCTTTCAGTGTCCGATTGAGGGCTCCCTTGCCTGTAATAGGGACCTGACTATGTCCTTACAAGTATGGTTGGCAGCACTTCCAGGTGCATAAAGACAGTCGGCCCCAGGCAGGCAGGCTACCCCTCCTACCTCTGCAGCTACCTGAATGGTGTCCTGTTCCCTTTCTCCCTCAGGCCTTTCAACTGACCACTTTGAATCCACTCATATAATGATGCCAGGCCATGGTAAAGGGGAACTTGTGTTGTGATTTATTAAGCCTCAAGCAAGACACTTGCCAACCCAAATAATCACAGCAACAGAAGCGTCTTCATGATGCAGGAGGAAGCCGAGGCAGTAGAAGAGTACCTTGACCTTCTTTAAATCTCAGGCCTTCCTGAACACAGCCAGCCCCGGTCTCCTTGCCCTTCTCCCCCACAGGTGCCTCCCTACCCCTCTGTGTTGCCTTAGAAGCAGTGGTTGGCATTAGTGGTGATACAGAGTAAAATTAGAGGTTGGCATGAATATTTCTGAAGTGGGAGGAGGCCTTCCAGAAACATCTCCGAACCAAATCTGAAGGTGGGGGAGGAGGCTGTGGTGTGTCATAGGAGAAGACCACAAACCAAGGGCAGCCTTTACATGCTGGCCCTTCCTGTCTCAGCTTAGGACAAGTTCTTGTAAGGCAGCCAGCCAGAGGAGCAAAAAATAAAGTTGAGGGAGGAAAAAGAAATTTGAGGGAAGGGAGGGAAGCAAACCTCCTCATAGCAGTAATGTTTCAGACTTACTTCTCCTTTAAATCCCTTCCTACTCCAGATGTAGCCAACTCTGTCTCCCTTAAGCCCTTATAACATCTTGATTCTCTGAAAGACTCCAAACCGATTATTTAGTCCTCAGAGATGCAAGGCAGTCTGACTGAAGACCCCCTCAATTCTTCGAGCACATTGAACTCTCACTTCAACCCATCCCCCCACAAGCACCACAGAATACAGATTTACTCCTCATGGAAATGGAAGGATTCTTCTGAAACAAATGAACAGTGTCCGTGTAAGATGTGGAAAGCACTGAACTGCAACATACACTTGAGTCCATGTCAAATGCAAGCTATCACAAAGCACTGTGGGTTTGGGTGTCCAAAAGGGAAAAGTCATTCTGACATGGGCAGGTCTGGGAAGAAGAAGATGGAGATTCAACAGTGCTCTTCAGTAGTCCCACATGAAATGAGGGTTGCTGGGTCAGTTTGGTCTTTCCTGGCTCAATTGCTAGGAAAGTTGCCTCAAATGCTAGTTCCTTGTGCTGCTGGATTCTGGGCTTCCCTTTGCACAAAGACCTTCACACCTAAAAAAGAAAGAAAGCTATAGCTTTTCTGTTTAGACTGGACTTGACCCAGCATTTTCTTAGCCAACAGCTTTCCTAGGAAGACTGTATTTTCCAAAGTTTGTTGAGGGGAGGCAGAATTGAAGAAAATAAACACACAATAGAGAGGTCTGGATTAAAATCATAAATGTAATCTGTATCCAGCATTCTAGCCTTTAACACTTCCTGAAAATGCAGACACACAACCTATCTGATGAAATGAAAATATTCATGCTTTTATTGTCTCCAAGACAGGATACCACCCTCCCTTTACTATCAATATAAATGGAACATTTCAAGCAGACCAAGCTCAATTCAATGTGATTTACCTTGCAAGAAAATAGGGGGCACAGGGTGAAAGGGGGAAAAGATAAAGAATGCAGTGAAATAACTTAGAACCACTTACATTTCTCCTCTGTTTATTATATGGCCAGGACCTGACTGGTCAGAAAACTTCCTTTCACCTGTAAACAAAAAGAAGAGGTAACAAAGAAGTGGAGAGAGAATAAGGCAAATGAATCTTGATTTTGATAAATATTAGGTCATCCAAAAACAACTGTACAGTCATCCAAAACCTGTATAGTTGCATTTGGAATTCTGAGAATGTGTGAACTGCAGAAAGGTCATACAAACGGTTTAATTTTTGTGGATACTTCTTTGGTTCCCACAGATTATAATAATACATGCTTCCTAATTATAATGCTGCTTGAACTGTTTGCTGCTTTGACAAAATTAAGCCACTAGAATAGAATTTTGAGACCACTGGCAGCTGCTCCTCCCTGCCTTCCCTACCCAAGTCTAGCAAACGCTTTGCCACCCTGCAGCTTGGCTGGCCTGGCTTCCCTCCCTTCCTTGCCCTGCAAAAAGAAAGAAAGAAATGCCCACTGTGGTGGGAGAGAAAAATTCTCATGCTGACATTTCTTTTTTTCTTTCCTTTTTGCAGGTCAAGGGAAGGGGGGAAGCCAAGGCTTGAGCAAAAGGCAGCTGCTCCTGCCTCTCTCTTCCCCGCCTTGCCGAAGTCTAGCAAACGCTTTCACCAGCCCTTGGCTCGGCTGACTTCCAAAGTATCAGGCCCCTGCTTGTGCTGCTGCCACCACTGCAAAGCCACCCTCCTGCCTGCCTTCTTGCCTTCTTTAATGGCAGCATTTGTGAGCTCCTCCGTTCTCGGACAGATGCAGTTCCATGCAGCTGGTTGCCCCCTTTCTGCCACAGGACAGCCCCCCTCCTCCTTTCTTCACCACATCTAAGGTAAGGGTACAAGGGCAGACATGAGGCTTAATGAAGGTGAACAGACAGATTTGTAGGGGGGTCCCAAGCAGACTTGACCTCTAGCACCTTAAACTTTCACATCTTTAACTGCCATAAGACCAAGTGCTGCGCAGCTACTCCGAAGTTTCAAATGTGTCTGGAGACACCCAGTATCTATATATAGGCAATATAAAAGTTTTCTGAGTAAATTCATTATTTCCACTTGTATAATGTAATTCTGATATATGCCCTCTGTCACTAAGTTATATTATTAACTGTAATAAGCAATTTGGGTTTTCAAATGTTCTGTTGAATTGTTATGATTTTTCAATAAAAATTTTGTTTTTTAAAGAAAAGCCCCCAAGGACCTTGTGCTTTTCTCTGACATTGAAGCTTAAACAAGTGACAGTTGGCTATGAGATCTGTCACTCATCCTAAGCTTCCTGGAAAACAAATTTCTGACTGTTCAAGAGAAAGAGCTGTCTGAAAGGGGGCTTTTACCCTGCCATCTTTCACGGGATCGTCCCACCATGCCTCCATCCGCACTGCTCTGTCAAGAATGATCTGGGTGTCCCTCCAGTTTGCAGCTGCTCTGTCCACTCATGGCTGTCTCTGGAACAGAAGAGGAGACCTCAAAGCAAGGTAAGCAGGCTGCTGTGTGGCACAGAAAGAAGCCTATTAACATATTCCCAAAAGATTGGCACTAAAAGTGGAGTATCTGTAAGGAAAAACAGTACTACCTGGGAGTTGTAGTTAAGCAATATCTAATGAACCATAGTTTGGTTGCTCTCTACACACTTCTGCAGGCTTCTTGCTCTATTTTAAAAGGCACAGTAATAAATACTCAACATATTCTACCATCTTCCTGTCCTGCAGACCTGCAGGACTCTCTCTTTGGCCAAGAAAACACCAGAGAAATATTTATTCATTCACAGATTAATTCCCTGACTGAAGAACCCAGTAAATCAGCATCTGCATTTCAAAAATCAAAATAATGAAGAACTGTAAGATCACATTTCACTCCCTTTTCTTGTAACTGGAGTTAGCCCAATATTGAACTGTGTAGCTTTACAACTGCAGTTAGATGAAAAAACCTGGAGATGGCACACAAGAGGAAAAAACCAGCAGAGCAAAGCAGATTCAGGACCGGTTGCAAAGAAGCACTTCTTCACATGCCATGCAGGTCTTCATGAAAACAGATGACCACTAGAAGCAACAATACTGAACAAGCCTAACACATATCATTTGCAGTGTGGAAAGCACCTGCTTCTCTTCTGTCCACTCACTAGGAAGGAGAAGACAAGTCACACCCTTCGCTTAGCCTCTCTCTGATCCATATGCCCTCCAGCAGTCCTGTGAATGGAGACCAGATCCTCATGCCTGTCATCCAGGTAGTGCTGGAAGGGCACAAAAAGGAGATGAAGCCAGGAGCAGGAATTCATCTTCAAGTGATCCTAGCTATGTCTATCCATGCAGGCAGGGGGAGAGAAAGAATATTTGCTGCATGCAGACATCCCCCTGTCATCATCACACCTTAATTAACTAATACCAAAATGTAATTTGTTGCCTGGGTGAGAGCTTCGCTCAAGGATTGGTATTTCTCTCTACTCTTCAGCAATCAGAGCCAACAAAGTAAAGCTCAATCCTAAGCTACATATTGAACTGCCATTCATCTCCAGTTGACAGCTGGAGTCCAGTATTGTGCATTTTGTGTGATGTCAGAACCAAGATGAAGCCCTGTGACATCTCAGGTGGCTAACAATCAACTGATCTTCTTAAACTGTTCTTTTCAGGCAAGTTTGTTCATTCTCCATAGACTGCCAGTCATTAGTGCAAGTATGAGGGCACCACTAATTTGTCAGAGAAAGACACCAAACTCATGTGGCCCTACTTTATTTCCATTCTTAAATGTAATTGGTCAGTCATACTAGAATACGTATGCCTAAATCACAGCACCTTGCTGAAAAACAACTGCCAGATGCCCCAAGGCCAGGAACTTTTATTCCTAATCCTCAGAGGTGTGGGGGTGCAGCCTCAAAGTGCACATGAGTTTTGTGACCACAACGTGGGCTGACTCAATCAGCACTATTGATGCAGATGGAACTGAACTAGCCCATGCATTCCCACGATTCAAATGAGTAGGCTGGGCTATTCCAGACCTATTAATGCAGATTTACAGCAGATAAGCAAGGAAAGGGACAATTCTTTCACCATTCGCTGTTTGATTCTTTCTTATCTGTATTATTCCTACTGTGCATATTTCAGGTTAACTGCTCTTGCATTCCAACTGTGCTGCACTCTCTATATTTTCCAAGTCTCCTCACAGAAGTGCTTTTTGGTTTTACAGCCTGATGTCAGGCCAATCAGAACTCTGGCCCAAAGCTACACTAAAGTGCTGTAGGATGCTTTGAAGCCCACCTGTATGTTTGAAGAGATAGGCATACATGTCCATCTTGATCTGGCAAACCTCTTGAACATTCTGTTCTGGAAAGGAAAGAGAAACAAAACAAAACACAAACTAATGCTCCCAATCTAAGCCATGAAAAAAGCAGCACAATACATGCCCACATGGAATCTGTGAGGGTTGTGGGGGCATTAAGCCTCAAATCCTCCAAGCAGGTCTGGGCATTAATGGCTCCAGGAGCAGATTAAACAGATCCCGTTTGGGAATAATGGGCCAAGCCCAAGTGCCTTAAACTCAAAAGTCCATCTAGTTCCCTTACTGCTAAACAGGGAGCTCTTAAGTAGAGTCTTTAGAAAGTTAAGAGGGGTGAATGGGACACAAATATTTCACTCAGGAAGTTGGTATTCCCTTGGGGTAATTCATCAAGGGATGGAAATCAGCAGATGTGTCTTTACACTGCCCCATCTTCCCTCTCAACCTCATTTATCTGCAGACAATTCAGTCAAGAACTGAAATCCTTAAGTCTTAATCTCCAGGACCTTGTCTTGTTCCCCTGGCTGACTGGAACTCATTCATCTTCTCCTGAGGCACCATACCACAAGCATTCATGAGCTTAAGAAAAAAGCTCAGTTTCTTGGCTTGCTGAAAGACAACATGGGAGGGGCTTTACATTTTCAAGAGCATCTACAGAGATCAAACACTAAATAGAAACTAAAATTCAAATCCATATTCATTTTTTTAAAAAGACAGGGATGGGAAACTATGGCCCTCTAAACATCTCTTAATTTGAATTCCCATAATCCCTGCCAATCAGTCACAATGCTACTGGCAGAGCAGCTCGAGTCCAATGGTGTCCAGAGGGCCCAGGGCTACTTTTAATATCTGATTGTCTTCGGCACAGAGTAGTGACCAAGGACAACCAGAAGTGCAAGTTGGTTTTTGAAGAGGCAACATTTGTAGGGAAATAAAGAGAAGCAGTGGGACAGGCAAAAGTACATGGTGCCTCCACCAAAGCAAAGGGTCTTTTCTTTGTTACCCAATTGTTACCCAGTTGCTTAAAGAATTGTAGAAATCTCGCTTTAAAAGAAGCCTTTGATCATAGGCTTCTATCTCTGCACAAACCAAGTTCAGAACTTGTCGCAGATACCACTAATGTGCATATGTGTTCATGCGCATGCATGGTATCTCTTTCTCCTAGTCATTGTGCAAAAACGGAGGCTTTCATTACCTGATCTGACAGATCTTGAACAAGAGGAGCCTTTCCTATGTTCCTCATTTTCTCTATCCTCTTTGCATCTTGGTTAGTCTCTTTCTTGTGACTTTTTGGAGTCATCTTTTCCCCCTTCTTTCTCTTCTTTTTTAATGCTGAAACTTAAAGGAAAAATAAGACGATCCTTAGCGCATGACTGATGCTGATAAACACTTGTTCTCACTCAGATCAAAGCATCCAAAATTTAAGCATATACAGAAAGTAGAACATTCGCATAGATCAAAATAAGGCTTCAAAGACAATAAAGAAACAAAACTTGCATACATACAATTTGAGTTATTCAATATCTACTGACACCTACTCTTGGTGATTTTGCAGTTGCAATATGCTTTTTAAAAAACAATATTTTAAAAAATTATTATATACAAATTGATGCAACAGAGGTTCTTTTGATATATCCGTAGTCCTTTCCATTCCATGGGGGAAGGGACTGCAAAGGTTAACACAAGACCAGTGCCACAAAGTTCAAAACCTGAACAGAACTGACATGGACCTCAGAAAGGGGTCCTGAGAGTCACATGTGGTTCTTGGGCTACACTTTGGGCACTACCTCTGCTATTGTTGAGTGTCACTGAGTTGTGTTCAACTCTTGATTTACTCCATAAGCACCTCTAGGCAGTTTTCTTGGCAGAGTTACAGAAGTGGTTTGTCATGGCCTACTTTTAGGGAGAAGCTGAGGATTGCACTTGCAACCCTTTGCTTTCCAGGCAGTGTGCTCCACCTCTGAGCTACCGCAACTCTTGGTATAGGATATTCTATCTACAGCAGACAGTTTAAGGATTCTTGGACAACACATTTCCCATCGTTTGCTGAAAAACTCAACCAATTTGCTTTGGTTCTAGGATTCTGGCCTTAAAACAGTTCTATCACATGACTCCATGATCCCATCCTCCTTATAATCCATTTGAAAATGCATATAAACTGACAAAGGGCCTTAAAAAATAAGTCACAAAACTGCTTTTCTCTTTTGATCTCTAAAACTGAGGTCATCATTTTACTTTTCCAATTTAGAGTCTGTCGAATGGCATCAGACTTTCTCCTTCCTTGTCTTGCCTTCCTTCCAGTCCATTGATGCTTGTTTCCCAGCAGGTTCATTTTTGGCCTGGAATTGCACAAAGGTAGTTGGTTAGGAGGTGAAATGTTTTCCCTAGGATGAGGACTTCAGTTTGAAAACTGAAGTTGGGCAGCAAATCTGAATGTTCAACTATTAAAAAGAAAATAACTTCCTGCATGTTTGATTAAAAATAATAAAAATAATTAATGTACACAGAAAACTGAACCCCTACTTCATCTGGTACACAGCTACTGCATTAACATAGCTTTTTTGAAAGGGTCTTCTATCCCATTCACAAACAAAATGAACCATAACCTTTCATAAAAATGTATTTGTCTGTGCACCGTCCCATGAACAAAATTAATACCAAGACCAAAACAAGGAAAATTATTCTACAGACACAAAACCAAGTTAAAGCTCAAAATAAGGTAACAAAAAAGATTTAATCAAATCTCTACTTACGGCTGCTAAAGCTGAAATAGCTTTAAACTGGAAGTAAAGAAAAATGGATTTCTAGAATATGGAACACGTTAATTAATGACTCTATTTCACAACAGCTTGACAATACGACTAATGTTCAATCTCAAGACTGCTTCATTAAATGCTGGTCACCGTCCTTAGAAGCAGTAAAGACTCGCACAGATTTTCGAATAGCTGAAACCTTTCCTCCTATTTTCTTGAACCCTTGTCTGAAAAAGTCACTTCCCCACCTAGTATTTATCTAATTGTTAATAATAATAGTATAATCTCTTTGTACTCCTTGTGTTTTTGCAGTCTGTTGCTCATTGTTTCTATTTTCTTGTTCAAACTGAGTTATTATTGTAAAATTTTATGTTGTGTTAAACATTTGCAATTAAAAAAATAAGGTAACAAAAAGAAAACTTACCAAAGAAAAAGGAAAAAAATGCATTTCCGCCCGGGGTAATTCACCGAAGCATTTTATTTCTTCTCCTGGGGATGTCTATTAACATTATTCCAGGATCCTTCACGTTTTCCCATCACACAGCACAGATGCCCCGCCTGCCCCTCCCCCGTTGCCCTCACTTGCATTTTTGAGACGCTCTAGGAAGGCGCTCTTGTTGCCACCGCCGTACAAATCGCGGCGCTTCGGGTAGGCGCGCGGGTCGACTAACGGCAACTGGTTCAGAGATGCCTCCGCTTGGTGAAGTCGCCGCCTCCTCAGCGAACCCAGCCTGGTTCTCCGCAGCCGTGCGGTACGGAGCCTACCGAACATTGCTTTCTTTTCTTTTTTAAAAGCCCTTCAGATTTTTCTTTTTGTTTAAATCAAGAATACTCCTAATGGCTTTACGAGTCGCAGAAAAATGGCGGACGGTAGTCACCCGCTTCCTGCAGAATGCGCATGCGTCGGCAGGCTGCTGCGATTGTGTTTAAGGACGCACGCGCACTAGGGTGCAAACGGAGGTTTGGTTGGGCTGATGCTGCTACGGCCATCGTAAGCCGTATCCGTCTCCTTTACGTTATTGCGCCTTCAGATTTAACCGGCTTTAGTATTATTGGGGTACTTGCAGCTTGTCTTTTCTTCTGTCTGGAGCCCAAGGCAGTAAACGAGCAACAACGGAAAGAGGGAAGTCAAGTTTTTAACTACAAATCCCATCAATCCTTTCTATAAACCTAGAATCGCTAACCCTGTGGCTAAGAATTATCATCTGTAAGATAGAAAAAAGAAATTGTGGGAAGATTCCTAGCTGTTACCTCCCAGAAAAAGTGTTATCGGGGTCCCCTATAAACATAAAACTTAAAGGATGATGTAAGACAACTACCTAAGTTTTAATCCATCTACGTCGTGAATTAGTATCTATATAAGCAAAAGAGTCAAGCAGGGCCGCCTCGTTGTGGCCCCCCAAATTATTAAACACTCTCCTCCCAGCTTCCTGTTACTGTTATTGTTTGAGTTCTTTCAAATAAGTTTTTACTGCTTTTGGATATACAGCTGGATAAAAATACAAATGAACAACCCAGAATCTTTTAACAAGAAAAGGGCTTTAGATAGGATAGACTGGCATTGTTCAAGATTGTTCAATGTTCAGTGGACCCAGCAAAGTGTGTGTGTGTGTGTGTGTGTGTACAGTGATGACAGTGTGGATTCCAATTCCACACCTCCCATTGTCTCTAATGGGACGCTGAACTGAGTGCTACGGTCCGTTGCTGTACATGGCCTCTGGCACTGTCTGATCCAGGTCCCAATATTCTGATATTTATGCATTTTTATAAAAAAATGTGTCACAGTACTATTTTGTTCATTCCCCACTGAACTGCTAGTTCTGTTTCACTGATCATTGTTCATTGGACCTATGGACAAATTAAAGGCTATTGCTCTTCTGACATAAAATGCTGCTGAAGGATGATTCTGAAGACACTTCAGTCACTTTTAATATACACCTAAGTAGCAATTCTTGCCCATAGAGAAATAAATACCTTGGGGCCATGCTCCAAGCCTCACATAACTTCAAAAGTATGTCATTCTTCTGTCTTAACTGGGTATCAAGTTATGTGATCTACAGGATATGAAATGCATTTTGAAAATGAAAAGATAACATTCCCATGACTATGTCCTAAGGTGATATACTGTGATCATTCAAAATTGCATTGCTACTAGATTCAACACTGCACATCCTTTTCAAGTCCAGCTGTGGGAAGGAAAGAACTCTTTCAAAACCTGTAGGAACTGAATACATTTGTTCAGAAAAATTCTCTAGTAAACTTTTCAAAAACTGGCTTATATTTCTGTAAAATCGGAAGATCTGTGGTTTATTTTCCATGGAAAAGTATAATTTTTTAGGAAAAATAGGCTGTTTTCCTATTGACAATAAATAGCTCTATTAATGCTAGAGGGCTATAATGCATAAAGCACCTAAAAAAATTCTAAACTACTTTCCCATCTCATTTGGGAACTTCTGTGGCTCACACAAGTCAATCAGCTGTGACAATGAGCATGAATGAAAGCCCATGCTACTCTCCCTTTGATTCATGTGGTTGCAAAAAGAGAAAGGGGGAAAGATGGGGGGGATCTGCTTGCACATAATAGTTGCAGCTCAAATATGCTATGTCTTTGCATCTGCCTACTGTTTATTTACAGATGTTCCCCATTCCTTAGTACACATGCAGTCATATTTGCAACCTTCTCCCAGTTACTGAATATTACAATACCTTAAGTCTAATAGATAACATCCCCCAAAATGATTTGCTTGCTACCAATTTATTTCCTGATGTATATGGAAGCTTTGTTTTCCTAGGCATGGATAGAAACTATTTTCTGCATGAGCTGGGATTTCTCTTTAAAATAAAGAGGCACTTTAAGTTTGACCACACAGATACTTCACTTATTTACAACCCATAAATAGTTTGCCATTGTCTACATCTCTCATAAAAATTAAATGTCCCAGCCCTACTTGTCTTGGAAATTTTGTACCTGAATGCATAGCATAACGGTACTGTGGTCCCTGTTACTAATATATAAAGTTCTCCTCACACTGTCCTTCCCCTGCTAAGTTGATGTCACCAACCCCTCTGCCGCCCACTGTAGTGATGGCATGGAAATGCCACCCAACGTCTCCTTCCCCAGTCGTGGCATATATGGCTGAAAGGCAATAAAAATAATATGAAAAAGCCGGATCACTTTGCAAAGCCGCTACAGGGTTTGGCAGCAGTTTAGCGGAGGTGCTGCCCGCTGCATTGATGAAACACCACACAATGCCATTCCTCCCTTTCAAGGCACATAGGGCCGAAAGGCAATAAAAATATAATAGTAAAAAAAATGAAAATCCCAGATTGTTCTGCAAAGCCGCTATGGGGTTTGGCAGCAGTTTACTTGAGGTCCACACCTCCATTCCACCCGGTATGGCAGTTTAGCACTCGTGTGCAATTTAGATTAAATTATTATGCCTGGCTTGGCGATCGGGAAGGGGGGTTGGAATAATGGTCACAGAAAGAAACTCGTGAGATGGCAATTGCATCTTTTGCTGTAAAACTGGGGCACTCAGTTATTGTATGCACGTTTCAGAAGCTGCTATTTGTCTTGCACATTCACCTGACTTCACAATCGGGGAAGGGGGGGCTGGAATAATGGTCACAGAAAGAGACTCATTTCTGTTCAGTCACCATTTATTGCCAAAAATGCCCAAACAGTTGCGATCTCCAATGCACAGGACAGGAATGGCAAGCACAGGATGCGAAACCCACACGCTAATGATGCAAGCGTCAATCTCCTTCCCAAATAGCTTGGGAGTGTCCCCATGCATGGACTCAGCCCCTAAAATGATGTGGACTTGGCCCCCAAACCGTGGCAAGAACAGTTTTCTAGAGGACTAAATTTAGTGCAAATGTGGGTGATTTGGTCTGTATGTAGCCCAGTTAGGGGGCTTTGCATGGGACTGCTCCTTGCCGAATTTGGATTCGATTCGGACTATATAGTGCATGGGGACGCAGCCTATAACAGCTTGAGTCCTGTAAAAATCAGGACTCAAGAAAGTACTACTGAAAGGAGGAAAGTCCACAAATAAAATGGATTGGACTAAAAAGGTGTGAGTGGTTGGGTCCAAAGATGGACTGAAGAAGGATTAAAGTGAAGGTGTGACCATTAAGTTTAGGTTACCTTTGTATTAGTAACAATTTGATACAGGCTTTTGCATGTCAGCACAGCAGCTGCAGCGGATTTTAAGATGGAACTTTCCAGGCTGCAAAAAACCGAACACTTCCCCTGCCCTCCTCTGTCCTAGCTACTATGTTATTCCTTGACCAAATTAAGCATTTATTAGTCCACATTGTTTGTAGGCTCAGAGTCTTAAATACACAGTACAGTATGTGTTTTTTAATTCTTCCCACGGTAACTTGAAACAAAGTGAGTAAATGTTTGGTTATCTGACATCCAAAGTCCCTGGTGAAGACTAAAGAAGGAATAATTGATTTTGTAAACTTTGGTTTTTTTATTTGAAAGATACATGATTTTAGTCAAATGTTTGAATTGGTAATTTTTTATTTTTAGGTTAAGAATTAATTTTGTAGGCATTACATGAGGAAGAACTTGTTCTCTCAGAAATAACGTTCAATTAACTATCTATATTGCCTAAACTTCTCAAGTTGTATTTATAAAACAAAATAATCCCAGTGAATTAGATTGTTTATTTCTCTGTAAATTCCACATTTTAGTGAACTATTTAATTAGTTAACTCAGCCATCAAGATATTGTTCACTCTAATTCAGAATGTCATGTTCAAATACCTCTAAATAGACTTGTCTGTGGAAACTATGAAGCTAAAATAATAGCTGATGTCTTGCATAACATAACTTGTAATTTCCCCAGGAGCTTTAGTTTCAGCATGAGCAAAAGCTGGAATCCAAAAACCTTCCTCCATGTCCTAAATAAAATCAGTACTACAGAGTTATTTAAATTCTCAAGCTGTTTCTTTGCTGTTTGATATGCTGAAAGTAAAGTTTATTACTAATACAAACCCCAAAACTTTTATCCTCAAATCTGAACGCTCAATTTTCTACATAGCTTATAAGTTTTTAAACTAGGTCACATGTTTGGTGGCCTGTGACTAGTCTGCAGTGTTTGTCAAGATTATGACTTATGCTTATAAATACTAACAAGGTCTCAGGTCAGCTAGGGAGCATACAGAAAGAAAAAAAAATGTAAGGAAATCCTCCTCAAGGTACAAACTTGAAAAACCAAATTGTTGTTAGCATTTCAGCTAAGGGGGGCTGACCCAGAGGGGGGGGGGCTGCCTTAGAGCCTACATGTGCTTCCAGACTTTTGCCCTCTTCTGTGAATTTCATTGTTTAATTAAGTCTAACCAGTCATTAAGCCCTTCCACAAAGGTCCTTCTCTAGGTGACCTCAGCTTAAGAACAATTAGTTTAGAAAACATTGAACCTATTTTACAATTCATGTTGCATGATCTCTTGTCTGTTGCTTTTATTACTTAAGAACTTGTATTTATAATTACCGTATTTTCCGGCGTATAAGATGACTGGGTGTATAAGGTGACCCCCAACTTTCCAGTTAAAATATAAAGTTTGGGATATACTCGCCATATAAGAAGATGACACCCAGCGTATAAGACGACCCCTGACTTTTGAGAAGATTTTCCTGGGTTAAAAAGTAGTCTTATACGCCAGAAAATACAGTAGTTTTTGTACTACTGCTGCTTTTATTATGGATTTTGATTATTTTAAATACAGTATTGAAACTAAAAGCTTTTTTAAACTTGGGTGTAGTGGTTTACTGGATTTTATAACAGAGAGATGGATTCAGAAGCAGTAAAGTTGGAAATAAACATGAATCAATCAATAAACATGAAAGGAAGAACTAACAGAACAGTGGCAGCATATATAAATAAGGGTTGTGTAACCAATATGTATATTTTAACCAGATGTTTAACAATTTGACTGAAGCCCAACAACAGATTTCAAAGTCCATGTATAGTTAAAGTGGCATGTATATTTAAAACACTTGATTAAATGATTAAACAACTGCATGACCTAAGTAATTTTAAAACTACGAGTAAGATACCTGCACTGTCAATAGTAACACTGCTTTTAAGTTATATTGGGTCTATCTACATTTGCTATCTAGACTTGATTCTGCAAAAAACAACAATCCCTAGACACAGAGTATAAATGTTAATCTAAAATACATAGTAACTAATAGACATTTGGCCTTAGCAAAACATGTTTCCTCCCATTAAAGTGGTAGAATGTCTTAATGAAAGTGTCTTAGTTAAAAATATATGAATCCCTTACGTCGAAGTATATGGCAGTGTTATCAATCATGACTTTTGTTATTTATTAATGGAAGATGATTTATGCTTCCTGAACTTTTAAACATCAATTAACTGAAACAGTAAAGAGTAAACAACTACTACAAAAGATGTCTTAACAACCATTAGGAAAATGGAATGATACCCTATAATCTTGAAATAAATGCATCATGAAAGAGTAGCACCTTCTAAAAGACCACACAAGACCACCCTACCCCTTTGCCCTCCCACAATGCCCCCTCCCATTGCATCACCAACTGGGCATGCAAATTCATCTCCCCCAGCAGTAACCTTATCCCCTCTTAACCTCCCACAATACTCTCCATCATGCGGAGCAGCTCCCCACATCCTTGCCAGCTGAAGTTTACCTTTTTCCTTGAAGGCTTGTCAGGGGGTGACAACAGCAACAGCAGGTAGATTAGGTAGTTCTGGGTAGCAGACTATTCCAGGTAGGAATATACCAGCAGGAGCAGGTAGGTAGCAGACTATTCCAGGTCAAAAACGGCATAGATATGGCTGCCTTCCCTAGCTGTCCCTGAAATAGACTAAGGACCCTTGATGTGACTGTAGCCCAAATCATTGTAAAACCTATGTTTTGCTTGCCCCTCACTAAAATGTTGGGAGAAAGTGGGGTGCAGGAGAAAAGTTACCACTGTATGAGAGAGGAGGAAAGTGTTGTTTGGGAGGAAGAATGATCAGAGAACAAATCTTCATAGGGAAGGCATAGTAATGGGGGGAATATATGCCCATATATGCCCTTTACTTCAGATGAGTTAGCAGAGCAACAACACTTTTGCCTCCTACTCCTTTAGCCAAAACTGACCAAACCATCTACACAACCAAAAGTCTGGACTTACTTAAGTTCAAAGCAAAAATTATGAGGGCTTCAAGGAGTAGGGAAAGCCCTAAACTTGCCATTTTCAGAAGCTGTACTGAACTGGGAAAGAAGACAACCAGTTTCAAATAATGAGGTGGTGTATTGAGCTATATAAAGTAAAACACACATTCAGAAGCCAGTATACAGCTCTAATGCCCATGTTCAGACTTATAGTAGGATTTTTTACCACATGGTGCTATCTTAGAACACCCTCCCCACATAAACTTGGTGTCTGTAAAAAAACAGATTTGAAGAATTCAGACTAGATGCAACACTTTACAAGAATGAAACTAAATGTCTAAATCAAACTATTTTATTAATAAGTAGGCAAGACATGATGTTAGCAACTAATTTCCCATTATACCATAGGAATAACAATTCATATCAAGAATAAAAATCTTCAGAATACAAAAGATTCTAATACAATTTCATATTAATTCGGTATTTACACATTTTTGCCTCAGCAATATCTATGCAGCCCCATCCCCTTGGATACAAAATGGAAAAGAATGTTGTTTGGATGCTGTCTCTGACTCTTTGCGACCTCCTGTACTCTAGCATGTCAGGCCCTTCTGTCTTCTAGGGTGCCTCTAGACACCCTTGATACTTTTTAGTTTCAGTGCAGCCACTTCCTGTCATCCCGATGGAACTAATGGAAGCTGTGCAGAGAGAGAGGAGCCACTTCCCATAATCCAGATGGGATGATCAGTACTCTGCAGTATCCATGCAGCATGAGAGAGAAACTTAAGTAAAAAGCTGCTGCCAAAGGCAACTGATCATCTCGTTTGCAGCTGCAAAGCATTAAGGGTGTCTGGAGGCATCCGTGTTGCGTCTTAAAGTTTGCCCAGGCATCCTTTGCTGACCCCCTCTACCTTGGCCTTCAATCTTTCCCAACCTTATTGTCTTTTTCAGGTGAGTCCTGTCTTCTCATTATGTGGCCACCAGATTTTAGCAGCTCCATTTAGAGAGAAGAAAATAACATTCGATTATGTTGTAAAAGCAGGCACATAGGACTTCTCATTGGGCTCACAGAGCCATTCATGCTATCAGAGAGAGAAACTCTTGTAATGTCAATGCTCCCATGGAGGAGGGCAAGAAGAAAGTAACATAAAATCATTTGCTCACAGAAAGTCTCAAGTTCACTTGGTATGTATAGCAGCAGTACTAGTTTTGTTTTCCTATCTGAAGTCAGAAAAAATGTTTTCCTTCTAAAAGTCTGTACAGTTACTGATGAGTCAGACTGAATGGCATAATATGTATGGTGACTATCATTTCACTCATGCAGATAAAAAGCCCTTCCGCAGCTGCCCCCAGACACATAGAAATATGCCCCACAATCCTCTTGACAGTATATTGGGAACATCAGTCATTCTCCTGCCATCTCTAATTTAAGCACCTGAAATCCCTCTTTTGCTACTGTAGGAAATCCAGCAAAGTCACTGGGTTTCCTGTAATAGTGATGCATACCTTGATATTTGCTGGTAGCTTACAGAATTAGAATGACTGGGGCAACTGGAAGCCAGCCAAACTAGTGAAAATCAACAAGTGGGGTGGGTGCCATGTTGGAGTAGCCTAGTTGCTCTAATTCTGAAGACTGTCAGTGGACACCAGTGTAATCCTAGGATTACTCCTTAGGGAATCATGAGATCTTGTTTAGATTTTGCAATGCCTCTTGCCATCTAAAAGCAACCTGGGAGCTCACTAGCTGTTTCCCCCTCTCCTTTTTTTCCTCTTCATAGAAAAAATTTGTGCTTAATGTTATTTAATATACTATATATATTTTTTAACTTTTGTGTGTGGGGGAAGTGTTATACTCCTTTATATTACTTTGTGAACTCCAAGGAGTGTGTTTTCAAAAAAGAATATCATTTAATGGAAATACTTAATTTGTTGTACAATTTGTTTCCTGCTCACCGTATTTCAAAGCACTTAGAGTGAGGAGAAAGAGACAGGTGGCAGACATTGATAATTGCAAATATCCTATCTACAGGCCATAATAAAATCTTCTTGTTATTATAATACATTAAGGCTCAAAATACAACTGCCCACATTTTACTTTCTTCTTGAAATTGTTCAACCACAAAGAAACATTACAGGTAATAGTGAAACTGAATTCACTCATGTGACTAATAAAATGTTGAATTCAATTAGAATGATGGAATACAGAATAACTGGTACTGAAGAGCCACTACTGCTAAAGATAAAAAAGGATTTATTTTGCTCCTCTAGCTTTATCAGTTAATCTTGAAGGCATGACTATTATGAAAAATAGGTTAACTCCAGACTTGCTGAAAACTGTACCGTCCCACCACCGCTGCTTCCCACCTGACAGGCTGGTTAGAAGCCACACGAGGACAGGGCAGCCACTTCCAGTCTGCTTGACAGACCAATCGGAAGCTGTGCCATCCCGTTGAAGCGGCTTCCAGTCCGCCAGATGGGACACTCCGTTGCCTGCAGTAGTGGTGTAGCATGTCCCTGAAAGCACAATGAATGTTGTGTTGCTGCTGCAGGCTGAAAAAAGCTATGCAGTCTGGATGCATCCATAGAGTGTTTTTCCACTGTCACTAGAAGTACCCATTAAGTACTCATTAATGGGTACTTAATGGCATTTTTGTACCCATAAATGGCTAGTGACAGTGGAAAAACACCCATAATGTTATGTTCTACTGTTCAAAACAAAGAGTCACAGGCAATGAAAATTCCACATCTAGCAATGTAACACAGCAGAGATTCATTTGTGTATTATCATTTTCTGGATCACAGCCACAGTTATTTTGCTTTTAATTTATTTTTTTTAAAAAACTATTATTTTTAAAAGTTCCAGTTCAGAATCAGTCTGAAATCCCTTTTGTAAAAAAAAAAAATTGAAAACTATTAGCTCTCTGTTTAAAGTCTGAATACAAAAAATATCAGTATGTTGTGGGGAAAAAAATTGTCCTGATATAAAGAATGTTGTAATAACTTAGGAACAGGGCAGTAGTTTAGAAAGGGTACAGCCTGCAGTAAGGGTAAGTTGTTAGGGGAAGGGTCTTGGCCACCTTAGACCGGTAGGGAGGGGTGAGTCGGTCCGAGGGAGCAGCCAATGGGTGGTCAGGAAACCCAGGGGAAAGTGATAAGAAGGCTGTTGAGGAGAAAGTGTTTTTTATCTGACAGCAACTTGGAGGGAGGTGTGGGTTGGATTTTGAGCTGGGTCCATTAAGCCCTATAGGAGTCAATAGGCAGGGATCCTGAGTATTGGTTTAGAAACGAAAGGGGTGAAATCTGTAAACATGCTGTAGTTGAAACTGTTAAAGTACTGTTAATAAATAAAAGTTTAATGTATCTAAGAGATCTGTCTGGTGAAAGACTGTGGTACGTTAGCCAATAGAAGGTGAAGGCAGTGCTGTTAAAAGTAAAGCAGAAGCGAGAAAAAGAAGCCGCAGCCGATGGCTTCGTTTGGGGCTCAGCAGCTTGATCAGTGAAAGAGGCTGAAAGGGAGGAAGAGGGTGTTGTGGCTGGGGCCAATTTAGGACACAGAAGCCCCGATTCTTGGACAGATCAATTGTTTAGAAGGGGAAGGCAAGCTGAGGGTGTTAGGCAGGGGGCCGCTGTTCCCAGTCAGATGTCACAAATGTTTCTTCTTCTGAAATGTTTGTTGAAAATGATTGCCAGTTTTTATATTGTTATACTCCAGGAAGCTAATGTAAATCATTAATTGTGCCTCATTTTCTTCTAAAAACTATTTTGCATCAGCAGAAACCAGAACAATGATATATCTAACAAGGTGCTTAGAAATATAGGCATCTTTAGAGGTATGCATTCATGAAGTAAACTAATCATACAAAGTTTCACTTTCAGACATACTTGCTAGGTAATGTTAGTTTTTCTTCCTCCTGAGCACTCTAATAGCTTTCACTGCAGACGTTAGAAGAGTTATTCTTCCACATCTTGCAACCGAAACACCTATTACAGTATAAGCTGCACAACTGTATTTCTTGAATCTACAATCGAAATTAAATCACAACAGAAATGAAATTTTAATTATGCTTTTAGGATACAGATTTATGCCACTTGAAATACTAAGATTGTTGTGTTGAGCAAAGGAATACTGCCCATTATGGAAGACAAACTCTTAAAATCTGTAACTTTAACCTTTAAGTATGGGCTTCCTCTAAGGTGTCGGCTGCATTCTGCTCTTCTTGCATACTAGATGACTGTTCAACTGCTGATTCTTCTTCCTCCTGTGGTCCTGTAGTTTCAAGGGGCATTCCCTTCTGCACTTGGGATTCATCAGCTATTACTGCTTCAGTATGGGATTCATCAGCAGTTACTGCTTCAGTCGTTTCAACTAAATCCTTTGCTTCTTCGCATTTATCAGGACCTTCTGTTGCTTCTATTTCATCATCACTTGAAGCTTCATTCAACATAACAAAAAAATAATGAAGCACATGCAAGCAATATAAAACAGGTTAACTGGTGAGTTGTTAAAAGCTATATGAAGATGGTTACTGGTTCTACAACACATTCTGTCACAAAACCAAAATAACATTAAATGCAGTTTGAAGCAAAGTATGTATTGGATGCATTATAAAATAAGGTGAAGCATGCTACATTATGGCCAATGATTTTATGAATCAGAAGTATCCAATGATGGTGAAAATGTGGCCCTCTAGATATTGTTGGTCCATGGCTTCCATCATTTCTTGCCATTTTCCATGCTGGTTAGGTTTGATGAGGTAGCAACATCTAGATTTAGCCAATTCTAATATAATTGCTAAGATTCCAATTAAAAATTCATATACTTTCCCAAGGCTTTAGGCAGTATGTAATCAAGACAAATAATGATGAAAAGGTTAATTTTATATTAGTGCACAGTGAATCTTAACATGCAAATGTCAGTAAAATCATTCTATACAGCTGTAGATTAAAAAAAATGTCTCCATGCATTTTGGATAAAAAGTCAAACTATACTCTCATCCAAGCTTACTGCAGGGTTTCACAAATGTTTTGCTTATCAATCCTCTTACAGCATAGATATACTGCCATGACTGAAGCAGGTGGGGAACCACTAATCTAGAAGAATTTTAATTTTGCACACTGAGTTCAAGGCATTTTCCTTTTTTAGTAGAGGAAGCTCTGCAAACATCTTCCATTAAAGTAGTGCCACTGCCCTTACATTTAACATATTAGTTGGTCAGTTTTATTTACCTTACTCTCTAAATAACTACAGTGAAGGTGTCACTGCATGCCATTTCAAACTGTAACAGAAATGCTGCCTAAAAACTAGAAAACACTTTACTGTGTGGTTTTAAAGTAAAACCAGAAAACATTCAAGTAAGAAAGAAGAACTCAAGCACAGGATTCCCACAAATGAAACTGACACACAAGCCTCCTTGTTAGTTTACAAGTAACAAGAACTAGCAGTCATGCAAGAAACAAACAAAACTGGAAAGCAATTAGTGGGAAACTGAATGTAAAGATGAAGTATATTTAAAACAGGGTCAGGTTGAGGATCAACTTTGTTTTCAAAGGTTACCACTAGTTTCTGCATCTTTAATGTGAACAAGACTTCCAAAAATTGTTAGAAATCTGTATTTTAAGTATGCTGTATATTGTTTACTTCTTTCGTGTTTTTATTGAGTGCTGTGCCATTCCCTGAGATCTTTCAGTAAAGGGTGGGATAAAAATTTTTTAGGATAAATAAATACAGTATTAGACCAGCATTTTTCCAAACTTTGGTCATTTGTGTAACACCTTCAAGTTTGCCATCATCTCTGCATCACCTGTACTAAATATTTAAATATGTTTAAAATAAAAAAGTAGGCTTACATACCACCTTAAACCATCTCTCTTTGCTCAAATGGTATTAATGCCATGCTTTGCAAAACACTGTCTTGGGAAAGTGGGCATTTCACTTGTTTTGTGTATCGGTAATGGTAACAGTTTAGTTTTCCTGAAGGTATTTTAATACTTTATATCACTTCATATTCCATGGCTGCCTCTAGACATCACTTGCCTATTCTGCTATTTTTGGATTTTCCAGAACAAAGCACTCTAGGGATTATTTCACTTTGCCCAGATGTTAGGCCAAAATTCTATGTTTTACCATGTCACACAGCAGCACAATATCTTAAACCCAGGATAATGGGTCTATATTCCAGGATTGTACTGAAAGCACCGTGATCACGCCTGGCAAATCAAATACTATTCCAAAATAATTCAGAGTTTTTAATCCTGTTTGGATGCAGCCTATGTCAGGGAATGCCAGCCTTTTGTGATTCAAAGACATTGTGTATTTGGGAATACTGAAGGCACACGATAGGCTCCTTCTACTCTCAGACAAGGAATGAGGATCTCAGAAGCTTTGTGGAGTCATAGACACCACTGGGATAATTGTTATTAAGATTTGAAAGATGATAAACAATAACAGATCGCTTCGGCTATGTTTTTTTTCCAAGACCCCTTTATGTTGTTAAAGCTATGGTCATAATGCCTGACATTGTTTCTATAGGGGTTATAATAAAATGAGAGAAAATAAATCTGTTTGCAGAAAGCACAAATTGACAGGCAACATCAACCGTCAAGCACATTTTATTGGGTGGTCAGTTACAGGTGCATTCAGTCAGAACAGGCAAGTTACTTTCTATTGGATGCATTAGCTAATGCTCTCTCTTAATTCTTGTAAGGATATAATCATTAAGAGAAAAAATAATAAATACTGAGTTCTATGATAGATGGCTTTTGGCTGCGAAGTGTATACTGATGAACTGTCCTTTTAAAAATATCCTCAGGTTTGGAAACAGATTTCATATGTATTTTCTTCTGAAAGTATAAAAGCAGAGGGATGATTAGAAGGATTTAAACATAACCTTTCCAGTGCAAGAAAGATTAACAAAAGAAAAGGAGCTCAGAAACTAAGGTTATGTAGAAAGACAGAAAAAGGAATTGCATGAAAATTCACTCAGAAAATTGTACTTTTGATAACTTAAAAGGGAAAACACTGTAAAAGCCAGTTTTTTTCCAGCTGTTTCTATAACGTTTCCCCCCTTAAATATAGCATTAAAGAACTGCTTCACACATTACATAGGAACAAACTATGTTCCCATTGTTTGGCTTTGCATGTATACTAGAAAGGCTGCTACCTAGATTTGATAATTCATGTTTCTCATGTAGACATGCTGCATTCTTATCCACCAGTGATTTTTAAAAATCTCTTTTTTTGAACTTTTCCTATGTCCAAAGAACCTTCAAATATTTTCTGCTATACAGGTTCTCAACTTATGGTAGACAAGCATTCATTCATGCAGGTTCCCCTCTTCTCTTCCTTGTCATAGTGCCCATGAGCACTTTCAGGTATGGGGCGGGATAGAAATGGAAATAAATAAATAAATATCTGCTCTGGTAGACATTATCTGGGGAAACCCATTGCACAACATCACTCTAATCCTACAGTTAATATTACAAAAACTATAATGTGTGAAGAAGCTCAAACCCCAACCCTAATCAGTCAGTTTTTAAAATAAGCAATTTTTAAAGATACAAGAAAAACATTAAGAGAATCCAATATTTGCTTTTTTCTGAATGTTTCATCTGTAAGATCAGGTAAGATACACAAATAACATACATAGGGTTATGACAATAATAACTGGTTCAAGAAAGGGAAGAGAAAATATCCAATACTTATTTCATGAAAAAGGCAGAAAGACATAAAAAGAAGAAAATGGCATGTAGCTTCAGAATTAATAGTTTCCATACCCAAATGTGTTATTTCACTGAACAGAAAATTACATACATTAAAGAAAAGGCAAGGTGTCCGAAGGCTAGTAAGATCTAGCCTTCCTGAACGGCAGATGACACATTTTAAGTAGGTATTTATGAGAATTAACTATTCAGTGCCAATATTTTTGGCCAATTCTGGTAACTTCTCTAACATGATCACAGGCTACACCTTCCTGAAAAACAAGCATGTTTTGTTTTTCACCCTTCCTTTCTAAGTGTAGAAAAGGATCTCTAAGGACTTTTCTAGGAAAAGAGCAGTAGCAGGCTACAGTCTTAAAAAGCAACAGCTTTGGACTTTGCACAGTGTTTTCTGAACTTAACTTGGGTAGAAGCTACAGAAAACAATGGAGTGGAGACTGGCAAAATTGATCTCAAAAAATTATTAAAGCAGTTTAGAAATCAAAATTAGGTCAAAATCTTAGGAGAAGATTAAGCCATTAATTAATAATACACATTCTGCAAGTATTAATAGTTTACCATATATATCAAATAAAATATTTTCTAGAAATATTTCAGAGGATTTTGGAACCATTTTATTGCAGGGAAATCCTTGAGAAGTACCTTTTGGAGTGACTTGGCCAGGAAATTAAATATAGGGTTTACTTTAGTCTAAAATATGGTTTGGTGTTCACATTCTCCCTTTCTACCAATGAAAGAAGCTCTCCATGGGTGTTTTTCCACTGTCACTAGAAGTACCCATTAAGTACCCATTAATGGGTATGTAATGGCATTTTTGTACCCATTAATGGGTATTTAATGGGTACTTCTACTGACAGTGGAAAAACACCCCATCAGAGGAAACGCTTTCCAATGCAGGGATGATCTTCCCTATCCAAGCTGTTCATCTTTGCAGCTTAATCAGAAGCAGCCAACCTTATGTCTCCAGATGTTATTGGATCTCCGTAAGTACCCCAACACCTCAAGTTACATATATTAATCACTGATAAAATATTTGAACACCTAGCAACACAGTCTACAATAAATCCACAATACATTCCTGGATCAAGGCCATGGCGGATTTATGTATTCTCTTGCTTATTTCACACTGGCAAATTACCTTAACGTTGCAGGTAATATTCTAGGCAATAATTTATAGGTAACTTATAAATCATAAGATATAAATTATAAGTTATTACCTACGTTTATAGACAGAATCTATAAGATTTTACAATATCTCATGGAATCATAACGGAAAATATTCACTTGTACATTTAAATTCTAACAGTAGAACCAAACAATAATTTCCACGGGTTTGTATGCATTCATCACTTCCTGCTAACGCAAACACATGCAGACTAATAGCTCAGCAAAGCATTATATACTTTTGTTTTCTGAATGTTTCTGAGCTGTCAAACTGCTGACAGGGTAGAGTGATAATCTCACTAAATATGCTGAACTGGGTTTGTCTGTGTCATACTTAGTCACATTTAATTCAACAATTAATAACTGTCTGATTCTGATTTCTGACTTCGGGCACGTTCCCACTCACAGGCCAACCCAGAGCGAACCCTGATTACTCTGATTCAGAGTAATCCGGGTTGTGCTGTGGGTTAGGGGTGAAGGCCAGGAACAGCACCAACTGCGTCTGGCTGTTCCCAAACCGAACCTGCAGGTGCGCACAAGTACACCTGCGAGCCACTGCCAGCCTCCTCCTCCTCGGCTGCCTTTCTCTCACACTTCCTGGCTGTCCTTCTTCACTCAGCTTTAAACCGAGCCAGCATTTTCTTTCCCCCTATTGAAACAGGGGGAGGGAAACGGAAGGAAGGAAGTCGAGGAGAAGGAGGCTAGCAGACGCTCACAGGTGTGCTTGTGTGCACCTGCAGGTTCTGTTTGGATGGAGAGCAGCTGTGGACGTTAGCAGCTGGCTTCCTTCCTTTCTCCTTCCCCCCTACCTGCCACCTGCTACTGCCGCATCCAAGGGGGGGCAGCCGGTGGCAGGGTAAGTGAGCGAGGGGATGCGTGGAGAGGAGGCCGCCCCTCAGATGCAGCGGCATTGGGCAGCAGGCAGGGGAGACGAAAAAAGAAGGAAGGCAGCCGCTGACAGCCTCCTCCTCCTAACGTCCTCGGCTGCCTTCCTTCCTTTTCCCTTCCCAAGAAAGAAAGGCTGGCTCGGTTTAAAGCCAAGCGAAGGAGGACAGCCCATGGCCAGGCTGCACCCCCTCACTCGTTTACCTAGCCGCCGGCTGTACCCCTTTGCTCAGCTTTAATCTGAGTCAGCCAGAAAAAAAACTATAGGAACAGGAGTTTTCTTTCTCCAGATTTTCTCCAGAAAATCCAGGGGGGAAAAAACTGGCATAGGGACAGAGCTTGAAAATCCAGGGTGGATTCGGGGTGTTGGGGGATTTAATGGAACCCACCAATAACGAATCTGAATACCATCTTGGATTTTAGGCCCTATGGGAACGCACCCTTATAAGTTTAATAGGCAACCCACATAAAATCTAAAATACTTTTTAAAAACCTGTGACTATTGCTATATCTTTTTCTGAGATGTTGGGTCTGCTTTTTAGTTGTAACAAAACTTTATCTAAATACTTTGAGCACAGTTAACAGTATTAATCAAAACTTACGTACCAGATAAATATTCCATCTAATAATATTCTTAGAACATAGAGGAGCCTGACTGTAATTAGCCCATCATCAAATGATGCATAAGGTCACATTGAATCCCAGCAAACCTCCTCCATATCACTAAGAATGCCTCCAGCATGAGTTAAAACTCCTGAGACTGTATTGGGAATGTCAAACTTATATGTAGTATAACCAATACAGTATAGTCCCAGGATATCAAACTGATTGTAATTACAGGACATCCGGCATGTGCTTACCTCGGTCTGGTGGCTTCTTGAGCTATTCTTGCAAATACCCAGGTGCTAACCAAGTGTGTAAGGGAAAAACAAAGAAAAGTGGGCAGGCACTTTGCTAGTACATGGGTACTTCCAACAGAGTCAGTAAAGCGAGGAATTGGCTGACAGAGGTAAGAACCTAGGGTTGCCTCCTACTGTCTGGCGGGGTGCTGAGAGGCAATCATGGGATCTAAAGAAGATCCCGCAGTTGCCTCCTGCCATACCAAGACAACCTAAAATAGTGATATGAAATATAGCACAGTTGACCACAAAACAGGTCCATTCATGGGGCCCCATGCACAAGCCACCTGAGATTTTTGCAAACGGGAGAAAACTAGATATTACCACTGCATGCCATCTGCTTAAACACCAAGGGGAGGTGTGTGGCATAGTATGACCTCTGCATACTGTTCTCCAACCCCCAACATGGAACCCTCTTAAGTTAATGGGGTATGTCTGCCCCTTAAATAAGGACTACTTGGGGCTTGTCATAATCATATCAGCAGAAGCAGCCTGCAAATCTATATGCAATGATGGCACAGGAGGCTCTGATTGAAAGCAATGCTTTGATCCTATTACACCACATTTTTATTTTCTATCCAGACTGAAGTGCGGCTTCTAGCTGGACAAAAGTTAACTTCAAATAATATGTGCATGAGCTTACATGAAGGAGGCCATGGCTTGGACTTCCATTCTACTGTGCCTTTGCTTTTTTCAATGTCTTCTATACGTTCAAGGTACCTGGAATGGTCCGACTTAACAGTTCTGTAGGCCTAAACATAAATTAATCATTTCTTGTATTTTCTTACACCATACTCCGATGAACATATGGCAGCATTAAGGGAACATATAATGCATTTATGAACAAGCAAAACTAATACAAAACAAAAACACGGAAAACTGGGGAGGAACATTTCAGTATAAGATACAAATACCTTGATATTACTTCAGAATTCTGACAGAAACAAGTCTATGTCAGCATCCTTCCTTCTCCCCCTTTTCCTCATTTGACATCAGTTTTAGAGGTTCTTCCTAATTAAAAAACTGGGTCATTACAAGCCTTTTTTTCAAAATTTGTTTGGGACCTACATATTTTATCATGATCACTACTTATTTCCAAGTTAAGCTCTGAATGTAAGCATTGTACACTTACAGAGCAACTCTACATAAAAGTCTCAGCAAATTCAAGCTTAAAATTAAAAAAAACTATTTAGAAGTCTGCTTTAATTATGCAATCATATCTAAAAGTATCAGGATGATTTAAACCATTCAGATAATGTAAACTTTTGTGAATAGAAAGCCAGATACTCACAAAAAAGCCTGCTACAGTAGTAGCACCAAGTACAAACAAATAGTATATCATGTTGTCTCCAGATCCAGGAACACCTCCATGTGACATCTGGCGTGAAGGTACTGCAGAAATAAAATGATAAGACTAAAGAATACAATTAAGTTCAACTAGTTGAACTAAATATTTCACGCACACACACATACTTTGCAACATATTCTTTTCATGAGTCAGCCTTTTCCCCAAATAAAACAGTAAGGGCCCACTTACACATAAGTTTTAGCTCACATTCAATCTACCTTCAGAGTGAAATAGCACGAAAATTACTACCCATTTTTCCCTTTATTTATTAGCCTCTTTTAGCCTGTTCTCTCGCATGAAGAAAGGATCAAATCAAGATTAAAAATTTGGTTTAGCTAGGCCCATATTCAGTGCAAGTTATATGTTCTACACATCAAAGGAAATGTCAAAAAGGGTTGAAATCTGTAGAGCATCACTACATGGCAACAAAACATAACAGCAACCATGTGGAAATGTAGAAACATAATGGGAAAAGAGACGCATCAGACATACTTGACCCTTTCCCCATATAGCTGGCTTTCTTGTCATCTATATCTTTCCAGACCAGTTTGGCCCTGGACAGATTTATTTCTGCTCTTGCCTAGGACCAAGAAAATATCCTTTATGAAGCAGCCCTCCACATTTCCATCCTCCAGTCTGCAACCTATGGAGAGTTCATATTAACATTCCTTAACATTCATACCTGCCTGCTTACCTACATTACCACTTACTGCAATTCCCCCCCCCCCATCCTGCAAGAACTTTGGGTGCAGGACAAGATAAAAATGTGAATAAATAAATTTTAAAAACTCATATTCCACCCTATATCAATGGTCTCAGGACAGTTACAATAGATTTGAAACACAATACAAAGAAAGTTAAAACAAAGACAAAACAGATTAAAATAACAAAATAGAAATTAAATTAAGATTTAAGCACCCAGCAGGGAAGAACTGGTTATTCAATTAACTCAAGGCTTTGGAGAAAGAAGTGAGTCTTCACCAAGTATCTCAATGCACACAGAGAAGGTACTGAATTTACCTTAAAGGGAAGGTGTTCCACAATCTTGGGGCTAGCACCGAGAAGGCCCAGCCCTTTTAACTTCTGATGGTGGTGCCCTACATTTCTAATGTTATGCTAAGGCCACTCCCACAGAGTCACTACAAGAGTCCAATCCTTGTGGCACTACCTATCCCGGTTTATAGGTGGGGGCTTTAAAAATTAAAAGATGCAACTATCTCATCTTCTGTTACATTCGCATAAACGAGCATAGTTTAGGATATGATGACAAAACCCGTGTCAGTTCCCTATTCCCTCCCTCTAGGACTGCTGTGGAGAACTGCCAGGAAAAACAGTCTATTTAGATACAATTTACAGCTTTCTAACTCATGTGCTTGCAAATGGACACATACTACCCTTTGATGCTATTGAAGCATACACAATCTAAAGTCTCTGCCCATGTAACCACATGTTTTTTGCTTACAAAAGCAACTTTGAAATTCACTATATTTTACCTCTGTTCTCTCCATGAATGCACAGACTTTATGCAAAATTTTGTACTTGAAGACTAATATCTGAGGCTGACCTGCAAAATGATTTACTTCTGAGTAAATACACTTACGACTGAACTATGAGTATATAGCCAGCAGCATAGTTTAGGAAAGCAAAAGGATTTTGATTAAAGCATGCTTTGGAGAGATCTGAGGTGAGGCAGTGGAGCCTTGGCCCACTCCAAACACCCTGGTGGCTCTTCTGTGGGTACTGCAATCATATATAGCCATAATTTATTTGGCAAAGGAACTTGGGGTTGTTACTTATTTCTTCGCTTAACCCTTATAAGGCTGTTCTGATGGCAGAAGGAAAGAAACTGTTTTTTTTTAAATAGAGAGCAAATGCCCATTGTAGCTGGGCAACTGAGTTTAAATATACTATTTACTGTTTAAGCCCTATCATAGAAGAATTAAATAAACGCCTGGCTGCATCAGATCAGTGACCCATCTAGTCCAGCAATCTGATGCCATTGCCACAATGGTTGGTTGCATGTAGAAGTCTGTTATTAGAAAAAGAACACAGGCCTTATACTGTTCACAGTTTAGCAAACATCCTTAGAGGCACACCAACTCCATGCTCATAACAAAGAAGCACTAGTTCATGATTTCATTCCTGGCTTCTTCTTTTACACAGCAGAGCAGCTGCATAAATATTACTATATTTATCAAAGAGATTTAAAAGTGGGATCTAGAGCAAAATGCCAACCTACTCCTGAGCAGAATTTCAGCCCCGCATGCCTTTTTACAGGAGTACCTTTCTAAATTCGCTTCTACCTTCTCAGGAGCAGCAGCATCAACAACAAAATATGCTTGCACTATAGATGTTGGAATTCCTTCAAGACCTTCTGGGAATGGTCTGAAATTAATCATGTAAAATATCTAAGGGCCTTACCATCCGTTTATGAAGATGAAGCAACTCAAACAGAATCACATTACTGTATTTGCATGCAGGGATTAAGGGGTGAATCTCCCTAGCATCTTCAGGGAAGGGAAGGCCTTTGTTTGACGTCATTGGCTCTTTCTACACTGGCCCTTATTCTGGATTATATCCTGGAATAGGAATCTGCTGTCCTACATGTTGGTGCATATCATGGAAGGCCCCGGGTCTGTATCAGCATGAGGATAGCAGACCTCCCATTCTGGGATAGAATCCAGAATAAGACCCAGTGCAGAAAGGGCTTTAGAGAATTACTGCCAGTGCTGGTGTGATGATTTTAGCTGGAATGAATTGGTAAGACTGATGGAAGCTCTCCATTGTTGCATTCATCCCAAGAAGTTACCAATAACTCTCTCAACCATATGCACACACATATACCATGGCCATGATTCCTGATAAGGTTAATTTTATCTTTTTTAAACATTTCTAACAAACGGTGGTATAATGTAACAGGACAGTTCTGACCTCAGATCTATTAGGCCTTTGACTCCTGAAAAAGTTTTGCTATTGACATGCTTTGGGTGGTATTACATTTGAGCAAGCAGCTAACAGCTGTGTTCACACGTATGTTTTAATCCAGCATCTGTCCACTTTCAGTGTGAGATAATACACTGGCAAAGTGACAAGTTGTTTGCTTTTGGCTTTATCTAACTAAAAAAAAATCCACCTTTGGGTTAGATAATATGAAAAGAAGATGACAAGTCACTTTGCTAATGTGTTCTTCCACTGTGAAGTTGGATTGAAACTGGATTAAAATTTAGGTGTGAACACAGCACAGGAGATTAAGATCCTACAGTTTATAACTGGATGTAGATTTTAATGCAATCAAATGTGCCTAGGCAACTAATTCTTTTGAGAGAATCTTCTATTTACAACATTCCCATTTTACAATTCCAAGCAATACATCTGCATTTTATATGACAGTGCAAGTTACTGCTTGACAGCAGATACAACATATTAGGTTTGAATGCTGCTGCGTATTTAAATCTATTTCTCTTCTCTGTCTCAGGCTTTAGAACCGACTTCATAAAACCGGGGGGGAAGGGAGAGAATCGTGTTCCCTGAGCAGCATATCGGCCAAAGAATCTTCTAGTATCCCTCCCCTCCGCCTATCAGGGGAGGTTAAACGTGCACCTCCCCGAGACTACACCGGAGTGCAGTATAAATTCTTCGTAAATGATAATAATTATTAAGTAAGGTTATGACGGAGTAACGCTTTCGGTAACAACGGGAAGCCCCTCGTGCCATCAACCGGGAGCGGCTATGGCTCGATCTACGTCGAGCAGAATCCGCAATTTCTCATCAATAAAGCAGAACGGTGCAGTTCTCTCTGGTGCCCCAATGCACCACCTCGCCTATCTTCACAGCCCTGGACAGCTTTGGCTAGTTCAGGGCTCGATCCCCTCGACTCCTCCTGCTCTCCCTGAATTTGCCCGAGCCCGATTCCGGCCGGCGACGTCCCTGGAGCGTTCGTTTCTTACTGTCCTGCCTCTACGCTCCTTTCTCCCCCTCAGAAAGCGCAGCCCACCGCCCGAAGGTGCTCCGAGCAGGAGGAGGCCAGAATCCCCAAAGCTCTCCCGCCGGGCACTCGGTCTGCTTTTCCCTCCTCGGACGGAAGGCACGAGGCGACCTTCGCGCTTTTCAGAAGCGCATTGAGCTCGCTGCGCGGCCGCCACCGCTTTCCCCCGAGGGGCCGGCCGGGGCGACTGCAAATGAGCTCCTATGGGCGCCCCGGTGCCACAACACGCCGCTCCCCGCCCGTGGCCTCCGCGCGGCGTGACCTTCGCGCCTCCTCCCCTCAGGCTCGCCTGGCGCCGGCGGCCAAGGCAAACAAGCGCGCGCCCTCCGCTGCGCCCTTGGAGCGCCCGTCGCTCCGTCCCCCGCAGGGCGCCCGTCCGCAACTCACCGCGGCCGCGGAGGAGGGGGAGGCTCCTTGAGAAGCGCGGGGCCAGAGCCTGCCACGCGGCCCTGCAGGGGAACATCGTGGCCGCGGGAACGGGGGCGCACGCACGCTCGGCCGCCGGGCGCCGCTTCCAGAGTCCGCCGCGAGCGAGGCGAGAGCGCTCGGCTGCGGCGGGGAATGACGGCCGACGGTCCCGCCTGCTTTGGGGAGAGAGGGAAGAGCGAGGCGGGCGCAGCGCGGCAGCGCGGCCAATCCGGACGGGCCCGCCCGCTCGCTGGGGGGCTGTCGGGGAGCGCCGTCAGGGTGTCCGGCGCTTCGGCTATCTCCGTCGTCCTTGCCCCTTTAAGCAGCCTGTCCTGCCCTCACCTTGAGGCAGAGGCTGTCCGGAGGCGTCGAACGGAAAGCCGAAGGGATTGAGAGGCTTCCGCTCGAGCCCTTTTCCACCAGCAGAATCCCTTCTATGCGGTTGCTCCGACGCAGCGGTTCCCGAAAGACTGGGCACGATCCCCCCGAATCCCCAATGCCCTCTATTCCCCATAAGACTGAAAGAAATTGGTACTCGCGGGTTGTGAATCCCGGTTTCAAATGCATTTCGGCTATTTCGCTTTTATTGTTTACGATTATTTTACGCGTTGAATAAGGCTTACAAGATGACCTTTAGATGACCTTCTCATGACCTTATAAATATGGTTTCAGGCCAGATTATAACTGCAACAGCTGCCAGAGTGATGACCTATACTCCATCTCCTCCAGATTTTCTTTCAGAGTTTACTGCCTAGGCCTTTTCTCAAGGCACTCCAATACAGTGAGGCGATTTCACCCATACTTCAAAAGGCGCCATGAGTTTCTATGGCAGAGTAGGGATACAAAGCAAGATGAGCACCAACTACTAACAGGGCAGTCTTGTTAATGGGTCATTCACCAACCGCACTTTGGCAGTAATCTGGTTCTGGATTCTCTGTCAACAGACACAGAAGCAACTGAAGATGCTCCTCTTTGTGAAAGCCTTTAAGATAGATTGGTTTAGAATTGCTCTGTAGGATTGAGGGAGACAAGTGTTCACTTCCACCCAGCAGCAAAGTCTTGATTCATTATCTTTCCTGTTCATACGTGTTACACTAAGCTGTGCCTAATTCAATGCACAGTCAAGAGTGAATTTTTCTCTTTTTTTGTGGTGGGGAGCTCCTGCCAAATTTCAGTTTGGTTATTGTGGGCAAGGAGGTCAGTTCTGCCTGAATGCTGGCCCAGAGGAATATAGTAATGCCTTATGAGTATTTAAGACAAAAAAAATCATTAGGTCCTTGCTTTTTACTAAAGCCTTTGGGCACTAACTCACTCAAGAACTATCTTAACTTTAACTAATTATGCCATTTAATACTGGTTTAGAAGAAGAGTTGGCTTTTTTATCCCGCTTTTCTCACCCATTTAAGGGGACTCAAAGTGGCTGACAAAGCTTTCTGTTCTTCTCCCCGCAACAGAACACCCTGTCAGGTAGATGGGGCTGTGAGAGCTCAGAAGTGAGTTGTGACCAGCCCAAGTTCACCCAACTGGCTTCATGGAGAGGAATCAAACCTGGTATTCCCAGATAAGAGTCCAGCTCCCTAACCACTACTAGACCAAACTGGCTCTGTTTTAACGGGGTATGTATTTAATTTTTTGTTTGTATATTGCTTTTTACTGTAAGCCACCCAGAGATCTCAGGATATGGGGCAGGATATAAATATTCTAAATAAATTAAATAAATAAGTTTTAGTAATTTCCTGACTACTCATGTATTAGCAATACTTGGAATGAAAATGTTTGGTAATATTATTTTAAGTACATGAGCTCTAGCAAAACTAGAAAGTGCTATATTTTCCAGTGTTTCAAATCCTTTCTGGAAATATGAGAAATAATTCGATAAAAACTACACCTCACTTTATAACATGCACAAAATGTAGCCACCATTTAACAGGTCCATAAAATCTGCTATTTTTGGCTACAGGGATGAGTCCCATGTTGAGACAGGAGGGACTAGCTAGCTTTGGTCTTTATGGCAAAGAAGTGATATACGGCCCTTGATTTTCCCTCTGCCACCCACAAACTAGTGGGTATATAATGGAGATTCAGGGACATCTCTGGGAGGACTCACTAAAAAGGCTTGTACTGGTACAGCATATTTACTATGCTTTCCTGTGCTCTTTGCTCCTGACATCTTTAATTCACCCCTGCCTGAGACTCATATCTATGATTCATATCCCTCAGCTGTGGTTTATTGGGCCAGGGCAGAATTTTGCTATTAACAAGGGAAGCACCTACCAAAAGTAATCAGAGCTGAAGATAAAGAAACTTGAGGAGAAATTCATATATTTCCCAAAATATCAGACTTCAGTGCCTGAAGTAACCCTTATTAGAATAGGCCTGTCTTCTGAAAAAATAGTTGAAGGAAAACAAGAATGACCACTTGAGTCTTTTATAATTGAATATTTTTATTAATAAGATGAAGTGGAGGTCTCTGCAAGGAATACATTAATTGTTGCTTCTATGGAGAAGGTCTTCAGCCTAGAAAAGACATTTTAAAATTAAAATGTTCAACGTCTTATAACAACAATACCTATATAGATCACAGTATAGATTCACTTTGCCATTTTTTAAAACTTGGTTGAAAATCTTACATATAAAGTAAGGAATGGGGAAGCAATCTCACTGCATATCTAGTCACTTGAAATAGAAAATTAACCAACAAGGATTACTATACTGCCTACCCACAATTAAAAACACAGGCAAAATAAAAACCACAGTATTTCAACACTGATTAAAAAAAATTATCAATAAAGTTCTTGCTCTCAAATTAGTCAAATACAAGTCCCTTACACAAACTACTGAATAGGTCAATGTTTAATTTCCCCCACCCCATCCCCCCACACTTTTTATTGAATTAGTTGAACCATACAATATGTAAATAAGCTGGATATAATAAAACAGTTTCATAAAACAACAAATGCAGGTAATAAAACAAACTAACAGAACAGCTACCATTGCTTGAAGGTCTAATCGCACATGGATCACGTGTTTACAAAAGCCAAGGCAAAAGCTGAATTACAAAAATACTAAGTGAGGGAAAGACAACTTTAACTGTGCATTCAGAAAGATTGATGGAAAGGGTGGATTAAGGGAAAGATTGGCATGAGCTTTAGCAGCTTCTAAGAGAGGTGACCAGGGATTCAGTTGGTCAATGTTTTATTGAAATTCTGGCTGACCATGAAGGTGGGTCGCTTTCTCTTCCCCCTTCCCTCTCAACCATTACTGTATTATAAACAGTGGAGTGCAAAATAAAAATAATACTTTCAAGTTAGAAGGCAAGGTCTTCTGCAACTGTGAGAGAAACTTCCTAGGTGCATCTCTTGCAGGAATTAAACACTCAACAAAGCATCAGTAATATACTTCAATTAATGATGAAGTGACATTGTATGGTCCATGCCTTAAACTGTTTAGAGTTTTATGTCCCAGTAGCAAGATCATGAATTGCTCTCAACTGCACTGGCTCCCAACAGAGTACACAAAAGCCTGGTTCTAGGTAATATATAGACAGGTTGTTAGTCAGATGCAGCATCTTTAATCAACCTATATTTGATGTCTTACAACATCATAAGTACTCCAATTTTAAACCAGTAACTTAATAGGAAATAAATTAAGAAATTGTACCCATTAGTGAACTGACATTTGAGAGCCTGTGGGTAGCACAGTGGCTAGTGTTTTAAGTCAGAATGTAGAAGTTCCTGGATTCAGATCCCCATTCTACCATAAACACTCACTGCGTCTAGCTGACTTTCATGTGGATTCAGCACTGCAATAATCAGAAGCAGCTTTTTTAAACTTGCAGAAATGAAAAGCTTTTAAAACAGGAAGTAATATTTTTTTTAAAAAATGGATAGGGAAAGAACCGCAATAATAGTGCAATTCATTACTCACTAAGCAATGGATCTTAAAATATAGGCCCTCTAGTGGTAAAGAGGTTAAAAGCTCAGATTAGAACCCAGGTGTCTCCCAGTTTAAACCCCTGGTCTGTGTGAAAGCTCTTTGGATAAAAATAGCCTCACTGCCTTGGTAAACCCTAACAGAAAATCTGGAGTGGAGCCCCTAAGGCAGTTGGATGGACCACAGGCCATCTTTCTGGGCAGCTCAAAGTTTCCATATCTCAGAATCTTTCCACTGACTTTAGAGAAAGAAGAATGCCAACAACTTAAAATACTTACCATCATAGCTTGTGAGGAACTTAAGACTTTTGTTTTGCTTTTCAGTTCCCATGTTCTGCTTTCCACTTTTCATGCTCTGCTATATCTTCATTATGCTGCTTGATAAGCTAAAAGATAACTCGGCATCATTCAAAATGCTTGATAGTTAGAAATTAAAATTGTCAGACCTTTTGATCTTAGTGTTATAACTATATTAGAAAACATTTACTTGTCCATTAAAAAAAATTTCATAAGCATGCTAGCATGGAACAGAGGGAGTAACAAACTGGCTAAATTCAAGTGATGAGAACTGACATTTTCTTTATGTTACATTTGAAATTTGTTTTAAATCTTTAAATTCGAGTTTATGGACATTTGGCTGGAATTTGAATGTCGAAATCTGGGCAGATTCAATCAAATTTCGAATACCTTCTTTGTGCAACCCTATTCTTGAGTAGTTTAGAATTAATGATGTCACTACTTATCTGACAACCTAATAGAGTGAAGGTAATGCTGTAAAGGCCACCTCTCCACCCTTACCTATTTCATATATATATTTATCTTAATTTAGTAGTGTGGTAGCGTTTTGTTTACTTGTAAATCAATCTCTGTTATTCCCTTCCAAGAGGCGCACCTTCCATTTCCTTTTCTCTACTCTTAGGCTTGATAATAATGTTGCCTCCCTTCTGATGCTGCAGCAGACAGCACCCTGCCCCCACTCTGCCAGCCTCCAGCAGTGGGTTGGATACAGTTACTGTTTAGAACTCTGGCCCTATTTGGCTCCCTTTATAAACAGAACTCGACGCAGCTTCTTTGAAACAACAAGAACATGTGTTTATTATATACAGTTGAAGTTTAAAGTCAGCTTCTTCTCACAGTTAGTTACACGTGGTTACTTTTGCTGTCAAGCAGTTCAGTCTTTCACTTTTACACTAAGTCACAAGACTCTACAAGTTCAAGAATAAAACTTCAATCAGTTCAGAATTGGTTAGCTTTCCTTTTAAATAACTTCACAAGCTTAACAATCATATACCAAAAGACTCAGGACCCTAACTTTAGCCTCCTCAGCTAAGAGCCCGTTTCTCCCCTTCGTTAACCTCCCTCCAGGATTAACGACCCAAGGCAGAGAACAGAAATTGTTCCCTCAGGCCCCCTTAAATATGGGCCTGGCTGGCTAGCTTCGCCCTGATTGGCTGAGCTCCGCCTGGATGCAAATTCAACCCCTCCCCTTGGAGTGCTCAACTAGCCCCTCCCTTAGGCTACTTACCCTTGTGAAAATACACTTTGGCGACACTTTTAAGCGTCTGGACTTACCGTGTTCGCCACACTTTGCATTTTAAACTAAAAAATGTACTTTTGTGATTGAGGGGTCCTAGCGGGCATTACAAATGCATCTGAACTAACAGGTTTATCACCGGTAGAGCCACTACTCAAAATAATGGCTTCTAGATTTGTAGCTTATGATTTGAAAAGCTGTAGCAAGAATAGAGTCAACTAAAATACAGAAATATTTTAAAACACATAGAAATTAAATTACAATTGTTCAGTGCATAGAAATAAACATCTTTTTAAGCTGAGACAAACATTTGTAAATAACTCATCACACACAATATGATCCTTACCAGTGCCCATATAGCTACAGTGGAACCAAGAGTCAGGCCAACTTTGATCCAGTTAGGATTGTGTGGATCATTCTTCCTTGCAACAAATGCAGAGCGCGACAGTGCTAGAATAAAACAGTATATTAACTTTGAGAGGAATATAAAGGAATATTTAAAGGAGCAAACCCATTTACTCAAGAAAATGGGTTTTATCTGCAGGAAAAAATAGTCTTGACACTAACTGAATACATCATCTCATCAGAATCAAACAATAGTGCAGTCTACCTTTGATCAAAAGTCATAGTTCTAATTAACATATGGCTACAGTGGCAGTAAAATGCGGTAACCACATAAGAATTTCCTATTTGGTGAACTATGTGTTAAAAATATGTTTCAGGGGACAGGACTTTAACAGTTTCTTAGAGTGAGATTGAAAAATAGATAACAAGAAAACAAAATTATTTGTTTAGCAAGACAACAGATGGATCAATACTTCGTTTCAATGCCTGGGTGTTCTTAGACAGCCTGTTTCCTACTGTGCAGTTATAAGCAGTCAAACCAACTTGGGCAAGGTAGCTTATTTGGTAATTTAATTTCTTACTGGGAATCACAAGTATGGCAAAAGCTATCTCAGTATTTTAAAATAGTTGTATCCTTATGTTTTCACTTCATCCACCTTTAAAAAGACCCCTTCTATTTAAAAATGCTGTTCATTCACTACACTGCTCCCCTGTATAAAAATAAAGACAAGAGTCAATGCCAAGAGTAGATACAGTGAGAATTCTGTAAATACATACGTGTATATAAAAGCACAAAATAGCACCCTATTTTGGGGGATCAAGGCAGAAAAGATTAAATACTGTTGCACTGGTTAATTTAAAATTATGTTTCTTAAGAAAGAAAATAATTCATTCTTTTATGCAGTAAATGAAAAGCTAGGTTTAAGATGGCTTTTAAAATGACTTATTTACCAGAAAAAGTGAAGTAAAAAAGAAATAGATTTGAAGTGCAGCACAAAGCCTTCTGCTTAGGTATCATGAGCCAGCATATGAAAGGATTACTTCACTACATTAGGGTCTCTACTGTATATACTACTTCCATATCAGTTCTCCAAAATCTCCGGCATGCGGCTCTCTTATTCTTGGCTCCTCTTGAAACTATATGCCTTAATGTAGAACAAATAAAACTTTGTGAACTCAGTTACCTGAGAAATTCACTGTCCTGAAGAGGAAAAGATGACCAATGCCATTGTGCGTGAAAAGCTACTGATAGGGTTGGCATACTTTAATGTCCCCAAAGGTCCGTTTCGCTCTCTAACAACCACACTACATTTACACACCCCACTGTACTGCTTCTCACTGGTATGCTGATAACCCGCTTGATTTCTGCCGCTTTGTTTCAGACTCATACAGCCTCACTAGGAACTATGAAAGCTGTCTCATCGCAGGAAAAAGCTGCAAGAAAAGTCAGCAAAGGGTTATACATCAAAGGCTCTGGCGAAGAACTCATACAGTCACAGGCTTCCACCGACAAAGATTAAGAGATCTTTTCTTCGTCCCACTGAAGTCAGGGGTAAGACTAAGCTAACTACAGGTAACTCACACAGGGTCGAGCTTCCTCTTATCCGCAAAAACCTCCCAATAACCTGCAAGGGCGCCGCCATGTTACCGCTCTTCTCCGGAACGTCACGTGACGCGCTGTCGCTCTAAGCGCAGCAATCATATACCGCAATGTTACAGAGACGTCATACACAGCGCCACCTATTGGTAGCCAAAGGAAAGCTGCCATTGCTACAAATATTTGTCTCGGTTGCTCTTTAAACCAAAGCCACAGGCACAGGGAAGCATGAAAATAAACTTAAACGGACTATACGTGAATAATAACCTTGTTTTTTTTTAAACTGTTTACGAAATGTCAGAAGGGTGCAACAGCGATCAAACCGTACGGGTTGCAGACCATGTTATGGAATTTTTTTATTTCGTCAGGTGAGCTCAACCTTGGGCTTTTCAGTTCTGGGCTTTGTATAACTCCAAGGGCCACTTACACTATAGTTTTAATCAATCTACCTTCGATCAAGCTTCGTAGGACATCATCGAAACGACAGGCCATTTTCTTTCTGCACTATTCAATCCAAAGGAAAACTTTCTGGGTAAAAAAAGGTTGATCAAACTTGGATTTGAACATAAGTATAGCCACAACAAGGCTTTGGTAAAGGCACAGGAGTCCCCCATCTATGTATATAAACATCTTACATCAGTCCATGAGACAGTTTTAGAAAAAAAATGTAAATCCCAATTAATTCCCACAGAGTTACAGAAATTCCTTTTACCCTGAATACCTAAAGGTCAGGAAGTTCCAGAAGCTTGTAACGTATCTTTTCAACGATGGTTGATACACTTGCTAGCTAATGTAAACAAAGAGTAGTAGGGTGGGATTAGAAATGATCCTAAAGAGCAGAATTTATTACAGAGAAAGAGCCAAAACATTCCTACACAGAAATGGAAAACAGTAAGATATAGTAGATTCCCTCCAAAAAGCAGCTGGCACATTTTAGGAAAACTTGAGTCCGTTTTGGTCACAGCGCTATGAGGTAAAGGAAATTTCATTTTAAATCTAAAAATATCCAATCTATTTCTTCAATACAGTATCCTAAACAGGTGAGCTGCAGAAGAAAATTATTTAAGAGGAAGAAGTCTGGAGCCCTGACTGCACTGGTGTGGGAGTGCAAACCAAATACACTTCAAGTAGCTAGCTAGTTTGCTTGCAACTCTTCCCAAGACCCTACATGTACCAGCATTTCATAACTTCTTGCGATCATTTATGCAAGGAAGAGGAAATAAGAATGTCAAGCAAGAAAGAACAGGGGGGCAGATCTGGTTTGTTTGTTTACCTCCCATCAGACTGACAACAGGCTTTCATTTTCTTTGCCTCATTTTCTGTTACATTCCCACAAGCAAGTACTATCTAAGAGGAAAAAAAGATTGTGGGGTTGGGGAGACTTAAATTTACAGTACTTTTAATTCTACCCTGCCCATATTATTGCACTCAGGAAGCAAAATAATAGTTCATGTATTAGAAATAGAGAGTAAATTACCCCAATAGTAAAGTGAACAGACCTGGTGAAGTAGCAGAAAGTTTTACTTTATACATTCTTGAAAGGATGGGTGTTTTTCCACTGTCACTAAAAGTACTATTGCTAGACCGCCCATGAAAACACATTGGGTACTTCCCTTAATCTGGATCTACTACATCCCGATTAAGGGAAGTATCCATTCCTTAGATCCAGATCTTCCTAAATCCGGATTAAAGGAGCACGGTGGAAAAACACCACTAGTGGAAACGGGCTCCCTATAATCCAGATTTGATGGCTGAAGACCCCATTGTAGACACTTTTAGTGGGGTCTACAGGAAATCCACATTATAGGTCTTGAAGGACCCATATGATCCAGATTTCCCTAGCTGTGGTGGAAACAGATGTGTCTCTAATGGGGTCTGTAGTGGAAATGAGGTCATCTGGCTCTCAGCCAAATTGGTCCTTAATGGGTGCTAAAATGGATACTTACTGCCAGTGGAAAAACACCCATGGAAGCCTTTTCTAGGCTGTATCAAAGATGCTTTTTTGGGTTTTGTCTGATCCCAGCCAAAGTCCCAGGTTGCTTTTAAGCATTTGTTGGATGCTGTGTGTTATGCTTTGTTGTAGTGTTTAATTAAAATGAGAAAATAAAATCCATTAACAACTAAATAAAATCAGATACAATACAAAATAGTGACATGATCCTTAGCTGCTAACATCTTGCTGCCCCTCTGAGATTAAAGCATGCCCTCTCTGTGACTCTCCAGTTGCTGAAATGATGCAGTGGAACAGCACCTCAATTCCACAGATCTCATTTAAGAGACTTAGGATAGCTAAATGCTGCTCACACAGCATGCCCTGGATTAGACATTTCCCCCTCCTGACAGGTCCTAACACACTTGTAGTTTTCTCAACTTGCAACAGTCTATGCTGCACCCTGAATGGCCTTACCAGTCTGTGACTGTTTTTGTACTTGTTCTTATTCTCAAATATCTTGGGATAAGGATGTATTGCCTAGGGGTAATGCAGACTATAGCAGGTTTCACCTGAGGCCTGCCATAGTCTTCACAGCATAAAGACAGCAGGCCCCTATTCCTCGATGTATTCCAGAATAAGGCCAAGTGTGGAAAGTGACTGTTTCAGCAACCTGCTGCAAAAAAAAACTGGTGAGGGAATTGTGCTGGCTCCCAACTGTTTGTCACATGTCTTGGTGGTTATCATGATATGTATCTTTGCTGCCTCCACGTCATTTTCACATCTGCTGCCAACCATTAAGAGTGGATGCTGCCTCCTGAGCACCACAGTCACTTGTCTGTCATGGACCATAAATGCACTACTGGGTGCTGTAGAATGCTATGTTCTCTAGATAGGTGGGCACTGTACCTCCAGCTCCTGTAACCCTTTTACCTGTCAGTAAACTGTGGGCACATAGACAACTTGTGCTTCTTTACTGCCTGACTACAAGACATTTGCCCTTACTGGCTGACAGCAAACAGCTATCCTTGTTACAGCAAGGTAAGAAGACCTGGCTAGTGCTGGGAATGCCCCTGCTCATGACCACAATGCCCACTCTTGGCTAATACCAGACCCTCTTGGAGTCCAAGTAGATGAGGTATCTGTCTGGCATGTGGCTTTTCCATGAAATACAGTGTAACATTCAGGTTAAACAGGAGAAAGAAGAACCCAAACCCCATTTAATTTAGTGACTGGTTAATACAATCTTGTGCATACTTAACTGGGAGCACTTCTGAGCTAATGTGCACAGGATTATGCTGTAAAACTGAAAGCATCTGTGTTTACCTGAAGCTGTAAATAAATATCCTTAGCAGAGTGTCCTACTAGTGTAGTATAGCTTTTTGGATCTGAGACACCAAATTTCAAATGCCCAATTGATCAAGATGCCTTTGGCCTATCATTTTCTCCCAGTCTAATCTTTCTTTCAAGGATCTTCTACTAATAAAATGATAATAAAATGATAATAGAATGGTGTTCAACAACAAGAGTTCTTTGAAAGAAGAAACATGGAATCCTAATGCAAATGCAATATTTTAAACACTGAGTCACATAAACCAAATTTGTAATTAAACAGCAACATAGGGAAGTCATTTTATCCTGACTGAACTAATTTATTACAGTATTTCATAATAGCTGTAATGCATTGGAATATATTCCAATCAGACTAGTCAGACACCTCCAGTGTTGCATGAATGCCATCTCATAGCTGGTTCATCAAGTATCTTCACCTAAATACAAAAGGAAGCATGTGTAGGCGTGCAGGGAAAAACTGGCTCTTGTGCTGACAGCAAGGAAAAGCAGGAAGTTAAGGGGACAAAGAAAGTGAACAACACATACTGCAATTATGGAATTCACTCCCACAGGATGTGGTAACGCCTTTAGAAGAGTTGAACAAACTAATGAGGATAGGCTTGTCAGTAACTATTAACTGTGACAGCTGGTTGCAACCTTCATGGTTTTCAAGAGTAAAATATGCATTTGAATTCCAAATTCTGAAGATAAACTTGAGGGCTACTGTGCTTTCATTCTTTTTATAAGGTTACACAGAGACACTGGAGTTGAAAAAGAATGATGGCCCAAACATCTTGTTCTGATTCAGCAGGAATTTTCTTATGTTATGAATGACAAAATCCTAACATCAGATCTGCAATTTTATTAAAGATATTGCTGGATTAATACAAATGACTGTGTAAGAACAGTGATAGTGGAAGTAACTGTGATGCCCCTGTGATGACACACTTGGTAAGACTACAAGGACAGAACCCAGGAAGACTGTTTGAATCCCTGCGCTTCCATGGAAGATCATTGGAACTTCCCGGTTGTGAATACCTTGATAAAAATAAAGGTTAAGGAAGTAAAACCTGACAGAAAATCCAAAGTGGAACACATAAGGCAGTTGGATGAATCACATGTCATTTGACAGGCTCTCCTGTAGTGTATCCTAGTCCACCTTGAGACCATGTGGTATAGAGTGGGATAGAAATGAAAATAAGAAATGCTACTATATGGTTGATTTTTGCTGTGAAAATGACCAGATCCTGGGAGTCTGCCCCCTTCCGTTCCCTTCCACTTGACACAGGGACAGAATGTCTTTACTGTAAGGAATTTCTGACGGTCAATGGAATCAGCCTTGTAACATACATTTCTTCTTTTGCCTTTTTGAGTGATAAATAAGTGACGAATGGTCTCTCCGTAATATCCTTTCGGGGCTTCTCAAGGCTAAATGCATCTATTGCTTTCTCAATCTCTGCAACTGCAACTTAATCACAGGCTGCCGTGCCCAGATTTGCGCTACAGATTTGTTCCTCGTCCCACCTCTCTTCACATTTCCACTTGCGCACGCGCACTCGCGCGCCGTCCTTTTCACACCGTTCAGAAGATATTCCCATACACCGGCTTACCATATTGGGGCCATTAAAGTGTGACTGGAAAGGGGGGGGGGAAGGGAAGAGGGGTCGTGGCGCATGCGCATAGGGCTATCTGACCCGGCTGGGGAAGCCCTCTCAGTGGCGGCCATTTTGGCGGCGCCTCCTCTCCGGCCTGTTCAGTTACCACGTGAACCGCGCGCCGCCGAGGGCTCGTTGCACCTGGGAGCAGGAACGGCGCCCGGGGGAACAAGGGGGGCGCGCGGAGCGAAGAGGGAGAAGTAGGAGCAAGCGGCGGCCGGGCTGGTGGGAGCCACGGCGGCCTGGCGGGGAGTCGCTCCCGGGAGGCGGCGGCGACGGCGGCGGCCGTGGTGGAAGCAGTAGGAGCAACGGCGGCGGCGGCGGCATTCAAGCCGTGGCAGAAAGGAGACGGTTTGTTGGCCTGATAGAAGCAAAGGCAAGCAGGACCGTGCGGTAGTGGCGGCGGCGGCGGCGGCGACCACTGTACCAGTGAAGACGATGCCGTCAGTGAGCCTCCCACCGAAAGAAAACGCGCTCTTCAAGCGCATCTTGGTGAGTTGAGAAAGGCCGCTCGGGGGAGCCTGACCGCCCTCAGGTCGCGATCCCCAGTGCGCTCGCTGTCCCTCGAATCCGAGCCCTGCTGGGGGCGGTTGCCGGACTTTCTTCGCCTCCTAGGCGAGAAGCTGCCTCTCCCGCCTTCGTCCGATCCGTCTGTTCAAAGGGCGGGGGGGGGGGGAACGCGGCCAGAAGCTCTCCAGAGCTGGCCTCTTATTATAGATTCCCCCTGAAGAGTTCCAGGCCCAGGCCGGCGTTTCTGGTTCCAGAACTGGCCGTAGAACGTGTCGGGCATTCCTTCCTTCAGGCGCGGCTGCTGCTGCGGAAGTTGTGAGGAGGGCGCGTGCGGGTGGGGGGTTGCTTTAAAAATAGCTTGTAATTACGCTGCTGCTGTATGTATCGAATGAAGGGGAAAGCGAGAGGGGATCTGTCTTGTGCGTGTTCGGTGGACTCAAGAGAAACCGGCTTTCGTTTAACTTAGGAGCTGGCAGCAATCCTTCACTGAAGCCGTACACAGCAGAGCTTTGAAAACTATCCGTGCAGTGTCTTGGAGATTACCAAGGGCTCCTTTAGAGCTCTGAGAAATTGTACATTTTTGTTGTATAGCTCGGTGGGATACAGGTGTGTGCATGGGCTTTGCTGAAGTAGGCTTTTATTTTAGAATTTAACTTTTCTGTATGCTGTTATGATAAATGCTGGTGATGGTTTAAGTTCTACAAGTTAAAAAAAAAATCTATCCAGGGAGAAATAGTACAAAGTATTGCCTGTGCTCACATAGTAAAGTGATCTACTGTAGCCATTCAATGTGTTTAAGTTGCTTTTGTTTAGTATAAACCTGAATAAATGTATAAAGTGGTCTGTTGTGGCACCTTTAGTGTCTAAAGAGACTTTTGTTCTATTTAAACCTGAATCATCCTGAACTTTTTCTTAAAATAGTGATGAAGAAATGATTCAGTACATTAGCAGGCAGTAAGTAGTATAAGAATAGGTAGCTGATCCAAGCCCTTAAAGTCACTTTGTGGTGTTCTAACAACAGTGACAGTATTCTTTTTCCAGTTAAACCAATGGCTTTTTTGTGAAGATCCTACCGCTGCTTTCAGGACTGCCCACAAACAGGGTCTTTTCTTTCATGCTGCTGTGGCAGGAACCTTATACCACTAAATAGGTGGAATAGGCCATGACAAAGAAAACAAATTGGCAAATATGCCTAAAATGTAGTCAAAATAAATAATAAGCACAGCAGGCAGCCCAACGAGATATATTCAAGCCAGCCGGGCAGTTGAATGGGTCCTGTGGCAAAAGGCAGTTTTTATCAAATGGTAGCTGCAGGTCAGCTTGGGGCATCACTAAGGAGAAGAATGAAGAAGTCTTCTAAACTGAATTTGCCAATTCGGTGGACAAGATTTCTACATCTTATATAGTTGTTCAAAAATAAAATAATGTTTCAGCAAGCAATGCCTGTATCACAGCTATAGCTAAGGTGGAGTGGTCCCTTTTGAGAACACAGTGGCTCTCACATAACGCAGAGGAAAAAAGCATGCACGTAATAAATGTCAAGCTCAGCAGCCAGCCAGACTGAAGATTTTTGAAGAGGTAATGCCTATATTATAAGCTACACATACTGAATTCCTCTTTTCTACACAGCTATTAAAGGTGCTTTCTTTTCCGTTAGACAAAAATGGTTTATCACCTTTTGCCATAAGTTAAGGAATACAAACGCCTGCTAGAATCAAGAAGTCAGAGTTTTATACTTTCTGAGCAGTGGCGGCTGGTGGACTTCAGGGCTGGGTGTTCACAGCCAGTGGAGAGTTCAGGGGGGCGGAGCCATGAAGATTGTGGGGTGTGTGGCCACAGAGGTCATGGGGGTGTAGCCACAGAATGAAGCTGGATTAAAACTTAAGTGTGAACGCAGCCCGTTCATATAAGCAACAAGTAATAAAAATAACTTCTAGAAAGAGCTTCTTAAATATAAAGAAACCACCCACAAGCAGTAACCACATACGTGGCCTACTGAATTCCTGTTCACATACTACCTCATTCCAGCTCTGGCTGATACTGAAAAAGCTTTGTACACCTGCAAACTTCACAGCACAGCAAACTTCTAAACTTTAACAATGCAAAATATATTGCTCTTCAGCACAAACAGCTCACACACAGAATGGCACATAAATTCTGCACTCACACCCCAGCAAGCTTCAAAACCAAGAGGAAAGTAATTGCAATACAGCTGACTTCACAGTACTCCATATTTATTTAGTCAAGTGTTCTTGCTCATAATGCTGAATGGTTGATAATTTATTACATTTAAACCATATAAATACTGTTTCTTATAAAAAAAGACCTCAAAACAGTTTGCAGGAAAGATGAAGAACAACACTAACTCCCCCTACAACTAGAGCCGAACCCTAGCCTTTGGCTTTGCCAAAGTCCACTCCATAATTACTTCAAAAGGTGAACTGTGGGTATTTGGTTCTCGCTTTGGTTCAACACAAGCTGAACTTCATGTGCAACCTTTTAAGTAGCACCAAGAACCAACCTCTGCGGCTGCGTTCACACCTGAATTTTAATCCAGCTTCAGTCCACTTTCAGAGTGATGGAACACCTTGGAAAAGTGACAAACTGTTTGATTTTGGTTTTATCTAACTCAGAAAAATTAATGAAAAAGAAATAAGTTACTTTGCTAATGTGTCCTTTCACTCTGATGGCGATCTAAAGCTGGATTAAAAGTTAAGGTGTGAACACAGTTGTATGCTCTTGGGACAGATTTGGGCTGACTCTTCCCCTTTCACCCCCAGAGACCACTGTTGCTGCAGTGCATATTGGTTCAAAGAGAGGTGCATACATTTCCCACTTACAAGCTGAAACACTCAGGTGGAAGAGACCCATGGCATCTCCTTTATTTTTAAAGGAGCAGTTTTTAGTTTTTGAAGAATGCAGCAGCACAGGGGTCTCTGAAAATTATCAGTATGCAGTTCAATTTACTGATAAACATTATCAGCTGAAAAACAGTACCCAAATCAAAACCCTGTAATTGAATGTACAGCTTATTATCAGTACTAGGAAAAGGATACCCAGTGATTTCTATAAAATGATTAGAATAGGTTCTTGACTTTCCAAGTAAGGGGGAAATACCTAACATTTTAAGAAAAATGTTCTCCAAAGACAATAAAAAATCCTGTTTTTGAAATCAGTTAAGGGTACATATAATACAATATTAATTCTTTATGGCATTATTCCTCACTCTTGTATTGTCTTTATGCTATCAACTTTTTTTTACACACAAGTACTCAAATTAGGTCAGCTGGCATTTTGTAATTAAAAAAATAAAATATACTAGCCTTAAGACACAATTAAGATTTATGGCTAATTTAAATATTTGCACAGCAAACTTCTTTTTAAAGAAAGCCAAAATACTTCATCTTCTTCCCTTCCTCGTGAACAAGCTTGAGAACTACCACTGAGAAGGACCTGTATTTATCTAATCCTCAACTTCTTGATGTCAGGTTGTATTTGAGGGTGGAGGAGACACAGAAAGAGGTCCCATAAACTGAGCATAAGAGTTCCAAGCCAGAAATTTTTTGGAAGCCCACACTGTTTAAAAACTGTCCAATTCTCCATAAGATGTTATTGCTTCATTTCATCTATATGACTTACAGCCTCACAAACTCTTTATTGGCAACTCTTCAGAAATTAAACTGGAAATGAATTTGGAACAGCCCAATGTAACAAAGAAAAAGAGAAAAAGAAATCATGACTACCCAAAAAGAAAAGGCAAAGAAATCTAAGCTACTTGCATGTGTTTGGGGTTTTCTTTCTTTCCTTTCCTTCCTTCCTCTCTCTCTATCCTTCCTGCCTTCTTTCTCTCTCCTTCCCCTCTCTATCATTCCTTCCTTCATCTCCTTCCTTCCTCTTTCTTTCTCTCTATCCTTCCTTCATCTGACTCCTTCCTTCCTCCTTTGCTCTTTCTTTCTCTCTCCTTCTAGCCTTCCTTCCTGGATCAGCTTTCTCCAAAAGACTGAGATCCATATTTTTGCCCCTTGAAATATATCAACATCAGTGTTTATACTGTTGTCTATTTACCCTTCAATTTTCTTTGTGATGGAATGCTTTCCCAACATTTTTCTCTTTTGAACCAGGAACACTGAGTGCTTTATAATTTTTTCACCATCCTTCCCTTCTTTTTCTTCTTTTTTTCTCCCTTCTTCTTCCTCTCTCTGGGTGCATGGCCACGGAGCTTAATGCGAATTAAGGGAGGCTGACTCACTGAAGCGGAAGCAGGTGCATATTAATGAGCTCCTTGCTGGCGTCTGGTCTGTGCTCCTAATATTCTTCTTTCCTTCTCCCTCTCTCTCTCCCTATCCTTCCTTCTTCTTCTTCTCTCTTCCTCCCTCCCCCCTCTTTCTTTCTTTTTTGCTTCTCTTCCTAAGAAACATCCAGATTTTATTTTCCTGCTTCAGCCCATTGCGAGGGGGGGGGAGCGAAAAGACTTCCAAACCAGGCACCGCGTGGTTCTTAAGAAAGAAAGAGGGAGCAGGGAGGCAGGACAGAAGGAAGAGAGAAAAAGAAAGAAGGCTAGGGAGAGAGAGCTGGAGCTCACCCACCCACCCGCGGCCCACTTACCTGGGGGTGAGCTCCCGTGGCTATGGGTTGTGATGAGGAGGCTGAATGCAGCCCTTCCAAACTGGAACCCTTTGATTCCAGCTTGCGATAGAGGACCACGTGGAAGGGGGAGACGGGGAGAGGAACACTTTCCGCCTTAAAGGCGCCTGGCGCCTGGCTGGCCTTTATGCTATTGTGATGCCGGCCGGAAAGGCTCCGTAGGGGCAGTTGGGGATGGGAGCAGCAATATCTTTTATCTTTTTTAAATCTTGCTTGCGATTGGGCCAAACGTTTCGCTGGGCGCGCCTGCAGGGAAGAGCCATAATCATGGGCTCAAAGAGCCGCATGCGCTTTGCCAACCCTTGTTCTAGAGGGAGGAGGGGGCATGACTTATTCTAAAAATTTTAGAATGCCCAATTGGCTGGTTCGCCGAACAGAAGGCGTTCTGAAGATTCACGCCTCCTCCAATCAAGGTACAGGAAAATTCCAAGCAATTTTTCCATTGGTCGGAGCTCTCTTGTATCTTTTTCTCTGTTCTTTCTCTCTCTCTTTCTTCCCCCCCAGCCACTGGATGATCGGCGATCACTGCGGGCTCAGTGAGGCCCCGCCCATGTTTCTGAGTACATTGCTGTTGGTGGTTGACTTTTTAAAAATGAAAGTATAATTGTACTTGCACGGTCTATTTGTGAGATGCATTCTGAATGAGTGGGATAGGAATTGTGCAGCACTCATGCAGGCAGATACAAACCTATCCTGCAGTCCCTCTGTATTCAGGGATAGCATTTCCTTGCTCCTCCTATGGTCTTTGTCCCAAAGGTCTCAGTGTTATTTAGGAGTACTAGCAGCTTGTGTGTGTTCGCACAGACAGATCTGTTCATCCTTTTTCCAACATGTATGTTAAAAAAGAAATGCCCCTTTAACAGTCAGTATCACCCCAGCCAACAGATCAAAGGGTTCAGTTTCACTTTTAGTCATAAATTGCTTGAATGTAAATGAAATATTTTGTGAATTATTTACGTAGGTGTGCAAAGCAACTGCTAAAGTGAAAATCTATGACAAATACTGGTATATTAACAAACTGTCAAACTTCTAAAGTAAGCGTTTCTGATTTTTTTTGTAGTTCAGCTTGTGTGGGCTACATGTTTTTTAAGACATATATTGTTTAATGGCCTTAATACTACAGACCTTTTGCTGCTGTTTTTAAAAATGGTACCTGCTTTTCTATTTGTGATTTGTATGCTAAGGAAGAGCAGAGAAGGGTGAACTGTGGGGTGGGTGCCCCAGTGGTACTCTGATCATTAAACAAACAAGCAAACAAACATGGAACCACAGCAGTCACTGTGCTGGCTGTTGGATTGTAGAATATGCTTCCTGGATGCTTGTTCTTTCCCCCCTCTAGGACAACTCTACAATTGTCACAAGCAAACAAAATTAATTGAATGAGATCCTATCCAGTGCTTGCTTCAGCAACTCCATTGCACTGTGATTGACATGGTTCCTGTGCTTTTCATCAGATTTACTTATTTGTATTTCTGTCCTCCTCTGTATCCAAAAGTCTCTGGATGGATCACAGTAAAACTAATACAAAATACAGCCACAGAAGTATGTCTGAATACATACTGTGAAGTTGCCTGAAGCATTTCAGAGAAGAGGCTATTCCAGAGCCTGGGGGCTACCATTGAGAAGGCCCTCTCATGTTTTCCCCTCCTTTCTCTTCTGTAGGTGATGCCACAACCAAGGGAGTCTCACTGGCAGATTGTAAAGCATGGACCAGTCTATGCAGGAGGCAGCATTCTTTTAGATTGCTGCTGGGACAGCTGCCTCTCAGTGTGTTGCCATCCTTTGCCTCATGACCATTCCAGCCATGGCTGTATCCCATCTTCAGACCAACAGCCTTGGAGGTTGAGATTCAAACTGCATTCTAGTGAATCAGTGGGTGTGTGTCAGTTGAGATGGGCCACAGTTCTTCAGCAACATAGTAGTGAAAGTGCACTGCTGGAAACAGTAAAATGAGTTTTAACAATATATCTGTGGATATGTGTGGAATATGTATGGCCTGAATCGTTCCCAAGTAGTTAAATTGCTTATTAAAAAACTTTGAATGTTTAATGAGTGGTAAGTAGAAATGGTATAAAACAAATAGTACTTCTAAAGCTTATTAATTTTAACGAATACCAATGTATCTTGAAGATCATCGTGCAAATCAAGGCCACCAGAGTGGTGGGCAAAAATAAGGCTCCAGTTTGGTCTTCACAAACTATGCTTTGATCCACAACATATCCAAATGTGGTTCAGGGAGATCAGAGGAAGCTTTACTCCCAGCCCTCACAGGCATGTTTTGCGAATCGCTGTTTTGAATCCATAGTGTTTTAATTTTCATTCTTGTAGCTGCTGTGGCTTCTGTAGTCGTCGTCAAATATATTATGGACAGCATGAAATGATGTAAGGGAAGATATTTCTTCCTTAGGATGCTGTAAAGTTGTATAGATTAATATGATGCATGTATGCATACAGAATGACAAATTTATCTGTGGTTCATGCTATTATCTTGCTTGTCATTGTTGGGTACCACTGAATTCAGGCTAATTCCTGGTTGACTGCAGAGGCACCTCCATGGGCCCTCTATGCAGTTTTCTCAGCAGGGATGTAGAAGTGGTTTACTATTGCCTATTTCCAGAGAAAGACTGTGGTTCAAATCAGCAACCCTTTGCTTTCCATGCAGTTTGCTCTACCACTGAGCTATTGCCACTCCCATCTTGGTGGCTTAGAGCAATATATTTTTTGTGTTTTAGTATTTTATTTAGTAATGGATCCAGGCCAACAAATGCTTAATTTCAGTGATAAGTGGTCATTGAGTGCTATGGTTCATTCTGTGTTATCTATGATTCTGTACTTTCCTTAACTTCTATACCTGTGCGGATCATTGTGGTACTTCTAAATTTCATAAAGTGGGGAGGCATCTGAAGGTGTCAAAGAGGGATACCCACATATGCTGTGAGATTTTGGGTTTTTGAGAGACAGCGTAAGCCTTTTGTCTAGAAAGAACTCATGCAAAATAAAGGAGAAATTTAATAGCCTTATAATGTTCAGATGAAATTCTTAAGGGAATAATAGCCATTAGCATTGGAAGAACAGTGGAAGATGGTGCATGACACAGTTGATAAAATAGGATGCACAAAAGTGTATGATCATCAATTCCTTATTACTTGTTGCTGTTCTAGTTTAAAATGTTCATATGACTGCTCACCCAGATAGTAACCAAGTATGTATTTCTCCATTGTGCCATTTGGGAGTAGGCTTTTTGGACAACCAGTTAGACATGTGTTTAATGTTCCTTGCTTGTTCCAGCTTGTGTTTGTGCATATTAAAATTATGCTAATAAACACATCTGTAAAAAAATTATGCGCAATTAAGGCTCACCCGGATGACTTGTTCTTTGCAAAATGTATACTTTGCTTTTTTAAAATCCTGCTGTACTTTGCTATTCTTCCCCTATTAAACAAATACCGCTACCATCTTAAGAAAAATAAGTTATGTAACTTTTATCTATTGTGGGATTAAGTAAATCAGCATATAGTATATATAAACTGGCTCTCTCACTTTATATTTTTGTAAGTTAAATATGGATGTATGGTGTATTGGAATTTGCTGCAAGTGCAGTGTACAATGTAATTGGACTTTGAAAAGCTTGGAAGCTGTTATGTACCCAAGGCAGATGATCAATCCTAAGTAAGATTTGTATCCCAAATTTCCAGTACATGTGTATTGTTACTTGTTATCTGTCAGCAAAATAAAAAGTATGTAGCACTGAATATAATGCATTTCAAAATTAGTACAGAAGTTATTTTCCATTAAGTTGTGTTTAACTTCTTTTGATAAGACAAATGCTTGCTACTTTGACAAGTCTCTAGTAATATCTTGCAATTCTTTCAAGGACATTCTAGTAGAATAATTGATTTTGCTTGTTTTCTCTTCCCTCATTCTTAGCAAACATAGGGTTTTTTTTTTGTAATTTGTTTATATTAAAGGACCAAGGTATGTGAGTTTGTTTGACAATAATTGCCTCAAGGGAGAAATCAGGCTTTATTTGATGTAGGACTGATCAAATTCTTCTTCTTGCAGTCCTTAATGGTTTTAGTTGCTGCCCTCAGAATCATAATTTAAAGGCATCTGTCTTCTCCCTCTTTCCAGTGTTCATAGCCATGCATTACTACAGTACTTATTGCTTTAATACTGATCTTACAAGGGAAATGACGTTTTCCTTCCTTCAGGATCTTATCTGAGCTTGCCATAGCCTTTTCCCCTAGGATTATTCTCTAGCACAATGCCTGTTTAGGAACTCAAGAGAACATAGTTATCTACCTATACCATTTCCACTTCATCAGCAGCTGTGCATTCATCAGGCACCTTCTTGAAATTATATTTTTCAGAAATATTGAGCATTCATCTAAACATAATAAACTAATCTCAGTTTGTAAGAAGTCTTCTTTTCTCTTAGCTATCAGAGCCATATGCTTCGCGTATCTGAATTCCAGCTGCCATTTCTTCAGCCCCACTGTTCTTATGATATATTCACTGTCCAAGTTAAACAGGTTTGGGGACAGTAAGTGTGAACCCTTCTCATATTTTCTATTTTCAAAAATTCCATGTATCCAAATTTAGTTCTTACTGTGTCTTCCTGTTCATTGTAAAGATTTTTTGAAATACTTATCAGACATTAGTCTTAGTATGTTCCACATCCTAGTACGGTGATGGCCAACCTATGACACGCGTGTCACAAGTGACACGCCAAGCCCTTTGGGGTGACACACCTGGTCACCCTGGCACCTGGGCGTGTAGTGCTTGCTTGTTCTGGAAGTGTACGAAATACCAACTTTCCATTGAAGATTTAGCAACAAAAGTCACTAATGTAAAGAATTATTTGTTTTTGCTTTTAATAAAATACGTATATCAAAAATATAACTTTTTTACAAGAGCCACAAATATCACAAAATTATGGATATTTCTAGATGTGACACAGCACCCGAGTTAAGCTAGGTTTTCTTGTGAATTTTGACACACCGAGCTCAAAAGGTTCGCCATCACTGTCCTAGTAAGATCTGCAGTGTCAAAAGCCTTACCGTAGTCAAGCCTTTTAGTTTACTTTTTATTATTTACCTCATAACACAAATTACGATACAGTCAGACCCTGGTGTCCACTGATTCGGTAACCGCGATTTCAGTTATCTGAGGTTACTGATCAGCCCCCCCCCCCAGTTCCTCCCTACCTTTTCTGCCACACCACTGCCGCCAGCTCCCACCAACCCTGACTGCAGTTGCCTGCTGTCTTTGGGAGTGTGACAGAAATTGAGGTCACTGCCATGTGCCATAAACTGAGGCCACATGTGGGAAATTGAGGTCCCTGTCATCTCAAGGCCCCACCACAGCCTCAAGGCCCTACCAGGTCGCTGCAAGGCCCTGCCCCCGCCGTCCTCAGGGCTGGTGAGTGGCCAAAACAAGGCAGGCAGGTGGGTTTGGCTGACAGTGGGCAGCGGCTTGAGCTTGCAGCAGCTTCAGCTAGCAGCAGTGGCATTTTTTGGAAGTCGGTGGCAGTGTTTGCGATTATCCATAGTTTCACGCATCTGTGGGAGGAGCCAGAACATATCCCTCATGGATATGGGGGTTCAACTATACTCAAAAACGCAATATAAGCTGAAGAAGAAATTATTTTGCTGAATAATTCCTTAGAGGTGTTTAATTTAATGGTAATTGCAAATGCAAGCTGGGCCAAAGAGAACAAAGGGTCTTTTCGCACTTGCTCCTGGGGACAGCCAGACGATGCTCTCACACGGAGCCGCTCCTATCTGAGAAGCATCTCCACGTTTGCCAGAGCAACCCCCAGGAACATAGCTGTAGAGCACTAAAAAGTGCTCTACAGCTCTGCTGGCCAACAGCACACTCCATTCACACCTCTTCCCCTAGCAAATGGAGTATGGACTGGGGCAGCTCAGTGTGAGGCGATTGCCACAATTGCAAAGTGTGGGTACCTGATGCATCTAGAACTGGAGGTGTGAACAGGCCCAGAATTTGAGTCTCAAAAATTCTCCTGTCAGTCTCTGGCATCAGAAAGAACTTTCATTGCTGAATATTTTCAAGTTTATTGTTGTTTTATTTTGCTGTACTTTTGTAGTGATCCTCTGTCCTAATATATTGTATTAACAGTCATCATATCTGTTGAGAGATGGTGTAGTTGGAGTGTGACCTAGAAAGCCCATAGTTCAGAAGCTGACTGCATGACTTTGGGTTTAGTCACTGCCTCTTCACTGAATCTACATCATATGGCTGTTAGGGAGCAACATTTGAATAGAGTACAATAAAAACTCCTATGATGTGTTCTCTTCCAGCACATTTTTTGCTATTGCGTATAAAACAAATTGCACATCAACAAACTGCTTGTTAGATGATTCCATGTATTGGTTGTGTTTTGCTGCTAAAAGTCTTAGGTGAAAAGTCAGGCCTCTAGTATGTCATGCCATTCTTTTCAGTTCAGCGGCAATTTTCCCACTTGTCTTTGTGCAGCGAGGAAAGTGACTGTTTTTGACAAAATTATTCTGAGTGTGGATTAGTGTATTTTGGCGAGGTTTGAGCCTTGTTGTCTTTGAGTGCTTTCTAGTGTGGAGTGTACAGTGGTGATGGAGTACAATACATGCAATATAGTGTAGTGTGTGTTCTGTGGGAGTTTTGTGGGGATTGCCTTTATTGCCCTTGAGTGCATTTGCTTATGTGTTGTAGTGTATCATTGCTGTGGTTGGCAAATGAATGGTTCTACAGTGCTTTTGTGATTGTGTGTGTGTGAGCTATTTATCTTTTTGTGTATACTTTTTTTTGCCTTATTTTCCTAACCACAGCCTGTGGCAGCTCCATGGGAAACCTCATTTCTTGTGGTTCCAGGGTTCTTCTGCCGTCCCATTCCTCCCACCGACTGATCAGAAAGCGCCTGAGTTAGGAATTGGTGTTTTTCCAATAAGGTTTTGGTGCCAAACTCTTTCTGGGTTGTGTAAGGAGTATGTAGGCATCTTCTATGACATCAGGTGTTTTATGTGAGAGAAGTGGCATTAGAATGTTTCAGCAGTGCAATCAGTTAAAAGACTTTGCTTTGACGTGGCTCAGGGAGGCTGGCATCAGTGCATTTACCATGAGAAATCCTTGCTTTGATTGTGGAGGAGGGTGGCATCAGTGTATTCACATTGGAATCTGGAAAATTCTTGTCTCATTGTATGGGATTGGCACTTTGTGTGACATCAGTTTGCTCAGTCTTGATGTCTGTGAAAAAATCCTTGCTGGATGTGTGTGAGGGGGGTAATATCCTACGTGAATCAGTGTGTTCTACATTGAAATCTGTGGAAAAACTTTGTCCATATGTGTGACGAAGATTGGCATCTTGTCTGGCACCTTTGCTATTCAGTATTGCAGCCTGTGATTAGCAATTTTCTGGGGTGCTAGTGAGCATTGCTGTAGGAACTTGGCTGTCATCTGTGTGGTAGAGGTTTCAAGCATGGCATTTATGTATTTTGGCATTGTCTCCACAGTGGATGTTCTTTGGGAAGGAGGGGCAGTACTGTGACCCTTTTAATTCAAGTTGTTTTTGCATTGAGAACTCTCCCCTGTCCAAGTCAATATAATTTTGAAAAGAGGCAGTCTACCATGATTTAAATCAATAGAGGGTTTTGCCATGGTTGTCCTACTGTCTTGAATTTACATTGACGTCTGTTGCTCTCATAGTGCAGATTCTTCTTGGGTAATGTTTTATCAGAATGGAAGGAAAGATTTTGGTGATAAGGCTGCAGTTTTAACTCCATGTACATGAAAGTAAAAATCATTTATAGAATGGGACCTGTGACTCAGTAAATATTATTGGGTGCCCGAAACTGATAAATACTAGCATGCAACAGAATGCCATAGGTGCTTATCCATGTACTTCTTCAGAAATTCCTAAAATATTTGTTAGTAGATTTTGATTAAAGGTTATGCTTAGAAGCCACTTGTTGAAATGTTCTTTTTGTAGAAGAATTGCAAAGGAAGAGGAAACGCTTGGTGGAAGATCTGAGGACCAATAATGCAGAAGAGGAAAATTGTGTATGTTTAAGTAATAGATAGATTGGAGTCCTGTTAAAATATAATGTAAGGATCACAATGTTAATGTTATTAAGACTAAGTGTGATTATTCAAAAGTTAGCCCTGCATATTCAGCAGGATATATATGTGTGCAGATGGACAGTGCTATAAACTTTATCCTTATTTAATAAACTGTATTTTCTGGCGTATAAGACTACTTTTTAACCCACTAAAATCTTCTCAAAAGTCTGGGGTCATCTTATACGCTAAGGGTTGTCTTATATGGCGAGTATATTCCAAACTCTATATTTTAATTGGAAAGTTGGGGGTCGTAGTATCTCGTTACAGTATTAAACAATTCTATATCTTAGTATTATAATTTATAGTTTGTGTCTTTAGTGACTTCTCTTGATTGCCATCATTCATCCAAGTGGTACCTGTCACTGACTCATAAATCTAGGGAATGAATAGCAAAATATGATTATCCAATTCTCATTGCATGGGTTTACTGCTACCTAGATAACTTAAAGCATACCTGAGTGAAGTCTCTGGTTCATCTCTCTTTTTACTGGTTTTCTTGTTTATTGTACTGTATATGCACTGAAGACTGATTTAAAACTTGTTGCTTTCTCAGTGAACCAGTTTTATAATCCATAAAATCTATCCAAATGTTTTCAAAGATCTTAAATGTGTAAGTGTTGATTTTGTGGCAAAATTATGTAACTCATTCTTACATTTTGTTTCCATAGCTCTGAAAAGTAGCTCTTAAGGTACCAACTTCTATGATTGATCTAGGAAGACCCAATCAATAATAGCTTACTTTCTTTAATGCCTATTCTGGACTCCTATTGGGAAAGATCATTGAATATAAAATTAGTTAGTTATATCTGAAGGTCTCAGGGCAAGTCACAATAAAAACAGATGAAAAACATGATTAAAACACTGACAAAGTGCATCCAGACTTGTTAATACTGTGCAGCGGAATGTGCAGTCACTATCAGGGCATCACACACAACAATTCACAAAACTTCAAAAGGCTTCTCTTGTTTGAGTGAAAGGGCATTAAAATGGGAAATAGAATGTGAAGTTTTACACCTCCATGTGCGCGCCAGTGGGAGTTGAACTAGGAGAGAGCTACTGAGATTGTGATGGATGTTCAGCAGCTGAGAAACGTAAATTGCAAGTTCATCATAAAAGGCTCAGAATCAGACTACTAATGCTGCAATACCTTTATTCAAATCTGGTGCAGCTGTGTTCAGGTCTCTTTACCCTAAAATAGAATGTCTGGAAACTGGTTGAAATTAAAAGAATAAGTGAATATTGCACTGAGGTTAATCTACTTCTTTGTGAGAAAATGTATTAGTGTTTGGGACTTCTTTGGTTTTGGGGGAAAATGGGACAAATTTCATTCTCTCTTTAAATGTTTTTGTGTTTCTTATGTGCTTGGAAGCCATTTGAGTATGTGTAGCCAAGTATAGCACTAGATTAATTTTCATCTAAAGGAAGGTATTGATATATCTTTTGACCAAACATCTTCATATTAAGACTTTTGTTTTGGACTTATTGGCACCAAAGGCAGCTTTGACAACACAGTTGTACCTCAGTTTCATGGGGCTTCTGTTCTGCCAAACACAGTGTAAATTGAATTAATGTGTAAAGGCATTGACTTCAGTAAAGAACTATGGATTAGGCTATTGCAGCAGAAAGTTCAATTGGTCCTTGATTTGCATTGTGTCAGCTGATCAATTTGAGGGGGGAATTGGCCTTTCAGTGTGAGTCAGTGGAGGAGGGAACATGGATTAAAAGGGGCTCAAGCACAGCTATCCCAGACATGTTCTACCATGAAAGACAAGGCTAAAACACAGATGCTGTGCTGGAAGGCTGAAACAGTCCCCCTCCCCTCACCACAGGCAGTTGTTCATAGTCTGCAGAGCCAAAACACAGATATCATACAAAAAGACTGAACCAGTGCCTATACCCCACACGCCAGGGTTAGTTTTTTTTCAGCAAAGTTGAAATGTATTAATGCTTTGTGCAGATGTGGAATGATGGAACTTGAAAGGCAAACCAGTCATCCCACTAGAGGAGGCTTGAATTTGCTAGTAGCATGCTTTGGAACCACTGTTTGGAGGCACAATAAAGAATGTTCACAGGAAACAAAAAATGTTTTTTGTGAACCAATAAAAAGTTGTGTGCACAACAGAAGTCTGCACAACCAAAAAGGCACAAACCAACTCATTCACCAAAAAGCACTCTTTGGGTGTTTTCCCACTGTCACTAGAACTACCCATTAAGTACCCATTAATGGGTACATTAATGTGTACATCTAGTGACAGTGGAAGAACACCCGTTGCTCACTCAGGAACTCTACCATTTAGTAACCAACTACAGTACATACCATCCACAAGAAGCACTGCTAAACAGACTAAGCACACAACAGTGACAAACTCCAAACATTTTAAACTGCATTCAAAAGCAGTCTAACTCACCAATCCATGTAAAATCACACTCACACCATCTTCACTGGACAACAGAAGTGGGAAAATGATTCCTGAAGCAACGAGAAGGTTTGCTTCTGACTCTGGAATTCTGGTGGGAAACAGTGTTGTAGTGAATCTAGAGGTAGTTAAAATCAAGGCAGTTGTTGCATCTGTGTTATAGTGAATCCACAGTGACAGAAACAATTTAAGTAATGATATGACCCTATTGTAGAATCCATCAAAGTACTAATTACTAAAAATATGCTGAACATTCCAATTCAGTTAAACTAATTTTATGATAACTGAAGAAGCAGTGTTTTTTGCTAGGCCTGCATTGATGCAGGTGGTGGTGGTGGGCGTCTTTGCCATCACCACAGAAGATAATTCAATGCATCACTTTATTCCAGTTGGATACTTGACAAATCTGGATGTTTTGGCTCACTCCAGACTTCCCTTTCCCAGACTTGTACATCCTTTACTAACAAATGGTGTGTTCTTGAATATACATTATTTCAACAGTCACAAATTGCTGAAAGATCTGTACTAGTTGCCTATTTGGTACTGAGCCTAATTCGAGGTCGTCGTATGTGGAGCCTGTTATCTGGAGGAGCACCTTGTCTGGGAGAAATTTGCTTGAATATTGAGATCAGCAGTGTAGAAGCTATAAGCATAAATACAGTTGTCCTTTGCATAAGCCAACTGCCTCCCACCAGCAGACAGTTTTTTGTGGCCATTAGTTATGTGCTTAATATGGTTATACATATGAAGTACATGGTTGTAAATGTTGAGCAAGTAGTGTAATATGCTGCTGAATTTCGTAATTCTCAAGCTTCCTGGAATGCTCTCGTGTTATTTGATTGTCTGCATTGCATCTGTCATTGTGCTCCTCAAAAAGGGTGGAGGACTTATTTATACCATGGCTACTTTTCATTCCTGTTGATACACTCTTGGAAGTCACACACCTGCGGTTCTATGAGAACTGCTTATTGTCTATCAACACTGCTTATGGACAGTAAGGTAGCAGGTACTGATCTAGGGATTCCTTGGTTTTTTCACAGTCAAATTTTGGTAGTGTGTTTGAGGGGCAGAATTGGGGGGAAATAATTTCATTTCCCACCTCTGAATATAATAGGAGAAATAAGATCAAAGAAAAAAATTCTTTGTGCAGTTAATTGTGAAGCTAACTATGGGTGTTTTTCCAATGTCACTAGAAGTACCCGTTAAGTACCCATTAATGGGTACAAAAATGCCATTATGTACCCATTTATGGATAATAATGGGTACTTTTAGTGACAGTGGAAAAACACTCAATGATATGTTGGCCTTCAAAAGGGTATGAAACTTTTAGTGGCATTTACTCAGTGGTAGAGCAAGCAGTCTGGAAGGCAGGGGTTTGTTGCTTCTGTCTACAGTCTCTTCCTGGAGAGAGGCAATGGCAAATTACTTCTGTATCTCTGCCAAGAAAATTATATGAAGGTTCTCATGCAGTCAACTGGATGATACCCAACAGTAGCAACTAGCCTTAGTGTTTATGTCCTGCTTTTTGTACAAAGGGCAGTTGCTGAGGATCAGAAGTGGGAGGCTGTCGTATCATATAGTGCTGTGGGAAATTGTATGCTCTCTTCTTGATTTCTTTTTTATATTTGGCACACTTAATTGTTTAAGATCTTCAAATTAGATTTAACATGAGACAACATAAATAAACATTTCATTTACTGAAGGGGGGAAGATCCAAAGAAAAAATTAAAAGTGTACATTGTATTTATCAAGTAGTTTGTTCCTTTTGAAAGTGACATTAATGTGTCAATATTGTTATTAAAGAAAAAAAGTCAGTTTATTTGTTGAATTGTCACTTGGAAATAATACTGTTTTTCCAGCTGAACATGGCACTTTAGCCCACGCCCTGGAGAGTGATAGATAAAATATTTGGAATGGTGTCCTCAACAGAATCATGAAACCTCTTAACTTTATTCAGGTTATTGTTGCTTTCGCTGTGTAAGATCAGCCCAGAGATAGACTGGAAATAATTATTATATAGAACAAACTTTATGGCGAATGAAAGTTTTCAACCACAAGAAGTTGGGAGTTGTAGCTTTAGCTGCAGCATTAAGTCATCATTGCACAGCTACAGTATTTTTTGTTTTAAGTTTTAGGCTGGATTTTTAATGTTTACTGTGCTCTGGATTCATGGCTGTTTTGGAATTTATTTTCTGCCATAAGATAGTATGGTGAAAGATAGGTTAAAAATGTCAACACTGGGCAGCCTTTGATATTAGCTGTCATATCCTTTTGGGACAGCTGCTCAAATTAAATGTAGGCTCTGTCTTCACTCAGTGTGGGGAGGCACTTTGGGGCAAGCAGCTCTGTGGAAGTGCCCTTTCTGTAGTGTTGGTCCACACCTCCATTTTTAGCATATAAGGGCATCCAAAGTAGTTGCAGTCAGAGTACCCAATCTCCATGCATGTTTTGACCCACTGCCTCAGGCAGCTAAGAACACCATAGAGAACCCCTGATGAAAATGGCCACACTGGCTCACTGAAGTGTCTCCCAAGGTATGTGGAGACATCCCCTTACAGTGGATTGAATTGCAGTGGATAGTTCTGTTCGGATAGTTACAACCAGATTATATCCCTGGAGGATAGCTATTTGGCTTAATGGAACCAGAAGTATGGTTTACTGCAGGGTCTCTTCTTGTCTTGGAACTCAAGCTTTGCTATATGTGCAAGAACCAGAAAGGTATAACTTTACTCAAACTTGAGCTGGCCTGTACCCACTTTGGCTGTATCCACTAAGCTGCCTGGACCAAGTCTGATTTGGTTTGGTCTGCTACTGAATTGGACATGAGAAAGCTTCCCCTTCCTTGTACTGGATAGCTGTTCAGAGAAGAGAAGGGTATGGTGTTCATCAGGCTTGTTCACTCAAAGGAAGGATCAGATCAGCAGTTTGGTAACCGGTCAGTTCAGTTCTAGTTTGACACCTGATCTGACTGAGCCAAAGGATGCTATTTTGGAGAACTGAACCTCTGATAGCGATTTGTGGAAATTGTTCATTAAAACACACACATCTTTCACATGCACATTTGTCAGCTTCAGCTCATGCAGACAATTCCCTTGACACCTGGTCTGGACTATTCCCAATTGTGACATCTAATACTCCACAAATCTGAGCAACTTGGATTTTTTTTTTGCTCAGTTTTAAGTATTGGCTGACATTTGACTTAGAATATCTTCTGAACAGTGGATATTAAATTGTGCAGAAGAGGTCAAAATGTGATTTCCTTCACTGAACTTCCGTTTTGCATAACAGAAGCAATTACTGGTTAGTTCAAGAAGGTCAAAAATATACGTACAGAACCTTTTGGAGACTGAAGCTCATCATTCCTGAACACTGATCTCACTTACTACAGTTAATAATGATTGTTGTCCAATGAAATTATTTCTGTTATAAGGTATTCATATAGTTTGGATTTTTATTTTCTTCCAGAGATGTTATGAACATAAACAGTACAGAAATGGACTGAAATTTTGCAAACAAATCCTTTCCAACCCAAAGTTTGCAGAACATGGAGGTGGGTAACACCTATTTGATCATTAAGACTTGATTTGAAGAAACTGGAAATACATTTTCCAAAAGAATATGAACATGTAAATGCAGCTTAAGTTTTTGTTACCATTTGCTTTGTTGAGAAAATTTCAAAATTCAAACCAGGTTAATCATGTCTTTGTTGTGGCACAACTGATAGTGATATTCTTGTTTATAGAAACCCTGGCTATGAAAGGATTAACTTTAAACTGCCTAGGTAAAAAAGAAGAAGCTTATGAATTAGTGCGAAGGGGGCTACGAAATGATCTGAAGAGTCATGTCTGTATCCTTTTCAAATTTATATATGAAATTTTTTCAGATATGAAAAAAATTGAGAATTTTATGATATAAAATGTAACCTGTTCCCTTTTCTTATTTGTTCTTCTAAAACCTGTTCTGGTGTAGCATTGAACAGTTACACGTTTTCTTTGGAAACAGCCTGTCTACTTTGAAATTGCATTGCTTTCGAGTGAGTAAAGTACCATTTTTATTTCATGTCTCTGTGGATATCATTACAACATTCAGATTGTTATTTTTTTGGCACATGATTAGTCCCCAGAGCTACCCAATAATTGGGCAGTTGGGTGTTTTGAACACTTTTTAAAATTTCCCTGCTCAGTTAAAAAAGGGGCAGGGGCTCCCTATGCCTGTTCTCCGTTCATTTTTCCAAACTGTGCCTATGCTTATCATGCCGATGGATGGTGGTGAGGTGACCTGTGCAGATGCTATTTCTAAAGGCTGAACAGAAAACAAGGCTGGAGGCGCTTTAGCATACTCCCCTCTTCTCCAGCAGTGCAGAAGGACAGAAGGGGTGTTTTTCCACTGTCACTAGAAGTACCCATTAAGTACCCATTAATGGGTACTTAATAGGTACTTTTAGTGACAGTGGAAAAACACCCAAGGCCTGGCAACAAGTAAGCATGAGTGGCACATAGAAGAAAAAATGGCTGCAACAAATCCATCTAAAATCGTGTGGTTCTGATGTCAAAACCTGGTTTTATGGATTATTTTGTTTTGAGGTCAAAATGCTTAAAACTTACATTGAACAAAAACATTTGAAACTCGGTATCCTCCAAGACCCTAGGGTAGTATTTCCCAACTTTTAAAACTTGTGTACCCCTTGGCAGCCCATTTTCATGAATTGTACCCTTCGTATTTGCAAAATGAAAAAAGGCTTTTTCCTCCATTATTCATTCCCCCCCCCCCCCCCCACATACCCCTAAATGCCATGATTTGTATCCCTGGGTGTATTCTAGGTTGAGAATCATTGTCCCATGGTATATACATAGTTGTATGTAAGTACTAGCTTTAATTGATGATTCTCTGAGGTCTTACATAGATTTAGTTGTTAAATACAGTAACATATTAGCTTGCAAACAAGCTATGTCTATGTGTTTTATTTTTACAAGGTCTGGATATTTTGAACTTGGAACATGTTCCTGTGGGCTGCACCTTGGAGAGTTCCTGTAATATGTGAAGGATATTTGTATATGCTGATGTAACTGTCAGTTATTCATAACTCATTGCCTATGTATAGTATTCCTATTCCAATTGAGGGGGAGAAAGTTTACTAGTCTTTTCCTAAATAATTTAATGAATCTTCTTCTTCACTTGCTCCAGAACTGATGTCCTTAACTAAAGTTTCCAGGTTGGCATGTCTACGGTCTCCTTCAGAGATCAGACAAGAAGTATGATGAAGCCATCAAATGCTACAGAAATGCACTGAAATGGGATAAAGACAATCTCCAAATTCTGAGAGACCTCTCTCTGCTACAAATTCAGATGAGAGATCTAGAAGGTTATAGGGTGAGTGAAGAACATATGTACAGTTCTTAACCCCTGCAAATAGTTCACATAGTCAAGTGTGTAAGAGAGCAACACTTTTTGTATCTCTGTTTTATTCACATGGTTTAAAGTTTTATTCATTGCAGCAATTTTTATAGATTGTCAAAATTTTTAAATAAACTTTATTGTGAATTGACATCAGAACAGACAAAACATTTGGGATAAGATAAGAATAACATACGAACAATAATTTAACCCAACAATAACAGGGTCATGCAACACAACAAGTCATCGAAAAGTAAATCATTAATACAGCTTTTAAAGAGATAACATGAAATAAAATGACATATTCTGATAATAATCTTAACGTAACAAGAAATAGTAGACCTTGAAAGGGCACTTATTTGCTCAGGTTTCAATAAAAGCAGATTGCAAACTTAGTAAACCAGTTGTTGAGATTCAATGTTTTATGGATTTTCCAATTTTTAGCAATGACTTTCTTTGCTACTAGGATTAGGAAATGTGGTAGAACCAAGGGATTTTCTTTAACAGCAGTGATTGGGAAAGATATGTAGCAGACAAATCTTTGATGTAAAGGACAACCCCACCATAAATGAGTATATAAACCTGTAGGTCCACATTAATGACAACAAGAAGTAGACGTTTGTGTAACATCCGCAACTCAACCATACAGGGATGGAATACTATTTAGTTAGAATTTTCAAATAGAATTCTCTAATGTATTGTTGGTTACTGCAAGAAATAGATAGCCCTATTTTAACTGCTTGCATTTCTGTATATAAATATGCTAGCTGTCTCCAAAGAGAACATGTTAGCACTTTTTGGTATTAAGTCTTTGTCCAGATATTTCTGTGAAAGAGAAAACACTCGGCTGCTTCCAGACAGCAAGAGGCGATATGGGATTTCAATGTAGTGTGAGGAGAATCATGGGTTTTAGCCCTTATCAGGAGGCACCTTTAGTGATGCACTTATTTGGGATGACTTGCTCTGAATTCTGAAAGGTTTCCTATATTTTTGTTGTTGCTGCTTGTCTGTATTTAACCAAATTGCTTCATTGGTAGATGCCAATTTTTTTTTACTAGTGTTGAAGTAATTGTTCATGAACTTGCTGTATTTTGCACTATTTTTGGACTTCCTAGAAACCATTTGATCAACATTTGTTATCCTAGGAATTTTCCAATTAGCATTGTAGATTTCAGCAATTAATCCTGAAAACTAGCTTATGAAAACAGACATTTTATTATTGCTTTGTAGGAAACTAGGTATCAGTTGTTGCAACTTCGACCTGCCCAACGAGCATCATGGATTGGTTATGCAATAGCTTATCATCTGCTGGAAGATTATGAAATGGCAGCAAAGATTTTGGAGGAATTTAGAAAGACTCAGCAGGTACTATGAAGATAATCTCAAATTTATTTACAAGTAACAAGTCAACCAGAATTGGGGGTGAAAGATAATAAAACATCACAACTTACTGTTCAGCAATTGTCTAGATAAATTATCTGTAAATTGATGTCCCCCTGTGGTACTGAGGCTTAGGTCATCTGCTTTGACTTTGCTTATTGTCTGTTAAGGAAGAAGGAAGCATTGATAGATTGCATATCTCTTTCTTTCCAGAGGTGATTGCTTCAGTCAAGTTTACTAAATGCCAACTATATACATGGCACATATATGGATGAATACTGTTTACCATTTACTCTAATAGTTGACATATAGGTGCTCTTACTGGATAGGATCTTGTTTTTTAAACAAGGATTTTATTTTGGAGTACAGTCAAATATGCTTCTACAGACAGCTCACCCTTGCTCGACTGAGATTAATTTGTGTTCTTTTCCTTTTATATTGTATTGTTGAAGTTTAAAATGTGAGTACTGCAGCCTTTGTCTTCTTAAAACTTCTGCAGACATCACCTGATAAAGTAGACTATGAATATAGTGAACTACTTTTATACCAGAATCAAGTTCTCCGGGAGGCAGGATTATATAAAGAAGCATTGGACCATCTTTGCACATATGAGAAGCAAATCTGTGACAAACTAGCAGTTGAAGAAACAAAAGGTATCAAAGCTATCGTGATCCGATTGGGAATGTTTGTGATGTCTAATGAACTGAATGTTCACATTGCAGTTCAAAGAATACTGGATGTTGGATTACATTTTATGAAGAATTATCTTCATAGTTCCCAGTTTCTTAATAAGTGTTTAACTTACAATAGTGGTACAAAATTGGTACACTTTGAGACAAGAAAAGCCTCAAGTTATTTATTCCATAAATATTTTTGTAATACTTTGCTAAACATCATCTTGTTCCATATTTATCAAAACCAGAACTACTAAATTGTTTAAAACACAGGTGTATGTTACATTTATGGCAACTTCTGCATTGCCATGTTACATTCATGATATGCTATGTTGATTTTATTTACAGCCTTTCAGTCTCCATACTGATGAAAATCAGTAGCTAAATATAGATTAATAGTTTATAGCAAAATAACTGACAGTGGCCTTCAGTTGAGCTACAGTATGAATTAAAGAGAAATTTCTACTAAAATATTTTAATTGCTTATCTGTGATCTAAAATATGTTTCCTATTCACAGAAAAAAAAATTATGACCTGGAGATCTTCACAATAATATTGATTTATAACAAAATGCAAGGGAGATGTTGCCATGCCAGTACAGTTTTGTTCTTAGAATTAATACTGTTACTTCTAATCCTTCTCTTTCCTCAACATACTCCCTCGTCATTTGATCGTCTTAAAACATTTTCATGTTGCACTTAAAAAGGAAAAAATTGGATTTATAAGATTTTCTTTTGTTTTTCTGGATCCAAGTTCCCCAATACTTTTTAAAAATTGCTTTCCAGTATTGTTTTACTAATCAATTCCATGGGGAAATAATATTCAGCAGTCAGTCTGAAAAATAAAGTGTGGCCTTAGTTCTGTCAGAGAGCTGAGCAAGTCAAAGAAATCAGAAAACAGTTGAAGATACAATGGGGAAAGCTTTACTTTCTTTCTAGGAAACAAGGTAAAACAGGCACTGAATCTCTGCCACAGTCCTTCTTCAGCGAAGGTTTCGTTGTTCAGGAGCCAAAGCAGCACTTCCCCCTCAGATCTTTACCAGAAAGCTTTCCCCCTCAGTAGATGAATTGAGGATGGAATATGGCCAGAGGGGAACATCTAGACCCCTGTCTGTGGCTCAGGCAGTAGTTGCATCAAAAAAAAAAAAAAAGGCTGTTCTTGTGAATCTTTTGTTTTTGTGTTTTGGATAACATCTGCCAAAGAAATAGGCAGTTGCTGTGCTGGAGGTTTCTATTGTACCTGTACTGGTTTAAATGCAGTATTCAGTGCTTATTAGTGAATCAAAGAACTCTAAGAATAAATAAACTTAAGCAGAGTATTTAGTGCAATCAATAATAAAGTGGAGGGAGAGAGGGGTAATAATGGTAAAATAAAATGAGTAACTAATAGGCATTTTTCAAAGACTGTTCAGAGCAGATTAAGCGGGGAGAAAGAAGAATTGCTACGTATAGTTTCCCTTCTATTTGTGATATTAGAAACTAGAGACCTTTTCGCACAAGGGCCTCCGGGACATGTGTACGATGCCCTTGGAGGAAGCATTCACTCTGCTGGGCCAGTGGTTCCGTTTGGAACCGCCCCAGCCTATCCCAGGGCTCCCTACACAAAATTATGCTCTACAGTTGGCCCAGGGCGTTCGCAGCTGTCCCCAGCAGTCCCACAGCTGTTGGGAAGGGAGAGCGTTTGCACGCTCCCTCCCTGACAGCTGCAGGCCCCACCCTAGGCCTCCTGCCATTCGGTCAGGTAAAACCCAGGGGCGGGCAGGCCTGTCCGATTCCTTCCCCGGGTTCTTGCATGCTCCAGGAAACCAGATTGGGTCCTCTAGGGCACACAGGAACTCCCCTGGGGACCTACCCCCTGGAGCATGGCCTACCTGAACATGTGCACATGTGTGAGGCACTTACCTCGTGCTTGCCGGGTTCTGAAATGGCTGGCACAGCTGGCGATGCTGTGCATCTGTGCACACCGCCTGCTCTGATTGGCTAGCTGCCCACATGTGCACAGCTAGCCATTCAGAGCAGGTAGCATGAAGAGACGCACAATGCCACTGGCCCCACCGGCCCCTTCAGAACCCAGCAAGCAAGGTAAGTGTCTCGTGTGTGTGTGCGTCCTCACGTTGGCCCGTGCCCAGGGAGGGGGTGCCTGGAGGGGTTCCTGCAGGGCCCAGGGGACCTGATTCAGTCCCCTAGGACCCATGGGAACAGGGGAAAGAACGTGACAGGCCTGCCCGCCACTGGGTTGAATTCGGCCCAATGGTGGGAGGCTTGGGAGGGGCCCCCTGCACCAGCCTTTTCAACCTAGGACACGCAGGAATGGATTCCTCTCTCACATGTAGGCAGGTAGGAATGTGTTCTCACGCGTTCCTTACCTGCCTAAGTGTGAATGGGGAATCTGCCCCTCATGTCCTAGCTTTACCTGCACGACAGCCGTTTGGCTGTAGTGCGAAAAGGCCTTAGATTTACATCACTGGATATAAATGTTATACTCATTCTCTGCTTTGATAGACACAGTGACTGTTGTAAGAATATGAACTGTGACAGAGTTGCCCTCCCCCCTTATTTATGAATCATGCAACAAATTAATCCCTTAATTTTGGTAAGATCTAGATTTTCCATCATGGAGGCTTTTGCAAATTAGAAATTTAGCATTTTGAAACTTTTCTCCATGATGGTTAGAAATACACTTGTTTCATTGACAGTTGATTTATAATTCTGCATTTTTAACAGGAGAACTTCTGTTACAACTCTGCAGGCTGGAAGAAGCAGCTGAGGTATATAAAGGATTGCAAGAAAGAAATCCTGAAAACTGGGCTTATTACAAAGGTTTAGAAAAGGCACTTAAACCAGGTAACACTATTTGCCTTTGAGAAGCAAAATTAAATGTGATGGATGAGAAATGTCATTACCATATAAACAACTGAATATTAGTTTGTTTTATATAAGCTGTACTTTGAGAATTTCAGAGTAATTTGAATTTTCTTAAGTATTTAATATTTATTTCTTCCATGACTCTTCAAAATTTTTATTACAGGATTAAAAAAAAAGTTCTGAGAAATGTTTGAAAGCATATAAAGTAGCAGGCGCATTGTCCTATGTGATTTGTCTTTCTATGCACTTAAATTCTAGGAAATGTTTAAAAAACAAAACATAAATCACCAAGCCTAAACTAACATTTGATGCTTGTCTAATCTAAAATAAATTAGACAAGCATTAAATGTTAATTTAGATTTGGTAAGAAATTCCTTCCTTAACTTTCAGCAGACTTAAACCAAGTCTGTTGCTGCCAGATTTAGTCCTCCCAATTAAAGTAAGTGTTTATTTTAATTATTATTGTTGCTAGGTACCATTATGTGGACAATCACTCCTGATTATATTGATGCGTCTATGCAATTTTTCTGGCAGATATAAAAATGATTCGCAATTATGTTTTTCAGGGATTGCCAGTGATTAAACTTGTTTTTCAGGCAGTTTCTGTGCACTGAACTATGGCCACTTCCATACTGTTATAATGTGGCTCTGTGTTATTTTTATAAGCTTAAAACTTGAGAGGTTATACTACCTGCAGAATGAAAATCTTTAGCTTTATATAAGAAGAGCCCTTTGGATCGGTCCACACCCCATCTAGTTCAGCATCTTGTCTCACATAAATTGCTTCTGCGAATTCTCAGGCAGAAGACAAATGTAGAGCCATTAAAAGCAAGAAAACCTCATTTAGAAAAAGGAAGTCTTGCCCTAATGCTTTGTTTACTTTTGAATGTTTTCTAGGAAGAAATCTAATATTGTGAAGAATTCACTGAGATTGGAGATTGAATATGTATATCATGTTAAAAGTAATGGTATTCAAGTATAATATACAGTGTATTCTGGCGTATAAGACTACTTTTTAACCCAGGAAAATCTTCTCAAAAGTCGGGGGTCGTCTTATACGCCGGGTGTCATCTTCTTATACAGCGAGTATATCCCAAACTCTATATTTTAATTGGAAAAGTTGGGGATTGTCTTATACGCCCAGTCATCTTATACGCCGGAATATACGGGTACCTGTTCACTTTTAAATATATATATATTTAAAATTCTTATAGTATAAACGCACATAGAAAAAGATAAATGTTAGGAAGTATCCACTTTGATAAAGAACTATTTTCTCCAAAAAGAACGGAAGGCTTAATCAAATTACAATACATCTTTGTCCTGTGACTTCCTCTCTTTCAGAATTTTTATGTTTCGATGGGTAATAATAATAATAATAATAATAATAATAATAATAATAATAATAATAATAATAATAATAATAATAATAATAATAATAATAATCTCTTAACATTGTTTTCTTCATTGTAAAATGTCAGGGCAGCTGTTGAGGTTTGTAACTACCATCCTCCTGATATTGTTTATAGTGTATTAAACCTTTATGAAGAGAAAAATATTTAGCCTTCTGCTAATTTCTGATAAAAATTTGTATCTGAAAAAAGGGCTGATTAAGCATCTGTAGAGTTGAATACAAATTAAATTACATCATTAAAAAACCTTGGTATATCTTTGATGTTTAGTATTTTCTATTGAGAATATTGCAGTTGTTGTGACAACGAAAAGTACACATCACTAGGGATAATGGGCAGCATGGTACTGTTGCTTTGGGGTCTTCCTTATAGGATTCCGACAGGTATTATTTTGGCTACTGTGAGAAGAGAATCCTGGGATTAATAAGTCTCTAATCTGTTGTATTGTAAAAGCACTAGTATGCTGTTATTCTCCTAAGATGAGGTTTAGGAGGAATGCATTGTGATTAGTCTTCCTCTGCTCTGTGTAGCTTGCCTTACTTTTCTCCATCCAGGTGAAGTAACAGGTGACATTGAACTGTAGAAGCCTTTTGGTGCCACAAAAGTACCCATTTTTGAGGGACCAAAATGCAGAATGAACTATGTAACAAAGAACTGGACAAGATTGGATCACAACTTCAATCAGCCCAGAGAAGGCCTACATTTGTCATTCACTGTCTTAGAGAAAAATATTCTTGTGGTATCAGCCCTGTAGTTTAAGGAGGAATGCACCATGACATGCACCCCAGATATTCTCACATGGGCTCACAGCAATTTGTGGCACTTGCCTATTGAATGCAGCTTTAAATGACCTGTGAAAGTCCATCTTATAATTTGAATAGGTTGAAAACACTTGTCATTTTGCTATCTTATGACTGTCAGTGTTGGAAATCTGGGAAGCAGGGCCATTGAGGTTGCTGCTGATGTGGTGGACTGAGCCTAAAATTTAGCAAGTTGCAGGAGACTTGAACTTCGTAGCCCGCAGAAATTGTTTTCAGTTGTTTTCTTTTGTGGTTGAAGGATCTAGTGCACTTCAGATGTGACTTAATTGTGCAGGAAATGTCTAGAGCATGCCACCATTATTACAATCCCCACTTGATGCAAGCTCTGGCAGATAAATATTAGTAGATGAATATACCTCCAGGGAATCTCCCTCAGAGGTTTTGTACATAACGGCTTCCAGTTTCTCTTCCTGTGTGTGTACTACAGAAGTAAACTGAGGCCATTGTGAAGAGAGCTCAGGGGAGGCAAGGCTGTGGCTGTGGTATTGCCAGGGGCTTGATTCCATCAGTGACAAGAATGAGAAGAAGAAAAAGAAACAGTTGCCCAGTTGACAAGGTTTTGAGGTGATGAGCCCAAGGTTAGAGGGGTAGAGTTAGGGAATTACACTTGCTGAGGTGCTGAGGCATCTGCAGTTAAGTTGACACGAACAGGCAAGACAGAAAATTGCCTGATGTAGGAGAGTCATTGTGTTGCTTATAAATCTATGAAGAAGAAGCTGGGCTGCTCATGTGAAGTGACATTCACAAAGGGAGAGAGGTGGTGTAAATCCATGTATCTCACTTGAAGTAGAGTGAGACTGTTGTGGAGGGTGTCCTGGACTTAGCATGGAAATTGTGGACTGCTGTGATTAGCCAAACAGGAGTGGTGAAGTGCTGAATCTCTGAGCAGGTCAGATTTCTGATTTCCCAGAGAAGAAACTTCCTCAGAAACTCCTCCTCCACTTTCATCATTGGGCCACACCCTGTGCCTTAGATGAGAGGTTTAGACCAGTTCTGTTGTGTTGTTGCTGGCCATGTGGCAAGCGATCTCTACATAATCTCCAGAAGGAGAACCTAATCATAATAAGGTTTATCTAGATGAAGCGGCTGAAGAACTGGGGACCCTGGTGGTGCTAAGAGGTTTTTATAGCTGTGCCATAACACTTGTCACATTATCTGAATGGAGCAAAGAAAAGCAACTCATGGTGCATCCCCCCTTCACCATCTTAGAGAAAAATCTTCACACAGTAAGTACCTGCCCTTTTTTACCTCATGTACAGTGGGACAGACATGTCTGTCCTCTGAACATATAAATAGTGTTAACACCACTTCCTCTGAAATGAAAAGAACAATAGCTGATCATAGTAGCAGTAGTAGTAATAGCGGTAGCAATACCCATGAACCTTATCAAATTGAGTGATACATGTAATATTTGAGAGCAGGAGAAGGTTTGCCCTTGTGTCTGCTTGAGATGCCCATAAGCAATTGATGGGCCGCTGTGTGTGACAGGATGCTGGCCTAGATGGGCTGTGGCCTGATCCAGCAGGGCTCTGCTTATCTTCTTATATGTTCTTCCTGAACTTCCAAGTGAATTAACTTTTTTAAAAAATCTATTGTTCATCTAGCTAATATGTTAGAGCGTTTCAAGATCTATGAAGAAGCCTGGACTAAATATCCAAGAGGTCTGGTTCCAAGAAGACTACCATTAAATTTTTTATCTGGTGAGTGGCCTCTGACTAGATTTCAAGTTTTACATAATATTGCAAGAAACAAGAAAAGAAAAAGAGGGAACTCTAAAACATTAGAGCACATAGTTTCAATGAAGCAAAGAATGATTCTTTACAGTCTAGAGTGGACTGAATTGAAACACTTGCTGCCGCTGGGAACTTGACTGTGACCTAATACCTGCTGCTGACTAGCCTGGCTAGCAGTGTACACTGTACAAGTTAAAACCAGTTTTTGTCCATTTTCCAGCAAGGACTATGGCTTCACTGTTACCTTGAATACTTTCCCCACCATCCACAGTACAGGTGACCTCATCCAGCATCTTCCTCGACGTGTGGATATGGTGGTCTGTTTTGTTATGAAATGTTTAATAGTTCAGCCACTTTTATGAAGGTGTTACTGTGCAGTTTAAAGTATTCTTTAAGAAGCAATTTAAAATATTTGGGTGCTGTTCTGTGTGGTTTGGTTAGAGGGGGTTTGTACTCAATATGCTCTCTACCCAACTCGATCTTGGCTTTCCTCAGAGAAGTTCTGTGGATGCCATATGTATGTTTTAAAGCTTGACTTAATGGCAGGGTTTTGCATGCCATAATTCGGCTAGGATATAAAGGGTTATGTTTGCTCTTTGTTTGACTATTTGCTTGTTTCTTTCATTCTTAGGAGAGAAGTTTAAGGAGTGTTTGGATAAATTTTTGAGGATGAATTTCAGCAAAGGCTGCCCACCAGTCTTCAATACATTGCGATCCTTGTATAAAGATAAAGAAAAGGTACTGTGTTTTACTTGATAATATGAGTCACTCAATACACACAATTCTGTTTCATTAATGTAGCTATTAAAACAGCTCCATGAAAAAATGCTTGCCTTCTTCCTGATTTCTATTTTGGGTATTTGTCACACATAGTTGTTTCAATCTTCAAACAGAATTTAACATGGGACAAGGACAACCTGAGTAAACACAAAATACAATTTTCAAAAGATTATTTCATTTATTGTCCAACTCCTACATCACCCATGTGAAAAATATAATTGTCTGCAATGAGGCAGACGCCCTTCACCCAGATACAAGTAGGTCTGGGTGAAATTCGGGACAGGGCTGGCAACCATCCCTGATCTTAACTTCCATAAGCTTCCATGCCTTTGCCCCATGAAAGTAAAGTGCAAACCCCCCTGTAGTCTAATTTATTACTTATGACAGAATAAAGTGGCTGTTTTGCAAAAGTTGCTGCTATGCTTCTCTTTCTGAAGCATGTACGTATGACAAACGATTAGGATTTTGTGGAAGCAGGTTTAGCCTTGTGATTCCGCAGACCTTTTAAGTCTTAAAGGAGATCTGAATTGTGTTTTACTATGCTTTAAAAGCAGTCTGTATTCTTTTCTGTTCACTCAGATATTTTCTTCATTCTGATCAGTTTACTGGAACTATTTTGTTAGTTTGCTGTCTTATAGGGTGTTTCCCCACTGTCACTAGAAGTACCTATTAAGTACCTATTAATCATTACGTATTGCCATTACGTACCCATAAATGCCATTACGTACCCATTTATGGGTACTTAATGGGTACTTTTAGTGACAGTGGAAAAACGCCCATAGTATACTTTTAGGTTTTGTGTTGTGATACGATGATTTATGATGGATTTTGTATGTGGCCCTGAGTGATGTTTTTTTGATAAGCCAGGATAAATAAATACTAATGACTAATTTATGTGTTTTTCTATATTTATGTTTAGGTGGCAATGATAGAAGAGCTGGTGATAGGTTATGAAACTTCTTTGAAGAATTGCAGATTGTTTAATCCAAATGGTGGGTATGATAGTGTGTGCTGGCTACGTATCAGTGATCTGGTGAATGGTGCTATTAAATATCAAATAGTTCCTAGGTTTGCAGCCTGGTTTTTATCTCAACATGTCTGTTTATCAGTACCTGTACAGAGCTTACAGATTCCTTTATGACAGAAATGTTTGCTTCTAGGATGAGATATATTTATGATGGTTACTAGCTAATATTCTTGCATTATCCATCTGGGCCTGGTACAGCAAAAACTATTCTGCTCCTTAGTTGGATAACAGCTGATTTTTCATTCCTGTTGTAGGGTTGAAACTTAAAATGTGAGTCTTTTCAGCCTGCACCAAGATATGCATCAATGTGTGTTTCATGTATTGCATACTTGTGCAGTGGGAATGTATGGTTCACTAGACACAATGTTATCTTGGATATGATAATAATAAAAGGAAAAAAAAGAGAAAGATAAAATGGAGCAGTTGTGAACTCCTATAGCTAGTCTGGTTTGCTATCCAGCCAACTTCCAATTCTAAAATAGTTTGGTAAAGATCTATACTCTCCAGCTCTTTCAGTATGCCACTAGGATTTTATTTGTGCAATTTGTTGTGAAATAAAAAACATGTAAAATTTCCTTCAAATAGATGATGGTAAAGAAGAACCACCAACAACTTTACTTTGGGTCCAGTACTATTTGGCACAACACTATGACAAAATTGGGCAGCCATCTATAGCTCTGGAATATATAAATGCTGCAATAGAAAGCACACCTACCTTGATAGAGCTGTTCCTTGTGAAGGCTAAAATCTTTAAGGTAATACTTTTTAAAATATTATTGAAGCAGACTAGCAATTTATAATATAAGCCTGTATGATTTCACACCTTTTTGTTTTTTGAAGAATAGGAAGATTCTGATGCTGATAGTCCTCTGTGTATGTCCCAGACATATTCATTTTAAGCAAGAGCTGGGCCAACCTAAAAGCCTGTATAATTCAGCATCCTGCTTTCCTCAGTGACCAGCAGGAAACATACACGTGAAAAACATAATGGAAGTATTTTCTTATTTGTTATTTCCCAGCAACTCATATTTAGAGACACAGTGTCTCTGCTCCCTGCAGTTGTATGTAGCCACCATAATGTTGTTTAGCACAGATCATGTACATCTCCACATGTCTGATTTTTTTTTAAGTACAGATTTTTTGCTGGTATTTTTACAGCTACTGCTGGCATTAGCAGTGCCTGTCTTGTGGCCTTGGAAATGTGTGTTGCAGGGAATATAAATGAGAAGGCATTTTAGCTGCAATTGGTTGCTGAGTGGAATTGCTGTGTATAAGGCTGTCTTCTGCATTGTTAGAAACTACTGTAATAGCAAAATAATAAAAAGCCTTATATTTCAGGCATCCATTTTAGAGGATTTGAACAAAATGCGTGGGACAGACATCGTGTTGCAGTTTAAGCTGAAATCCCTCACATGATTTCCTAAGACTTGATTCTTCTGACATTGCCTTATGAACTGTTTGTATGTCTAATGTTGAGCAGCACTGAATATAGTAATTTGTACTTCAGTTGTTACTCTATTACTTTGATTCCTTAGTACCAAGTACATTTTAATCAATAACCATACTGTCTAAAGTAGCAGTTGGACCATTTAGCTAACCTGTTTTTGTTTTGTCTTTTTAAGCATGCTGGAAACATAAAAGAAGCTGCAAGGTGGATGGATGAAGCTCAGGCACTAGACACAGCAGACAGGTTTATCAACTCCAAATGTGCAAAGTACATGTTGAAAGCCAACTTAATAAAAGAAGCTGAAGAAATGTGTTCTAAATTTACAAGGGTTGGTTTATCTATCTTTTTGTTTTTTAATTTTAGGACCTGTAATCACATTGTCAGCCAATGCTTTGGAAAATATTGTGTACTGTATTCAGTCAGCGCATATTGTAGGTGCTTCCTTAGTGTCAGAATATTCTAAAACAGTATAGTATATTGTGACATTCGGCCGGGGCAAACGGATCCCTGTCTGACACTCGAGGCTTGTCTTCCCTCCTAAGCACTAAATACACACTGTTAACAGAGTTTAGATGTCCTCGATCGTCCCCAGCCACAACACCCACCTTCCCTCCTCTCAGCTTCTCTCACTGATCAGGCTACCAAGCCCTTCATGGGACCACCGGCTGCGGCTTTCCCCGGCTTTGATTTCACTTTCAAAGAAACAGCGCGGTCATTACTTTCCCGTGGCTGATATAGCCACAGACTTTCCCTGAGCAGTTCTCTTAGTTTAAACAATAACATTTCTTATTACAGCACTTTGTTTCAGACAGTATCTGTTGCAGTACGATAAAGCTCTCCCAACTTTGCTTCCTAAACTCTTAACCAATACTTAGAACCTCTGCTTATTTTCCTTTTAGGACTAATGGAACTTGACTTTAAAATCCAACCCACACACCCCTCCGAGTTGTGTTCAGATTAAAAAGCCCTGACTTTCCTTAGACCTGTCCTTTTATCTCTCTCTCCCAGGAATTTCCACTCCCTCATTGGTCGATTCCTTGGGCTATTTCCCCCCTCTCCACTGGATTGTACAGGCCACGCTTCCATCCACTCTTTCCCTTCCTGAAAGCTGCCAACTAACTGATCTGCTAGCTTGTCCCAGGGTTATCATATATATTAATGAATGCAACTACTGCTTTTATCAAATGTTACCAAAATGTCATGGCTGTTACAAAGTTAAATATAGTAGATCCCCTTGTAATACAAGGTTTTCTTCTGGCAAAACAAGGCTTTGTGTGAATTGGCATTACAGGAGCAATAGACTGCACTGTATATTCAGAGAGTAAGCAAACTGTGGCAAAAATCTTCATTGACTTATGTCTTGGTAGATTGGCCATGTCCAAAATTATATTTACGTAATTGGGGGATAGGTTCACAATGCAAGCCAATGGAGGAAAGGAACCTCCATTGAAAAAGTACATTCATCTTCCCCTGGGAGTATTAACCATGGGTTCAGTGCCAGTGCATTGTCCAGTGTTGTGCCTGAAACCTGTACCAGACAAATAATACATAAGATCCCCTGGAGAAGTTCTTCACAGAATGCATGAAGAATGCAAAGATCACTGACAAAATGCCACCTCCCCCATTGTTTTTTCACAGCCACTGTGAGAGGTCGTCAGGAGATTTGGTGTGGGGTGTCATCAGTATGCAGATGAGACCCAGCTCTATCTTTCTGTGCCATCTGAATCAGATAAAGGGCTTGACAGATGTGGGTCAGAAAATTGAAGCTGAATACAGTCAGAGTGGAGATGCAGGGTCTTGGGTCCATGAAGCAAGGAAGTATCTTGTTGTCAATGAAATTGCATTACCCTGGAAGGGATAGATGCAGAATCTGAGTGTGGTCTTGGATTCTGTGTACTGACACTTGAAGCTCCAGTGGAGGTAGTGGCCAGGAGAGGCTATTTCCAGGTCCACCTGGCTCACTACAGCCCTTTCTGGACACAGATGACCTGGTTGGAATAATCCATATTCTGGTAACTTCCAGTCTGGACTACTGTAATACACACTGCATGGGGCTGCTCTTGGAGATGGTTCAGAAGCTGCAGCGTGATGCAGAGTGAAGCAGCAAGACAACTGGAATCACTGGCCAGATGCACATCATGCCAGTCCTAAAAGAACTTCATTCAGTGCATATTCACTGCTGAGCCCAATTCTAGGTTTTAACATTAATTTATAAAGCCTTAAATGTCTTGGGCCCCAGATATCTAAAGGAATGCCTCCTCCCACACGAATCTGGGAGATACTCTTTAACATATTTCAATGAAGGCTTCTTGGCTGTGCCACCATCTTAAGCAATTAAAGGATGGTTACTTGTGAGAAGGCTTTCTCAATAATAGCTCTCAGATTATGGAAAAGCTTCCCCTTACATATATCCAGAAGATTAGTGAAGATACATCTTTTTATTCTTGCCTTTGGTTATTAGAACAGTGTTCCATCCTCCTTTCAGACTCTGTTGTTGTTTTAATGTTGTTTTTTAAATGGTTTGATTATAACATGGGGTGTCTGTATGTCTGTAAATAAAACAAAACAGCAGTAACCCACTCTGCTCCACACATTCCGGAGTCTTCACTTAAAAGTACACAAAATACTCAAGACCATTCAGAACCCAAGCAAATGGCAGTAGAAATTCACCAAACCCCAGTCATACCTCATCCAAAACTCACAAATGCACACTCAGAATTCCATTCTCAAAAAATATTTTTTCAACAAGTGACTTCCTCACTGCCAGAATACAAGTGGGAAAATGGCTGCTGGACCACAAAGAAGGTTCCAGCATATTGTAGAAACCTTCTGTAAGTCACCTCTGACCTCTTGTCTTTGACAACAAGGCACATGTAGTGAATCATGGAAATACATTAAGAGATCTGTTGCTGCAGCTTGTAAATTCTAAAGTTGCAAATCCTCACTGTGAGATTTCGCTTTATGGGAAGATCCACTATGTATCCAATGTGCTTTTTATTTTATATTTCAGAAATTTCTTATATTTGTCCATAGTATTGATGTCTTATGGTAACGTCAATATCACTCTAAAATAGTTGATAACAAGTCTGATTCTTGAAAATTTTAAAAATAACCTTGATTATGAGTGTCACTTTTTTATATTTTATAATCAAAACTTTTGAATTGTATTGTGTTTTTGTTTGTTTGTTTAAAAAAAACATGGCAGGAAGGGACATCAGCAGTGGAAAACTTGAATGAAATGCAGTGCATGTGGTTCCAGACAGAATGTGCCCAAGCCTACAAAGCTATGAATAAATTTGGAGAAGCACTTAAGAAATGCCACGAAATAGAGAGAGTATGTATTTGATGACTTCAGTATTTCTTACTTGTCAGTGTTGGATAATTGAGTTTGACAAATATCAGTTCTTCTGTTCTTTTTTTTAATTGTGGAACATAAGTGTGAGTTTCAGCCCAGAAATTTGTAATGGTTGTTGTTGTTGGCGGGGGGTTTTGCATTTCAAATCACTGGAAATTTAGTATAGTAAAACTCTTTCAAGTTATGTCATGTGACATAAGGCTTATTTTGGACTGGGTTGATTCTCAGGAAGTATGTTTATTGGTTTATGCACTTCTTTTTACTCATCTCATGTATTTCAAATCTTCTTTCCATGCTGCAGTTTAAGCTAACTGCAGCATTTAAGCTTGTAAATGTTTGATTTAAAAACCATGATCTGCAAATGGTTTTTTGTTTAAAGTTTTACAGTATTTCCAAATGGTGGCCCATAGATGTGAACCTGAATGGAAGCAAGATTTTGGTAGTGTTTTATCCGTTTAGATAGTTTGAGTGATTAGCAAAAACTATGAAGTCAAAATACCCACAGAAGAGAAGAATAAAATACCTAAGTTTAGTAATGAGGGAAAAGTTTTCATTAGAAACTTCATGCTTCGTGCCTAGTACTATGCCTTTCTTCTGCGGATGTTTTTTATAAAGTGTGAAATCTGGTTATTGTCTACTGTGATGTTTAAAAGATCTGTGGTGAGACTTCGGGTGCTTGCTAACTAATATGATGTTGTGTTAGCATTTTGTAGAAATCACAGATGACCAATTTGACTTCCATACATATTGTATGAGGAAGATTACTCTTCGATCTTATGTGGATTTGCTGAAACTAGAAGATGTACTTCGGCAGCATCCATTTTATTTTAAGGCAGCAAGAATTGCTATAGAAATATACTTGAAACTTCATGATAATCCTCTGACAGATGAGAATAAAGAGCATGAAGCTGATACAGGTATAATGAAGTTCTAGTCAGTTGCATGCAATGATGTTTTTGTTTTTTATGTTATACTGTTCCCGTTGCTGTCCTGAGACCTAAAATTAAATAGTTTCTCAATAAAAATTGAACAAAGTTCTAGTTTTCAAACACTTAAGTTCAGCAAATGAATAATCCTAATTTTTACTCGCACACACATTATGCTGAAAGTTTTGAAAATATCCAGGCTAAAATCTCAGAAGTATAAATTACACATAGTCTAGAAGTATATAAATTAAGGATATTCCAGATGTTCTTGCCTTTTTTTGACATGTTGATAATTTAGAAAACTTGTGGTGTCACAACATAAATAGTTCTGCATGAATGCACATAAATGTTTAGTGCATTAAAACAGTTTAAATTGTAAAAATTTACTATATATTGATAAATGCCTTTTTAATGGATAACTAGTTTTTCTGCCTTTGTAGCAAATATGTCTGATAAAGAACTAAAGAAGCTACGCAACAAGCAAAGAAGAGCTCAGAAAAAAGCTCAATTGGAGGAAGAGAAAAAGAATGCTGAAAAAGAAAAACAGCAACGGAACCAGAAAAAGAAGAAAGATGATGATGATGAAGAAATTGGAGGACCAAAGGAAGAGCTTATTCCTGAGAAACTAGCCAAGGTATTCAAAGAGAAGAATGAAATCTTATAAGCAGTCTTATTTTAGTTGAAACAATAATATGATTAATACCAATGTTTACACAGTATGCACAAGAAGTAGTTTCAGTCAGTACGTTGATATGACTTGAATATAAATCATTATCTTCCTTCCTTCTTTCCTTCCTTCCTTTTATGCTAGGTAAAAAAAAAAAAACACCAAGCATGTTTTTAAAGATTGCACTCATTTCTAAATAATTATCTGTATTTCTGGCATATAGTTAGCTGCTTTATATGTACAGGGGTGGTAACTTGCACCATCAATTTGTGCATGTTCCAGTTGCAGTAAGGCAATAATTGTAGTAGGTAAGGCTACAGTTAGAATTTTTTATACAACTCTTACTCCAGTGTGCAGTGATCTTGGACTACGTTCAGGCTATGCTACTTAAATTCCACTAAAACAACATAAAGCATATTCCTGCCCTTTTCTGATACATATATTTACACAAAAGAAAACAAGCAAACCTTTATCTGTCACCCTACACCTGCAGTTTTGTCGCCAGGAACTAATGCATTGAGAATTGGTTGCAGCAACACCTGTAATGGTTAAAAGTGCTGTACCTGTGAGTCTCCAGCTTCAAATTTCCATTTGGTGATGACAGTTTATTTTGGACCGGTCACTCCTCTTAGTGTAACATACTACATGGGTGTCCTATGAAGACGGAATGAACAAGGATAAAAGCAAGAATAAAATAAGAATAACATCATTATTTGTCGCCATCACCCTTACAAGACAGCCATTCAACTCAATGAATCATTTCTTTTATCGGGCAGCCTTAACAAAAAGCAAAGCTACCCTATATGTCACCTGGGCATTTTCTCCCTGCAGATCGTGGGTCAACTTATGTTCTGCATTCCAGTAGAACACATTTGTAAAAGAAGGAATGGCAGGAAATTCGGAGCTTTAAGCATGTCTGGAGACACGCTTATTATCAGGAGTCTCAATATTGCCCTCATAATAATACACTGTAATTAGGTAACATTTCTCTCCCCATAATGAAAACCATTTACATTTAGAGGTGAATGGTTGCCATGAGGCAATAATTTTATCTATTGCCCTTGGGTTTGAGTAAACACTAACAATCAAAATGTTACTTTTGTAGACACTTGTAGCAATTAAGTGTTTTTGCTTGTTATGTGTGTCATTTCTTTTGTAACTTTTTATACTTAAGCACCATATTCTGAATTTTTAGGTTGAAGCTCCTTTGGAGGAAGCAATTAAGTTTTTAACACCATTGAAAAATTTGGTGAAAAACAAAATAGAAACTCATCTTTTTGCCTTTGAAATTTACTTCAGGAAAGGTAAGTACAAATATATCTACAGACAAAATGATCTCTGAAGTAGCTACTCATGAGTAGAAGAATAATATCGTGAGAAGGCAACATACAGATATTGAAAGGGCATCATTCTTGCTAGTTCCTCTGTTGGTTTTCTGCCAGTTGACATGATTTACAAGATTTTAATTTTAGAAATTGGCTGGGGAGGAGCAGTAGTATCTTAAGCGCTAATTGCCTATTTACCATGCTAGGATCCATCTTACAGTGAATATTATGCAAGCCTATATTTCAATTTTGATTTGTTTCTAGAGCACTTGGTCAGAAAAACCCTCTTGAGTTGGAAGTAAAATACCATGAGATCCCTATGTATCTGATAAGAGCAATGAACTAGGAATGGTTGGCCGGGGAGCTCTTTCAGTCACTCTCTGAAAGAAGAACATTTTAGGCTATTGTGTTAAAAATGGATTATTAACTGGGGTGAACCACGTAAAAATAATAGGCAGAGAAAGATCAAGTCGGTAACAGAGTTCCCAATAAAAATTATTATTTCTTTAATAAAAGCACAAGAAAAGTGGAAGTAAAGCAAAAACAGGCAGCAATAATAAAATATAAGCAATATAATGATTGACAAGAATGAAGGGGGAAAGGTTTAAGTTTAGCTAGGGAGACCCACCTACAAATATTTCTTAACATATTTCCTAACCAGTTTGATCTAGTGGTTAAGGAGCTGGAGTCTTATCTGGGAATGCCTGGTTTGATTCTACACTCCTCCATGAAGCTGGCTGGGTGACCTTAGGCTAGTCACAGCTCTCTTCTGAGTTGTCACAGCCCCAGCCACCTCACAGGGTGTCTGTTGAATCCCCTTAAATGGGTGAGAAAAGCAGAGTAGAAAAGCCAACTCTTCTAAATACAGGCATTGAAACAATGTATTGAAGTTTTATGAGGCTACATTTCAACAGTGAAAACAAGATGAACAAAATAAAAAGCACAGCACATTCTTTTAAGTTTTTCCTTTCCCAGAGAAAAACATATAATCTCTCTTTCCTGTTCTAAGGAGAAGAAAATGCAAAAAGACCTAGGGTGTTAGGGGAAGACAAAGCATGCAGCAAGGGACAATAAAGGAAGTTCCTCAAAGGTCATGGATGGGAAGCAAATTGAGATGAAGGAATGTTCTGGGTTGGTTTCCTGGACTTAGTGAAAAGGACGCAGGCAAGGGGTTGAAGGGACCCAGGTGTGATAGATGTCAGCCACATGGATTTCTGTGCTATGGTAGAGTAAAAAGGAGAATGGGGCTGAGAAGGGACATAGGCAGTGAATGTCACATGCTCCGTTTACTAGAGATCAGGATTCTAGCAGATAATGCATTAATATGCAGACATTGGCTAGCCATAAGAGACAAAAAGGTTTCCTGGTAGGTAGATAAGAGATGCATTTAAATTCCAGAGAAAAGCAATATGTTTACCTACTGAGTTCTGTTAAACATTGCTGTTTGCCAATATTTTCCATTGGTAAAAGTGATACATTTTAGAAACCTTCTGGTATTTTGGTCAGAATGTACCAACTCTGAAGAGGTTTTCATTGTCCTAGAGAAAGCAAGATCTGATAACATGGATTGATAACTTGATTAATTTATGCAGATATGGTGCCTTGTAGACAGAAGAGAAGGGTTTGGGTCACAGGAAAAAACATTTCTATTTTATATTTTTAAAATAGGATTTGAGTTCCCAAGAAGAATTCTACTTAGCGCAGGAATCCAGACCAATACTGGTCCCTTACCTGTACTTTCAGTATGCCATAATATGCCAATGCTTTATGTGCTCACTCTGACACAACGGTTTCTTCTGCTTTATGTACTAAAGGACAACTCATAACAAGTAACCGTCACCTGGAAATATGGCCTCTATGGCTGTTTTTCCACTAGCACTAAGTACCCACTGAAGGACCCATTAAGGACCCATTAGGCTCAGAGCAGGATGACCCCATTTCCACTACAGACCCCATTAGAGCCACATTTGTTTCCACCACAGCTAGGGAAATCTGGATCATATGGGTCCTTCAGGACCTACAATCCAGATTTCCTATAGACCCCATTAAAGGGGTCTACAATTGGGTTTTCAGCCATCAAATCCAGATTATAGGGAGCCTGGTTCGACTACAATTGGGCGATAGGGTCTAGAGGAGGCTTGGGGGGGGCACCCATGGGGGCGGGTGCCCCAAACTCAGAACTTTGAAGTCCCTCCGAAGTTGCCTTCAGAGATTAGCGCAGGTTCCAAAGAGAACCCCTTGCGAGAGCAATGCCACTGTCAAAGGCTCTGGAGGATCTTCGAGGTTAGTGGCAAATCACTCTGGAGATTTTATGGAGCCACTCCAGAGGATCTTAGAAGATTCTACGGAGCATCTATGGAGATTGCACCGCCTTTCCCCCAAAACACCTGGGGTGACAGGCAGACTCCTCGTGGGTAGATCCAGATTTGCACATGGGTGTTCTGGCTTTTCCACAGCAGGCAGGCTAGCACCCATTGCTATTGGGTGCTAGACCACCTGTGGAAACACATTGGGTACTTCCCTTAATCCGGATCTACTATATCCGGATTAAGGGAAGTACCCATTCTTTAGATACGGATCTTCTTAGATCTGGATTAAAGGAACTCAGTGGAAAAACACCCTATATTTACAATAAAGTAATGAATACTATATTATTTTCATTAATATTTTCTATGTGTAGATATGTATATCCACACTGTGTTGTTTTGCAGTTGCCAGAATTGCTTGCATTTCATGCACTGGCAAGAAGACTCTATGAGCATGACAGAACTATTTTCTGAATCATGGTAGCTAAACTTAATAATTTCATCTAATTTATCAGAGCTGTCATAAATTCAAAGGCAGTTACTTTGACTGAAACATGTAGAGAATCATGAAGTCCTTTGTTGTGACAGGCCAAAGCAGGTTTTGCCCAGTTTGGTTCATAACAAACATGAACAGAGCACAGATTGTTCATCCCCCTAAAATAAAATAGGTCAGCTATTTCAGGTTCTCTGAATGCCATCCTGTTCTCCTCTTGTGCCTGTGACCTCCCCATTTTCTTTCCCCACCCATGCTGAATCTGACTGCTGGGCTAGGGTACCTGGGTTGGCCCAGGCTGATGATATCAGCTGTGTAGACCTCCCAAGTTTACACTTGCCAAGGCCTTACAGCTGTGGAGAGGCATGCTCAGCTTCACCTTCTGGAAGACCTTGAATGTGTTTGGTTACATCTGAAGTCTTCTAAGACGTGGAGCTGTGCACATGTGTGTTTGACCTCCTGGGCTCCTGTAAGTTAAGGGGAGCTCCAGCAGGTAGGTCTGGCATGAGGGAAGAAGGAGAGGACACTTGATCAACTGGTTCTTTGCGAATATCTGGTAGTTCAGCTCACTGCCAGACAGAAGCTCAATTTTAAATTGGGCATGGTCTGATAATGAATTTTACAAATGCCTGATGTTCAAAAACAACTTGATTCAGTACATCTGTACAATTTCTTAAGTTTAATTTTTATGCTGAATAACAATTTATAATTCTCTACAGAAAAATTTCTTCTTATGCTGCAGTCTGTGAAGAGAGCATTTGCTATTGATCCCAGCCATCCATGGCTTCATGAGTGTATGATTCATCTCTTCAGTAGTGGTATGAACCAGTCTTTCATATCTTATCAGTTGTGTTTCTGTACACGATCTTGTGCTACTGCCATTACAGCTGAATTATTTATACACTTACAGCAAATGTGTATTTTTATGTTCTTTGAAATTTCTTTTAAAAGAACAGTAGAACTTATTTAATGTCTGCGCCATGTCACAAACTGTTAAAAAACAAAGGTGTGATTTTATATATATGAACTCTGTTTTTAAGGATAGTCTTTCTGTCTATATTTCCTGGCTTTTCTGGTGCTTAGGGATATAATCTTATGTACAGTGTTCTTATGGATATAATGGTATGTACATTTAAGTATCTGGTTCTGTCTGTGAAGTAGTAGCGTACCTGTTCTCTGACTTTCAGAAATGAAAGGGAACAATTATAGTGCTTAGGGTTTGCAGAACCTAGTGACCTTTGAACCACATAAGAGGAGAATGAATGAGATTGGAATCGACTTGATGCAGTATGAATGACACGCAAAAAGTTCTCAGTCCAATTTTTAATCACAGGGTAGTCTTGGGTTCTGTTAAAACTTTAGATTCTCTAGACAATAATCTCTTGTGTCATGTAATAGTTTGGTTCCAGCAAATAGCTATGATCAAAATTGGTGTTGTGTAAGTTTTCCAGCGCAGTTCCCCTAACTGCCAGCTTTCCACTGTTCATGATTTCTTGTATAATTAGGTTTTGCAAGACACAGTGGTTTGCATTGCTACAGTTTTTGAGGGAGTTACATTTCACTGATGCCAAAAAAGCAAAACTAAATTATGTGAGGGATGAGTATTTCAAATGGAAAACAAACAACTTGACTGACTCTTTATAAGGTAGTCCTTTTATTCAGGTGGTTCCTTGGTTTTAGAAAAACCAAGACATACATACTTGTAATATGCATGCCTACTTACATTTTGCAACTGATGCACAGATTTACAGTTGATTGGGATTAATTGAGTAGCTCCATGTTTTATGTAACTGTGCTAGCTGCTGGAATTAGAAGAAATTATTAAAATTTAGCAGTTTTTATTCTGTGTAACTGTTCACAATTCTGTAGTTTCAGAAAGCAAAGATCTACAAGAAACAGTAAGGACAGTGTTGAATCAAGAAATGAATCGGCTTTTTGGGGCAACTAATCCAAAGAACTTCAATGAAACCTTCCTTAAACGGCACTATAACTCACTCCCACACAGATTATCTGGTATGTAATTTGTTCTGTAACTTATATTTCAAGTTTATCTTTGGAATTTCGTAGAGCTAAGACGCGCCTAGCAGTCACACAGAACGATAATGTTGCAGAATTATGAAACTACCTCCAGAAGGAGATTGCTCAACAAGGGTATAGCAAGGGTAACACAGACAATAAGACTGGTAATGCCATCAAAAAATCTTAAGTTAAACAGAGGACGGTTTTTATTTAAGTGCTACCAACATGATGGCAACTTTTTATTTGAAGCAATTTGTAGTGCAGTACCTGTTAAATTGGATACTCAAATCTGAGTTCATGTTAGCATAGGAAGGGGGTTTAAGGAGTACTGTATGGGTAAATGGAAAGGTTGCAGCTCGGTTCACAGATTCCGTCCATAACTTTCCTCCAGAAGATAATAGCAATCTTGTTATCTCTTTCAAGAAAACTGCAGGGATATGTCTGTTTCGTCACCAGGAACCAGGCCTACCTTGATTCTGTCTTTAACAACAATGTATCTGGGTGACATGAACTTACAGCAGTTTAACACAGTTAAAAATCTTCAATTTTCCAGTTGACTAAGAGTAGCAGATTTTTTTGTAGTTTCTCAGAAACAGAAACATGAAATTGTAATTATTGAAGCTTACTGTTTTTGTAACAACTTGCTGTTCAGAAATGTTGTTTTTGTCTCACCCCGATGGAATTATGGATTCATGTGGATAAAATGTAATCATTTCCACCTTATGACCAATCAGGATAGTATGCGTACTTTCATATATAAAGTCTTGGTTCCTGAGGTCCAGTGAACTTGTTTACAGGAAGGACCTAAAAGCTGAAGGAGGAGGTGATTTTCCTTTTTCTTCCTTCCTTCTGGCTCCGAAAATGAGCTTTCAGAGATGCACTTTTTCCTCTTCCCTTCCATTTGGTTTGCATGTCAGAATATTTTGTAGATAGAGATAAGAGACAAATTAAGGATTTCAATTCTTTCTCCCTTATCAAACTCAAATTGTGGGATTCCTGTCTTGATTGAAATGCATTGGTCCTGATATAATATGCCACAAACTCACATGTTCTATATGAAAACATACTTTTGTATATTTCTCGGAAGTGCCCGTTGTCAGCAAGCAGGAGTAGCAGTATCAACATACCAATTACAAACTTTTATTGTTTCAACGATAAACAACTGAATGATTTCTCCCTTTTCTTAGCTGCCAAAATGATGTATTATTTGGATTCTACTAGCCAGAAAAGAGCTGTGGAGCTGGCAACTTGCCTTGATGAATCCCTCATAAATAGAAATCTTCAGGTAAATCTGGGTGATATACAGAATTTATATAGATATACAGTGTTTATTTTCTTGTTACCAGAAAGGTATCTTTTTCATGATGCAATAAAGCCATGCAAACATTTAATGTCTAATCTACAAAATGTCTACAAGCAAGAATGTATTTTACTAAAACAGGTTTTCTAAAAGAATACTGTTTTTTCTCCCTTTAGACTTGTATGGAAGTGTTGGAAGCATTGAATGATGGTAGCCTTGGAGACTGTAAAGAAGCAGCAGAAATGTACAGAGCAAATTGTCATAAGCTTTTCCCTTATGCTTTGGCTTTTATGCCCCCTGGATATGAAGAGGATATGAAGATCACAGTTAATGGAGATATATCTGCAGAAACTGAAGAACTGGCCAATGAAATATGAACTTTTAAAAAGGAGTGGAATGATTTTTTTGGAACGTATCTGGTGTACAATATTTTTGTCACGCACCTGCTGAATTGTTCTAACCTACACAGAGAATGGAAGGAGTAAAAATGGTTGCCTTCAAAGTTTTACTTTTTTTATCCTGCTGATGAAGTATATAATATAAAATAACGTATTACTTGGAGATAGGTGGCTCAGTTAAAGAAAAACTAAGCACTGCTAAAATTGAAAAATATCCCTTATCTACACACCCCATTTTTAAACTAATTTATATGGATTCTGAAGGCTTAACACCCATTGGAGCAGGTGTGTGGCAGAAATATTACTTCAAATTTGTCTTGTTGAGATGACTGTCTCGGACAGCAAAAATGCTGTTTTAGCACTGGATCCTTTTCACTGAGCACAAAGAGTTGTTGGGGCTTTAGCATCTGTCTGATTTTGATACAGAGATGATGATTCTACCCTTTGGAAGTATGCAGTGTGAATCACTATTTGCAGACAAACCTGCAACACATACAAAATGTTGTTGTAGAGACTGAAACTTAAAATATGAAGCAAAATAACAAAACATAAGGTGTTCAATAAGCTTGTTGTGTCTCCGAAATTCACTGCACGTGATCAGTTTAATGCTCTTGCATCACAGTTTTTCAATGAAGGATCTGAGAACAAATCTCTTTGTTTTAATTGAAATTTGTAATTGACGCTGCTACTCAGAATATGAGTGTGACAGTGTTCTTTGGCTGAACTGGTTAAAATTGTAATGCAAGAACACAGTAAATTATGCACTGTGATGTGGCACCAACTCATTAGAAAGACAGCATGTGTTTTTCACGTACAGTGAAAATATAAATGAACTTAACTATGGCTTGAAATTTCAGAGAGGAACTCCTGACTACCAATTTGTGACTGATCGAGAGACTAGTTGTTTAAAACCTCAGCAGGCCTTGTTCACGTTATGCAGAAAAAAGTGCTGCAGTTTAGATACCTCTGGAACTTTTCCACAGTGTCACAGGTTTGTAATACTTGAAGCCCTACATTTCTAAGAATATATTTCTTGCTCAGTTGTTTCAGGCAAGCCCATGACTTTGTAACTTTTAAAGGGCCCAAGATTTTTTTTCAATAACAGACCAGCTTCTTATTCCTGCAGTTACAGATGTAATTTCCTTTGTCAAACATAAGGTACCAAATATAATGCAATAAAACGTTTTGAAAAAGAGTTGTATGGCTGTAGAATTTGAAAACTGCTGTCAGGAGAAGGAATGTAGCTCAAGACTAGTGTAAACATTAATTACATATAATAGTTTTATATTAGTGTTGGTGAAATCCCACAATGCATAATACAACAATGCTTGGAGACACTTTTATCCTTCCTGCCCTCTAATAAAGTTAACCACAATGGCTGCTGTTGTGGGTAATAATTTGCAACTTGGCAATAATGTCTCTTAGAATTAATAGTAAATAACTTTGCAACATATAACATTTTTATGAAAGCAACAAACTTAAAGCAACTTCAATGGGCTCCAAAGTTTGGGAAAGGGAAACCTCAAATATAATGTAGCAAAATGATTTTAAAAATGGGTCCCAGTTTGAGAAATCTGACAATAGACACTTTGTGGCTTTCACTGTTGTACTCCTCTTTAGAGAGATAATCACTCTTTCTATGAAAAGAAAAAAAGTTAAAAAGTGTTATTCATCTATACTTTTGCTCTTTTAGTATATGTACAAAAAGTGAGTTGAAAACAAATTGCACACAATTTTTCATGAGGCAATCGTTTATTTTACAGTTAGCCACGATCAACTGTCTTACTGTCAGTTTACGGAAAGCCTAGTCTGTAAAGGTCTGAAGGTATTTTCTTTGGAAACCTAAATAACTTAGATATTGCTGTGTTCATTTTTCTAACCTAGCCTTATGTAGCAGATGCTTAAGGAACACTGTGATCATTGTGATTTCTTGCAGGATACAGTGTTATTTGGAATGACTAATTCTGGCTTCCTTTCTTCTCCTCTAGTAACAGAAAACTCCAACCATAATGAAAGGCAGGGCTTTGCAAACAAGATCTTCCTCTGCTCATGACTTATTTTTATAGCTTTAATTTATAGTGAGTGTATTCTACAAGGAATAATTTGGCAGGAGATACAACGCAATGCGTCCTAAGCATCCTTTTTAAGAAGAGCGTTTCAGGGCTCACTTTTTCAACACTGGGGATGGTGGGAGGATGATTTTTTAAATGCAGGGTTGCAGCCCTTTTGAGATTTTGTCCAGAATATTTCCTGACTTTAATATTCTTTAAAATCTTTCTTATAATGTAGATAATATATGTATGTTTCTGAGTTGCAATTGATAATGTGTGGTTATAGTGGTGAGTATTTTATGAATTGGAAGGTCCTTCAAATTTGTGTTCTTTCTCTACAGCTGTGATACTTGCCACTCAAGTGGTTTACAGAGTGTTTAAGTCATGTTTAGATTTTGGAAGTAACCATTAAGTTTTGAGTAGCTCTGTGTGGGTTTCATTGCACATGGTTCATTTTATCATCCTGAATTCAGGAAAAGGTTTTTTCTTACATGACTTTTTTGTTGACAGTTACAAATATGTGGAGTGCGAAGTACAGACCAAGAAAGTTCCTGACTAAAGTTGCCTAATGGATGACTTTAGATTGCGTGAGTTTGCATGCCTTGGCCTCTGCTAAATTTAGACAGTGGCCCTCTGCAAAAGAGAAAGCTTTTGTGGTTTTAATTAGTTATATAGGAGATAGGAGTTAGAAGTTGTGCCTGCTGAAATTCCCTATTAAAGGTAAGGGCGCTGTCTTAAATTTAGCTGGTGATAAAAGTTGCAGAAAGATTCCCAACATCCACCTGGAAAGGTGAGCTCCAAGGACTCAAATGCTCATACAGAGCAAGCCTTGTTCAGTGTTTGGAATAGAACTGCCCACTATCTCAACTCCAGTCAAAAAAGGGCTTTTAAATTGTGGCACCTACCTGTGCCATACTTTGCAGCTTCTCTGTGTTTCAACACCAGGTGCTCTGCTTACTTCTGATGGGTTGTTTGTTAACACTTGTGGGCTTTTGCAAGATTTACATTTTTTCTTTGGTGACTGTACTGCCAGTTTAGCTAAGAGTGCAAGGATTGTTTTGGCTGCCTTTTCTCTCTTGCAGCAGGGGCAGCCATCCAAGTTGCCAGTGGGATTGGGTTATTCAGCTATTCTTGGAGTGCTGTGTTTTGTTTTTCCTTGGCAGCAGTACAGATGTTACTACTAGCAGTTGTGTCACCTGTGAGCAGATTTAACCACCATTTGTTTTAGCTACTTCTACATATTTAATTTTTTCCTTGGTGGAGGAAGTATTAGCAGGTTTTTTCCTTTCATTGTAGTCTTTTCTACTTCCAAAATTCCTTTCAATTAAATTGTTGCTGTGAAAACTAAGATGGGTTTAGGGGGAGGATCAGGAAAAAACTTCTTAAAAATAAGTTAAGAATAATTTGGTTTGACTGAGAAGTAGCATGCTTGGGGATTGGCAGGATCTAGTAGGGAACAAAGGACTTCAACTGGGTCACCCATTCCACTGTGAGTGGAATATTGTTAACAGAATTCAGTTTTTTGTGCAGACCTCTATTTTACATGAACAATAAATTAATGGATGGGAGGAGGCTGTGAAAGTATCACTTTTGCTTCCCTGTTTAGACTAAGCCTCAGTGAGTTTTGTTAGCTCTTTCCATAGAGCTATTTAGATAATAGTTATAAGAACATTAGGGAAGGCCTGCAGAATCAGGCTACAGCCCATTTAGTCCAGCATCTTGTCTCACATAACAGCCCATCCATTGCTTCTGGATATTCTTCAACCTCCTCTAAACACTCTGGAAATGGCCTGGAGGCAGTATTTAGGCATTTCATTCTCATAGCCATTGATACATCCGTCCTTCATGAATTAGTCTGGATAGCTTTAAGAAAGGATTAGACAATCACCACCTTACCTGGTAGAAAATTCCATAGACCAATGATCCTATGGGTGAAAAAATACTTTCCCTCGTTGGTCCTAACTCTTCTGTCCCATCAGTTTCCTAGTGTTCGCTGGTTCTAATGTTATGAAAGAAAATAATTTTCCACCTCTTTCATACCATGTATGATTTATATACTTTAATCAGGTAACTTCTTAAATGCTATCTTTTTAGGCTGAAGAGACCTAGGCATTACAACTCCTAATTAAATTTGTAATTCGAATGCAATCCAGCCCAGCCCAGAGTCATCCACTGAATTTAATGCAGTGAGCAGCTCTGTGAACCTAGGTTACTGCATCTTAATTTGATATATTAACTGCCATCTGCTTACAGTGAAGTCTCATTTAAATACTCAATTCCATTATGCCCAGTGCTACTTAATCCCCCAAAAACTGAGGTTAAATTTGCACTGTTAACCTGAGGGCACCTGACCCATAAGGGCAGAGCGAGTTCAGTTTTCTTTATATTTGTTTTGATTCAGGTTCTGCCAGCAAGCTCAGTTTTTGTGTGAATTTGCAAAGAGTTGCAGCCATCTCACTTGTCTTTAGATCAACCTAGCCTCGTGTCTGTTATGCTTACTTTTTAAAACATGGCCCACTTGTCGCAGTGGGCATGAACCACTATTAGATTCCAGGCAGAAACTCATTATGCAGCCATGAAAAATCCAAGTAGATTTCATGCCACAATTCTAATTCTGTTTGAGTCCAAGGTAGTTGACTAAAGTGGGGTTGTATTAGCCTTGAACCTTACAGTGATTACGCATCAAACTCCTGCGTGCTAGCAATTTCCTGGCTTAAAACTCTTCCAGCAATTGCCACCACAATAGGTAGGTTGCGTTTGCTTATTCCAAATATCAAGGAACTGGGCCAGGGGAATTTGTAGCCAATAGGGTTGCCAGGACTACATCTTCACAGATCGCACCCTTCTCTCTTGAAGGACCTGAAGAAAGCTAAACTGGATTCTTGGTTCCTACGTGGCAGAAAGAAAGAAAGAAAGAAAGCAGCGCGCCCACTCTTGCCCACTCTTGCAGTTTGAAACAAAAAACAGGTACAGTGCAACAAGCTTCTGCAGTCAGCCCCACTGGCTGGGCACACACCAACCTCTGCCACTAGGGCTTTGGTTGTGATCAGCCGGGGAGGGGGGGGGGATCCGATTAAAGAGGTGAGATGGTTCACATACCAATTTTCCCCGCCTCCCCCTGCACATTATCCCTATGTGTGCTAGAAAAGGTAGATTAGAGGAGGGCCAGGCAGGATGGGCGCACTGTCCCTCGGCTTCCATGCCCCTGCAACCGGTGGCGCAGCTGTCGGGCTGCCACTGGTGAGTTGTCACCTTTCGACCGCGGGGCATCTGGCCCAAAGCGACCAGATGTGGCAAGCAAGGGGGAGGCGGGTTCATAACTTCACACAGACTACGGTCTGGAGCTCCTTTTCTCCCCGCGAGCTGTGCCTCGAGAGAAGGACGCCAAGGCTCCTCGGACTGCATGGCTTCACGCCGCTCGGTCGTTCCCTCGTCACGCTCAGGCGGCTTTTAAGTTTAGAAGTTCTCGGAGCGAAGCCGCAGCAGGTGGTCGTTAGGCCTCCTCGTGCCCCTCCCTCCGCCCCCTGAGTGCGGCCAGGCGAGAGGGAGCAGCCGGCCCCCTCCCTCTAGGAAGCCCCTTCTCGCGAGCGTTGCAGCCGCCCTCTAGGGGGCGCAAGCGGGAAACGCCGCCCGGCTTTCCAGTCGCCCCGATTTCTTCGCCTATCAGCGCTGCCCTTTCCACGAAGGGGCGGAGCTGATCCTGCTGGTACGTGGCTGTCGTGCGCGCGCTCCCCCTTCCCTCCCCCCCCCACCGAGGCGGCTCGGCTGGCCGTCCGGCAAGGGGCGAGTTGCGGGAGGCGACGAGCGAGGGTGTCCTGCGAGCGTTAGGAAATGCGCGGGCCCGGGCGCAGGCGCACTGCCGCTAACTGGGGAAGGCGTCAGCAGCAGGCCGCTTCGCCACGCTACGCGTCCGCCGCGAGCTTTTTGGGCCAACGAGCGACCCCTTGAAGTCGCCGCTCCGGTTCCAGCGCGCGCGATGACGACGGAGGCCGAGTCGTCGCTGGAACTGAGCCTGTCGGGCAGCGGCGCGAGCCCGGGGGCGCTGCTGCCCCCGGCGCGCTCCCGCATCTTCAAGATCATCGTCATCGGCGACTCCAACGTGGGCAAAACGTGCCTGACGTACCGCTTCTGCGCCGGCCGCTTCCCGGAGCGCACCGAGGCCACCATCGGCGTGGATTTCCGGGAACGCGCCGTCGACATCGACGGGGAGCGAATAAAGGTCGGAGAGCGCAGGAAGGGGCGAGCGGGCGGGCGGCTTGGCCTTTGGGCGGGGGGGGGGGCGACGCGTGGCTTCTCCAGGGTATCCCAGAGTGTGGTGGGTGCGCGGCCTTCCCCTGAGGCTGCGGTGGTATCCAGGCCGCCTCTGGCCTGACGGCCGCTGCAGTGTATACTGGACAGCAGTCACCTCGACTGACAGTTGCCGGGAGGGACCGAAAACCAACCCCCCTCTCCCAGGGGATAGCCCAGCTCTCTACCAGTCTGGCCCAGTCTGTTTGCCTTCTGTTTTAGCTGTGCGATGCCAACCCAAGGAAGTTTTGAAATGCAGCCCTCATCGTTTGCAGCGCTTAGGCAGCAGGTTTGTGTTTCTGTTGGAACTGCCCCAGATCATGAAAATCGGCAGCTCCGTGAACGTTTCTAACAACATTCCCGGGGTTGACTCCCTGCCTTTTTACGCTTGCTCTCATAGGGCGCATCCACATCTCATGGAGCCGTTTTGGTACCATAAGCGGCTGACTTGTGCCAGAGAGTCCCCTGGGCCAGAGATACTGTGGCTGGTATCTCTAGGCATGCTCCGTTCACATCTGTTCAGAGCAAATGGAGGGTGTGATGGGGCAGGCATGGTTGCATGCCACGCTTCTCAGTTGCCACAGCAACACCCTGCACATGGTTTTTCCTGCACCGAGGCAGTTGTCCAGTATAGAGGCTGTGCCAGCTACATTTGGAATGGATCTGGCATCCTTAGGCTGGGGTTTCTAATGAAGCGGCAAAGTGGCCCCAATCTCTTCGCTAAAGTTTAAAGATAAATGAATGTATATGTACCCTATACTACCAAAATAATAATTTGTGTTTGTGGCGCTTTGCTAAGGTAACAAAATATAAGCATAACAATGGGTCTGCGGCTCATGTGTCCCTCAGGAAATGAACTATGCTTGACCCTGTCTTAATATGACTTTCTTAGTGAACTGGAATTCCTGCAAACGTACATCTGCAAACTTAAAATTTGTGCACAAAATGGTTCTTAGAAGAAATGTATTTTCGAGAGTAACTGCACATTTCCATCAATCCTTTGTTAATCATATTTTACTCAAATCAAATATCTTATCTCCTTTCCCCCTTTAGATCCAGCTCTGGGATACAGCTGGGCAGGAGCGATTCAGGAAGAGCATGGTACAGCACTACTACAGGAATGTACATGCAGTTGTATTTGTGTATGACATGACCAACATTGCTAGTTTTCATAGTTTGCCGTTGTGGATTGAGGAATGCAAGCAGCACTTGCTGACCAATGATATACCTCGGATTTTGGTTGGAAATAAATGTGATCTGAGAAGTGCGATTCAGGTTCCTACGGACATGGCACAAAAATTTGCTGACACTCATAGCATGCCGTTATTTGAAACATCTGCCAAGAACCCTAATGATAATGATCACGTGGAAGCCATATTTATGACACTGGCCCATAAGCTCAAGAGCCACAAGCCTCTAATGCTTAGTCAGCCACCTGATAACATAGTTCACATAGAGCCTGCACTAAAAAACCCCACAACGTGTTGGTGTTAATTCACAGTATTATTGTGGTCATCACTTTGATCCATTTGCTGGTGCTTTCAGAGTATGGTGTTGTTCATATTCCAGTTTAGTATAAATTTAAGTTGGATCTCTTGGGCACTTTACTGTATGTTCTTGCATTTAAATGGTTCCACTCTTGTCTTTGCACTTTGTAAATGCTGTAGCATTCAGATCAGTGGCGTTTAGCTGGAAGTTAGATTTTTTCAAGTAAAGGTTGATCTCTTTTTACTATAAGGTAATTAAAATTTGAGAACATCGTTTCAGTAACTGACAAATTGAGGATATAATTGTGGATGCCTTTCATATACAGTTTGAGTAGACCACAGTTGTCTTGAAACTCAAAACAGACTCAAGTGGCAATGTTAAGCGATGCGCTGAACACAAGTTTACAAGAAGTTCATTTCTTACAAACTGCTTTGAGAGAACTAGGGTTGTCGGGTCTCACCTGACAATCCCAGGCTCTCCTTGGCCATTGTAGTGACTCATGAGTGAGTCCCATTGAAAAGGTGTGGGGAACTCACCTTTGCTGGAAGTACAGCCACCAACACTATCATCTTCTCCATGAGTGGGGCCACATTGCACAGGTGCAGATGTACATTAAGGCTCTCTGCCCCTGCATGATGACATCACATGCAAGCACAGTGCTGCCCTGCCCATGGAGAAGGTGATAATGGTGGTGACCATACTTCACGCAAATTCCTGCACCGTTTCAGTAAGATTTACCTATTGTATTATGTTTTTTAAAATTAATTTTTTTAAAGGGATTCATCTATTCATGAGTCACTATAGGTGCCAAGGAGAACCCAGGATTCTCAGATGTGACACCTGACAATCCTAGGCCTCTGTAAGCAGTTCATAAGAAATGAATATCTTGTGAACTGGAGTTCAGCACATTTCTAAATACAATTTTTGGGAAAATAGATTTATGAAATATTTGTTTCATGTTTTAATAATGCAGTGGAATGAAGATTTAATTTGAGAACAAGTGTTGCCTTCACCGTCCAATACTGTATTGTACACTTTTCTAGATTCATTCTTTTTGTAAGTAATGAACTCTCAGTTTGGATTACTTGATGTTGTGATTACTTCTCTTCAGAACTCGGCACTCTTTCTTGTTCATGAGAGAACTTAAAAGACATAAATAGCATTGAGAATATATGTAGGTTTAATCCACCGCTGTTCCACACAGTTGTGTTATGTCTTGCACATAGGTGTAAATCACATGAATCTTATGAGATGTGGAAGTGATATTTTAAATTGCAGTTGATTTGTATTATACAGAACTGAACAGATTGTATTATTTCAGCAGTGGTATGAAATGGCAGTATCAACAGACTGCAGTACCGTGTATGGTAGTTAAAATTCTGTTTGAATTTTTTAAAGCTCAAAAGTGGCAAGAGAGTATATTTCCATGTACCTTGTATTTTGTCTCCCACTATTGTCTGTTGTGGAACAAAGCTGGAGTCATAGGAAACTGAAGGAAAAAATTGGACTTTTAAAAAATATAGGCAGAATCTATAGGTTTTGATCATGTTACTCTTAACTTCTAGTTTATATTACACATATTAACAGTTTTGCATAATCATGTAGTGTTGGATTTCCAGAATTAGTAGCAGCAGCAGACCTGTATAGAGATCCAACTAGCAACAAAAACTTGAAACTTATTCTAGATGCATGCAGTTAGAATGAGGGTTTAAATTACATGAAGCAAAGAACCAGTGAAAAGGAATTAGGATTGTAGTTTTATCCTCCTAGTCAAATTTAGGAGACAGCAAAAATAAAACTATGAACAATGGAGAACATGGGCTGCATGGCTGGTTGACCATGTATAGCCAGCCGTTAGAATAGCTTGAAGCAGGAATAGCAATGTTAATACTCAAAATTATAGGAAAATTAATATTTGTGCACCTTAGTCAGTAGAATATGGGGGTTGATACCCACCTTGTTTCAAAGATGGAAAAATGAATTAGTGAAGGGGTTTTCAATAAATAAAATACTGTTCAAGTTTTAAGCTTGATTTAATAATTGAACAGCATGCACTACTCTCCACATAGTATGAGCTTGGAAATGGCCATGAGTGAAGATCCAGGATCCTTGTTTATTTAATTTCAGAAACAGAACTGATAAGGCGGCTTAGTTTTTCAAATCCTTTACACTATTTGAAGAAATGTATCCTTTGGTTTTAGATTATCATGAATTAATGAACAGCACCACTTTTTGGAAGGCTTCATGATAGATAATGGTAGTTCATTTATTTGTTGTAATGTTTGCATTCTGCTTCTCTGCTTAAACCTGCAACAAGGAAACCCGATACAACCAACAGTAATATAAGACCATTTTCTAAGATGGTACCTGCTACCCATTGTTTTTGAAAGTAATTTGAAGTATCTTTATTTGATCAAAAGGTTTTTAATTGATCAGCAGTACATACTTATATGTATAAAAAGATGAGTTCATAATAATTAATAGGCACTACATTGTCTTAGAATTGCTTTTCAAATAATGTACTGAATTGATATTTCATCCATATCTATTTTGCTTATCAAATAAGTACAATAGCATAAGGTTTTAGTTAAATAGAAAGTGAAAGAATGCCACAGAACTGATCATTACTCAAGGGAAACAGAGGTATCAGTATTACAAGCTAACACAAAAGGTTTCCTTAATGTATTTTGTTTATACATTTTCCACTGTATGCTGCATATTCAGTGTCTTATCAAACCTGTAAACCTTTTTTGTAACATGAGAAGAATTATAGTCGCACAACATTTAACATTACTAAATTGTAGAAATTAGGCATCTTTTGGCAGATTATAAGATGTTAGGTTTTAGGAAAATACTGAATGCACCTTAACCAGTGTGAAAAAGCAAGAAGCACAATCCACTTGATTTTGGGCCAAATGTATTGGTGGATTGTTCCATGGCTTTTGAGTAGTTTATTTTGTTTATCACTTTTGTTTATCACTGTAACTGTGACTTGTTTGCCTAGTTTTTATACAACACTCGAAAAGGGAACTTTTTTAAAAGAAAAATTCTTCATTTGGACATGATTCACAACTTTCAGGAATCATCTTTTTTTAAAGCTAAGTGTCTTCAATTATTTTTGGTAAGTGAATGTTATTATGTTTACAAAGATGAATTTATGCTTTTTACAGAATTGGTTACAAAGTTCCCCCCACTCAGTCTGGTGGGAGGGTTCAATGTGTGGAAGCTTTGTTTGCTGACAGATCCACAGTGCAGTTTGAGTGCTTCATAACTCCTGCTAGCAGCTATTTTACTGAAGTACGCTGACAGATAATGCGGAGAGGATCAGTTGGCTGACCCCATACCAGTAAAGAGGTTTTACAGTGGTACCAGCTCAAATGATAGTTTGGATGAGGTGGTAGCCTGCTGCTTGTGAAGAAATGGGCATGTTAGCTGTTTTGATGGTTAAGAGTATGAAATCTAAATATATACGTAATACTAAAGCTGGTATATTTTGACTCTAAAAGCAAAAACAAAATGCAGATATGTTTAATCATGGTGGATGGAAAATTGCAGAATATAAATGAAGAAATGCAAAAATGATTTTTCTGACAGCAAAAATCTGATAAAGTTAATGAAGACAAAATCATTTTGTTATTGCAAGATAAGGGTTTATGTCAATTTTCTTTTCTTCTCTCTCAGAACAAAATAATTTATTTAAATGAACTGCAATTATGTATGCCATTGTCTTAAAATTAATAAAAGCTAGCAATTACAATTATTTAGATTTTGTCTTATTTTTCATGGATAAGGGAATTAGTGGCCCACACAGTCCACAGAAGCCTGCCATAATAGATTTGCACAGTAGGGATGTGCGCAAATGTTCTAAACATTTGAAATTTGATCTAATTTGATCGAATGGACATGCAAATTCGAATAGAATGTCTTCACATTTGAATTTAAACATTCAAACAAATTTTGAATGCTCCAAAACATTCATTTGAATCATTCGAATTACATACATATCTGCATGAACATCATACATATCTGTACACATTTGTGCTTATAATACAGATTGAAAACGGGATGCATAAGGGATAAAATGGGATGGATACAAAACGCGCACAGATATGTGTAACAGATTTGTATCTAACATTCAAACAGGTACATTTGAATGTATTGGATTCAAATTGGTTTTTGTTGCATTTGGATTTTAAATATTCGAATTGAACTGAATGACATTCTAATTGACTTGAATTTGTGCACGTCCCTATTGCACAGTTCTTTAGGGATTAAATTGTACGTCTTCATGCAGACATGTTGCTTTTGAAAGTGTCTGGTGGGGTGTCTAGGGTACTATCATGTCCAGTTTTGTGGAATTACTTTTGAGTTTTTTTGGGCATATTATCCCCATAATGGAGAGAGAGCTGCAAGCAATTTTAAAAATAAAAGGAGAACAATATTGTTTGGCTGTCTCTACACACACACTTCCATCAGGAAAGGTAGATCATTGGCCTATTGCCTGACTCTCATAGCCATAGGAAGATGGTCCCTAAAATGGAGGATGAACCATGAGGCAATTGGCATGACCAACTGAAACAGTTTCTAGATACCCAAATTTAATTCCTTAAAAAAAAAAGGCTTTGTCTGCCCTTTCAGATGACCATGGTCATTTCCACACTTACCTTGGTAGATTCAGATTAAGGAGGACCAGATCTTTGGGATCTAGTCCTCAGGGAACTCATGGCAGAAGACCAGATTGAAGACGGGATTAAAGGGGTCCACCGGGAGTCTGGAGCTAAGGAACCAAAGGCCCATTAAGAACAGAATCAGGAGGCACTTGTGTGGATGCCGCATCTCTCATGAGGTCCTCATGGGGTTGTCCATGTGGAAGGTAGGGGAAGATCCATTCTGCATGGGTCCCTATCGGGTTCCTAGTGGGGTCTTCAGTGTCCATGCAGAAACGACCCGTATGTAGTGCAGACCCCCCTCCCATATTTGATAATCTCCAAACCACTCTCCTGTGGCACCGACTAGCATCCCTGAAATTCAAGACAGCTTTGAATGTCATGAGCAAATGTGATAACCTTCTCAAAATCCCAACCCTTTCTGCTGCTTATACAGCATATAGAAACACTCTTAGGGGCTACCTCAACAAGAAAAGGAAAAAAAAAGGAATGGATGCTTTCCCATTATCAACCCTATATACCTGCAAGTTGGGCAGACCTTTTTAACAAACACTGCAGAAAACACTTAATAGAAGGAAGTTACTGCACACCTAAAATGCAATCTGACATTTTGGTATGATTTGATTTATTGTGTGGTTAAATTTATGTATAGCTGCCCCTGCTCTCTCAGTTGCATAGTGGAAAAGTCAACTCTAAGCCATTATTATATTTATTTTAAAAAAATTACAGTATCTGCAAATTCATTCCTAGGCCATGTTTCAGATCTCGTTGCTACTCTGGCCCCATCCAGATGGGGGATTATAGCAGAATTCTTGCTGGGATTACCACACTTATCTGTGGTGACCCTCCCATAGCCCCACTATATAGGATTTAAAAGCTGCTATAGCTTGTTTTGGGGAAACACAACTGATGGCAGGTTTTCCCGAAATAGGGCTATAACGTTCCTTGTAGATGGACCTCTCATCCAGACTGTTGCCACCACACGTGTGTGTGGGAGGGTTAGAAAGACAGCTGCACATGTGTGCAGGTGGTGATTGTGCACTTCTGGGTATCTTTGCTGTCGAAATACTTGGATGTGCATGCCAATATATTGTGCACATACATTGCCAGGCCCGCTCTGTCTTGTCAACAGGTGAGTATTCCAGAGGACCTTTCCTCAAAAATATTGCCTGTGGTGCAACATTCAGGTGGCATCTGGAGCTAGCCTCTTTCTCACACTGTCTACTTGTACCACTTGGTTCCAAACTTCACCTGGCTTTAACTAGGAGGAGTAAATTTTCTGTTCTGGTGCCCAGATTCTCAAATGTTAATTCCCCCTGAAATAAAGTAGGTGGTGAATCAACATTTGAGGACAGTATAATTCTTCTAAATAAATAAAAGCAATATTCACAATACATAAAAGTTTCATCACCATCCCATGACTTTTTGAACTGACAGTATAGTTATACTGATGCATAATGCTTTTTCTGATATGATTTGTTTGTAGTGCCCAGTAAACTAATCTTAGGAATGATAACATTCTTTATATCTCCTTCTTGGCTCAAGAGATGCTTTTTATTATTAAAATATTATAAATGTGTCATAACATGGCTCACGTAGACATTATGGAACTAAATTAAAATATATATGTAGTTGAATGACAGAGTTATTTGACAGGAAACAAGTCACCCTTCTTGACTTTCTGTAGGTATCCCGCTATGTGGAACTGTAATTTCTCAGTTGCCATTAATACCTAAAAAGTTTTCTCAATAATATTGAGTCTCTGAACTGTGTCCTAATGAATTTAGGTTAATCTGATATATGGAGGAAGTTTGGCGATTTCATCATTTGTTTCTCCATTAAGATCCTGGAGTTTCACTGGAATGTTAAAAATTCGCTCCCCTTGCTCTAGAAATGGAGGAAAGGAAAAAGGACATAGTTAGCAGAGATAAACCTGGAGAAGTTTGCATGTAGAAACATATGGAGCCCATCTACACCTAACTTTTAACCTAGCTTCAGTCCACCTTCAGAATGAGCGAACACATCAGGAAAGGAAAAAAACTGCTTTCTTGTGGCATTACCTAACATGTAAAATCTACCTTAGGTTTGCTGATGTGTTCTCTCACTCTGAAGGTAAACTGAAGGTGGATTATAATATAGGTGTAGATGGCTCCCCAAACTGCCTTAACAAGCTTTAGGGTGCACAATTGCCTTTAAAGCTCCCATATATTCCGGCATATAAGATGACTGGGCATATAAGGCAACCCCCAACTTTCCCAGTTAAAATATATAGTTTGGGATATACTTGCCGTATAAGACGACCCCCGACTTTTGAGAAGATTTTCCTGGGTTAAAAAGTAGTCTTATATGACAGAATATACAGTATTCAGAAATTTCAAATAATACAAAATAGAAACAGCAGGATGTTTGCAGGGTTTAGGGAATGGACAATACCTATAGAGCTAAATTTGCTATCAGTAAGTGTATATGTAATCTTCAAAGAGACCAACATTTCCTTGCATCACAGATGCTTCTTTGGGCGAGATACAAACCTGCCATTTTGAAGGTTTGTAACAGTGAAAAATGCTTACTCTGATCTGATACACTATAATGTGTCACTTTGTCCTGTGAGAAGGGAAATCTCAATATGTTCCACAAAATGATAGATTGTGTTTTTATGACTCAATTAACCAGTGGACCTGGAAAATTACCTTGTCCCTTAACAGCCATGCCAGAAGCTGAGGTCATCAGAACAGGTTTGCTGACATTCCACCCACAGAAGATGTTGCAGGCTAAGGTGGTCATCAGCGTTAAAACACAGACTACAGGAATTAGTCTGGCCTTATACCAAAACTCAAACATCTTTCTCACATATTATGATTTTATTGTGACCTGCCCTGAGCCTTTTGAATATAAGGCAGAACAGAAGTATAAATAAATAATATTCATAACTTTAATTAGAGTATTAAGCAACTTCAAAATCAATTGTAACTTAAAAAAAAAAAGAATGTCTACCTACCACTTGCAATGTCAACTAATTCAGAAGTCTGCAGTTGGTCTTCATCTGACTGTAGCGGCTCCTAAAAATGAGAGCATGGGAATACTAAAACAGCTTTGTCTGAATGTAGCACATCTCTTAGGATCTAGACATTAAGCTTTCCCTTCCTTTTGTTTCATAACATACTATAAACAATTTCCATTGTACAATAAATAACAAAATGCCAGAATGAAATTCAGCAATCTTACAGTTTAATAAATGTTACTAAAATTATATTTACCAAATTCTGCTTTTTAAAAGCCACAGGTACTACAGTACAAGAACTTCATATTATTATGGCAATAAATGATATTTAATGATTCTGGAATCGAGTGGAATCCTTAAAAGGCAAATCTTATGCAGAAAACAGGAACAGCCAGTGAAATGGAGGCGGTGGAACAGTGCCCCATTGATGCAGGGCAACTTAGCCTCCCTGTCAACTATGCACTGATCGTTCAGCATTGTACTTCACCAGCTGTGTCTGGTAGTGAACAAACTGTGTTTAAGCAAACACGCATTTAAAGCACAGGATTATGAACCTCATAAACAGACATTGCATGCATATACGTAACTCATGAAAATCTAATAGTGAGTCTTTGTGTTTCTTTAGGCAGCAGGCCGCATGTTGTTGGATGCCACTGAATTGTGGGACCTCCCACATTTCCTACTTGTGGGAAAAGGCTTGGATTGAACCAGCAACCTTCTGGTTTCGAGGCAGTTTGCTCTACCACTGAGCTACAGCCAATACCAGCAGGTTACATGAGGATGCTATTTATTTCTCATTCAAGCACTGACTACATCCAGTGCTATTTATTGCTATAGCAACAGATGCTCATAAACAATTTCCTTTGAAAATACAGTGCTCAGTATGTCATGCTAGTATAACTGTCTAAGAAGTTTGCATGATCCATATGTGTTTTTCTCAGCTTACCTGTGTAAAGAAAAGTAAGAAAAAATTAAGGCAGCTTAATCCTGGATAACATTCTACTTTTTTTCTCTTATCACAAAAGTCTAGCTGTTTTCTCCACCAATGAAAAACAGCCAATAGTGTCTTATTGCAATGTGTTGTTACACTTACCAGTCCAGTGATGCTGTCATAACATGAACAACATGGAAGACTTCGGCAGCTTAAGTAAATAATAACCAGCAGAATAAAAACATTCAATGTAGCTGCAACCAGTATCGCAATGTTGCTTCCTTCTACGAGTCTATCAAGTACATATGCCTGCAACAATATATGAATGATGAACATGTATAAGAATACAAGGAGCCCTGCTGGACCAGGCCACAACCTATCTAGGCCAGCATCCTGTCCCACACAGTAGCCCACCACTTGCCCATGGGCATCTCAAACAGAGATAAGGTCAAACCTTCTCCTGCTCTCGAATCCCAGCAAATGGCCTTAGAAGCACCCCCTCCATCTTAAAGTGCATGATTCAGCATAAGAGCAACTGGATCTTACTTTTACTGAAAGTAGCAGAAGGTGGCTATTTAAAGACTTTAGGGATTGGCTATTATTTTTTGAATGTCAGCAGATAACTGCAAGACTACAAATTATGGTGTGGTATTTGCCGCCTTCTCATTACTTTAAAAAATTAAGTTGGAAGAGCACAAAAAAGGGACAACACAATAATAGTGGTATTTCTCAACAAAATTACTAAAATGTAAATTGAATTGGTAACATTTAAGGGCTTTCAACAATTTTTAATTTATAATTTTTCTATACTGCTTCTCATTTTTTTTTAAAAAAATATAGAAGCAGTTTACAGAACAGCAATAAAAACATAAATTACATAAAAGTTATTATTAGTCTTAATATAGTTTTACTTAAAAAGCACAATGTTTACATTGGCAGAAAGCTAGGACAGTTAATCTCCATTACATGAGCTCAATAAATTCTGTGAATTCTGTTAAAACAGCTCATGATGCAAACACTTGAACAGTGAATTACTGATGACATTGCTTACATATTGCCATTGAAATTTTTATATGAATTTTTATTTTACTATTTTACCAATGAACAGATAGAAATGTATACATCTCTTATAAGTAACATCTTCTATGGCAGTTGCTTATATAAAGAGACATTACTGTACAGGAAGATTGCTAGTACTATACTTGTTACACCTTTTCCTATAGCAATGGCACACATTTGGTTATTTCTTAAACCATGTACTATGTTTCAAGACAGTGGTTACTTACAATAACTGGATGATTATAGGGTGCATCACTGAACCCCTCGTATTTTTCACCATACTCTAATGTTACAGAGGCATAGACAATTACAATGAGAGCAATGAAACAGGAAAATATGGAAGCAATTATCATTGCATACACCTGTGCAAAAACAAAAGGATAAAAGTGGGAGGAAATCTACAGAAATAAATTCGTGCTTCAATAATACATTGTGGAAATACACCTCTAGAGATGAACCAGCTAAAAGATGGAGAAGGAAGAGGACTCTTAAGACTACCAAATTTTGATCACCTTAATTAAGTTTGGGATAGAACATAGGAGTGTATGTAAGGAACAGCTTCTGGGTTTTGTTCTAAGGTGGAACAACTCAGCCCATCATGGCTGACTAAGGCTAGATCTCCACTTAGGTGGTGATTTGAAGGCATGTGGCCACCATCCATCCCATTACTGCCTCCAGGCATCCATCAAGTAGTTCAACCACCTCTCCTGATTCAGGTGGCATGGAGAGATAGCATCTGCATATTGATGCTACCTCACTCCAAATCTTCTATAAACTCTCCTAGTAGCTTCATATTGATATTAAAGAACGTGAGAGAGAAGACTGAGCCCTGTGAAGTCTCCCAGGTAAGTTCCTGGGATATTGACCTAGAATCCAGAATCACTCTCTGATATTAGCCTTGGAGATAGGATCAGAACCATTGCCACTTGGTGCAGGTAGCTCCCAAACTCCATAGCTTTTCCATCAGGATACCATGGCTGCACTTCCCTTGCTCTCTTCCAGAGAAGATCATCAACCACAGTGGCCAAGGCAGTTTCCATACCATAATCAAGCCTGAAGGCAGATCAAAAGGAGTCTAGATAATCATGCCTGCAGTTTAACAGACATGGCGCTCTCCAATATCTTGCCCCTAAAGAGTATGTTAGCCACTGGGCAATAGCTGTTTAAATCTTCTGAATCCAGGAAGGGCATTTTAAAGAGGGGACGCACCAATGCCCTTTGAAGATCTGATGGAAACATCCCATCTCTCAAAAAGACATTAATTACTCATCGCTATTTTTTTTTAATTCTCCTTTATTATGCATCTGCACATTGTCTGCTTGCCACACTGCAATACAATATTTGTACTTTTCTGACTCCCTCCTTCTTTCTAGCACTCTGCCAAAGCTGCCTTCATTCAGGCATGGGGGTGGGTCTGCCCACCAATCACAGATGCCCCCTTTTAAAATACAAGTCCTGCTAAGTGTACCCTGGAACAGCAACAGGGGTATTAAGATCGCAAGGAGCTCCTCCTCTCTCAGACATGTAAGAGACAGGGCCTTTTCTGTGGTAGCCCCCAGACTCTGGAATAGCCTCACTCTAGAGGTTTCCAATGCACCTACATCGTATGGTTTTTGGTGTCTGGTTAAAATGTACCTGTTCACTTGGGCCTTTGATGTTTAGTTTCCTCTGGGTTTAGTCCTATCAGGGAGGGAGGATTGTATTTTTAAATATGTTTTAAGAAGATTTTTTATGCATTATTATTACTGTTATAGTGACCCACCTTGGGACCTCTTGGTGAAGGGTGGGATATAAATTCTTAAATAAACAAATAATATATTTGAGAACCAGGCAGGACCCACCACCACCACTATCAGCTCTCTCCATTTATGTTTGTATTGCTCCTGGGACCTTTTTGGACACAACGAATGAGAGGAACAGGCTCCTTTAGTTTCACCTATATCTAAGAAAATCAAAGGCAGGTTTCACAGAAAGAGGCTACAAGGAAAGGCCCTCCCTGCTGCAGCCAGCATTTTGCTCTGAAACTCAGAATTCTCTCTTCCCACTGACAACGTTTAATTGTCTTCCCAAAGCAAGGAACAGTGTAGATAGTATGCACATTCAAATTATGGCTGTAAGATTGTAAAACGTTGTGTATTTCTATTATCTGAGAAATAACTGTTTTTGTTTTAATGTACCCAAAGCTTTCAGAATAGGGCAAGTCAGACATCTTAACACTTTGATATAATTACTTATAAAAAGCAGATGATGCAATTCAACCCACCACTCCAGTTAAGCAAAAAGCAAACAGATACATACCAGAACTGGATTCTTTTTTTGAGAAGAAAATAAAGCCATAATTCCAGGAATAGCCATTAACTGGAAAACAAAAGTAAAAGGAAATTAAGATTTTTAAAAAGCTATAATTTGCCTCACTTTTTGTATAAAAAGCATGAAGAAGCTTTTCATTTCACAAAGCTCAAATATACTGTCTGGCAAGCTAACATAACACTATGATAAGAACATAAGAACAGAGGCCCTGCCTCACACTGTGGCCCAACAATTATTTCTGGGCATATCAAACAGAGAACAAAGGCAAAGCTTCACTCTTGAATCCCCACAAATAGCCTTTATATCCCAAAATAGGGCCCTGCCATAGTCTGCACTAGAATGTAGAAAGCAGAAAGGACCAGAATAAAACTGATCTGCTAGCTATTAAATGTGGGTGATAAGTACATTTGTGAATGACAGAAGAGGACTTAATATCTACAGATGAGGGTTTAGAGCATGTATTCTGAAAATATAAAGTTTATGAATCTTTTTTCATTTAATGTTAATACTAATAACACAGAGATGCTATCAGACAGAAGAAAACAGGAGATGCCACTTTCAGTAAATAGTTATTGTGTTACTATGTTTGATCACTATCACCATTACAACCTGCTTTTTACTTGTGACGTTGTTGCTAAAATCACCATCCATCAACTAAAAAAGGTCACCATTACTGGGAAAGCCATTCATTCTGTGCTGATATTTGTGGAACTTTGAGAAGAATCTGTCAAAATATTGAACCAGCATAGTGAATGGATGTTATATATCTTACCACTCCAGCCCAGATGGGTATCCTAGATCTGCTCAGTGTTGACTCTCTTCTGAAAGCTCCATCAATAAGTCCACTGATAGTACAAACTGTAGAACACGCTATCTGGAGAAACCCTAAGAGAACCATGCTTTTATGATGAAAGATGAAATATCTGTAACGATCCATTCCAGTAAATTGATGTTACCACTTCTGTTCAGCTAGGGAAGAAGTGGAGAGACCGGTTAAGAGAAGACAACGCCTGGAATTTCTCCTAAGCAGATGAAAAGAAACACACAAGCACTTCAATGACCATCGGCTGACAAATTGTTCACATACCATTCCATTAATAGTACTGGTTGTCTGTGATAGGGCTGCAGAATTCACACTGGGATTTCTGGTATATTTAGAAGTTTGAAATATTTTTATCCAGTGAAATGTGGAAAGCAAATCTCAACAACATGCCAAAGAGAGTTTGTTTGAAAAGAAGACAATTTAAAAGTTTACAGTATCTCAGGGCTGGTTCACATTTAACTTAAATATCACCCAACTGAATTTAAGATGGGGTGAACCGGGGGGATACTTTCACACTTCAAGCGCTGGAGCAATCTCAAAATCAACCACAAGCACTTGAAGTGCGAATGGTCAGTTTTGGCCTGGCTGAATCGCCATAGCAATGACTACACCAACTTCAGGCACGCACTGAGCCAATGCCACAGTGAAAGCAACATGGTCCACATTTGCACAGATGCAGCATGCTGTGCCATCCTGTCCCACCAACACAGAGCATTCACACAGAAAAAGAGTGTGAATGCTGCATTTAGGAGCTCACTGGGGGCTCCCCAGTAGTTTCTGGTAAAGCTGTGGAGCAGTAAGAAATGCTCCATAGCTTTGGAGGATTGGGGATGCTCCTGCGTGCTCTAGGACAGAGGCACTGCCACTGTGTGTAGATGGAACATTCCAAGCATGGAGCATCCCTGACAGGTAGGTATGAACAGATCCTCAGTTTCTGATTTCATAAACATGGAGCTTTCCAGCTTAACATATACAAACATCTTGCGACACATAACTCTCTCTTCCTTTTTAATGAAATACCTAAATATATTTTGTTCTCCCTGGTACTCTCTTCAGGATAGCATGTTGTTGTTGTTATTGTTTAAAATGCATTTTAACTTTTTATTCTTGAAATATTTATTGCGCACATGTTGTAATTCTGTATTTACAAGTTTTGATTTTATGTAAGCTGTCCTGAGTGGGGCAAAGGGTGTATGTGTAAGTCATGAAAATTGAAAAAGAGCAATTTGTACAAATATTTCTAAATATTGAAAATGCAAACAAAATACTAGTGGTACGGATTCCGCAGCTCTACATTTTCACTTTCTGCAATAAACGGAAGATAGTTTTACTGGAGATTGCTGCAAATCTCTTGTTTACTCTGCTTCTTATGTGGGAAGGCTACAAACCTCACGTGACATAGAAATTCTATATGCTTTTTTGTTATTAAAACAGTACTGCCAAATTAATACTAAAAAGTTTAATTTCTCATTAATGATATCACAGGTAGTATCCAATTAGTGGTTTTTATAAATCATGTCCGCAGAATAAAATGAACCCAGAAAATAATGCAATTGCCTTTAGGTTTCATTAAAAATATTGCAAGTTTAGTCACAACTGAACTCCCACTGGTTTTAGCCGGTTCTAACACAATTATCTTGGAAGTCCTAGAAGAACAAAGACTGAATCCAAAGCTCAAGAACTTTGGCCACATAATGAGAAGACAGAACTCATTCAAAAATACCCTGATGCTGGGAGAAATTGAAGGCAAAAGAAGAAAGGGACAGCAGAGGATGACATGGACAGATAGTACCATGGAAGCAGTGAACCTGAGCTCGAGAATGTTGGGAGACAGTAGAGCGCAGAAGTGCCTGGCATGCTATGATCCATGGGGTCACAAAGAGTCAAACATGACTGAATGACTGAACAACAAGACCATGTCCCCATGCAAGTTTGGTGCAGTTCCGAGCATGGGATCGGTAAGGTTTGTCCCCATGTGTTTTGGATTTGGTCTGTGAAAAACATACCAAATTCCTCCAAACTGTCCCAGAAGGGGGCCGAATTTGATACCAGAAAAAACAAGTCTCGGCAAGGTTTGGGGGACCGGCACACATTGTTCAGTGAGCCAGGCAACACACATGGAGATCCTCACATTCTAACGGGGAAGAGATTTGCACTCATGTCATTGGGAGGTGGGGTGTGCTTCCTGTCCCTGCCCTGTCCATTGAAGGTCGCAGCTGCTGACTTTTTAAAATGCCGATTGCAAAGGCAGGCTGGAGAATGGCTTGTTTTTTTAATTTTCTGCCATTTCCACGGAGGTAATTCCAACCCCGTTTCAAGAATGCCAAGGCAGGCTGCATAATGGCTTGATTTTTGTTCCATTTGCAACCCCCATTCCCCTGATCTGCAAGGCAATCATAAATAAAGCCTTGATTTTCAGTTGACGGGCGGTCCCCATTGGAGTGGAGGTGTGCAAAACTGCTCAAGCACCTACTGCCGCTGTGGAGTGTCTGCAACTATATAAAAGCAGAAGTGGTAGAGAGAGACGCTGAATAACATCTGGTTCTGCCTCCTCCTCTACAACTATATTAAAGCAGGAAGGAGTAGAGAAAGACACTGAATACCATCCTGGTGCTGCCTGACGGGACTCCTCCTTCTCCGTAACTATATAAAAGCAGAAGGGGTAGAGAGAGACGCTGAATAACACCTGGCACTGCCTGATGGGCCTCTCCCCCTCACAAAATGCGATAGGTGTTGAGAGGTGGTGTACATGAGAGTGTATTTCTAAAAATAGTACTATTTTTAAAATACTTTCACTGTCCAATATCTCTGCCAACCCTTGTTTGTCACTATAGACAGAAATAAGACTGAGCTCAGAGAGGGGAAAGGAGGAACCACCAGTACTGTTGCCTCATTTCCCCCTCCCCCAATGTTTTATATAATTCTCATAATGTATTATTCCGTTTATATATAATTTTATAATATATTATTTATTTAATGTATTGGTGTATTAATTTAATGTATGATGTATTACTTTGTTTTGTATTGTATATTTTTTTCTCTTTCATGGTTGCTGTAAACCGCCTTGAGTAATTTATTAGAAAGGCGGTATACAAATAAACTAAATGAATGAAACTGAATATGAATGAGTCTGGAAATTCTGGGTGATTTTTTGTAAGCAGACAAGTGAAAGTGGACTGTGGTTTCCCTTGAGGGCACACTGCCCTAACATCAGCTGCTCCCAGCGTGACCACTGCTGACAGTCCAGCCTCAACATGTCCTCGCTGGCTTAGTGGCCTCAGGATAGGCTCCTCCCACAAAATCTGCAGCAATACCTTGTAGCTAAATGTGAGCTACACTATTGGCAGTTCTAGCTACAACCCAAAAGTCTGTGCACTCAAGCCCTTGACAGTTCCTGGAAATAGGTATTTAATCAGAGGACTATACAGATGCCCATATCTCTGTGCTTTATATACTTATACAGGTATTTTGAAATGGGCTGTCCAAGAACAGTCACAAATGGTGAATCAACTGAAGTTGACCTTGGGTGCTCTAGATCACAGAAGCTTCCTGAACTTCTAGTGTTGGGCCCTTCTGTGAGATGGCAGGGTGAGGCCATGCTCCTGTTGGAAGCCTCTTTGGCTACACCCATACAGGGGAAATACTTTGCCACTGCGGTGCACTGTAGCAGGGTTGCTGCATGTATTTGTTGCAAACCCATCATAGCTCTGCAAAATAGCCTTTTGCTGGAAACCCTTGTGCTGCTGGCAGGTTTTCCACCAATAGTGCTATTCCTTACCTTTGTGGAGGGAGGCACCAATATTTCTATCCACTGCACATGTGCAGGGACTGAAACCAGATGGCCACACTTGTGTGGCAGTGGCAGTGTGCACTTCCAGATATTTCCTGCTGGCCAGATACCTATGAACACTTAAAGACAGTGCCAGCTCCCTTGCTCTCCAGCTAACCAATGATAATGCCAGAGGGGCAATACTCCAGATTATCGCTTGCTAGTGAGATATTTGGCTGGCGACTGGAGCCAGGCTTTGACTCTCTTGGTTTTGACCTACCGCTGATCAAAATGATATTTCCAGAGAGAACTTTATCCCACCCAGCCCACCACGCCCACTCGTCCTGTTGGTCAGTATAGATTTAACCACCTTTGGTCAAATCTATAAATCTCTACAAGTGCTCTCTAGTTCTGGACAGCAGACATATCATGGGTAACCCTAATTTCCCCTGCACTATGTCACTGGCTTTTAGATATGGTAACCCAATGTGGCTAAGGTAGAAGTTCTTTTTCCCTATTCTATTAAGTGGCCCTGTAAACATTTGCCCTATGTTCCTGCCCTGTCAGCTCTGGTCAATGTAGGGGGAAATGTATTAACATTTTGCGAAGTCTTTGCATTAAGAAAGGTACAGAATTAGTGAATCGGTGACACATTAAATCAATGTTCAGAGAGCAAGCCCTGTTTAGTCTATTTGTAGCAATTTAACGGTACAGTTATTGGATGATGTTTTTAATTAAGTTCTAAGTGAATGGTTTTATTTGTCATTTGCCATCCTCAAATCCTTTGGGATCAAGAGGAATCTACAAATATAAATTGTAAATAAACAAATCTATCAAAAACAATATACCATTTCTATCCTGAATGGCTACTTGCACTTTAATCTCTTTTCTGTTTCCGATTCTTCCTTTTTTCCCCTCTCCTATGTAAGTCAGGATATAGGACTATGCTGTTAAAAAACCAATACAATACTGCAAGCTCCTACAAGGTGAAGACACTTTTTGCACCAGCCCTTATTCCAGATTATAACCTGGAATAGGGACCTGCCATTTGCAGTGCTGAAAGTGCCAAAGTTGTTTCTGAACTAGAAAGGAATGTTTTCTGCAAAATTGCACAGTCAGTCTCATATTCCAATAGGGATTTTTGTATTTAAAGAATATAAAGTGTCAATTAAAGAATGTCCTGCTAACCTCCTCACTGTCTACCAAAAGAGACCCTATTATAAACTCTTCTGGCCTTTGCTCCTTTGAGGAAAGATTAAGATCTGACCATGTGGATCAAGCAATGCATACTAACACATACAAAAAGAAGCTATAGGCCAAAAAGAAGACAAAAATAAATAAATAAACCAACTCAATGAGAGTTCTGCAGATGAAAGCAAACATAGGGGGGAAATCTTTAAATATTCAAGTTGGGAAAACAGGGTAGAAGGGGGAGAGATTATCTTTGCAGTTCCAAGTACAGAGCATGTGTTATTATCAAGGACAATTTATCAACGGTGATCTAGGCAGACTCTGAACTATAGTCTATGGAAAGGACCTAGCTATTTCACCTTCACTATGCCTACCTTCTGTTTGGGAGAGACGCGAGGAGAGGAACAGGAAGTTGGAAATAGAGAAAACAGGTGCAGGTGAGCAGCAACAACGTTTACTTCTGAAAAACCAGAGCAACACACAGGTGTCCAAGCCTAGAGAATTTCGGGACACACACACACATTCACTTACCTCTCAGATTTAACTGTGCCAGGCTGTAAGACAATCCTACAATAATCCCCTCACCTGGCTGGGCAAGAGTGAGATGGGATGATTCCTCTGCCGGGAGAGACCTAATGATCGCAGTCCGAACAAGGGCTCGCCTGTTGGTCTCTGCCTGCCAGCCCAACCCTTTGCAGGCTGCTTCCTTCCTCCTCCTTACCTTCCTTGTTGCCGTCCCACCTATCGTTTTAACCTGTTGCAAGCCGGACGACTGAATGAACACACACCCAGTTTTGTGCGAGACCTTTGTTACACGCATAATCCTCCCTGCTGTTGCCCCTATTAGAAGGAGCTCATTAGGGTGGAAGTTCCACAAATAAAACGGGGAGGAATGGAAAGGTGTATGGGCGTCCAGGTCAGAAGATGGACTGAAGGTTTAAGGTGAAGGTGTGACCACGGGTGTTGTGAAATGAAGAGTAGCAGTTCTTCCTTCTTCCTTTCTGGGTCTCCTCTATTGCACCCCTTTTCTCTGCGTGTGTGTCTGTGAGAGATCAATTGAGCATGAAAGAATAAAGAAAGCTGGGAAAAAATAAACCAGCTTTATGAAAGGGTTTCTTCTTCAGTTTCAGATTTCTTCAAGTAGCTAAGCGTGCACAAAGCTATTCTTGACTCGGGTGGGGGGTTGCACAACAGCAGAACTTGCATTGTAAATGAAGATTGCTGTTAGTGATTTTCGTTTGGAAGTAGAATACTCACAGTGGAGGCAGCACACTGTTTGTACACACAAATGATCTGAACGCTGAACCAGGGAACTAGTACATTGTTTCAACCTGGGATCCTTTCAGCAACCCCAGGAAGTGGCGGTGGAAGTCAGACATTTTTCTGTCATTTTGCATCTTTGTAAATCTATGGTGAGGCCACATTTGGAATATTGTGTACAATTCTGGTCACCAAATGTTATAAAGGATGTTGTGGAACTAGAGAAGGTGCGGAGAAGGGCAACCAGAATGATTAAGGGGCTGGAACACCTCCCTTATGAAACCAGGCTGCAACATCTAGGCCTCTTCAGTCTGGAGAGACGGTGTTTAAGAGGGGACCTGATTGAAGTATATTCAATTATTCATGGTATAGAAAAGGTGGATAGCGAAAGTTTCTTTTCTCTGTCACACAATACTAGAACCAGGAGGCACTCTGAAGCTGATGGGTAGGAGAGTCGGATCCGACAAAGGGAGATTTCTTCACCCAGAGGGTCATCGGCTTATGGAATGTGCTGCCGGAAGCAGAAGTGATAGCTATGAGTCTAGATGGCTTTAAGGCAGGGACGACAGATGTATCAATGGCTGCTAGAATGAATGCCTGGGTGCATCTTTCAAGCTGGGTGGGGGTGGGGGGGAAGCAGGAATGCTTCTAAGGCCATTTGCTGGGATTCGAGAGCAGGCAAAGGTTTGTCCTTGTCTCTGCTTGAGATGCCCATGAGCATCTGGTGGGCCACTGTGTGCAACGGGATGCTGGACTAGATGGGCTGTGGCCTGATCCAGCAGGGCTTCTCTTATGTTCTTATGTTCTCCGCTTGCCAGTGAAAAGCACCCTGGACTAGTTAGGTCCAGTCGGTGCCATCTGGTATATTACTGCAAAGCATTGTCAGAGCTCTTGACAGTGTTTTTTCTTTATGGTGCTCAACTGTGTGTTAAGATTGTTGTGGGTGTTCTGAGCAACAGACCATGCATATGTGTGACCGACCGGCCGCTTCCAGTGCAGCCCATAGGTGTCTTTTAAATAAATTGTATTAGACATATTTAAACAAAGGTATCACATGCAACAATGAACAACAACAAATGACATCACAAAATATATACGATACCCCTCCCCCTCTTGTGTATGTATTGTTGAATATCTACTATAACTGAAAAACTAATCTTATTTTTATTGGCTTCCCTCTCCAACTGGTTCTCTTAATATCTCTTAATTGTATCCCACTTTACTTTCACCTCTTTTTTGTAACAAAAATGTCCAGCTCACATTTCATAGTATTGATAACACAGAATTCTGTTTGTTGTACTATATGTAGCCTGCGCCCCCCTCAAAAACCCTCTGCTCTCTCTCTCTGAGCCATGGCAAAACCAGGACACTGCCAGGCAATGATGCCTTCTAATCCTTATGGCAAGTATGGATTGCCATTTGGGTATGAGGCTAGATGTGCAGACCTGGCAATATATATAAGATATAAAATCTTAAAAGACATGAGAAACATGAGATTTATCAGTTACAGTCAATACTACAAATTTCTCTATGAGAAGACTGGCCAAGGAAGAAGGATAATCCTCTCACCTAGTTTGGCCGCTATATTGAGAATTCTATGCAAAACAAAGAAGGAGGTCAGCCTTTGTTTACCTCAACTATCTGGGAAGATCTTTACCTGGGATGCTGAAAGGATTGGGACGAAGAGCTATTGTTCCTATTTGATTAGATCATTGCCTGCAGGGGAAGGTAGAGCACTCAGACCGAATCTTCCATCTGCTTTCTTTGTCGTTTCCCCCCACCCCACCCCCACCATTCCCAAACCCATCCTTTTCCCATTCACCTGAATGGAACCTTCAAAAGTTGCCACCCATTGGTTCCTTCTTTCCTCCCATGGGTTGGACTTGGTGAGGAGTCCTCTTGCCAGGAGAGTAGGAGAACATAAAAACTGTCTGGCCACCAAGCTTTACCTCTTTTTCTTTTTTCCCCATCCCCACCCTTGCCACATGGTCTTCAGTCCAGTTCCTGCTGCCATGTGCTCTGAAGAAGACATCTACACTGGGTGAGAGCCAAATTGCACTAGACAAAACAGGGTACTCTTAGGGTGTGTTCCCATCTACAGCAAACTCAAATTACTCTGGTCCAGGTTCTGCTGCTGATTTGAAGTGGAGGCCAGGAACAGCACTGAGCGCTCATTGGGCTGTTCCCAAACAGCTCCCGCAAGTGCAAAAGTAAACCAAGAGGCGGTGTGGTGCAGCGGTTTTGGGACAGGAGCCGCCGCCGCTGCCAGCCTCCTCCTCCGATGATGATTCACAGCTACCTGCGGCCTCCCCTCCCCACAGCCCCCATCCGAAGCCACTGCATCCGAGGGGCCCCTGCACCCCCCATCCAATGCTGCCTCTGATGCCCTCCCCGCTCGCTTGCTGCTCCCATGTTCGCTGCAGCCGCCGGCTCTTGTTGTTTGCTCGGCTTGCCTAAAATCCAGACTGGATCGGAAAAAGTCCTCATTAATGAGGGTCTTTCCCCCCCCCCCAGATTTCTGCAAGGGTTTCTGCAGAAAATCTGGGGAAAAGAACTGGCTTGGGGATGACCCTTCCTGGATTTGGACAACTGGGGAATTTAATGGGATCTCTCGATGCCGAGTCTGAATCCAGTCCAGATTTTATTGCCTTTGGGAACGCGGCCTTAAAATTGGTTTCTTTCTTCCTTTCTCTCCTCTACTTCTCCAGATTGCCAAAAGGTGTGCTTTTTAAACTGATTCATTTTCCTGTGTCAAGCTACTGCTCCTTGTTTGTTTGAAGCCTTGTGCCACCCCACTGGGAATCTATTTTGTGTTTTGGCACTCTGCATAGTGCCCCTTCATTTTTTATTCCTTTTAATACTAATTATTAATAAAATAATTTTCCTGTTGAGGAAAAATAGACTCTTGGGTCTCTGTCCTTACTATCCTATGCCTCTAAGCACCAAAACCTCTCTCGTTATTCAACCTCTATTGAGAAGATCCCACAGGTGTCCTGAATTAGGGGTGTGCATGAACGCATTTTTTGCATTCGAATTTGAGTCAATTGAAATCCGGATTTTCAAACAGCCGCTTCAAATTTGGATTAGGTAGGGTGCTGAAAATATGAATGTCAAGAACATTTGTATCCAATTTTCAAATTTGCGCGCATCCCATTTTCATCCCGTTTTCATCCCACATTATAAGCGCAAATAAACACTGTATTCGGATGCGATATATATGGATCTATTCAGTTGAATTATTTACAAATCCGTATGGGATTTGCAAAAAATCTGAAATTCATTCAAATATTTAAATTCGGATTTTTGAAAATCCAATTCGAATTCGAATGTTGATATTTGATGGATTCGCATTGGATTTTCAGTTTCAAATATCCATGCAAATATCTATTCCCGCAACACGCATCAGGATATCTGCTAACATATATTGTGGTAAAAAACCTTTGTTTATCCCATTTCAAATAGTCTTTCCAACCATGCACAATTACTGCTTGGGCTAGTGAGATTAAATGATCTATTAGTTTTCCCTGTAGATTTAAAATTCTGAGATTTTTATAACTGTGCATTAAACACATTTTCTTTGAGAGAACCAGTGATAATCACCTCATGCTATTAATTTCCCTTTCTATTTCTCTCCGGGATTTCTTTAGTTTCTCACATTCCCAAATCTGGTGTATATATAGCCCTGGGGTTGGACAGCCAAGCCAATAGGTCCCATTATTTTCCCTAAATATATCAGCTAACTGGGCTGATTGTACCACCTATGAATGATTTCCCCCCTAAGTTCTTTTACTCTATTAAACTGTATTTTTAATTGCTTTTATTTCTGTATCAATATCCTTATCCCTCTGCCAAAGTCTTTGAAGGTCTGCTGCCACTGAGCCAGATGAATCCACCAACATTTTATAAATAGTCCCTCCATTGTCTTAAAATTCTTAGTTTTTTCCCTTATGATTTTTTCCATGGGAGAGTCAGGTTGTCCAACCAGCCTTCCATTTTCTTCTGCCTCCAAAAAGCTTATAATACCCCTAATTTGAAGCCACTGATGCCTTCCCAGTATTTCTTCTATCCTAGCCCTTAAGTAACTTTAATATTCTGTATAGAGCCTGCCTATATTTTTGGCAGTAGGGAGCTATTTAACTCTTTCTTTTACAGCTTGGCTACTCTCTCTTCAATTCAAGAGAAGGAAGCTCTCAGGGGAATATATATAGATTTAAAGTAAGATAGGAAGAATCACATTATATGTGCTCCTGCCCTCAATAACCAATCATTAATGATAAAGGAACAAGCAGCTCTAAGAAATTTTCAGATTCAAGGGGAAAGGAGTTGAGAACACACATTGGAAATTATGCCAGATGTGCCTTCATTTCTAATCAAGCAGCTTTTTTGCTTCCTATCAATGGTAGTGTTTTGCCAGATGCACAGAATGATGCTAATCCAATATTTAAAAATACTGTTTCAAGCAGGGAAAAAAACCCAGTAACACAAACAGCTTCATTAACACAATGTTTTATTTTCATGATGCAGTGTAAAGCAAGTACTTTATTTTTGCCCCAGAAACATTTTCCTTACTTCCTTATACATGCATTCAACTTTAAAAATTCATTCATAAACAGAAAGTGCAACTGTCATTCATGTAAACTTTTTACAGTTATCCATAGTTTAGAGGTCATATGCAAAATCTATGGATGTCAATAAGGCTCATTATTCTAGTAAATAAACTATTTTATGTCATCAAGTATTCAGTACTGTATACATGTTAAATACTGTGGAATTGGCCAAAATAGAATACAAATCTCTTACCACACCACAAAATACTGTGTTATCTGGGAAGGGCGAGGGTAAAGAAGCCATCCCACCAGGCCAAATAGAGCCAACTAGATTCGTGTTTATACAAAACTCTTAAAAAAAAAACAAGCAACTTAACGGCAGCAACAGCTATTGCGAAAAAAGTTTAATTACACTTTGAATGAAAAAACAATTTACAGGCATACATTTCTAAGACTTCAGTTGAGTTTAACTAGAATTAGTTCTAAAGAAATTGCCAGTTTTAACAAAATGGTCTTTTGCACAGTGCAGATAATATTCAATATCAGGTAAGAAAACAACTTAGGAAATGGAAGCATTTCATGTGACAGCTATGTAAAAGTGACAGCTTTCCATTTTTTCTATACATTTTTTCTATCAATTAGGGCAAGTGTGCACTTTCTGGTAGACCAGATCAGCAATGCATTAGGAGCCTCTCTTCTACACTCCCTTCTAGTATGTTCTGTCTGCACAGGATGGAACATAGGACCAGAAAGCCCCAAATGGCAGACTAATCCAGTCTACCAGTACTTGCCAGCATACTAGGAGGTGGCATATTCAATCATGAAGTTTTATGGACAGCATGCCTCCATGGTCTGGTATACAATGGGATCCACTGTGCTGGTGTGACAAAGCACACCACCACAATGGTTCTTCCCAGGCCTTCAGAGCCACTGTCCTAGTGAGGTCTAGTCTACTTGATCCAACCTACTCAAGGCAAGTGCAGAAAGGTCCATAGTCTGATCAGAAAATATATATGTTATGCAAGATGCACTACTTGTACAAGAACACATTACACATTACTGTAGTTCAAGCATATGCTAGAAAATCATGTCTTACTGTTAACAATGGTTTGTTTCTAAGACTATTACTTTCCTAGTTGATGAACTATTGTATGTGACTAGAGAAAATTAAAACAAATGATTTGAAGCTAGATTGTGAATATTGATGTTGGCTGGAGTTTCTTATTAATCTGATATCAGAGCTCATCATACTGGCTTAATTCTGGCTTGTTTGATATCCCACTTTGGATTTCCTTCTTGGCTGCAAGAAGTATTTTTTCTTATCTACTTTCAGAAGCTCACTTGCAGGATGTACAGCAAACTTGCAAAGTTTAAATTAAGCATCGTGGCAAACTGAAAACTTGCTGTGAAAGCTCTGTGTAGGTTGTGCTAGCAAAACCAATGTCCATATTTCCTATGAAAATTTTCTGTACATCACACACTGAAAAACTTATTGCATCTTGTGAATGCATGCTATCTTCACAAAACTTTATCCCTTATTGCTTCAAGAATAGTCTGTGCAAATAACTTCCGGATTATTCATCCAACCAAAAGTTACATAATTCAATAAACTGAAAAACATGTTAAGTACAGTCATACATAGGTGTGCTTGTGTATGTACACACATGACATGCACACAGCGAGCACAAGTAACTATATTGGGATCCATTGTACATACAGTACTGCAAATAGTCTTCAAATTTCCTTCTGCTTACTCATCACCCAAGTTTGATGAAAACAATGTGTTTGTGTAGACACGATTGGGGCATACCACAGAAAAGAAAGGCTCTAAGTAATTGAAGTTGCTCATCTTTAGGAAATTACACAAAGCCTGTAATTCTATAGCAGAATTTGGGCCATGATCACACCTTGCTGAAACAGTCCATCTTGTTAAGAAGCTGGACTTAAAATACACTAACTCTGATCACACCCAATACCTGATAATCCATCCTCAGTTTGGGTTGCAATTCTCACACCTTTCTGTTCACTTCCTGAGACTCCTTTATGAGAGTTTTTTAGATCTCCGCCCCCTCCACTGTCACAACACCCTGTGAACTCTGATAGGATAAAAGTTCTGTGACTGAACAGTGCGTAATCATACGCTAAGGAAAAAGAAAGTCAAATTCACGTAGTATCCACTAGGGATGTGCATGAATATTCAAAACATTCAAAATTCGATTGAATTCGTTCAAATTCAGATATTTCAATTTGAATTGAATATCTATACATTCAAATTTAAACATTTGGATGAATTTTGAATCTTTTGAAGATAGATGGAAGATGGATTAAGGTGAAAGTGTGACCCCAGCCCTGGCATAGAAGAACATAAGAACCTTCTCTGTTCTTTTGTAGCTCACTATGTAATTCTTCTCCTAATAAAAATTAACAAAGCCATGAAATTATTTCTCAAAAAAGAAAAATGTTTTCTTGCAGAAGCATCCAATTCTCTTCTGACAGTTTTTTAAAGATGATTGTTGATGATTAACTTTTCCTAAAACCACTTTTCACTCTTTTCAGTAATTCTATTTTTTCTATCGCAGTTTTATTTAAACTATTCTAACCTGCCGGAGGCTTTTTAGTAATTTCAAAGATCAACTGTACCCAGTATTTTTAATTCTGATCTGACTGAATCATAGATTAAAGTGTGTTTCATTATTATACAGATAGTTGGAAACATCTATAGATGCCTCTAGAAGTGGGCTAAAACCCATGATCCTCCTGGGATTGTATTAGGAATGCCGCCAGAGGTTAACATGGCATCAGTGTAGTCCTGGGTTAATGGATGGATAATTCAGTGTATCAGTACTGTTGGAGATCAGCAATGTTTCCAAGCCTCCCACAAATGTTCTCCTTACTTGGACATCTGTTGGGATCTTCTGAAATAAGTCATATAACCAGATAACAGTCAAATGCACCCTCTTTTCCTTCCACTCCAGTACAAGGGCTGTTTTAGTGTTTCAGTGGCTGCACTAAATAATTTGAAGAGCTCTCAGACCACTTCAAATCAATGCCCCCTTGTGGTGACAGCTCTGCCACCACTCAAAGGGGCTTGCTGATTCCTTTGGTCATGTTCCTGCTGACTGAACCCATGAAAAGGCCTTTGGGACTATTTCCTGCATTCAGGGATATCCCACTTGTCAAGACCGAAGACCTGTCTTTGATTTTAACAGCTGCTTGTTTTCACATTAAGAACAGCACTTCAAACATACATAGTGCTGTTCCTTAATGCAAAAGGCAGAAGGCATTACGTTTGTAATGAATCCTCTCATCCCGTGCAGATTCTACCCTAGGCTGCAACAGTACATATTTTAAAAAGCAGCTCAAAAGCAGCTTAGAGGTGGTAGCACTCAGATGCAACTGTTCCCATCCCCTCATCAGCAACAAAGGCCAACGAGTGCATTTTGGAAGACAATTTTTTAAAACTTACTCACCTACACGTAGATTAAAGCACTACCACACAGACACAACCATCTCTAAGCTACTTTTGAGCCACTTTTTTGCTTACTGTATGTGAATGCAGCCAAAAACTGGCACAACACCAATATCTTAGATATAAAATTAATGATTACAAATACTGAAAAGTTTTAAGTATAAAAATGCAACAAAAGGCCGATCACTTTAAAAGACTACCATATTAAGAATCTACCCTTCTTCCAAAATATCTTTCACTTTTAAAATTTCTGCAATCTTATCATCTAGCAAATCAATCCACCTATTCATATTTGGCTTTGTTTTAAATAGCACGAAGCAGAGTTTGTGTCAGATATTTAAGTAGACTAGCAGTTCACACAATGAAAAAGCCACATATATGTTTTCTCACATCTTAGGTTTTCCTTTTTGCAAGATAACATTTGGATTAAATTCTGCCTTATATAAAGTATAAGCCACATTCTAAAACATTCCTTATACTTTATATATGCTTTCTTCCATAACATTTACTCCTGCAACTATGACTTACTTATATACAAACAGACCCCCTCACACTCAGACCTGGCGGAAAAATTCCCACCCTTCTGCCCATCATTTATGACTTGAATATTTAATAGCTCTCCCAACTGCAGGCTTTATATCATTTTGGGTTTTAGTTATTACAAACAAAAGAAGAAAAGCTGCCTTGATGCAGAAGGAGAAATCCAAAACCTCTGCTTTGATAATATCCAACTTGCAACTGACCTGAACATTTCTAAACAAGAATTAGTCCTGCTATTGACAGGACGATGGCCAATGTGGTAATATAAGCCTATTGCCTAACTGCACTATCTTCAGAGAAGTTAAGATTAGTCGCAGTGTTTGACTGCACATACAGTAAACATAACTTTTGAAAAAGTTTGTAAATGAGCACTTAGTGCTATGATTTCTTCAAAGATTGGAAGCCATGTATCAAACCATTAGATGAAAAAGTAAGATCCTGACATTTTCCTCATATTTTCTACCAAAACCAAACAAAAACCCTTTGTACAATCACCGTTTAGTACCAAGTTGCAGCACTAGGCTTTATGACAACTACTTTTACTGTAGAAAGAGATCTCTATGCCACTAAATACTGTTTTTTAAAAAAATGTGGAAGCTGCCCATGTTTGTAAAAACAATGATTGGGAAGGGAACTACAACATGCTAGAAAATAGGTTTAACTTGTTCACACGAAGTTCACACAGATATTACATAAAGATGTACTATAACCTCCTGCCTGTTCAGAGGAATCAAGCCACATAACTTAGTGATCTTCAAAAGAGCATTGCATAGAACACTGCAAAAATACTAGATCATTGCTCAGGAAATACAAAACTAGAGTTTGTCCAAGCTTGACTTTTTGGAGCATAATAACAAGTGCTATAAACATAACTTTCACAAACTGAGCTCTATACTCATCTTTTAAAGTGCTTATACAAATTGCACAACAAATATTCTGCAGTGTGGAGACACGATTGTACTTTTTACTATAAGCCATCAAGTTTGTTTTCTAAACCCAAGTTTACTTGACTTTCAGTTTTCATCTTATAAATTAATTTCTCCCTATTTAATTAAGGCTAACTGGGTATTAGTATGTCAGCAACTGCTGTGTACTGACAATAATGTGCACATGCACACCCACACAAAGGGCTTGTCCCCATGCACTCCATTTACTTCGGATTGGATTCGGGACATTTCCACTATGGAGTCTAGCTAAAATTGACCCGTTCCCATGCGACTGATGAAAGCACGGCTCAAGTTGAATACACCTGTCCCTATGCAAACTGCGCTAAATCCCTGCATCAGGAAACCACATCTTTTTCTCTCCACCCCCTCTCTCCTGATAGGAGCGAGGGCAGGGAAATTCCACCCAGCACCCCTTCCCCAATTGCAACTGCTGGGCATTAAACTGTGATCAAACAGAAGAGCCTCTTATCTCTGCGATCTGATCAGCAGGAAACGTAAAAGAACTGATCGCCCCAGTAAGATGCAGCAATGAAGGGGGTCACCTGGGCCTTGCTGTCCCACAAGCCTCTTCCCGCAACTCTTATTCCACCCCCGCTCCCCGATTGCCAGCAAGCAGCTTCAGAAGTTAGAGGCAGTTTATCAGAGAAGCAGAAAAGTGCTTCTCTAGTAAACTGCCTCTAAATATTATAGTGGCTTTGGTTAACTTATTCGAACCCCACTCCCCTAAAAGCAGCTTCTGAGGTTTGCCAGCTAAAAAGCTAACAAAAGCCACTACCGTGTTTAGGGGCAGTTTACCAGAGAAGGATTTCTCTGCTAAACTGCCTCTAACATTAGAAGCTGCTTGCTGGCAATTGGGTAGTTGGGGTGGAATAAGGGTTGCAGGGAGAGGCTTGTGGGACAACAAGGGCCAGATGACCCCCCTCATCACTACATCTTCACCTGTCAAACTGGTTCTTTTACACTGTTTGATCTTTAAAAATGGCCAGCAGTTGCGATCCCCAATGCACAGACAGGAACGGCGAGCACAGGACGTGCAACCCGCCTGCTAATGACATGAGCATCAATCTCCTCTCCTAATAATCTGGGAGTGTCCCCAAGCCTCCAAAATAATCCGGGCTTGCCTACCAAACCGCAGTGAGAACAGTTTGCCAGGGGAGTTTATTTACTGCGGCTTTGGGTGATTTGTTCCGCATGTAGCCCCGTTTAGGGGATTTGCATGGGGACGCTCCGAGTTGAATTCAGATTCAATTCAGAGTATAGAGTGCATGGGGATGCCCCCAAACACACATATTACAACTGTTCTTTACCTAAAATGTTCAAATACTTATTAGAATCTATGAAGCTGATGTCAGGAAAGAGTCCAAATGTCTGTAAGTGAACACTTGGCTTTTTGCTGGCATATCAAGTAAGTAAACACCAAAAAAAAATTAGTCGACTCTTTTAGAAAATGGGTTTTTAAATAGATTGGTACTATTCTCAATAAAATCAAATTATACACCGGTAACAAGGTTGGGTGGTGGGAACTGTACTGCAAAAGTAATACAGCAATAACAACTTCTTCATTTTGCTGACTACAAACTCTACAACTAAAAGGGCCAAGAGCTTTCTCAGAGTAAAATACTACTTGATATATGCCATGTTAAAAAGGAGTAACAAATGCCTTATCCACACAGTAGACTAGCCCACTGGGAGACTATGTCTCCCTTGGAATGCCACCTCTACATGGGATGATGCATTGGAGCAGCTTACAGCACAGCAATGGTGCTTTAGCCTGTTCTAATAAGAAATCACATTGATGCGGTCTAGTGTGGGCAGTAGCAAGTGGCTAGTTCAGTCTACTAGTACCATTTTGCCTGGCTCTAGGAAACAGAATTGTAAGCGTGCCGCTTCTGGGCACTCAGCTAAAACAACCCTTACTGGCAATTTTGAAGGCTGGAAGCTTTTGTTTTCAGTTCCAAAGCTCGCTTGGGATGGGCCACCATAATGTGGACGGCCTTATGCACAAATCAGCAGCACCCTGCCATGCACCCAGCCTAAAATCAGCATGGAATAAACTACACAGTGTGGAAACGCCCTTAGAGCTCCTATCCAAGTCCTGGTTCTCAATGCTTCGGTGGAAATACAATGGTCATGGATGTGTTGTCACAGGTTCTTCATACTTGGGTTAAGACAAAACTTAAAGTTGCCCTATATCTGAAGTCATCTCACAGGATAACGTTGCTTCATCATAAGCCAAGGCAAAAATCAGTAAATATTTGTACATACTTCTTGTTTTTAAGACAGGGATTAGAACAGGAACAATTCCAGTACTTCGTTCCCTGAGTTTTGTTTTTGAAAACAATAGTGAGCCTTAATCAGATACAGTATAGCTCTACAGAATCACATGGAGATAATACTATCAGTTTCCAAGATGCTTCATTTTTTCTTAACCTCTGCATTTTTACGTGACATGTTCACCACGTGGAACTTTTAAATCTAAAATGGTTCCGGTGAGAGAAAAAATGTATTTGGCAGTAACAACACTCCAGGCCATATTCCACACTAGAACAAACCTAAGTAGTATCTACCAATAGCAGCAGTCACAGGAGATCCTAGAAGTTACTAAGTGAGAGAAGTACAGTCCTACACCATAGAGTGCACTGGGCTATGCTAAAGAGACTATGGCCCTTTTTGTACTTGTCTGTAGTCTGGAACAACAAAGGGCCTTCCATATGTTAGTGAGGGACAGAGAAGGTCTACTCCCTTCCTGGTAGGCTTTATCTGCATTGGACAAAGGTCCTGCTATGGTACAAACAGGAGCAGATCCTATATTCTGGACTACAATGGGTGTGCAGACTGCACATCCCTGTAGGCTGGAATACTATGGGTATCTGATTTGGCAGTGCACCAGGAAGCTTTGAAGTCTGGGAACTTTTGTTCCAGGCCCTTGAAGGTTCTGTGCTGGCTTCAAGGGCTGAGCACTGCCTTCAAAACTGGCAGTCGAAGCTGGGCCATGACAGGCTGTCCAAATTCAGGCAGCTCGTGGATTGGGCTACTGCTAGCCACCTGCTCCAGTGTGACCCACACCTACTGGCCCACACTTTGTGGGCCAGAGCAACCTATGCAGTGTAGAAAGGGCCTGGAATCTATACCGATAGAAACACGCACAGCATTTACATCTTGCAATATAAGGAGAAAAGAGCAAGTCCTGTTTGAATAATTGTGCACCTGATTGACAGAATCTTTTCTGAGATATAGAGCGTGCTCTTGAGCATGCTTCTTCAGAAATAAATTCCAGTGTGGTAAATGTGGCTTACAATGCAGTTCTAAATAGTTTATTGTTTCCACGCTTACCTTTGGTATTGTTACAAGGTGGACTATCCTTTACTGGAATATGCTGCCTGTCCCAAGGCTGGAGCTCCTGCTTGTTGCTCTGCTGAAATGAGCCAGCCATGGGATACCAGACAACGGAGACATACCCTCTAGTACGCTGGTAGACTGAACCACGGCACCATTTTGGGCACTGTAACCGAGTCTACACTCCATCCTCTGCACATGGAGTGTACTAAGAGGATGAGGGGTCTATCTTGAACCACACCAGCCTACGGAAGGGAGACCCTTAGACCTTTCCTTGCTCTACAGATGCTGAAAGGCCCCTACTTCCAAACAAGTACACACAGAACTGCAGATTCAGAATCAGAAGGACTTGAAAATAAACTAAATAAAATAAAATCCAACATTCAGGAAGCTTCCTGAGTTCCTCTATAGCTACTGAATATTTTTATTGAAGCAATATCCAAGAGGGGTACATCAAAATCAGCATCATTTTATCCACCAAACATTTCTGTGGATTAAAAGTAATTGTGTTTCAGAGCCTATATGAATGCAAGAAAGATGTTTCAAGTGTTTTTTTTTTTTTAGCACCAAGCCACATTGAAACTCCAGCCTTTGTCAGTTTTTTTCCACGACTGAGATCAGTTCAGCCACAGAAAGCCCAGCTGAGTCAATGAAATCTCATCTGTGTAGGCTTCTTGCCATACTTATAATTAGCTGAAAAGGCATGGCTGGAGTTGCCAAAGGGAAATGTTGGAGCACCGACAAAGCTCTCATTCACTCTCCTTTTGCCACAGGATCCCAGGCAGGCATTTATAAAAATAAATAAATAAAAGTTCAGCCATTCTGCAAGTCTAAACATCCTCACCAAAAAGCTTAGTTATTGACACATACATTGAAGTAAACCTGACAATTAATAAAGCTCTCTTTAACTCCATGAATACTAAAGTTCAATATTAATCCCAAAACCATTTTTTGGCTTGTACTCTGCCCTTCCTTTTTATATGTAAACGATAATTTTAAAAAGCATTAACCTTAAAAGCGGAGTTTCCTCGGGTTTGAATTTCACGTCTTCCAAAATGCTGGTACAAGCAAATGGCCAAGAAAGAGAGACAAAGAGGTCTGGAAATAGTACTGAAAAATTGTAATGTTCATCAGAGGCAACCATTTTGATATGAGAAATTCCATGAAGGGCAGTTCTATCAAGTCACCCAGCAAATAAACACAAGTCTTGAACAAAGTTTTTTTAAGCAACAAAAGCAGCTCAATCCTGAGGTTATCATGAGTGGGGCAAAGAGACTTTGGGTGTTTCCGCACTGGCTGCAGAAACCGGTTTAAAGAGACATTTAAGACACATAAAAGACACTTTAAAACTTACTTTCCACATTGCAGCACCGATTAGGGACACTTAGAGGTGGCCGCTTCCGCATTTCGGCGTGCGAGATCCGTCTCTAAATTGGGTCTCGCCGCTGGAAACAGGTTCTAAATGAAGACCACAAAAATTAGGTCTTCAGTCTGTCCCTTCGTCTTGATCCGGTTGGAAGCAGAATGCTTCCGCGCATGGAAAGGCAAAGAAACGGATGTTCCTGCGGCCGCCATCTTGGGGAGGGCATAAGCAGGCTGGTTTGCCTCCTTCCGCCTTCCCCCACGTGCTGCCAGAAACACACAGTGACTGACAGCTGTGTGCTCCAGTCCCGCTGCTCTGGGGGTGTCATTGGTGGCATGGAAATCCAGCTGATTTTTAGAATGGGTGCTGTGGCTTCTACATAGCACCCAGACCATCCATCCTGCCAGATCTGGCCTCCCTGCGCATGTGCGGACGTGTGAGGGCCCTTCGGATTCATCCCCATTTGGGACAGATCCTCGGGCGGTTGGATCACCAAGAAACTGTTCTTCTTTGATCTGTTTCTCGCCTGCAAATGCGGAAACACCCTTTCTTAAGACACAAGTGCTGCTCATTCTCAAGACCTTTCAGGCTAAGAAAAGAGCAGCAGAAGGAGGAAAGAGGACCATAGAAACTACTGTATAAATTACTTTCCCCAGTCTTGTTGCAAATTCTTTACTGCCTTTTTTCTCAGTGCCCAAAGAACTTTAGAATCAGATGGGGCAGCTATTCCAACTCTTCTGCTCATCACTACCATCCCAACATGCTCCACTGCTAGGTCTACCATTTGCAGAAGCTGCTTGGGGCAGAACTAAAGAAGTTCACTGTAAGTTATGCAGTAAGTACAGTTAAACGGACAAACAAATGGTACTTCTGTAAAAACCTAAAGAATATTGAAATATGATTGTAGTTTGTAATTGTGTTTATCCTATCCCTCCCCCCCCCCCATATTGACACAGTGGAGTTTTAAGATTACACCCTTATTGCTTTATGAACTTCCTTGTGTTTTTCCAGCAGTATTTGAAGCTTGTGCTGCTCTTTCTATCAAGTGCATGATCAGCTGCAGGTAATGAGGGCATTTCTGTAAAGAACCAATAACACAATCTTACACATGTGTTTTCAAAAATCTCATCAAAGTCAACAGGGCCCACTCCACATCAATAGGCACAGCATATCCCAAAAGACAACTTACTAAGAGGCATACATACTTTTAAAAATGAAGTCATCAGGTAAATAATTGCAAATATTTGGAAATATATTTTAAAAAGGCAAATGCCAGTATTATAACTGGCCTGCAGACCCTTTAAATTTCTTACATTCTATAACAGTACTTTTTTTTTTACTTATCATAGATAAAAAAATGTAAAATACATTTTATAATTCCCATAAAAGCTATTTGACATATACATAAACAAAGATTTGTTTTGTGGTAGAAATTCAGGGTTTTGCCATTAAAATTGTTTTCTTTTTACTTTACTCCACAGAAAAGAGGGCTCCATTGAGCAAATCCACAGCCATTTATTTTTGTTTATCAAAAATCTGTTTCTTTCTCTGAATCCCTGGAACCCCTCCTAACCTTTTGGAGGCAGACAGGGAAAAACAAAAAGAGAAAGAGGATCCAGTCAGCAAACACCCTCTTGGTGCACTTTTAAATCACTTGTCAGCATCTCTCTGCAAAATAACTTCTCTTGCTTCCATTTTATGATTTTACAAAAGCCAACTAGGAGTTAAAGTGTGATCAGCAAAATCACATCAGGTTTTCTTAGAAACATCTCTCAAATAAATTGCTTAGACAGCCATAAGAACCTGAACATTGTTGGTTCAACCTTTGTGCATATCCTAAAGGTATTTGCCTTTCAGGAAAATGATGGTGAGACAGAGGAAACTACAAAGAGACCTGCCTCAAATTCACCAAGGCAGATACTATTCTGAAGCAATATTCTCAAAGATTTTGAGAGCAAAAATTACACTTCTTTTCTATAATATTAAAAACAGCACAATTCTATTAACATTACAAATGGCATGAATAGAAAAAGCTGTTGCACAATAACAACTATTTTTCAGGCAAAGCCCCAATTTTTGTAATCTTCTTCTAGAACTTTACATATGATAGAGAATGGTTGAAAATCACAACACCTGTTATGATGTATTAAATAGTTCCTTTGCAACAGAAGCTACAGTTTTATTTTTAAAATTGCTCTAAGATAAAGGATAGAGTACGTTAGTCTGCAAAAAGAAAAAGAAACAATTTGTCTCTGACACAGACTGACTGTATAATAGCATGAACAATCCCTAGCTATCCTGATTTCGACATCAGGGTACTGGTGCATAGATCCAAGGAAGCTGTGTATGTGTCACTTTTTCTGGGAAGCCTGGAACGCTTTCAGTTCCAGCTGATACCATTCTGGTGCTTCAGGCCCACTTTGTCCAGTAGGATTATGATCATATCCATAAGCAACTGTTAATTCTTCATCCTTCTCCACAGCCCTAATAGTGCGAATACATTTAATTAGCCCAAACCGAGGATGAACAAACCTAGGAAGTAAAGAATTATATTTCATTACTTTCAGCAGAAAAAAAGCCCTTTGTTGTTTTTCATTTGAGGTTCTAAACCTGGGCCATACATTTCTTTAAACAATTTGCCCTTTTATGTAGTGAAGAAGATCAAATCCTTCTCAATAGGCTTGCTTTTTCAAGCCACATATTTTTGTTCATGACCTCTTCAGCTTGCTATCAGTTTCAAAGAAACTTAGCTGACATTTTCAGGTAAGCTTTTAAATTAAGAACATAAGCCCGGCTGGATCAGGCCACAGCCCATCTAGACCGGCGTCCTGCTTCACACAGTGACCTAATATTTGTTTTTCAGCATTCTCAAGCAGAAGACCCTCACCTGCTCTTGATTTTCTTCCCACCTACTGTAAACTCCGGATCAGAGTAACCTGGGTTGTGATGTGGTTAGGGTTGGAGGCTGGGAACAGCACCAAGCGCACATTGGGCTGTTCCCACAAGCAACCCACAGGTGCACACAAGCACACCTGCGCCCGCTGCCACCTCGGCCTCCTCCTCCAATCCTGCAACAGCTGGCCTCCTCCTCCTCCTCCTCCGATCCTGCAACAGCTGGCCGCCTCCACCTCCCCTCACCCCGGCCTCCTCCTCTTCCTGCAACCACCATCTGATGCCGTCACATTTCCTTCCCCACACCCCTGCTCCAGTTGCTTGCTCACTTCACTCGCCCCAGCTGCTGCCTGGGACTAAAATCCAGACTGGACCGGAAAAGTCCTCAGTACTGAGGTGGTTTTTTTCTCCGGATTTCTGCAGAAAATCTGGGGAAAAGGAAATGGCATGGGGATGACCCTTCCTGGATTCAGACTGCTTGGAATTCAATGGGATCACTCGATCCTGAGTCTGAATCCAGTCCCGACTTCAGTGGCTTTGGGAATGCACCCTCTGTGGCCTTTATAGGCATCCTGCCTCTCCCTCCAACCTGGAAGCAGAACTTAGATATAAGTTCTAGCAGGCATTGATACACTTGTCCTCTGTGAATTTGTCCAACTCTTTCTTAAGACTATCCTGGCTAATATCTTTGTCAACCATTCCAGAAGGACCAGATAGGCTCTAGTCTAGAAGATAATATGAACTAAACATTAATATTACTAGCACAGTTAACTCATTTTAACAGAAGATCTCTAAGGCAAATGTCAACTTGCTTTTGCAAGATCACTTGTCCTGGGTGTAATTTATGGCCTTTCTGCACTTGCCTTCAGTAGACCAGACCAAATAGACCCTCTAGGACAGATGGTTTTGGCACAGAACAAAACCATCCACACTGGGGTGGCCTGTCCCATTCCAGACCCAGCGTTGGCTCTGAAGTTTGTGCCACCTTTGAGCTGGCACAGGGGACTCCAAAATCTCCAAAGGCATTGTGGTCCCATTGTAGCATCACAGTGTGTTGCATCAGTGCAAAGGAGCCCATGGTATCCTGGACCATGGAAGTGTGTTGTCCACTCCTGTGGTCCAGTATACCAACCCTTAAGTACACTGGTACACCTATTTAAAAAGGTCTATCAGCAGACTGGACCAGCCTGCCATTTGGCCTCCCTGGTCCTATCTACATTCTGTTCTGTGCAGATAGAGCGTACTAGCAGGCCCTCTCTTAAAGTGCAGCAGAAGGGAGGCTCCTAGTACACTTTCTGGTCTGGTTTACCAGCAAGTGTGGAATTGCCCTTTCTATGCATCAGGGAAGGCTGCCATTAAAGACATATAAACTAAAAACTTCCTCTGGCACACAAAGTTGCACATGTTCTTTGGATTCCATCAACAGCATCTTCTTAACACTACTGTAGTTCCAAATGTAGCATTACATTGACCAGGAACACCCGGAAATGATAAGTTAATCCCTAGTGTACTTATAAAATGACAACAGTTTAAAAACAATAAAACACACACAGAAAACTATCCTTAGTGAACATCTCCTAGGCTCTGTCCCCATGCAATTGAAAGTCTGCTGGAACTCTTCTTTTGCCTCTGAGCGGCCCCATACCAGACTTTACAAAGCGCTTAGGGAGCTTAGGAAAGTGAGACACCCGCGATAAAATACGTGCACTTTAAAGAAGAGTTCCAGCGCTCTTTCGGCGATTCACGGGTTTTGCTCGCTATATCTGCCTTGAGGACGCTCCGTGACAAAAGGGGCGGGGATTGCTTGCCTGCACACACAGCCAAAAAGCATTCACACATCTGAGAAATGCAGCAGGTTCGCTTCCTTTCCTTTGTAAAAAGAGCCAGAATTGCTCAGAATTGCAACATTGTTATCAGTGATCTGTGAAAGCCTTAAAAGAGAATGAGCGAAGGATCGCGCTGCCGATGCCTGCAGCCGCTGACTTTGCCGGGGCAGAAAGCCTTTTCTAACAGAGAACTGAGTGAAAGTAAGTGCTGAAAGTGAATGAATGAGCGATCATCTGCCTTTGCTAGGGGCGGGAAGCCGTTTCAGGAGCCGGAGATCTGGATATTTTTCCTTTTAACAAGAGAGGGGGTGGGGCGGGGGGGGAGATGCGGGGAAAGGAAACAGGCTTCCTTGGGGACGGAAAGTCCGTTTAGATCGCGGCTACTATGGGGATGCTTATTCCGGAAGTGGGGGGGACTTTTAAAGTCAGCTATAACAGAGTGACAGCAGAGGAAGCCGAGAGGGGCTAATAAGTCTTTTGGGGACAGGGCCCTAGTTCATCCCAGTGGAAAAGCACAGTTTCTGAAATTTAGCATAACGTTAAAAAAAAAAAGTACAATATGCTTTGAATTAAGTCCAATTAATTATACTTAGGACATGGTCCCACAAGACTTGTGAAAGAAGCAGCAAAACAGAATAATGATTAAAGTATTTAACAGTAATTATTAATGTTTGCTTGATATAAGTAAAACAGAAATATTTTTTATAATGGAATCACAGAAGTAGGGCATGATCACTAAACTTTAAGCCAATTAGTTGTCCCTTGGTTTATTTTTAGCATGCCAAGCTGTACTGAGTATAGTCTTACTCCTTTTAATAATCCAGCCTAGTGCAGTGACTGGGATATTGGACTATAACTGTAGAGACCAGGATTAAAACACTAGACATCCATGAAAGGGCACTGAGTCCCCTTGGGTCCCAACTCTTTTAAGGAAAGTGGGACATGAATATAGACACAATACAGTTCTCGGTCACAACTTTGGGCAATTCTACACTGGCTGCCAGTATATAAGACCAGCAAGTATGTAGCTTCTCTGAGAGTAGTCTTAAAAGATCCTTCGGAAGCAATATGCCTTTAAAGGCCAGTTGCTGAGAAGCTGTGAGCAAGGCAAGTTGTATACTTATGTACTACTTGTGGGCTACCATGTGGAACCGGTTGCCAGTGTGGTAAAAGCTGCTGGAGTGTATGAGCCCCTGATCTGATTTAGCAGATTATTTCTTATAGTTTAAGGGAAGTTACAAGCCCTATCCATAGAGTTAATCATACTCCAATCAGTAATGGCTGTAGATTATCTTGATGAGCAAACTGAGAAAGTAACACGGGTAGCAACATCTTTCAAGGAGCTCCAAAGGGCTGTGCATGATCCAGAATTTTTTTGAAATGTCGAAAGATGTTAACTGGATGAACAGATACTACTGTTCTGCTCAAGGCAGGTGACTTAAGGCTGTTCCTTTCCCCTCTTGGAGCTGCCGTCACCCACCACTGCCTAATATCATCATACTGTTGGGATGTGGTCACACCTAAAGTTTAATCAAACTTCAGTCCACTTTCAGAGAGCGAGAGAGCGAGAGAGCACAACAGCAAAGGGAACAGTAATTTTCTTTCCACGTTATCTGCCCCAAAGGTGAATTTTCTGAGATATTTAATGCTGAAAGAAACAGCTTGTCACTTTGCTGATGTATTCTTTCACTCTGAAAGTGGATTAAACCTTAAGTATGTATTACTATTTTAATACATAGTGATGTTGTTTTAATGATGTTTGATTTTAGATGTCGTTACCCGCCCAGAGACCTTCAAGTATAGGGCCAGATAAAAATGTAAATAAATCAATAAATAAGTGTGATGACACCCTAGTTTTCTTGCTTTCAAAAAAGACTCTTTACTGTCCTAACCATAATAGCAGCTTTCTGGGGCCACTTTGCCGTGCATGGTGGTCCAGTGTTGTCAAGAAACCTTGCAGGAGTACTTTTCCAGCAGTGACAACTACTAAATAAAGCTAAGTGGTTGTTGGTTTGTTTGCATTCACTCTGTTGGAGTTAGCCATTTAACAGGGGATGACAGGGGTGAGGAAAGGTGAGATGCTAGCGCCACAAGAGACCAAAGCAAATCTGGATCCTGACAAAAATGCGTAAAGGGTAAATGGTTTGCAACTACAGTATACTCTGAAAAAATAATTGTGAGACCTGCCTCTCTCACTATTCAGTTGCCAGAGCATTAACTAGACAGCAGCTACCACTCATATGATTTAGTGGTGTTTCCCAAGTGATTTTATTTTTATTTATTTATTTTGTGTCAAAAGCATTGCATTCAGCAAAAGAAGCTATAAAAGGAACAGACATAATGTATAAATGAGTTTAAAAAACAACAATCCCAAAGCGTTGCTATCTCAAGTGATTGCTGAATGTGATCTATAAGGTGCCACATAACAGTCCATATTTACAAACAGCAACGTCCCCCTGTCAAGCAAAATACTTACGAGTCATAAGCACAGTTGGGTGTGAAAGAGTGGTTTGCCTTGTGCCCCAATGAAGCACAGTATTTGGATGCATGGTTATAGGGTTCTGGCACATCTATAACAGTTTCGTCATCGAGAGAAATTGTGTTTCCATTCAAAGTCCAATCCCTGCTGTCCACCTAGTATTTAAACAGATAGCATTAATGTCAATTTAGCATCTTTACTAGTACATTAATTTTTCTTTTTGGGGGGGTACTACTCTGGGAATGAGAAACCAGTGGCCTTCCAAATATCAATTGATTTTGATTCCTATTGCTGTTGGCTGGGTCAAGGCCAGCTTAACATCTGGAGGAAATGCGGATTTCCTTTCTCCTTATTACATGCTTCCAGAGAAAGAATGGTTTTGTTGTTGTTTGAAGCTGCCTTGAGTAGAGTATTTAAGGAACAGTAACATATAAACCTTTTAAACAAAAAAAATAAACAAATCGGTGCTAATCAAAGCCAAGAGAAACAATAGTGCCACCCCAACAGTCCCATGGACATGTCCAAGCAGTCATAGGAGTTGAAGTTGACACAATATGGGGCTTTTCTGCACTTATCTCTCCATGGTCTGAAATAGTGGGTCCAGCCTAGCTAGTTCTACTGGTTGGACCCTGGAAAGGCATGGACTGGAACAGTGCTATCTGCATGATGATGATGATGATCCACACCAGTTCCTGCTTCAAAGCTCCTATGAGCTCCAAGGCCAGTCTCTGAACACCCTGCAGGGCTGGGGAGAGACCTATCTAGCCTCAGAGCCACTGGGGGATGCCTTTCAACAGCATGCTTTTGATGCACTGCCAAAATAATTTCCCTGGTAGTTATGACCATGGAGGTATGCCTTCTGAATGCTTCAGTGGTCTGGGCCAGAGTCTACTGGTCTGCTCATCTGTTTAAATAGGTCTGTCTGGGATTACATGCAGACAGATGAGGCCCAGAAGAGGACTTTGCAGCCCCTTGTTATGGATTAATGGTGAGTGCAGAATGGGCCAAGGATTTTACATTTACTTGATCTATGTATGTAGTAAATCAGAATCACTTTAAAGAAGAGCTCTTCCCCCAATACACCAATTTTAATAGCCTAGATTGAGTTGGGAACAAAAGTTTTTTTAGCCCCGAGTTGTGTTTGGAAAGCTTTTGAATGTTCCAGACACATGTGGGTTCACAGAATGGTTAAGGCTTTTTTATTAAAACCATGCTGTTACAATGAATTCTTACTGAACTGTGGAACGTTTGAACCACATCCAGGGTTTAATGTCACCCACAAGAAAGCCTCCAAAAATGTTTAAGAAGCAGCAGTGGGAATTCTGTCTTCATTTTACCTCCTGGTGTGTAATTCGTACTCCATTGTAAAAGGACATAACTGTGCCAGCTCCAGCAGCTACTTTAGAAAATAAGCCCTCTCCAGCACTGGAAATGAGTGAAGTATCTACATACACCCTGATTTAAAAGAGAGAGAGAATAAAAATCAAGTATGGTATTTACTGCTCTGTTTACACATAGTATATTAGAAGAAATGATATTAGGTAGTTTACATTTAATAATCTACCAGAAGAAACAATATGAAATTCAACAAAGCATTCAAGATAGGGAGAGGGTGGGGTTAATCCTATACTGAAATTCCAGTATCTACTATCAATATTTAATCAAGTACACCAAAATTCCTGGCAAGTCAGTTTTCAGAGCTGAAGATTAATCACAAAGAAACTCCAAGCATATAGTGTACTTAACAAATTTCTTCAATACTGGGTACACAATTGAAAAAACAACAACAGCAGAACATTAAACATCAGAATTAATATAAACATCTTTTAAAATATGTTAGCCAAGACAGAGAGGTGACATAGCATAGCTCAACTCCAACCAATTCTAGAAAGGAACACTTATCTACCTCCTTTTACTTATTTAATTTTTATTGTCTTGTTTAGTACAGGAAAAGACTCATCAAGCCTGCAGATCACACTCAAGACACAAAATCTGCTTTTGGAGGTGTGCTGAAAGCCAAGTGCAAGAAACTCACTCTGGCAGTAAATCTCACCCTCAGTTACTCCCACTGCTGCATGTACAGCAATGTTAGCAGTGGAGGTGACTCACAGAAATTTTTTTCCAATTCCATATAGCAATGCAGAATATCTCTTAGGATGCATCTACACCCACTAAAAGAAAAAGCAGCCCCAAACGTATCTTAGAGGTAGCAGCTGCCTCATGCAAGCATTCCCATTCCACCTCTAATCCACAATAAAGCCAGAAAAAACACTTCCAAAATGGATTAGAGGTGGAATGGGAGCAGTAGCTGACATATATTGCCACCTCTAAGCTGCTTCTGAGATGCTTTTTAATGCATACGGATGCAGCCTTATAGTTAACAGATTTTTCTGATTCACATGTTTTCATGAAATAATTTCATCACAGTTAAGCCCATATGAGAGAACCATCAAATTTAAACTCACAATTAACAAACCAAATGGATACTAGTTATCTTGTTTGCCATTCTAAGAAATAAAGACGTTTTAAAAATGATATTGTGAAACTGAACACCTTTCCAAAGCTTTAATCAGCAAAAAGGAGAACTACACAATAAATAAAGCTTATTCTACCTCTCTGATTCATATGGATCAGGAAGAAGGGCATTTGTAGAAATGCAGGTAGAAGTAGATTTATCAAAACTGTATACTGGGCCTAAAAAAAAGCAGTACAACCATTAATGGAAAATCAATATTAAATGTAGGTTTTACCTATTTAATACATTGCAAAAGAAGCATAGCTGTTTCTCAGATGAAATAAAAACTTCCCTTAAGCATTTTCCATTACATTGCAATTACTTATTTTAGTTACAAAGGTAATTTCAAGCAGAAAGAAAGAAGGAAGGAAGAAAAGAAGGAAAGAAAGATGGTCCTAACATCATTTTATAGTCTTGCATCTTTACTACCCCTTTAATTTAAATATATCTAATATATGAGACTTGACCATCAACAGTTACTCTGAAAAACATCAGTAGTTCTCAAATTGCTAATAGTTTTTGCATCCTTTTTCCAGAGGCTGTGATCACACTCCAATCTGCCTCTCTCCTCTCCTAAACATTCTGTACTAGAAAAGATGGGTTAGAGGAGACTTGGGAATACAAGGGACACATACTGTCTCCTTGAGGTGCCTTTGTTGTTTATGGACACAGCCAGACTTCTACAGCAACAAAACTTTACACCTACATTAATTAAAGGAAGAAGTCGGAACTGTATGTTTTCTCCCAGAGCCTCTTCCTGTTTTGTCTTTACCCTCTGCATGGTGCATATTTTGGTGAGAGTTGATGGGTGAGACTCCAAAGTCTTTACCTACAGATTCTAGCCAGGAGTACAAGCCTTCTTTTTTGTTTACCTATTTTGCTTCCTCTCACTTGGCACTCACATGGCAGGGGGATACAATATCTACGGACAAATTCATGAAAGACAGTGTATCAGTGGCTACTAGAATGGATGTCCAAGAACCGCCACCAGGTCAGACAGACAGGCAAGATGCCTCTGAAGGCCATTTGCAGGGAGGTGAGAGCAGGAGAAGGTACTGCCTTCATCTTCTGCTTTAGAATACTTGCTTGGAGAAAGGAGACATACAAAACATTGGCAAAAGTAGAAGGGGCGCTCCAGAGAACTAAATTACTTTCAGAAACATGGCCACAGTTTAAAAAAAAGGAGGGAAAAAAAGACAAGAGCTATCCAATGGAAAGTAGCACATTTTTATTTTATGTTTAATAGGCTGCGGTCACATGTAAGGTTTAATCCAGCTTCAGTCTACTTTCAGAGTGAGAAAATACATCAGCAAAGTGACAGTGTTAAGTAACTCAGAAAATTCACCTTTGGGATAGATAATGTGGAAAGAAAATTACTGGTCACTTTGCTGATGTGTTCTCTCGCTCTGAAAGTGGACTGAAGTTTGATTAACCCTTATGTATGACCACAGCCATAGGTTCAGTAGTTTTTGTTCAGATTCTGCATTACATTAAGCTTTATTTTTTCAGTATTTGGAAAAGGCTGATGGACACATTCCTGATAATTCACACACAAAAAAAATCAAACATAAATATACAGTACAGACACTTTGAATATATATGCATCAGTTATGAGTCATATTATATACAGACATAATATTGAACTACATACATGTTACTGATGTGTAGATATGCAAATGTGTAACTCTGAATTTTGTCTAAACTTGCAGAAATTAATTTTAAAAATTCCCTCAGTACTATGTATGTAAATCCATGGAAAGTGAGGATCTGACAGCCTTATACTTTGGTCAGCTTTGGTTAATAAAAGCTGCTTCAAACCAAATGGTCATCATCATTCCTAACCATTCCTAGTCTATTTAAATCACAGTTCTTCATTGTAAACCAAAATTTTATATTTTTCCTTCACTCTCCCACTTACTGATTTATCCTTCAATTATTTATTCTATTTCTTTTGAGAAAAGTCTCATTATCACTTCCCTTTCCCCTTGATTCTCTCAAGCCTTTCTGGTCTCAATATTATTTAATAAAGTTCACCAGTTCAACAGTTTGACCCAAGTTCCATCTTTATCTTGTTTCCTTTCCTTTTATTCTATCTCTTATGTCAAATATAAATTATTCTAATGCATGAGTCCCCTATTCATTTACCTTTGACTTTTCATGCATATACTACAGTTTGTCTTGATGCTGACAGAGAAAGGTCTAATTGCCTTCTTCAGTGCCTTGCCGTGATATGAACCAGCACCTACACCAACTCCAAACCACACATGGCCTTTGGGACCAAGGCTTAGGAACAAATGTTCCTAGCTTCAGAGCCCCCAGGGAACCCATTTTGGTGATGCACTTTGGTCCACTGATGAAACGGGTCAACCAGTAGTCCAAAACATGGAGGTACGCCTTCTGCACTCCTCCATGTTTTGGACTAAGCTAAGCTGCTATGCTGGTAGACCTCAATAATGAGGTCTGTGGGTGATCCAAATCAAAGGCCTCTTGATCTAGATCATACTACATCCTGTACAGGCGGAGCATACCTATGGTGGGCAGGACCTCTCACATTCCACACTAATGTGTGGAAAGGAGACCTTTAGTGCACCTGCTGATAAGGAATACCATTCAGAAAAACACTCAAGGGAGTCTTTGAGATGGCAGCATACTGCTCTTGTGTTCTCATCACACCTCTAATTGAACTTTCCTAGCCTATAATGTTCATGTCAGGGCGAGGGCAGAATGCATGTGAATGAGCCCCTTTGCAAAATGTATTTAAGTCACCCCTAAGCTGCCTCAGAGGTGCTTTATTTTACGTCACGCAAATGCAGCTTAAGGCAGCTTCCCTTTTACGCTCATATTCTTGAGTTTGTGACCCCAAGTTCAAAATACATACAGCCTAATTTTTTATGTATTTATCTCTCTTCTTGGCAAAATACACAGAAAGAGCAAACAGGAATGAATGAGGATCAACCTGTACATTTTATTCCATAGACAAAGGCAACTACCATGCCTTTTTTACTAGAACATATATAATCCAAGTACTAAACCTAAAATGAAGTGATCCCATATTATGGTTCTTTACAAAGTCAGAAATTTATTCAGGCTCAGGATGGCACCCCCACTCTTCCCATCCCTCAGTTTTGTCAACCAGCTGGTAGCAGCTACTTTGTATATTTATTCTTTTAAAAACAACAGCTGAAATGGGAATTTTGAAAAGAGCAAAAAAGGAAAACACTCTTCCTGTTCAAAACTATCTCCAATAGTCAGGCTATTTGGCCCAAGAACATTGTGTGTTATTCAGAGGAACTTACTGTTTGGTAGCACTTCAAATTGTGGCTTTCCTCCCTCTATGGATGTAAGAGTTGTCAGCTTTGCTTCTAACATTTCACCATCTATGAACTGTCCGTAATATGCTGTTTTCCCATCCGGGTAAACATAAGCTATCTTATCTCCAGTCATTTCTCCTTCTTCATTAACTTCTCCAACTAGATATCCACCATCCTGAAAAAGCAGTATAAGGGTGATATTAAAAAATTAGTGAATACTTTTTTTGGGGGTGGGGATGCTTTTAAAAGACTGGATGTAGCATAAAAATATGGTGATCAAAATATCTATGCAGTACTTTGTGCCATCTGTGTACCCTTATCGCTTGGAGTGGGTTAACTATCCTGCTCCAGCCTGTCCTGGACCAAGGACAGTGGGTTCCATCCACACTGCAGGGCTGGGCACACCTTCCATTCCACACAAACACCAGCAGCAATGTGGAGACACCGTACTGTTCTGTTCAGACAACTGACTTCATGCCCAAAGCACCAACCACCCCTGCCAGCAACTGGCCAAGAACCCTACTGCTTGTACATCATGTCTGGTGCAAAAGGGAAAGACTGAACAGAACAGTTTTCAAAGACAGCGTGCCCACCTCTGTGCTGGGGTTTTGAAAATCTAGATGAAGCTGCAGCATTTTCCTTGTTATGGACCAGGTGTGGAAGCACCAAAGGCTGGACTGGAACCGTTTATTATTTTCAAACAGATCTACCAGCTAATTTAGAATAGGGACCTCTTGGGACTCTTCAGGGATGGAATAACGTTAATCAAATGTGGTTTAAATGTACTAGGCAGCTGCTTGGTCCAGTCTACTGACCAAGTGCAGAAACAGCCTTGGTTTCATAGGTGCTCTGACAGAACTTTATGCCTTTTACTGTTATTTACTGTACATCAGTTTCAGTTCTTTGCATTCTTTCCCAATACTGCAGACCTATTATAATACAGGATGCACAAATGTGGGGGTATGTCTGAATTCATTTTTTCACTTATGGCTCAGGAGACAAGAGGAACCAAGAGTTCTTAATACTAGCCATGGCTGGTTCCCTAACCTTCATGGGCAGAGGTAGTTTAACTACAGTAGTCTGCACTTAGATAACTTCTATATCGGATTACTCTCTATGCTGTTTCTATACTTATCTGGTTTGGATTGCTCCAGTGGGACTGGTTCAGTTGGAGTGGTTTACCAGCTGGAGCAGTCCATTTATCCTGGTCCAAGGCTGTCCACATTGTAATGGCTCCCATGTAATCTCTGAAGCTCAAGTGAACTTCAGAGCTGACTCCAAGGGGCCCATTTTGGAGGTGCAAGAAGGTATGCCACCAAAAGGGGTCATCTGTGTGATACTGGACTATGGAGGTGTGCCATGTTCACACACCTCCGCGATCTGGTTTAGTGGTTGCAAGGCCATCAGTAGATATTTTAAGAAAGATCTATTGGAATCTTGGTAATTTTGGGCTACCCAATTTGGTATATGTCCTGTCTAATGTAGTCTAATTAGCAACTTAGCAGGGGGAGGGGGCTCCGTTGGACTGTAGCAAGATGCAGAAGGGAGAACATAAGAACATAAGAGAAGCCTTGCTGGATCAGGCCACAGCCCATCTAGTCCAGCATCCTGTCGCACACACCAAATGCTCATGGGCATCTCAAGCAGAGACAAGGACAAACCTTCTCCTGCTCTCGAGTCCCAGCAGATGGCCTTAGAAATGCCCCAGTTCCTCCCCCCCCCAGCCTGAAAGATGCACCTAGGCATTCGTTCTAGTACCCATTGATACATCTGTCATCCATAAATTTGTCTAACCCTACCTTAAAGCCATCTAGACTGGTAGCTGTCACCACCTCTTCCAGCAGCACATTCCATAAGCCATTGACCCTCTGGGTGAAGAAATACTTCCCCCTGTCAGACCTGACTCTCCTACCCATCAGAGCCCCCTGAAGGCTCTGGACCACCTCACTATGCTGCTTTAGCAGTAAATATAGAAACACCCTTAGGGAAGATCTGGAAGCTGCATCTAGTGTAGAAGTATTTTACTTAATCATAGGTCTTTACATTTATTTAAAATGGAACCTTAGCGAAGACTATAAAAAGGGCCTTCCTGTCAGAGCCGTTGTTCTGTAACTGGGGCTAGACTTAGGAAGAAGTTAGACAGTACAGATCCGGATCCTGAGGAGATCTAGGAAGGGATTAGACAGGGTCCTGAGTTAGCAAATAAGTTAATGAGACATTAAGGAAACTGTTTGTGCTGAGAGTAAACTGACTGAAAGAATTGTAAACAATAAAGTTACACTTACATTAGTTTCAAAATTACTCCGCTTGAGGCCTATTACTGACTCAGACACTCAGGGTGGGAGTGTTGTCACAGTAATGTGACTGGTTACAGTGTAACTGCAGGGTCTGAAGCTCGGTGCTGGCATAAGGGGAGAGGCTTAGGGGCCTACTGTTAAAGGGCACATGAAGTCCGTGGCTATAACAACCAGGAAAGAGGGAGTCGGATGCCCAGGTGGGGCCTCACAATTGGGGGGCAGCCGGTCGTGGGCATCAAACTAAGATTGGCTGGAGAGGCCCTCTTGACAGTGCCCCCCCCGAAGCTAAATGCATGGGGATCTGTGAGGGGGCCTTCCCTGTAACAGCCCGCAGTTGTTGACTATCCTCCTTCCTGAGGTGTATCGAGCACCATCATATTCAGGTGGGTGGTGGAGACGTACCTCTTTTCTTATGTCTTTGGCTGAAAAGGTAACTATCCTTCTCCCTTGGATGCTGTACTATTTTTAATTGCTTTTAATGGTTTTTGTGTATTTTAACTGCTATTTCCTTAAAAATACAACTTTATTTCTGTTAAATACAGTATAAGTTAGAGGGAATAAGTGCTTAGTGCTACATTTTTGTTCTTTGGTCACAAACACAAATGAAAACAGTTGCATAGGAAAAATATCCCCTGTTTGTTTTCTTACTTGCATGAGGACAAAACACACACACAACTCACTAGAGATCCATTACCAGTTTTTTCCATGATACTGTTATCATGGGTATTGACACTTAGCAGCTAGTCCAGTCAGTAAGGTTCACTAACTTCTCAATCTCGGGCTGCGTCCCCATGCTGGCCATCTGGCACACTTTGGGAACACATTTTGGGCATCCGCATGAGATTCACGGCAATGTGGGACAGATATGGGTTGGGCACGGATGGAGGTGTCCCCATGAGAACCATGCTGAACCCTGGTACAGGGGAGAGGCACCCCCTCCTCCCCACCCCCTCTCTCCTCATTGGCAGCTGGATTGTCGTCAGCCCACCCCTGTGTCGCATCCCCCCTCCCTTAGTGGCACAGACAGCCAGGACTGGGATGAGAGGCACAGAAACACATTAAAATAAAGCTTCATTCATAAAAATAACTTTAAAAAAAAATTAAAATGTCGAAAGCTGGTATGACTTTTAGCGGCAGTAGGCACTTAAGCAGTTGTGCTCACCTCCGCCCCACCAGGGACCGCAAGAACGGCCGCAAACTGAAAATCAAGCCTTTATTTATGATTGCCTTGCACGTCGGAGAAACAGAGGTTGCAAATGGAACAGAAATCAAGCCATTATGCAGCCTGCCTTGGCATTCTTGAAACAAGGTTGGAATTGCCTCCGTGGAAATGGCAGAAACTTAAAAAAGCAAGCCCTTCTCCAGCCTGCCTTTGCGATGGGCATTTTAAAAAGTCAGTGGTTGCGATCTTCAATGGACAGGGCAGGGACGGCAAGCACACCCCACCTCCCAATGACCTGAGTGCAAATCTCCTCCCTGTTAGTCTGCTAGTGTTCCCATGTGTGTTCCCAGTTCGCTGAGCAATGTGTACTGGTCCCCCAAAGCGTGCTGAAACTTCTTTTTTCAGGTATTAAATCTGACACCCTTCTAGCATGATTTGGGAGGGGTTGGCATGCTTTTTGCAGACCAAATCCAAATCCCATGGGGATTGGCAATATCCATAAATTAAGTATTAATTGTCATTTTTTTCATACTAACACATCAGTCACCTTCATCACGAGGTTGTTGGGGGTTTTTGGGTGGACATGAGGGTGAAAAAAAGGGTAGAAATTTAACAGTATGCTGTTTTTCTAGCTCCAGAGTTCAGAACATTTTGTGACAACAGACCAATGTCTGAAGCATGTACGTGGTCACCACAGAACCTATTCAGTATTTATTTAGGCTAAGTGTCACTAGCCTGAGTGGCCTGAATAGGGCTATTCATTTGAGAAAACAAGAAGCAACTCTGCTTAAAACACTTCTAAATTAAAGTCAGTAAGGAATGAAATTCAGTAAAGAATTTATTGAGAAGCAAAGCCCAAGAGAAACTCCTGCAAGTTATACTCCGATCTAAAAATAAAAGATTGTGAAAGCTAAACATTATATTGTATATTCTTCCACAGTTCGGTACACAGCTGCATCCAGCACAAGGGAAATAGGCCATTGAGGACGGAAGCATAAAACTTTAACATCTACATCAAGTGTTTGAAGTTGCTAGGAGTCTAAGTTACTCCAGCTCTGAACACCTTTGTAGATAATAATAATAATAAAAGGAAGAATTGGCTTTTTTACCCTGCTTTTCTCACCCACCCAAAGTGGCTGACAAAGTTTTCTGTTTTTCTCCCCACAACAGAACACCCTGTGAGGTAGGTGGGACTGTGAGAGCTCAGAAGAGAGCTGTGAATAGCCCAAGGTCACCCAGCTGGCTTCGTGGAGGAGTGCAGAATCAAACCCCGTATTCCCAGATAAGAGTCCAGCTCCCTAACCACTAGACCAAACTGGCTGACATTAAGGAGAATAAGGGGAAGTTGTGGGTGGCTGCCTCTCTTGAAGAGGCTACAGGATCGAGCCATTCATTAGATCAGATATTTGTGAATTTCTCATTCTGATGTTGCAACAACCATGCATACAGATTTACAGCTCATTTCCTCCAAGGTGAAATTTACGACTGAAACTTACTGGGTAGTATATCCAACAAATCCCATGCCGAATGTTGTCTTTGTATTGGCCTTTAAATATCAGTCGTCCATCAGCATCATACTCCTGGGCTGGCCCATTTAGCTCCCCATCCACATAAGTGCCGTGAAGAACCCCTCCATCTTCATAAGTGTATATTCCCTGGCCTTGTAGGGCATCATCCACATAATAACCTTCTAAGGTGCTGATAAAAAAGTAGTACACAGGAAAATGTATTACTTGGTCTATCATCAGAATGGTTTAGAATATCATTACCTGAACAAAAATCTACTCCCACACAGAGACCTACCTGGAGGGACCACTCCTATGGTTGCAGAATGCTTCTGGTGTATATTTCCTAAGCAAATCCACCAGAAGTTGATCTGGTTAATTTCCATTTTCTCTTAGAAACGTCTTAACAATTGGCTTTTATTGTCTATATATTTTACGGTTGCTAGCTTTTTGGATTATGTTTTGAATCACTTACTGTGGGGTGTTGTTGTTTGTTTTGAAAAATTGCTTTAAATAACTCTGCTTTTATGTTATTTTTGTTTTCATATTCCTTGTATTATGAAACTGCTCAGAGTAACAGGGTACAAATATGTTACACAAAGAGAAAAGTGGGAGCACTTTAATATCAGAATTTTGTGCAGTGATCTAAGAGGTCACATAAATTGGCCAGAAAACTATTTTTATTTGTTTATTTTTGTGGAAGAAACAGACCAGTCACTGCAGACCAGTGTGATGTGGGCTGTGTATTTGTGTGTATGTGTATGAAGAGTGATTTAGTAAGTAAGCAAGTGAACGAGAATACACACAAAAAAAAGTTTTTGTAAAACAAGCTACTGACCACTTGACACAGGGTCACTTTCAGCACCCTGTGTCAAGTATTGGTGGGATATTGGGTGTTTTTCCACTAGCACTAAGTACCCATTAAGGACCCATTTGACTCAGAGCAGGAAGACACAATTTCCACTACAGACCTCATTAGAGCCACATTTGTTTCCACCTGTTCCAGGGAAATCCAGATCATATGGGTCCAGATTATACAGAGCCTGTTTCCACCACAATCGGGCAATGGGGTCTTGGGGAGGACACCCATGGGGGCGTGCCCCAAAACTCAAAGCTTCAAAGCCTGTACACATTCTCTGAAGCCAGCTCTGAAGTTCCTCCGAAGCTGCCTTCGAAGAATAGCACAGGCTCCTAAAAGGATCCCATGCGAGAGCAATGCCTTTGTCAAAGTCTCCGGAGAAACTTCGAAATTTGCAGCAGATCACTCCAAAGATTCTCCGGTGCCGCTCCGGAGGATCTTCGAAGAATCTCCAGAGCATCTACGGAGATTGCACCCCCTGTCGCCCAAAACACCTGGGGTGACAGGTGGGCCCCATGTGGATAGATCCGGATTCACCACATGGGTGCTCTGGCATTTCCACTGCAAGCAAGCTAGCACCCATTGCTACTGGGTGCTAGACCACCCAGGGAAACGCATTGGATACTTCCCTTAATCCGGATCTACTAGTACCCATTCCTTAAATCAGGATCATCTTAGATCCGGATCAAGGGAGGTCAGTGGGGAAAAAACCCATCGATTAGAACTGTGAGAGAAGGAGGCAGCTGTGGTTGAAACTTTTCTCTTGTTCCTACTAAAGAATACATTCTGATCAGCAGCAAATCTGCTCAAGAAGTGAAATATAGTAAAGAAAATACAAGCTTGAAACCAGTGTGATTATTCATTGGCAGTGTACATTTCTTAGAATGTTAAGATCATAAAAGAACAAAAATGTAATGCTAAATGTATACTTGAGGTGCATCTATCTCCTTCACTGTACACATTTAGAAAGGCAGTGAAGACGCACCTCTTTGCCCTGGTCTTTTTGGTTAAATGGGGATACACTTTCCCTTCCCACTTGCAGATGATGTTAGATTTCAGATGTTGTTACCCACCCGGAGACCTTCAGGTACAGGGTGGGATTAAAAATGTAAATAAATAAATACTTATTTGTATACAAAAAAGTAACATTTTTTCTTATTGGCTATGATGACATATAAAGCAAGTTTAATCCTTTACATAATAAGCATGATTTTCAGTTTATTGTAGTTGCAAACGCCCCCACAAGATGTTATCCTTTAAAATTAAAACTATTAAATAAGCATAAAATATGTACAAAATGTGTACCTGCCATCAAAGAAGAAGAATTTTCCACGACCATTCTTTTCTCCATGCACAAAGTTGCCTTCAAATCTGTCTGTGGATGAATATGTAACTGTACAAAACCCATGGGGCATTCCATCATCATCAAGGGTACCTAAATAACAAGACGAAGATGAACTGGAGTGACATGATAAGATCTTGGGCATTGATAGAATCAATATCTATCAATTTATAAAAAGCAAAACTATTGGAAACAACATGTATTCTGTGCTGATAGCTCTGGCCCTTTCCTCGTGGGCCCAGTATTCCTGTCAGACTGGCTCATACTCTGGATGGTCTATATTTTGGACCAGAAGATGGAGACCTCAATCCCGACTAGCATGCTTCATCTGCACTGGATGGAGCAATAAGGATGGGATATAATGCCAAATGCCCCACTGACAGATTCATTAAAAGTGCTCCACAAGTGAACTACTGTTGGTTTACTTGTCTACAAGGGATGTCCCTCACCTGTGGGCTGGTAAACCAGCCCAGCCCCTTTTAGGTTGTTGCACCTGGAAGTGATGCCAGACATGCACCACTCCGGAGATCACTGCAGAAAAGGCCCCAGCTGGGAACTGGGAATGCTGGGAAGGGATACTGGGGCCCTCCTTCAGTCCTGGAGATCCAGGGTGAGATGGGATGGGATGTTTGAAATGCGGACAGCCCTTGAAGCAGGCTATTGGTTGCCCAGCTGTCCATGAGCTGGGCTACCTAACAAGACCAACAAGGGGCAATTTAAATGCCAAATATCTACTTCAGCACTGATTACTGTCATTTTACCTGCCTTTAAACTTTTGAAAAACACCCATGTTTTCAGATTCTTAAGCACGTTCATTCCCTTATCACATTCATTTGGTGCCTTTATCAAAGAAATTTCCCACATATCCAAATTTAAATTCCGTTGCAGATGGTATAATTGGTTATGGTAGAATTTGAGTGCCTTTGACAGTCTTATCAGTATGGTATTTTGCACAGCTGGCTGGGACTATTTTCTCAACTTTGATTCAGATTGGCCCCTCAGTCCAAAAATGATTGAGTGCAGTTTTACAGCGCTCACTTGACGTACACCTGCATGCACCCTAAATCTTATTAATGGATGCTGTTTAAAAGGTATTTGGATAGTTGCCAAGCAAATGTACCAAATTTGGGGATGCAGGCACTATAGCGAACAACACTATCGTTTCTGTATCATACCAGATTAAAGAGAAATATGAAAATGAAAAGACAGTGCCATGTACCTCTCTTTCTTTCAAGGTTAGAAAAAAATGCTCTTCTAGCCAAACAAATATTTTGGATGCCAGGAAGATTATCAGGGCACCCTTTGGTTGCCCAGGGCAGTGTTTGGGATCTTGTCTGCTACACTTCCCGCTCCTGGTAGGGAAAGGTAACACTCGCTCTACTTACGCTAAACAAAATATTGAGCAAAGAATAACTATATTGTGCAGCTAAAGTTAGTTCTGTTGGCAAGGAAATGTAACATTTCCCATGGTGCCTATTGTTGACTTCCTGTTTGCTTCTCAGGATAGTGTAAATGGGAGAAACTCAGTGCTGGCTTTCCTAATGCTACATATTTGTAATCCTGATTGCATTGGCTGCATTGCTGTAGCACCTGTGATCCAAGAGGATGAAGATAACTTAGAGTAGGTTTTGGCTAAAGACAAAAGTTGAGGGTGGAGCAAGGCTGCTGATGTTTCTTTATTACACAGCCACTTCAACTCACACTGTACTTTATAGCTCTTTCCTCACTTTAATATTCCTGGAGCTTCTTTCGGGTCTTGCCTCCAAACAAGACAGAGGAGGAGGAGGAGAACTCACAGATTCTTCCAGAAAGCGTCCTACTCAAAGCCTAGAAATATGGTTGCCACATTAAGCTTTGGCTGCCACTGCCTACCAGTTGACTGCACCATAGTCTGAAATTCTGCATAGCAGACTAGTGGCCTTTCTGGAGTTCAACATCTTGTAGAGAGGCCCCACTCCAACTCCAGTATACTCTATCTGCGCCTCTTTACCCTGGCCTTGGGGCAAAGGAACAGCATGCTCTCCCAATATAGATATTATGGGACTTTCTGCATCTGTGAAGATCAGAGATGAAACCCAACGTTCACATTTCAAACACTGGTTCTTTCCCAAAGTTCCCTAGGACACGTAAAAGCTGGCATCCCAGATCTACTTGCCATGTGCACCAGCCACTGCCCCAGCAACTGGGCAAGACAGTGGCATGACTGTGTAGCCACAGCTCCGTCCTGTCTCCAAGCAGTCTTTGCAAGGAAGTACATGTAAAGGCTTGCAACTATGAGTTTACTAGGAGTGCCATAAGTGCTCCCAGTATAGCTGTGGAGCATGTTTCAGTGCTCTACACCTAACAACGATCAGGGAAGCAGCTCTATATGTCCAGAGTTGCTTCCAGATGGAAGTGGCTCTTTGTTGTGTGGATGCTCCGTGCCAAACCATTTCCAGGCTTTCCCGCTCACTGTCCTGCCCACACATCATAGTCTGTGCCAAACAAACTGAAATGCGTAAGGACCCTATCACTGCTTTAGTTAACTTATTTTATTTGTTTTTATGAAGGTTTATTGTGACCTCCCTTAAGATCTTTGGATACAGGGTAGGACAGCAGTAGAAATATATAGAAATTTTCCAGATCAGGTGGCTTCTGATCTGGATTACTGGTGAGCCTGATTAACCTTGTCCACTGGCGTATTGATATGGACTACTCTGAGTCATGGAGGCATGCAGACATGCACTGCTGAAGTAGGTCCCCTGGGGCTCTGAGGCTAGGAATGTTATTTCTTAACCATCAGGGCTCTTGGAGGTTGATTTCAAAGATCTCAAAAGCTTTGGGGTCAGTGTAGGGACTGGACTACAACAACATCATTGGTTTGTACAAACCTTGCCATGATCCAGACCAGAGGGTGGTCCTGTAATCCAGACTCACTGGTCTAGATTATTACAAGGTAAATGCAGAAACGCCTTTAAGCTTTCATGATCAAGGTACATCCTCATGGCTAGGGAGACAGATAAGATGCCTCTAAGGCCAATTGCTGGGATTCGAGAGCAGGTGAAGATTCTGCCTTTGTCTTCTGCTTGAGAATGCCCAGAAGCAATTGGTGGCCACTGTTGGGACAGGATGCTGGACTTGATGCCCTGTAGCCTGATCCAGCAGGACTCCTCTTATGTTCTTATGTAAGATCCAGAAGGTTTTATAACTTGCAAGGTGTGTAAAAAAAATGGAGAGAATTTCAAGAAACTATTTATCCAGCCTAAGCTGTATTTTAGCACAATGAAGGAAAACCTAAGGATATTGTAATGTCGTATGGCGATATTATATGAAAAAAATAGTTCTACCTTATGCGTCAACTCCAGCCATTATTTGGGTTAAAAGTTGAGGCTAACAAGCATTACCATTCCATCAGACTAAATGTAGCAAAGAAAGAGAAGTAAATAAGTAAGTCATACTTCGTTTCTCTTCCTCTCTCCAGAGCGGTTTTGATATCTGCTGTACACAGTAAGAGGTGCTATTTAATGGTAATCATAAAATAAAAATCCTGACCCCTACCTCTTTCACTTTTTGCTCTCCTTTTGGACTTGTAACTTTTTAATTACAACTACATGGGTGAAGACCACTCTGTTTTTATGGATTGTAATTAAGCCTTCTGGGGATTCAAAAGATCTTGATTTTTTAAAAATACCATTTTAATAATATAGTGTTTTGCCCACTATTTTATGCCAGTTCAGGCATTTCGTCTTCAGAATCTGTGACTAAGTGCAAGGGCACTGACTCCTTTATAAATTCCCAAAATTGCAAAGTATCAGTACTGTGCAACAATCAGGTGCTGAGGCAAAGCTTACTTGTAACGTTGTATCAATCTCCATAGCTAAGCAGAAATGTGAGCTGCATTCTCCGAAAACCTTTCTACACTTGGGTGTGGTGTTCTGGGAGAGGTTGGATAGCCCTGGCCTGGCCCAGAACAAGCAACCCATCTCAAGCCAGGACACATTGCCAGTGGAGTAGAATGGGGTTGTCCACATTCAGCTGGCCTATTCTGCTCCAGTCCTTGACGCTGCCTCTGAAGAGCTCATGGAGGCAGCAACAAGTTCTTGGATGCCAAGACGGAAAATTCTTGGCCTGGCCAGTTCTGTAGTGAACTCATTTCTAATGGTGCTTTCTGGAGAACTGCTGAAAAGAATTCCCTGTAGTATACCAGACAAGAGGATGTAGTCTGAATACATCTGAATGCCTTTGTGGTCCAGTATACTACACCTGGTCCAGCTGTAGATCTCAACATTGAGATCTACAACTATACTGGGCTAATGCATCACTTTTAGCTCTGTGGATGAAGTAGTATGATGTGTGGGCAGGACTATTAGTATGCAGTCTGCTGCCCCATATTTCAGAATTTGTTTTGAAATAAGGGGCAGTGCAGAAAAGGCCCAAGTGTTTACTGGATTTGTCCTTTGTAATTTTTAACCTGTTTTTGTTTTTGTACTTTTAAAGAGCCTGCAACTCTGAGAGTTAGGAACAAAAATTCCTCATCCAAAGGTTTCAGGGGAGTGGGGGTATTTTTCGATGCACCACTGAAAAGCAGTCCCCAGTAGTCCCAAATACAGGAGGCAGCCTTCTGCATGCCACCCATATTCCAGAACAGGACTGCACTGATCTCCTGGTAGACCGGACCAGAAGGGCGTGGTGCTCCCTAGATCCACATTAATGAGTGGCTCTGGAGGTCAACATCCATACTACATGGGGCCTTAATCCAGATTAAGGCACCATGCAGAAAGGCCTCTTATTTCTGCATTTCAGATCTTTCATTATTTCAGAATCTCAGCAAATATATGGATTTTGGATCCCCAAAAGTCACCGGAGGAGGTCATTAAACAGGGCCGACTAAGGCGGTTTCTGTGCCATAACTGGGCCTAAAGCCAGAATGAAAGGAGTCTAGATAATCAGCTTCTTCCGAGCATGCCTGCAGTTAAACAGTGATGGCCCTCTCTAGAATCTTGCCTAGGAAAGGTATATTAGCCACTGGGTGATAGTTGTTTAAGTCTTCCAGATCCAAGGAGACCCTCTTCAGGAGGGGGTGCACCGCAGCCTGTTTCAGGGGCAGTGGAACCAACCCATCGCTCAGGGAGGCGTTCACTACTTCCTGGATTCACCCGGTCATACCTTGTTGGCTAGCCTTTATTAACCAGGAGGGGCAAGGATCCAGAGAGCACGTCATTGGCCGTGCCCCCACAAGCAGCTTGTCCACATCCTCAGGCTGCAATAATTGAAACTGATCCAAGCAAACTGGACCAGACAGTTCTCCGGATGCCTCAATTGGAATATGAATTGGAGCAACTTTATCCTCAAAGTGCTTCACAAATTTGTCACAGTAGATACTACTTGGCCCTGGCTCATGGTTCTTGGAGCTCGATTTTATCAGGCCATTTATTACTTTAAAGAGCTCTGCTGGATGGCTACTTGAGGATGCAATGGTGGTGGAGAAAAAACTTTTTTTCACCGCTGTCGCTGCCACCTGGTAGGCAGTGTCCAGTCAGACTCACAGCTGGATTTATGCCACCTGCGCTCTAGCTGTTGACCTTCCTGTTTCATGACCCGTAGCTCCATGAAATACCAAGGAGTTTTTGGGCTCTACAAGCATGCCAAGGGCACTTAGGTGTGATCTTGTCAATACCCCTGCTCATCTCCTGATTCTGGAGAAAAAATAGGGCTTTGATAGGATTACCAGTCAGGCCAACCATAAAATCCCCCAGGGCATTCAGGAATCACTCAGATTCCATAAGTCTCCAGGGATGGACCATCTCAATGGGTCCCACTTCCCCACAGAGGGGAGTTGCCATAGTCAGTCCAAACCTCACCAGCAAATGATCCATCCACAACAACGGGCTGACAGCCAGCCCTCCTATCAACGAATTCTCTCCAGTCCGCTCTGAGGCAAAAACCAAATAAAGGGTGGGGCCTTCTGTATGAGTCGGGCCGGATACAAACTGAGAGAGACCTATGGTTTTCATGGAGGGCATGAAAAGCTGAACTGGTCCACTGAGCGTAGCCTCAGCATGGATGTTGAAATCCCCCAACATCACCATGGCAGAGGCTTCCAACACCATGTCTGAGACCACCTCAGCCAGCTCAGATAGGGAGGATGCTGGGCAGTGGGGCAAACAGTACACCAGCAGCATCCCCATTCTGTCCCTCTGGCCCAACAACAAGAACAGGCCTTCAACCCCCTATGTATAACTATGTACTAGTGGTCTGCTGGGATAGCCTCCCTTCCAGCCAAATGGAGCCTGGGGCAGGGCATGGCATGTGCAGTTGTGTGCTGCATTGCACAGTTGCTGCAGTAACAAAACCATGTATACCTGCTGTTATGGTGATACAATCATTTCTAGTATATAAGTGATCACACTAAGTTGGCGCTTAAGAAGCACCAGCTAAGCCTGGAGTGGTTCACGCATTACAAGCTGTGAATGCCCAAACGTTTCCAAAACATAGCTGGCTACAATCCTAACACGTTGCTCTCGGGAAGAGGTTCAGGGGATTTGCTATTTGTTACATTAACAAATTTTGCCTTTCCGCCATGTTACTCCATTAATACAGAATTACCAATAATTCAAAATGGGTTTAAAGCATTAGCTCAAAGCTCAATTTTGTCTGGCATGGAAACATGATAGTTACAGTTCAGGAACTTCTAGAGAGTTGCAGTAGAGCACCTCTGTGCTACTAGAATATACATGCTGTTGTCAAGAAAAAAATCTTACTGCGTGAGACTACAATTTCAGAATGTAACATTCTGGGAATGAAATTATAAATTGAAAGGAAAAAGCCACATGTTTCAAGTACAGTATTTTTTTCACTCAGGCTGGTTACAGAATAGTGCCTCTCAGGGCACATCAACATAGAGATGAATAGGATGCCCCTACGTGGGAAATGTCAGGTTGTCCCAGTCTGAGCACTAATGATACATTACAAGTCATCCTTAGAGAGCTCACAGATGACTAAATGCACCTTTAGTGGGTGGGGAGACAAGGACAGCATCACTGCTCCTTTTCTGCCTGGTCAATGGCAGAATGTCAGCTCCTTTCTTCCCCTTCCCTGGGGTAAGATTAAGCAATTATTTAAAGATTGCCTGATTGTCTCACCTTTTCCCACTGACATCCAAGGTTTCGCTGGCAAATGCACAGGGTTATTTTGGTTTCAAAATACTGTATTCCCTTGATTTTAATGGTTACTAAGTATCTTCCTTTACACCCTTTCTTTGTGATGCAGGGGGAGATGGATAGGCATAATTTCCATCACCCCCAATCAAGGGGAAAAGGAGAATGACCCTGAGTCCCAGACCTCAGTTACAAACACTGTTTAAAGAGCTCAGGCGCCCTTCATTAATGCATGAAAATTAGCAAGTTTTATCTTAATTTTCATGATTTTACAGTGTGAAGACTTATTTTACTATTAATGTAACTTTTTTTTAGTAGATTGTAAGCCATTGGCAGGACTGACTACATTGCTTGTTTCATTTTAAATTGTAAAGCGCTATGTATACTAATGGTACTATATAAATAAATGGTTAGATTCAATTCAACCTTTGAATGATATAACACAGTAGTTAAATTTGACAGAAATCAGGTGGTCAGTGCCTTTATTAAGTCAATCAGAATAAAGTGGTATCCAGGGGACACACCATTTAAGAAAGTATTGCTATTTCTGCAGTTTTGGTGGTTGGAGTGTACCAATTGAAACAGCTTCTATAGGAACCATCCTGAGCTATAGTGGCCCCACTATATTGGAAAAAGGCCACCTGCACTTGGATGGCCTCTTCCAGGATAGGTCCTATGCCACCACCGCCTGCCCATGTCACCCCCACCTCCCTGTCTTGCCCTTTGCCTCGCTGTGCCACTCCAAATTACACTCAGCTTCACAGCCTGCCACAAGGTCCAGAGCAGCCAAGCACTAAAGTTCCAGGCCTCAGAGGCCTAGGGCTCATTTTGCCAGTGCAATTTTGTGCACTGCTAAAATTGCTTCCCCTGCTAAACCAGCCCACCAAAGCATGTACCCTTCCACATTTTCCCCTAGACTGGCCCTGCTCATGAGGAAACAGCGATGGACCTGTTTAATAGCCCCACTGTTGTCCCAGTCTAGGTGGCCATTTTGGGTCTCCTGGATTGGTCTACTGTGCATCCAACACACATTCATGCAGCATCTTAGCATGGGGCAGGGCATCTCTAGACCAACCAGTGTGTGGAAGAGAGAGGCCCAGGAAAGGACCTGCTGCCACAATTTACCATCCTAATAGTAAGTGCGGAAATGGTTTATATTTTCGTTGGCTCATAAAAGATACAGACTAAGCATTGATTTTCTTTCCTTTGAGGCAAACACATTGCCTTTGCTTTTTATATTAATATTTTAATGCCTGGAAGTAATATTTATTAGACACCATTCTAATCAAGTCAACTCTTCAGTTTAGCTCCACCCAATGACTTGTGATTTCTACCTTAAAACAGGCTGCCCTAGTAAATCCTGACATTCAGGAACTAAGTGCAGACAGGCCTAGTTATAATATGAATAGGAGGCTAACCAGAAATGGCAGATGCTCTCGACTATACTGGAAGGTGGAAAACATCCCAGAAGGAGGCAAAACATGTCTCCATGGTTGTCAAGAAAATGAGATGGAGTTGATCCTGCATTCTTTGGAAGCTGAGCTCAGTTCAGTAGAACTTTCAGTTTTATTCTGAGGATTACTATGGGAGGGAATGTTATCTAAAATTAGTAAATTATGCTTCTATTCAGCTTTTTCTCTGTACATTCCTCATTGTGGACAGCTGTGTTATGTACAAGGAATGCCCCAGCAAATGTGTCATTTAGAATGGATAGATTTGTATTCCTTTCTTTTAAACAAAATCTAATAAGAATACAATATGCAATGTGTCCTGTGGTTTTAAGTACACACTTCCTCCTTTACCTGTATCTAATTGGTTTCATGGAATTGACTGTATAGTGAAAATCTGTATAATTAATGACAATGGGAAAAATTCTAATTTATTCTAAGTCATTTCCAAATCACCCAAAATGTGCAACATCATAAGGGATACTTAGGTATCAAAATAAAACAGAGTAACAATTAATAACATTTTATCAAATAAAATAAGTTAATTATTTAATTAAAGATCCTCACAAGTGGAAATTTTAGTTTCTATAACAAAATGAAGTAATAAGAATGCAGACTTTATAAGTGAAAATCAATAGTGTAAGAATATGGATGAACAGAGAATAATGTACTGATTCTGGGGACTAGAGATTCCCAATCATCTTCATCTTGTTCCCTAGCTGCTTAAAAATATTTTTGCCCCTTTTAAATGGCAAAAGATTGTATCTTAATCAGATCACCCCAGATAAGCTCAACTTATCCTGAAGGCTAACTTCTATAAAGTTTCTGAAATACTTTCTCTTGCACTTATGTAAGTCTGGGAAGAATAGAGCTATTTTATTGCAGCCTTGATAATGTATTTTCAACGTTAAGACTTCAAAAATGTTTCAAAATACAAGCTTGCAAGTTGCAATTGTACTCTGGCTTCTCTTCACTGGCCTTAACACAACAGCTCTCAGCAAAGGGTAGGATTCAGGAAGTCAAGACAGCATTTAGAAGTATTCAACTAAAAAAATTAAATTGGTAGACAAGCATACCTCACCCTGAACCAAAGACTTGTTTGTAAACATAATTAAAAATTTCCAATTATATAGTGCCAGATTTGCACTATAGTAGTTTATGCCTTCTCTCCTGCCAGAACTACCCAAGTTGTGAGAATCAAGTAAGCTCTGCATTCTGATAGCAGTATTGGTTCAATGATGAATATCCAGGGATAGAAGAGTACACCTCTGAACCAAGAAATGGAAAAAAAGAAGGCATTTCATTCTATTTCACCCTTTTTTAATGCTGCATTTATTTTAATAAGCTGTTACAAACAGCCACTGATAATTTTAAAAAGACTGTAGAATGAAGCTTTTCGCCACAATAATATACTCAGCAGTGAAACAGGAAATTACAAAACCCAGACGCTAAAGCTTGTGGAGGCTTGTAATTTGGGTCATATCTTAGCACGTTTCACAAAACTGGAGCCAATAAGTCAAGCAACGATAACATCATGAAAGTCCCAACTTTCGTGAAGAGTCTCCCTGCCTGGCGAAACCATTTAGGACAAGGCGATTATCCCGGTCAGCCAGCAGCCCAAGGGTGAAAGCAAGAGCACGTGGACAGAGGAGGCCTCGGGGCATTTTAGAGACCCCCTCGGAAGAGAGAAGCACCTTCTTCTCAGATACTTTCCCTCGTTCCAAGGCTATGTTCAGACGTTACAAAGGGGTCGCCCTCGTGTCCCAAGCCTCTCCCGATCCATCTTTTCCAGCCAAGAGCGTCCATGCCAGGAGGAGGGGCAGACCGGCGCGAACCGTCCCGCCACCTCGCAGCTCCCTCGGAGGTGTTTCCGTGGGGCTGCGTCCGATTCCAGCCGATACCTTCTTCAGGAGGCCTCCTGCGTCCAGACCCCCTTCGCCCGCGACATCCTCGCCGCGTTTCCGTGCAGGGATTTCCTTTCCCTCGGCGCGAGGCTGTTTGTGAGGGCAAACGGGCTTCCTCCTCGCCTCCCCGACCGGCGCCCTTCTCCCCCGAGCAGCGCTCAAGGCCGCACCACGCGCCCCGGGCTAACTTCTAGGGCAGCAGGGAAAGGAAGCGGACTGAGCGGCGAGCTTCTCCTCCTTCCCCTCCCTGAGCCCGAGGGGGGGGGGCGCTTCCTCGCCGCCTCCCGAAAGTACGGGGTAGAGACGGATGGTGGGGACACACGTGGGAAAGACGGCGGGAAGGCGGCTCCATGTTTGCCCCCAGCCACGAGTCAGGCGGGGCGAGGGAAGCGTCCGGAGTGACAGTCGCGCCCCGGAGCTACGCAGACAGGGAGAGCCTCCTCCGGACCCCAACGCGACCTCTGGCGCCCCCTCCCGGGCCCCCTCCTGCCCTTCCTTCGGCTCCCGTCGCTCGCTCGCCCGCCCGCCCGGCCCCCCGCAGGCCCAGGCCGGCGCCGCAATTACCCTCGACGGTCTCTTCCAGCGTCTCCTCGTCACTGTCCATGGCTCAGCCCGGAGGAGCGAGGCAACTTCTCGGCTCTCGCCTGGCGTGCCCGCGCCCGCGCCCTCGCCGGCCAGGGGGAGCCCGGCGCGCGTCCCTTTGCCCCAAGAGCCACTAAGCAGGCGGGAGACGGCGGGCGGAGCGGGAGCGGCGGGCGGGCGTCCACCGCCGAGCAGCCAAGCTCTCTCCGCCGCCGCCGCCACTCGCCGCCTTCTCTCTCCGGCTCTCTCGCCGCTTTTGTTCTCGAGCAGCTGATCCGCTGACATCACCCTGGGCTGGGGCTGCTCCCTGACTGACAGCTCCCAGCGCGGCCCAAAAGCAGGAGCCTGCCGAGGCAGCGCGGCGCCTTGTCATCGCGCCCCAAACGCCGAGCCCCGCCGCCCCGGGCCGCGCGCATTTTCCCGCCTCCGCAAGGCAGGCGCCCGACGCCCGGGCGAGCTCTTCGCGGCGGCGGCGGCGGGAGGAGAGCACGTGCTCCTCGGTCGGTGGCCCTGCCCGGGCAGCGCTTCGCCGCCTCGGCCGGGCTTAGAAGCGACGCCCACTCGGCAGAGCCCCGGCCGGAATGGCGGCGGCAGCTCCGTGGAGACACACGCCGACGCGCGAGAGAAACGGGCTCTGCCTCTGGCGCCCTATTCCGGTCGTGCGTTCACACAGAACGAAAGGGGCGCGTGTCACCCCCGCTCCTCGCATCTTCTAGCGCTCATATTTAGGAGGGGAGAGCAGACGGGGGGGGGTACAATAATCCCCGCCGAGCCTTCTTAAGCCGCTTCAGAGACGCACCTTCTGCTGCGTTTGACCTCCACAGACCAAACAGCCTGAGAATAATCGATCCCGACGAATAGAAGTTTGTTTCGGAGCGGGACAGGGTCGAATCGCAGTGCGACGGCGGGACGAGAGAATCCCGAAGGACGTCCGGCGGTGGCCTAGGGCGTTATTGGTGCAAAAGACGATCTCTCGCCCTGGTGCTTCATTCCTGCATGGAGCTTAGTGTTGGAGGCTCTACTGAGCACAATAGTTGAATTCTGGAAAAGTCCCGAGAACGGTTTCAAAGGTTCTCTGTGCAATTTTCATGCAACAACTGCCACAGTTGCTGGGGACAATGCTGGTTTATTGTCATCGGCGAGATGGCAAAATTGCTATATTGACAGGGGACGGGTCACTTAGTTTGAGGACAAGGGGAAATCTAGATACCAGGTCGCTGAGTGGACTTTCTGAAACCGGCACAATGTATATTAAGTTCATTAAATAATAAATGGGTAAATAAATAATTTGTGACTTTATTCCACTTCCTAAGGAAGCCGTAGTGTTTGTCCACTTGCATGGTCTCTGTTTTTTCTCTCTCTCACTAGGGCTGGGGAGGGTGGGACTAGACCTTCTCGGTTTGTGAAATTTTCTTGCGGCCAGATTTAAAATTCCTTAAATACCTTTTAGATACCAGATAGGCTGCTTCTGCATTTGCTTAAATAAATCCGGATCTACCTCATCCGGATTTAGTAAATCTGGGTTCCAGTAGACCCGGTTTTACTAAATCTGGATGCACGGTAGATCCGCATTTACGGGGGTAAATCTGCATTTAATAGAATCCGGATCTACCCACTCCCATCCTTCCAAACACGCGGCGGAAGGACGGATTAAATCCTGATTGAGCCTCACATCCGTGCTCCGGGGCCCCTCCCCCAGCCCACCATGGTTGTCTCCTTGGAGTCAAGCATGGCGAGCTGGAGGACCCTGCTGTCGCGGCTCGCCCTCTCCCCAGAAGGGGCAGATCACCGCTTCTGGAGCCAGGGGGAGCTTTTCTGAAGCCCTCCCTAGACCACCCAGGGGAGAACGCGTGGAGCCCCCTGCTTACCTCTTATGCGTCACCCTGATTCTGCAGAGCACCTGCGTCCTGCGTACCTCCTGATTGGCTGGGGCTGCTCCTGGCAGCTCCGGCCATCAGGAGGCTCTCTGCGCAGGCATGCTGCCCTGGCCAGTCGGCACGGGACTCAAGTGGCTTGCATGGATGGATGAAAAATGGCACCGGGCAGCCAGCGATTCTTTCCCCTCCTCTCCCCATTACCCAGGGCACACAGCAGCAGCAGCAACTCAAGCCCCCTTCGCCGGCTCACCTCCACAGCCACCATCCCCAGCAGGGGTTCCTCTGAAAAAAAGCACCCTGGCTGGCTGTCTGGCTCGCTCTGCTGCTGCTGCTGCTGCCTGCACGCACAGCGTTAAACGTTCACACATCTCTCAGAACCTGCAGCTGCTTTCCTTCCTTTTCCCTTTCTAAAGGTCAGAACTTTTAAAGAGCCAGAATTGTGCAGTGGGTGGATTGCTACAGTCACCGCTGCTGTACGGGGTGGATTTTTACAGTGAAATCACTATCTTTGGAAGCAAGCTATTGGGGGAGGGAAACCCTGGGCAATGGGGAGAGGAGGGGAAAGAATTGCTGGCTGCCCGGTGCCGTTTTTCATCAATCCATGCAAGCAGCAGCCACCCAGCTAGGCTCCATGAAGGGATCCTTTATGGGTGGCATGTTCACGCCAGGAGGAAGAGGGCAGGGCAGCCCTGAAAAGTGGCTTTTAGAAAGTAGCCACTTGAGTCCCCCCTTGAGTCACGTATGCCACGTACGATCCTCAGAATCCAGATCGAATGTGATTAAGTTGAAAGTAATGTGATCAAGCAAATTCGTGTTAGCATCCTATTCTATTATTTTTGTTTAGGAAAACCGTTTTAAGCTTGTAATGGTAATGCGGCCCTGGAGTTGCCCGTCATAAGAATGACATGAGGAAGAAACTGCCTCTGCAGGGGATGGGAGTGATGTACATTGCACAATTCAAATCATTGCAGACAAATGTCCTGCTAGTGGGAAATGTTCTTCTTACCTGTTATAGAAAGGAAATGTATTGCTGTAACCTGAAAACAAATGCATATGTGATTTCTAGGAAGCATATTTCATAGGATTCACTCCTAGATAAGTGTGAATAAATGTGTGCATACAATTGTAATGGTAAGTATTAACATTAATTATCTGCTACTCAACACTTTTTAAAATTAGTATTATACTAGTTCCAGAAGAATGCTGAATGCTGCAAATACTGGAGAAAAAAATAACAGTTGCATAGAAAAGAATGTCATGCTTAAATCCCTTCTCTGACATAATAGCTTTATGATACACTCTTGAAAGTTTGTAATACTCAGTGGAAAAGCTAAGGCTCAAGAAGCTTGGGGAAACCCCGCCAACATTTCCCCACACTAGTCAAGGCCTCTGTAATCTCACTTTTAATAATCTGTGCCTGGCAAGTTTTATAATGTTGAACCACAAGACTGCATAATCCTGATATGCTTCTGAAATGAAAGGTATGCTGGATAGAAAATGAAGTCTAAGATCCTTTCCAGTAAAGTTTACTTGGTGGCGCTTGTTCCCTGAGTCAAGCAAGACTAAGTACATTTTGAGTTTGTAGCAAAAGGAAAACTAAACATTTTCTCCTGCTACACATTTGATGAAAATTCCTTCTTTGAAGCTGTTGTTTCAGCTGGGAGTGGATTTAAACAACAGAATAATCTTTCAGTGGTTTTTGTTACCAGAGTCCTTCACAGGGTAGGAAAAATGTTTCTTATCTTTACAAAGCACAGCAGTGAAGCTCTGGACTAGCTTCAAATAATTTAACTGAGTACAATTCAACTTCTGAAGACAAATATGGAATGGCAAATTATCAGTGCGGTTGGAAGGCGAACCATTTCAAACAACCAACAAAGGTACTTTAGAAAAAAGAGACACTGGAAGTGGAAGAACCTGTGCAAGACAAAATTTGTAGGTGTGATACGCATACGTTTAAGATGCTAAAAGGAGGCATGTGAACTACTATAAAGGGAAAGATTTTTTCCCTTTATAGCAGTTCACATAATGTCCAAAATCCTAGATAGTAATGGGGTATGGTTTCCTCAGTGATTAACACCCCAGACATTTGTTGCTTTAGCCTCTTGTAAGTGAGGTGTTAGGTGGTCCCCTCATTTTATAATAATAAGAGCTGGCTTTTATACCTCACTTTTCTCACCCTTTAAGAGGACTCAAAGTGGATGACAGACCTTCTGTTCTTCTCCCCACAACAGACACATTGTGAAGTAGGTGGGACTGTGAAAGCTCAGAAAGGGAGCTGTGACTAGTCCAAGGACACCCAGCTGGCTTCATGTAGGAATGCGGAATTAAACTGGGAAACCTCCAGATATGAGTATGAGTCTGGTACTCTAACCACAAGACCAAACTGTCTAGAAGCAGGGATTTTTGTGTTGCAAAACCCATAATGAAGGAAGGCATTTGAATTTCCTGTTGGCTTTAGTAATGGGTTGGACAAATTCATGGAGCACAGGTGAATAAATGGCTTCTAGAATAGACGTCTATTTACTGCTGCTTAGCTGGAGAGGCAGGCTGCCTCTAAAGACCGTTTTCGGGGAGTCGAATGCAGGTCAGGGTTTCACTCTCACCTGCTTGAGAATGCTCAGAAGCAAATGGCAGGCCACTGTGCAAGTTGGGATGCTGGACTAGATGGGCTACGGCTTCATCCTGCAGGACCTTTCTTATGTTCTTAAGGTGAGGAGGTCCTCCATGTGCACATGAAAAATCTTAAAAGTGAAACCTCAGGGACTGTTTTTGAGCCAACAACCCCTTTTCTCAGGCTGCCTGTAGGGAAACTCAGTGTGTTAGGTTAGGCAGAAAGCTTTTATGGCTGAATAAAGATTCATCCTCAGCATCTCCTACATCCTTGCCCAAGAATTTAGGCTCTGTCTGGACTTATCCTGTGCAAAGGCCAGCAAACCTCTGGGATGGATCGGGCATGTGCACTTCAGAATGCCAGATCCATTCCAAAGTTACCCGACACTCCATTACCTTGCCATGGCAAAAGTACCAATGACATGCATTGTGCCATTGCCATAGTGACCAGGTGACATGGTGTACACTCCACAGCTCCATTTGCCTGGAAGAGGTGTAAATGGAGTGTGCTAGGCTTTACTGGCCAGCATCTACTATACCTGTGTGGAGCGCGCGCGCGCGCGTGCGTGTGTGCACACACACACACAAACAAGTTCCACAGCTACTTCTGGGATGGAACTATGTCTACGGCCCCTGCTTTCTCAAAGCACAAAAAGGTCCCATTTGCATGCTAGCATGGAATACAACAGCTTCCCCCAATCATACTTTGTCTGGATCATCAGAAGCTCCAGTCTGTGATAAGGCTGTTTACCTCATTTCTGCTGTGGTCCTCTTTGAAGAGATCCACAAGCAGACCAGGGGTGTTTTTTCACTAGCACTAGAGTACCCATTAAGGACCCTTAATGGGTACTCTAGTGCTAAGTGGAAAAAGATTCCAGGTCCATGTTCCGGGCTATGAAAGTCATGCAAACTGCATGCCCCATGTGCCAGGTTACTGCAGAGAACACTTTTCAAGAGAAACAACACCAGAAAGGCCCTCCTGGGAACAGCAAGGCCAGGAACCTTTGTTCATGACCTCCATAGGTGTTACCTCCGAGGCAACTGCAGGAACTGGAGTGGAGTAAACTGTCCTAATGGAGCATGATGGATTTAGAGGGTAGGAAAGCCCTAATCTCTATACTTTGCTGACTGTAGGAAAGAAAAGGCTAGAGAAATTTCAGAAGTATACATGTCAAAGCATTGGACACATGCCCATCAGCTAGATATCAGCCAATGTTCTGTATCATGTAGGCCAGTACAAAATATATCAGCTACTCTGCAGAAACTGAGGTTTGGCCCATAATTATAAACACACATACACCCCCACCTTATCAAAACCTGTACAACATTTGTATGTGAACTGCTCAGGCCCTGTACAAACCATGCTGTGTTACTTTCTGTTTTTCTCTATTCTTTTTTGAAAAAAAAACTACATTGATCCAATCGTTTAAAATGTTTTCAGTTAAAACATTTTACAGCAGCCAAGATATGACACATGTTTTATGGAAAAAGGAGAAACTGGTGGTGGAAAAAAACCCTACTGTGCCAGTTAGAAATATTACTTCACTTTCCCTCTAGTGATGCTTTTCCTGGTAAGCCAGGTTCCCATCAAAAATAAAACTGAGCAGTGCAGCAGAAAGTGTTTATGCTTCCCAGTTTTCCCCTACATAGCACCACTGCTATTGATCACCGGATAGAGGGAGCATTTAGAAGGAAATAAATTCATTACTCAAAGGCTGCTGAAAGATACCTGTGTATAGCCAGGCTCAGATACAAGACTTAAAACCAGATTCTAGGCCATTTTCAGGTCTCAGAGAGTTCTGACAAAAAAAAAATCAATTTCTGTTTCTTTTCTGAACTAAAGTGAACAGGACTATTCCGCTTTTGGATAATTCTAGTACTGAGGCCATGGGCACACCTTCACTTTAAAGCTTCTTCAGTGCATCTTCAGGTTTGACTGTTCACACTTTTTCATTTCCATCCATTTTATTTGTGGACTTTCCATCCTCCACTTGGACTTTCCTGAGTGGAAAATCCACAAAGAAACAATATATATTGTTCAGTTCTGTTGCATTCTTAGGCAGGAGAGCATTGGGTAACGGCACCGAAGGAGCTCCTTTCCTCCTATTGTATTCTCTGCTCTTGGGCAGAAGACCTTTTGTTTTCATTCTCGTCTTAGAGTGGGGGAATGCGGCTCTTGCACAAGGAAAGGAGGGTTTTTGAGGGGCAGCAAGAAGGGGCTCAACTAGGCAACATAGGGTGTTTTTCCACTGTCACTAGAAGTACCCATTAAGTATCCATTAATGGGTACAAAAATGCTATTAAGTACCCATTAATGGGTACTTAATGGGTTCTTCTAGTGACAGTGGGAAAGCACCCATAAAGGCTGTTAAGGCCTGATAACAAACAAGTGTGGAGCTTTTTCTCCAAGCCAGCTAGCCAAGCTAAAGGAGGTGGCAGACAGATTTTTTTTTCAAATCCAGAAAAGCAGAGAATTGACATCTTGCCCTGTGTCTGCCAAGCCTCTTGCCTCACCTGCCGCTGAGACTGGAGGGGCTCTTGCTTCCATCTTCTCCCCAGAGTTCTTCATGTTGGTCCCTTCTGTCATGCCATGCCTGCAGAAAGCCCACCCTGTCATGCTCAACCCTGCCCCTGTTGAGGCAGGAGGGTCTGGGTCAGATGGGGTCCAGGGTTGATGGCAGAAGACAGGGCAGCAGCTAAGGAGAAGCATCTGCCTTTGCTCTTGGGGCTCTTCTTGTGGGACATAACACAACTGCTGCAGGTGCCCTGTTGCTAAAGCACCAGTGAAGAGGAGACTTGGAGCTGGAGCTGGGGCCAGAGCCAGAAGGATTGTGCACACACACGTGACTAGGAGGATCTTCACCATCATCATCTGCTGCTCTGCTTGCCACCACTTGCCCATGTGTGCACCATCACCACTGTCCTTTGCCTGAGTTGTGCTGACTCCTGTGCTGAAGAAATCCAGGGTGTTTTTCCACTAGCACTAAGTACCCATTAAGTACCCATTAGGCTCAGAGCAGGAAGACCCCATTTCCACTACATACCCCATTAGAGCCACATTTGTTTCCACCTGTTCTAGGGAAAACAGGATCATCTGGGTCTTTCAGGACCTATAATCCGGATTCCCATTAAAGGAGTCTACAATGGGGTCTTCAGGCATCAAATCCGGATTATACAGAGCCTGTTTCCACCACTATTGGGCAATGGGATCTATGGGTGGCTTGGGGGGGCACCCATGGGGGGCGCCCCAAGACTCAAAGCTTCGAAGCCTGTGCACATTATCTGAAGCCGGCTCCGGAGTTCCTCTGAAATTGCCTTCGAGGAACAGCACAGGCTTCGAAGGGCACTCCGTGCGAGAGCAATGCCTTTGTCAAAGGCTCCAGAGAATCTTCAAGGTTTGCCACAGATTGTTCTGGTCTACAGAGATTTCACCCCCTGTCTCCCAAAACATCTGGGGGGACAGATGGGCCCCATGCGGGTAGATCCGGATTCGCCACATGGGTGTGCCAACATTTCCACTGCGAGCAAGCTAGCACCCATTGCTATTGGGTGCTAGACTGCCCGTGGAAACACATTGGGTATTTTCCTTAACCCGGATCTCCTAAATTCCTAAGGCTTCATGGATATTTGGAATCTATAGCCCTACATTTTGGCTATTGTAATCTAGGACCATTTCCGTATGAGAAGTCTAAGAAGCAGTCCAGGGGCCTCCCTTCAACCTGTTGGTGTGGGATAGGGAATGCTTTGGCCATAATAGAAAGTAGGTGTCCTTCCTCACACTATGGTTAGCCCTTGACAATGAGGTCTACTGGGGTACTACTGGGTCTATGGGAGGATCTTTTTGGTGATGCTGGAAGTGGTACACCACTGAAAAGAGTCCTCCTGGAAACTCTGAAGGCTGGGAACAGAATATTCCTGGCCCTTGGGGCCCAGGTGCCAGTTCTGAGAACTGGCCCTAGACTTTGGAGCTGGTGGTTGGAGTTGTGACAGCTCTATTGTGCTCCACCACCAGCAGCTCATACAAGCATGGGATAGGCTGTTTCTTCTGTAATGGTGTATAAACTAGGCTTTGAAACACTGCACTCTTCAATCTTCATAAAGGGCCTTCTTGTTGCCATTTACACTGTATCTGGCAATATAGTGCCTATTTGTGTCTTAGGGTTAATGCATAAGGTTGTGGAAGATTGACCTAAGTACCCCAGAGCCCACCAACACATACTTGGATGGTCAGATGCGAATAGGTGCCTGCATTGCTAATGGTTGCATAAAAGAGGGAGTTTCAGCTGGTAAGTCCTTGGGTTCAGGGGAAATTCCTAAGGCCATAAATACCTCTTCCAGGCTCTGGCTCAAGCCTCTTCTCTTTCAGCCTGATAAAGCAACACTGTTGGGAGGAGACCAGATACTTGGTGAGCCCTATCACGTCATGGCTAGCTTATCAAGAAAAGACTACAGAGTCTCAGCACTAAATCAATGTCTCCTTGCATTGATTGAGACTGAACAATCCTTTACAGGGCATAACTCCATCTTTGTCCTGTACGCCACACCTCATCTTCTATTTACTCACAGCCCTGGAGAAACGCTTCTCATTTCCAGACCTTATAGGGAAAGAGAGATGGAGAAGGCAGCAGGAGTCACTGTGATAAAGTTTTATTGCATTCCCTCCCTTCCCCTTCCCTTCTTCCTCCAGGTTCAACAACTTTATAAGTTTCTTGCCAGAATCAGTCAGTTTTGTGATCCACAGAGATAAGAAGTAGGAACTGTGAGTGTTTATGTTCATGTGTTAAAGTTACAGATCCCCAGGCCTCATAGTAAAAGCGGGATGACCAAGTTAATTCTAATGGCAGCTTCATGCCTCACTAACCCAGAACTCTCACCCACCACCTGCTTCCTCATCCCTTTTACTAGAGATGCTAGGTATTCAGCTTTCTTCCCGCAAAACATTTCTTCCAGATAACGAAACTATGGCTTAATTCTGGTAATTTGCATTCATATGCCTACTGCTTGAATTCACTATTCTGTCTTTAAGGGATGTGGACATTATCATCTCACAAGCTCTTTAAAAAGCTAAACCAATTAATTCTGAAGTTCTGGCATGAAATCTCCATTGCTAATATGAAATGCTTGAAACCGTGGCTTAGATCCCAAATATAAATAGGAGTTGCAGAGAAAAGTGCAGATTGAATTTCCTTCCTTCTACAGTTAATTAAGCTCTTCTTTCAGCAGCTGGAGATAATTTTTCATCCTGCTCATATTTCTGATTAGCTCCTATTTGTAATAAGCCAGACTATTTCAAAGTCTTTGTCCAAACAACTTCATGCTTGGGGATATTTCAGAGACAGATTTGAGTTTTGTGCTGCTCTGCTGGGCTACGCAACAGAGGCAATTGGATGAGCATAGCTCAGTTACTTTAGTGAGTCATTCATCAAACATTCCTGGAAAGACCATGACTGGCTATAATGGCTGTTTATAGCCAGAAAGCCACTTCTAAGGGATGAACTCCCATTACTGGTTAGAGAGCTAATAATCCTCCAAAATTCCCATCACACTAACTGACTTCTGAAATTGAAGTTAAGCATCAGTGACTGCTGGTAAAAGCTGAACTGGGCTTCTTCTCTGTAGTGTGCTGGGAAACATAAGACTTAGAACCTACCTGTAGGTTGTAGGGCAGCATTATTACAAGGATGCTCTTGATGTTTTTCTCTCCCTGGAGCCTAATACTTTAGATCTGTGTGCACACACATTGAAGAAACCAGATTCAAGGAAATGAGGCCTGTAGTGAACAAAGGCTAGGACACGCAGGGACAGATTCCCCTTTTGCATCCAGGCAGGTAAGGAATGCATGGGGACGGATTCCTTCCTGCCTAGAAGCAAAAGGGGAATCTGTCCCTGCGTGGCCTAGCCCCCAAAAAGCCAGCACGGGGAAGGGACGCTCCTCCCAGGGCTGCCACCATTGGGTTGAATTTGACCGAGGGGTAGGCAGGTCAGTCCCGTTCCTTCCCTGGGCCCACAAGAACCCCCCCCCAGGCACCCTCCCCCCCAGGCTGAGCCCTAGCAGGGGTGCACATACACACAGGCAACTTAGCTTGTTGCCACTGGGTATGAAGTGGCGGGCTGGCCAATCAGAGCCAGTGGTGCACGCAGACTCACAACGTTGCTGGCCGGGCCTGCCATTTTGAACCCAGTTGCGAAGAGGTAAGTTGTGTGCGCATGCGCCCCTGCTAGACCACAGCCTGGGTGGGTAGTGTCCGAGTGGGTGTCCCTGCAGGCTCTAGCTGTCCCGATCCGGTCACCTTGATGAAAGGTGCTGCAAGTAAATCTGCATGGAACAGTGGCAGGGCAGGAAGATGGTGGAAAGCACTAACAGAGGTTTCCTCCCAAGGCTCTGCAACGAAAGAGCTTCTCGCGGAACTTTCCACTAATATATGGTGGGATGTGAGCTTGATGGGTTCAAAATCATGTGGCCCCTGCGCCCTTCAAGCTCCCCCATTGTTCCGTTAGAGCACCAGGCAGATCCTGCCTGAGATAAACAGTGACTGCTTGCGACCGTGAAGTCTTCATTTCTAGATTTTTGCTTTCTTAACTAAATAATGATGTGTCCTGCTCCCCCAGTATGATGTGATGATGTGAGTTTTTAACTTTTTGGTACTCTATAGTTTCTAAGGACAAAGAAAACAAAAATAAATAAATAAATAAATAAATAAAATCCTATGCTTAAGCAGTAATCACCTGTAGTTCGTAGCACCCTTCCCCCTACAAATGAAAGCAATTACTTCCCTTAAAGCTGGGTATAGGGTAGGATAAAAAGTGAGTGAGTGAGTGAGTGAGTAAATGGACGCTTCTGCCTATCAAAATTGCAATGTAAAAATCCCAGCTTGTGATTTTAACAGTAAGAGAAGTCTTTCTTCTCCCTAACTCCACCCTGTGAGTTTGAGGCTGGGGTGTATAGGCTGCCCCTCTCTCCCTCTGCTTAGTCAAAAAGAGTTGCAGTTGCTTGTGTCAGACTCAGGGGAGTGTAGGAGAGGCTGCCTCCCTCTCTCATGTAACAATTACAGCTGATCCTGATGTTGGGGGAAACAACCTCTCCCACCCATCCAAATCATGATTCCCTCAGTATGATTTTAACAGGGGAAGAGGGTCTAGCCCTACCGTCAGGACTGGAGTAGAAGAGTTCTCAGCTTTGAATCTGAAGGTGGAAGGATTCAAACCACACAGAGGCCGCATCCCCACGACGTCGTTATCTCGAATTCAAAATGTTTTGAGTTCGGGCCGTTTACACGTCACTTCGGTTTAATACGGTATTTCCGTGTTAAACGACGTTATCCCGATTTGAAATAAATCCTGATCTCAACAGGTCTCACTCCGGAACATGCCCTTGACACGTGTTTAATTTTTTATTGTGTGGACAGTATCGTTCCGGGATGAGATTCCGTGTTAAGGCTGTCCTGCCCTCAATCGCACTGTAAGCAATGGCTGTACGTATTAGAAGCACGTCATGTTTAGGGTTTCCTTCATTGAAAAAATCCACCCTCAAACACCCACTATAAACCTCCAGTCCTTAAAGATACACTGTATCAATATAGGCACTTCACACCTTATAAACAATGTTGCAGTTTTGTGCAATTTCAGCTCTTTGAAGGTGCTGAACAGTCGCTTTGAGCCCCCTTAAGGGTGAGAAGGCTTGTCAGCCGCTTTGAGCCCCCTTCAGAGGCTACTTTGCCTCTGCCTGTGGTCACACCTAAGGTTTAATCCAGTTTCAGTTCACTTTCAGAGTGAGAGAATACGCCAGCAAACTGACAAGCTGGTTTTCTTTCAGGGTTAATAACTCAGAAAATCCACCTTTAGACTAGATAATGTGGAAAGAAAACTACTGGTCACTTTGCTGATGTGTTCTCTCACTCTGAAGGTGGAGTGAAGCTAGATTAAACCTTAGGTGTGACCACAAGCCAAGGTTTTAATCCAGCTTCGGTCCCTGTGAGGTGGGGGGCGGCTGTGAGAGCTCAGAAGGGAGCTGTCACTAGCCCAAGGTCACCCATCTGGTTTCATGGAGGAAGAAGAAGAGTTGGCTTTTCTGCCTCACTTCTCACCCCCATTTAAGGGGACTCAAAGCGGCTGACAAACCTTCTGTTCTTCTCCCCACAACAGAACACCCGGTGAGAGCTCAGAAGGGAGCTGTGACTAGCCCAAAGTTACCCATCTGGTTTCATGGAGGAAGAAGAAGAGTTGGCTTTTCTACCCTGCTTTTCTCACTTATTGAAGGGGACTCAAAGCAGCTGACAAACCTTCTGTTCTTCTCCCCACAGCAGAACACCCGGTGAGAGCTCAGAAGGGAGCTGTGACTAGCCCAAGGTTACCCATCTGGTTTCATGGAGGAAGAAGAAGAGTTGGCTTTTCTACCCTGCTTTTCTCACTTATTGAAGGGGACTCAAAGCAGCTGACAAACCTTCTGTTCTTCTCCCCACAACAGAACACCCGGTGAGAGCTCAGAAGGGAGCTGTCACTAGCCCAAGGTCACCCATCTGGTTTCATGGAGGAAGAAGAAGAGTCGGCTTTTCTGCCCCACTTCTCACCCCCATTTAAGGGGACTCAAAGCAGCTGACAAACTTTCTGTTTTTCTCCCCACAACAGACACCCTGTGAAGTGGGTGGGGCTGTGAGAGCTCAGCAGAGATCTGTAACCAATGGGCTCTCTGTATTGTAGGCACCTCATGTTTAGGATTCCCTTCCCCAATAGCTTGCTTTCAAATGATTTCATTGAAAGAATCCACCCACTACCTCCAAAGATACACTATAGCAAGTAGAAGTTTCACTTTTGCGGAGTTCTGAACTTTCAAAAGGAAAGGAAAGGGAATCCCTTTCCCAGCCCACTCTCCCCGCTCTCCGAGTTCCCTCCCGGCCACGGGGGGAAGAGCAAGCGAGGAGCCCCCTTCGCCCTCCCGGCGGTGGGCCCGCCCGCCCTCTTGTCCACCCCTTGGCTCTCCTCCTCTTCCAGCCAGCGGCGGCCGCGGCTCTGCGGGGCAAAGTGGCGGCAAAGCGGGGAAAAGCAGCGGCGGAGCCCCAGGGCGAAGCCGCCAGCGCAGCAGCGCCTGCCTGGATGGATGGATGGATGGATGGATGGATGGATGGATGCCACCGCTGCCGCCTCCGCCGCCGGCTGCTCTTCCCTCGGCACGAGGCTGGAAGAGGAGGAGAGCCGAGGGGCGGGCGAGAGGGCAGGCGGGCTCAGTGTGCCCACCTGGATGGATGGATGGATGGATGGATGGATGGAGTGGCGGGCGCTGCGAGCGCGCTCCGGCGGCGGCGGCGGGGGCGGGCAACAAGGAGCACCAGGATGGATGGATGGTTGCTGCTGCTGCTGCTGCTAGGAAGGGGGAGGGGAGAGAACGGGCCGGATGAGACAGGGAATCCCCGGCGGAGCATGGATGACGCAAGGGAAGGGAGGGTGGGATCCTGGGACGGAACACCAATCACAAGGGAGGACAGGGCTGCCGTGTGGACTCCCAGGATTGATTCCGCGTTAAGGCTACAGTCAGAATGCTCTCGGAACCGGATCAACTTGCAAGTCGTGTGGACAGCTTTATTCCATTTCTTTTATTTCGAATTCTTTAAACTGAAATAACGCATGCCGTGAAGATGCGCCCAGAATGACTCCATGAGCAACCAAACACCACTAAGAAGACCATCACCCCCCCATTCAGTGCCCTCCTCCAAGATCTATTCAAAGTGCTCTGAACTTTGCAGTATAAAAGCACCTTAATAGCACTTGTTGCAGCATGCTGGTGCAGGTGTGCCAAGTCTGTAGAGACACCAGATGCTTCCTCCTTACTGGATATGCAATGGAGAGGGGGCAATGTCATGCTGATAAAGGCACTGTGCAAATCTCTGTCTTCGTTTGTCTTCCTTAAGGGTGGCAATGATCTCCAAATATTCTCATATCATCTTTAGGCCTATTTGTGTCCTCATCCCACCGTCGCATACCCAACAGAGAAGAACAAAAAAGATTTCTGAGTTGATTTCAGTGTATCTGTTATTCATTGGCCCTCCTAATATGGTCTGTGCCTGAGTTATCATGCAATACTTTGACAATTTAAGTAGACAATTCTTGGTGGTGGTTGTTTTGTGGGGAAGCTGCCAATTTGAGCTTCGGATGGAAGCCAAAAGGCAATAGGATTCCTCCCACCGTCCTTTGTTTTCTCTTCTACAGCTGAAAGAGGAGACAGAGCACTGAATGGCACTATGCAGCCAGGTATCTTTAGCAAATAGCTGAGGGAACGGAGGGGAAATCCTGGCTTACCATTAGCTCAGGGGAAGAGAACGCCCCAAAACCATGTTTCCACACCTCCAAAAATTTGCTTGAGTTCCCATTGACAAATAACAAGGATTATTTGTATATCCCACAGCTAGAATTCTTTTGATTCATATACAGATAATCTGGGTTCTGGGACCTTGTTCTTATAGAGAGGGCAGATGAAAGCAGGGCTCCTGCTTCTTTAATAGCTATGCACCAAAGGAAGTTTTGGCAGGTGTATTATGCATGATAAACTGCAAGCACTGAAGTTCTCTCTTCAGGACAACTCTTAAATAGTTGGCAGTTTTGCTCTTTTTTCACTTGTCCACCAATGCGGCAAAGAAAACCAAGGGGGCGGCTTGATCTTCTGAAGATCATAGGTGTATCTGTTGTGTGGATTTTCCTCTTCTTTCTCTTTCTTTTCTAAACTATCATTTCTTGCCAGAAAATGTGCTTGTCTGCTACAGTGTCAGTCCTATTAAGCATCAAACAAGGTTTGAATGGCTTGAAGCTGTAAGTCTAATCAGAAGGGGGCAGATTTATGTAAGATCAGCATAGGTCCTTCATGGCTGGTGGTGCAGGGGCTGCATATCTGTGCACCTATGTTGCACCACAAGAATGCTCCTATGGTGCAGGATGCACATGGCCTGTGCCCTGGGGGCACTCATTGCTCTGTTAAATGCTTGTTACAGTGCTGTAACAGTAGAGCAATGGGAAGAGTTCAGAAGTTGCATCCTGTCTCTCTCTTTGGCCACAGTCGGAACTTACCAACAGCACTCCTTACTTCACAGAGCACAGGAAAATGCCTGAACTCCAATTTGATGTTCTCATTGCAAGGTTGTGAGAACAGCAAGCAGCCACTGCAATGGTAGACAGAACAATCGTTACTTGGTCTAAAAAAAAACCAGACCATGAAATATGAAGTTAGACTAGGTCTGTACCTTTTCATAACTCTGGTACCCCACTGGTATTCTTACCACTCTGGGTGCCTGAAAGAAGGATCTCAGAAGCAATGGTTCTACTTTCAGGGGAATGAAGCACTTGCCAAAGAGCAAGATGTCTGCCTGATTACAGTGGTATTCACAAAAAGGGGAAATCTATGCTCAAAGATCCCAACACTTTTTTTTAAATCTCCATACAGGAAAGATAAGAGGCAGACCTTCCCAGACGTGAAATCCCACCCATCTAATGCCACGACAACAGTGGGGGCCGGCATTGGCCAGAAGGATATTGGGGGGGGGGGAACAGCCTGAAAGGCAGATCTCCTCCCTGAATAGTCTGATACCATTCCCAAAGGGGAAAAAAAAGTGGGTTAGCCATCACAATGGGACTGAAGCTGCATTCCCATACAAGATTAAATATGAAACCAATCCATTTCAGGGATCATCCAATCCCATTTAAATCCCAGACTTTATAAGGACTACATCGCTAAAATCTGCAGAAAAAAGTCCTTGGAAAAACAGGTCCCGTACAATTTGGATGAATTCGAACATTCATACACAGATGGAATGTTATGACATTTGTACTGTAACATTTGTACCAACAGTTCGGACATTAGTTAAACTGTGAATACATATGAGATACATATTGATACATATGCATTCATATTGATATGTATGGATTGCTATGTGATGCTATCCGAGATGTATGCGTTTGTATAGGATACATATCCAGGATACGTATGCATTCGGATTGGATATTCGTACCTGCCATCCTTAACAGCTGTTAACTTTTGTAGCCTCCTTTAGCATGGCCTTCTTGCATATTAGAAAAGTATTCTAACAGCACCACCTTGTGGCAGCTCCTATAACACAAATTTTTCTATTGGATAGAGCCTAATAAACAAGAAGCTAGTGTGAAGACTGGAAAGTAAGAATTACGGTTCAGTATACAGAGGGGAGTGAGGCAGATGTGAAGAATGGTGGAATTGTAAAGGATGACAGCTGTAGTTCAAACCAGAGCTTAAGAGGTCGAGGGATGTCGACAATGCAACAAGGCGGCGCTGTTAGCTGAAAGTAAAGACCCAGAAGAGCTAATTAAGCGAATAAAAACAGAAAGTACAGCATCTACATTATGAACAAAACAGAAGTCATGACAGTTTGGCTGTGAAGAAGCACAAAATGTAGACATTATTGTCCCCTTGGACTCCAGGGCAGACAGGTTTTGTTGTCTATTTTGAGTTAGACTACAGTGCATGTGTGTCTCTCTCCGCTCCCATTTCAGAGGGGTGTGCGGTGGTGGTGTTGCTTGTGTTCATTCACCATTTGTTCCTTCTCCCATTTAGCCTGTATCCACCAAAGCATAATTTCAATTTGACATCTACCACACAATGACGCACATGTGTGGGACCTGAAAAAAAGTTCAGCTCTGTATGTGCCAAGTGATGAAAGGAAAACCTGGCACCGTAAGGAACAATATTTTATAGGAAGTGGAATGTAAGATGTATGAACCAAGGTAAGCTGAAGGTCATCAAACATGAGATGTCAAAGCTAAACATTGATATCTTGGTAGACCATAAACTAAAATAGACTGGAATGAGTGAACGTAATTCAGATTACCATTTGCACCTATTACTGTAGGCAAGAATCCCTCAGAAGAAGAATAGTTGGTTTTTATACCCCACTTTCCTTACACCTCAGAGACTCAAAGTGGCTGAAAAACCTTCTGCTCTTCTCTCCCCAACAGGCACCCTGTGAGGTAGGTGGGGCTGTGAGAGCTCAGAAAGGGAGCTATGACTAGCCCAAGGTCACTCAGCTGGCTTTGTGTAGGAAAGCAGACTTGAACCGGCAAACTACCAGATAAGAGTCCGACACTCTATCCACAAGACCAAAAAGGCCCATCAGAGGGCGAGAAGAGCAGCACTGGCTAGGTCATAGTCTCAAAAATGACAGAATGATTTATGTTCAAATCCAAGGCAGTAATCAGTACAGTAATCCAAGTCTATGCTCCAACCTCAGGGTCTGAAGAGGCTGAAGTTGGCCAGTTCTATGAAGATCTGCAATACCTTCTAGAACTAACACCAAAAACACAATGTCATTTTCACCATTGGAGTTAGAATGTTAAAACAGGAAATCAAAAGATACTGGACTAACAAGCAAGTTTGGCCTTGAAGTACAAACTGAAGCAGGGCAGAGACTAGCAGAATTTTGTCAAGACAACTTGCTGGTCATAGCAAAAGGTGCATCCCCATGGGGCTGCCCCTGATGTGCTGTGGATTTGGGGCAGCCTTAATGCGAATTAAGATTTGCATTAAGGAGTCCCCATGACAATGGAGGGCAAGGCAGGTTCAAGGTGAATCCGTCCATCCCAATGAAAGCCGCGGCAAATCCCTGCATCGGGATGCCACTGTTTTCTCCATCCCCCCTTACCTGAGAGCCCAGGTAAGGGGTTGATTTACCTCAAACACTCACCTGACAGTGTATTAGAGTATTACAGTGGTTCTCAAATAAACTATAACTGCTGTGGAGATTACACTACTATTGTAGTCTGCCTCAAACCTAGATACTTCTGCAGTCTGCAGCCAAACTGTAGAAAAGCATGGGAGAAATCTTAAAGGCAAAAATGGAAGTTAGGTGTGGAATGAAAAGTGAATGAACAAGGTGGTGTAAATGCTAAGTGGGAAAGTATCTTTCATAGCAGCTATGTGGGCACAGAATTATACCCAAAAGGGACTATTCTAGAGATTTGCTAAAGTATAAATCCCACAGAACTCAAGGGAACTTCAGAAAAGTAAACTGGTTACAAATCAGCACCCAGAGAAAAAGAACCACTACCAATATCTTCCACTAGAGGGCCAGATTATGTTTCCTTGACCATTGTTATTAATAGCTTGAGGGAAGGAAGTGAACGGTTTATGGTGGTTTCATACCATTTTGTGCCTATTTTTTTAAAAAACAACAACAACCCACTATTGAACAAATTATGCACAAATAATTTCTTGAAGCTTAAATATAAAATTAAAAGCCTTGAATTAGCTGCAGTTAAACTATTTATACTAAAATCAGAAAACAAAACCTTTTGGGGGTTGGTTGAAGGACGATGGATGATGAAGCGTTTGAAGATTTCCATCTAGTTTAAAGAAATGAAATGTTGGATATTTATTGGCATACACAGTATTTATATTTTATATATATATTTTAAAAATATTGGTAGCTGCTCTGTGATTTTTGCAGTGAAGAACAAACTACAGGTGTTTTAAGGATGCTGAAACTGATTTCCCTGTATTGAATTTTAGATTGAAGGCCCCATGGGCCAGGAAGCTGTCAAACTGGGCTTTGAATTGCAAAGCAACCAGGCTGGCAAACAAGGTAGGCAATATTGTTCCCACAAGTATGAGACTGTGCCAGAAGCTCAGGCAGACATAAAGGTCTCTTCAGGTGCAATGTTATATCTTTCATTCAAACATCCATAGCAAAGAATCTTATTATGCTCAGCTTCTTCTTTCTCTGCTCCTACGCCACAGTGCCTGGTACTTGCTGGCAGCTGGGGCATCTTCTGCACTGTGTATAGTGAATGCTGTTGCCCTAGAGACTCTTGTGGTCTGAAATGAGTGATTTAGGATAGGAATCGGCTGTGGGGTCATGGTTAGCAGTCATCTGGAGACAGCTGTCCTATCCTGGCTTTTCTTGGTAGCTGGGGAAGTTACAGGCCAGGGATGTTTCCATGTGGTCCTGGAAATTCCACAGAAGTAAACCATCTTCTAGGTCCCAGCAAACTGTTGCTAGGCTCCAGAATGGGGCCTGGGCCAGTTCTACCACTGCTACTCCTCCACTTTGTGGTGGCAGAAATGGGACCCAGCTTGGGCCGGAAGGCAGACCTGAAGGAACTCCTCCTAGACCATTCCTGCAGGGAGTTTCAAAATGGCCCAGGCTTTATTGCAGCTTCCTGGGGTTCACAGTGTGCCAACCTCCTTCATTCTTTCACATGGGGCCTTTTTGCATTGATGTATCCAAGATGCTCTTGCATGCTCTGGGATACTCCATCTATATTTTGCGGTCCAGAACATTTGAAAGCAGCCCAATCCTCCAAAGTTGTGTAGCGAAGCTGTGAGGAAATGGGGCAAGGTAAGGCACCCAAGGATGCACAAATATGCATCTCCTTGCAATTGCCATCACAACAGGCAGGTTCGCGGCAGAAGTTGCCGTGACTGTTGCTAAGGTGATTTGGACAGGCCATCCACACCTCAAGCAGCCATGAGTAAAATTGAGGAAGGTGCTGGTGCTTGCAGTGTGAATGCCAGCCACTGTCCCTGAATTTTTGATGGCATCCCACTGAAGTTAAGTGTGAACTGGCCCACGATCAGAAACTTCTCAGAAATTTTTGCTGTCAAAGCAATATTACAGAAGCTTCACCAGATTCCCAGTAAGGCAATTTAATGTATCTGTTTTATAATGATTTTATTTGACACCATGAGACATTTGGGATAGGACAGGGTAGAAATATAAGTAAGTAAGCAAGCAAGCAAATAAATACATGTCACAGGGAGTAAAAATAATGTGTGATCTCTTCCACTATTTTTACTGTGAAATAAATGACTAATAGACCACTGAAGTCCCAGCACATCTGGTAGTCTAACCACAATGCAAACAAGTTGTTGGGCTTTTTGTAGTGTCTGGAAGTTCAAAATTTGTAGTGGTTACTTCAGTCAATGTCTCCTTTAATGGCTGTTTTAGATAAATTTTACAAAGCTTCTGGCTTCAAGGTAGATCAGAGCAAATTGTCAGCTATGTTTCAGTTCATCCCTCAAAACGTCCAGTTAGCAGTTCAAAAAAGATCAAAGTCTTTAAATATCTAGGGACACTTATCCCTAGAAAGTTGAAAAGGCTGGTTTTCATAAATTATCAAGTGACCTAGAAAAAGATAAACAGCTTAATTAAAATATGGAAAACCATTCATTTCACATTTTCAGGATGAATTGCCACAGTCTAAAGGAAAATTATGCCCCTTATTATGTTCCACTTTCAAATGCTGCTAGCTTACATACTCTGGCCACATGAGGCTGGGCTTTGTCCTATACCAGAGAGAACCCAGGGCTCACTGCACCAGCATAATGTCTGACAATGGCTCTGAAGATTTCAAGTTTTATCCCAGTACCTAAGAGCAGTCACAGTACTGTTTGCTATCACACTGAAATTCCCAGACCATCTCTGACCCACCACCCAACCAATCATGCTGGATGATATTGCAGGCAGTGTAACATCTACCAGGGTGTCTCCAGATGCTTTCACATCTGTCACATTTGCTCAGTGTAAAGCTGCTCTCATCTGTGAAGAGAACAAGGTGCCAATAATGGATCTGCCATTTCTGATGTCCTCTGGTGAATGTCTATGGCTGGGCTATGAGCACAGACCAGTTTGCACTTGGCCCCGTAGTTCACAACATCTGGGAAGGGGCATCTGCACTTGCAGGAGGCATTTACCACCTAGAAATGCCTCCTGCCTTACCAGATGTTGACCTAATGTCAACTAGCAGTGGTGCATGAAATTGTGCACCACAGGCAGTCCAACCTTTACCCCAAGTTTACCTGTTGTGTCCAGTGTCATGACCATTCACACCATTTGTGGTGTGAGAGGTCATCTGAGCATGCTAGCAACTCAGATGACCCCAAATGCAACTGCGCATGTGTGGAGCATTATTGTAATCATGGCGGCGGCAACTGCGCACGCATAGTCATGCTGGGCTCCACTATCAAAATGGCAGCGTCCTGCTGGTGATTTGACACATGCCCAGGCTGTAAGTTTCGCCAGCAATTGTCACCGACCTGTCTGGACTGGTGGGAAGCTTCAAATTTACTTGATGCTGCAGAGCGAGAGTTCTCCGACCAGCATTAAGTAAATTCGCAGTAGCGTTGCTATAATGCGATGCCATTACAAAATGTTGGCCATCATGCATGATGGCTTGATCTTGGCTGTGCATTCTGATGTGCAGCATCCAAGAAAGATGTGCTACCAAGAAAGCTGCATACAGCAACTATGAGTTGAGTTCAGTAAGGTGGCACTTTTATTTTCTTATCTCAGGTATAAACATTTGTGCCCCAAAGCTGGCACGTGCAATGATTCTGTTCAAGACTCTCACCTGTTTTTGCTTTGCTTCTTTGTCACATCTTATATTGATGAGTGAAGGGAAGGTCTGACATGACTGCCACTGTCTTCCAGCTTGACAACTCAGCCAGTACCTCTGACTGAATTTCAGTGCCGCAATGTTGTTTGGGCAGCTGGCAACCTGGAGAGTCAGCAGTCTTCTCCCTGCCCTCCAACACTTAAGAGAAGGAAGAAAAACACACAGAAGTTCAGATCAGCTGCCCCAATCCATTACACATGCAGTATTACCCTGAAGTCCTGAGCAGCTGTGCATTGATGTTCATCCACTTTCTAAAGCCAGTCAGTTGCTGCGCATGCTGCATTGGAAGCTTCTTTGCTCTTTGACCATCTAGAAAGACTGCTGCATAAAATAAATCATCAGGGTTCGCTTCTGTTTCTCCAACCTGTGGATTATTTTGCAAGGGGAAGACAAAAATGAGTTTCTGGAAGGCACTAGAGAAACTAATTTTTAATGTCTGTTAACAGAATCTTTATGTTCATGCTGAAATTTTAATTATCACCAGCTTGTTTGTTTCCTCTAGAGTAAAGACCAAGAGAGCAGTGAAAAAACAGATTAGTTGTTGAAGCTCTGAATTTCAAATGAAACACCTCCAGATGTCGCCTGAAAATGTTGCTTTTTAGTGATTCTCTCTAATAAAGGTTCTCCAGAATAATCACATATTACTCAGTCAGCTGGGCCACAGCATGGGACAAGTGCAGGCTCTTCCTCATCTGGGACCTGGGGCCAATTCACACTTTGGCCTGTAGTAAACAATTAGGCAACATCTGCACTTGCAGGAGGCGTTTACATGCTAGAAATGCCCCCTGCCTGCCCAGAACCTGCCAAATTGCTGACTAGATGTGAAGCATGAAATCATGTTCCACAACCTTACCAACCCTTACCCCAACTTACCTGATAGCATCCAGCTGGTCACTATTCACAGCTCTGCTGGATGGGGAGGTCATTAGAGTTGCCGCGCAAGCGCACTGGCAGCTCCACTGGCCTCCTGACATGACTGGAACAGCACAGAGCAACAGTGTTGTCATAGCAATGACGCTTATGCATGTGCAGTTGTGGCGGGTGCCACACTTAAGATGGCAGTGTCCTGAAGAGGACCAGCTAGTGACTGAACAGAGGTAAGTGTTTGATCGTGTGTGTGTGTGTGTAGGCTAATGTTGACTAGCGATCACAAGGGCAAGCGCTAGTCAACATTTGTTGATTGCACTCCTTTCCTGTCCCTGGGATGGATAGGTAAGTTTGAAAATGCTCCAGCTTCCATGATAATGTGATGTGCCCATCCAGGTATTTTGATGGTGTGAAATACCCAGAAGCGCACAACTGCCACCACATGCACATCTTCAGGTCCTGCACATGAACAGTGGTCATTTTCAAGGTGGCAGCTCCTAGCAGCAATATCTGGGCAGGTAAGTCAAAAGGCAGGTGGATAGTTCTTTTTCCTGTTATCACAATACTACACGATACTACCCTTATCTCCTGGGGATATGTTGGGATTGCCAGAGACATGTCTGGCTAGCTGAACGTAGCTCTGGAATATTTCCTGGTTTTATACCAAGATGCAGCCTAGAGTTCCACTGTGCACTTCTGAAATAAAGCATCTCTCTGCTTAGGTCTAAAGTGTAAATCCTATCCTATCCTTTTCTCACTGGGTGTCTGATACAAAATACTCCACAAGACATCTTTTCTGAAATCTGGATTAACTGTTTCTTTTAAATCACAAGGATTATAACAAGGTGGGGAACAACCTTTATTCAAGGCTGGCAATTAATAAATGAATATGAAGGGGAACAATGCTATTGCAGTATTGTTTTTCATGGTTGTGCTTACATCAGCAAGGCATTCAATAGGCAAATGACTCATCAGAGAAGTGAGAAATAGGTTGCTAGGCAACCTAGCAGCTTAGATGGGAGGCCTGCTCCTATGTCATGAAACTGACATGCTTGATGGGCCTTTAGATTTTTAAAATACCATAATTTTATGAGGCAGCAGAGGCCGGAAGAGTGAGCATCCCTCAAAGAGAAGCAAGATGTCTGAGGCAACGAAGGGATACTGTGTAGACTGGAGAACTGAGTTGCTCTCCAGAGAAGAATAAAAACAGGAAAAGGGAGACACTGGATGAAGGGAAGGTATAAATAAAAGACTCAGAACTGTAAAAACTATTAGATTAATAATATGAATGTTGCAGAGATTGTACTGTGTTGGGAAAATGAAGTCTGGAACCAATTCTCACTTGGCTTCTTAGTATGGGCAGGTGCATACACTTGCAGGAGGCATTTACAGCCTATAAATGCCCTCTGCCTGCCCACGAGGATACTAACCCTTACTAAACGCGACTGCAACCTTACCTGCAACTATCTGCACTATTTCCAGCGCAAGGGGGTCATCTGAGGTGCCATGCAAACGTGCCGACACCTCAGATGACCCCTGATGCGACTGCGCATGCACAGAGCGTCATTGTCACCATGATGACGACACTGGTGGCTCTGCAGTTGTGCAGGGTGCTGCAGTCAAAATGGTGGTGCCCTGCAGAGGACTGGATGTGCAACCGGGCCCAGGTGAGTGTCTGGGCATGCGGGGGCTAGGCTAACATGTACGTGAACAATAGTACACGTTAGTTAGTTTGTTCTGCACCTTTCCCATCCAATGGACAGGAAGGCAATTGCAGAAATGCCTCAGATATGGAAAAAATATGAAGATATCAGGTAACCTTAACATGCATCATTCGGATTAGCGTATAGCATTTAGATTCTACATAACAGTTGCACGAGAGTGGCTATACCTCAGCAAACTGTCTTACAAGCAAAGTGTTGCCAGTTTAATCTCCAGGCTCTTCCCAGGAGCAGGCAATGGCAAACCACTTCTGTATTTCCACCAGGAAAACTGCATAGAGGTGCCCATGGAGGTGCCTATGCAGGAGTCAACTAGAAGTCAGCCATAACTCAGTGGTACCCAAAATAACACAACCATTGCACCAAGTATCAGAGGTTGGTCTCTTTGACTGACATTATAGAGGAAGAGCATAAATCTATATTATTATATATAGACTCCTACTTTTTATATTTTAGCTAAAAACTTCCACTATCAACAGGGCTGGGCTTGGGGAGAGTAAGGGTGGGGCCCTGTATTCTCAGGGAAAGCATAGTGGAGGCACTGATATAACATTTTAAAAATTAATCCCCTAAGAAGATGTGGGCCTGGAATCAAAATTTGTCACAGAAATCACAATCCTTATGGATAACCCAATCATGAATCTTTAAGGCCTGGATTCATGTCCGTGATATCTGTCAGAGCTCAGGAAGGGATGGAGATGGGCTCCATTGGAAGCATTGTTTTAATCCCACAAAACCACATTTTGATCCACTGTAATATCAAAAGGGGGTTTCCAAATGTATTTTCACCTGTTTTGCACTCTTTGAGTCCTTTGTAACTTATGTTTGTAGTGTACTGATGTTTCTCCAGGTACTTTAGATTGAAGACTCTTCTTCACTGCTCACAGGTTGTGTGATACATATGGATTTCACTTCAAATTGCAGCTTGGCTGCTCCCTCTTGAAACCATGTTTTTGTTATTTTTGCAGAAGCTTCACGAGATGCAATGCAGATTTTTTTAAATGTTGTTTCTGTTTCCTGTCACTGAAAAACATAAACCTCAGGGACATTTCAGTTATTACAATACATAAATGTGAAGAAAACCACTAGGCTGCAGTTACACCACAACAAATTAGTGCATTTTAGGGTACAAGGAGGACTGCATACAGACATGGGGTACTTATTCTGTTATATTGGATATTCTGGAATATCCATGCTTTATTCCAGACTATCCAAATGCAGCAGAATGATGTTGTTATACCATATGGTCTTGTCAGTGTGAATCTGCCCTTTCTATGATTGGGACTGAGAGACTGCAGTCATTCCTTTGCTTTCCTTAGAACAAAAATCATTAGCTATATAGTTTTTGCATTCAGTTATGAGGAGACAAAATTGCACTGTTTCCCAAAATTTAGTAGCACTGATACTTGGGCTGTGGTCACACCTAAGGTTAAATCCAGCTTCAGTTCACCTTCAGAGTGAGAGAATACTTCAGCAAAGTGACCAATAATTTTATTTCCACATTATCTATCCCCAAAGTGAATTTTCTGAGGGTGTTTCTGCGCTGGCCGTGGAAACCCCATTAAGAACACATACAGGACACATTAGACACATACAGGACTTACCTTCCACACTGGAGGCTGGATTTGGGACCCTTTGAGGCGGCCACTTCTGCACACTGGCCCGTGAGACCCGTTCTTGATGGGATCTCGCTGCTGCAAGATCCGGCCCCCGTGAAGACCTGGAAAATCAGGTCTTCAATCAGTCCCCTTGCCTCGATCCATTCGGAAGCAGGACGCTTCCACACATGGAGAGGTGAGGGGCCGGATGTGCCGGCGGCTGCCATTTTAGGAAGGGTGGAAGCAGGGCTGTCTGCCTCTGGAGCCCCTCCCCTGTGCGCCACGTGCTGGTAGAAACACGCAGTGACTGGCAGCTGAATGCTCCAGTCCCACAGCTCCGGGGGCGACATCTTTTGGCTGCACAGCAACCAGAGGATCCGGCCTCGTCGGATCCGTACCTATTTTGGACGGATCCTGTGGACGACGGATCGCCAGTAAACAGACTTTCTTTAGTCTGTTTCTTGGTGGCCAGTGCGGAAGCACCCTGAGTTATTTGTCACTGAAAGAAAACTGTTACTTAGCAAGATGTATTCTCTCACTCTTAAAGTAAACTGAAGCAGGTTTAAACCTTAACCGTGGCCAGTTTTGAGGCAATACATACAAGATTGGCAGCGTCTGTCTGTCTGTCTGTCTCTCTATCTGATGATAGCTCTATCTCTATTTCATCTCAATCTCCCTTTTGAGTTGGAAAAATACTACCTCCCCAGTTCCCCCCCCCCTTCTCTATTGCACTACTGTCCAATTTCTCCACCCTGTTTGGTGGAGTGGGAGTGGCAGGCTAAAGTCCCTCCTGTATGCCACATTGCCCTGCTAGCATTCTGCTACCATTAGGGGTATAAACCCAGCAAAGCAACATGGCATAGGGAAGGAGCTCTTCCCTGCAACCTCCTCTGCTGTATATTGTGTTATGGGCCCTTCATATGTTAAAAGGTCAAGCTAGTTTATTTTGTGGGAAAACTCTTCTTTTTCATTTTGTAACATATCTCATCCATTACAATGTGGCCTTAACTTAAAATGAACATTGACGGAGATATATAAAGCTAGAGTTCTTGTTCTCCTATCAGATCAAATGTTACAAACAAGTCCCTATCCTCATTATGTATTGATGGCAAAGCAGAAAGATTCTTTCTATTGATTTTTGTTTGTTTGTTTAAATAGACTTTTAAAATATTGAGCATTTCTAGCTTTTTTCAAAACTGGAAGTAGGATACACTTGTTTCAAAATAGGAATTTGGGCACCTTAATGGGATTTTTAAAGAGAAAGGAAACATTTAGCTGCTAGCGTTGTCCCTTTACTCATTTCCTGTAATAAATGATTCCTAGAATATGTTAGAGCACTAAGAGAAACAGCATCCATAGGCCACATCTCCACTTGATCCTCAGAATGCTTTAGAAGGGCTCTGAATCTGTCTGCTACCACAGCATCCCACACAGAAGAGGAATGAGGGTTTGTGGAGGGACTTCAATCCCCCTCGGTCCAGTGCCCGGAACCATGCAAGCCCAATCCGCACCCAATGGCTTGCATGGGGACGTGGCCAGAGTCACAAAGGTCAGTGCACAAAAAGCATTTCTGAAGCTGCTTCTCATACATGGGCTGGACCCTTGCTGCAGCAAAGTGGGGTGCATTTTATGCAGGTCTTCTTTGCCTGAGTGTGGAGGGGAAGGAGGTCAATCAAGCACAGGCACAAAGACTTCAGAGGAGCTTTGGGGACAGCAGTGGAACTGCCTGAAGAAGCCTTCGAATGCCTGGTGGAAGTCCAATCCAGCACTGAGGCTGGCAACGTAAAGACATACCCTAACATTAATGGATTTAAGTTTTACATGCACTACTTTTTTCTCCGCAAAAAAATCTGTTAGTCTTGTTGGGACTAACAGCTCCATGCACACAGTCAAAAGCCCCTGGGGCAGGGGCTCCATCGTGGCCTTGCTACAGCCAAGCAAGGTATCTCCCTGGCTCCACTGCCACTTGATGAGGCTGCATGTCCATGTGTCAACACCTGTTTATGGAGAGCAAAGTTGGCTTCTGTGTGTCTGACCTGCAGCCCCTTGAGTTGCCACAGACCATTCTGATGAACCAGAGTGAGGATCTGGACTGCATCAATCTGCAAGGGAGACTTGAGAATAACACATGTGAAGACCTTACATGAGACCAAACCAGGTGCTTTGTCAGGGGGAGTAATGAAGATTTCCTGCCCTGAAAGCCCAGAAATGCAACTTTAATGGAATTACAGACTCTCTCTTTTTGGGTCTGCTGCAATGACCCAATATGGATGTTCATTCTGCAAACTGTCTTATATTTTAAGGCATTTCAAAGGAAGTCCCAATAGAAACTGCCATATCCACAGTTCCACTTTTTGGAGGCAGAGTTTTCCAGCTTTGTTAGAATAACAACCTTGAAAGCAATTACTTGATTCAATACTGTAGTTTATTCTTAAATTGCTTGTGGCCTCATTGGTACAGCCCAGCTCTGCCATCTGTTCTCTTTTAGCAAAAGGTTCAGCGTCCTACTGAGATTTGTCTTTTCAGTGTAGCCACTAAATAGTTACTTCAGCTTGGGTAGGGGGAAAGAGAGAAGGAAAGAGAGAGGATATAGCCGGACCAACATATGAATTAAAGCAGAGAGGAATAGCATGAAATCCTTGGATCATTATATCCTAGGACATTGTCAGATTGTTTTTAGCACTGAAAAATATGAAGCCAATAATAGTACATCATATGAGAGATTCAATCTTATTTCTTTATAGTTGCTACTTTATAGAACAAAGCAGTGACATGAAAACAATAGTGGATGCCAATACTTTTTTGAGATAACAGGATGAAATCCCTCATCCTTCTTAAAGGAAAAGTGCAAATGAAATTCAATTTCTCATATTTTTATTCTGGACCCAAAGCATCTGGTTTTCAGGTGGTTTACTATTCAGGGTCCTCTGGATGACATTGATTTCCATAGTAAATGTGTAAAAGGATCAAGCTAGCCATTGTCACATTCATGCTCACAGTGAATCCACCTAGTTTGGAGTATCTTTTTTTTTTTTTTTAGTGATTTTAACCCTTTTCACTAATTTTAACTTTTGAAAAAAGCCATTTCACTTAAATTTGTGTTTGTACTTGCTTAAAGAAATTGAGTTTTCATATATTGTGACTAATAGCTTATCTCTAACAAGTGCTCTCAACTGCTCTAACAGGTTCCTTCCAAAACAAAGCCTCTTAGTTGCGTGCTGATTTTGCTGCCTTACTCCTTCTTCCACCTTCAAACCTCTTATCCGCATTTAGCTAATTACTGGTACAAGGGGCAGATTCTGAAGAAGAGAGGGACCTAATCTCTTGCTTTTACTCTCCTGACTTTCTGACTGCAAGATGATCAGTAGGGATAACTTCCAAAGAATCAGAAACCTTGGGCTAATTCACACTTGGCCTCTTAGTTTATAATTAGTTAACATGTGATCAAGTGCATCTGCACTTGCAGGAGGTATTTACAGCCTAGAAATGTCCTCTGCCTGCTCAGATGTTGACTAATTATAAACTAGCCATGGTGCCCAACATTGTGTACCACATGCAAACTATCATTAACCAAAAGCTTACCTAACGCATCCAGCAGCAACTATCTGCACTATTTCCGGTGCAACGGGGGCAATCTGACCCCTGATGTGACTGTGAAGGTCTTTCACTTTTTAGCGTATGTGCAAAGACATGCTTTGAAGAAAACTAATTCATAATTTTAATGGATTAAGCTGAAGCAAAACAAAATGCAGTGATCTTCCTCAAGCTTTAACACAATACTTTACCAAATATAAAAATATTTGAACCTTTGCTGTCAAAAATGTGGACCAGTTTTCACTAGTTTTTGGTGGATTTATAGTAGAGCGTTAGTTGGTAGAATCAGTTGGAAGATCAGCAATTATAGTTCACTATTTTGTTATTTGGTTGCTTCCACAAAACATAGTTGCAAAGCATCTATTACAGTCTTCCCCATTTAGCACATGTGCTAGGAATGAACAGTTTGGCAATATGACCTCCTGAAGAAATAACAAAGCAAACTACAGCAGGACAGCAAAGCTAGACAATCTGCCAGCCTCCTGGAACCATCTGCATGCAAGCAACAAGCATTATGAGAGGGGATTAAATGAAGCAGAAAATGCTGGGAGAGGAAACAAGTGAAGAAAGACAGCGCTAAGTAGATTTTCTGCAATCTCAGCTAAGGGAATGAGCTATTCTCCCCAGGGATGTGAAAGGAGGGGGCAGTAAATGTTCAAGGAACCTGACCTGGACCAAAGCTATTTGGCCTCCAAGTTGTTCCATGAAGTGTCCTGTGCAAACAACGACTGCCTCTAAACGACAGCCAAATATTGCGCTAGCCCCTCATTGCTTGGTAGCTGAACAGCACCATGGCCAGTGCTGTCTTTGGGTGTTTTAGTGATGCGCGCACAGTTTGCGCCCTTGGCTTGTGCTCAGAACTACTGTCTCAGGAACAGGACAACTACATTGTCTCTCCTTATCACAATCCTGTATCTTAACTCCACCTTTGTCTTTCCTTTCTACCTACTGCCTAATTCTATTTTCTTGGATTCTCTGTTCGGCTCTTCTGGTCAACTATGCTTCTCGTGTTTGCATCTTTACTGATAAGAACATAAGAGGAGCCCTGCTGAATCAGGCCACAGCCCATCTAGGCCAGCATCCTGTCTCACACAGTGGCCCACCAATTGCTTCTGGCCATCTCAAGCAGAGGACAGGGGCAAACCTTCTATGTCTCTTGAATCCCAGCAAATTGTCCAACTCCACAGCATCTTTTCTTGGAAAGTGATTGATGAACAGTCTTTGTTATACTATCATGATTAATGTATACCCTGAAGCCAGCAGCCCAGTGCACTTTTCTTATAATCTTTTCCCCCCCTCTATTTGAAAAGGAATAATTCTCAGGCCATCTCTAACCAATTGCTGCTCTATCTTCTTCTTGTTCCTAAAAATTTTCTTCTTTTTGGTTTTTGGATTGGCAAGAGCATTTTCAACTATTTAGTTCAGTGATGGCTAACCTTTTGAGCTTGGTGTGTCAAAATTCACAAGAAAACCTAGCTTAACTCGGGTGCTGTGTCACTTCCAGAAAGATCCATAATTTTGTGATATTTGTAGCTATAGTAAGAAAGTTATATTTTGATATATGTATTTTATTAAAAGCAAAAATGAATAATTCTTTACATTTGCTAAATCTTCAATTGAAAGTTGGTATTTCGTACACTTCAAGAACAAGCAAGCACTACATGCCCAGGTACCAGGGTGACCAGGTGTGTCACCTAAAAGGGCTTGGCGTGTCACCTGTGACACACGTGTCATAGGTTGGCCATCACCGATTTAGTTCAATTAGAGATTATCAAGCCACTCAAACCCTTTTTTATACATACTTTAGTCCACCTCTCTGACATATTAACAATTTACTTTCTACCATGTGCCTGCCTGAGTAAAATTCCCCATGGCTAGCAGTCTCTCCACACTGAGGGGACTCTGGAAAACCACAAGTCCCCATTAAAGATGCCAAAAGCTCAGTGTGAGAGCAACAGTTCTCAGATTGATAAGACCCACGCTGATGTGGGCATTTCTGTATTGAAATGGGCCATGTTCAAGTGCAGTACCTGTTGAGTACAGGTGTGCTCAGTACCCAACAGCAGAATCTTGATGAAACAAGCCCTTTCTGCACTGGGACTTATTCTGGATTATATCCTTGAAAAGGGCCTGCCGTTTGCATGTGGACAGCAGGCCCCTATTCCTGAATATAATCATAATGTCAAGTGCACAAAGAACCACAGCTTTTTGTTCCACAAAGGACATTTAGTGTCATTTCATCAATAACTTGGGTTTCAGCTGATAAATCAGAAATAGTAATTAAATTTCTTGGCATGAAGGAAGTTGCATTCTAGTCATGGAAAACAGAGGAAGGAAAAAAGCAGGAACAAGCCCTATAGTTAATCACATAACTGTCAATAAATGCTCAATACAAATGCTGGAGCTAGTTCTGAGCACTATTGAGTAACCTGAACTCACACTGAACTTACAGGCTATATGAACATAACATAAGAGAACATAAGAGGAGCCCTGCTGGATCAGGCCACAGCCCATCTAATCTAGCTTCCTGTCGCACACAGTGGCCCACCAACTGCTCATGGGCATCTCAAACAGAGACAAGGGCAAACCTTCTCCTGCTCTCGAATCCTAGCAAATGGTCTTAAAAATATCCTGCTGAAAAATGTACTTAGGTTTCCATTCTAGTAGCCATTGATACATGCCATCCATAAATTTGTCTAGCCCTTCCTTAAATCCATCTAGGCTGGTAGCTGTTACCACCACTTCTGGCAGCAAATTCCATAGACTGATGACCCTCTGAGTGAAGAAATACTTCCCCTTTTTGATCTGACTCTCCAATTCATCAGCTTCACAGAATGCCCCCTGGTTCTAGTGTTGTGTGACAGAGAAATGTTCTCTATCCACCTTTTCTATGCCATGCATGATTTTATATGCTTCAATCAGGTCCCCTCTTAAACACTGTCTTTCTGGGCTGAAGAGGCCTAGACATTGCAGTCTGATTTCATAAGGAAGGTGTTTCAGCCCCATAATCATTCTGGTTGCCCTTTTCTGCACCTTTTCCAGTTCCACAATATCCTTTTTGAGGTGTGGTGACCAGAATTGTACACAATATTCCAAATGTGGCCTCACCATAGATTTATATAGAGGCAAAATGAGACTAGTAATAGTAATGGTAAATAGTAGTACTGCTGCTGGTGGTATCTATATCAGATGCCAAGTTATCCAATATTTGCTGCAGCGATGTTGCTGAAATTTAGGCCACGTTCCCATTACAAGCTTAAAACGGTTTTGAAACAGTTTCGATCCTTGCAGTCCCCACGTCAGGTTGGCTTAACACACTTTCCACGTGTTAAATCGCCCCAAAGCGTAAATGTTAACACTCATTTCAACAGGTCTCGCTTTGGTTCATGCATTTGAAACATTTTACATTTCTTACTGTGGGAATGGTATAGTTTTAGTGGGATGAGAATGCATGTTTAGAGTTTCCCTCCCCCAATAGCCTGCTTCCAAAGATAGTGATTTCACTGTAAAAATCCACCCCTTACAGCAGCCGTTACACTGTAGTAATCCCACTTCACACCTGATAACAATGTTGCAATTCTGTGCAATTCTGAATGTTCTGACCTTTAGAAAAGGAAAAGAAAGGAAAGCAGCTGCAGGTTCTGGGAGATGTGTGAATGTTTAAGCCTGCTGTGAAGGTGAGCGGGCGAAGGGGGCTTGAATTGCCACTGCTGCTGTGTGCCCTGGGCAATGGGGAGAGGAGGGGAAAGAATCGCTGGCTGCCCAGTGCCGTTTTTCCTCCATCCAGGCAAGTGACAGCCACCCAGCTAGGCTCTGTGAAGGGGTCCGTTATGGGTGGCGCATTCACGCCAGGAGGAAGAGGGCAGAGCAGCCCCAAAAAGTGGCTTTTAGAAGGTAGCCCCTTGAGTCCCCCCTTGAGTCACATACGCCATGTACGATCCTCAGAATCCAGATCGAATGCGATTAAGTTGAAAGTAATGGGATCAGGCAAATTTGTGTTTGCATACGGTTCTATTTTTTTGGTTTAGGAAAACCGTTTTAAGCTTGTAATGGGAATGCGGCCTTAGAGGCTTATCAGTTTTAAATGAATGTAACGTACATAAGTATTTTCACTGCTCACTTAGGCCAGCCTTTTGCAGATTTCCCCACCATCCACTTTCTTTCTCAAAGACCCTTATATTGCTTTTTTTGGACCTCAGTTTCTTAAGACTACTGGTTGAGAAGTGTTCCCATACTTGCCCCATGAAGGACCAGTAGTGATCACTGTTTGAGCACTGGAAATGCCAAATTTTTGTATTCTTTCTACTTGTGGCTTCTGGCTTGGGGCCCAGTTACACTCAAGTTTGAATCCACCTTTGATTGTCATAGTGAGGAGAATACATCAGCAAAGGTTGCATTCATATGCTATACTGGCTGCCCTCCCAGGAGTCCCATGGGCAGGTCATCTAACTGACTCATCAGTCTCAGAAGTCATCTCTTCCATCAGATGGGAATAATGACTCTTTGGGTGGAATAGGTGGTGTAATTCAACCTCACCACCTTGTAAAAGCACATGGGAGAATCTGACTTTCTGGCTCCATGCCTGCTCCAGAGTCCCTTGAAGGACAAAAAATATTATCAGAAGTTGGACATTTTTGGTCTGTTGGAGGACTTTTCAATGTGTAAAGAATGCAGCTGTAAGAGTGTTCCTTCTTGTACTGGAGCAAAAGACATTTCTGCATTGCATCATTTGCCCCATTAGAAGGACTTATGCTTCCCTCCCCAGCATTTGGACTTTTTGAGGGCCGTGTTGATTGCAGCCAAAGTTACAAACTGTTCGTTTTCTATCTTAACTAACCAAAAGGTGGGCTTTCTGGCTTAGATAATACAGAGGGAAGACAGCTTGCCACTTGGTTGGTGTGTTCTCTTCACTCTAGCAGTTGATGAAAGGTGAACTAAAACTTTGATGTAACTGGGCCTTTAGAATGGAAGGCAAACTATAACATTTTAAGAGGCTGTGACTGGAATTAGCTCTAGTGTGGAAATACAGTTCTCTTACGATGATTCTGCTAAGAGCTGTAATATCTCTGCCTATGGATGGAGAATTCTACAGTCTTAATAGGAAACTGTCTTTTTTGCCCTGACAACAATTGGTCCTATTGTTCAGTTTTCTAAGGGTTCAGGCAGGGTGGTAACTACTATCTAGAGATACTATGGATTAAAATTGGGGCGCCATGGGCTCTGCCAATGAGTTACAGCCACTGACTTTTCCGTGAACCAGGCAGAAGTCTTACTACAGTCTAGAGAGCAGAGCTTGTTTGCCAAATAGTTTTGTCAAAGCAGCTGCAATGAATAGGGGTGCTGCTTTCATTTGCCAAGAAGTCTTTGGCCTGAGCTGTTGCCAAGGAAAAGAACATTTTGAAACTGCCATGATTTCAGACACGCAAATGCCTACACAGATTCTGAGTTACTGCAGGCTGAGAATGAGCTGTATCTTCTGCTTTTTATTTTAAATTTGAATTAGATCTCCTAATGCAGGGAGCATATTGGTACAACATATGCTTTGTCTTGAAAAGCTCCCAGCTTCCATCCTTTTTCTAGAGCTGCCACCTTACTTTAACCTTGGTGAAACTTCCTGAAACTCAGGCCATGTCTTTACTTACTATGAGAGGAACTTGCAGGGGCATCTTTGCCCACCATATATCCACTTCTAGCAGCAAGAGCTGCTCTACAGTGGCACATCACCTCAGCAAAAAAATCATAATTGCTGTGGCAGACACTTTCAGGCGAAAGGTGTGATTTCTTCTCCTTAGTAAAAATGGAGTTGTGGAGGCACCATATGATGTGAACGAGGCATCTTTGCTGCAGTCCCTGCTACACACTGAATTGGAGACATGGCCTCAGAGTAGACCAGAGGCCTTTTCACACTACAGCAGAATGGATGTAGTGCAGTAAAGCTAGGGCAGGCAGGGACAGATTCCCCATTCACTCCTAGGCAGGTAAGAATGTGTTCCCACGCATCCCTTACCTGCTTAGGTGTGAATGGGGCACCCATCTCTGCATGTCCTAGCCCAAAAAGGTCGACACGCAGGCTGGAGTCCCCGCCCTCTGCTGTGGCCATTGGGTCACGATCAATCCAATGGCAGGCAGCTGGGGTCCGGCTGGCTTTCGGCCTCCGTGGGGTGCAGCCACCTTGATTGAGGCAGCTGTGCCCTGTGGAGGCCCCCTGGGCCTAACCCCCACCCAGGGCCACATGCCTCCCCCTGGATGCGTGTGACTTACCTTTTCGGGGTCCAGGTTCCAACTAGCAAGGCCCGGGTGGGCGGGGCCGTCTGGGTTCAAAGCATGGGAAGTGGGCCCAGAGGGCCTCCATGGGGCACAGCCACCTCGATTGAGGCAACTGCACCCCATGGAGGCCAAAGGCCAGCCGGCCTGGTTTCAGCCTGGTGCGATGGTAGCTGGTATGGCCCAGATTGGGCTGTGCCAGTTGTCAACAAGCCCTAGGTGCCCACCAGCACCCAGGGGGTTCGCACCCACCCCCCAGCTGCGCAATCACTTACCTTTTTGGACCTTCTGGTCTGATGTGATGCTGACATGGCCGGCCAGGGCAATGTGCTGCTCTGCACGCAGGCATGCGTGATAGTAGGCCACCCCCACACTGACCTGATGCCATGACATCAGTTCAGTGTGGGGGGAGTGTACCTGCGTGAGCTTACGTGCAGAGCAGCATATTGCCCTGGTCAGTCACTTGAGCACATTGGACCAGAGGGTCTGGAAAGGTAAGTGATCATGTGCGGGCCTGGTGGGTAGCGTGGGCCCCTGGGTGGGTGGGGGTGCCTAGGGGGTCCCTGAAAGCTGTAGCCATCCCGATTGGGTCGGCTACAGCTTACGGGACCTGAGGTTGGGCTGTCCCAACCTCACCTCTCCCCCAAGAGGGGTTGTTGGCCAGGGGGCCCAAAAGGGTCCAATGGCCATGGGGTGGGGCCCACAGCTGTCCGGCAGGGAGAGTGCAAATGCTCTCCCTGCCGTACAGCTGTAGGACAGCAGGGACGACCTGGGCTGGGTGTAGAGCGTGATTACATGCTCTACACCCGGAATGCGATTAGGCAGCCCTGGGATGGGATGGGATGGGATGGGATGGTTCCAGATGGAACCGCCTGCCCAGCAGAGTGAATGCATTCCAAGGGCCTAGTGCAAATAGCCTAAGATTAGATAAAAATGGGCCAATGATTTGATTTTTTATAAAGTAACCTCTTGACCATCCAGTATTTTTACATGTGTCACTTCAACAGAAACAATGCTATAGTTCTAAAATCTACATGTAAAGAAATCTCTTTTCAGTTCCAGGCATCTCACTAGAAGGAAAATATTGATGCCAAGCAAATGGTATGTATACTGACCAGGGGAACTGTACAAGCCTTTAAGCGTGATACTGAAAATTTATAAAGCCCTGGTCATTGTTAGCCAATTGGCACAGTTGGTGACAGTCTGAAAGGCTAGAATTTAGACAGGTGGATCAGATCTGCAGAGCCGATCTGCTAGCGAAAACCTTTAAGGGTCTCTGTTTCTTAGGGGGGAAAGCCCTAACAATACTAGTGAAAGCAAAATATCAGAAAGTCGTATGCCTTCAATAAAGCCTCAGGATAGAAATTACAGTAGAGGGTATTTCAGAGTTAAGCCTTTTGCCACTGCACAGCCTTTCCCCTTAGGTTTGCGATCTGCCGCAATTCAAGAATCAGAACTGGTTATCCGGTTCCTCTCTAGTAGAAGTCAATCGGGCCATCCAAGTAGAGGTCAGGTAATTAACATCCAAGGAATTGTAGAAGTTCCTGAGAGCTAACTGATGGGATATTTAGGTTGAATCTCAGAGCCTAAGCTAAGCTGTCAAAGACATTCCTCTTCCCAGGCATTTTTTAAGTTTACCTGCCTCCTATCTTATTTCATTTTTTGTTAACTAAAAGTTAACTAGGTGACACATAAAGAAGAAAGACTTCTAAAAATCAAAGCTGAAGTGATTCAGATAATCTTTTATTTTTTCTTTAAAATTGGTATATTATTAGTTCCTTTCTACATTTTTTTCCAGAGCTCTGTACAATTCTCAAAAGGAAATAAGCAATGTTCAATGTACAAAGTAAAAAACAGTAAACTAGAAAAATCTGGATAAATGAAGCAGGTTGCTGGCAAGGATACGGTACAAATTAGTAATTAGATGTCTGAAGTGCAATACCACTGCTGTGAGGATGAGTTAAAGAATGAAATAAAAATACTCTATTTTAAACAAACATTATATATATATATATTTATATTTATATAATTATTTATTTATATGTATATTTTTACAGATTAGACCCAGTGATATCCGCAGGACTGTAAAAACATATTTACAAACAATCTTTTAAAACATTTCATATACATCAGCACCATAGTAAAAAGAAGTAGAAGAAGAAAGAGAAAGGAAAAGGAAAAGAAATTCAAGATATAAAGATCTGACTTTCTATTACTTGGTCCCACTTTAAAATATTTGGAGAAAGCTTTTTCAAAGTAATGACTTCTGAGTCCTTATTGACAAACCAAAGATTCCTCTCTGTACTTCTCTGATAAGAATGAAGATTATGCATCATTACTCATTAGAAATAGTGTGGTTTAAAACCCTATTTAATCTTTCTGTTGTTCCTGTTTGCACAGAGAGTGCTAGCACCTGAGAGAGGTGATCAAAGGAGACACTTGCTTTCTGCCTTGCCCCTTGGATGCCTGGAGAGCTCTAAAACAAGTGGTTGCATTGCTCTCACCTTCAACTGGCCCTTGTTAACCCCTACAACTTTACTTCTTTATCTTTCTGTTCTTGTCACTATCTAATCCTGAACTATCTTCAGCAGAACATCTGTGCTTTGAAGCCTTCACTAGATCCTCAAGGCACAACTCCGTGCTGGCACGAAGCCTTCCAGTCCGAATGTCCTGCTCACTGGGAGCGGGGTGAACGCTTTTTCTTTTTGCCCACCAGCAAGCCACAACAGTAGCATATTTCAATGCACTCGCTTACAGGCCTCTTGTCAATCCACATTTTAGTACAAGCAGAAAGTGATTGTCTTGTCTCACTACATCCAAGTCTCCTACTAATGTTGGGAATAGTGAAAAGTCTACACAGGACCTTTAAAACTAATCCCAGACCAACCATTAGTGGGATTATACATTATATGTGCATTTATGTCACCAAACATTCCAGGAAAAAACAGCTCCTGAGGAAATGGTTTTTTTTTTTAAAGAAAGATCATATAGGTGGGGATGACTATAGATTTTGTTTTGCATATTTCTTGTTCTCTTTCTCTATCCCTTTATGTGTGTGTTGAAACCTGTAAATTTCTCTCTGATTGTTTCAGATATGTTTTCTCTTGCATTGGAGAAACTGGGGATAAAAGAGGGCAAATGAATGCAAATAGAGACCTGCCTCTATGGTGCACAGAAGATGTCTTGGAGGCATATCAACACTGTCACATCACCACACCCCACACTGATGGGGCTGAAGGCAAGCAGAGGGAGCTCAATGTCCCTCCATGGCACAAAAGGTTCAGTGTGCGAGGAGTCACTTGGAGGTTGCTTCTCATGTCCTGAACTGTGTGAAAGGGTGGCAGTATTAACAATGCCATTTTGGCATCCAGCAACTTTCCAAGACCAAGTGAGGCTGCAAGGACAGTCCACTCCAGTGGAGATACCTCCTCAAGGTGTCTCCTGCTGGTAAAATGGAGACCCACCTGAAGACAATCAGAGTCTAAGAAAAGGGTAGAGCACTGTATTTACATGCATAATTATCACTCTTTTTCCTTCTGTGGATGAAAAAAGTGGGATGTCCAATACATGGATTACAAAAATGTGGTTGTGGAAATTATGCAAACTGCAGTAGGACTTATGGTGAGGATTATGAACATGAATACAGTGTTTTCTCTTGCTGCTGCTTCTGAGCTCAGAATTGTTCCCTCTAGAAGTAAATTTGCCTAAAGGAAAAAATGTACCATTCATGTGATTCATAACTGGGCCCTCAGAGTGAAGGAAGAAGTGGATCTGTTTACCGAGCCTATGTCTGAGGTACAAAATATTATTTCATATCCTCGGCCCACTGACATCCATGATTCCACCCTTAAACCCTTAAGGGCCCAAGCGAAGTTGTGTAGGAATTCTGGGCCACACCAAATTGTTGCTCACAAAATTTCATGTTAAGAACTTCAATCAGGCCATTCACCTTTGATATCTTTGAAGTGTAGCAAATGAGGCTTTGATCAAACTCTTAAGGTCACTCAGAGCTATGACCTGAAGTCATCTCAATAATATACTTCCCCTTCTTTCTCTCTCTTCCTTCTTTTCCTTCCTTTAACTCTTTGAAGTGATTGGTGTTCGATACAAATAAGAAGTGGGGAGGCAAGATTACATGATTTGGAGAAAGGTAAGTACAAACCTGCTTCCAAATTATCAGATGTACCAACACTGCAATTTGTATATGTAACAATCAATAGAGTTTTTGGCCTTTTGTGTGTGACCTTATCTAGACCCGTATCTCCTTGATCTTCTAGGACACCTGTCTGTGTAAACCCAACTCCACACTTATTCACCTTGCACTTCCAGGAAGAGAATTGGCGAGACAACCACACTATATGTCTTCTTTTTATGAGTAATGTTTTCTTTTGCATTCCTGTCTTTGGTAGCTGCTACCTCAATAAATAATACAAGTACCACAGCCTTAGCCGATCTAGCACTCTGCATTTTATCTTTTTCTTAAAGACAAAAAAAAATCAGATAGCTACTTGGTTATAGCAGAAAGAAACAGGATTGGAAAGGTAGGGGTTCTCTCTGTATATAAAGTAGACATAATGGATTCTTTCAGCTATGGGGATGTCTAGTCATAACCTCAAACTGTCTCAGTCTGACTCCTTGTGGGACAGAAGAACAGCTTGTAGTTGCTTAAACCCAATGTTTAGCACCGGTTCTGAACAATGTGTGTGGCTTATATGGTCACCTAACTCCCCTTATTGATCTCAGTAGCTGCCTCACCTGTAGCCTGAAAGCTCTAACAGGTTCCAGGAGACCTGGGCAGCAGAGTGGACAGTTCTGAGAGCTGGGTTTAAGTTTGCCACACATACATTATCAACCTCATACCAGGAGGTGAAAGTAGTGACTTTTGGAGGCCATCTCTCTCTCTCTCTTTTGCGCAGTCTTATTGCCACCTGCCACAGGTGGGCAATGGCATAGAGAATGCTCTGGGAACACTGGCAAGATTGCCTCGTCATTCCATCTACGCCTTCCCCAGTCAGCCATAGATTGGCTTGTTTAAAAACAAAACAAAGAAACAAGGATGGGTAACATCCTGCTTTCCTTTTTTTGACTCAACAAATGTTTAGGACTGTGCACATTCCCATGTGCTATGGATTTCCAAACAACTCATCAAGTTCTTGCATCCATTCATCTCCTGGCCCACCTTTAATGATAGAGTCTACAAGGTCTGTGTTTTCTGCTATACTTGGAAAGGAACCTCCGGATCCTTCATTACTGTAACTATAAGGAATGTCTTGAGTGGGGTTCCTTTCATAGATCTGGCCTTGATTGCTCTGTGGAAAGTTGCCCCCTGGAATTTGTTGTGCGGGGGACTGGTTAAAACCAGTCATGGTGGGAACGGTCTGATTTATTGTAGGCATAACCATGGGTCTTGTCTGGTTGTTGGTTCCCTGTTGTCCGGGGAGCGGTTGCAACATTTGCCTTCCCATGGCTGGATTGAGGGTCCGAACTGTTCCACTTGCATCGATAATGGATTGATTAATGCCTTGTGAAAAATGTTGCTTTGGCAGCCTTGGCTGGGCAGACTGCATGGGGTAAGAGGCTCCATTATTGAATGGTCCAATTTCAGTGCTAGTCCTTCCAGAGATACCTTGTAATCCTCGTGCCGGCCAGTTCTGTGTACCTTGAGGGACAGGCCCCATGATGTTTTGAAGCCTGGGAGCTTGTGATCTGGGCAAAACCTGCCCCACAGGACCCTTCATCTGCTGGTGTTGTTGTGCTATGGCAGAGTTCACTAACATGTTTGGACCAAAGCTACTGACCATGCCAACACCTTGTGCTGAGGCGGGTGGTCTTGGCCCCTGTCCAGGATTATGTGCCAGGCTCATGCTACTTTGGTTTGGATGCTGCAACATTTGGCTCATTCCTGTGTTCATATTGTACATTGCTGGCTGGCTGGTTCCTGGACTGCTATAGGGAGCCATGCCCATCTCAGACTGGCCGGCACCAGCAGACATTGCCCCTGGGTTCTGCGAGGCTCCCATGCTGATCATGTTGGGGTTCTGAGACATCATGCGGGACGTCCTCATGCTCTGAAGAGCTGCCTGGTTTCGTACGGCTGCTATGTCCTGTGGAGAACCTGAAGTAGAGAGAAAAAGAATATGCAATGAATTTCAGCAAGAAAAGAAAGAATGGAAGAAGTTGATAGGAGAAGTTATTTTTGTGTTAATTGTGGCAATTGGTCATAGCATCCCTACTCTGTTCCCTAGTCCTGATATATCAATCCAGTCTTTTTTGCTTGGGATTGTAGACAGCATGGTGTAGTGGTTAGTAAGTTGGACTAGGGCCTGGAAAACTAAGTTTCAGTACAGTCTGACTTTCTTCATAGCAGCAGTTCTCAACCTTCCCAATGCTGCAACCCCTAAAGAACATAAGAGAAGCCTTGCTGGATCAGGCCACAGCCCATCTAGTCCAGCATCCTGTCGCACACAGTGGCCCACCAAATGCTCATGGGCATCTCAAGCAGAGACAAGGACAAACCTTCTCCTGCTCTTGAGTTCCAGCAAATGGCCTTAGAAGCATCCTGCTTCTGCCCGCCCCCAGCCTGAAAGATGCACCTAGGCATTCATTCTAGTAGCCACTGATACATCTGTCATCCATAAATTTGTCTAACCTACCTTAAAGCCATCTAGACTGGTAGCTGTCACCACCTCTTCCAGCAGCAAATTCCATAAGCCGATGGCCCTCTGGGTGAAGAAATACTTCCCCTTGTCTGATCCGACTCTCCTACCCATCAGCTTCATAGAATGCCCCCTGGTTCTAGTGTTGTGCGATAGAGAAAATAAATTTTCTCTATCCACCTTTTCTATACCGTGCATAATTTTATATACTTCAGACAGGTCCCCTCTTAAACGCTGTCACTCCAGACTGAAGAGGCCTAGACGTTGCAGCCTGGTTTCGTAAGGTAGGTGTTCCAGACCCTTAATCATTCTGGTTGCCCTTCTCTGCACCTTCTCTAGTTCCACAATATCCTTTTTGAGGTGTGGTGACCAGAATTGTACAAATAATGCAGTTCCTCATGTTGTGGGAGGGGGGAGGGAGGGGTGGCGGGAGACTTGTCACGACCCCTCTGAAAGGGTAGTTCAACCCCCAAAGGGGTCCTGACCCACAGGTTGAGAACCGCTGCTCTAGAGGATTATTGCAGGCATAAAATAGTGGCCATGAACTCTTTGGAAGAAAAATAGAATAGAAATGCAAGCAAACAATAAAGCTCTTGAACCAATCCAGACTTTTGTACAGAAAAGATATCTGGAGTAGCCATTCTACCATAAGGGGAAAAAATTATGATTTGGATTTTACGAGAAAGAAGTCAAGGGGTCAGGGACATGATACAAATAAGTAAACCTGTGCAAGGTATGAAGAAAGAGCCAGTGCATTGTAGTGATTACAAAGTTGGGTCAGTCACAGCCTCAGAGAATGGTGTGAGGACAGAATGGTTATGATTGCTGGAGCAACATGAAAGAAAAAAAGAACAGTAAAGCAAACAATTTTTGCTGTCTCATGTTCATTCAGTGAGTCAGAACAGGCAAAAGAAAAGACTTCTTCAAAGAATGTTTTGGATAACCACCAACCTGGATGGTTCTAAAAGTGGATTGGATGTTTGTTTTGTTTGTGTGAATTATATCTGTATCCCAATTCTTCACCTAACCGTCCCAGGGCATGCCACAGCATGCAATAAAATTACAAATGCGAAAACATTTAAAATATAATTCTCCCATCATTCAGAAAAAAAAAACCCTATGCATCAATCGCCTGGATGGATAGGTCTGTTTTAACCATGTTCTGAAAACCATATAAAGCTGGTGCCTGGTGTAACCCTATTGGGTGGTTATTCCAAACCCAGGAGCTGTCACAGAAAGGGCCCTCTTGTGTGTTACAGCCCTTTGCACCTCTGAGAGCAGCGAAACTACATGACCTTAAAGCACAGGAAGGTACAAAATGAGGAAGGTGCAAATATTTGGACCCCAAGTCAATTAAGGAGGCTGATCATGATGGCTGCCAAGATTACTACGGGATCTTGTGGTTTTGTCACTGAGAGGGCTTCAGATGCTGTTTGCTCCCAAACCTGGAAGCAAGGGGCAACTCATGGTAAGTCTGGCTGACTCACAGTCCTGAGATGAATAAAAGCAGGGAAGAGCAGCTTTGTCCCTGTTCTTCCTTGGCATCTGCTTGGCCACTATAGGAACCAGGACTGGCTCCAGACTAGCTATATAAACCTGCATTTAAATAAAAAAAGCACAGTAAACTCACTGAGAAGGGAAAACCGATAGTCCACACAGCTCTGTATTTTAGACTATGGAGCTTTGAGAGTTTAACATCACTTGGGTTCAGGCAGCCAATCAGGTTCTGAGCTGCATGTCCTGGTTAGGCAGCTTCTCATGGTGAGATTCTCATCATTCTGCCTGCATTACATGATACACCAGTTTGACTAGATACTGGGCAGGGAGAATTCTTTCTCCCACACTCAGGTAAGTGTGCAGTAACAGTTCTATAAAGTGGAGGGGGAACGGAAGGTCAGTCTTCCTGTGTGATGGGATGATTAGGACTGGGCATTCCATGCACAGTATAAAACATGTCTGAATGTAGCCCAGGACACTGGACTAGACAACCTTTGGGTCTGATTCAGCATATCTCTTTTTTTATATCATATTGCAAACATGAAACAATTCTAAGACAGACAGACAGATAGATTAAGTTTTTTTACCACTTTGTGTTGTGCCTAGGACTGAAACCTAGGGAGCTTAGTTTTAGGCAGATAGGTAATACACTGCAATTTTAATCAGTTTCACAGAAGAAGTGGTGGTAGAAGAAAAGCTAATAGCTGGACTTTTAATAATCTTTTAAAAAATATTTCCATTATCATCTAAAGCCATGAAAATAGACATGTCAAATGTGCTAGTGCTAATCAATTTTTTATTGCTTAGGAGAAACAAATGAATGGATTTTCTATATAACTATTACTGCTTATAGAAGAAATCCACCTACCCAGCCACTTCAGAATTTTGAAACAGAAACAATATATTAACAACTCAGGACTGAAACCACATTTTAGTAAACTTGGACCAATAATGGGAAGATAGAAAATCCTATGCTTGTTAAATTCTACACTGTGGCAGATAACAGATCTAGAAATGTAGAGGCCGCAGAAGTGAGTGGAAGAGAATATTGATTTCTAGAAAACAAATAACCTACCGTGTTTATCATCTTTATTTAAGAATAATTACAGGAATTTTGATTATGCCAAGAGCTTATTGTGGCATTAGTTCAACACAGTGCTGATTATGCAATGCTAGGGAAAGGTGAGTTTTATTAATAGGCTTTTTCGGGACTAAAAAGACTTGTAAGGTATTATAAAATAATGTTTCTAAAGTTGTGGTTGCATGCATAAAAATAGAAGAATGTAAGGGTTGCCCTGCCAGATTGAGCCGCTGCTCATCTAGTACAGCATCCTGTCTTACAGAGTCATCCACCAATTGCTTCTGGGCATTCTCAAGCATAAGATAAAGACAAAACCTTCACCTGCTTTTGAATTTCTGCAAATGGCCTTTAGAGGCATCCTGCCTGCCTCTTCAACCTGGTGGCTATATGCTGTAGATCATGTCCTGTTTTCCATGCTCTAGAGTACATATTCAGATTTGTTTCTTAAGATGTTAATAATCAGGAAGAGCCCCATTTAATTAAAAAAGGTAAATGATAAGAATAGATTGGGTGGACAGGATGATTAATGTCAAATTTATGCTAAAGAGATTCAGCCAGTTTTAATAATGGAGTGGCCCTATATTGGTGTTTTGTGCCTAAGTAAGCTGGCTGCCCTGGCTGATGCTTCTTCCCCCACATCACACGGGCATAAACATTACATAGAAAAGAAGAGCGCAGGTACAAAAATAACTCAGTATGCTTTTCCCCACACTCCTTGCATCTTCCAGGGTGCTTCCGGGTGGCAGGAGGAAATTGTGGGATCTTCTTTAGGTCCCACAATCTTGCTGACTTGGCCACATGGATGGAATCAATCCCAGCTTCTTACCTCTCTCTGGGGGTTCTTCATGTGACTGTTCCTGATCAAAATACCAAGATGGCAGCTCAGTGCCAGCATACTTCCTTTTGCATTTCCCCATGCTTAGCTTGCATACCTGTATTCTGACCAAGAACAGTAACACAAAGAGTTGCCATGGAGGTAAGGAATCAGTATTACAAAAAACTCGCCATCAGTGCTGGATTTTCAATAACACCCATGTTTTGGGTTTTCTGTCAAGTAACCCGGGACTATATCAACTAACTTGGGACATATATGTGTGGCATTCCCAGTATAGTCCCAGGAGAACTGTGTGTTTTTACCTGCGTCCAGAGCGCTCTCAGTCTACTCACAGCCCCAGGTGTGCACACTAATGGAACAGGTTGAACTGGGCAAGTGTGTTGTTTGGTGTGCAGAGTGTAGACCGACCAACCGCATGGTAAACTGCTCCATGAAACAGGTCTTTAAAGATGCCCAGATTGCTAGGCAGCTGTTGCACTGAAGGAATGTATAGTCCTCACCTTGGAACTGATTGACCTGTTGCACAGGATAGGGATTCCGCTGCTGCTGCTGCTGCCGAGGTAAATGCTGCTGCTGCTGCTGCTGCTGCAAATGCTAGAAATGGGAAAAGAAGCAAAGAAAACGATGAGCCCACTCAGCAGAACGATGCAACAGCAAGGTAATGCCAGCATTGTTCCTGCTCTAGCAAGGTGTTCTTGAAAAACAAGTACTTCTGCAGAAGTAGCGGGCAAAGTGAGCAGTAAGTAGCCTTGTGTCAGTTCAAGAGCTCTTGGCGCACATGATGCCTAGCATCGTTTGCTTCTCTACCACAGATATCCCCTCTTAGCTGGCTAAGAAATACTTCTACCCCTGTAAGAGCTGAGCAAGACAAAGGAAGGCCAGGCACTGTTATCACAGCTAATCTTATCAGTCAGTCTATGGGAGCAGTGAATCCAAATGGTATGGGAAGAGCCTGCTCCTGCTGCTCCTCAGCATATTACAGTGGTGTAGGAATGGAATATATGGGGTTATATGGCAAGTGCATGTGCAGTTAGGGCATGTTCTGCACAACAGCGGAGGCTGTCTGATGCAGCACTGTGGGAAAAGAGCAGATACAGCGTTCTTGTCTCACTGTGCTGACATGCCAATTTACATGCCTGCCATTGCTTCTGACTGCTAAAATATCACAGCCAGGGACTTTCATTTCTTGGCTTTGATTTTTTTTTCACGCAAAGCCCGCCTCTAAAGGCCATTTACAGGGAATTGAGAGCAGGTGAAGATTCTTCCTTTGACAACCCCAGAAGCACTGTGTGAGACAGGATTAGATATGTTTAGCCAGATTCTGTGGTGTTCCTCCTGTGTCCTTAAGGTGAGCATAGGATATGGCTTCAGGAGTGGGTCATTCTTTGTGTTCACCAACACAGGAAAGGTCTCTCAGGTTTGTCCACACTGGTGGGGGAGAGGGCAGGATTTACACTTATTGCTCTGCTTTTCTAGCATTTGAGTGCTGTTTACTGTGGAATGAGTGCTCAAATGGGCAGCAGAGACATGCAATTCTTGCTCCCTCAGTGCACTCGAACAGCACCATAAAGGGTCCATGTGGATCTCCAGAACAAGATTATGGAAACTAGATGTAACATGATTATAGCTATCATTATCCCAAAAGGCTGGCAATAGTAGTTGCAGTTATATGGCAAAGTGTTCAAAATAACAAAAAAGACCAAGTTTTTCTGTGAGGCATGTATTCTTACCTGCATCATGCCCTTATGGACCAAAGCAAGAGACTTGTGTCTCAATTAATCAAATAATTAGTATTATAATTTATATTGTCCCTTAAGTGTTTTGTAATGCTTATCTAACCCAATAACCTTGTGAAAGAATGTAGAGAAGAAATGAGTATTCCAAAGGTGCAAAACAGATAACGAATCAATGGGTGCAGATTTCAAGCCAAATCAGCCCTCAATCCATGACCAGCATTAAGTCATCACACAATCCTGGCAAGTACCTGCTTAAAGTCTCATGTTGGCATGGCAGATGAAATCAGCATGCAAACATGAGCCTAGATTACAGAAGTTATCAGCTGTTATCAGATGGGTCACAAACTACTGTATATCTGTGTCATCAAACTGCCAAAGCATGAATGGTGTCAGAGCCTCTGAAGTACCAGTTAATATGAGCAGGAACTGAAGACATGCATGCCATCAACTGCTAATTTCAAGCATGGGGAGAAAGAGGCTTCCCTCTCCTACAAATCAGGCCCAAATAAGAAGACAGGAATAGATGTTTAACCAGGAAACATTGGTATGAAGATTCAAAGAAGTCAATGAACAGGAAAAAGCAAGTGACGGAACTGGAACTTCAACACAGAGGAGGCTGTAAGTCACAACAGGCAGAGTACAGGGCAGAACAAAGGGAGCTGTCCATCAGCTCATGTCCCCACAGTCTATTAGTGTCTTCTTAATAAAACACGCAATTTCAAATTTGATATGGCAGTAGTGTTGCAGATTCTACTTATTCTAACAGTCAAGACGTATTGTATGCTGCCTTCCCACCCACAATTCTCTACCAGTGTTAGGAAACAGCCTTAAAGAAATAGTAAACAAAAGAGTACCGTACTTGTTCTGCCAAGATCTGCTGCTGCTGCTGCTGCCGTTGCTCCCTTAGAAACTGCTGTTTCTGTTGTTCCATCATGTGTAGGTGGGCCCTTTGCTCAAACAACATCTGCTTCATAATGGCAGCCTGAGGCTGGTTGCTCAAGAAATTGGTGCCACCAGGGTTCGTACCCACATTACTGGATCCTGGTGGAACAGTGGACTGCAAGGGACCTGTAGACCGAGACAGTCCCACTGGGTGCTGATCCTGGAGAACAAAACAGACAAACAAACAAACAAAAGATGTATGAATATTCACATCACCGTATGCAATCAGCTATGTCTTTATTAAAGTGTTATTCAAACTCTCCATGTAACCCAACATCAAGGTAGGTTCAAAGTAGGTTCAAGGTAGTATTCAAAGCAACACAATCAACAAGTAGTTCACTTATACTATATATACTCAAAGCAGAACCTGGACAGTGTTCCATTGTATACAAGAATCACTCTCACCCAGCATCTAAAAGCCACCAGGGATCCACAGGCAGGTGAGCAAGCAAGCAAGCAAGCAAGCAAACAACCAAATGTCCTATGGTAAGGAATCTTGAACAATACTTGTGTGGTATGGCAAGTGCTAAGGAGACCACTCCTGGCCTGGGACATTTTCTCTGGCCAGAAGTAAGGTGGAGTAGGCTGGACAGGCATCTTTTCAGATGACCATCCTGTTCTGTCCTAACTTTGTGGCCTCAAAGCTGCTGCACACCAGCAATATTTTGCCAACCTGCAGAAACATCCTTAGAACATGGCCATTTGGGGAGTTGCTGGCAAAATGTTGCTGGGATCTGGAAGCTCTGGCCTCCATAATCATATGTTGTGGGTGTTTTCACCAGGCACCCAAAAACTTTTAAAAGCTTCAGGCCTGGGATAAATTACACAGGCACAAAAACAGCGGGCTGGAACAGCTTGCAGATCCAAAAACACGGAGTCAGGGTGCCTTTCCATCGGAAGGTGCTTTGTTGCTTGGTTGCAGTATGTAGCATAACATAATGAAACAAGCAATATAAATGTTGAATGACTAAATGCATGGATATATAGATAGATACATGACATGTGAATGTCAGAAAATAATGAGAAAGAGAATGGATATGTGTGAGTGAGTAGATATGTTTCTCATCACACAAGAACACATGACTCCTCATGTCCAACTGTGTTGCGAGATTTGCTTCTGAAATCAGGCTGACCCTTTCTCAGGAGCTAAAAAGATCCCCATAAAGTCAGAGGACATGAGCTGTCATGTTTAGACTACACCAGTAGAAGAACAGCAAAAGCAGAATAACAGTATCTGCTGATAGTGTTTCTCAACAAACTCAGCCTTGAGACCTAGCCTGAGATTTCCTTCCCTGCATGATTTTGTAACACTGTGAGTGTCTAGCAGAAACAGCCCATTTCCAGGGCCTTTTCAGGAGCCCAGTGAAATGGTGCCAGGCTCTGCTTGCTGGGTGCCCTGCTGACATCTGGATCAGTTTATCTGCAGGAAGATCAGAGTGAGGCAGACTTGGAACAGGTTCTTGCACCATTTTCTCACTGGAGTTTGCTCCTCTGTTGGTGTTCCACGAAAGACATAGCCTCCCAGCAGCCCAGTTAATGCTATGAAGAAAACTTTAAAATATATACTGACAAATATTTGAAGAAGAGAGGTGGAAGGGTGCCTTTCTCTAGAAGGAAAGTAAGGAAGCATCCACTCTTCTGGTCTCAGACAAATGCCCAGGTATGGGCATACAGTGCTCTGACAAGGGTAATGGAGGGCTGGCAAGCGTCCTCTGCAGTGCCCTTTTCACTGGGGAAAAGCACTCTGGGAATCCTCAGCTCCATCAACTGCTTTCATTCCTGCTGCATACAGACCCACAGCAATTGGAAGATCAACTTCCCTGCCTGCTGTACACAGGTACTGGGCTGAAAAAGCCCCCCACAGTGCCACCTCCAGTGCAGTGGATACCCTCTCTTCAAAGCTGGGGACTTTAGACCCTGGCTCAAAAGAGAGTGAGGAGTTGAGCCACGCACCCGCCACACGTTCCACTCCTGGTCCAGGAACAAATACTCCTGCTTTGAAGCCCTTGCTGCCACTGTGGAGTGAAGACTGCCTAAGTAGGCTACTATCATTTGAAATTTTAAAAGTACTGTAATTGCTTACATTTTGCATTAAAATGTGAAATAAACAGGAAACCAAACAAAGTTAAAAACACAAGCTATAGTCCAGAGCTGCTCAGTTAGGGCTGGCATGGAATGTTATAGGAATGCTGTGAGTTGTTCAGAAACATCTGGGGGGCCACAAGTTAAGCAACCTGTTGTAATGTTTGTTTGTTTTTTGACAAGTGAATATGTTGCCATTAGCTGTTCTCACAATGCAAGATGTGTTGCAGAAGGCAGCAGGAGAACTCGACAGTTGTCAAAATGTTACATTCAGTTCCAAGATTGGTATCTTTTACGGTACGTTCCCGAAATACCTGCAGTGTTGTGTAGGAATGCCACCCACAAGACAGGAACATGATGTTAGTTAATGTGAAATATTAACCATGTTTGCTTACAACAGGCAGAAATCTGCGATATGAAGACCTATACAGAAAGCCATCTTGGGAAACTTGCTGAGAGGTTATAAGTACTATAATATCAGAGTGGATAAAAAGTGGTGGAAAGAAGTGATATAGCCCTGAAGGATAAGAAGGGAGGGAAATGCAGAGTTAGAGGAGGGTGGAAAGGGATCCAAAAGGAGCCTCTTCCCTCAGTCTTCATATACTTCTGGTTATGTGGACAGTTCAACAAGTGGGACATGGCTAGTACGCTGCCTACTCACAGCAGCTGGTCTTTAAAAGTATGCTGGCAGGATCTGCATGATGCCTTTGGGGAGGGGCATGAATGCACTATAAAGGGGCATCCTGTGTTGGATGTGTGTAGCATCCACACGGACCTGCACTCATCCCACCATCATGCCAGCATTAGCACACGTTATGGCACCTGAATGACACAGCAAGAGCTCGGAGAGCTATTTCTTCTGTTCATTCCAGCCCTGCTACCGCTCAAGAGATTCCCTTGCTGTGATGCTGAGAGACAGAGGGTCTGTCCCGGCCCATCAGGACGGCAGCCAGGGAATTCCTGGCTTTGATTTTTAAATTTATTATATTACAAAAGTCCTTGCCAACGATTCACATATGTGAATATTAAAAGCAATCAACATAAAACAAACTGAATAACTGGTGATATTCTATCCTTCAGATAGTTCTCAGTTTTGATTTTAATAGGAGGCGGCAGTGGGTGTCATGCAAAAGGACACTTTCAAAAGAGGGCTCTCCTGCAGATCCTGCCACTGTCTCTCATTCTGGAGACTGTACACTACCATCATGGCTACTTGCCATTAGTAGCCTTGTCCTCAAATTCTCCCTCTCTCTGTGGCATGTATTACGTACATCACTTTGGAAGTGCACACAACGGCATGGGGTATTCTCCAGCTTATGACGTGAAACAAAGAGAGGACACAGTGGAATGGGCCCCAGGGCAAAGAAGGTGAGATGGGTCCCCCATACCATACTGAGACCAAAACCCCATCCATAGTGCTCTGGTCTTGTATACTGATGCTGGTGCTCCTGAAATGAGTCAGAGCTTGTTCATGACCTCTGCTTCTCTGGCACTATGTTGTCCCTGGTTGGGTAACTCCGATGAGGTCTGTTGCCGATTAAAGTGAATTTACTACAGTGGTACAAGAGTGGGAGTTGTAACACAACTGCTGTTACATTGGACGGCTGATCATAAAACCTATTTTCTGCAAGTGGTTCCTGGACACGCTTTACCTGCTCTACGTCAAGGTAGTTAAGAGAGGTCATCTGCTTTGAAACTTCCAAGCCAGGTTTAAAGAACACACACTCCTTCAGGTGAATCAGTGATTAGAGTCAATGGCCGAGAAGCAGTTCGTGTGAAGTTGCTCTCCAGGCATTCCCACGTGCTCTTCCTTCCTACCTGTCATTTGCAGGGCTTCTCCAGGGAACCAGGCAGAGGTCCGGGAGGAATCCTGTTAGCACTTCTGTGATCATCAGAGGGCTCCTCCTCCTTCTCCCAGGCTAACTGATGGGGATTTTTATTCGGGAGAGATCGGGCAAGGATCCCCCCGAGAGACTGGAACATAATTACGAGCGATGCTGGAATGAGGGTTGTGTCTTTTTTTGGGGGGTGGGTGGGAATTCATTCTATTCTTTGCACTTTCTCTTTTTTGCCTTAACAAGAATCAAGTGAGAACCGGTCAGGAAACTGCTACAGCTAATAAGGCCCCGAGCACCAGAAAAATCTACTTAAGCCCCGAGCACAGGTCTTGCCCGCTGCCTTGGATACCGGCGTCCGCCTCGCCTCGCCCGTCTGTCTTTATTCTTAAGCGGCAGGTATGTGAGCATTCCTCACGTGTCGTTCCCTGGGTGTGACAGCAGGTGGCGGTGCAAGCCCGATTTCCCCCCCTCTGTCAACCTAGGCTTGGTGACTGATTGCTGCCCTGGGCTTTCTCTCCCCCTCTTTACTCTCCGCCCTCCCCCACGCTTGCAGATGGCTTAATCATGACTACTGTTCCCTCCTCCTCCCCCCCTTTCCCCCCCCAGTACTTCTGGGATAGCGCTGCTAACGTCGAGCCAGGCAGTCAAGTGTTATACAGCCCAGAGCAGGTAGCCTGGCAACTGAGAGTATAATGCCGAACAGATGGTGTTCGTACAGCATGATGGACATCGCGCACGACAGCCTGAGACAATCCAGGAATTCCCGGGTGGTTTGAGGCCCTCTTGGGGGGAGGGGGTGCGGGCAGGGACAGCAACCCTTGGCTGGCTGATAATTTTCCACTCCCTCCCTCCGAAACTGACACTGAACCACTAAACTGATTTCTTGTTACTCCTGTTTTGCTAGCAGCACTAACAACGCGGGGAGCGGCTCGGGAAGGGACAAGTGGAGGGTCAAGCTCAGAGCGCCGAATTAATCGAACAGCACATTGAGCGAGGAGGAAGAGCAAGCCCTCGCCCTGCCCTGCCCTGCCCTGCCCACAGTCCGCAGCTTTCCCTGGAGAAGAGAGAGGTCCCTTGCACAGCCGTGCAGAACTTCCAGCAAGTAACTTTTCTCCCTCCCACGTTCGAAATGCAACACAGAATTCCTTAAAATGGGCTACTGTGCCCGGACGGGGGCCAGGAGATCCCTTTCCGTGGTCTGAAGCTGTTCAGATATTTTACAAAAAACAAACAAAAAAAACACTTCACAGGAAGAGAAAAGGGCAGCGACCCTGAAGGGTGCATCTCTTCCGTTTCCCCCCCCCCAAAAACAAAGAAATCCACAGTTCCCCCTTCCCCCCTGCAACTGGTGAGAGCTGCAGCCACGCAGCAGCAGCAACTGGTTCTGCCTCTAAATCTGATGCAGTGCTGAGGGACTCCTGACACTTTCCCCAGAGAGGATGCGCTGCTTTGCTAATGAGATCAGGAAGCACCAGCAGACCCAGGTTGTCACATTTCCAAACCCCGAACAATGCATAATTTGCCGTAGCGGTTTTCAAAAATTATTTTTATTTTCCCGAGGAGCGAGGTGGAGGGAAAGGAATCGCTACAAGAGCCATCACAATAGGTTTTCCTAGATAAACAAAGCCATCCATATTCTTGGACTTGGAAGCAGACCCTTCAAAAGATGGGCGGGCGTCTTCCTGAGCAAACATCTTCTCTGTCACCCAGGACTGCTCCTGCCTCTCCCCCACTCACCGCGAACAATGATTTATGGGTGAGGAAATAGGATTTCCAGTGCTAAGGTCAGAGCCGACTGTCAGATATTACCTTGTTCACATTGCAAGAAAACCCTGGGCAAGCTTCCAGAATCCTTGCAAGACAAGCCTTGGGTTCAGGAAGAGTGATGCGTGGCAGGAGAGCTCACCACAGCATATCTAAAATAATATGTAACGCAACTGAGGAACTGCAGGTTTCACTGCATTGAACAACCTGCTTGTAAAACTGTTACTGTCCTGGAATGGGTCAGGGGGAGGAATCCAAGCGACACTAAGCCTGCTGAATCCCAAGAGCTTTTGGGATCTAGTGTGTAGAATTTGATTCTAGAGATCTGAGTTAAAAAATGCTCCTCATTTAATCATGCATTTGGGTACCAGTGTGGAGTGGCATAAAAGTACCAACCACCAGAAAGGCTTACTACAGACTGTTTGGTTTTGACAAGTTTATGGCCTTCTCAGCACACACGTGCAAGTCTCACTCCCAAAGCCTGCATTATATACATACTCAAATGCCACAAACAGCATTTGCAGATACCTCTTGTTGAAGAGCAGTCAGGGAACAGAATCTAAGTGGAGGAGAAAGGGAGGGACAAGCCAAATACAACTACCACTACCACAACAATGCAAGCTTATACGTTCATAATATGTATAAGATCATTATAAGTTTTAGGGGGGAGGGAATGCTTTAATTCAGAGCATCCCAGGCTAAACTAAGATACGCTATCCCACGTGATGCTCTCAGACATCTTTTCACTACATATGCTCCAAGGTATACTGCAGGCTAAGCCAAATTCAACTCTACTTGCAGCAAACTTAGTGTAGAAACTCCACAGCTTTGCATGTTAATTATTCTACAGAATCCAGTAAATGGAAAACATATTCCTATAGCCATGTCCTTCCAACTGAGGTCAACAGGCATAACTGTGCACTTTTCTAGGTAAGAGAACAAAGCAGATTCTACCAACACGTTCAACATAAGAAAGCATTAGCAGTCCAGCTCTTCAGGCAGCCCAAGCCATTCCTGAGAAAAGACAAATCATTAGGCACACATACCTGATTTTCTAAGACTTATGAAAGCATTTTGAGTCCCCTTGACCCAAGTCTTATACACACAGTTTGCAAGGCTCCAGATACAAATATCTAATGGATTTTCCTCCTTTCTGCATAGCCATCCTCTGAGAATGCCATGTGAAGCTTTATTTCCGGAGCCTGCTTTTCTCATACATGTGGTAGATGGTAAATGGGAAAGAACAAGATGTTTTCCAAAAACACCTTTTTGTGTTTGAGATACTCTTCCAGATGAAAGTCCATGTTACTATCGAGAGGAGCCAGGCAAACATGTGTCTGCTTCCTAGGCATTAAAAATGGCTAATGATCGGCAACTCCTTTTTCAAAGGAAAGCTCAGAAGCCATAGTAATTTGCTGCATGCTTTAATGATAGTTATCAAACTCCTCTTGGACCAGTCACTGCTTCTTAGCCTAAATGCTTCTCAGGGTATTGTGATGATAAAATAGAGGAGAGTGGTGGACCACCTCAGGATCTTTCAGGGAAAAGCCACATATTTGTTTTTTCTTCTAAAATTGGTACACTGGCTATGTGTTAAACTAGGACATGGAAAACCAGGGTTCAAATAGTTTTGACTTGGCCATGACTTCACTGGTAATCTAAAGTCAGTCACTATCCTTAAGTCTTGAGGGCTTAGAAGAAAGGTTAAAAAATGTAAATACAGGGTGCAATCACATAGGGCTATTTAAAGTTGTCCCTTTAAGAAAAACCATCCCATTCCCAGAAACATAGAAAAACTGCAGTACGGCTACCTTATTTTGCCACAATGCAGTCTACATTCACCTCCAAGTCAGGCAATGCCTACTCTGACTACAAGTACGTCCCATTGACTGTTCACTCGATAGGAAGCCCTTGCCTCTTTTGCTTATGTAATTTCCTGCCTAACCCAGCTTAAAGAAAAAGGTGCCTTCAGTGTTGCAGGCTTTCATTTTTTCACTCCCTCGAATACACATTTTCTTGCCTTCATTGTGGATTAAAACATCAGAAGGCTACCACCTCTAAGCTGCTTATGAGCCAGTTTGGTCTAGTGGTTAGCGAGCCAGTCTCTTATCTGGGAATACCAGGATCAATTCTGCTCTCCCCCATGAAGCCAGCTGGGTGACCTTGGGCTAGTCACAGCTCTCTTCTGAGCTCTTACAGCCCCACCTACCTCACAGGGTGTCTGTTGTGGGGAGAAGAACAGAAGGTTTGTCAGCCGTCTTGAGTCCCCTTAAATGGGTGAGAAAAGCGGGGTAGAAAAGCCAACTCTTCTTCCTCCTCGTCCTGTGTGTGGATGCAGCCTTCTACTCTTCTGTCCTTTAGAATCTAGCCTGAGGATCTAAGCTTATGTTGAAGATATGAAAATAAACATGTTTGTGTCTTGTATATGTATATAATACCTACTCACCTCTGGTAACCTTGTGCAGTGTAGTTTAATGACTGTCTCACTATTATTTGTTACTTGGTCCAAATGTTGGGACATAAAAATAAATAAAAATGGCTCCAATGAGGACCAGTGCCAACACTGCTTAGGAGGTATTTGTAGGATTCTTGAAAGTACATCTTGCAATTAAATGAACAAACAAAACAATTGAATGAAAACCTTTAGTAAATCTCCACATTTTGTAAATACAGAAATTCTTCCTGTTGCCCAGGAAATAATAAAAGCAGTTAGGGAGTAATATGGGTACCTGGTGCGATGGAGCTTTCTAGAGGCACTCAAATTGTCAAAGCATGCAAGGAATATTAAGGTAGAAAGCCCACAGAGATCAAAGAGAGGTCTTGAAAAAGCAGGAACCTGCCTTGTAAGCTCTTTGCTGTCATGAGCAGGGAGAGTTCACATCACCCACGCTGGCATCTTTACAAAAGGTTATAAAATGAGACCATTTAAACACTAGCGGGAATACGTTCAGAGCCCTCTTTAGAAACCAGCTAAGGTGATGAAGCTGTCTTGTGACAGGTTGTTGTGCCTTGTCGTGAAAATTAATTTCTGCTTTTAACTATGGCAACTCTAACACAGCACCGCCCTGAGCTCCTTTTCACCTTCTCCTCAGCTTCAAAGGAGAAGAATTTAATCCTTTTCAAGACAGTGTCTGAGCATCCTCACACCATAGTATTCACGTGCCTTATAAATCTTAGCACCTGGAGACAAGAGAGAGCAGTATGAGCAACAGAAAGAATGGATGGGGAAGAAGAAAGGGGGGGGCAGCTTAGAAGTGAAGGGTGGAAAAGAAAAAACAGGAGCTGATTTGCAGCCTTTCTGTGGTGTTAGATAAAGCATGTCCCAGCTGCTTTGTCCAATGAACCTCTGTAGCACACTCCAATATTTCTTCCTAGCCAGAAGTAAATTTTGCTGAGTTCAATAGGACTGAATCTCAGATAGGATAGATATACATAGAAGTGAGCCTCTTCTGTTTTGCCTTGGGCTAGTAGTGAGAAAAAAAGGTATAGAGGCCTGTCAGAAAGATAGGACATAATTACAATCTGGAGTATGAGCAGGGTATGTTATGAGCACTAAGAAAAGTGGATATTCTTAGTTCTAATGTTGAGATCTTCCACAGCTGCAGTGCTCCTACAGAAAAGGCCACTTGCTTATTCTTCAATTATAACAGCAGCAACAACAACATGTTTTAATCAGAAAGAGAAATATTTTGCACGCATATACATAAATAGCAAAAAGGCCTTAAAAGCAAGTTCCTTGTCAGCTTTTTGGAAAGAACATAAGAACATAAGAGAAGCCCTGCTGGATCAGGCCACAGCCCATCTAGTCCAGCATCCTGTCGCAAACAGTGGCCCACCAAATGCTCATGGGCATCTCAAGCAGAGACAAGGACAAACCTTTGCCTGCTCTTGAGTTCCAGCAAATGGCCTTAGAAGCATCCTGCTTCTGCCCCCCCCCCCCCCCAGCCTGAAAGATGCACCTAGGCATTCATTCTAGTAGCCACTGATACATCTGTCATCCATAAATTTGTCTAACCTACCTTAAAGCCATCTAGACTGGTAGCTGTCACCACCTCTTCTGGCAGCAAATTCCATAAGCCGATGGCCCTCTGGGTGAAGAAATACTTCCCCTTGTCTGATCCGACTCTCCTACCCATCAGCTTCATAGAGTGCCCCCTGGTTCTAGTAGTGTGCGATAGAGAAAAGAAATATTCTCTATCCACCTTTTCTGTACCATGCATAATTTTATATACTTCAATCAGGTCGCCTCTTAAATGCCATCTCTCCAGACTGAAGAGGCTTAGATGTTGCAGCCTGATTTCGCAAGGGAGGTGTTCCAGACCCTTAATCATTCTGGTTGCCCTTTTCTGCATCTTCTCTAGTTCCACAATATCCTTTTTGAGGTGTGGTGACCAGAATTGTACACAATATTCCAAATGTGGCCTCACCATAGATTTATAAAGGGGCAAGATGACACTTGCTGTCTTATTTTCTATTCCCTTCCTAATTATTCCCAGCATTGAATTTGCTTTTTTCACTGCTGCCGTGCACTGGGTTGACACCTTCATTGAACTGTCCACCAAAACCCCGAGATCCCTTTCCTGATGTGTTGCAGAAAGCTCAGACCCCATCAGTTTATAGACGTAATTTGGATTCTTGACCCCGATGTGCATTACTTTGCACTTGTTAAGATTAAAGCACATTTGCTACTTGGTTGCCCACTCACCCAATGCTAAGAGACCCCTCTGGAGCTCTTGGCAATATCTTATGGACTTTACTACCCTAAATAATTTAGTATCATCAGCAAACTTTACTATTTTACTATGTACCCCTGGTGTCCCAACACTGAGCCTTGAGGGACCCCACTTTTTACCTCTTTCCACCCTGAGAATTTGCCGTTTATTTGTCATCTTTAGGTACGATAAGTACAGAAAAGGGTTGAGCTGCTTTTTCCCCAATCTGTACAACAAAGCAGGCTCACAGGACTTCTTAAGCTCAGCATGCAGGAAGCGAAGTTGAACCATGGCCCTGTCCCCAAAAGAATTATTAGCCCCTCTCGGCTTCCTCTGCCGTCACTCTGTTATAGCTGACTTTAAAAGTCCCCTCCACTTCCAGAATAAGCGCCCCCATGGTAGCCGCGATCTAAACGGACTTTCCGTCCCCAAGAAAGCCTGTTTCCTTTCCCCGCATCTCCCCCCCCGCCCCCTCTCTTGTTAAAAGGAAAAATAGCCAGATCTCCGTCTCCTGAAACGGCTTCCCGCCCCTAGCAAAGGCAGATGATCGCTCATTCATTCACTTTCAGCACTTACTTTCACTCAGTTCTCTGTTAGAAAAGGCTTTCTGCCCCGGCAAAGTCAGCGGCTGCAGGCATCGGCAGCGCGATCCTTCGCTCATTCTCTTTTAAGGCTTTCACAGATCACTTGATAACAATGTTGCAATTCTGAGCAATTCTGGCTCTTTTTACAAAGGAAAGGAAGTGAACCTGCTGCATTTCTCAGATGTGTGAATGCTTTTTGGCTGTGTGTGCAGGCAAGCAATCCCCGCCCCTTTTGCCACGAAGCGTCCTCAAGGCAGATATAGCGAGCAAAACCCGCAAATCGCCGAAAGAGTGCTGGAACTCTTCTTTAAAGTGCACGTATTTTATCATGGGTGTCTCACTTTCCTAAGCTCCCTCAGCGCCTTGTAAAGCCCGGAATGGGGCCGCTCAGAGGCAAAAGAAGAGTTCCAGCAGACTTTCAATTGCATGGGGACAGGGCCCATGTGGTGGAAAGCATATCTCTTTTCCTTGAGATGCACGCAAGGCCTATAATTGTGACAGGGCCTTATGCAAAGAATACTGTAGTCCAAAGAAGAGAATGTCAGTGCTATCAGTTATCTTGGTCACTAGCTGTGTTCACACATAAACTTTAATCCCATTTCAGTCCACTTTCAGAGTGACACATCTGCAAAGTGACAAGCTGTTTGCTTTTGGCACTATCTTTTTGTCACCTGTAGCAATGGGTTAGATATTATGGAAAGAAAATGATTAGACACTTTGCTGGTGGATTCTCTCACTCTGAAGATGGACTGAAGCTGGATTAAAACTTAAATGTGAATGCAACTTCTCAGGACAACCTCACATCAGTTGGCATCTCCACACTGAACCTGCTCCTGGTGGGGAAGTGCTACCAGTAGTGGTGGCTGCTCAGTGGTTGCATAAGAGCCTGGAAAGCAGAGGGCCCCAGCTTCATTCTCTAGCATCTCTCTGGAAGAATGCAATGGAAAATCACTACTTGCCTAGAGAGCTTGATGACACAGTAACAACAACAAAACCCCAACTAGTGCTGAGCACAGAATCAACTCCTAGGTCTGGAAGCTGCTCAATGAGAACAAGATCTACAAGGAACCTTGGTTGCATGGGACACTGGCCATGTATCTGTGCTGCAGAAGAGTCCTCCTACACCCCAGGAACCCTACCCACCTTTGACAGTTTACCTGGGTTGTGGCATGTGGACATACCATTCATCCCTGGAGAGAGCATGGCTACTTCCTGTACTCTCCAAAGAAGATCTTGCGTGGAAACACTGAATTAAAGAACAACTTTACTCGGTTCAGAGTTCCCTTTACCTGGAGCAGCAGCAGATGTGTAAACAGCATGTTGCCACTGCTTTGAGGAATCTCTTGCCAATCATTTAGTTTTTTGTATCATCTCCTATGAATGCATCCCAAAATATTTTAAGCTTATCAGCTGAGCAAAAGCTAGTGCAGAGATTCATAGACCTCTCTCTGAAGAAGAAAAGTTATGGTCCAGATCTTTGCTGTCTACTCCCAAAACTACTGTAGTTAAAAGTGAAAATGAGCCTTAATCTTAAAAATCTGTATTAAAATGAACGCTGAACTTTGCAACACAGTAACTTAGCAGTCACAAGTAGAACTGAATCAGCCTTTATTCCCTGCACAGTTTTAAGGACAATGGAGAAAACAGAGAAAACTGAAGACATACTTTGTTAATTGTACAATTTGTATATCATTGCTCAAAATCCCTATGAAGACAATCCAGGGGCTGTTTGTTTTTAATCTGAGGTTCATGTGTTAAATGCTTCCTTCCCTTGCTTGGTTCTTCCCTCCCTTTCTCATGCTGAGTTTAAAACAACTGGCTGAGTGCCCTCCAAGAGCAGCAGGGACCACGAGGGATGTGTCACCTGCACAGTGCAGCAAAGCAGCTGTTCCAGATTCCAGGCAGCCTGATTTAGTCAAATGCAGCCGGCTAATGATTTCCTAGCTGCTTTATGAATTGAGCTCTTTCACGGGTTCCTCCTCCTCCTCCTCTCTTTCTCTCTACACTCACTGCCTTGAAAGGCTTTCTCCCGCCACCCCAAATTCCCCACCCACTCCCCTCTTTCTGGCCCAATGAAGTCATCAAGCTAAAGATTGCATAACTGATGCACAGGCCTATCTTCTGTTATACTGGGAGACGGGCCAGCTGCCTCCATTTATAGACAAAAGTGCCATCAGCCAGCCAAATGAAGCCCTGTGTGCTCTGTGAAGGCAAAAGAGATGGCAAGGAAGAAAGGAGATGGCTCAGAGGACGTGCTGGGTTGTGACATCACCAACAGCCTCCTTGGTAGGAGCCTGAAACCAAACTAAATATAGTTCACAAAGACACTCTTATCGAACGCCCCTTCCACTTCCTTCCCTCCTCCCTCCCTGGGTCTTGAACTTCACTGAAGTCACATAGTCATCTACCCTATGATATCATCAATCAAGACAATGCTAATCAGATCAATAGGGATATATTATCTCCAGTGCTTTCCTTGCATTGCTCTGAGAACTCTAAAGATTTAAAATAAATCAAACCAGTCACTGTGAAACGCATAAAAGAAATGCCTTAAAAGGAAAATATGTAGGCTAAAATACCAGCAAGTCATAAAGGTGTTTTGCTTTGTGTAAACTGTGGCTGGGTTTACACATTTGGGGACGCTGGTTAACAAGTGAGTGGCAGGTAACGGCCAAGACGAGGACACATGAACTCCCAGCCTAAAATGATCCAGGTCCAAGGCAATGGAAAAAGAAGTAGCACTGAATGCTATTTCCTACTCAGAGATGCAGCCCTAAGCAGTATCTGTTGGCCAACTTGCTACAAGTCACACTCAGATGTAAGAATTATTTTATAACCACTGGAGTAAGGCACCATGTTGTGGAATGAATGGTTGTTCCTATAAGCTATGTACAGTAGCTAAAGGGTAAAAGGGCAAGTGCTAGTGTGATGATGTTAACCTCAGCATCCAGTCTGAGTAGTTACTAGCATCCCTGCTTGTCCTTCCTAGCTTCTTGCACAATCAAAAGTGATTTTTAGTATGCTGCTACAGTTTGGCTATTGCAAGATTTTCTGGCTGGCTGAACAATGCTAGAGAAAGCATTGTGGAGCTTTACTGCCAGCAGTATCTATAGCCAGAAATCTTGGCATGGTTTGTGCTATAAGAAGGCTGTATCCTGGCCAGAGGTGTGGCTAGCTTGGAGAAGACCTAGGAGCTGACCTGCTCAGGTGCTCCCACTCTATAAATCCAGCAGCATCAAAGGCATTCTGTAGCCCTATGTTGTGGCCAGGCTCCCTCCTGCAAAGACACAAGGGCGCTGAGCTTCCAACCATGAATGCAAGTGAGCACTAGGTTTCTTGCCATTCTGGGTTGCCTTGTGAAGAAGACAGCATGTACTGTGTTTGGATGGCGAGTCCACACATCCAGCAGAATTTTCGTAAGTCAAATTTTGGTCTGCAGTGGTAGCACCAAAAAGAGGTTTCTAGCTGGAGCCTCACTCCACTTCTACTGTCCATATGGAACCAGGGCTGATTTAGGGCTGAATGCACAGTACCTCTGCACTAAGCATCAGCTAGAAGGCCTATGTTTAGGCAGGTGTTCTCTTAGCACTCAAAGTATGTGACGGTTGGTGGATTGTCCAGCATGGCCCTGTGCCTCAAAATCCCCCCATCAAGGACAGGGTATCTCCCAACTACATGGACCCGAGACCCTGTGACACACAGCACCTCTGTCTTGTCTGTGACATGACACCTGAGTTAAGCTAGGTTTTTTTTGTTTTGTTTTTTTGTGAATTTTGACACAGCAAGCTCAAAAGGTTTGCCATCACTGGCCTAGGCAAAGGTGTGGGCTGGACCTTCCCTTTTGACAGGCTGCCTTACTGCTATGAGGGGCTGTAGAGGTGTACTGGAGTGAAGCAACAGGCAGCAAGCAACAGGTTATGGCACCTGCATAGGCTCATGCCTGTGGCTGTTGTGAGGGCTGGAGTGGCTGGCACACAAAAGTGGCAAAGCCAGATAAGAGGTTGGCTTGAATCCATGTGGCTTGCCTTGCATGAAACTGCACTGTGAGGAGGCACGGTTGCATTTTTTTTCACCCACAGCACTTCTTTTCTTACTGTTTCACAATTACAGAATCAAGGCCCTGTCCCCAAAAGACTTATTAGCCCCTCTCGGCTTCCTCTGCCGTCACTCTGTTATAGCTGACTTGAAAAGTCCCCTCCACTTCCGGAATAAGCGTCCCCATGGTAGCCACGATCTAAACGGACTTTCCGTCCCCAAGGAAGCCTGTTTCCTTTCCCTGCATCTTCCCCCCCTGCCCCCTCTCTTGTTAAAAGGAAAAATAGCCAGATCTCCATCTCCTGAAACGGCTTCCCGTCCCTGCAAAGGCAGATGATCGCTCATTCATTCACTTTCAGCACTTACTTTCACTCAGTTCTCTGTTAGAAAAGGCTTTCTGCCCCGGCAAAGTCAGCGGCTGCAGGCATCGGCAGCGCGATCCTTTGCTCATTCTCTTTTAAAGCTTTCACAGATCACTTTATAACAATGTTGCAATTCTGAGCAATTCTGGCTCTTTTTACAAAGGAAAGGAAGCGAACCTGCTGCATTTCTCAGATGTGTGAATGCTTTTTGGCTGTGTGTGCAGGCAAGCAATCCCCGCCCCTTTTGCCACGGAGCGTCCTCAAGGCAGATATAGCGAGCAAAACCCGCGAATCGCTGAAAGAGCGCTGGAACTCTTCTTTAAAGTGCACGTATTTTATCATGGGTGTCTCACTTTCCTAAGCTCCCTAAGCGCCTTGTAAAGCCCGGAATGGGGCCGCTCAGAGGCAAAGGAAGAGTTCCAGCAGACTTTCAATTGCATGGGGACAGGGCCCAACCCATTTTTAAAGAAGCAATCCAGAGTTAGTAGTACAAAGGAATTTGGAAATAAATTACAAGGCATGTCCTGGGAAAATCCCATGTGCAACAGATTTCCATATATATGAATTTGTCAGAAAAAAATTTAATAGTTATATCAGAAAAAAAAACCCTAGCAGTTATCTTCTGCAAGTGAGCATTACACTAGAAGTAATCTATGAACTAAGAACAGAGATCTCTAAAGGAGAACAACCTTATTCTCTTCTGAATAAAGTGTGAAAGAGTGAAAAATCTTAACAACAGAAAGTGGAATTTTCAATGATATGTTGTTCAATTTTGATGTTATGGGACTATCCACAGAGTAGCAATTTAACGTGGTGTGTATGCCTTTCTGAAATCAGCTGAATGCTCTAGCTCCAGAAGCTAACTCTAATTTAAACATTAGCTATTAAGATTTAAAGCTACTATAAAATGAAATCAGGAAACCAGGAAAATTTGTTATAGTGCTGTCATCCTGTCATCTAGTCCATCATCCTTTCTCACACAGTAGCCCACCAAGCAGAAGACCACCTTCCCTTTAGGGGCATCTTGATCGTCTCTCCAACCTGGGGGGCAATACTAGGCATCCATTCTAGTGGCCATTGATACATTGTCCTCCTCTTTCTTAAGGCTATCCAGTTTACTGTGGCAGACCAGGTTTCCTAAATAGGTTAATAATGATAACCTAACCTGTATATTCAGTCTTTTTCTTCTAATGTTATCCATCAAATTTGATCAGTCTTTGTATCCCAGAGAACTCTGTGTTGGGTATACAGTACCAAGCTGTTCTGTGTCATGGTAGTTCATTTTGCATATATTGTTGGATGGATTATTTCTGCAGATTCTGGTAGGAATGGATCCAATCTTCAGTTTCCAAGGAAGAGGCTTGCTTGGATATCATAATTTTAGCTATGGCTCTTCATACAGATAGCATGAATTGGCTGCAATTATTCAGAGGGACTTCAGAGACTCTCAGACATGCTTCTATATTATTAATTCAGCTGTTCCAGCATCATACTGGAAGACGATCCTAGGAATATGTACTCAATGTAGGGAAGTGCATCAGACATGTTTGTATGATGTTTACAGGATACAACCCTTCTAAAGAGGGCTGGGTTTGTAAGGAGAAACACCTCACAAGTGAGGAGAAGATGAGTGCTGGAGGGGATTTCAGTCTCCTCTCTCAGCCTCCATTCCAGCTGGGAGGGGTGGAATCACACGGGTGTCACAACAATTTCACTATATGACTTGTTGCAATCCTAGGATTTTTTCATCTGGAGATCACAGCACCTCCCACACATGCTTCCAAAGAAGTACCCTTGGCCGATAAGTGGAGACCCAGCTTTAGAACAGCAACACAGACAGGAGATTGCTGCCTGTAATTTCACTGATCACTTTCTCCTTACCTTTATAGGGATGTTAGGACAGACATTTTCTCTCTAAATTCACCTTATCCTGTCTTGAAGCTTGGGAATGGGCACCTCTTCCTTATGTGGAGTTAATAACACCCAGAGTGACTCTATTTAGTAAGATTGGGCAGAAAGCTACATAAGCACAGAAATGTGAAATGTAGCCCAGCACAGCTTGTGAGGTATTTGTCCTTATAGACCCAGCCCTCTTTGAGAAGTCCATATGCTGCAAACAACATTCCAACATGATTGACGCACATTCCTAATTCAGTGCTGTAATGCAGCCACAAGCAGAAGGAGCAAGACAGTGTCTGATGGAGGGAGTGCCCTAGGGTGCTATTTGCTAATGGTCTGCATGTCAAACAAACATATTTTTCTAAAAGAGAAACCTACCAAATTCACAGAAGAAAATGGTTTGCTGGCTATGAAATTACCTACAGTTACGGTGGCCACGACAAAGTAAGGTACAGTACTGCTGTATTCATGTCCTGCTTGTGGGCATCCTACCAGAATTTGTTAGGCCATATTGAGGACAAACCACTTCGGCATTTCCTATGTTATCTCCAGTATATGAGCAGGGCACTTCTTATTTTACCTACAGGCCTTCTGCTGAGTTTTGCCTCCAGTACATAGGTGAAGGTACTGATATCATGGGCCCTTCTGCACTGACTGGTATACTGGTCCCGCACGAGGCCTAGATTTCTTCTGGGTCTCTCATTCTGCACTCTGTAGTGGAACAGAAAAGGCCCTGCCTGCTACTAGGCTGCTTTGCCTGCGCTGGATGGAGCATATAGCCCAGCCCAGGTGTTCAAAATGGCTGCCTAGACCAGAGACTTTTCCGCACTGCAACGCGTTCCAAACGGAACGCGTTCAGGCGGAAAGCTTAAGACAGCTCCCGGCGCTTTCAGCGTTCACACACAGACGCGCCGGAACGCGTACCGGCGCGTCTGTGTGCGAAAGGTGAAAGCGCCGGGAGCTGTCTTGGCCGGCAAAGGCCGGCCAGGGGCATGGAGACAGCCGCGGAGGCAGATCGGCAATCAGCTGATTGTCAAACAGCTGATTGCCAAACCTGCGCCGGCGTCGGAGGCAAGCCCGCAGCTGTTAGGGAGGGAGAAGCAGGCGCGAATGCTTCTCCTCCCGAACGCCTGCGGGCGGCTCGTCCGCGTTCGAATGCATGTAGAGCACTTTAAAGTGCTCTACATTTCGAACGCGCCGAAGACAGCTCCGGACACGTCGGAGCGCAAGCCCCGCTCGGGCAATGCGTATGCCGTGTCCGCAGCTGTCTCCCACGCGTACCGTTCAGCCCCGTGCGAAAACGTCTCAGGATACCAGTAGACTAGACCTGTTACAGTTCTACTAGTAGCCCAAGCCCTCTGGAGCAAAACAAGGAGGTCTGCAAAAGAGCACATACCTCCCTGTTCCAGTTCAGCAGGAGGACCCATTTCAGCAGCGCACAATCCAGAATAAAATCTCTGCAACAGCTAAAATGCACTGCAGATTCCAGCACTTCAGCTCAGAAGGAATAGCTTGTCTAATATTTCCATAGCCTTAAAAAACATAGAGCTCCAATTTTATTCTTTGATTTTTTTGTATTCATGATACTTTTCTGTTGAGAACCCTCTCTGCCCCCAGACCATGTTTGTCCTGGGTTGTTCATCTAGTCATCTTGATGAATTACTACTCCCTTTTGACTTCCCTTTTCCCACTCTGCACAAGACAGACAAACTGAGGAGTATCGCAGATTCACTATTTTGCAGCACTGGAAGGAGTCTGCTAAGCATTAGTAGCTTCATCTGTTTGTTCTGTCCTCCAGTGTGAAGGAGCAGCTTTGAATCTGCTGCAAATACTTTCTTGGGCCCCTGGTTGCTATGGTCTTGCTACGCAGCATTGCTCAGAACAAGATTCTTCTGACATTTGACACAGGACCTCTGCAGGCAGCCAATTGGTTTCCCTTTAACCTTCCCTTCTGCATATCTCGCTTCTTCATTTTAAAAAACGTGCTAGCATTTCCCCCATCCTGTATCACAAACATGGCTTTCTAGGAAATTATTTCTGTGCATTCCCCTTTTTACACCTGCAGTCTGCTCCAAAGCACTGTTGTATAGCATATATCGTAATAACTAGGATAGGCAAATTCCCAAAACACCAGTTTTGTTAGCATTAGAGTGATGTTGCAGCAAAATTACATGCCAGCAGAATAGTTAGTAACTTAGAAAATCTGTCTTAGCAAGCACAGAATCAAACTCCTCTTCATTTGATGATGTAGATCACAGAATCAACTGAGTTATATATAGGCTCACAACACAGTGATTGCTAAAAGCTGTGCTGGAGTGCTAGTTTGTTTCCCACAATCCTACATAGTGATGCTACGCTGAGAAACAGTTTTTACTGTTAAAACAACTGGGTCCCAAAGCCCCAAGGCTCCCCATGAAGAGTTTAAGGTCTAACATACAATGGGCCTGACAAATACTAATACATCAGCAGAAGGCTAGGGGTCTTTTTGCATGGACCCTTAATCTGGATTAAAGAACTGTATAGAACGCTTCTAGAACACACAGTTCTGTCCATTAATGTAGATCTATGAGGTGAATCATCCCTTTCATCCTGTTCGTTCTGCACAAGATGGAGGCCCTTGATCTGACTCTCTTGTTAACCCATTTAATCAGGTCTAAGGGGCTTGTTTCGGATCACAGGAGGTGTGCAGATGGCATGCCTCCATGATCCAGAACTACAGAGGGAAAACCGAAGAACACTCCCTTAAGTCCCAAGACTAGAAACTTTTGATCCTGGCTGTTGGGGGCATGGGAAGCATGGCCCATAGTATCAGTGTTTGTGCAGATGGCACTGATCTGGCCCATTCCTGCACATGATCAAAGTGGGTCTGGTTAATCCAGATCCACTGATCTTGATCAAAAGAGAGGCCAGTGCAGAAAAAACCTAGCTCCTTGGAACACACTCAGCAATAACCATAGGTGAAACAGCCATTTGAGATCAAAACTGCAGACAGAATTTTTATATCAGTGGACAGCATGCACGTCATCTGAGAAGCCATTAAGAGTATGATCTAGCCTGGTGGTGAACCAATACTTATTAAAAAAAAAGTAAGGAAGAAGTAAAGGCAAGAAGAACTAGGAAGAAAAAAGAAAGGAATAAGGAGAGGTGAGGACCCAATCTTCTTTCTTAACAGGCTTCAGGTGAGATGCCCTTCAGATTATGCTTGCTGGTAGCATCCCCATGCAAGTGATTTGGTGCAATTTGGACTCATTTGTGACTGTGTATGGGACTGAAATGGAATCTTGCCTGTCCCCATGCCATCACCACTAACACAGGCTGTATATGCATACACCTGTCCTCATGCAGTTGAGCTGTTTTGCTCACCTCCACTTCATCTGGGAACCTGCCTGCCTTGGCGATAGTGAATGGGGCAAGGGGGGTGGGATTGCTTGCCGTGGAAAAGGGAGAAAAACCAATCTCCTCCTCAAATAGCCTGGGACCGTCCCCATGTGCAGGATCTGTTCCCAAAGCAATGTGTGCCAAGCCACCGAACCGTGGCGAGAACAGTTTTTCCCAGGACTGGTCCTGGTTTGGGTGATTTGGTCTGGGAAAATCGACCAAATAAAAAATGCATAAGGATCGCCCCTCCTGAAGCCAATTTCGATTTGGGGCAAAATGTGCATGGGAATGCACCCGTTGTGATTCAAATGAGTCAGTGAATTAGCTGCTATGTGCTATTGTCTTAAGCTCAGCCTCTTTGCTTCTGTTTTTCCTGCATTTTTCTAGTGGCTGGACTGTGATCCCATTAATGCTTCCTCTCATGGGCCGCATTCCCATTACAAGCTTAATACGGTTTCCCTAAACCCAAATAATAGAACCTAATGCAAACACGAATTTGCCTGATCCCATTACTTTCAACTTAATCACGTTCGATCCGGATTCTGAGCATCATATGTGGCGTACGTGACTCAAGGGGGGACTCAAGTGGCTACTTTCTAAAAGCCACTTTTTGGGGCTGCCCTGCCCTCTTCCTCCTGGCGTGAACGTCCCACTCATAAGGGACCCCTTCAGGGAGCCTGGCTGGGTGGCTGCCACTTGCCTGGATGGAGGAAAAACGGCACCGGGCAGCCAGCAATTCTTTCCCCTCTTCCCATTGCCCAGGGCACACAGCAGCAGCGGCAACTCAAGCCCCCTTCACCCACTCACCGCCACAGCCTTAAAAACCTTCTTAGGACTTGCAGCTGCTTTCCTTTCTTTTCCCTTTCTAAAGGTCAGAACTTTCAGAATTGTGCAAAATTGCAACATTATTATCAGGTGTGAAGTGGGTGGATTGTTACAGTGTAGTGGCTGCTGAAAGGGGTGGATTTCTACAGTGATTAAAATCACTATCTTTGGAAGCAAGCTATTGCATTCTCATCCCACTAAAACGGTATGGCTCCCAAAGTAAGAAATGTAAAACGTTTCAAATGCACAAACTGGAGCGACACCTGTTGAAATGAGTGTTAACATTTACGCTTTGGGGCGATTTAACACGTGGAAAGCGTGTTAAGCCAACCTGTCTGGGGACTGTGAGGATCGAAACCATTTTGAAACTGTTTTATGCTTGTAATGGGAATTCACCCATGGTTTTGCAAAGAATCAGATCATCCCTGGGACAGCTACCCCTCCCCCACGATCCTCTTCTTTCTTCCACACTGGCTGGCTTCAAATGCAAAACAGATGAGCTGAAGCTGTTCCAGGCATGGCTTCACCCCCTCTTCGAGCTAGTTGGCCTGAGGAAAGATGCCCTAACCCCACGGTTTATAATGGTTATTAATTGCTTTATTTGTGCAGGTACTTTTGTGCACAGTTTCTGGGGAACAGAACCCTCACACAAGTTAAAGTCCGACTGTACCAGGTTAAATAATTAGCCCATTTAATTCAGCATTGTCTACATCAACTAACAACAGTTTCCCAGAGTTGAAGCCTCAACTAGTCTCTAACTGTAGATGCCAGGGACTTTGCCTGGAAAGTTTTGCAGTCAAACTAAGTGCTCTAAAACTCAGCTCTAAAGGTTACACACCAAAAGTTATTTTATTAGGTGCGCACAAATGTCCCATGAAGCAGAGGTTCTATATTCTACAACAGAATTTTAAAAGCTACAAAGGTGATCACTACAAAAAGCAGAGATAAGCAACACCAGAAAATTCACAAATAAAAGTAACTAAAATAAACTGAAGAGAGTTTGTTGTTTCAATTAATCTCATTAGGAAATAAACAGTTGGAGGGTAAAAGGCACAACTTTTTAAAAAGGCTCTGAAAACAGATGTTCATAATATTCCCAGTGTATTGTACATAGCTCAGAAGTAAGACAAAGTTCAAGGCAGATGTGCCAGAGTGTTTTGGCTGCAGTTTAAAAAAAAAATCAAGAAAGCTACTGCCATTGCTAGCAAGACTTTTTCCTTCAGTGAGGATTGAACCTGGGAAATAATAAATTCATCAGAAAATTGACTTGTTATTTGATAAAATTCAACACTCTGCTTTAACACATTTTCAGGCATTTGTTCCAGAATGAACATAAAATATTTAGAAGATGGCTCCCATGTATGTGAAATGTGCTCCGTGCATGAATACATAAATGCTTCCCATGAATACTCCTCTGTTGCTTTGTCTTCAGTGCGGTAACTGAAACCTTTCCTAATAAAAGATACATCTCTTATGGTCCAAGAAATGTAGCTGAATGAGCCAGGAACAAGCATTTTGTCAAATAAGAGAACCCTAGCAGAGTATATACTCTGGACATCTTATAGTCAAAGCACAGCATACAAGAGACCTTGGGCCTATTCGCACTTGACCATATTCTAGAATGTATCTCAGGATAGAGGTCTGTTGTCCGCATGCTATTGCAGGGTATATCTAATACTGCATGTTATATTCCAGGCTAAAGCCAAGTGTGAACATGGTGCCGTTGTCTAGCATGTACCAGAGTCCCACCTGTGGAGTGAGCTTTAATGGTGGCAACCAGGCTCTTGCAACGTGGGTTAGCTCACCACACTATGGAGACTTCCATGCCTCTAATGCAGTTCGACAAATTGCTAAAAAAAGCTCAAAAGCAGCTTAGAGGTGGGAGCCTGTGAAAGCCTCTTGTTCTTACTGTACGCAATGCAGCCCATAATTCTGACTTTCTACATATTCCTCCAGCAGGTAAGCTTTCAATGCCACACTCCACAGTGCCTGAGGTGATACAGCCTACTAAAAGCTATACCATATACTATTTCTGCATGCTTAACTAAGTTATTATTTGATGAAACTGTCTAGACAGATGTCTGCAAGGGCTGCTGCTCCCTTCAGTCACCTTTTCCATGCCATTGTCTGTGCCTTGCCTTAATGCAAATCTTCAGCAGACACCTTCCTCATTGTGCAGTTTTGTCAAAGAGCTAACTGGTAGGCAGAATGCATTGATACGTTCAACAACCTCTCCGTTTTGTTGCCAAAATGAAATCACAGCAAGTGCTTGTGTCTTTTGAAAGATGACCACTCTAGGAAACAATCTAAAGATTAAAAATCCATGGCTATGACACCAAAGGCATGGGAGAGATATTAATTTTGACATGAGCAATCTGTTAAAAATTAAGGGGTGCAATTTGCCTGTGCTGGACTGAAATGTGTATTTAAATGTGCCTATAGCTCAGGCTCCATCTACATGAGTAAAAAGAGTGATTTTGACTCAAGCTAGAATGGGTGCTTGATGAGTGTCTGAGCTTTTCCAGAGGGCTGTTTTGACGCTTCTTAGTATTAGAGGGTGTGGGAAATCCAAACCTTTTTGTTTAATAATTTGCTTACTTCCTGGTGCAAAAATGAGCAGGGCCTTAATTCCTTTTTAAACTGTTTCCCCACTATCTCCTTTCCTTGACTGGGTGGTGGGTTTGAATGGCACCCATCTGCTCACATGGCAAAAGACACTGGTTGGTATACCAGACCTGCAAGCATATTAGGAGCCTCCATCCCAGGCATGGCCTCCCTTAGACAGCACTAGCATGAGGAAGAGAAGCTTTTCTTTCATTTTTTGGTCAAAAGGGGAAGCAGGCAAGATGGCAGTATCTGTTATTGCCCCTTAATTTGGTTTCCTTTTTTCTCTCCCTACTATATCATGACATTGTGGATATCCCCTCATTAGTAAGCATTCCTACACCCCACTACACCACCTTATTCACAAAAGAAATCAGAATATAAGCTGCAGGTCTCCTCATCCTAGGTATGGAATCAAAGACCTGAAGCGCTTTGGCTGTTGTGTGTCATATGGAGGTGACATCAAGGGGAATTTCCACATTTAGCAGATCTGGATTGCTCCAGCTGGAACTGTTCCTACTGTCCTGAAACAAGGCCATCTGCACTTGTTGGGCCATCTAGACCATACTACCCTCTGTCCATTGCAGATGGGGTGATCCAGCAGGGACGTGGCCTCTCTGTTCCGCACTGGAGCATGTAAGAGAGAGGTCCAGATACTGAGAAATGTGGCAAGACCCAAAGCTCTCTCTTCTGAATAGTTTGCCTTTCATTTATGAAACATGTTTACTACAAAATGATTTCTGTTCTTTTGAGTTATAAGGACTGGAAAAAAGATGATGGTGGTGGAGGGAGAGAAAGAACAGACTGAAAATCACATCACCAAAAGAAAGGGAATACCCCCCCCCCCCAAGGGAAAGAGCAGAGCGATGATGGACGATTGTCTGAATGAATGCGAAACAGACAGAGAAGGGAAATAGGCCAATCAGGCCATTTGTATGTTCAAGGCACTGTGTCTGAATTCTGTGGTTCATTACAAGCAGTGTCAACAACTGCACGATGAAAACAGAATGTGTGGCTGACAGCTGAGAAACAGTATGTTTGATTGTGCAAGCACAGATCTTAGCAACCGAAGGAACTGTTTGCAATAATTAAATTTCACCTGTCAAGGTTGGTCACAAATGACCACCCCCACTCAAAATTAAGATAAAGTATTTAAGTAAAAACCTGCAGTCCATACTGTGTTGCATAGCAAGTAATGATTCCTTCTTGTACAGCTTCCTCAGAAAGGCACCGTTAACGATAACAAGAAAGATTTCCTTCTAGATAGCTGTCAGGGGCGGAGAGAATCTGCCCATCTGAGAAATCTAGGCAGACATAATCATGTCAGGAGAAGAGAAAAGGCTTGACAAAGAGGGCACATTTTTGTTGAGCAATTTGCATGAACACTTCTGGACAAAATTCTCAGTTTTACATGCAGTTCACAAAACAGCAGCAGCAATGCTAATTGGCATGGTTGCCACTCAATTGTGGCACTTCCTTTGAGCTTTCACTAATGTGAATGACTAATATTGAAGAGGCTTTAGATGTGCTGGAATTAGTTTAAAGGGGCTTGGATCCCCCCTTTCTGTCTTCCATACCATTTCATTATCTTCACACCTTAAAAAGGCCTGGCATGAAAAATGGGAAACCTCAGAACAGTTTGACACTATTAAAACAGTAACGAACCCTTTAGTTAATATGGAAAAATGGATAGCATTGCAATGCCAGCCAATATGACTGTGCCCTACTGGGTGCCAAGTCCCAGTAGCAATGAGTGGCACATTGATGGGGGCTCCTTGATGATCCCAGTTACAAATATGATGATGGTCTTTGCACAAATCTCAGTTGTTGACAGTTTTGATTGACTCTTGCTGTCTGTTTCCTGGAATGCATTTGAAGCCCTTTAACTTAACACAGGGAAGATTTCTTATCTGTCACTCTTCACCCACTGAGAAAATTACATGTCTTCCATATTTCCAGTGCTTAAGCCACCACTGCTTCTAATGGTCTTCCACTTCCAAAAGACTACTCACCTAATCTTTCAGAAATGTCATTCGTTTTCCTCATATCAACTAGACTGGTCATCTCAAACAGGAATGAAATCAAACTTGTCTAACAGGACATTATATTGTATTTATATACAATCTAAACCTCACACCATTTTGCATTCACTCATTGTTTCCTATGAACTATGTTCTGGGCTCTTTTGTCAAAAGTGGTCATTTATTTATTTATTTAGAAAATTTATATCCCACCCTTCACCAAATGGCCCCAGGGCAGGTTATAATGAGATTAAAACATATCAAATAGTAAAACATAATTAAAAGTATGTGTACATCCAGATAAAATTTATATTTCTGAACACCAAAACAAACTTTATAAAATCAAAAAAATTCACACAGTTGCAAACAAAACCCCCAAATCCACACCCATACATATCTAAAACATAAAATTCACAAACTAAGGTAAAGTTAGTTAGAGATAAAATGACTTTCTCCTGCCATTGCTTTCTTCTTGCTCTCTTCATTGCATTGAAGGATGGTCCCCATTTCCCACCATTTAACACAAGCCCATTCTGTTTGATAAGGGGTTCATCTAGACACATTATATACTGTAAAGGGAATGCGCATCCTATCAGATACAACAGTCGATCTTGCATCATCACACTGCCATATGTGATCATTACTGTGCATTTACTTTAATGTGGAGAAAGAACTCTTGCTGTGCAGTATATAGTTTCATCACATTATCATATAAATGCAGGTGGTACAAGGAGAAGGACAGACGAGACACTGCTAAACAAGGAAGTACAACTCAAAAACTGATTAGCTGCCTCAACCCATGTGACGGTGCATGCCGCCTTGTCGTGATTCGGCTTCACGACCTGAATCTGAGGGCTCTGGGAAGCAGGTTAGCTGCTCCGATTGGGGCAACAACTGGGGAACTGCTGTGATTTGCCAGGTGTTACGATAGATTTTACCCAGGCTGTGACCAGCTCAGCCCTGGAGATTAGGCTAGAAAATGGGGAATGGGGAATAAAGAGGCTGGAGGCATCAGACAGAGTAGGAAAAAGACCCGAGTTTATTCTCGCAGCCCTTAAATACAGCAATCCCAAGGGGTGTGGAGGAAATGACATAGATGCAACATCAAGGAAGGTGATTGGATGAAAGCTGGTGGTTTGTAGGTCAGAGGTCCTGGTGATGTCACATCCTCCGGTCAGCAGGAAGAGAAGAGTGGTTGTTCTTTGTCTCTCTACAAGGCTAAGAAACTCCATTATTGCCTAAGGGCAGCTGCACGGAGTGGAAAGAATTCAGCACCCTGGTGGCACCAAACGTGTAGTACAAGTCTATGGAAAGGAAAATTCTTGCTCCTTTTTCTCTGAGGTTTGTAAACTGGAGGACTGCAAGAAGGGGAAGCTAAGGGAAAGCTGTGCAGCCTAGAAATTACTACATCGCCTAAACTCTTGTCGCTCCAATGCCTCCTCAAAGAAGAAACTATGGAGCTTTTAGTGGGGATGATTGGTTTTCCCTGTGCAGTGAGTATACTGCAATTTTTCATTAAACTACAAATTTAAACACCTCTCTCTGGAGGCAACCAAGGACGCAAAGCCCTTAACGCTGTCCTCTCCCGCTTCTTTTCCCTTCTGGAGTTGGCTGGTTCAGAGTTCCTTTTAAATAAGCCACGGCTACAGAAATAGTTCCTTTTCTGTGATTGGTAGCTTTAGAACAGTGTCTTTAAACAAGGCCAAGTGACAAGGTGATCTGCATAGAGATGTGTGTGTCTTCCTGTGCCAAAATAAACACAGTAGAGAGACAGTGAAAGTGTAAGGTTTTCAGGGATCCCAGCCACATGCATGTTATTCCTAGATTCATCAGCTACAAATCTTAGTAATGCTGAACCCTAAGAAATCATAGGATGCCTTCCAGCAGAGCACCACACTTCGGGTTTCAAGGAGGTTGTGCACACCAATCTTCAAAGGGCACTCAGTCTGTGAGTGACATTACCTGCCACTTGGACAAAGTCTGCATGGCTTGTGTGAGGTGCCCCTCCCCCCTTAGGGGGGGAAGTGGGGCACTTCTCAGGCCATTTGCTGGGATTCGAGAGCAGGCAAAGATTTGTCCTTGTCTCTGCTTGAGATGCCCATGAGCATTTGGTGGGCCGCTGTGTGTGACAGGACGCTGGACTAGATGGGCCGTGGCCTGATCCAGCAGGGCTTCTCTTATGTTCTTATGTTCTTACATCTAGGGCCAAACCAAGAGTGCACATTTTTTCCTAAGACTGTTTTGACAATACAAAAACAGAGTCTTGTATGGTTTGTGCTTGAGCCTCTCCTGATACTCGTACCTAAGGAATGGACAGCAAAGTCCACAGTCAAGAAAGGCTACTTTGTCTGCCCAAATAAACTAAGTTTGTGATTGATCTCACTTTAAGATAAGTCAGAAAGCTTTATTTGCACCTTTAAAAAATCCTATTGATGCTATCCTTGTTTATTTGGCCATGTGTCGCAGTAAGAGGGTATATTTAGCCACAGTATGCTTTGTGGGCCTGCATCTTGCAGCTCAACAGGAAATCTCTGGAGTCAAAGCTAAAGATATCATGGCACGCTTGGAAATTTATGACCGGCTGTAAAAGGTGGTGCTGTGGTGGTCAGAGCAAGCTCCCTTTCAATTGAGATATGAGGCCGGATTCATGTTCTGCATTTGTGGCTGGCAGAGGTCACTTGACCAACCTAAAAATAGTGATTGAAGCAGATTGCTGTTGCTAAAAGGCCTTGAAGTGAGTTGGCTTTGAAAGAGGCATAGTCACCCACAAGCATGATATTGTAAGGAAACCTTCACCAACCTACTGGTCTCAGGATGTTCTGGACTATCTTCAGCCCTATTTAGCACAGTGCCAGCGACTAATGAATTTCAGGGATCAGAAGGAAAGTGTGTTGAGGTAGTGGGGAAATCAAGTCTCTACTTTACAGACCTCTGGCTTTCCAGGGTGTGAAGAAATAAATAGAATATTTGGCACACATCGTTCATCAGTCCAAAATATCTAGAGGGTACCAGCTTGGGGATCAGTGCCATAAAATTAAGGGACATGAGTAAAACCTACCGGCTGAGCTTAGCTTAGACATACAAACTATTTTTATAAAACTTTTGCTTCAAAATTTGGGCATGGTGAATTCCCCTCTGAACACTTGCTAGGTTTTGCGATTCCCCACTTTTCAAAGACTCCTAAGATTGTAAGACATTATGATGCCTCCATGACTTTTTGTTTAAACTCAGCCCACGCTGCTGAGAAAATCAACTTGATTTTGCTAATTGCCACAAAGACTGTGCTGGTATAAACTCACTTTCAGTAATAACTAGGTACCTAGCATACTTTATGGACCTGGTCTTTTAGGGCATGACAGGTGGGTGAGAGAGGTTAGAAGTTCTCCTTTCACCTGCCCAAACTGCTCTTCAATTGGCACCCAACTCAGGCAGGTGATAAAGAAGCTTCTAACCACTATCTGTTCCTACATTGTGAGACACAGTCTGTGTGGGCTCTTTGGCAAGGGCACGCTATCTCTTATTTCTTGACACTAGGGCTGCTTTCAGATGGCAATTGCCTCTAGCTGGAGCAACCCCCTGCTTACTTTCACATCCATCTAGCAGCTTTTATGATCAGTTCAACTGGGGCTAATAAAAGCCAGCCAAGTGGCTGCCCACTTCCTTTTGTTGGCTTTTTTTGTTTGTTTGTGTGCATTTGACTGGCTTTCAGTAGCCCAAATCAGTCTGATTGTGAAGGATCCTTGCCAGACAACAAGATAAGCAGAGCTATTACAGGAAACCTGGCACTGTTACTGAATTTTTTCTAATAGCAATAAAATAGGCTCTCAGAATGTTAAAACAGCTTAAAGGATCACAGGTTTTACCGCGTATCTGGTGGTAGCCCCGGATTTAAGGCACTTTTCTTCCTCTTTTTCCTTTTCTTCCTTCAGTTAGGAGTAGCCATAGGCTGTGGTCACACCTTCACTTTAATCCTTCTTCAATCCGTCTTTGGTCACCAACGCTGACACTTTCTTAGTCTAATCCATTTTATTTGTGGACCTTCCTTCCTTCAGTTGTACTTTCCTGACTCCTGATTTTAACAGGTGTCAAACTGTTATAGGGTGTTAATCCATTTTCATTTTTTTGAGTGTGATTGGGGAAGAGGCCTAAAGGGGGTTGAACTGTACAACAGAGGGTAGATACTGCATGAATTTACTTCCCTTTCACCCAATGTGTGATTACGCTATTGAGCCAAAAAACTTTTATCTTCTCAGAGCACAGGAGGTGTTGTGATGGTGGTGATCTAAAAAAGTCTCCCAAATGAGTCTCAGAAAGGAACAGAAAGTTTTGAGCACAGTGACCTAAAGTGAGAATGAACTGAGGAAGGATTATCAGATACTGGGGCCACATCCCTATTACAAGCTTAATCCAGTTTCCCTAAACCGAAATAATAGAACCGGATGCAAACACGAATTTGCCTGTTCCCATTACTTTCAGCTTAATCACGTTTGATCCGGGTTCTGAGGATCCTACATGGCTTACGTGACTCAAGGGGGGACTCAAGTGGCTACTTTCTAAAAGCTGCTTTTTGGAGCTGTCCTGCCCTCTTCCTCCTGGTGTGAACGCGCCACCCATAAGGGACCACTTCACCGAGCCTGGCTGGGTGGCTGCCGCTTGCCTGGATGGAGGAGAACTGGCAGTGGGCAGCCAGCGATTCTCCCCATTGCCCAGGGCACACAGCAGCAGTGGCAACTCAAGCAAGGAGGCTTTAAACATTCACACATCTCCCAAAACCTGCCCTGCTTTCCTTTCCCCTTTAAAGGTCAGAACTCCAAAGAGCTAGAATTATGCAAAATTGCAACATTGTTATCAGGTGTGAAGTGCTTGGATTGCTACAGTGTAGCGGTTGCTGTGAAGGTTGGATTTTTACACTGAAATTACTGTCTTTGGAAGCAAGCTATTGGGAGAGGGAAACCCTAAACATGGATTCTCATCCCTTAAAACGGTACTGTCCACACAGTAAAAAATGTAAAATGTTTCAAGCACACGATCTGGAGTGAGACCTGTTGAAATGAGGATTAACATTTACAACGCTTTGGGGCGATTTAACATGCGGAAAGCGTGTTAAGCCAAACTGACGTAGGGTCTGCAAGGATCGAAAACGGTTTGAAACTGAAATAAGCTTGTAATGGGGATGAGGCCTGGGTATGGTCAGAATTAGTGCATTTTGAGTCCTGTTTCTTAATAAGATTGACTATTTCAGCAAGGTATGACCATGGCCATCATTGCTGAAGGTACGGAAGGGGAGAACTGGTTTGCCTGGAGTGAAGCTTTTCCACCCATTCAGATGTAGCTGGAAATCTTATTTCTTCCTCATAAAAGAACAGGACCACTCACCAATATAGAGAAAGCATTTATACTCTTAAATAAAAAAAACTTAAAAAAGACAAAAAAGAAAGACACAATTTGCACAATCCTATATGGGCTTTACTGTCTAGTACGGTGATGGCCAACCTATGACATGCGTGTCACAGGTGACATGCCAAGCCCTTTTGGGTGACACACCTGGTCACCCTGGCACTTGGACGTGTATTGCTTGCTTGTTCTTGAAGTGTATGAAGTACCAACTTTCAATTGAAGATTTAGCAACAAAAGTCACTAATGTAAAGAATTATTTGTTTTTGCTGTTAATAAAATACATATATCAAAAATATAACTTTTTTACTAGAGCTACAAATATCACAAAATTATGGATATTTCTAGAAGTGACACAGCACCTGAGTTTAGCTAGGTTTTCTTGCGAATTTTGACACACCGAGCTCAAAAGGTTTGCCATCACTGGTCTAGTAGCTTCACTATATTCAAGGGGAATGACTCCTTGGACATTACACACAGAATGGCAACCTAAGGATTAAAGACGTGTACAGGTATTACCACTAATTATGTAGTATTCCATTACACTGTTTCTTTAAATGTTTGTTTTAAAAGCTTCTTTCCTCCCAACCTTTCACACTCTCAGCCTAAGCCTCAACGTATAAGGTGCATATAGTTTGGTGCAATGTAGTTTGAGGACTATTCATTTGTAGCAGCTGCTAGACCTTCATATCACAATCAGTTTGAAAGCTATACAAACTTTTTCACTGAGGCAATGACAATGCTATGCCCAGAATTTCAGTTTGCTGTTATTAGCTTCCTACACTAGAGATTATAATTGTGTGTCCTGCCATGACCCCCAGGTTCATTTTTGTACTTTGATCACATTTTGGCAGCAGCCAAGGTCACAGAATGTCCCTCATTTTGTGGTTCACTGAGGGGCAGACTTGTGGGTTTAGGGCTGTTTCATCTTTTGTTTTGTTTCTTAATAAAATAAACTTCAAATATTTATTTTCACTGCTTCTAAGAGAGTACAGGATGTTAGACCAATAGATCTAAACTGCAGTTCAGTTAGCACATTTTGTAAAAGTTTTAACTCTCCACAGCTATGTTAGTAACACACTGTGCCATGTGAATCTGATACATATAAAATTGCTCTGCAATGTGATATTTTGGGTCCTGGGTGTATCAAGAGAAAAAAGACTATTAGGGAAAACATTCAACGATGCATAATAGTAATTAAGATCACAGAATCTTACAACAACATTGGATCTGTTGCTAGAATAAAAATATGACTGGTGGACAGAAGGAATACTCAACTCCATACAAGATGTTTAGAGAGGCTGAGGACTGTCAGGTGTTTCACTGACAACTCCAGGTCTTCCTCAGCACTTGCAGGGACTCACAAGTAGGTGAGTCCCATTGAAAAGGTGCAGGAAACTCATTTTTGCTGGAAGCATGGACATCACCATTGTCTCTGTGGACAGGACTGCATAGCACTTGTGTGTAACATCATCACTCATCCCCTTCGTGAAGGTTCAGAGAGCCTGAACCTTTGTCTACATGATGATGTCATTCACGAGGGCAATGGAGTCTATGGAGAAGGGCAATGATCGTTGGGCTGTACTTTTCACAAATCAAAATCTGGCATTCCCTAGCCTGGTAACTCTCCAAGGAAGGGATGAAATAGGGAAATAGCAGAATACCCCTAAATAACACCATTCCCTTGATTTGGATTCTGGTGGCCATATCACCATGTCAAATCAAGAGGCTACTGGCAAATGCACAGTGCAGCCTGCTGTCACAGAGGCTGAAAAAATAGGCCTCCACATACAGGATCCAGCAAACTCTGAGCCAGCTGGGAAAGCGGCCTCTCTTGTCAGCCACACCACATAGTTACAATTCCCCTCTTGAGACATCTTGCAGGAAGTGTTGTGTGTGCACATAGCCTTAGATTTCCCAGTGAATTCATGGCTGAGGGGGAATTGAATTAGTGACTTTGTTCTGGGCAATTTACAAGTACATGAGAAACAGGCATTTTTAGCCCACCCACAGGATGGAAAAGTCAGTCTGTAGAATGCTGGGAAATACAGAATTCTGGCTCCATAGTGACCAGACTATCTGCAATTTTTTTTTTTCCTGAGGCAGCATTTGTTTACTTTCTGAGCTCACGCATGGAAAAGTGACTGAACAGCAGAAAGAGATCTGGCATGGATGCTGGTAGCTGACAGCTGTATGTTTGCTCTCTGGCAATCTGTTTCTTTCTCCAGGTGTAATTTGAGTGCTGTGCACCAATGGACACATTCAGCTCCTTTTGGTACAGATGGCATTGCAGCACTACTGAGTAGTTCATTCACAGCCACAGGATTGAAGAAGCACAATCCACCCAGGCTGCCACTGAAACCCAAATGACTATATCCTCTTACAAGCTCAGCTGTGAAAGCTGGGTGATGTTACAGCTTTCCATCTGGCTTCAAAAAGACTCTGAAACACGTGAAATTTGCAGAAGTTTTCAACATCATCCCCTGTGATGGATTCAGAAATGGTTTGAGGGGAAATTTGCTTCTTAATCACCACCCCTTCCCAATTACTGGAAAGACATCCTGTCTAAGTGCCAATAACATGGATTGTATCAACATTACCAATGCGTATATTATTTTTCGTTTTATTACCCTGTTCAATTAAGATGAAAGAGATTTAGTACTCTATTTCACTTCTCACCACCACAGACAATACCCCTCCTGATTACAATGATCTTTTCAAATTAGGGGTGTACCAAACTGGTTCTTCATATAGAACAAGTGTAAGGAGGCTTGTGGAATTCATTTTCAGATAGAAACCTGTGAAAAGTTTAGTTCTTGATCTGAAAGCAAATACAATTGGTGGGGAGGAATCTGAGAAGTTTTTGGTCCAAATTCTCTCTACCCCCAGGCCACAGCTTCTGCCTTTCCTGATCACATCCTAGCAAGATCTTTGACCTCACATGTGATTGGCAAGGCCTTTGAAGGAAGTATGATGTAAGTGCATCTATTCTTTCACTCCAGAGGTCTAGGTCGGTATCAAAGGGGGAATCAGCAGCTACTGTCTTCCCTAGACTGCATGACTGGTGACGGTGGAATAATGCGGACCTGTGTGGACCAGGTAAGATCCTGTGGATATGATGGAGGATATGGCCCAGGAGCTTCCAGGGCACAATCAGGGAAGGAGGAACCTCTGCGACATGATCTGGAGAAGTGACAGGTGTAAACTGGAAAGGCAGAAGGCTGCGTTTAATCTGGGAAGGGTGAGGGTACATGGGGGGATGGGGAGAGAGGCCAGGCTGCAATCTGAGGAGGCAGCAGGCATGACTGGAGAATGGGGGAGTGGAACACATTGGGGTGGGTGGGTGGGTGAACCATTTGATGAATCTAATAGCCAGTGCTTAGAAATGATAAGCTAGTTACAGAGTTGAGGTTGAATGGTTGTCCTCAATGCCAGTTTGGGTCCATTCCAAACTGACCAGCATCTTACATTTGTGCATATTTCTGTTTCAAATACAAAACCTGCTTGGAACAGCCAATGTCCACCATAAGAGAGATGTATTAGTCTAATATGATATGCCTTCAACTCATACACAGTTTCAAATTTTTTCAGACCCCTTACTCCATTTCCTGCAACACCAAGGATTAAGGCAGGAAGAGACTTGTTTGCAAAGAATTGGTCTAATCTGATCTGGCTAAATAAAATAGAAGCAGTGGCTTCAATCATCTCCAGAAACTTTATTTTATATAGTAACCTATACCACCAAAGAGACATTATGCTTGGAGTTCTAAAGTTGAAAAATGGGTAGTGAATTCTGCAAACAGGAGGCTCTTCTTATAGCATTCTGAAACACCTTTAAATGACCTACAGATTTAATAACTCCCAAGCAATTGAATGGGATGAATCCTAGCTTAATGAAGCTTGTCTCTTTAATTAGAAGATGAATTGGTAAGAAGAATTCTGCCCTAACCAACTAGACTGCTTAACCAACTAAACACACAGAAGCAATTTTTGAATGTGCGGTTCATTATGGCTTTTGAAGTTTTTTGTTTATTTGTTTTGTATGTCAAGGAACTGAGTCTATTTTGTCAGTCAGATATGTTATGACACTGCTTTTTCCATCTCTCTTCTGTCCCAATTCTTAGTCTCATATCTGCAGTTGAATTCCATAGGTTTTCATCCGTTTATTATTTCTTTTGGTTATATGTTTAAAATATTGTATACTGCTTCTCATTAATAAAATCTTGAAGCAGTCTATAGAAAAAATAAAAACAAAGGCAAAACTATAAAGACAAAGAAATTCAACAACACAACACATTAAAAAGTGGTTCAGGGAAAGGAACAAATATTTACAGAAGGAACACTGGGGCGAAGAGAAAGGTCTTTAATAGGTATCTAAAAATGTCTAAAAGCTAAAAATGTAGGTGCCTTACAAACAGTTGAAGGGGAACATTTCACAGAGACAGTGCACCATACAGAAGGCTGGACTGTAGGCTATCAAAAGATGGCATTCAGTATTTCTAGGGCTGGAATAAAAGCCCTTATCCATCCTTTCAGTGCATCCAGGCACTGCTTCAGGACATTCACAGCCTCTCCAGACTGCAAACTTATGGAGAAATAGATCTAAGTGTCATCTGCATACTGATGACATCCAGCCCCAAAACACCCGATGAACACCCCCAGTGACTTCATATAGATGTTAAATAACATCAATGAAAAAATTGTGCTTTTTCGTACACTATAGCCCAGTTTTCAGGGCACAGAGTTCAGCCATCCAATGCTACTTTATAGGATTGCCATTGTGGGTAGGCGAAGAACCACTATATCACAGTGTTCCCATGCCCATCTCCCAGAGGTGATCCCAGTCAGTAAGTTCTGTGAATCTTGTCTTCACAGAGGTGGGAAAGTTAAAGGCTACCCTCCATATTTCTCTGCTGCTGCATCAGAACATGGTAGCTTGTATTCCACAATGAAGTTGTGTAGTTCTGATAGCCAAGTTGATGATGATGCAGATCATAGTTGGGGTGAGGGTCCTGCACCCCCAAAGTGTACTCCAGCATCTCAACCCTGAGGCTGTACTGTGCTGTTTGCCCTAAAGCTGCTGGAGCACAGTGGCTGTTTTGCACAAAAGACTTCATTATCCAGGTCTACTGGTGTCCTGCATGTCAAGCAGACTAGGAGGTCAGTTTGGACCTCCTGATTTGAAATATGCTCTGTCTTAAGCAGATGGAATGTACCAGTAGCAGCTAGTGATGGATCATGTTTAATCAGAACTCTCCACCATGACTTGTCCATCTTTGGTGGCTCTTCATGGCATAGCTCACAGCTTCAATTCCCTTGTGCATTGCCAAAGGAAAATGGAAGATATGTTATCCTCTTTGAAGGGACAGAAGCAAAAGGCAGAAGCAGATGAAGTGTAACTTTCTCTTTTGTTCTTTTTTTACTCCAATAGTGACACTTTCACCCTCTTGAATACAAGACCCTTAACAAAGTCTGTCATTGGGTTAGAGGAAATGGGGAGCATACCCAAAAAAAGGATGCTTTCCTCTCCCAACAGTTTACTTGCTCACTCTCACTTTTTGAAATAAAAAGGGCTAAAGATCTGAAACTAACTGAAAACTCATTTAATCCAATGTAAAATAGTCCTGGTTTCAGCAATTTATTTATTTATTTATTTGTATTTCTATCCCACCCTATACCCGAAGGTCTCAGGGCGGGTTACAATATTATATTAATCTTAGACAGGTCCCTGCCCTCAGGCTTACAATCTAAAGAGACAAGATACAAAAGGAAAATTAGTCAGAAAAGATCTTGTCAGGAGGCCTATAAACTGATATACTGTCTCTTCCCACTTTACAGACACTGTTACTGTTGTTGTTATAATATATGCTGTTGTTATTCTAATATATGTCTGATTTTAAATGTTGTTACCTGCACTGAGGTAACCAACCAACCAACCAACCAACCAACCAACCAACCAGCCAACCAATCAGCTTCCACACATGCTTATATGCTGAAACTTGGTCTAAAATATTAGAAAAGCAGGGAAATCTTATGTTCATGTGCCTCCTCCTTGAAATATGAAATACCTGGTAAATTGATATCTTTACCAGCTAATAGTTGAAAAACGACAACACAATATTTACAGAATTAACAGAGGCCAACTCTCCTGCCCTAAGCAAGCAAAGCATGATAATTACTTGAAAACTGTTTAACATCTGGTGTTACTTGAAAAAAAGAAAAAATTGTACCTCATGTTTACAGAACTGGGAGTATCCCTGACCTGTAGAGTATGAAATCAAAGACCCACTGATTTCATTAGTCAGGTTTGTCTTTGGCCTTAACCACTGACTGCAGCATTTAAAAGCCTCTGAATAAATATGTGTGTATCAGATCTTACAATACTGGCATACTAAGGGTACCAAAGACTCCAACAGCCTCAATGATGGTAGCTTTAAAAAAAAGTCAGCATTTATTTACAGAGGCAGATGTATGCTGTTTTAATTACATCCTTGTTTGCAGAGGGCTCTGCTCCCTTTTGTTCATGAATGGGTTGATGATGCATTATTTTAGGAGATAAATTAAAAAGAATTGGAATACTGGCCTCTTTAATGACAGTAATTGGCAGTAAACAACCACCCATAATTGTATGAGCCACATAGAACTGAAATTTATCATAAAATTGACTCTATTCATTACAAAACCCCTACATATGTACTTTTTTTCTATTTCCTGTCCAGCATTAGTTCTCATTCTCTCTCCCTTTCTCATATCTGGATCTTACAAGCAGGATGGTGAGAGGCGAATGTCCAAAATGGCAGGCCTCACCGTTCCTCCATCTGCTTTGGACATCAGTTGCTACTAGAATCTATTTATAGCATTATTTGTCTCATCCGGCTGATTATAATTTGGGTAGCAGAAACAGGCAGTGGCCATCCTATTCTAATGAAATATTTTAGCCTAATCATATCCATCCTACAGCTCCTTATCTCTACCATTCTGTTTCTTCTCCTAACCATTTTTACCTAAGTGATTTGGGGTGACAATGAAAACTCACACATTACCTAAATTATGAGACCTTCCCATCTTGCTGCCAGACTCCTTTTTGTTCTTCTCTATAGACCATCAAATTTCTGTTCCAGAACAGGTCTTTTGCTGACAAGTGACTTTTCTTAGGCCACTTTTCAATAAACTGGAAAGGTTACCTTCAGATTCAGTCAGAGCAATTCATGCTTTATATTATGATAGAACATAATGACATATTGCTGAACTTAGGGAAAAAGAAAAAAGAAAACTATTGGATAAATCAGTTTCTAAAAAGCATATGAATACTTAAGGATGAGGGGGCATCAAAAGAAAAAAAAATGGAATGATGATAGTTAGTGAATAGTAGTGAATAAAGCTGAAGGAGATGCATGTTTATCCCCAGTTTTAAGGAATCACTGAAAAATAATTGCCTCAAATGCAGGTTCCAAAATACTTCAGATGCGGATTTCAAATGAAAAACTTCAAGATCAAGATTTGTAACAGGAATGATTGTGCATCATGTGTGTTGCTAGATATACTGGGTACAGAGTGTTATGATTTTAATCAGTAATATTTAAAACTAGAATATTACTAGGGGTTTGTATAGCTCAGTGAAGCTATGAGCTGTGCCATGAAGAGCCACCAAAGATGGATAGGTCATAGTGGAGAATTCTGATTAGCTGCCACTGGTACATTAAATCTGCTCGAGATGGAGCACCATTCGAATCAGGAGCCTCAAAATGTCCTAGTCTGCTTGACATCCAGAATACCAATAGACCTGGATGATGAGGTCTACCATCATACTAGAGTCCCTTCTGTTGTGTGTGTGTCCAGATACAGCCTATGGAAGTGTGGTGACCCAGCGGCCTGTCACTGCTCTGCCACTGGAGTATGCTGCATAGGGTATGTTATGCCACAAATATGGCCACCTGCTGCATCACTGTGCTGTATGATTACACAGAGGGAAAGAGCACGGTAGAAGCAGTCTGAGAGTATGAAATCTTGTGTTCTCACCTCCCATGCCTTTCTGCATCTTTGTGACACAGTGCATATGGAAAGCAATTTCACACTGACTGATCTATAAAACCAGGAAACATACTAGGAGCTTTCCTCCATGCTTGTGAGGTCTAAGGAAGGCCAAGTTATTCTGATTCAAACTATTTTGTTGAGATGCTGAGTTATGGCTGTAGTTAACTGAACTTACATTGTGCACATTTGACTTTACTTGGAACTGAATGGACTTCAAAAAGTTGCCTTTCGTTTCTGGTGTTTGACCATTCAGAATTTCTTTCATTTCACTTCCATGCTTTGTTATTCCATACCTTACCGAAAAGATTTTTGAAAAGCAACTCCAGGCTTAATTTGTATTATTCAGCCATGAGATACTTGGTCCTTGAAGGGTTCTTTTCAGCTCCTGTTTTTAAGGCAGCAATACCAAAAGCATGGTCCCCACATCTTCAGCTCCTTTCGGATATGCATGTCATAGCTCTCACTTAGAGATCAAACATAACTCATCCATCCTCATGATCTGAAAACTTTGGGTATGCTTTTCATTCTTATAAAGGTTTCACAAATATCACATTTCTTCATGTCACGACATACATGCCAACACGGATGAAGCAACATTATTTATTGGAAAGAAACAGTCTTTGAATGTAGCACTTTGCCGTGTTATAGTCTGTCTGTTGGTTACTGCCATCTACTCAACAATAATAATTAGTCAGGCTGATGACAGATACATATTCATGTTTCTTCATCCCATTCTGGCTCCTCAGGAGGTTTCATTATTCATTCAGTAGGTTATTTTCAGTCATAGCAGCATATCAAGGGGACTAGTGACTTCATGCCTCTTTTTCTACCTAGGTTGAGGAAAGTGCCTCATTCCTCTTTCAGGAGGAATTAATTTGCATTAATTCTCACATGTTGACCTTCTGCAAAGCTAGAAATGGAAAGATAGAGTGTTGTACGCAATTTCTGCAAATGACACCTCAGTAAAGGAATGTGCAGCTATCCTGCAGAGAGAACAGAAAATGTTTTGCTGGAAGAAGCCTCTACCTACCTACTCTACCTACCTAATTTGAAAAAAATAAATCAGCACTTTCTTTCCCATGATCAGGATTATTGTTGTTATTAGTGGTGGTGGTGGTGGTGGTAGTAGTAGTAGTAGTAGCTATTCTCCTATTCAGAACCAGGCCCATTTCTGCACTGGGCCTTATTCTGGATTATATCCCAGAATAGAGACCAGCCATCTGCATTCTAGTGAAGACTATGGCAGGTTCCGCCTGGCCCTGCTGCACCAGCATGCAGATGGCAAGTCCCTATTCTGGGACATAATCTGGAATAAGACCCCAGTGCAGAAAGGGTTCAAAACTCCTCCTGCCATTTGCCAGTGTTCTGGAAACAAAGGGAGCATCCACATGTCCAGCAACAAGTCCCTAGAAGAGGTCCCAGGAGTGTGATGCCTGCATGCCTGAGGTGCCTTTGGGTATACAGCACTCCAGCAAGGGCCCTGGAGGCTGGCAGGCAATTTCCACAATGCCCTCCGGGGGGGGGGGGGGAAGACCACTAAGGGCCTGTCCCCATGCATGTTTGGTACGGTTCCGAGTGCACGGTTGGTGCTGTCCGTTCCCATGGGCTTTGGATTTGGCATGCGAAAAGGGTACCAACTCCCCCCAAACAGTGCCAGAAGGGTGCCAAATTTGATACCTGAAAAAAGAAGTCTTGGCACTGTTTGGGGAGCCAGTATGCATTGCTCAGCGAGCTGGGAATGCACATGGGGACGCTTGCGGGCTAACGGGGAGGAGAATCATGCTCACGTCATGGATTGGGGTGTGCTTGCTGTCCCTGCACTGTCCATTGAAGATCACAGCTGCTGACTTTTTAAAAATACCGATCGGAAAGGCAGGCTGGAGAACGGCTTGTTTTTTTCAACAGAAGTAATTCCAACCCCATTTCAGAATGCCAAGGCAGGCTGCAGAATGGCTTAATTTTTGTTGCACTTGCAATCCCCATTTTCCCGATTTAAAAGGCAATAATAAAAGTCTTGATTTTAAAATTGTCATGAGCTCCCACGGTCCCTGGTGGAGCGGAGGTGTGCAAAAGTGCTCAAGCGCCTACTGCCACTAGCGGCTTTTATCAGAGTTTTATGAATGAAGCTTTATTTAATGAATGAAGCTTTATTTTATGAATGAAGCTTGTTTCTGTGCCTCCCACCCCCAGTCCTGGCTGTACGTGCCTCTAAGGGAGGGGAGGATGTGGCACAAGGGTGGGCTGATGACAATCCGGCTGTCAATGAGGAGAGAGGGGATGGAGAGGAGGTGGCGTGGCTCCCCCTTACCAGGGTTCGGCACACTTTACATGGGGACACCACCATCCATGCCCAACCAGTGCCTGTCCCGTATTGCTTGGAATGACATGGGGATGCCCAAGATGTGAGCCCAAATAGCACCCAAACAGTGCCAGATGGCCAGCATAGGGACAGTGCCTAAAAGTACTTGTTGCCCTCAGGTGCCCTTGCTGACACCATTTCGTATAGTGCCTGGTTTAGGCCCACTTCAGGGGTTAATTCTAGTATCATGGACAACCTCTCTTTGAAGCTGTGGACTTATGCCACTCTCACCCCAGCTTTGGTGATAGAGGGGAGCAAGTCATGTGGTATATAGATGAAATCCAGTCTGGTTTGGGATCATGTGCTTCTGCTTGAAAGTGTTTCCTCCACCATGGTGTAAGTGTGGCCTTAGATTACTTTTATTTAGCCCAGCTGTTTCCTAAAAAATCTTGAGGATTGTTGTTTGGTATGGTGGTGAGTATGTTTTATCCATTGGTTGCCCTAAAGAGCTAGAGTTCCACATGCCTAGCAGCCCTGATGGGTTCAAGGCACCGAGAGCCAAAATAAGGATTGGGACCTTCTAGCTCCTCACTGACAGCTGCCTAGAGCATTCAGCATAAACAAGAAGGCTGAGTAGAGGATCTTCCTTCCTCCTCCTCCTCTGCCTGTGCAATTTACTTCCAGTTACTAAGAATACCTCATCCCTTGACCTTTAGTAAATTCCAGTGGTGAGCAGGGCTTGTGACTTCCTTTGAATGAAATCATGCTCAAGTCTGTTAAGTCCACAGCACTGACAGAAGGAAGTCAGGTTGAGTTGGGTAGTGAAGGGGGGGGGGAATCAATATTTCTATCCTTGTTTTCTTGTGCAACCACCTACCAGTGATAAGTAAAGAGCAATCAATGACAACTATCACCAGCCGCAATCTTGGGGCATTTTCTATATTATTCCGAATGTTTTATGCCACAGGGTTTAATTTCTTACAATGTACTTACTTCATCTTAATTACGTACAACTATGTGCCACAAAGCTTCCAGGTCTGAAAGACTGCAAACCAAATTCTCAAGATTCATTTCATTACAATAACATCCTAGATTCAATGCACTGCTACATCAAAGATGGAATCTTTTGTAGTCCTTTTTTCTATGAGATTTAAATACCCTCATTGTTGATACAAGTGCATCACTTCTGTTGGGCCATGATCACATCTTACTGCAATCGTCCATCCTGTTAAAAAACTAACAGAAGTCATCCTAATCCTGTTCACACCCAATTCCTGATAATCAGTCCTCAGATTGTCCTCAGCTTTGGCTGCTATGTTCACACCTTTTATGTTATCTTCCCGAGTCCTATACAGGACTCTTTAGTTCTCTGTCCCTCTTGATTGCATCAACACCACCTGCATTCCGTTAGGATAAAGTTCTGTCAATCAATAGTGCCAATAGGGTGTGCTCGGAGTTGTGTAGTGCTGATGGCAAACTCGATGCTAACCCAGGGTACAGCTGGGGTAAGGGGGCTGTGCCTCCAAACAGATGCAGCTGAGGCATATCCCAGCCAGCATGCACCTCCACCTCTGCAGCCCTTCCTGGAGAAAAATCAGAGTCTATAATCTGCCATTCTCCCTAAAGCTACTGAAGCATTTTCACTTCTCAGTAAAAGTCCTGGCTTTACTTTTTGCTGAAACAAAACATTGTTTCCCTTGCACACTGCTGAAGGAAAATGGGAGATACATTGTCCTTTGGATTGTATCATTTATATTCTTGCTCCACAATTTCCCTCTCTGCTCCTCCTCCCAACAGTGCTTTTCTAGCCATTTATTTTTTAAATCCCTCCTGGTTTTTGGGAAAAGCAGTAGAGAGTAATTAAAGAAATAGAACCTACTACATTATCAGTCTAGCACAAAATAGATTCATATTTTTAAAAAATGACAGTCTGCAAGTTTGTGATCAGAACAAAGAGGAATGGAGGTGGGCAGGATGGGAGATGGAGCCATCCTAGGCACGGTGACAAGCAAAGTACAAACTGCTTGGCAAGCAGAGAAGAAACTACCAGGGTGATCACACCTTTCTGTCAAGCCACCCCTCCTTCGCAAATATGAACCTCCTGGGAGTCCAGCAGAAGTGCAAAGGGATGCAATGAAAGGAGAGGTGTGCAGAAAAATTGCTTGTGTGCCACCTACAGCCAGGCACTGGGCAGGAGGGAAGGCTGGATCCATCCACCCCAGCATGGTTCAGCCCCCTTAGCTCGGTTCCCTGCTCATACAGGACAAGTGAAAATGGACTCCCCGCCCCCCAAGATGGATTGAGTCCTGTGTAAGTGTGGACTCTGGAGAAGCCAGCCTGAGGAAGCACAGCCGGACCCCAAGACAACCCCAGGGGGAAAAAAAAGAAGAGGGTCAGAGGACCTCTTGAACTATGGGTGTGATCATGGCCTTGGTGGCAAAAGCAATGAAATCAGCTTGGCTGTGCTTGTGGTTTTGCTATTTCCAGCATGAAGTGTAAATCAGAGCACTGGAGATACACGCAGCATAATACACAGTTGGGCTGTGTTCAGACATAACAAAAGAGGCACCTCAGATGTGCTCCAGAGAGATAGTGTGGGGCCCTCCTGTTCCCAAGCCTTCTCTAATTCACCCTTTCCATCACAGAATGTTCAGGCAAGGGAGGGGCAGACTGATGGGTGAACAGATCCACCTCAAAGCCTTCCCTAAGCCACCTCAGAGGTGTTTTTTTTTTGCTGTGTCTGATTAAAGCCATAATGAAGAAGGACTTTTAAGGCCTTTTGATCATGATTAAAGGTCTTCACAAAAAGATTACAGGCTACGTAGATCTGCACATTAATGCAAATCTATGTGGCCATACACCCTGCTGGATCATGCCATCTATTTTAGATGGAATGTGGTCCTAATCAGGGAGACACTGATCAGGATCAGCATTAATCACAACTAATTGTAACTACTGAATGGGCCAGAAGCCCCAATCCCAAGCAAGGAGGCATGCTGTGTAGAGTCACCATTCTGTGGTCAGGGTTATGGGAGAGGAATTTCATTGGAACACAAAGCGCACCTTGAAATGCCACCCCCAGAGGCTCCCAAGGCTAAGAACCTTTGTTCCTAGCCCTTGAAGGCCTCCATGTCCAACCCTGAAGTGCAGGCTTCAAGGTCATGATGATGCAGCATAAGCTGTCTATGCTTTCCCTTCTTCGGGAACAGTGGGCCAAACTATTCTAGAACCCCTGATTCTGAACAAGGGCAGGTGAGAGCAGAAGAACCCCAAATTCAGCTGCAAACCTTTCAACTTGTTCTGGATTAATGGAACCACTTAGTATGATGCATCAAATTACCCACAGGGTTTGGCCAAAATCTTATTTAAAGCTGAATATAAAAATGGCAACTCAAGTGAAAATCCCATCAAGCATACTAAATTTTCACAGTTTGCATCTACTATAGTGGTAACAGTTCGTGCCAAATGTTATCAGTAAAGGCAGCAAAATAGTGGATTTAAAGAGTTCTTCCACGAGTTGGTTTGAAAAGGTCACTCAGTCTATTCCATTGGATTAAGACAGGGCTGATTAAATCAGAATCACCCCTGATAGATACTTGCCCAAATTATTTTGGAAAGCTCCATTCACTTTCTTTCAGCATTCCTTTGGCTCATAATCCTAAGAAAGGATTCAGGAGCAGGAAATTTGGTCTCTCACAGCTTGATCTCTAAAGTATATTTTAGGAATTGCATAGTGAGTTGTAGTTTTCTCAAAAGTTACAGCCACCAAGCTATATGATCTATGCTTGAGAGAATAGTGCAAACAGCAGAGCCATTCAGGACCTGAAATGCTGCCAGGAGCCATGCAAGAATTTATAAGTCAGGGCTGAATGTAACATGGCGTGAGATTCAACCATGTCTAGGACTTAAAACTCAAAAATATGAAACTACATATAGAGGAGGAAATGGGTGAAATGCATCTTAAAACCAGAAACTGGATTCTGTTTTTTTCTATGCTTCATTTGTCTTAACAAACAGGGTCTGTTTGTTGTAGAGTTGAGTTGTTCCCAACCACATGCTGCTATCGCCACCACCATCTTTGAACTCACAAAGCTATTCCTGTGGAAAACTAAAATGTTGTCCACAGCGTGAGTGGGGGCAGCTGGGTAGCTCCTGGACAGCAGTGTTCACACTCTCTTCCAGGTGTGATACTGCAAGTGGATATGGCAGTCGCAAGCTTTGTCTTGATGTTGCTGCAGCCATTTCCATGGTGATGCAGACTGCCCATACCTGGGCATCACTACTTCCAAGTGCTGGTGATCCAGTTCAGGACTTCACTAGCCTCTAAAGTGTGGATCGCCATCACTGCACTTGATTTTCACTTGACTGGATTTTTATCATTACATATACCATTCTAGAAAGGAATAGGCTCTTAATCAACAGCACAAGTACTGATTCTAAGTCACCAATTATGCAGGTTTTGTTTTTCAAATACTACACAGAGTTTATCCACACTGGACTACATTTTCTATTATTACTTTGCTGTTTCATTATTTTTTGCCACAATACACCACAGACGTGGACCGATGGCTTGGTTTGGGGCAAACCAAATCAAAGGAGGGAAGGATTTCTATCACTGTTTCTATAAACAGTATGCATGCTACTTTTCTTACGCCATTTTGGCAACATAAAGAGGAGGCTCATTTAATGCGAGCACAAGATTTGCCAGTGTGCAGCAGCAAGGGGAAAAGTGTAACTGACCCCATAGAAGATGAATTTCAGGAAGTGTGAATTATCACAGACACCACTGACTTTCTTATCTACAACAGAAAAAGGTACAAGCTTTCAGTTCTTCTTTACATCTGGCCACCGAATTCAGGTTATGGCAAGGTTGGGTAATGTGCAAAACTCCAGATGTTGCTAAAGCCCCATTAGCCTTAACCAGCATGGACAATGCTGAGCCATGACAGGAGTTTAATTCAGCAACATCAGGACAACTGCACTTGTGATAGCCCCTGTCTGAAAGCCTGCCTGTTTACTGTTGTTTCACTTACCTTGTACAGATGCTCTTTTTTATACCTAGAGAACCTTCTGTGACAAAGTAAAAGAAAAAAAGTGAGAAGGAATGCCAGGCATTTCGACACTGATTCTTCTAGCTGAAGAGGAGGCTATATAAAGTAGAGTGTTTGCTATGTATCTGTCCCTCCAACTCTTCATTTCCTAATAGCTGCAGCAAGGAAGAAGTATAGAGAAACAACGTAGAAAAACTGCTATGTAGGACCCTCCGAAGATCATACTAGACAAGAGTGATAAATGTCAGAAATAAAAAAAACTGGAATACCGTACATAACTGACACTGTACCCTGGTCCACAAAATTTTCGTGCACTAACTTTTTGGGACCAAATAAACAGTGGTTGTGCTTCTACCAAAACAGCATCTGCACCAGTATATCCAATGTACTTATGTTTCTGTGCCTGTGAACATATGGAAGAAATGACAGCTTGAAGGGAGATGCTGCAAAGAACCTACATGACCCTTCAAATAAATCTCTGGATTCTAGTTTGATCCAATCAATTTTGCTCTTCAAGTGTCAGCTAGTAACAGACGTTTCCATCAATACTACAAATACTGCAGTCGTGGGGGAAGGTTGCATTCACAGTTGGAAACTCAACTGAACAACTGCTTAGAGTTAAGTAAAGGATAACCCTGGATTATGCATTTCACATGGTTAGGGTCAAGGGATGGATTAATACCACTCTAGTTTTCCAGGAGAGGCTCAGAGTGTGATCACAATGCCATTGGCAAACAGTACTTTTCTTAAAGCTCCTACCCTCCAGCCTTCCATTAAAAAAAAGTTAGATGAAGTGAGACCTCTTCATTGAATCACAGTAAATGTTTCAAAGTGAAAGGCATTATCCATTTTTATTACTTTACATTACTTTTTATTAGTTCACATTTTAGTAGTTCTATCTGTTCAAGATATTGGTTAGAGATTCACTTGAGTATGACTGAAAATAATTCAGAACAGTATTAAATGTTTTTGTTAATTAATATTTCCGGACATAATGGACTTTATGATGTATCAAGCCCACTGAAGCCTTTTCTCTACTGCAGAACAGCATCTGATACTGAAGAAAACGTAAACAAGACAATTAGCAAGACAGCCCTTTCCTCTGTTGTCAACAAACAAAATAGAAAGTTTTGCTTTCTTATTTAGTTTGCTGTAACTGGAAAATTTACTAAAGTGACTCTAGTTCTGATTCATTTTGGTATAGTGCCAGGATGCATCCCAGAAGCAGGGCAACATGCACAAATTGCTCTCAAGGGTAGGCAGCTAGGGTAGGAGTCATGGCAAACAAGTGTTTCTGGCTCCAGAAATTTCACTGCTTCAAGGTTTCCACTCAGGCCATTTACATGCCAGACCAGAAACAACTCCTGAAGTTGAACATTTTTGGTCCAGGTCAAATGTCCCCAAGGCGTAAATCATGTCAGTAAGGGCCTTTTCACCTTTCCCGCTACAGTGCAAGACCTAGACTGCTTCTGGGCCTCTCACTTCCACACTCTAGTGCAGATTAGACATGCCACACTCTCTGCTATCATTCTCTATCTGCATTGGACAGAGTCTAGCATGGTCCTCACAGCAGGTTATGAAGCTCATGCAAGCTTATACAAGGCTTCAGTGGCTTTAAATCGCTTTAAATTGCTATCAACCCCTCTGCTGTCCCCACCCAAAATGGTTCAGAATTGCATTAGGGAAAGGGAATCTTTTCTTTCCCCCTCTTGCCAGCCGGGGCTCCACCCCCTACCTGCCGACTGGATCCCACAATGACGTGGTGGAGGGTGGGGAATTGCAGTTCCCCCCTCTCCTCTCCCCTTCCCTCATTCTTTTGCAAAAGACGTCCTGCCAGTCGTGGGCATACACATGCACACATGCACACACACACACCTTCCTCCCCTCCCTATCACCAGCACACATGTTAACTCAGGACTGGTGCTTTTTCACTTTTCCGCAAATGCAGAAAAGTGAAAAAGGGGCAGCAGAGAGAGAGCTGCATGCCCATTTGCCCAGCTGACTGCACACGTGGGTGCTCAGTCGACTGATAGGGCATGGGGGGGAGGTGCTTCTCTCCTTCCCAGGGCTCAGCAGGACAAAAGAGGCACCTCCAGGGTGTGCTTCCCAGCAAGGAGAAAGGGAGGGGAAGTGAAAAATGAAACTTTGTTATCAGTGTGAAGTGTAGAGTGGGTGAATTGCTACATTTTATCAGGCTGAATTGTTACTTCTCTGCTGAATATGGATCTGGTGCTTTAACAAATCTGGCAAGGGGCTGGTCCCTGCGCAGGGTGAAAGCCCACCCATTTCATGATGTATTTGCCCAAATACTGCTGTAGCATTCCCACAGCACTAAGGAAGAAGCATTTTAAAAGCAAAACCGGAAAAAACACCTGAAAAAAAAGGTGTTTATTTATTCTGTATTTTAGCCAAATAATCCTCAGAATACCCCTGAAACTGATTAGGAATGGGGAAGAAGAGGATCCAAACCATTTCTAAACCATTTTAAAATGCCAATGGGAACTGGGCCCTACTGCTTTAAGTCTGTTCTTATAGTCATATTGTTGGGTTGGAACTTTGTATTAAATGAGAAAGTGGAATGCAAATATTTTAAATAAGCAAATATTCTGTCTGATGATTCAAAGAACCAAGAATGAATCCTATGGTTTGGAGATATTGTGGTATAATGAAACCGGGAAGATCCTCTCTGAACCAATCATTTAACATGTGAGAGAAGCAGTACATGTACGGTTCAAATCACTTCTCCTGTGATTTGAAGAACCTGAAATACCGTGCCTACTCCCTCCTCCAATTTAATTTTGGAAAAAGCATGTAGTAATATCTGAGTGACTTTTATCTGTAGTATTTGTGTACAAAAACAATCTGTAATTAGTGGCAGCATTTTTGTTGCACATCATGACAAATGATAGTCAGCAAATAATCTAAATATGCATGATTTTGGAAATATCAGATTAGTCATTTAAGGAAAACTCTAGATAGGTTTAGATTTTCTTGTACTTCTCTGCTCCCTAATGTCTTAATTCTGTCACCTCTTCAACACAAAGCCAGCCAGTGGTGGGGTTATTTCTGCTGCGTGCCTATGCTACTAAGGGACTATATTGACAAGAGGAATACAGGATCCCACAGTGTCAATCTCTGCCTGGAACAAAGGCTGCCTCTTAGCAGCTCCCTGAGCAAGCATTAGAGTGTGAACGACACATTCAACCTCTGCTTGGTCCACATGGGAGACTAAAGCTGCACCACAGGTCTTCTTCTGGTAGTATCTGTACTATCTGTATTTAGAATTGGAATTTATCAAAAGGTTTATTTCACAAGAATTCTTTTTTAAAAAACCCCAATAGAATATTTTGTTTTGTTCTTTTAAAGGGAACAAGAAAATGTTAATGTCAGATCAGCTCACTCTAGGAAAACTATCCCAGGATATGGCAACTATGGGTGTTTTTCCACTGTCACTAGAAGTACCCATTAACTACCCAAGTACCCAAGGGTACTTAATGGGGACTTCTAGTGACAGTGGAAAAGCACCCTATGAGAAAAAGACAAGTGTCATTTTAGGGGCTATTAAAGATCATTAATAAAACTGCCAGTTGAAGCCTCTTATTGATGAAGAGCTTTAGGATCAGGTTCATTGTGATTGGGTTAGACACCCTCCTCCATGCTCCATCTGCATGGAATGGACCATTGAATGGGATACAGCGCCCAAAATGGCACCCTATTCCACTCTACACATAGACCTCAATATTGGGGTCTATTGATATCTTACTTACCTTGCACATGCTCCCCTTTTCTGGGATATGGGGGCATTTTGGCAACCCACGGGGTGCTCTGCCAACCCTACCCCTGGATTTCCAAAGGGTAGGAGCATTGCTGGGCTTTGGAGGCTCCAGCACTGGCTCCAGCATGGGCACATCCTTCAATGCAGTCGGTGATGGCTGTCCCAGCTCTTGAAAGAAAATTAGAACTCAAGGCACTATTTTTATGCAAAAATGTAGGCTGTCCTGCAAACGATAGAACTCCATGCTGCCTTCCATTAAAACAGTTAGGAAACCAACCAATACTACTTTAGATGTTGTTGGACTTCAGCTTCTGCTGTCCTTGAGCCACTGGCCATGCTGGCTAAGCCAGATGAGAGCTGAGATGCCTCCAGATGAGGTGTAAAACCCAGGATTGCCATATGTGTCGGTGGCAATCCCACCATAGCTCCAAGATACAGGGGTGCTATCCTGCCATATTGTTATTGAGGGCTAATCAACTCCTACCCCATGTTTTTAAAAAAAACTGAAAGGGGTTACCTCATTTTGGAGTTGGCTCCACTCATGTGTTGGGCCAATCCAGAGCCAAAATTGCAGCTGCATATCCACAGAGGACAGCAACTGTGCCAGCACCATCATGGGAGCAATCATCCAGACCAGGTAAGTCCTCTTGTATACCCTTTTGCATACATGTGGGCAAATACCAACTATCCCAGAAGTGCTTATTTTCTGGAATATCATTATATTGAATATTATTCAGCTGCTGTCTGGAGGCACCCTGGAGTCTTGTGGAAAACATTGTGCTCCATTATTTGTGCTGCACTGGCCCATTTTCAGAAGCACAAACGTAATATCAATGTCCTCTGCAAGGAGAGCTAACATTTTACATACAACCCTTCATTGGCCACTGCAAAAGGAAAGACTGACAGGTTTCATTCATATTGACTGCTGGCAGGTGGTTGTATAACGCTGCTTTAGTTGGAACCCTGTTATTTTATTATCACTGTCTTTATGACTACCCAGGGAAAGTGCTATCACAGTTTTGCGGCTTTCACAGGCAGCTGTCCTACTGTGTCACCGCAACCAGCCTATGGCAACCCAAAGCGCTAGGCTTTTTACAGCAATTCAATATCTAACCTGAGAGATAAGGAGCGTGTTGAGTCATGCACTGAGCTAAAGAGATATTAGCTAATTGAAATGGTGCCACCTGAGCTCCGAAGAGTAGACATTTAAATCACTCTTGTTCTATCCTTTCCTCCCATATCTGGGCTCCTGGGTTTTTGTCACTGGGGGTTCCGTCCTTTCAAACCTGAATCTGCCTCTGTTTTAGAAAGCTCCCTGCCTCGTTCCTAACCACTTAAGAACAATTAAAGACAAATCCATCCCGAAGCAAACACACCGAGAAAAGTTTTTGTTTTTTTAATGCACTGTGCTCTGCTCTGTCTCTCAGTATACAGCCTCACCTCTATGCAGGTAGCCAGTTCCAGCTTTCCTCACTTGAGAAGGGAGCTAATGACCTCTACCAGCTGAGCTACCTGAAACTGCATACAGACAGAAAGGATTATATTCTCTCTCTCTCTCTCTCCTTCTTGCTCTCTGCCTAAGAAGCAGTTTTCTCTCACAGAGCAATTACCACGAATGATTTATGTGACCAGTCAAGAGGGCCTGCCAGGGTTCTTATTTCATCTATGAAAGAAAGAAAGGAAAATACACACACACACACAAAAGGAACTCTGCTGGAATTTTATCAGGGAGCTCAGATTAAATTGACAGCTGCCTTTTGTTTTGTTCTCGGAAGAATTTATTTTTGCTGCTGTGTAGCTTGCCTGGACTCAGAGAAAAAACAAGGAATGAACTTTTAAAAAAATACAGCGTCCTTCAAGAGAAAGAATCACAATCGTTCTCCCATGTCTTTTTGTGCATATTTTAACCAGAGCTTTAAAAAAGATTCTAACCTCTCAGACCAATCCTGCATCCCATCAGCACTGCAGATTTTTTTCCTTTCACTTGACTGAAGCCACCAAGGCAACAGTTTTACTCTCTGTTATCAAGAGTGCATGTTAGACTAAGAGGGAAAAACGCTGTAGCCTCTGTCTGGGCGAGAGAACAATCCCTGGATTCAGTCTGAAAATACAACAGAGTCCAGACCACCACAGAGAGAGAGAGAGAGGCAGAGAAGGAGTTAGGCTCTGCCTGAGAGACAGACAGGAGCAGAGACAAGAGACACTGATAGTTTCAATATAACAGTCTTTCTTGGAGGCACTGAAACCAACAGAGATACTCAAAGACAGAAAAGACTAGGCATGCACACAACACACACACACACACACAAACTGAGAAGTCTGGGCTATGGTACAAACCTGAAACAGGCTTCTTGCAAGCACACAGACAAAACCCACTTCTAACTTCCCTGAACTCCACATGGAAAGGAATCAAAAGCACAAATCAGCAAACTACATGCTACAGGGATTACGTATAGGCCTCTATTTCTAGGGTTACCATATGGAAAAGAGGAAAGGGCGTCTGCATTTTTTACAGTTTTGTAGTTATGCAAGAGAGGATAATTCAGCAACTGTTGCCTGTGTTACAAGATAAACTTGCTGAAATTGCCTCCTCTATATAGCTGTTAAAGTGCAGAAACCCTCTTCTATTTTCCACATGGTAATACTAATGTTTCTGAGCTGCAAAGTACAATGTTAGGATGCTTGGCAGGTGGGTGTTTCAAATTATGTACATCTGGGGGAGAAGCTAAGCCCTCCCCTCTAGATTCATTCACCACTTGATAAGCAGAGAAAATAGCTGCCTAAGGCTGAGTCCCCAAAAGACTTATTTACTTCTCTACTGTTACTCTACTGTCACTCTATTGAAGTGGACTTTAAAAGTGCCATGCAAATCAGGAATAAGTGTCCGCATGAGGCTCAGGAAAATGCGTGTTTTTAACGCACCTTCCGTCCCCATAGGATCCCTGTTTTCTTTGCGCGCATCTTTTTCTCCCCACCCCTGCTCTTGTTGATAGGGTGCCAGCGGGAATGGGGAGGGACTGCGCTCAGCGCGGCCACAACCAGGAAGACAACACCTGACAAGTCCAAAGGAAAAACAGCGATAGGTTCTCTGTTCGTCTCCCAGATTCCCCCCCCCTCCCGAAATGGCTTCTCGTGCTGGAAAACATTCACTCTCACCACTTTCCCTGTTATTGCTGTCAAAAATCCACCCTGTCCAGCACACGATCGCTCATTCACTCATCACTTTCCCTGTTATAATCACTTTCCCTAGCAATAATCCACCCATTTCACACCTCACAGCAATTGCAACAATGTTGCAATTCTGCATGATTCTGGCTCTTTAGTTCTGAGCTTTAGAAAGTGAAGCTGCTTGTGTTACTGCTGTGTGTGCAGGCGGCAATCCCCGCCCCTTTTGCCCCAGAGCGTCCCCAAGGTAAATGTAGCGAGGAAAACCTGCGACTTCCAGAAAGAGCGCTGGAAGTGTTGTTTAAAGTGCATGTATTTTGTCGCGCATTTTCCACATTTTGTAGCGCTGGAATCTCGTTAAAAACTCTGGCTTGGGGGCGCTCAGAGGCAAAAGGAGAGTCTTGGCAGACTTTTTATTCCTTGGGGACAGGCCCTAACAGCCATATGCTAGGGTGGGTCTGCTCAATATTGGCCCCTGCCAGATGTTCTTCTGCAATTTTCAGCAGATGTTCCAAGATAACAAATCGGTCTATAATTCTGTCCCAGCCTCAGGAACATCTGGAGGGTGCAATTTAGTACTCTTGCTCCTGCCAGATGTTCTTCTGCAATTTTCAGTCAATGGAATTATAATCAATAATGTTAGAAACTGAGTGACAGGAAGATGCAAAATACAACTGGCTGAAGACAGTATGGGGAAAAGAGAGCTGCCCATCTGTACCCAGCTACCACCATGTGGAATTTCAAAGTACATACAGCGTTTTTTGTTCTGAGATCAATTTATATTACCACTGATATTTTTGAAAGGGGCATTTTTCATCTTCTACTTATGATTCACTTTGGCAGCAGATCACAAGGTTATCAGAGACTCATAGTTCACTGCACTGGAAATATATATGGCCACTGAAGAAAAATATCATCCCAATGATATGCACTTAGCAACAGTGCCCTTTAGTGAGTTAGATGGGGCCAAATAAACATCAGTATAAACACCCTTTTCAAGAAAAAGACCCTGATCAGATGGGCTGGTGCTGCGCTGTGTGGCTTCTTATGGCAGCACAGCATGCTTTATGGCTGTAAATATGGCTCACTCTTTTGGCTCTTCTCTTGGCAAAGAGCTTTCCATGGATGCCTAAACCAGCAGACTGAGAGCCAGTGTTGTAGAAGTGGCAGAAATGTGCTTTATTCTGCCATCCCCAACACACCCTTTCCATGCCTCTGCAATGGTGTGTGTATGGCAGCACCTTACTTTTACCTTCTGCTTTCTCTTTCCTGGAATCCAGAACAACATAGACATGGTACGTAGGCAGCCTTTCATCAATACGTTGACTGACTCCCTCCCTCCCTCCACATTTTTATCCTACCCTATATTCAAAGGTTTCAAGGTGGGTTACAACACTAAAAACCAAATAAAAAATGAACATACCCAAGCACTGTGCCTGAAAGTGGGGAGGAAAAACTGCTTCCTTGTTTAGCCAATAGCCAGGGCAAAGAGACTAGACTGAGATCCGTGTAGCAAGTAAGGCATGTGCAAGCAGGCTGGCAGTGAGAATAGTGACTGAAGAAGAAAAAGAAGAAGAAGAAGAAGAAGAGTTGGCTTTTCTACCCCACTTTTCTCACTCATTTAAGGGGACTCAAAGCAGCTGACAAAGCTTTTCTATTCTCCCCACAACAGAACACCCCGTGAGGTAGGTGGGTTTGTGAGAACTCAGAAGAGAGCTGTGACTAGCCCAAGGTCACCCAGCTGGCTTCATGGGGCAGAACTGAACCCGGTATTCCCAGATAAGAGTCCGGCTCCCTAACCACTAGGCTGCACCTGTACAAGGGGGTGATGGGGCAGCTCATGGTTGATTGTAAGGTGCTGCTGCAGTTGTGCAAGAGAAGCTCACCTAGTTTGATCTAGCGGTTAGGGAGCAGGACTCTTACCTGAGAATACCAGGTTTGATTCTGCACTCCCTCCATGAAGCCATCTGGGTGGACCGTGGGTGAGTCACAGCTCTCTTTTGGGCTCCCATAGCCCCACCTACCTTACAGGGTGTTTTGTTGTGGGAAGAATAGAAAGCTTTGTCAGCTGATTTGAGTCCCCTTAAGGGTGAGGAAAGCGGGGTAGGAAAGCCAACTCTTCTTCTTCTTCTTCTTCTTCTTCTTCTTCTTCTTCTTCTTCTTCTTCTTCTTCTTCTTCTTCTTCTTCTTCTTCTTCTTCTTCTTCTTCTTCTTCTTCTTCTTCTTCTTCTTCTTCTTCTTCTTCTTCTTCTTCTTCTTCTTCTTCTTCTTCTTCTTCTACACTGATCTGGAACAGAAGAGACCATTCAAGGTAGCCAAGCTGACCAGTAAGTACTGAGGGTGGGCTGACAACTGCATCCAAGACAGGGAGCAGCTAGTAGTGGAATAGCAGAGTTGCGCAGGGGAATCTCAGCTAGGATTCCAGGCTGTTCATTGCCACTGCAACTATGTCCGGGCTTGCCTGCCTTCTGTAGGGTTCCCATGAATTATGCCAATGATCCATTTCCTCTGGGACCATGTAGGATTGCCCACTCTCAGGGAAAGGTGCTTCTCCCAGAAGCTGAAGTAGGAAACAGTCACCCCTGGAGTACATCTATTTATCCATGCCACCCCCCAGGTGACTGAAGGCTGCCTTTTAGACCACATGCAAATGCCACTTTAGTCAAAAATGCCATCCGATTATTCAATTAATTTAAAATCAGAACTATCATCTAAGTTTTAGAACTACTTGACATTTCAATATCAATTGTATTATGCCAAGTGCAATATAGCAACAATCTCTCTGAATTAGTTCTGAGTTTTGTAAAAATATTACACAAAGGTTTTTATTTACCACCTAATTCTGTGAACCCCATTATCTGCCATCAGCGGAAAATACAAATAATAATTGCAGTTCATTGAGTTAAATATTTCAAGATCCCCACCAAATCCCATGTTAATTGGTTCTCTAATCAACAGTCAAGTATGACAACAAGGTGCATCACTAGCAAGTAACAATTATATTTCTTGTTACTGAAGGGTTGGAAAAAGTATACATTTCTAAATGCCACCATTCATATTCAGAAATTAAAAATGTATTTGAAGGTGTTAGCTGGAGAAAAGTATTTCAAGTTTTCTAAAAACAAGGCACTTGTAATCCTGACAACACAAAATGAATTATTAAGCATTTTCATGTCATATTTTTTAATATTCACTTTTCTTCTTATAAGATCACTGGTATTCTCATTTACTGATGGGGAAATGAGGTTGGCAACTACAGGTATCCCTGCTACATAAAACAAAAACTTAATCCAGCATTCAGAAAAAGAGGAAATCTACTACTCTTAAATGGATGTTTAAAATGGCTCTAATTCTTGCTATAGGGATGTCATTACATTCTAGATTTTTCTGCCCAGACCTTGTTCTTTGTAATCCTTAAAAAAGGATCCAAGATGTAAAACCCAGAACAGTGAGTCATACAGCAGGAAAATCAGTTGGAGGAGGAGATCTAGATAAAAATAGAGAAACATGTTGATTGCATTGTTACTATTTCAATTAAACTCAGACTCACCAGTTTGATGAGTCAACCACACTGACAAAGGGGACATGAAAATAAGAAACTGAAATGTATAACCAGTCAATAGTCCCATTACGTTCAGAGACAGAAGGGGAAACCAGTGGTAAACTCCCATGTCTGTTACTTTCTGTCAAATGAAAAGAAGTAGACTTTCTGATAAGAAGTAGACATTTCAAGACAAAAGGCAGAATACATGGGGACGGGTAGACACTCTGAAGAAAGCAATGAAAGACATTCTGAAGAAAGCAAAGCCCATCTTGATAATTAAAAATATAAAAAAACTATTGCTAGTCCCTCCCCAACCAATAAAATATCACCATTATATGTATGCAACTGGAAAGGCTAATTACTGGTGCCTTGATTATGGTTCATACCTCTGATCTATAACAATCATAGTTAAAGGAAGGTCCAAGCACACAGGGCAATCTGGAAGGTATTTCTTCAGTGTGAGGGTAAGGAGGCCTTGGGGCACAGACTGCTGGTTTGCATTTTTATGACACAAAATTAAGAGCCATGTGTTCTATAGAATTTTTTAAAGCAAGAAAATGCAGTTGAACCAACCATATAATGTTTTTTTCCAGGCACATATCAACTGAGCATCATCAAGGAAGGACTGGAGAAACTTTACCTACTGTACAATTTACCAAGTCCCTAGAGTCACAAATGAGAGAAAAAATTCTGATGAAGGCAGAATAATCCTCCACCAGAATAATGGATTGAGGCTGCACTGCAATTCACAAGATTGGTTCTCTTGATCTATAGCTGAACCTTTGAAACAAGGTTTAACATAAATAAAAATCTGTTTTGTAGAGAACCAAAAGTCTCTGAGCCCTCCAGCTACCACATGGAACGAACAACAAAACTAAAAGATGCTCAGATTTTTGACCAGAAGAAAAATCAATAATATAAGTTATTGGACACAATGACTCACAAACAACACAAACTCAAATGGATATAAAACTCTGGAGAAAATCATATTACAAGAAGGCCATAAGGGTACCTTCCTCTATGGAAGACACATGCCAAGTATGCTTCCCTAGCAAGTATTGAGTAGAATATAGTCAGACCTCCGTATCCGCAGGGGTTAAGTTCCAGACCCCACCACAGATAACGTAAACCAAGGATAACAGCAAACACTGGGAAATGCACTCCTTTCCCCATAATTCCAGTGAAATCTTGCAGGATTTCAAAGATATTATGGGAAACTGCACACCATTTTGGGCCATTTTTTGCTTGTCACAGGTCTCAGAAGACCATAAAGTAGGCTTAATGGTGCCCACAGGGGGTGGGGGTGGGCTGATTTGGTCATCGTGGGAAACTGAAACCACGGTTACTGGATCAATGGATAAGGGGGTTGGACTGTACTATTGACAAATGTCCTGGTGCACAGTCATGTTTTGGGGGCAAGGAGGCCCCAAGCAGAATCATTGGTCTCTCTGCTTTTGAAGGAGGTTCCAGCATAAATGGAGTTGGAAACATTCAGGGGTGAGAGTGGAAGGTCTACAGTTAACATGATTGGTTTTTCTATTGAGCAAGATTGCAGTTGTGAACATTTACAAATGTCCATGCTTTGAGCACTTTCCTTGCTTTTTATTTCCACCTTTTTATTGTACTTTGTTGCAAGAAACATCTGATACTCCATTTTAATCAAATGTTTTTCTGCACTTATCCATGACCCAGTACAGTGCATGTTGTAGTCCTATTCAGGGATGTTTTTCTTCCACGCACCAATGCAGACCAAAGAGGTCCTGACCCTTGCTACTATGCTCCGTCGGCACTGGACAGAGAGTTAATTGGACTAGGCAGCCCAAAATGGCCCTCTAGTCTAGGACACTAGTAGAGATTTGCAAGCATGACACAAGCTTCTGTGCTCCAGGTAAGCAGGGGAAACATTTTGGCAGTACATTAAAACATGCTGCCAAAATGGGTCTTCAGTGGGCTTCAAGGAGAGGAACTTTCATTTTTGGTTGTCAGAATTTCAGAGACTGGCTCCAAACTTCATATGAGCTTTGGGGCCAGCACAGAAGCTGGAACAGAACAGGTTGCCCCAATGTGGATGGCCTTTGTTCTGGGACAGTTGAACTGTTCCAGATGGCTCAAGCAAGAATGGACTACCTGGAGTAGTCTACCAAATAGTAAGTGACTAAATGGTCTATGAGTCCACCAGCAAACTAGCAGCAGTAAATCCAAATCATGGAGGCATGCAGAAGGCACACACCTCTGTGTTCTAGATTACTGGGGGACCCATTTTGGTGACCAAATTGTGCTGCCAGAATGGGTCTCCTGGGGGCTCCAAGATCAGGAACTTTAGTTCCTGACTGCTGAAGCCTTTGGCGGCAAGTTCTGAAGCTTGTATGAGCTTCTGAGCTGGAGTGGTGGCTCGACAAGAACAACTGTTACTGTACAGCCTGTGTTGTTTTTGTCTTAGGGCAAACAATCCCAGTTATGGAATGGATGGCATGTTCTAGATCAATCAGGTAAAGGGAGTGCAGAAAGGTCTATAGATTTTTAGAGCAAGAATGGTAGATCTGTTAGGTGTCCAAAAAAATCCAAATTTATCTAGAAAGAGACATTCAAAATCAAGCTGATGATCTAGGCTTTCTGTGCTGCAAGAATATCCTGTATATTGGCTACCCACTGGTACCAAATCAAGAGGAAGATGGCATGGAACAGAAGTGGTTGGTCACCAAAAGACAGTCCCTAGCTCCTTGTATTGCTGAAGCAACTGCATTGCTTTCTAGCTTATTAGTTCACCTTCACAGATTAGGTCCTCGGAATGGTGTGTGAAATGCAATCCAGAAGACATTGTCCTGCAGGCAGAATTGGAGAACAGGGGGCAGATAGGGCTGCATTCACACACTGGAGTGTGAACAACCTCAATGCAAACCATATCTAAGCTACCTAAGAGGTGCTTTTCCTCTCTTCATATTAATGCAGCCTTGGATAAGGAAGTTCATTGATCTTAGCCAAATCACTCTGCCATCCCATTTTTGTGTTATTTCGTATATGACAGTCTCCCATCTACCTTTGACACAATCATAAATCGTATACATCTTCTGAAATCTACTTCCAACTTTGAAACTCTATGTCTACTAACAACTTTGCAAACGGTATATTCCATTTTGAAATTCTGAAAGTCTTGCATTTGGACAATTAGGTGTTGGGTGAGTAAACAAATTATGCCAATCTGGGATGTGTTTCAGTGTCCCTTGAGAGAGAAGGAAGCAATATATCTTGCCATAGTCTTTGGTGACTTACAACACTATGGAAGACGTCTCTAGCTGGCTTGGCAGCAACTATAAAAAGAATTCCCTTCTTAATTAATGTAGAACAAGACCGTTGGAAAAACAGGAAGATTTCAAAGAGGCAGTGAAACTCTGCCTAGCATCAGTCCACCCACTCTAGTCCCTAACTATGGTCCCATGGAGCAGGCTAGAGTGGGTGGACTGATACTAGGCAGAGGTGTCACTTCCTTTTTAGTGAAAAATGGCCAACAAAGTATCCTTCGATGGGAAGCATCTTTCGCCAACAGCTATTTCTTCGACATCATTAGTTATTCACTTTCTTAAACCTTCCAGCAGGCCCCTAGGCTTATCCCCTCATGCAGAACATCTCAGTCCTCCCCCATTTATGTCTGCTCATCAAATTAATGAAGCATGTGTAAAGCGAAAGTTTTTGCAATACAAGAGAGCAGTTTAACAGTGACTGCACACTGTTTTCCTGCCCTCCTCTTCCTCCCTTTCTTTATATAATATGAATGAAGAAGCACAACTTCTCATTCTCTTGACTGGGGGGGGGAGGGGAGGGTGAAAAAAAGGAAGGCTAGAAATTCCCCACATTAGGAATGTCTGTTTACTTTCCCTGACAGAGTATTTGCATATTGATATGTCTGGCTCCTTTGTGACCAAGGATTTACAAATGTCATGTTTTTTTCTTCCATTGAAAACAAAATATCAGCCCAAGGTAGCTTTGTCCTTCCTCCTTCAGTTTTCTTACTTGTTCAATGGATTGTGCTTGCAAATGCACACAGACACACTGACAGACAATCAAAGGTCATTTGTGTTCACGTGCGCACAGAATCAGTGCTGAAAGAAATGGGTGCCTCTTGTACCAATCTGCTCTGATAAAATGTAAAGGGCAAGGAAACTCCATTAGAGATTTTCCATTCACTGATATCTGGAGAGGCAATTTCCATTTTTTGGTAGAAACACATAAACATTGCTCATCACATCACTGGCCTAAATATAGACCATTACTTCAAGCCAAGGAGAGACTTAAAGAAAGAGTCATACACTCATCTTCAAATACTATAGAACTGCTCAAGCAAACTGTGGCACAGAGAACCTATAGATAACTAGCCATGTGACTGAAAAAAGAGAAAATCATGCTCTACAATGATTGTATGCATGGGCCATTAGTCTGTGCCCAACAGATAAAATAAATCTGTTCTCATTTGCCCAGGAATTCTTTTCCCTAAGTGAAATTAAAATATTTAAACCAGGAATATATAATTATACATCTTTATTTCAAATCTGACACTGCTGCTACAATATTCAGAGCTCTTCCAATTTTCAGTTTCAGAAGCTTTCCATGAAGGCACTTTCTGTACTAGGATTATTCTGGATTACATCCTGGAACAGGAACTTGCCATCTGTATCCTGGTGTAGACTATGTCAGGCCCACTACCATGCAGAAGACAAGTCTCTATTCTGGGATATAATCTGGAATAAGGCCTAGTGCAGAAAGTGCCAAAGAGCCAATGTGTTCACAATGTCTCCCCAAGGGTTAATCCCATAGATAAAATCCACAGGAGATTTTGTGAACCTTTCTATTCACACTCCATACTGTTTTGCGCATCTGATGAAATGAAATACAGTTTGCCTAAAAACTTAAATGGTTATCCATTTTCTAGGAAATAAGCTCCATTGAACTTACAATGGTCACACAAGTCTAAGACAGGATGGCCTATTCATTAATTCAAACTGGGGTCGTACCAGTGCTGGTCACACCTAGATTATAGGTCATTCTGAGGCTGTCCTCGCTTTGGGCTGCATTGCTCACACCTTTCTGCATGATCAGCCTGAACTTCCTCCATGGAACTCTTGGCTCTCCACTCCTTTTGCTGTGTCAAATCTATCTGCTTTCTGATTGGATGCTGTTCTTTCACTCAAGGGAAATGAAGGTGTGCGTTTGCAGTGCTTTTTTAAGCCTGATCTCCCACCTCCATGCCCCCCTTCCTTTTTTATGTGCTTTTCTTCTCCATGCAACTAATATTTAAAATAATAAATTTGAGTAAAAATGTTAGATAGAGAAATCATACACATAAACTGAGGAGAGAAGGGGAGGTGCCTCACAAATTCCGTGTGTGCTAATTGGCCAAAGGAAGGACTGGACCTGCACACCACAGCCTCCTTTAGCCCATCCTCATGCTCATACTTTGAGGAAGCGAAGATGGTCTGGAATGCCAGGACACATTGAGTCCTTGTCATTCCTCTAAAAACAGGAGTCCAGGTTAAGTTGGTCTAATGGGGGTAGGCTGGCTCAGAAAACAAATTAAATAAAAATAATGTGAGTAACATGACCTGAGGTCGACCTAAAACATTTGTGTGACCATGGACAAAGGATATCATGGTCCTAGCATCCTACCGGAATAGTCCGTAAGGATTATGCATGTTATCAGAATTTCTTTGGTTATAGGAAGTTAAACTCTCAGGAAAGCAGTATCCAGAGAAACTCAGCTCTTTAGGAATTTAAAAATCTTTTTGTATTTCTCCCAGCATGTTAAGTGGGTAGATGGAAGTTTGCATAATCTGAGATAGCATTGGAGAAAGAGCATTGCCATTAAGGTTACTCTGCAAACTGTTTCCACTATTATTTAATAAGTATTTAAAGAAGAGCAAGCTGGGGAACTTGCTTCTAGAAACATCACCCAAATAATGGTTTTTGGGATATTTTGTTTGATTCATTTGTATAAGCCTCTACCATATAAGACCACTGCAAGAAAAGGTGCCATTCACATATTTCTGGAGAAGCAAGTACTGTCCCTTTGCTTTGTCCATCATGGGAAGTGGCCCATGCTACACATTTCCAACCTCTATTACACAGGATCTTTTTAAAAGAAGTTGTCTAGATATACTTGGTATGTCATAAAAATTGTCAGTTGCACTGTCTTCAACAACTCTATGTAATTGCCTGCTGTTAAGGGAACAACAAACCACTTCTGAATTAATGTGCCAGAGAAGGCTTACTAAAATACAAATTCCCCTGTGTTTCCTAACATGAAGATTCATCTGTTTTTACAACACTGCTTTCTTGGTTGCTTTCAGAAAAAGAAAGTAACTTGTACCACAACAGAAGTGACTTGCTCATTATCATATATTTGCAACTTACAACTCAAACTGTTTATAGTTTGATCAACAATGTTCCTTCAAAAGCAGGGAAAGCAGCAATGCAGGGTGCCAGCATCACAGAAATCAAGGCACGGAGGTGTTTCTGGACTGAGCATGTAAATCAGTGTGCTCCATTTTTACCTTTTGCTGGAAGATCCAGACACAGAATCCAGAGGTGTTTCTGCACTTGGCTTCCTGTCTGTTGGATAGCAAAAGTGCATTACCTACTACCGTGTACTAGTGTTTGCACTTGGGAACACTAGTCTACGCCAAACAAGCCCCCCACACCCGGAGATTTACCTGGGTCCAGGTGCATGTCTGGGTGCCGCCATCTTCTTAATGGAGCCTGGTGAGACTGAGCATGCGCATGTGCCAGCATCACAGCAACAGTGATGTTCTGCACATGCGGAGTCACGTTTGGGGTAATTTGAGGTGCCAGCACATTTGGGCTAGTCACAGCTCTCTGCTGAGCTCTCACAAGCCCACCTTCCACACTGGTTGTTTGTTGTGAGAAGAACAGAAAGCTTTTCAGCTGCTTTGAGTCCTCTTAAGGGTGAGAAACGCAGGGTAGAAAAGCTAACCCTTCTTCCTCTTCTTCTTCTGTAAAATTTCACCTTTCTTGCATGACAAACACTCTCTCTGAACCACAAAATTCATTTTAATGACAGCTTACTGAAGATAAAACAAAACTATTATTAATTAAGGGCTTGTTTGCACTTATCTCCAAGGAGAAGTTCTAGCCACTGCTGCAGAAGCCCCATTCACAAGCTCCGGCTGCTGTCCCAGACAGAGCTCATTAAGACTGTCCTGGTCTGCAGCAGCTAAAAGATCCACACCTTGACCAGGAACAGCTAGTGAGCTTCTAGTTAGCAGTGTCTGCACCCTGTTCTGGGTGCAATGATGTGAGTGGGCATCCCAATTGCAATGTCAATGTCCGGGTGTGCACCTGATGAGGCCATGGCCATTGCTTCTACACCTGGCCATCTGGACTTCAAATGTTGGTGGTACAGACTTCATTAGGCCTTGAAGTGCAAATGGCTTTCCTGCACTTGATCTTCGTCTCTCTGGACTGGCACTGCAGTGAGTGAGGTATGAACAGTCCCTAAAAAGTATTTCTGCTTTATGTTTGCATGCATGACATTCATCTGCGACACATCTATGTTCTGTTGTGTTTCCTCGTGCACTCAGGCATTTGCTGGCTGCTGATGAAATCATTTTGCAGACTATGGACTACCATTTTTATTGTATTGGTTTTATTCTGTTTTTTTGGGGATTTTATATTTTATTACTTTGCGAACCATCTTGAAATTTTTAACAAAGGGTAGTGTAAAAACGGTTTAAATGCATGTACTTTGTACATGTGCACATGAACACTAGATAGATGCATATATACACCATAGCCTTTCATCAGCAGCATCTGCACCACAGCAGTTAGTGCTCCTTCTATGGCTTTATAATATGCAGTTGCTTTCAAAGGCAAAGAGGACCTGCACAGATCTTTCCTGGAAAAGTATCCTGACATTTCAATGGGTGAGGTGGCCCTTGGTTATCTTCCCTCTAATCACGTCATGTTCAGAAATATGGGACCCCACTATTAATCTCATCCGTATTCTGGACTAGGCATTTATTCTTTAGGTCAGAATTCAATCTCTTCCGCAATACTTATCTACATTAATATAACAAACAGTTATATAATTGTTTCTAATGGTCAAAGATAGATAAGTGTATCTGCATACAGATAAATTATATAATCTTATTTTTGTTGATGTTTTTATTCTTTTTGTAAGATATATTGACTTTTACGTTCTTGGATAATTTATTTACTGGATATTATTGTGTGAATGTTATTATGAATCACATATTACTGCAATGATTTTACTCAATAAAGTTACCAAAACAAACAAACAAACAAACAAACAAACAAACAAACAAACAAACAAACAAAAACTCCAAAGTCACAACTGTTCCCCTTTGGACCTTCATCCAAAGCTGCTAGGTTCAATGTTCCTTATTAACTTCTTCTGTCCATTTGCAGTTAGGTTCACCTCTATTTTTTCCATGAACCAAAATTCTATTTGGTTTTGTTCATGGCTCTCCTCTTTGGCACGATGAGGCTGAAGGCAGCTGACCAAGGCCACAGTTTTTATTCTATGAATTCTAAGAATCTGGGGCCCTCCACTCAGCATGAGTAAATACTGGATCTTTTAAGAAATGCTGGCAATGCCTTGCAACTGAGGGAAAAGAGGACAGATTTTCCAGCAACTTGCTGCACCAACCCCATTTATACTGCTATTTTCACATGTGCAGTAAGTTCCCAGATGTTAGAGCTGCAAGTTGTGCTGATGGCATTATTAGCAGACATTGGATGTTGACACGTTTAATCTAGTGCAGGAAATCTCACACTGTATTGTATCTGGGCTTTGGGGCATTATGTCAGCAGCGTATCGACGTGGGGACAGGCCTGTCTGCCATCTCCACCAGTGGACAGAATGCCAGGATTTAAACTATATCTGCTACTCCATTGCAGAATTTGTTTGTTTGCATTAGTAAAATTTATGTAATACATATAAATATAGAACATAGAACAGGTAAAGAACAGATTATAGCTTCTTCTCCATTCCCTTAGTATTTTCCTTCTCCGCCAGTCTCCCAGGCAAGTTGGTTCTGAGCATGCGGCCGTGTCTTCACGGCAACCTTATCTCGAATTCAAAATATTTTGAATCCTTGGAGTCCAGAGGGCAGTTTGGCTTAACACGATTTCCCTGTGTTAAACCACCCCAAAGCGTGATGAATCTCAAACCTGATTTCAACAGGTCTCACTCCGGTTCGCGCACTTGAAACGTTTTACATTTTTCACTGTGGGAACCCTTCTGTGTTAAGGGATGAGAGTTTCCCTCCCCCAATAGCTTGCTTCCAAAGCAAGCTGTAAAAGCAGCAGCAGCCCGAATAGCAATCAAGCAATCCACTGTAGCAAACAAGCAATTCACACCTGATAACCATCTTGCTATTGAAAGTGCTGACCTTCTAAAAAGGGAAAAGAAACAAAAGCAGCTGCCGTTTGGAGAGATGTGTGAATGTTTAGCTGTGACGAAAGGGGCTTGACTTGCCACCGCTGCTGCGCACCCTGAGCAATGGGGAGAGGAGGGAAAAGAATAGCTGGCTGGCTGCTGCCGATTTTCTTCCATCCAGGCACCCAGCTAGGCTCCGTGAAGGGGTCTGTTATGGGTGGCGCATTCACGCCAGGAGGAAGAGGACAGGGCAGCCCCAAAAAGCGGCTTTAAAAAAGTAGCCACTGGAGTCCCCCCTCGAGTCACGTACGTCCTCAGAACCTGGATTGAACGCGATTAAGCTGAAAGTAATGGGAACAGGCAAATTCGCGTTTGCATCCGGTTCTGTTATTTCGGTTTAGGGAAAGCGAAATAAGGTTGCTGTGGGGATTTGCCCTGTGTGTGTGACAACTAGGAGGGAGAGATAGTGTTTTACAACCTAGAAGACTGTTATGGGACCATCCCCTCTTCATCTGAAGCAGGCTCCACTTCCAGAAACCCATGGGGAGACAAGTGGGATGAAGTGCAGACCCAGGGTGATACTGTTTCCTGCCTGCTGCAAAGAACAAGGATACCATAGCAAGTCCTAAGGTGGCTGTGTGACAGATATGCCAAAGAGGTAGCAGTGTGAATGCAGCATAAAGCAGAAGCACGGGAACCTTACCAATAGTAGAATGTGGTTCGTGGATCCCAAGGATCTCATGAATTCCTGTTTATGTACATAGTCTTGACCTTTGTTTTTCCTTCTGATCTTGTCTCTGAAATCTTTCCATAAACTAGTAATCTAGAGCACAGTTGTTATCTTGTTCAATCAACCTTGGCTCACCTGGCTCACCTGCAGAGGAACTGTAATCTTTAACAATCTGTAAGCTACCAAGTTGGGGAAATCTAGCATCAAATTTTCAGCATCCCACCTCTGATCTTTAAAAATTAATGGGGCATCTATATATAAATGAGTATACATCAACATTAAAGTGCAATGTGTGTATAATCAGCTGCTGTAGGGGTCTCCTGATCACGGACTATAGATTTATGTCCTAAAAATACATTTTAGTCTTTAGGTGCATCGAGATGAAAGTAAATGGACGGTTCGCTGTAAAAGAAATGGGTCATTTCTGCTTATTAGAATGGGGTGGGGGTGGGGGTGAGATGAAGTTTAATGCAAACAGTAAAAATATGCTCCCCGTGTCACTGAAATCTGAATAACCTCAGCACAAGCTACAACAGAGGAAATGGATACAGATCTTGAGGCTTAAGAGACGGTATGTGTAGGTAAAATCTTGTTCAAATCTGTACGAATAGAGGAGGGTTGTACAGGGTTCTACAGGCATGTCTGTGTTACCTTCTGTGGCATATTGTAGGATATAAGATCATGGAGGTAAATATTCTTCTTACAACATATTAAAGAATAACTCCTTTAATCCCAGAATGCAATGACAGTGCTATTCCCAACTGAAATGCATTTTATTTATTTCCACATAAGAGCCTAAGGATATATTGGTACCAACAGGTGGTGTTTGAGGTTTGATAGGAAAGCAATCTTCTTCTGAGAGAGCTGGGCCCTTAGCCACAATCTGTGCATTATTTATACAAGATTTTTTTTCTTCATGAAATTAGTTCAGGATATCACAGTTCCCTTCCAGAAGAGGTCTGGATGACATTGAAAAGTACTTACATGAAGGAGCAGAGAAGTGCAGAGATTGAATACTTTGGATGGAATAGGTATAAGCACAGTGTTTTCACACATGATGATCTCTGCGTGAGTTTGGGAACATGAGAAGAGGAAATGGAAGCAACCAAACAAATCAAGACCACTTTCGTGGCAAAGCACACCACAAATAGATAAATATTTGGAGAGATTTATGTAACCTATTTTGGTACTTTAAAAAAAAAGATAAATAATTGAAATCAACATAGTTGCTCCTACCAAAGGTGGGTTTTTTTTAAAAAAAACAGAGCCACAATCTATGAATTAGAGTTTATCCCAAAGAAGAAAAGTATATTAGAATTTATTTATCTCCATTCCTGAGCAGCTATGCTCTAATTCTATATGGATGTTATTGTTCACTACAGTGAAGTAGCAGCCTTCTGTATTTGATCATTTTGGAGTCTCACTACTGATAATGCTAGCCAGTGATGGCAGAATAACTTTTTAAAAATAAATCCATCAATCTTGTCCTTGCACTTTGGACTAAATCTAACTAAAATCACAAGGCCTTTTGCCAATTCACAGTTTTTGGGTTTTGGTGAGAAAAAAAGATCAATATCAACCATATTCTGCAAACATTTTAAGCAGCACTATAAATGTTCAAAAATGCTTGACCAGAAGCAAAAACCTCAAACTCTGGCATCAGACATCCCACTAGACCACAGCTGAATAAGTTCAACAATGGTTCTTCTGTATTTTGCCCAGCAATGAAAAAAGAGAGAGTTTTTTTTAATAGTTTCTACTGTTAACTACATCCCTTTTTGATGCAAGATTAAGTTTCTGAGTACTTCTTGTAATACTCAAAACTGTAATTTTTACTTGGAACTAATTCCCACCCAAAAATCTGTGGGACAATTATACATGATTGGTCTGGAATCACTCATTAGGGCCCCTTGCTGTTAATAGATCAGTATCTAAGTAGGCCAGTGCATTAAAGAACGTACACTTTATTTAAATAATGCGCCACAACTATGGTGCTTTGAAAACATCCCTTGTTTCAACAACATTTGGAACTATAAACACTAATTTGGTGGCAGGACATTTTTCAGTTTCAAAATATTAGTCAAGACATCATAACCGTCACTTATGATTTTGCTCTCATATTATCACAAACCAAGTGCTACTTGAAACTGCAAATTATCTCATAAAGAGAAGGTGTCATCTTTTCATGCTTTGAATGGCTCCACTGGATAAATGCAGATTCTGCTGGTTAGTGCTTGCAGTAGCATTGCAACGGGGAGGGGGGGGGGGTCTGAGAGACAAGAGAACAGCAACCACTTCATGTGAGAGTTAAGCCCTTGGCTGAGAATCAGAGAAAAGAGGAGGAAAGGAGGGGGGTGGGAGGAATCGCTTCAAGCAGTCGGCAGGTCACGCACACAGAGTGTGCAACAGCAAACTCAGTTTACAAAGAGACATCTGTTCCATTACTTCCATGCATTGTGGCTAATTACATCCTGGCCCGTCTGTGAAATGACAGCCCCTTATTCTCCAGTGAACCGTAAAATCTGTACATGTTCAATTTGGGGAGTGGGGAGCTAGAAGAGCATAGGGTAGCAAGGGGACTGGGGAGAAGAGAAAGGGAAGAAATAAGCAAACTGACAATTCAAGAAAACATCTGATGCTTCTACTAGTTCAGTGCCAAGGAATGAGCAGCTGGTAAAAGAGAGCCCACCTCTATGCTGTAAAGCCCTGACAAAGGACTGCCATTTTGAAATAGGTCTCCTATGTCAGCTTTAGCCAGAGACTTTTTTGTTCTTTGCATCTAGCAAAAGACCCCAGCAAAAACTTTTGTCAAATACTCATTGATCTACAGTAGGAGACCTGCTGCTGCTGTTAACACTTTTTTGTCTTAAATCCCTCTCCTTTTCACTTGCTTTAAAAGCTGTCAGTTTGGGTCTATAGAGCCTTTAGTAGCTGTGTGAGTGCACAGGCTTTTTCTGCTCTAAATTGTATTTTCTGTTACTTGTTTGGGTCATGCTTCACAATGCAAAAAGAAAAAAAGAAATGGCTAGATATTAATGGTAGCTGGTGCACTGGGCATAGAAAGACCAAATGACAATTCATTGTTAGTTTTTGATACAAACCTACTTCAACTTTCACACATCAGATCCCAGTTTACTACAGTTTGTGGAAATCAAAGGCTATAATGGCCAATCAGCAGTTAGCCCCTCCCTTGGGCCTCCACAACAAGACATTACTGAAATGTCTCAAAAGTCTGACACTGCAGAAAGGAAGAAAGAGTAAGTCTAAATATCCTGGATAAGTGGCCTCTGATATGTGGTCCTCTAGATTTTGAACTTCAGTTTCAGTCAGTACCAGTCAAACATGGTTCACAACAAGGAAAGATGAGGGCTGTGGTCCAGCAGCATCAGAACAGACACAGTACAGATGTATTTCCACAAAATTATTCCCAAGAAGACAGCTGTATTGATTCATATGATAATACTATTACCAAAATCAACAGCACTGAAACCAACGCAAATCCACTGTCATTGTCAAAAGTTTTGTCAACAGTTGAGTGTGTATGTTCTGTTCTTACAACTTGCTGAAATTTTTCAAGAGTGTCTTCAAAGCATAACTGGGACGAGAGAATACAACTAAGCACACAATTTGTGAAACTTGTTGATGGCTTCCCTGCTTTGGTCACCAGTCTGTTTCGTGGCCAGTTTAAAACGTTAATATTAACTTATAAAGCCCTATATGGTTCAGCACTTGGGTATATCCAAGCCCATTTCTCTTGCTTAGCAAGTGCCCATCCTGTGTGCTTGCTTTCATGAGAACTTAAACTTTATGGACTGCTGGATGTAAAAGCCAGGGCAAGGAAAAGAGCCTTTTCAGTTGCTCTCCCACCCAGCTGACTTCTAAATGAGATCTGGGCAGCTCCTTCACTGTTAACATGTTCAAATCTTTAAAAACATATATTTTACTTGCCTGCCTTTGGTAACGATTGAAGGGGTGAGCATTATCAGTCATCATTGTCTTTATTTGTTCTGGGTCATTGGTTTTATCCGTAAACTACATAGATGCTTGATGAAAACTGCAAATACATTTAACAAATACATTTAATTTTGTTTTCTGCAGTGTGCTTATTTTTTAAGACCAGTAATTGAATTTGTGCTAAAGTGTGTTTGAAAGCAGTACTGCATTAATGTGGTTTTAAAAAAGAAATAATGAATTGTATTTTGAAAAATAAAATATGGGTACACAAAAGCATTAGGAAGGAAGGAAGGAAGGAAGGAAGGAAGGAAGGAAGGAAGGAAGGAAGGAAGGAAGGAAGGAAGGAAGGAAGGAGAGTTGAACATTTCAAGTTGAAAAGGGCTACAGTAATAGCGGCCAAAGCACAGGCATGGAGAAGCAGGAGAGCAGGAATTAAATTTCCACTAAAGCCCAGGGGGTAACTTTGCCCTAGATTTTATTAAGATCTTCATGACAGCAGATTCCACCACTTGAAGGACAAGAACACTGGAGGTGGAAACTGCCTGTTTAAATGCCCCCCTGCTCCTTGCCATACTGGCATAAAAACTATAGACCTTTGGAAGCTTCTGCTTGACACTATTTAAGAATATGCAGAAGTGGCCCTGGAAGTTAGCTGATATGATTCAGTCCTGCATTGTGCAAAGACACTGTTCCTGGCTCACTGGATTCGCAGATTCAGTTTTTGGAACCACACTGATTTAGTTTTGTACTGGTTTGTACTGGCTCAGTTTGGTTCAGTTAACTGAACCAGCCAAACTGCAGGGCTGAGGAGACAACAATTCTGTGCAACATGAAGTCAGAGCACTTCAAGCATTACCTCCATGCCTTAGTATAGTATGCAACTGGGGAGCTTAAAATGGCAGCAGTACAACGTGTGTGGCTCCACATATGCCTATTTTCCAGTGCCCTGTTCAAAACACAGCTTTACCTAGACCTTTAGATTAGTATATGCTACATGAACGTGAGCTTGGACAGATTCTGGGAGACCGTGGAAGACAGATGTGCCTGTCATACTGAGGTCCATGGCGTCTCAAAGAGTTGGACACAATTGAACAACAACTCTGCTGCGCCTAACTCTGCCTTCTCACTTAAAACAACAACTGTATTTCACTGTTTTAATTGTGGCTTGTTTCCCTATTTTTAATTTGAATTTAAAGTGTTACTAATTCATGTAGTTTTTAATGGACTTTTATTCATTTTCTCCTCTGCTACTTGCCATGATGAAAGGCAGGTTATAAATGCATGAAATAAATAGGAATAATTATGATTGCTTACTGAAGTGAAAATGCATGGCAGTGGGGTTCAGGCAAAAAAAAATCCTACAGTGCCAAGTAGAAAAAAAAAGTGTTTCACACAGCACACCGCACTCTCTGGCCATTTCTGTAAGGTGTGGGCTATCCCAAACTGTACTAGTGTGGACTAAAGTTCCCCTACACTTTGAGCAGCCCATGCTGACCCTTTCTCAGATGCCATATTTGAAGGCTGGGCCCAGCCCTCAGAGACAGTGCTCAGTCTCCAAAGGACAGGAACTTTTATTCCCACTCTTTGCAGTTTCTAGGGGAGGGATACACTGACTACTGGCACATTTCTAGTGGTGCTTCATGGTGTACCACTAAAAAGGATCTCCTACTGTATTCTGGACTATGAGAATATGTGTCCCACATGTCCTCATAGTCCATGATAGGCACAGTAGGACATCGGTAGACTTCATTGTTGAGTTCTATTGTAGAACTGGAATGGAACACTGTTGGCCAATGCAAATAATGCACAATAGGAGGAGGAGGCACCTACTCTGTCTGATATAGCATATGGAAAAACGTCCTCTTCACCCCTTCTTATTTTGGTCTAAAGGTTAAGTGCAGGGAAGTCCTTAAGAGTACTAGCTGTACCTTGACAGTTCTTCTTACTGCTCTCACTTTGGCAGCCCTGCCAAAACAGTCCTGCTGCCTCTTGAAAATACCTGTGTGTTCAGCTGACCTGGCTGTGATCAGACACAGAAAAGTTTTCTTTGAGGTGGGATTGTTCACGCACCAGTCTGTCCCTCCCCCTCTCCTGAGCATTCTGTGCTAGAAAAGGTGGATTAGAGAAAGCTTGGGAACATGAGGGTTAGACATGGTCTCTCGGAGGTGCCCCTTTTGTTATGTCTGAACACAGCCCTGGTCTCTTGGCCCTGCTACATGGTCTGCTAGCCTTGACATGTTCCAGAATAAAGAATACAACCTGCCTTAAATAACCTCCTGCCATCTGTCAACACTGCTGCTAGGGAATGTACAGGGAACTGCCTCTAGGGCTCCTTTTAATATGCAGAGATTAGAGCAGTATGCCAGTATTTGAGAAAAAAGACCTGTACCATGTGACCACTATGGATCTGTTCTATATTATTTTATAGAGTTAGTTTTTGAAAGGCATGTAAAGCCTTCAATTTGTACACATTTTTAAGGCATTTTATAAGCACTTTTAAATATAACTGTTCATTTTTCAATGTATTCTTTAAAATATGCCTTTTAATGCATACTATCTTTTCTGAGCAATATTTCTGTATTAAAATTTCAGTGCCAAAAGAAGCGCATAGTTTATCTGCAAGGTATATTTGAACTGAGCATTCAAGTTTACTAGATTCAGATCAGGTCAGTCTGCAGCACAAACAGGTCACATAATTACTTTTTTTTGCTGTGGGAGGAGAAAATTGTAATTTTTTCCCGTTATACATGCAAACTTTAAGTTGCCAGTTTTAGTGATTTAGGTGGTAGCCATCAGGTGCAACCAGTCTGCTGAATGAAAGATTGCAGATTTACCAAAATTTCACAAGTATTTCTGCATGGAAAAAAATACAAAATCTTGCCTTAGAGAGAAATAGAATACCATGAAAAGCACATATTATATTTGGGGAATCTCACTGCAAAATATCTATTATTTTAAACAAATTTATTTAGAAAAATAACAGAATGGTGTAGAACAAACTATCGATCAGGAAAAAAACCTATAATTGCAAAAACTGAAATTTACAAGAAATACAGTGCTAGGAGGAAAAAAATTAGTCATGGTTTGTCAGCAGAAACTGGCGCACATATATTTCATAATAGCAACACTACCAAATGCTTGCATAGCCTCAGCATCTTCAAGTGTTAGCTAAATACATTAGAGGTTTGCTAGAAGCCAAGAACTTTTACAGCATTGCTGTAAAACATGACTTAAGGGCAAATAGTTGTGCTTTACTGGTTGCGTCCGATAGCTCCAACCTAAAATCCTAAAACTGGCAACTTAAAGTCCTTAAAGGGTGAGCAAAAGGGCAAACTGGAATTCAGGAGCAGATCACAGCAGCAGGCAGACCATTGCTGTTAGGATTAAGCTGTGTGCTAACATATGGTACTCTGTTTCAGGCAAGTATACTATTTCAGTACAATTATAGATTGCACTAAGTGGAATCCTCAATGAACAGAATGAAGTTGAGTGGAACTTAGGCTTCATCCAGATGGCTGGCAAATAGGCTGTCTGAAGGGCAGTAATCTATAGAACTGGTTACATGGCAGCTACCTCCTAGCCTCAGAAGCCTAGCAGATGGAGAATGAAATGGCCCTGGTCTGGCAGATAACTGGCATGGGTGGAATTGCCCCCAGTAATCTACCTCTTCAGCAACCATCATTTAACATGGCGGCAGAGAGGGAAAATGGAGATGTTCGTTGTTCTCATGCCCTGCACTCTGGATGCTTCCAAGGGTCATTCATTCGTCTGTTTGTTCATTTCTGAACATTTGTATCTCACTCTTTACCAGCTGATTTATGTGTGGTAACATTCTATAAAATAACATAAAACATAGATATAATTGGCAAAACATAATTAAATAAAAATATAACCCTAACCCTTCACCCTAGTAGGACTGCATTAGGAAAGAGCTCAACATCAAAGTCGTGGGTGAAGGCATGAGTTTTAACCAGGCACCAGAAGCTATAGAACCTATAGTTCACTCTCATGAACTAGCACCCCATGAGTGTCTGAGGGTAGCCGAACTACAAGAGATCTTAATACTCAGTCACATCTACATGGGTAATCAAGGCAGTCTCAGTACCATGTTCTAGCCTGAAACCAGATTGAAATAGCTCTCCAAGCACACCTGCAGCTGGATAGCCATCATCATCTTCAATTCCTTTTCCAAAAATGGTAAACTGACAGCTAGCCAGTAGTTCTTTAATACTTCTGGATCCAGAGAGGTCCTCTGAAGGAGGGGATATACAACTTGCTTAAGTGCTGCTGGAACTTCCTCCTCTCACAGTGAAGCATCTATCACTCTCTGGACCCATCCAGCCATAGCCCCTCAGCTAGCTTTTATTAGCCATGATGGACAAAGGTCAAGGAAACAAGTTGTTGATAACAGCTTGTCCACTTTCTCGGACTACAATAATTGAAACTGATCCAAAATCACAGAACTAGATGCTACTCTAGATATACCCATCAAACCACTTCTAACTGTGGAGTCCAATTCCATGCAAATATGAGCAACTTTGTATTGGAAATGCCTTCCAAATTTTAATCACAGCAAGCCACAGAAAGTGACATAGGGTGTGTCCAGACTTCTTGATGCTGTGCATCAGAATGCGCGACCAAGATCAAGCTATCACACATGATGGCCAAGACTTTGTAGTGGCATCACATTATTGCAATGCTACTGTGAATTTACTTAATGCTGGTTGGAGGACACTCACTCTGCAGCATCAAGTAAATTCAAAGCTTTCTGACAGTTCAGATAGGGCAGTGAGAATTGCTGGCAAGAACAGGGACGGCAGCTCAACTGTGATTGGCTGTCTCATGCCATGTGATACATGCACCAACACAAATTCCCGCAACTTCCTCCTCAGAAGCTATGGGGGGCCGCTGAAGTCTGGGTGCCAGATCCCCGCTTTGCAACAGGTAAACTGTGAATTTTTTAACAACTGCAGATTTAATCCACTAATCTGGACGGGGCTATAGATGTATTCTTATGACTAGACGACCCAGAAAGACTCTGCAGAAGACCACTTGATGATGCAACAGTGGTGAAAAAGTAAGCCTTTTTGTCACCACTATTACATGCAAGGCATGATAATGTGCTCTTATCTGTGTTGGATCAGATTCACATTGAGATTTATGCCATTTGTGCTCTAGCTGTTGGCCCTCCCACTTCATCACACATATAAAGGTGACTTATGAGGATCTCTGAGAGGGCTTGAGAGTGATTGTGTCAACAGCTCTTCATTCCAAAGTACCAGGCATGTCAACAAGAAACCCCTCCAATGCTATCAGAAATCCACCAGATTCTATCCATCTAGGCAGCAGACTATCTCAATGGGTCCATCACCCCTGCAGCCCAAACTTCACCAGAAAATGATCCATCTATGACTCACTACAAGTACACCTCCCACTTGCTTTGTGGACTTTCAGCACAGAGCTAACTTGTACTCCCTGTCTAGATACCTAAAGACTAACATATATATCATACAAGACTCAGGAGTGTTTTAGTGTTTATAGGCAAATCTTGTGGTTCCTTAAACATCTTTTCAGATTGTAATTTAATGCTGGATTGCTTTTTTTGTTTCGGTGGTGGTAGGCTTTGTACAGAAATTGAACTGTGCACTGACCATCCTGATTAGCCCACAGGAAAAGAAACCACATTCACAGAATCACTGATATGCTATAATGCTTTTCCTCTACAAAATTCAATTTTAAGTCAAATGCAAAGCAGCTTCTCAGCTCAGCCCTAAAGCGCTTTTGTTAAAGAAGTCACTGCCCACTCAGTAGATCAAACTCTTTCATTAGAAGCCAAGAACACAAGCAATTAGGGTTCCCCTCACCTCTGAAATCACTGGGCTGTTATTTGAATAAGCCTTCAGTATGCACACTGATGTCCATTAACATCAGTGCTCCCCACTGGCTTCAATGAGAAACCAAAGGCACCACCTAGCACAGAGATTTAGGCTGTGCTCAGTAAAATAAAAGTGCTTCTTTGGCGGCTTAGGCTGCATCCAGACATTGTTTATTTACTCTACTATATTTAGATGTTCAAGGATAAAGTGTAGATACTCTGGAGTATTCATGCTTTATTCTGGAATATTCAAATATAGTGGAATAAGATGGCACAAAAATAGCACCATTGTGACACTGCTATAGTGGGGTAGCCTCACATATTGTAGGCAGCCCCACCACAGCCCTGCTTTTTCATCCCTAAAAAAACACTTTTAAATGTTGCTGGAAAGCCTAGCACTGGTAGCAGGTTTTCAAGCTTTAGTGCTTTTTAGGGACACATTTACCTCTCTGAACTGAGCAGCAATTGGAGCTCCAACCAGCACACATGTGTGGAGGCTGAAGCAGCAGGCCATGCATGTGTGGAGGTATCTGGGAATTCATTGGCAGCCAAATTGTCTGGACTGAGTGTCACCAGAACAGACAAAGACAGCGCCGAGACCACTGCTGTTTAGATAGTAAACAATTATAGTGGTGGAGCAACACCCCACATTACTATTTTTTATTGCTATATTGAGCTGCTGTCTGGAGACGGCCTAAGGAAGCAGCATTTGGATATAGCCGTAGAGATGGTTCACAGGTGGGACCATTCACAAGCTGGTTTGCTAATCCTCCCTCTCACGAACATTCTGGGCTAACAAAATGGATTAAAGTGAAGATGGGAACAGGGGTGTCATACACTATTGTCTCCACGGCGTTGGTGAATCACTTTTTAGGCTATATGTGAATGAAGTCCATATTATGTACCTGTCCATACAAAAAGGATGATCCCTGCATAGGTGAAAGAGGTGGGTGGGGAAGTATCAATGTCAGAAATCACTTTGAAGACTGTGTGCAGAAAGTGCAATCCTACAAATAAGTCTAGCATCAGATCCTTAGTTTGCAAACCTTAGGAAACCTAAATACTCAAATCATCTCCCTCTCTTTCCCCCTTTCCCTCTCTCTTTGTGTGTGGCACAGAAAGAGAGGGAGAACCTTTCTCTTTCCAACATCAGGTTTGAAATAGATTCTTTTCTGCCATGGGTTCCTGTTAACTCCTTCATGGCTGAACAGTAACCTTGCTCTGCTGGAGACTACATTTTGTTGTTCCCCCAGCACATTATTTGTGGAAATAAATATGGAAATAAGGCCGAGCAAGACAGCCAGACTGAAATAAATTTATCACTCCCAGGCTCTCAAGGGAAGAAAACCGCACATCTCCCTTCACCCCGCCCATGATTATTTCTAAAGCACTGAAGGAATGGCTATATCACTAATGAGGCCAGTGCTCCATGACTGCTGATCATAAATGACCTAAAAAGAGACAGGCGGAGTGGGGGAGGGAGGGATATGCATGTGGATGACAGGAGAGAGAGTGTGTGGATGGGAAGCGAAGAATCAATTGTTCGTCCTGATAATCTAGAAAAATCCTGCCTGATTCCCAGGCAGGACGAGGGCAGCTGTGGCTTTCTCAGATACTGAACAAAACCAAAGGATGGCGTCCAAGCACCGCCCAAAAACGTAAGACAATCAGCCACCATTGTCACACATTCACAATATTTTTGTTCTCAAAGGCAGACATAGTTCAAGAATTGTCTTTCAAAATTAATTGATCAATTAATTAAATTATTACTGTTATTTATAAAAAGTCATTCTCCAGTAATGAAAACTAAAAATTTATGAAAAGAAAACAATTAGGATTTGGAAGAGTAAAGGTCACCATCATGAACAAGGCTCCTCCTGTAGTTTCCTTGACTCACAAATTCCCATGGAAACAGAAACCCTCTTCAAAGAATTAAGCTTTGCTTGTAAATAAATCAATGCTCTCCTCCTCCTCCTCCTCCAATTTTGTTTATTCCAAGCTGTCCTATGTAGCCCTGATAACTTAGAAAGCCAATTTCCTTTCTGAATGGTTCATATTGCTTACCTTGTAGATTTACTTTAAAAATGGGCCTGAGCAAACTTGTTCACACTGAGTACCACTGAACTGGGCCTGACTCCTGGTGATTACTCAAGCAGTTTTCTTGGAAGAACAGTAATGTTTTGCCATTACCTTCCAAGGAGGTGCCAGTGAGAAAATTAATTACACATCAGAACTTTATTTGACTGCTTACATTACAATCTTCACAAGGGATTTAAACCCAATCTCAGTTGTGAACAGGGCAGTTAGTTTTAAGGCAGACAAGTGTAGGAGATCTCATGTGAAAATGTACTTTTTATGCCCTTGAGTGCCTCCAGATGTGGGCTAAGACCCTCAGTTCTACCAGAACTATATTAGAAATGCCAGATGTGACAGCAGCAATCCCAGTACAGTCCTGGGTTGATTGATAGATAGTCCAATATATCAGTATAGAGATGTGCATGAATGTTTTTTTGACATTCTATTTGTATTGAATACCCCAAAATCTGTTTCAATTTGGACCTTTTAAATTCAAATTTAACAAGATTTGATTCAAATTTACCTAATTTGAATCTGCATATACAAATGTCAACACCATTCGTATGTGGACATATGCATCTTTCCCACATCTGTACACATTTCTACGCATCCGTACACGTCCGTATGCATCCCATAGTTATCCTGTGTACAACCCATTTTTGCCCCATAAGGATCCGTAAAAATGCATACAGATGCAGAAGAGATGCAGGTCTTAAAATATGCATTGTGTACGAACACATACACATACGAATTTCTGGATAATTAGAACAAAGAGATCCAGAATTCAAAATTCTATTTGAATGTTTACATTCAAATTTCAGGACATTATATGCGAGTTAAAATGTTGAAATTCGGCACGTTCGATTGGATTTTGAATGATTCATGCACATCCCTATATCAGTATCATGGAAAATCTGCCAATGATGCCAAGTTTCCTGTAATCATTCCCCTTACTTGGATGTCTATCAGGAACTTCCTAAATAAAAGTAAATCATAACTGGAAGCCATCCAACCACATGAAAAATAATAAAAGCAAGCAGGGTGGTTAGTTGGATGGCTAAGCCTTCAATTGCCTTTTATGTCTGCCTAAGGCCAGCAAGAGGCAACTGTGCAATCTTCTTTAGATTATGCATTGTCTCTTGCTGTCTGGAGGCAGCCCACAGGAGCTTTCCCAGGAGCTAGCCAAGGCTGAAGCAATACAAGACTGCCATCAATAGCAGGTATTAGTCATGTTATTTTCTCTTCCATCATTTTAAGATCCTCATTTTATCAAGTCTTGAGCTGTATCACAAATATAAGCAAAGTGTTCTTTTAGAAAAATGTGGAACAGCCCTTCACTGTGGTAAGACCTAGTTGTCTGAACAAATTAGCTTGCATTTCTCAGACTATTGGGGTGGAGAAAGCCTCTTATCTACCACTAACATGCCCTTCCAGAGCCCACTGGTTAGGAATGAAGAAGTAGTAGGTAGGCATGAAGCCCAAAACCACAGGATACAAAAAACTGCTGCCTATGGAAAACTAGAGATCCCATGCTAATCACAGGATGGGAACAAATACTGCTGGCCAGCAACCAATCAGGACCCCAGAAAACCAGGCAGGTGGCTGGACAATCACATACAATGGTAAAAATATGTTTTGAGGGAGTAATACTGAAGAATGCTTGTAAGGCATGAACATAGAAAAAGAATGTTGATCAAGTAAAATTCAACAAACTTTTTTTCTTCTAAAAACGACAAATTTATATACAAATGAGAGGAACCAATCTATAAATTTGTAAAAAAAGAAAAAAGAAAAAAATATCTAAAAATTACAATTAGATTTGTTGACATCTAGTCACAGTCTCTGTAAACCTGACACCGGTTAAAATTCTCACCACTGAATTACTGAATTTTACAGGTTAGTATGTGATTAAAATGAGGTAGGATATCAAAGCAAGCTTGTAAAGAAACAGATAAACTTCCATGGCGTAATTGAGATGGATTGCAGGCATGTATCAGCACAAAAAAAACCCCTTTCCAAATGCTCACTGAAGACTAACTTTTTTCCTCTGCTCTACTGCATTTAGCCTTGTCCTTGCTAAGCCACCTCATGGGACAAAAGGCAATCCTTGTTAAAACTGTCCCAGTGTCATCTGATCTATAGCTATAGAATGCACTGTATACCGAAAAATGTAAGGCTCATAGTCAGGATTCCTAATTCAGCAGAGAAGGTATTTCAGCCCCACATACGCAGTTTCAGCTCATTTGCTGAGCTGTTAACCAACGTGGTTACTATAATCTCATCCACGAGTTCTTTATTATGGCCACAAATACAGATACAGGTGATTGCTAATGAGTAAAAACACAATATTACTTTCTGGTTGATGATGGAATTCTGTTTGGGTGTTAAGTGCTATTTCATCCTGGCCTTTTTCAAGTTGATGCCACTACTGAAAAATCAATTGCATTAGCTTCACCTGCTAATAGCAGGCAAATGTGACACAGCATGGCAGCCCTAGCAGAATTAAGGGGATGTCCTGGTCAGCTGTATCAAAAGTCACTGAGGCCCTGTCCCCATGCAACTGAAAGTCTGCTGGAACTCTTCTTTTGCCTCTGAGCGGCCCCATTCCGGGCTTTACAAGGCGCTGAGGGAGCTTAGGAAAGTGAGACACCCGCGATAAAATACGTGCACTTTAAAGAAGAGTTCCAGCGCTCTTTCGGTGATTTGCGGGCTTTGCTCGCTATATCTGCCTTGAGGACGCTCCGTGGCAAAAGGGGCGGGGATTGCTTGCCTGCACACACAGCCAAAAAGCATTCACACATCTGAGAAATGCAGCAGGTTCGCTTCCTTTACTTTGTAAAAAGAGTCAGAATTGCAACATTGTTATCAGTGATCTGTGAAAGCCTTAAAAGAGAATGAGCGAAGGATGGCGCTGCCGATGCCTGCAGCCGCTGACTTTGCAGGGAGGGAAAGCCTTTTCTAACAGAGAACTGAGTGAAAGTAAGTGCTGAAAGTGAATGAATGAGCGATCATCTGCCTTTGCTAGGGGCGGGAAGCCGTTTCAGGAGATGGAGATCTGGCTATTTTTCCTTTTAACAAGAGAGGGGGCGGGGGGGGAAGATGCGGGGAAAGGAAACAGGCTTCCTTGGGGACGGAAAGTCCGTTTAGATCGCGGCTACCATGGGGACGCTTATTCCGGAAGTGGAAGGGACTTTTAAAGTCAGCTATAACAGAGTGACAGCAGAGGAAGCCGAGAGGGGCTAATAAGTCTTTTGGGGACAGGGCCTGAGAGATCAAGCAGGATCAACAGGGTTGCATTCCCTCTGTTTCTCTCCTGATGCTTTCCCAAGGCCAAGCCTGAATGCAAACTGAAATGGGTCAAGTTATCTGGTTTCCTCCTAAAGCACGTGTAGCTGCATAGCCGCTACCTTAACATCTTGCCCAAAAGAGGGTGTTTGTGACTGGCGAGTAATTGAAATAAACATCTAGGTTCAGGGAAAGCTTCTTCAGAAGTGGATGAACAGCCACCTCTTTGAAGCCAATGACACCACTCCGTCCCATAAGGATGTGTTCACCAGACTTTGGACCCATGCAGTCATCTTCCCCATGGCAAGAATGACTAGAAAGCCAAGCAGGACAAGGATTGAGAGGATACTGGCTAGGTTAGACAGCTGCAAGCATCTTGTCCATATCCAAAGGCCTCAAAACCTGAAAGTGATCCCATAAAACGGCACCAGATGGCTTCCCTGACATTTCACCAGGTACTGTATCAACAGCAGCATATGGGTTGGCATAAAGACAAGCAATTTTATCCTCAAAGTGCCTTGCAAATTCATTACAGCAGACTTCAGATGGCTCCAATACTGGACATGGTTTATTTCATCTCAGCTGATAGCATTTTAGACAAACTATGTCTAGCCATCAGTTAAAAGAGAAAATGATTCGGACACAAATGAGAATAAGCTAAGCACTATTAGACACAGTGATTTCAGTAGCAAAGTTAAACACTAGTTAAACAAATCTCTTATTGAAATCATGACAATTTAAATGTGCTGAAGTTTAGTTTTAAATTTTAATAACTGAATCGTGCAATTTATTGTAGCTAACATATGATTCACCTGCTCACAGACTAAGAAAAAGACCCTTACAATCAGGAAAAAAGGACAATCTCCAACACTCAGAGGGTAGTTCTTATAGGCTTTTGGTCAACAGATATTGCATTAAAAAAAGATCCATGAGATGCTGCTAGAAGTGCAACTGAACTAGTTTATATATATACATACTGTGATGGTTAGACCCAGGACAGGAGTTTATTGTGCCATGCCGTGAAGTTACCTTGTCTTTAGAATACTTACATTCCTATAAAAGTAGAGAGCATAGCTGAAATGTTCCTTTAAACACCACTAATTGTTGAAGGCTGCTACATTAGAACTAGATTGGAGAGATGTTGGTACCTTGATTCAGCAAGCAAAGTAAAAGAATGAAAGCAAGTGTATGATAACACAACAGGCCTAGAAACCAGATATACCAACTGAAAATTCATACATATCTTGATTTAAATATCCAAATTTTCATGAGTCATGATAACAAAAATTATGAAACATTTTAATAACTCAGATGAAAATATACATATTAAAAGGTACCCTGGTTTCCTCTACTAAAACTTGAAATGCAAAGGTACAGTGATCTGGTGATTTATCAGACTATTTGGGAACTCCCTGTTCATTAAATATAAAAGTCTATTACATCTGAAGGCAACCTTCAAATGCTTATCTACACCAAACAGTGAAGTTATTTGCCACTAATGAAGAGGCTATTCACAGTTAGACTGTATCACACAGAACCATCCAGAGATTGTTTCCTGCTGTTAATTCATCTCTTTTTTCAAATGCTCTCCATTGCCCCTGTCAGGTGTCACTTGAAAAGAGCAGCTGAGGACCGCACCATGAAGTCCACACAGCATGTATATACTGCATCGCTTTCCTTCTCTTTGTTCCTCAACAACCAGCTGCACAACAACTACCTGCATTCTCCTGCCTCTCCACATTCCAGTGTTCCAATACACAAATAGTATTTGGTTATCTGAATATTCAGATTTGATGGATTTGCACAAAATGGGTTACACCTAGTGGGACAGAGAAACTTGTCAAGAGACTGGCTTTCAGTGCTGGTGGCTGTACCTTATTGTCAACTCCTTTGAACCTTATATCTAAGATGAATTTCATGACCTGATCGTTCGGGTTTACCAGGAAGCATGGTTTTGGGGCACAACTTATTGCACAGGGCAGGCATCTCTGAGGACCCCTCAAACCTTCCCTTTGCCAGTACGTAGATGTTGCCTTAACAGCAGTTTAAGGAACATCTTTGATCATTGGATCACGTGGTCTCTATAAAAAAGGATTTTAAATAGGTTGCAGCGTTGAAGAAAATGTCAGTCTTAGTTGAGTCGCCAGAAATCTATGTAATAAATTGGAAGTCCATTAGCCCAAACTCTATTAAAGAATGGCTACAATTATGCCTTACATAAGATGGTTTTGCTTTTATGTGGATGGTAAAATGTGATTTCTAATGTTTAAAGAAATCTAAGAAAAGTTCCTTCATATGATTTAGTTTCTGAGACATAGGCTGCATCCCCATGGAAGCCGTTTGGCTCTGATTGTGCGCTCTGTCTGGGCGCGGGTCTGAGAACAGATGTTACTGGTCCCCATGCCATTCCCGGAAACATAAGAACATAAGAGAAGCCCCGCTGGATCAGGCCACAGCCCATCTAGTCCAGCATCCCATCGCAGCCCACCAAATGCTCATGGGCATCTCAAGAAGACACAAAGAGAAACCTTTGCCTGTTCTCAAATCCCAGCAAATGGCCTTAGAAGTGTCCTGCTTTCCCTCCCAGCCTGAAAGATGTATCTAGGCATTTGTACATTTGTCTAATCATAGCTTAAAGCCATCTAGACTGGTAGCTGTTACCACCTCTTCCAGCAGCAAATTCCATAAACTGATGACCCTCTGGATGAAGAAATACTTCCCCTTGTCAGATCTGACTCTCCTACCATTCAGCTTCATAGACTGCCCCCTGGTTCTAGTATTGAGTGATAGGGAAAATAAATTTTCTCTATCCACCTTTTCTGTACCATGCATAATTATATATACTTCAATCAGGTCCCCTCTAAAATGTCGTCTCTCCAGACTGAAGAGACCTAGACGTTGCAGCCTGGTTTCGTAAGGGAGGTGTTCCAGCCTTGAGGACCCCACTTTTTACCTCTTTCCACCCTGAGAATTTGCCATTTATTACTACTCTCTGCTTCCTGCCCTTAAGCCAGTCACAAATCTAGGACAGAACCTGTCCTGTTATTCCATGGCTGATGTGTTTACTCAGTAGCCTTTGATGTGGGACTATGTCAAAAGCCTTCTGAAAGTCCAGATTGACAATATCTACTGGTTCACTTTTATCCACCTGTTTATTGACACTGTCAAATAATTCCACCAAGGTATGATTTACCTTTTCAATGTGGGCTGGGTGTGGATTCAGCTGTCCCCATAAAAATTGTGCCAAACCTTGTAATGGGGGAGCAGCACCCCCTCCTCTCCACCTCCTCTCCCCTCATTGGAAACTGGATTGACATCACCCCACCCACAAATGCAGAATCCCCTCCTTAGCAGGACTGAATGGAAAAAAACAAAGCTGCTATGAGGTTTCATGGCAGTTGAGTGGTTGAGCAGCTTTGGCACCTCCGCTCTTCCTGGGAACCAGGAGAACACCAGGCAAGTGGAAAATAAAGCCATTATCATGCCCGCCTTGGCGATCGGGAAACGGGGGTGGAATTTTTGCTGTGTAAAAGGGAGAAAAATCAAGCCATTATCCTGTCTACCTTGGCGATCGGGGAAGGGGGGTGGAATACTTGTATAGAAGAGTCTCATGGGGCAGTGAAGGCCATTTGACTCTCTCATTGTTTCAGCTTTAACACCATTTATTCCCAAAAAATCTCAGCAGTTGTGATCTCCAATGCACAGGGCAGGAACAGCAAGCACAGGGCATGAAACTCCACCTCCCACTGATGCGACCGCCAATCTCCTCCCCAAATAGCCCAGGGTTGTCCCCATGTGCAGTCTTGGCTTGCAAAGCAATGCGTGCCAGGACAGCAAACCGTGATGAGACTTGTTTTTTCCGGGTTTGGGCAATTTGGTCTGTGGAAATCGGACCAAATCAAAAGTGCATGGGGACAGCTCTTGCCAAACCTGATTTTGATTCAGACCAAAACATGCATAATAGACCATCTCTCAACAATACCCCTGACACAAAAACTAGGCCCAGTTACAGGTTCATCTCTGGGATGCCAGTGACTTACATTAATAACTGGACCGCTGTGGTTCACCTAACCCCAGTCTTCCATGAACGGAAATAGCCTGCATAATACATGTTTGCACCACTTGGCATTTTGTGGGCACAAAGGCACAGCCTTATACAAAACATGACTGTAGTGTATTTTTTAAAAAAAATATTTATTAAAAGCATTTTCAAACAGCCTAAAAAAAGGAGTTGTTTTTAAGACTGTAGTGTATTGTTGTGAATGAACTGTTGTGCAGAGGTAAGAATATACCACATATAATGTAGTACTAGAAGCAATTTTTTCACAAATGCTACTGCATGGTAAATTGGTGTTTACATACAGCAAAAGCCAGGGATTTCCTCATCTTCATAAATGCCATTATCCTCCTGTATCTCTAAGGACCCTCACGGACATCCTTTGTTCAACTGCTTTAAGAGATGAAGTAGTAGAGGTATGGTGGATTGTGATGAAATTGCTCTTTTTCCACCCCACAAATTCTCATTGCTCTACTTCCTCATTCCATGGTAATACTACCAATCCACGGTTTACCATGGTATTGTTTCCTTCTGCCTTTCTCATCACACTGCTATCTACAGTGCTGCTTTGGAAGACATAGGTATAATATACCCACTTGACTGGGTCACTTACAGCTCTGCCTGGAGAGAGAATTAAGATAATTAAGGCTGACAGAAGGGAACAAGTAATAGGGTTTGTTTGTTAGCATATCTAGAACCACCTCAGAGGCCATACTGAAGATAGCCAACAGTGGTTTTGTTTATACACTTTGGATCTATGTTCATGCAGCACACCAATATGGTACATTATTATGTTTTAAAGTGGGACTTCAGTTTTCCTTTAAGTGCATCTATGAAGGTCCCTACTATAAATAGGGTTGTCCCATCACTACAGAGAATAAAAGAGGATAAAACGTCTGTTCTGCCTACCGAGATTAAAGATGGCATGGAGGAGGAAGGCAGTTCCACAGGACTGTAGCTTTCCCCATCAGCAACAGTAATAATATTACATGGATGGTACACATAAAACCAAAGAGCAAAAATGTTGACAGTAAGCTTTAAAAAGGTGGCATGCAGGAGACAGAAGTATTACTGAAGCCTGGGCATGTATTGTTTTGTCTCAGACACAGACCAAAAAAATAAAAATTAAAATTAAAAATTAAAAAAATTAAAAAAAATTAAAAGGGCAATATTAAGAGAAAATGCTCATATGAAATGGCCTTAAATCTACAGCTGTGCTCAATGGACAAGCTCTTTTTAATACTGAATCATTCTACTCTGACAGAAGTCTTTTAAAAAATAATAACCCCCAGGTGCACACCACTAGGCTCATTTTAGCATTCATACAAGTTTCAGATTTCTAGGTTTCTTGACCATGGACTTCTGGATCCGACAGATGCACTCATTCTTTTATTAGTAGTTTTAAGATAAGATCTTAACTGTGTACCTGGACCGAATTTTATTTCTTCTTTAGCTAAATGGAAGTGTTAGGGTGAGCCGACTAGGCATAAAAAATGACTCACTCTGACAGCAATGGCCAGTCCCTATACATTCCAGGAGGACAGAGAAATAAAAGGATGTGTGTGTGTTTGTGTGTGTGGGAGATGAAGAGAAGAAAAGCTGGAAACTGGTGCACAGAACACTACCAGATCTCCTCCCTCCTGCCTAGAGGAGCAAACCAGATGCACTTTCAGTATCATTTTTGAAATACACTAATGAATCTGACCCCAGGCTGCGACATTAAGAGCGTACAGTGCTGTGTCAATGTAAACAACAAAAAACAGTGTCGTGTCAAGTGGTAACAAGGCCACTGCCATTTGCACAAGCACTGTGCACTTAGCAGATAAAAATGAGCAACCTATCGCTGCTCTCCAAAAGCTTCCACTTATCAACAGCTAGAAACAATGTCATTTTGGTCACTGTTACTTAGGCGGAAGCACTGTACTGTGGGCAGTGAAAAGAACCATTGCATATAGAATTCTCTCTATGGGTGTTTTTCCACTGACCTCCTTTAATGTGGATCTAAGATGATCCAGATTTAAGGAATGGGCACTTCCCTTAATCTGGATCTAGTAGATTCGGATTAAGGAAAAGTACCCAATGCGTTTCCACGGGTGATCTGGCACCCAATAGCAATGGGCGCTAGCTTGCTCGCAGTGGTGAATCCGGATCTACCCACATGGGACCTACCTGTCACCCCAGGTGTTTTGCAGGACAGGGGGTGCAATCTCCGTAGACACTCCTGAGATTCTTTGAAGATCCTCTGGAGTGGCTCTGGAGAATCCCCAGAGTGATCTGCCACAAACTTTGAAGATTCTCCGGAGCCTTTGACAAAGGCATTGCTCTCACATGGGGTCCTCTTCGGAGCCTGTGCTAATCTTTGAAGGGAACTTCGGAGGGACTTTGGAGGAACTTTGGAGAATGTGCCCCCCATGTGTGCCCCCCCCCGAGCCTCCCCTAGACCCCATTGCCCAATAGTGGTAGAAACAGGCTCTGTATAATATGAATTTGATGGCTGAAGACCCCATTGTAGACACAAAATCTGGATTATAGGTCCTGAAGGACCCATATGATCTGGATTTCCCTAGAACTGATGGAAACAAATGTGGGTCTAATGGGGTCTGTAGTGAAAATGGGGTTTTCCTGCTTTGAGCCAAATGGGTCCTTAATGGGTACTTAATGGGTACTTAGTGCTAGTGGAAAAACACCCTATCTCTGCTGATATGCAAGCAGGAAACACAGAGATATGGACATGAACATTAAAAGTATTTAGGAAGTGCTTCCCAGGTTTTTTTTTTTTTTTTGGTCTTTCAAGAAATTAGTTAAATAAAAACAATTACACCTAATTTGGGGAGAATTCTCAAAATTATCTTCTTTGTGGGATGCTGAGCCCGAACCAGGCAGACGTTTCTTCCTTCTGTCATATGCCTGGACAGTGACAAGGGTCATATTCTGAACACATTGTATGAAGACAAACATTCCAGTGGAGAAGCCTACAGGAGCACTACTTCCAGGCAGCAGATTACAGAAATTTCATGTGATTTGTTTAATTTTTAAAAACAAGATGTTATAGTCAAAATTGCTTTTAGCAGAGGACATCAGTGTGCAAGCACAGGGCAGAGAGGTTAACTGGTGATTCACTGGTAGCCTGTGAAATCAGGAATCTGCCACCAGATGGAGTTTTGATGCATTATAAATTAAAGATTTGCTCACCTTGGCTTCTTGGCTTTCAGTGCTAACAGTAAATTGCTAGTTCGGCCCTCCCTCTGTATTCTCACACCAGCCACCTCTGTACTTTTGTATCCATTAAGCAGTAACACTGCAATACACATCGATTTACACAAAAAGTCACAGTGTTCTATGCAGCAACACCTTTGTGGAGCATGGTCATTACAAGAACTTGAGGCTCTATAGTGCAAATGGAAGTGGTGGTGTCATATAGGTATCCTAAGGAGTAAAGCTAGTTACTTCTCACCTAGCAGCTGCCAGAACATTCAGCATCTGTATTTGGCCCCAGCTTTGGCAATTTAAAAGGCAAAGAACATTTTGGACAATTGGAGTTGAGAAGCAGTAGCCCATCTGAGCCAGGCAAGTCATTTAAAATATTTTGTGGGATTTGCACAGGGATAAGACTGGAGAACTCTGTTATTCTGAAAATAACATATGACAGTAGGATATTTCTTCAAAAACCACAGTTACACCCTTTAAGACAGGAGTTCCCAACCTTTTTTGCACTAGGTACCAGCTTCCTTTTCCATGGTGTGGCAGGGGCATGGCGTGGCAGCTTGTTGCAGTGGCGGCGCGGGCTGGCAAAAAAACCCCCCTATGGCCAGGTGCCCGTCTGAGGACCGGTGGTTGGGGATCCCTGCTTTAAGAAGTCCAAAGAAATTTTAGCTTTCAGTCTTGCTCATGGAGGGACCAAGGAGTCTTGGCTTGAATAGTCCAGCTCTATCACTGTTATGAAATATATGAGAAAACCCACAATAAAATCATACACCTGTATACAGCTGTATAAAATGTGGGGTGAAGGGATAAGCAAGAGTTGGATCATCAGACTTGCTCTTAGGCTTCAGGGATCAGCTTACAGTAGCTTCATGAAATGATCATGACCAGAAGATATCTGGGTTTGACCATTAACACCCCCTATCTTCTAGCATTTGCTTTGCCTCTGGCTCTTTCCCCAAAATTAACTTGTTTGATTGCCTGTGCCACAAAACAACATTAACATAATCTTCCTAAGTTCCAGGCAAGAAGACTTTGTGGTAATAATTAAATATTTCACCAGGAGTGAGGGGATGCAACATTTAGGTGCAAAGTGGGCATTTCTGGACATATCAGATTTAATTGGCTTTATTAAGAACTGGTAAACCTTTACTGCTTATCTACAAAGTATGGAGGAGGGATTATCAGTTACAGGCTTTGAAGAATTAAAAAAAGTAGATGTTGAGAAAGAGAAAGAATGAAAAGCAGAAAATCATATATACCAAAAAAGTACCTGGAAAGAGGTTGGAAGTCATATATTTAAAAAGTAAAATAGATTGATATATTATGTGGTTTTATAGAAGATCAGAATGTAAGATTTACTTATTAAAATAATTTATTTTTTTAAAAAAGATTTAATTAGCCTCTTTTATTTGGCACCCTAAGGCAAGTTCCCACTACCACTTTAAAATTGTTTCAAAACGGTTTGGATCCTTGTCATTCCCACCCCTAATCAATTAAAACAGTTTCAGAATGGTTTGGATCCTCTTCATCCCCATTCCCAATCAGTTTTGGGGGTATTTTGAGGATTATTTGGCTTAAAAATGGAATAAATAAACACCAGAATTTTCCAGTGTTTTTTTTCTGCTTTTGCTTTTAAAACATTTCTTCCTTAGTGCTGCAGGAATGCTAGAGTATTCCCCTATACAACAAACTGTTTCATTGTAACAATTCAGCCACTTCATACCTGATAACAATGTTTCCTTTCCCACCCACACAAGCCTAAAGATTGAAAGAGGCAATCCTGTGCAATTCTGGCTTTTCCTCCTTCCTTGGTCTTTAAAAAGGGAAAGGGGTGAAGCTGCTGCAGGAACTGGGAGAGGTTTGTATGTTTAAGTGTGTGTGTGTGTAAGCGGCAGCGGCAGCAGAGCGAGCCAGCCAGCCAGGGTGCTTTTTTCGGAGGGAACCCCTACTGGGGATGGTGGCTGTGGAGGTGGAGCAGGCGAATGGGGCTTGAGTTGCTGGGCAATGGGGAGAGAGGGGTGGGGAAAGGCCGAGGAGGGGAAATAATCGCTTTCCTCAATCCGCTTTTTGAAGCATTTTAAGTGTTTAAGAGTGGGGACACAAAATTGGGGTTGAATCCGAGTGCCAGATACTCCTTTGCTTCCTTTTAACACGCTTTACATATCGATGTAAATCTCAATATAAATAGCGTTGTATATAGAACTTTATTCCTTGAATGGGAACTCGCCCCTAGAGTGATCCAAAGTGGAAGCTATAGCTTAGCACTAAGCAATTGTCTGTCTTGAGAGTGGGTAGCCTTTTTATTCACAAGGCTGGCATTCCCTGCTTGTTCTTAATGCAGCCTCTCTCTTACCCCAGAACATTAGATGCATCCAAAGGTCTATCTTCAGATGTAGTAGTAGGAGATTTATTTCTACCTGCCAGCCAATGACTTATCAGCTAAGGAAAGTAGGCTGGGGTGGTTGCCACCAGTCCATATGTGCTGAGGAAGGAGCAATTAGAGCCAATTACCCAGATTTCCAGTTTTTAGCCCTTTGTCGGTTTCTTTCACTGTGCATCCACCATTCTCCACCTTAAGCCCCTTTGCTTCTTCTTTCTCACTTGCCAAAAAGACTGCTTTTGTAGAAGAGGAGGATACATGCTTTAATCAGCTAGTAACCTGCTACTCCCCAAAGGATTACATATCTTGAACAAAGAAGCAACTAGTGGCCTTTTTGCTCTCAACTCTCTATGGTCTGAACCAATGGGTCTGGTCCATTCAAGCCCATTAGTTTTGACTATGGAAAGCCATGGTCTAGAACAACACCATCTACACAATAGTATTGGTCGAGATCAACCGTGGATCAGAAGCTTGCATGAGGTTTGAGGCTGGGCTCTGGTGAAGGAGACACCAGAGAACCCATTTTGGGGGATGTTGTTTTGATGGCATGCATTGGTAAAGTGGTGAAATGGGTCATCCAGTAACCCAGAAGATGGAGGTGGTATATCAGTAATCTTGATTAGGGATTCCCTGATTGGATTATACTCCATCCAGCATAGACAGAATGTACCAGCCATGGGTTAAGCATCATGGATCCACACTAACATGGATGGATGAAGCCCGGACTGAAGGACCCTTGTGCAGAAAGGGCCTTGGATGATGTATGTGGGCATTGGGCTCTGTATAGCTAGCCAGAAATAAATTTCTGAATTCGTTTGCTTAGGTCTATATGCGTTTTTATCTGGAACATGTCTGGCTCCTTAATAACAGGGGGAAATAAGTAATACAAGTGAGCTCACCTTTCCTGTTTTTGTGCTTCTGTGTATGACCAAAATAGGGATTTCAAAATCTCCCAAGAAGACAGATGCCTGAGCTATCATGGTATCTGGATCTCGCTTACTTCCCTATGAAGGCATTGAGGCTCTGGACTGCACTTTGGGTGTTAAGCAGAAACTCAAAAACAGGAAGTGCAAGCTCATTTATGCTTCCTGTTTCTTCTATTTGTCGAACATCCGGAACCATTGCTGAGGTTCCATCACAGCTGTATATCACAGCTCAGAATTTCAAAGCGAAGGGCTGCAGAAATGTCCAATTAATATATAACAAACCTCGTCTTAAGAGGGGGAAAACCCTCAAGTCTTAACAGCTTTAAAACAGCTACACAATAGGAGGAATAACCCCCCTCCACCTACCCACTTAGTATGGCCACTCTGGGGCATGTTCACCTCATCAAGCAACACCCATTAGCATTAATAACAATTACATGCATGCATAAAGAGCTACATATACTCCTTGTTAAGCATCTATGAGTGACACTTCCACTGATATAAAAGAGCAGGTTGGCCAATTTGGAGCCATTATTGGCCTATTTGGTTAAAAATTCATGTGCAAAAGGTGTATCTAATTAGACATATAGATGACACCTTCTTTCTTGTTAGTGAACAGGACTAGGAAAATAACATTGGACTAGGAAAATAACAAATCACCTTTTAAAACATTCCTAAAGGTTATGTGGCAAATTCTATAAACTCCTTTTGGAAACATTTATTAGCCCTTCGTATAGTAACACCAGGCACTACACTATCCCTTTAACAAAAGACCCACTCAGCCCACCCTTTTCCTGTTGAATTACACCTTGAGCATTTGCTTCTAGTGTGGCCTTTAGCATTAATTAGTACTTATTTTTCCAGGAAATATACGGGAGTGGGGATATTTCTTCAAACTATGACAACAGCAGCAATCCTATCAGGCTAGGAATGAGAAGGAAGATGGGCATTTACAACTCTCTATGGGCTCACAGTAAAAAATAGACAGCCTTGTCCTTGCATTTTTCCCCATTCCACTTAGCCCATGCAAGAATTTTGTTAATTTTCTTCATGGTTTTCCCCAGTTCCAGCCTGCAAACTAGAGCTGAAAATACAAGAGATGGGAGACTTCCAGAGATAGGCAGTAAATCTGAACTGATGCAGTAGGTACCTTTGACCATGCTACAGTGGGATTTGGTCCACAATGGATTAAGATGGGTTTGCACAGTTCTTTTTCCCTGGTACACATTCCTGGATGCTGTAACCTGCAAGCCATATTTTTATCTTTCCAAACCACTTTTTGTAGATCAGTTTCCATAAGCTGTCCCAAAAGTGGTTAAGGAGTGGATGGTTTTTTTTTTTTTTTGGCTATCACCACATTTCCACGTTAAAATCATGTCTTTACTGTTCTTAAGCAGAAAAATGCATCCATCAGATTGTGCAGGCTTGAGGCATGTTGAAAAAGTTTTTTTCTAAAAAGATCCAAAATAAGCATAATGTGTGGTTTGCAATCCATGTATCTGTGACTTTTGAATGCTGCCCCTTTTGGGAAGTCTGGGCATTATGGGGGACACCTCAATGGGGATCTCATTATCCCCTCCCCCATTTTACACTACATGGGAGGATCAGATCCATATCCTGTTGAATCATTCCAGTGGGCAGATTCAAGAATACTGAGGTTTGCCTTTGTAGCAGCATGGCAACATTAATTATAAAAAATCATGAAGAAAATAACAACAGCAGATGCATAATACCCCTCAACACTTTCCTACTCGTGTTGGTATGGGTGGCCCTTGTAGCAAACACCCAGGTAATTCCCCATTTTTAAGTGGCCTTTAGACAACAGCTGTTCAAATTATTTCCTAACAGTTACCACAAGCTATCTTTACAAAAAAGGAAAAGCAGAGTCAGTAAAATATGCAAGCTGGCACACAGCCTGGTATTACAGAGCTTCAAAGATGGTAGCAAAGTGACCATGCTGACAATATAGGACTCTTCCACTCCTCTCTGCTGCTGTTCTCCTTTGCAACACATGGGATCTCACCTTTGCAACGCATCTTCTTCCCTCAACTCCACCTAAAGAATTGCATTGCAATAAACTGGGCAAGGAGAGGATGGCAGACTTGTATCTGAAGTAGCTTCTTTTCTCCTTCTGTTGTACTTTAAAATGTGGGGTGGGGTGTGTGGAGAAGAAAGCACAAGGAGGGGCTATCTTTTCCATTTTCATGCACATGCAAAAAAGGGATATATTTAAAAGAGAGAGGGGAGAGAGGGAAGGGAAGAATTTGCTGGGGAAATAAAGAATTGCAGCACAACAGAGGCAGCTCCATGATAAGGCTTGCCATGTGCACCCAGGCTAGTCAGGGTCTGAGCTGTGTAATCATTCACTAGGTCAAGACAGCCATGTCAAGAAGCAGGAAAAAGCAATGGGACATGGCAGGAAGCAAATATGGGTTTTAACAAAGGAAGGGAGAAATGAGAAATGCTCAGTGAGCCATGGTCAGTTTTAGGGATCAAATATGGATTTATAAAGCTCCATGTATGTGGATTTTGCTAAATTAAAAAAAATTCCACCATACACTGGGGGCAGGAAAGATTGCTTTGCCTAGTAAAGAGGGGGGTTATGCCTTGTGGGACAAGCACATCCACCACACTATTTACATGGCTCCACTCTACATCTCCATCAGCCAATCACAGAGCTGAAGCCTGATCTGGAGACAGAAGACTCTGGCAGCAGTGTGCGCAGCACATGACACATTCTTGGCGTGGTTCTTACACACTCTGGCCGCATTCCCATTACAAGCTTAAAAGAGTTTTGAAATGGTTTCGATCCTCCCAGTCCCCATGTCAGGTTGGCTTAACACACTTTCCGCATGTTAAATCGCCCCAAAGCGTTGCAAATGTAAACACTCATTTCAACAGGTCTCGCTCTGGTTCTTGCATTTGAAACGTTTTACATTTCTTACTGTGGGAATGATAATGTTTTAGTGGGATGAGAATGCATGTTTAGGGTTTCCCTCCCCCAATAGCTTGCTTCCAAAGATAGCGATTTCACTGTAAAAATCCACCCCATACAGCAGCGGTTACACTGTAGCATTCCACCCACTTCACACCTGATAACAATGTTACAATTCTGTGCAATTCTGGCTCTTTAAAAGTTCTGACCTTTAGAAAGGGAAAAGGAAGGAAAGCAGCTGCAGGTTCTGGGAGATGTGTGAATGTTTAAGGCTGTGTGTGCAGGCGGCAGCAGAGCAGAGTGAGCCAGCTAGCCCTGGGCAATGGGGAGAGGAGGGGAAAGAATTGCTGGCTGCCCAGTGACATTTTTCATCCATCCATGCAAGCTACCCAGCCACCCAGCTAGGGGTCGGTTATGGGTGGGCAGGGCAGCACCAAAAAGCGGCTTTTAGAAAGTAGCCACTTGAGTCCCCCCTTGAGTCACATATGCCACGTACGATCCTCAGAATCTGGATCAAACACGATTAAGTTGAAAGTAATGGGATCAGACAAATTCGTATTAGCATCCGGATCTATTATTTCGGTTTAGGAAAACCGTTTTAAGCTTGTAATGGGAACACGGCCTCTGAGGGACAGACTGTGAACTGCAAAGGAAGCACGGGCAGAGGATAGACCTTTTTTAACAAATGGATTCACCCAAGCATGGGTGGTTGTTCCCTTATCAAGATCAAAGGAGGCTTCAAATTTAAAGCCCTTCCTTTCCCAAATCACTGTTCCTGGGCTCTAAACACCAGTGATGCTGTAAGCCTAGTGGAGATTAGCAGTAACAAGATAATAATAAATCATTCCAGAACTGTATGTTTCCAAAGTTGTATTTTAAAAACTGACACAGCTGGTAAGAGTTTTGCTAGATCACCCTGATGCTTGGTTTGTTCCAGAATTCTGTTTTTCACAGAGTCAATTGCTTTTGAGGACTTTTCTGAACTTATCTTGTCAGAATCTGTCCCACTGGTCCAAATCATGGCACAGGTCCAAAGCGATGCCATCTGCAGGGTGATGCTGTTTGAGCCCAGGCCTGCAGCAACCTTGAACCTCACATGAACTTTGGTGCCACCCTCAAAAGTCTCTGATGGCTGAAAGTAACTTCAGAGTCCCTGGAGGATTCATTTTGGTGGTGCATTTTGGTGGCCTGGAAAATGGAGGCATGCTTTCTGCATACCTCCATAATCTGGGCTGGACCAAGTTTTCTGCTGAGTGCAGAAAAGCCCTGAGAAGCTAAAGCCGGAAACAGTTATTTCTCATGTTGTATGTTTGTGTTCAGAATAACACGACAGCTTATGGTGGTGGGTGACTACTTCACTCCAGTTTACCCACTTGAGCAGAGCTTTGTAAGTATATTGATCTGAAGGTCCTGGCAGGCTCCTTTGTATCTGTGAATCCTAATCATGTTGAACACACTTCTGCATTATTGCAAGGCTTGTAAGACTATTCAGTTATAGGCACCCTATAAATATTCCCAAATTGGACTGCTGTTTATATCTGAATGTGCTTAAACAGCAAATAAAACAAATTATCTAGCATTAGTTTTTAATTTAATTCTGTACAATAATCAACCCATGTATTGAATTCTAGTGTTTTAATGTTGTACTTTATGGGAATTTTGCTTTAAAAACCTTTTCCCCCCCAGTCTCTTTGTTTGAAGACATCGTGTTCTGAGGTTTTGGAATAAGCCTGCCCTTCAATGAAATATATGAAGAAAGATTGAAATCACAGGAAGAGTCATGACATCTAATCTTATTTCTCCTTCAGCCATTAATCATGCACAATTTCAACCCAGTATTTTAGGAAGGTGAAATTCTGAAATCATCTCTGCACAGACAGAGGGATATAATTCTTTGTTCCTGCTGTGAGACTCATTGGAAAATGCTGGAATTACCAGCTTCCCAGAGTCTGTATCAGGAGCAAAATAAATTCCAGAACAGGTATTCTTACCATGTTCTAAACGTTTCCCCCTACAAAAACATTATTCATTTATTATTTATTTATTTATTATTTATATTTCTATCCCGCCCTATACCCGAAGGTCTCCGGGCGGGTTACAACCTTAAAATCCACCATATCAAACAACAATTATTGTCACACATGAGAAAATTACATATGAAATATTCCTAAGGAAGATAAGTTTTATAAGAGAGATGTTCACAATAACAAAGGCAGAATCCACATGACACCAAAACAGAGTCATAGGAGGATGTGGGGATAACATATCCCGTATCCAGAAAAAGGAAAAGTGCTGTCAACAGTGTTTTCCTGGCAGTGGGAGACCGCACTTGGATAGCACTTTTCCCCATGCTGCTGGCCTGCTCCCATGTCCAGAGGTCCATGCAGCATGGCTGCCCTGTTTCAAAAGCTACAGAAAGTGGTCAACTTCCTTGGCCACTCTGTGTGCCTTCCAAATGTGTCCTGTGCAGAAACATCAAAAGCAGGGAACAAAAATTTCCTGGCTTTGAAGTTTGCACTGCTATGATGATGCAGATCCTTCCTAGATAATCTTTGCCCTGACTGGAAATCAACACTAAATTTGGAAAAACTGAAGGTGTTCTCACCTAGAATAGGGTGTTTTCTGCATTTGCAACTGGTGGAAATTTCAGAATGGTAGCGTGGACACGATGGCCGTGTCTACATGGCAAACTTATTTCGCTTTCCCTAAACTGAGATAACAGAACCGGATGCAAACACGAATTTGCCTGTTCCCATTACTTTCAGCTTAATCGTGTTCAATCCGGATTCTGAGGACGTACGTGACTCAAGGGGCGACTCCAGTGGCTACCTTTTAAAAGCCGCTTTTCGGAGCTGCCCTGTCCTCTTCCTCCTGGCGTGAACGTACCACCCATAACAGACCCCTTCACGGAGCCTAGCTGGGTGGCTGCCTTGCCTGGATGGAGGAAAAACGGCACCAGCAGCCAGTGATTCTTTGCCCTCCTCTCCCCATTTCCCAGGGCACACAGCAGCAGCAGCAGCAACTCAAACCCCCTTCACAGCTACAGCCTTTAAAACAGAAACTCCAGGCCTTTCCTTTCCTTTCCCTTTTTTAATGGTCTGAACTTTCAAAGAGCTAGAATTGCGCAAAACTGCAACATTGTTATTAAGGTGTGAAGAGGCTACATCGCTACAGTGTAGCTTTAAGGACTGGATTTTTATAGTGGCTGTTTTGAGGGTGGATTTTTCCAATGAAATCACTATCTTTGGAAGCAAGCTATTGGGGGAGGGAAACCCTAAACATGGATTCTCATCCCTTAACACGGTACGGTCCCCACAGTAAAAAATGTAAAATGTTTCAAGCACACGATCCGGAGTGAGACCTGTTGAAATCAGGATTGAGATTCACCACGCTTTGGGGTGGTTTAACACGGAGAAAGGTGTGTTAAGCCAAACTGCCGTGCGGACTCTAAGGATTGAAAACGTTTTGAATCCGAGATAAGGTTGCCGTGAAGACACGGCCAAATTGTAGCCTCTTCTCAGGTACTTAAGGGCAAGTTTCTTACTCCATGTTTTATTCAGTAGAAACTTGTTAAATGACAAATTCGTTGTCTTCCCCCTAATTTAGACTGATTTCTTACACCAGAGAAATAGCTGTGTTAGTTCCAAAAGAATAAAGTCTTGAATCAATGCTTTTATGGATTTACAGGTTCCATGCTATAACAGCAGTAGCATTATCTGTTCAAGACTTCCTCTGCAGGACCTGCTAGTTTTCCTAGAAGTACTAGTCATCCATTTTCTTGTGCTTTGCACTGAATCTCCTTAATCTTCCAGGAGCTTGTGACAGTACTAAGTAGAATGAATTGTATTTTTGGTATAGAGATAAAAAACATGTTTTAAACCAGGATTGGGATTTGGACATGAAGAGTGTTGTTAAGTTCTTCAAGAGCTGTACTTCTAAAGAAGAGATTTTTACTGCCATCATTATTTAATTTAAAATCACTTATATGCTGATTTTGCCATGAAGGTGGTTAACAACAACAAAAAAAGATGCAATAAAACCAAATAACAAATCAAAATATAAACAGGGTTCATTGAAAGGTAGTACTAAAGACTAACAATGCTATAATGCTTGTTGTCAGCCACAACAGTTCCAAGATGCTATGTTCCCATCTGAACGCCATTTGCCTTCATTCTACTGAAATACAGTAATTATAGTGAAGCCTCTAGTTACTCTTACCTATCAGAATTCAGATTTCATGGACAGTTTTGTTCAGTCAGTAAGTGATGGCTGTATCCTTTTGTGAAGGCATATAACTCATTAAAATCTGTTGAAGTTTTCAAATTAGACAAAACAGGATTGGATTAAAGATTCCCCCCCCCCCCCAAGTCTTATGACCATGAAGGTCTCTGAAGAGCCAAAAATCCCTGGAGCACTGAAGTGACAGGAAAGTATTCTACACAGTTCACATAGCATACTGGTTTCCCGTTGCATTCTGGAATATCTTGCCTTTGATTGTATCTGGAATAAGCAAGAGGTATTTTTGTGGATTGTATATCTTCTTTCTAGTTCCTTAGAAGCTTTTGTATGCCAAATAGTAAAGCTGCAGCATTTTAAAATCTGTTCAATACTTTGGAATCAATAGAATCTGGACCAGTTTTGTGGGTTTATACTTAGGTATAGGCCCAAACAACACAGTAAACTGCCTGATTTACTTGATGTGGGGGTTCCCCTATGCAGTCCTTTAAAACTGAGGGTTCACTATGTCCATGTGAGCACACATGCATAGTTTTTGGATAACTGACCTGTGTTATCATACACTTTGGGATGGTTCACAGGTGGGACTGTTCAAATGCTAGTCTGCTCCTCCACCTGTCATAGATATTCTAGACAAGAGATGGATTAGAGGTGGAATGAGAATACCAGAGCCACAAACTACTGTTTTAAAGGTCCTTTGAGACGCTTATTTTCCTATGTGTGAACACAGTCATGGATGCGAAGGAAGACTGAAGACTTTTCAGTCAGAAGGGCTCTTGTACTCTGAGGGGGAAAGAAAAAGGAACCTCTTCACCTTTCTTTCCCCCATGTCTTTCAAAAGATAGACACATTCTTGGAAAAAGTCAGAAGGACAAATGTATTTGTCTCCCTGTGCATGAAGGGCAAGATATTCCATTCTCCTTTCAACTTGGTCTGTGAGTACAGGTTTGGGCTGCCCATGGAAATGACATGGAAAAAGTCAGGATCCAATGTAGTGACTCCTCAAACACTTTTCCACTGCCTCTCATGCCTGAGAGAGCTACTATCTGCCCCCAGGTGCCTCCAAGACACACATAGGAAGTAGTGCCACACTGGGGATAGCGCATCTTAAATCCTGCAATGATGTATTCTGGAATAGGTTTATTGATTCCTAATGCCCCAGAGTAGTTCATTGTAAGAACTAGATTAACATTAGTTGTGGAACTCTGCCTATAAGCACAACGTTGTGCACTTTTGTTTCTCCTTTGTTCCCAACTCTGAACTGGAATGAAGTACATGCATAACAATGGCTGGTGTGGGCGTTTTTTCCTTGCTGGCACTGGACTGGGCCCCAAAGAAGATATAAACAGGAGAAAAAGCTGGTAATGGCTTCTTTGGCAAGAGGGATGAAGATGAAGAGCTGTTGTCACAGCTGCTTTCCAGCAGTAATTCTAGCCTGGTACAGTATTAATCTCAGCAACTGTCCAAGAATTCAGGATCTGGGAACACAGTGATGCACAGAACAATTTCGGCATGAGTATGGCAGAGGGGTGATTCAGTATCTGCTACTGTAATCTTACTGGTCTGTTTTTTATAACATAGGCAGGAAACGGGGTTGGTTCCACTCTAGTTCTGTTTTCTCCTTTTAAGTTATCTTTGTCTAGGTCAGTGATGGTGAACCTTTTGAGCTTGGTGTGTCAAAATTTGCAAGAAAACCTAGCTTAACTCGGGTGCTGTGTCACAGCTAGAAATATCCATAATTTTGTGATATTTGTAGCTCTAATAAAAAAGTTATATTTTTAATATATGGATTAAAAGCAAAAACAAATAATTCCTTACAGTAGTGACTTTTGTTGCTTAATTTCTTTTGCTAAATCTTCAATTGAAAGTTGGTATTCCGTACACTTCAAGAACAAGTAAGCACTACATGCCCAGGTGCCAGGGCGACCAGGTGTGTCACCCAAAAGGGCTTGGCATGTCACCTGTGACACGCGTGTCATAGGTTGGCCATCACTGGTCTAGGTGCCTTCCCTTCACAAGCCCATACTGGTTGGATCAGCACTCAGGAGAGCACCAGATACCTTCTTTTCATCTACTTGAGCTATGATCCATAATATGTAGAAATCAAAAGAAGGTTTCCACTATCTACCATTGCCAGTGCAGTGGTGCTCTATAAGCCCTCAGAAGTAATGGGAATTGTTGTTTAACATTATCTGTATATTTACCATGCTTGCACAAAATGAAAGATGTGTGAATGTAGACCAAGCAAGAGACAACTGCCCCTGCTCTTTCCTTTCTTCAGGTTGATCCCAAAGAGTAGAAGGACCTATATGACACGATGGCAAGGTTGGCTCAGAAGGCTCTTCTGCAAGTGTACTGAAGATTCTGGCAGGAACCCCCCCCCCCTTTGATTTTATGGACCAACATTTTCTTCTGCAGTTGTCCCAAAATTCGGTTTGGTAGAGTCAAAGTGAATCTTCTAACTCAGGAGTGTCAAACTCAAATATACAGTGGGCCAAAATTAAGAACTTGGACAAAGTTGCGAGCCAACCTTGATATTTATTGAAAAAAATGTTACAACTGAGGAAATTTTTCTTCTCATTGTATAATGATTTACCTTTTCATATGGAAACAAACTGAAGTTTTGCTTAAACACTGAATTTGGAACAAGCAAAGCTTAATACTATAAATACATGTGAATCAAATGTCAAATAAAAGGCACTTCTGTGGCATTCACTTTTCTAGAAAGCTTCTGTTTTCCACCTTTCGTTCGGCCATTTTTGGGAGGAATGACCGGATGTGACTGGTAGCATGAGGTCGCTAATGAATGTTAACAGAGGAAGGGGTGCTTGTGGGTCCTGACTGATGCACCAATGCACCAGCAGAGCATTCTGGGATTTGTAGTATTAGCAGTCCATGTGCTGTCTACAAACAGGCCAGCTCTAGTAGACATTTGGTATTTTCTTGTGGCCTAAATGTAATTACACTGCAGGCCAGATTTGGCCCTCAGGCCTGAGTTTGACATCTATGTTCTAAGTGGAGCATCATTACCCTTGCAGTCTCAATCCGCAGGCTGATATTCTGCAAGCATTAAAAAAGAGAGTATCCTCCTCCAGAGTTCTGAAGGGTGTAATAGTCCACTTGGATGTCTTGCATGCAGCCTGCAGGAATCAAATACCCTTGATCTTATGTACTTTCCTCCTCTGGTCTAAGAATGTAACAATAGCAAAAGATGTCCACTGTTGCCTTTCAGTACTTACATTTCTTTTATAGATGAAACATTTCTCCTCTAAATAATGTGCAAAAGCCAGCTCTAGTACTGCCAAGTTCTGAGCAGTTCATTGTTATTTAAAAATTCACTTCTTGAAAGCTTGGTGATGTGTATTAATGGGCTGGCAAAGATGGAAAAGTGACAGATATTAATTTATGCAGGCGTTCCAGCAGCTGCTGAAATTGCACTTGAGTTTCTGAGAACTGAACAGCAAAAAGGTAGTAGCTATTTGTGGGGTCTTATGGCTGAATCGATCTGTTCAGTCTTCCATCATCAAAGCAGTTTTCAGGAGCTTAGTTTTTCCCCCCATTTTATTTGTATACCACCTTTCCAAAAGAAAATCTGCCCAAACAGACCCAAGTTTAGTCAATCTGGGGCATACTTACTGGGGCATGGTAGCTTATGCCGATTTCTACTTATTTTTTGGCCTATGGATGCCTGCATATGTTAATAAAAGTCACAGAAAAAGCAAACCAGCATTACCCTTACAATTTGAGTGCATATACTCCTACTCATTATTAGGTGAGGTATATGAAACTATGGGCCTTTCTGCACCTTGCTCTCTAGGGAACTCCTGGTGAGCCCCAGCATGGGCCATACAGACTGCGAGGTGCCACTTCTATTCTAAAAGTGGCTCAATGTGTGATGGAGCATGTCCCAATCATATAGCTGTAGAGCAGCTACGCTTGCCATTGTGTCTCCTGATAGCCACAACAGAGGCACCATGAATGGCTTTTGCTGTGGCCTGCTATCCCAGTGATAGCCCTTACCCAGAGCTTAGGGAAGTACTGGGTAAGTTTGGAATGGATCCATTGTCCCAGAGTTCAAATGCTGGACCCTTCTCCCATCTTCACTTCCCTGGGATGCTTTCCCAGGGAAGTGAAGGTGCAAAAAGGCCTTATAGCTATGGAGACAGATAGAAAGCCATGTAATCTATATTAAAGGCTCTGAAAGAATTAGGGTGTGATCAGATATGCTGAATGGAGGAGCCTACTGTGTGTATTTGAGGCTGCAACAACAGACATATTCTTCCTGCAATTGTCTTACCCTGTCTCAAAGTCTGGGAAGTGAACCCCTTGCTCATTCAGGGCTTTATAACTCCAAAGGACTCACTTTCTTTTAGTTGGACTGAGTGGGAATATTCATAAGCCCAGAGGCAGGAAATGTAGGTAATCATAACATGGGGACACAGTTGCTATGCCAAGCTGGTTTGGGACCTTTGCATACTCCATGAATACCTATGTATTTGAGCAGGCACTAAAAGGATAGAGCACTCCCTCATTACTCAATCCAAGAACGGTCCTAAAGAAGGAAATATTTTCCTTAACACAGAAATGTAACGAGATGTCTGCAAAGGGAATAAATGGCTCTATTCCCCTGCAGACCAGCAACTATTTTTGCAGCTTAGCAAATTCTATTGGCTTGTTTGCAAGGCTGAAAGAGTCACACTGCGTGTACTAACTGATTTGCAAAAGGGCCAAACAATCTCTGGCAACCTTTCCCAGTTTGCACTCCCCAGGCATTTGAAATGCAGCTCCTATCAGCTCCACTCAGCAGCAGCTGCAGCACCAGCAGTGACTTTTATACCAGTACTGCGTTCTGGGGTGTGTGTAGGGGAAAGCGTTTTTCCTCCTCCTCCTTCTATGCCACAGTGTAGAAATTAATAGGACTGCACATGCAAGACCTACTTGAGCTAAAAGAGAACATTCCACGTCTATCTATTATATCTGTGATTATAACACATTTGTGAATGCTGCAAGGGCACTGTGACCTTTTCTGAATCTCGCCGAATACAAACACAAGGGTAGACGATCAGCCACATCAACGGGTGATTAGATGTCTGACTCCCATATGGTTAGAATGGAAATTCAGGGTCTTTTGTCTATTTCTTTTGTAAACAAATTGGGGCTAGAAAATGTATACAGACACAGTGTATCAGCAGGTGGCATGGGCTGGAGGAGGCCAGCTCAGATTTACTGTACTGTCATTGCCCAAGACATAATGGAGACAAATATATGGAGGAGCTCAAAAGAAAATCCTGATAAAAGAATAAAGCTAAAAGGGGGGAAAAAAGGATAAGAATCCAGTCACACAAAAATGTAAGCTTTCTATTCATCACAGTTGTAAATGAATTGCACACTAAACTGGAATATATTTCATACGGCAAAAAAGTGCTGTTAGAAACAGTCTTCTATGGACATTTTGTTCATTTGCTTACTTTGAAAGAGGCTGCAGACGGCTCAGATCTTAGCTGTTTGATCTCTTTTTCTCCAACCATGTGTGCTTAGTAAATTACATATTGTAAGCAACCGCAGGGTGCACAGTTCCATCCTCGTTAATACAGGGTATGTTTTTTTGCATTTTGACGGAAAGCCCAACAGCTTGGAATAATCCAAAAGAAGCCCTCATTGCTAAGTTCTTAAACCATTTGTTGCGATGATTTTCAACAAATACACTGCTTCTACCCTATCTAATGATTGAATTTTAAATATTAATGGATGAATGACTCTATGTATATATATGACAATGTCTACCACCGCTTCTCACTAAAGCCCTACTAAAAATGCAAGAGGAATTATGAAAATGGGCTACTTAGGGGTTTAAACCATGTTAATCAACTTTGAGATGATCTTAGTGTTTTGTGAAGCTAAAGCATCACAAACATCTCAAAACACAGAAAAAGGCAAATGAGCATAATGGGAATTTGTACATGATACACAAAGCTATTATTTTAGCTCAAATTTACAGTTTCCTTTGTAAAACAGAAGTAAGCAATGGTAGCCCACTGTAAAAGACACAAAAATCTGCTTGCAACTTCTCCTGAAATGGATAAGTGATTTGAGAGCCCTTCTAGGGGCCAAGAGTTTCAAGGATCAAATTGCAGAGACATTAAATATCCACCACAGACAGTTCTCCAGTTATACCGCATGTAGATGATGTACCTTGGCAGGATCTCACATCAGGGTGGTGGGGAAATGCCTCCCCAGTCCCCAGCGTTCATTGATAGCCTAACAATCATATGATTGCATCCAAGGCCCTGTTTAGATCTATGTGCACACTTTGACCGGAAAGCCCTACAAGGCACAGTTCCTTCTGTTTCTTTTCACTTGTAGATCCCTAGTAGGAATGTGGCCCCTCTTCTACATGAATAATGTGCCACCTGTGATCTACAGCAGAACACATAAAATTTTCCTTCCAATGCAGTTTAAATGTGTAGCTGGTGGAAGGAAAGACTCATATATGCAACAATACATTCCAGGTGTTTTTTCAGTCTGTGAGTTTTTATGTGTGCATCTCAAACCTTCTAGGCTTATCCTTGTGTAATTACTTTGATCAAGATGCTGTCAAAGAGATTTTGCACAAACACATAGATAATTTTTGTATCTGTAGTAGGGAAAACAGAAATGGCCATGGGAATGGAAGAGCAATTGCTCAGAAAGCAAAGAGTCATAGGTTTGATTTCTGGTTTCTCCTCAAAAGAAGGTCAAGGGAAACTATTTTTGTATCCGCCAAGGAAACTGCATGGATATGTCCAAGTAATCACTAAGACAATAACCGCTTGCACACTGCTTCACCTGACCTGGAGAAAGCATTCTGAGCCAGGAACAGGTTGTGGCCCCTTCCTTATATATATTTAGGAAGGTGGTGAAGACGCACCTCTTTACCCTGGCCTTTGGCTGAGCTGCTTATGTCTCCTCCCAGTACAGACGCTATTATTTTAAACATATTGTGTATCATTTTATATTTGTTGAATTCTTTTAAAAATTCTTTTAATGTATACTTTGTTTTAATCTGTTTTAAGTTTGTTACCTGCCCAGAGACCTTTGGGTATGGGGCGGGATAGAAATGTAAATAATAAACAAATAAATCTGATGGATACCATCTCTGTCTTTTGGGAAAACTGGTTGAATGCCCTCAAGGCCATTTGCAGGGAATTTAGAGCAGAGGGGTTTGTCCTTACCTTCTGCTGGAAGCCCAAAAGCAATTGGTGGCCATTATGTGAGACAGGATGCTGGACAAGATGGGCTGTGGCCCAATCTAGCAGGACTTCTCTTATGTTCTTACTTGCAGGCTGTGGGCCGCATGGAGGGGGTATGCAGATAGCACTACCATGCAAGGATTCTGTGACTGTGAGTGGGCTGGGGAGAGGGAGACTGTGTCCTTCTTTGGCATGCATTTGCATGCAGACCCTGCATTCCTAGCACACGACTGGCACAAACAGATGGTGCATCTGTTGCTTAAGCGTCTGCCCTGACTCAGTCACATCAAACCACCAGCAATGAAAATTAGCAGCTGTCTGGTTCTTGGTCTTTAGCTGAGTAGTAAGGTCTATGGCATTTTTCTTCACCTTCACTTACCTATTATCTCTTCCTCTGTATGCTAGCGACTCTATAAAACAATGAATGGTTATATTTTCATATATATCGAGTAGGGGGAAAGATTATTAATCCATCAAAGAACAAGACAAGATTTTCCCTTTATGTGACACTAAAGGATATGTTGGAGTTATTTTCTAATTAGACATAAAAATATTGCTTCTCCAGTCCTTCCCAGTGTAGAGGGTTTTCCCCTTGACCCCATTCCCCACTGCTTTTAATTATGTTTTTAAATACATTGAATGTTTTTAATACAAAAGAAAAATAAGACCAAGCAATGACATTGGAGGCACTGAGCTGGATTGGTGCTATTGTGCAGCAAAGTTCTGGGAGTAGGCAATTTTTCCTGATTTCCCCTTCTGCTTGTAGCTCTACTGTTAACACCCAAAAGCTGCTCTAGAAGCTTAGAAATGAAAGATCTTGCGTTCATGAAGGGACAAGTTTTGATCTAACCTAGTGTAAATTATATTTTACGACAAAGCAAAAGAAACCCAAAGCAAACAGGTAATGCAAATACCTGTGATATTAAACATCCTGAGAATGACTGTGGAGATCTGCTGGTCTATCTACTGGGAAAAGCAGAGGCGTAAACAATATGCTAATGGCATATTTATGAGTAATCAACAATAAGAACCCTATGCAGATGTCAATCTGTGTAAAGATAAACGTATATTAGAAGGGTTGGAGGTCATACCTGCTTGCCCTGTTCATGATCTTATACTTTGGTTGCATTGGGACCTATGTATGCACAGCTCACTAATCCTGAAATGATCAAACTGCAGTAATGGAGAATACATACCATACTTTTAGTTTCACTGCAGTCTGAATTTGTTGTACTTTTATTCATTTTACTGAAATTTGTAATCAGTGAGCTTTTTATATGGATTCCCTTGCACAAGTATAAGAACAAACAATTACATTTGAAGCATAATAAAAACACAGAAGGATAGAGGGAAGTTGCATGTGTGTGTACACAGATGTAGCCTAGTTTTCATTTTCCAACAAAAAGAATATAAAGCCCCCCCCCTTCCCATAGGCTCCTTTCTCAGTAGTATATCTTGGCAATCTAGCCCTGGGTGACTGTGTTACTCCTTGGCCTCTGTTGGGGCTGTATTAGGGCTTCTCTTGAGCCTTTTCACTGCTTCATTAGCATTAAAATCATGTGCTTACAATACATCTGCCAGGCCGTCACTTTCTAGCCAAAACAACCTCTCTCAAGCTGTGACTGCATCTGCAGGTGACACCTGTGTCCCTTTTGAAAGCAACCTTGGGGAGAATAAATCCAGCCCTTTATGTAATCATAGCTATCTTTTTAAGGTGAAGGATTTAGTGTTTATCTAAATACCAGGAAATGTAATCCCTATGTGCTCTGTAGACTGAGTTAGTAATACAGCATGCACAATGGGTACTTCTAAAGAACCACTAAAGAAATATGGCCAAGGGAAAGGCATCTTAGGAAGCAAGACAAAACCACGCAGGCAGAAAACAGTGTCACCTAATGGCTGGAACAGACTCAGCTTTGCCAGTACCTCATTTTGAAACCTTGGGGAAACTTTCTTATCTCAGTATGAGTTTCTCAAAGGAAGTAAAGGTTTCAAAGATTTTTAAATAGGGATGTGCACAATTTTTAAAATGTAAAGTAGGGATGTGCATGAATGTTCTAAACATTTGAAATTCAAACAAATTCGAGCAAATGTGGACATTTGAATTCAAATGGAATGTCTTCACATTAAAATTTAAACATTCAAACAAAATGTTGAATGTTCCAAAACATTTGTTCAGATGATTCGAAGCATTCAATCGAATAATTCAAAACATTTGAAAGTACAGATACGTATGTATTACATATGTATTTGTACGAATCTCATACGTATCTCTATGCATTTGTGCTTATAATACGGGACAAAAACGGGATGCGTACGAAATGCGTAGATACGTATAACACATACAAATGTTGTCGACATTTGTATCTTCAGATTTGAATCTAACATTCCAACAAATAGTTTTGAATGATTCAATTCGAATTGGATTTGGTTGCATTCGGATTCTAAACATTCGAATTTGAACTTAAATGGAAAAAAAATAGTGCACATTCCTAGTGTGAAGGGAATGTGCATTCGTGCAAATGAAACCACATTGAATGTAGTGAGATTCGCATTCAGTTCATATCCACTGCAAATGTTCAGCAAATGTTTGCCATGGATGCAGAGCTGCCAGGATTCAAATCATGTGATTGGGTGGCAATGCCACCTCAGCACTTGAATTTTCTCTCGAAGTGCTGCCACCCGATCACATGATGTGAATGCTCTCTGGCAGCTGGTTGCTTTCGCCAGCAGCACCCAGCCAGATCTGAATCTACTTAACACATCCAGGGAGGGATATGCCAATACATTTTTCAGGTGATTAAGTTTCTTACACTGTCTTATTATAAGAACTTTTTCTTCCTGAGATTCAGCAGAAAATCCCTTGAGAAATTTCTGCCCACTATTTCATGTGCTGCATTATGGCTCTAGAGACCATCACACAACCCCCATTTTCTATGCATACCACTAATACATGAGGTTCAGTGTTAGACTTTGTTGACAGGAAGGGAAATGGAATCAAACTGTCCCTGTAAATAAGAGTTGGCTGACTGAATGGATCTGTTCAAGCCCATTTCTCAAGAGGTATCTTGAAGTAATTTGCCATATCTCCTTCTGAGGAGACACTAGAAATTAAACCATTGAGTTCTGCTTTCCAGGCCCTTGCCCAACTACTGAGCTATAGCCACCCCCTGTATGATGAAGATCTGGGTTCCCATTCCCATTCAGCCACATAATGTATTATGTAGTATGGAACCAGTTATTGCCCTATGACAACATGTGCAGTGGAGATGGCTGGGTAACTAGGTAGCTGTAAAGCTATAACTGGAGCCATACCTTTGTTCTATTTCAGCCACACTTTGATATGCAGAGAGATCAAAGAGGAAGCTCCTGTTGGAGCCTTACAACTTCACTTCTGCCTTGCTGGGTCTGATATGTGGACTCCCACTATGGCAAATACTGCATGATGAGGGGAGATGCACTAAAGGATAGTACTATTTTCACAGCTTTTCCTAACAGGGAGAGATGCTGCTCACATGTCAACTGTCCCGCTCCTTATCAAGGCTGAGGATCATCTTTGATTATGACAGTGGGGGGACTGAATGCTGGGAATGCTGCCAAGGTATCTAATAAGTCTGCTTCAGAAGTGGTGGCAGTAGTGGTAGAACCGCTGTGGCAAATCAAGAGTGTTTCTGCCAGCTTGTTGCAGAAAGAGCACAACGTCCATTCAGATGCCAGTCCCTTCCTGCCCATGGAATGTGTGATGAGGGGTTAGTGCTGAGTAGACACTGTGCCTTCATGTTGCATTCAAAGTGCCAGAATGCTGTGATTGAGAAACAGAATAAACAATAATTTACTTCATGGAGTATATGTAAAGGGTAATACTACATACAAGAAGTGAAAAAGAGTTTTGCTAGTTTAGGTATTAAAATGAAGAACAATCTACTTTCAGGCTCTTCTTTACAGACACAATTGCCAGGCCCTTTACACCAGGAGTGCTACTATATATGGACAAAGACTCCAAGAAGGTATCACAGTAGAGCTGAGGTTCAATCTCAGCTTTCTCCCAAGGTGCTTAAATGTATAAGAGAAAACAGTTGATTCTGAGAACACATTTTCACAGCTATAGTTACAAAAGTTATAGCTGTGCATTTTCTTCTACATAATTATCGAAGACACAGAAGTCCTTTTGCACATCTAGCAGCACTGTTTTCTCCACACCAAATACTCTAGTGACTGGGCCACACCACTAGTCAGATAACAAGGACCTTGCAAATGAGAAGAAACTTGTGGATTTTACAGAAGCAGCTTTGCAATCAAAGTTCTTCAGCAAGAACTCTATGGACAAACCCTAACTCTATCCTGCAAAGAGGCACAAAATGGGACAGATACATAAGCCACTGAAAATATTTGGAGGCATCTGAAAGCTTTATTTTTCTGCCTATGTAAAGGCTTAGATATTTTAGAGCCAGAAGTACTCTGAATTTCAGCCTGAAAATTAAGCACATTTTTGGGAAGTTCTTTTAAAAGCAATCAAACTTCCTTCCAATAAGGCTTAGATATGGAACTAATACACTTATATATTCAACTAATATTTTATATCTTAGCCTCAAGGGTAAGTGTTCAGAATTATGTATCCAAAAATATTTGTGCAAATGAAAAATAGTACTGACAGACCTGTGGAAATTACAATGTTTGCAAAAGGAAAAAAGTAGGGTAAAATCCACAGTGGAATGAAAGCTCATTAAAAGAAGGGAAGCTCCCATAAGAGCTCTGTAATATAAAATATTGGTAAATTTACAGTAAAAATATCAACAACCACATGACAGAGAGTGTACAAAAGGGTTAATGGAAAATGAGAAAGGAAATAAGACACAAATACAATAATAGTAAAGCTGGGCCCTGTCCAGATGGGGGAAAATATAGTGTCATCACAGACCCCCCCAAAAAAGTACTAAAATTTATTTATGGAAAATGCAGCACTGGTTGCGGATTTTCCCGCAATCGCATGTTTTCCTACCTTCGGGATGGAGCTGCCATCAGTCCATCTACTGCATTAAGGATGTGCACAAATATTTGAAATATTCAAAATTCGATCAAACTCGATTGAATTTGGATGTTTGAATTTAAATAGAATATCTCTAAATTTGAATTTAACATTTGAATGAATTTTTGAATTTTTCAAATCAGTCATATGAATTAGACATTTGTATGTGTTTGCACATTACATAAGAACCTATACGCATCTTATTTGTATCCGTACACATTTGTACAGATATGTATGGGATGAAAATGGGATGCATACGAGATAAAAACGGGATGTGTACGGATGCATACAGACACATTTGAATGTTGTTGACATTCGTATCTTCAAATACAAATTGAAAATTTGTACGAATAGATTTGAATGTATTTGATTCAAATCGAATGTGAATACATTAGAATTTTAAACGTTCGAATCAATTTAAATCTTCAGATATTCCATTCAAATTGAGTCGAATCCTGAAAATTGCATTCATGCACATTCCGACAGTGCATGTTTGGAGACTGGAACCAGTGGTTGTGCATGCACAGTGGCGGCAATGTATAATTCTGGTTATTTGGTGCTAGCCAAATGCCTGGATGTGTGCATCAGTAAAACTAGGAAGAGATAATGGCAGGGAAGCAATAGCCCATATTATTACTTCCCAGCCACCGCTTAGACTCTAGAGGCAGCCCTAGTTCACATTATATTCCTATTATAAAATGTCCATAAGGGGCAGAGGTGGAAATTTTAGAGATGCTTACAAACTCAAAAAATGTGGTTCAATTCGATTTGAACCCAGCCACATGGTGTTCAGTTTATATTTGAACCAGGTCAAACTGGTTCTACTTGAACAGGTTTGAACCTATTCAACTTTTTCAAAGCATTTAAAGTCACAATAAAAAGCCCTTTTTAATGGCAATTGTGGTCAAACATGAACCAGTTTGAATTGAAGTTGATGGTTTAATCATTTAAATAAGCACACCCTGGTTTGGTTTGATCCAAACTGAATGGGGTGTTCAGTTTGATTTGAACCAGATCAAACCTGAACCAGTTTGGTATATGTCTAGAAACTTGGAAATGGTTAACTTGGTGATAACATGCTCAGTTTATATGCTGTTCACTATTTGATTACTCTAATATCAGCCAGGAGCTCACAGAATAAACTAATGGATGGTGGAGATAGGCTGACTTGACTTGATAGGCAAATGAGGCATTAAGCCTCTTGCCATTCCACAGTCCTGGAATGATACTAAATTGCTGATGATATTAATTTAGGGTAGTAAAATCCGAAAGAGATTGACAAGAGCTCCAGAGGGATCTCTTAGCATTGGGTGAGTGGGCAATCAAGTGGCAAATGTGCTTGAATCTTAACAATTGCAAAGTAATGTACATCGGGGCCAAGAATCCAAATTATGTCTATAAACTGATGGAGTCTGAGCTTTCTGCACACCAGGAAAGGGATCTTGGGGTTTTGGTGGACAGTTCAATGAAGGTATCAACCCAGTGTGTGGCAACAGCGAAAAAAGTTAATTCAATGCTGGGAATAATTAGGAAGGGAATAGAAAATAAGTTAGCAAGTGTCATTTTGCCCCTTTATAAATCTATGGTGAGGATATTGTGTAACTAGAGAAGGTGCAGAGAAGGGCAACCAGAATGATTAAGGGTCTGGAACACCTCCCTTATGAAATCAGGCTGCAACGTCTAGGCCTCTTCAGTCTGGAGAGACGGCGTTTAAGAGGGGACCTGATTGAAGTATATAAAATTGTGCATGGTATAGACAATATTTCTTTTCTGCATCGCACAACACTAGAACTAGGGGGCACTCTATGAAGCTGATGGGTAGGAGAGTTGGATCTGACAAGGGGAAGTATTTCTTCACCCAGAGAGTCATCGGCTTATGGAATGTGCTGCTGGAAGAGGTGGTGACAGCTACCAGTCTAGATGGCTTTAAGGTAGGGTTAGACAAAGTTATGGATGACAGATGTATAAATAGATACTAGAATGAATGCCTAGGTGCATCTTTCAGGCTGGGGAGAGAAGCGGGGCACTTCTAAGGCCATTTGCTGGGATCTGAGATCAGGCAAAGGTTTGTCCTTGTCTCTGCTTAAGATGCCCATGAGCATTTGGTGGGTCACTGTGTGCGACGGGATGCTGGACTAGATGGGCTGTGGCCTGATCCAGCAGGGCTTCTCTTATGTTCTTATGTTCTGCAGCCCATCACTTAAGCTTTGAAAATAAGAACAAACCTTCCATGGCAGAGATGTAAATTAACCCCCAAATGCTGGTTCAGTTTATAATGAATCCAAGTCAGCATGGGAATCTAAAGGAAGTTGGTCAGTTCAAGGCCTCTGCAGGAGGGAATTCATACACATCCATTTGACTAGGCCTTCTGGGAGAATTTGTAGGCCTCCACTCCAAAGAGGCTAGGCTTTGAAGGACAACACTGGTCACCATGGCCTTCCCTAGACTGAATGGTAGGTAACAATAGACTGGCATGTTCTTATATGGAATAGGTAAGTACCCTATGTACTAGATACATGTTCAGCCTGATGGCTGTCAGAGTCAGATTGGGAAGAGGTCAGGATGTGATCCAGGTGGAGGCTATGGCATAACTGGAGAAAAGAGGCTTGGGCATGATCAGGGAAGAGACGAGGGCCAAGATGCAACCCAATGAAAGGCCAGGATGCAATTGAGGTGCTGGAGGCCATAGCTCAATGTGGGGGCAGAGATTAAATTGATTAACCATTAATCAAGAATCCCTCCAGTTCTATTCACAAACCACAAACTTTTCAAGGGGCATGGTTTAAAAATGAAGTCTACAAACACCCCAGTTCTGCATGAACAGTACATATAGACCTGATTTTGCACATTCTTATTTCATGGTTACTTGGGAAGATTCTCAGTTTGCAACACACGTGAGAGGAACAGGAGATATGTTTGCACTTAAGAGACAATTAACAAGTTCACTTCCTTAGCCCAGCAAACTTCTAAGTATATGCAGTTCTTTTCTTCCTTTCATATAAATAAAATGAAATGAAACTGCATAAAATGTATCCCCATGGAGACTAGCAAGCAAAACAGTATCATGAGGCTAGGAGAGAAAAGAAATCCCAAGGACACAGCCGTGCAAATATCTTTTAAAGAAAACACTAGGTAAGTTTACTTCAAATCTACTCATACCTAATGAAAATGTAGTTTAGCAGCTGAAACAATGGCTTGCAAAAGTCAGGCACACGTCACTTTAGGAAAATGTGGACAGCCTTCAAGGCAATTCTTAATTATGCAATAGATACAGTAAGTAAAGGTGCCTTCAAGTTGAGTTTGACTTCTCGTGACTGCACAGACAAGCCCATACTGCTTGCTTGGCAACAGTATGAAAGCAGTTTGCTACGTCTTCTTCCCCTTGCAAGCTATGCATTAAACCCGGGACCTCTAGCATGGAATAAAGATGCTTTATCACTGGGCTACAGCCTTTCCCATTTACCTACTGTTCTAGGGAAAAGAACAGCAAAGGAATAAGAGACACTTGTTCCACATACAGAAACCTCTATTCCCGAGGGCTCTGGGACTTGAAGCAGGCAGAAATTCAAAGGACAACATCCCTCATGCATCTAGAAATAATACAAGAACGTACAATCTGAAGTGATAAGCCCTAGTTGTAAGGGCACATGGTATTAAGCATGGAATATTATTATCAGGAGTTCAAGACATTTATCATGATGGATGGGTATAGAGGCCTTGTTTAAGAAACAATGTCCAGCTCCTGACTGAGCATTAAGTTTGGTTTGTATTGCCTAGTTAATCAAGTAACCCATCAACAGGAAAGGAAGAAACACGTGGGAATGCAAAACATAAGGAGCACTTAGGAGATTCAATGTCGCTCATCTTGTAGGAGGGGGAATTTTAGCCGACAATAGGAAATTTCAGTGTGAAACAAGTTTGGCAGTGGTGATCAAAACAAAAATAAAATGATAAGTCAGGAAGTGTGTGTGTGTGTTGTGTGTGTGTGAGAGAGAGATCTCCACCAGGCTCCACATCAATATCCTAGGCATTCCACTACAATGGCTCGTACTTACCCTGATGTCTGCAATTCGACTATTAAAAGCAAGATCCATATAGGAAACACTATATTCACCAAATTCCTTTTAATAGGACCTTATAGTATACTTACTATTTTCTGCTATCGTTAACACACAGACTATAGTCCAGAGTGGAGTGATCTCTGGTCAGAAGGAATGAATAACCTTTGTTTCAACCTGAGTATGAGCAGAATAAGAAACCTATGGGTTTGTAGGGTTTTAAGGCTCAATCAGGTTGTCATCCATCATGTTGATCAAGCTACATTTTATTATTGAATTAAGTCACCCATGGAATATATATATGAATCCCACTACCATAAGATAATTATGCAACTCCAGGTCACTGATGAGGTTGATTACTGAGTGTAAATCAAAAGTTACATTCTTCATATTTGCATCACACTGTACCTTAATAGAAGGACATAACTGAAAAGAAACTATGCAATTATGGAAGTAGAAATGAATCAAGTGTAACTTGCTTCATTAAGCCTATAGTTTCCAAACTGAGTAGGGGTGTTTTTCCACTGTCACTAGAAGTACCCATTAAGTAGAAGTACCCATTAAGTACCCATTAATGGGTACTTAATGGGTACTTCTAGTGACAGTGGAAAAACACCCTAGATCTCCAAATGTCTCCTAATAGATACAGTACTGGATCCAAACTGATTTCAATGTGAATTACAATATTTGTTCATTAGTATGAGGATATTAATTTTCTATTGCCACAAATGGAATGCTGGGGAATGGTAACCTAAACACCTGTTCAGGGCTCAGGTGCTAATGTTACATTTAAAGTTAACTAAATACATTATGCTAGAATGCACATAGGAGCTATTTAGGCTGCCATCCTAAATCCACTAAATATTACAGAGTGAACCAGTCAGATGTAATAAGAATAACTGAATCTGGAGGAAGATTTACCTGCACTTCATCTCCAAATTTAGTCTGGACACCATAAGTCCATTGAGAAGTCACATTAAATTATCCCAGATCAAAAGATGGAAATCAAAGCAAGATACAAAATTTTTGTGGTTAACCCTCTATGACTTGCTAGCAGATAACAAGGACATACAAGCTTCAATATGCTAAGGTCATTTCCCAGGCTTCAGCTGAATTTTCAAAAATATAGTTCAATTTCAGTATATGTCTGCAAGGCAATATTCTTTATGAATTGTGGGATTTGACGCAGTTCATCACGGACTGTGCCTCACAGAAGACAGGGCTGCTCACTTTACCCAGTGATCATGCATTTTGATTGTTTAATATTCAAAGACAGCACATCTAGTGAATGTAACAGTGTGGTGAGAGGTGCTGCCAGATGCAGGGAGAAACAAGGCCAAGTGTTAATTTCAGTTAAATGAAATCACTGTCTTTTAGAGGTACTGATTATAAACAGGAATACTACATGATGCTTGTAAGATTCAGGCAATACTTGGCATGCCTAGGCACAAAGCTATAAAAGGAATGCAGCAGAACCACAAGACACAATGAATTATGTCACAGTGAATATGTAATGCTGAAACCTGGGCAGCTCACCTAAGAAAACCCCTCCATATTTACACAAAGTAGGCATGGAGCACCAAATGACTGTTCACAGAGTTCAATTTGCATTCATGTTTGTGCGAGTGTGGCTGATCTTTGATACAAGGAAAGAGATTAAGACTGCCACATATCCTTCAGAGAGACGTATGTGATATAGCCACCATCTCCAAATTTAATATAGGAGTTGAATCATTCTCAATGCATATAGTATACACACACACATATATATGAGACATGTTTTTAATGAATTGGGTTGGCAGTGCCTGATCTAGTGGCTCTAAAGCTTGGCAAAATAACAGCCAGATTCCATTAGACCTGTCCTGTAGTCTTGTCCAAAAGCTAGTCAAAAGCTTATCTGCTGTAAGCCATTTTTGAAAAGGGAACTTTCTAGCTGAAAGCCACGAGGAAGAGATGAGTGTGTGTAGATTTTCCCAGTGTCGGCATGAAAACAGGACTGGCAAGCTGAGAGAGAGGGTGAGGTTCCAACTGGAGTCATCCAGACTTCTTTTGATCTCTCTGAGCCACCACAGATGTATCTTCAATCTGATGGTGCCTCTGATGGAAATTCAAAGCTGCTTCTGGTCCTCCAGACTGGAGGACTGGAAGCTTTGCATTTCCTGCACTGCAGTTTCTGATCCTCCAGACTGGAAGATCACAAGCTTTGTATTTGCATTGGAGCTGCTTCCCATCTGCCAAACAGGAAGATCTTTCTCCTGCCTGCAGTAGGAGTGTAGTAAGTACTGGTAAGCATGCTGTAAAAGGTTGCTGGTTAACCAGTACCTTTTTACTTCATGGGGGAGGGGTATGCTTTATTCCTACTGCAGGGTATGGAACCAGCAAAGTTGCTTCCCTGCTTCAGTCCCTTTCCGGGGGCACCCTGAGTCTTACTCCTCTCCCTCTCCCTTGCCAGATGCATTGCACAAGACAGTGACACACTACTCAGCTTTCACCACTCTATCTGCTTTCCCTTCAAACTGCTTCCTAGAAAAGCTGCTTTTAACTCAACAAGTGTTGTGGATCCATTATCTCCTCGCAGCAGAAATCTAGAACAGTACGGCAGCGGGTGAGCAGGGAGAAAAGATTAGCTGCTTCCCAGCTTACTCAGCAGAAAAGGAGAAGTAAATGATATTGTTAGCTTTTCCAAGTGGAGGCAGTGGGGAGCAACTCGGTGATTTATTGTGTCACTATGTTGCTTCAGGCCCAGTCTGGAAAGTCTCTCTGCTGGCTTTTCTATCTATGGAAAGGATAGATATATATGCAGCACAGAGAAAGCAACACTGTTATCTGCAACACTCTATAGTTTTTCAGGTAGAAAGGTAAGATTTTAAAAGTGCTGAAAAAACTGCCTGCCTACTAATTACATAGTTGCCCTTGATTTACACAATTGTACACAGACAAGGTTACAAATGAGATCATGCAAAATGGATAACCTCAGGCCATTACAGGAATATGAATGCATAGCAGCTGAAATGACTTGTACCCAGAATGGCAGGATTCCTAGCTGAGCAACGAGCAAGACACAGACAGGATCTGCCCGACAGTGGCGGCTACTAAGTGCACTAACAAGAGGGCTTCAAATGTGGTGATTGTGGCAACCCTTTGCCAGGGCAGGCCTTCACTCCTTTTTTTCTCTGAATAGTAAGTGTTCACAAATAAAGTAGTTTTATAATTATTAAAAACGTTGGCCATTGCTTCCCTAGCCCCCACAGGCTATAGAGTCCACCACAGCTTTTCCTCTCTCTCTCTAGGCCCAAGGCCTACCAGACTCAAATGAATACTGAAGGCAGATGGCTCTTTGAAATAAACAAGAAAATGGTTTATTGCTTACAACTAGGGAAGAAAGAGACAAACAAATAAATATATATCAAACTCCTCTCAGAGACACTCTACCCAGCAACCTATACCCCACAGGCTACTGCAAGGATTCCCTTGGGCCTTCTCCCTAAGCCAGTGATGGCGAACCTATGACACGTGTATCACAGGTGGCACGCCAAGCCCTTTTGGGTGACATGTAATGTCATCCTGGTACGTGTGGCCTACAAGATACTGGGAGCACAGAGGCACTGCCTGTGCCCGGCATTGTCAGTGCTGTATTTGCACATTTTTGTAACATCTGCATCCAGGTATTTGACCGACAGCAAATAACTGGAAGGACGCCTCCCCACCACCACACAGGTGCATCCATCAGTTTCGGCCTCCCCCCATCTGCAGTGCACAGAATAATCATCACTCCTATTGCTGGAAAATCTGCAATTGGTGCCTGGTTTTCCAGCAATAGTTAAAAGAGCTTTTTGGGAGGGAAAAAGTAGGTTTATGGTGGGTTTGCCACAGATATATGTAGTGATCTCACCATAGTGTTGGTGTAATTGTGCTACATTCCCCCCATCTGGATGGTGCATAAGTTTCAGAATCATAGGAAGCCATCCTATGTTTGTATTTTAGGTTAGGGACAGAATAGCTTGCTTTCTGAAAGCAAGAAAATTCTTTCCTAGGTTTGGGAATAAAATTAATGCACTTGTCAGTTGGCTGTAAGTGCGCTAGAAATATTTTAGAAAACACCTCTGTGCCTAAGTTCCCATTTCTTATCTAAATATGCAGAACAAAGATACCAAATTGGCTACAAATATTTGAGATGTAAGAAAAAAACATGATAAAAACAGACTCCCAAAGGGATTCTTGTTATTTCCCCTTCTCTCACACATTTCAAACAAGGCTGCAGTGTTTTCTGTAGCCTGTATAGAGACAGCATCCTCATAACCACATGGGGGTAGAGTCACAGTTTCATTATATTTCTCTTCACCCATAGAGAATTCTATTTCACTTCTATCTCTCTTCTCCTCCTTATACTCACTGACTCCTGACAGCATTCCCTATTCCAGTGTTTGATATTCTCTTAGGCACACAAGATCTGTTCTGCTGCACCCATTTTTCTTCCACAATTGCACATTTATATTGAAGAAATCAAACATTTTACCATTTTCTCTCACAAAAAGGCAAGCTTAATGACTTCTAAGCAGACATCTTTCTTGCAGTTATATTAGGATTAAAAATAATCTAACATACAGTGACACCGAAAACTCATCAGTATTTATAGGCAAAAACTTTGGCACTGTTCTAAAAACAAATCATACTGTCTGGAAATGTAGATACCACCTATGCGAATAAGATCTCTTTTGTACAAATTATGGTTAGAATGCACTGTTTTGTCGAATATGCCCTGTGTTTCAAGGTCAAAACTAACAAAAATTACAGTTATAATGATGATTTGGGTTTGTGGGTATGAATTTGGCAGGTTCATATTCCTTTTTTGTTTACTCCCATCTTCATTCCAGCCTGACAATTTTTCCTAGAGACAAAAGCAAATGTTACAGCACTATATTCACCTACAACTGCTATTTGGGAAAAAGATGCAGGAAGTGGCTGGAAAGCAGAAGGTTGCCAGTTCAATCCCCAGCCTCTCCCCAGAAGTAGGTAATGGCAAACCATTCCTGTATCCCTGCCAACCTGGTACTAGGTTTCTCATTAGCTTTAAGACACTGAATTATTTTCAGTGCATCTATATGTTACTGTATTTATTCATCATACTTACATTCTTCTCAATACAGATGTCATACAGTGCCTTACAAAACAACAGCAAAAAATACACTATATAATTACAACAGGATGCACAGAAAGGAGTGACTACAAAGGGAGAAATTTTAGCCAAAACAAGAGATTGGGAAAAAGAGAAAAAAGACATGAGTTAATTCTACATAGAATGTCCATTCACCATACATTTTTCCCACAGAAAGAAGAAGAGATATAGAAAGAGTTATGCTCCATCTCCACAATCCTTCTATACTTCAGTTTCAATATGTTTGATGTGCGTACTAGAAGATATACATAGCAATAATCAAAATATCTCATTATGTCAATGAAGGAACAATTAATTGCAGTTACACACTGGCTTATAATAGTATAGGTCCGTTTGCTTGTTGCTTTCATTCCAGTGTACTTCTCACAGCAACAACAGTAACTAGACATATAATAAAACTTAAGCAATTTTCAGTTAAACCACTATAGCATAGCCATTAGCATGGGTCAATCTACCCAGAGGCACTGTTGACAAGGTACCATTGTGGCACTGAGAACGCATCTTGAGTGTGCAGAGTCTACATATCCTTTTATACTCGCAGTACCATGGCTCTGCTAGACGAGTGTGGGGTCTGTACATAAGCACTCATTAAAGACTGTGCAGGTAGAGCAGGGATAACCACTGTGGCATTGCTTATATACATGTTTTTCCATTGCCAGTCTTGCCACACACTTTAAGTCGTGTTCTGTGATGCAGCTCTCCCTGTCCTGTTTCATCAAGCACTGAAAATATTTCTGTGATCAGGAGAAGCGGCAAGGGTGCAAAGAGAACACTGCTGCTTTACAAGGTGTATTTCTTAACTTCTTAGTGTTGTTACACAGCAACATGGTTGTTAAGAGTGCTGCTGGCAGACTTTGCCTGGGTAACGCCAAAGACTTTGAAGGAATGATGTGTTAATGTCATACAAGGCTTTTGACTATGTCTGCTTTCAGCAGTGTTAGCATGAAGCTTGAGTCATTGCTGCATACTACACCTTGTGAAAAAAGCGAGGTACAAATTCACGGTCTGGTATTCATCAGTAGTAGCCCACACTTCAGGACTACAAGGGCAGTCAGGGAGAGTCAAGCCTCCTATTAGATTAAAATGGAGTTTAAGATGAAAGTCAAGCTGGTTTTATGCTTATAGATTATGCTTATGGCGCTTCAGTGCTCCAGAAATAGCCTCAGAAAGTAGCTATTTGGGGAACAATAAAAATTATCACTGTGGCACCATTAGGTCCCTGACAAGGCCACCATCTGCTTCAGAATAGTTCTTCCCATTCTGTGGGAAGGATGCTGGCCCTCTGAGGCATAGTGAATGTAGGCGAATGCCACCAAGATCAGGATATCAGCCCCTCAGCCCTTCATTGGGCATGTTACTAGCCCAGCATGGATGTAGCTTCAGTCATCAATCTAACATTCAGCCACCTACCCAAATTATCCTAAATCTGATCTTCTCCAAGTACATACTATTATTTTTAAGCATCTGTTAATCTTCAGTCCTAAAGTTATGTCCAACTCTTTGTGACCCATGGACCCTAGCGTGCCAAGCCCTTCTGTGCGTTGGGCACACCAGACCCAAGCTCATGTCCATTGCTTCCATGACACTATCTATCCATCTCATCCTCTGCCTTCTCCTTTCCTTTTGTTTTCAATATTTCCCAGCATCAGAGCATTTTTCAATGAGTTCTTTCATCTCATTATGCTGCCCAGGTAACTGAGGTTCAACTTCAATATTTGTCCTTCCAATGAACAATCAGGGTTGATTTCCCTTAGTATTGGCTGATTTGATCTCCTTGCCATCCAAGGAACTCTCAAAGGCTTCTCCAGCATCTTTTCATACTTTCTCTGGCATACTGTATCATAATTAATGACACCCATCAAAGCTTGGCAAACAGAAGATTAGCCACTCATGTGAGTGCCATATGATTTTGGTTTCTTCCAGGCTGTTGTCCATAAAGTCAGTAGGACAAATAAAATGGGGCAATAACCACACTTTATAGTCAGAAGACACAGTAGGGCCTACACACATTGGTGGGGCCAGTGCTCTGTTTCCATACAGGAATACTAATTCTTAAGTGCACTTTAATCGCAGCATTATTTCTGACATTTATCTCAGCCTCCTACACTTATATTTTTTAAAAAATCTCATGGACTTTTTCAAAATAGTTGCAGGAGCTTTTCAATAAATTCCTTTCAACATGTCCACATGAGTTTCTTTCTCTTCTCAGCCCTGCTTTCAACATGTCCACATGCGTTTACTTCTCTTCACGTGCTTGCTTCACATCAATTTATGCTCCAGTTTGCGACATAAAACAAGAAGCAGTGAAATAAGTGACCAAAATTCACTGGATGGAGTTTGGACATATCTATGAACTATTTAGGACATGTCCAGAATGCAGGCTGCATTCACACAAAACAAACAGAAGCATATCTGAGGCAGCTTAGAGACCTTCTGAGGCAGATTAAAAGCATTTCCAATGGGTGTGATCAGACAGATTTTTTCAACCACCCCTTTTAGGAAAAAAAAGGTCCAACTACCTTCTGTAGCTATCCCAAAAAATCCCAAGTATTCAAACAGTAAAAATAATAATTCTACCTTGTATTTCCGTATGCTGCTATTCCTTCACTTTCAAGTCTGGCAACGGCCTCCTAACAACAAGTGCTCACCACTCATTACTGCTGTCATCCCAAGTTTCCATGGCCCTGGTTGTTCCCATGCTGAGATCATCTGGATTTTCCTCCACGCTTCCCACCCAATGTGACTAAACAAAAAGTGTCTTATCATTACTGGTATGAGGAAAGGGAGGCCATTCTCAGACTTCAGGATGCAGTAAGATGCATGCAGGGATAAAATGCTGGGTGTCTCTGACTCCAGTTCTCCCAGGGGGCGCACCTTTAAGTATGTCTAATGACACCGTAAGGTGCTTTTGAGTCTCTTTCTTTACTAAACATGACTGCAGTTACAGAGTACTACAAGATCAGCACATGCTACGTAGTTTGTGAGAACAGTAGACACACTATAAAATCTTCAAATAAAGAACAACAGATTTTCCTCATAAAATGTGAGGCTTCCTTCTCTTTCTTCAGTATTTTTGTATGGCCATTCATTAGACTTCTAATGCTAGATTGCTTGTTGGGAGCCAGCACTAGTATGGAACCATCTTGCTCTCTTTTTCTGACTTTCATCTGGCAACTCTAAAACACATACAGTCACAATTTTATTCTGTGAGTACAAGTGAGGAAGAAATACAGTAAAGCACATAATGAAAGACATTAACCATGCAGTGATATGTCCCCATTTTAGAGACAGCTGGAAAAGAAGAAAGGAGCTTTTTCTTTCTCTATTATTGTGTCTATAAAACACAGAATGAAAGTTAAGGTAAGAATATGTAGCTATCCTGATTCCCTTTATTTCCTCAGGCAGGGAGAAGAGGACAGAAAGGGAGGGGCAGCATCTTTGTTACTCTGTGTTATCATGAGATCTTTTCCCATCATTGTGCAGAACAATTATTCCAGCCTGCATATTGAGGTCAACCAACAAATACTTCTTTTCAGGAAAGCAGCAAGAGAAAAAGAAATGTATGTGGGGGAAATACATTCCAGATGGAAGGCTACTGTTTTACCTTTCCCACCTAAGCCAGTCTTTTCTCTGTATGCCTCTAAATTGGTCTGCTGGGACCAGAAAGATCTTTCAGGATGGAAACATTATGTTTCTATTTCTGGGAAGGTTATTTGAAGGTGAACTGGGAGTGTCTCCAGACAACATGGGGGGAAACAATGGCTCTTGAAGAAGGGCCAGAATTACCCGACAATGGAGGAAAAAGCAGCCTCCAGACCTGCAAAAAGTGCTCACCAGTCCTGCTTCAGCACAGCATCGGACTGGATATCAGGAAACTCACTGCCCGCTTTTCTTTTCTTCCCATATGTGCCTCATGTTCCTAGATGCCTAATCTTATTGTGAGGGGACACACAGCGCATATGCCAGATGTTAGATCTTCTTTTAAAATAGTGTGTGAAATCCTGCACTGTCTTAGACCAGCCATTCTGAGGTGATATATTGGCAGAGGTCTGACATTCTGATGGCCTATCTGCCAGCCCCACCAGGATGCCACTGATTTTCCTGCATCTGTGAAATCTAGAGAAATGCTAGATTCAGGTGTGAGTTCTTTTTTGAACTGGTAACAACCTTTTTCATGTTGTCTACATGTTTAAGCATCTTGGAACAGCTTATTTCTCAGGAACATAAAGCTTATTTTTGGTTGTTGTTGTTTTAAACCAGGTTTAAGAAGATAAAATGTTTGGGTAGCCATATCAGTGATGAGACCCTTCTTCTTGTTGCTGTTTGTTTCCAGTTTTGTCAGCAGGTACAGAAATTGGTTGTCATCACCTTCTTCCTAAGAGATATCAGGGATCAAACCAGTGACTTGCTGCTTTCCAGCCAGTTTCTTTGCCACTAAGCTATAGCTTGCCAGCGAAAAAGGTCTACCATATTTTTAAAATTTAATGTTGCAGGGTGGTCTCCCAGTGAAAACCAGACAAGATGAGGCTTTGTACATGTTAAAGGACATCTAGGTATGGGAGCAATGCAAGTTACATGTCCCCAAAACTCATCATTAATAAGATGACACAAATTTGTATAATATTTACATCTGCTAATTTGAAAATGGGTGAATAGAGAAAACTACGCCATTAAAGCAAAGAACCCAATGACCAGAAGACCTGTATACCTGCACTCCAGGAAGCATATGCTGCTATACTCTCCTGTTAATGATTTTTATCTTTGAATACGAATTAGTGTGAGCAGGTTCTCAAACTGAGGCCGCTTCTGAATGCCATCTTCGGAAAACAGATGACCTTCATATAACACAGTTTTTCACAACAATTTTGCTTTTACATAGTTGTTAAAATGTGACTTCCCTTGTAGAACACCTTTTTTACAGCACAGTATTGCTTTTACACAGATAGTAAGATATGCTTTCTGTTCTGTGATGTAATCCTGAAACATTTTGATAATGTAGTTTAGCCTCTGTTGCACCCTTGGCGTGCACTGGCAGACTGAGGCTGTATCCGCACCTCAGTGGCATAGGGCATACGTAGATGAAGATGCTTTCTTCTGTGTCCACGGTGGGGTGCTTGCCAGCTGAATGGCCCATACCTCTCCCATCTCTGTCTTTGGAGGTGACAGCTCAGCCCAGAAATGGGCCTTGCCAGTGCGACACTAGCACAGAGCAGGCTTTGTAGAATGCATTCTCTGCCACAGTTTGAGCATGCTGAACAATGGCAGTTAGAGTGATTCTTAAGGACTCTGATGAAAAACAAAGGATGTGCTGGATGGCACCCAAAGCCGTCCAATGTCCTTCTCAGAGTGATCTAAAGTTGGGAGGGCACACTGGGCATTTGACTGTTGCACCCTCAAGCCTTACGGAGGCCACCCACCACCATGGGTGTGGATGGACCCTGAGACTACATTGAAGAAGATGATTCCAATAGCAAGGCTACTGTCCTTCACTAGGCAAGGATAGAGTACAGGAATGGCTGACATAGGGTCTTCCTGTACCAGAAATTGTCCAGTGATAGGAAAGGATCCAGAGGTCTACCTTCTACATGCTAATGCAGATTACAGAAGCCTCCCCTCCCCTGGTAGCATACTCCACCTGCACAGGGCAGAGGTACCAAAATGATACCCTAGTCCAGTTTACTGGTAGATCTTGCCATCAAGGTCACCAGTATAATAGGTCTAGGAGTAGTACACTAGGTCACATAGGCATATGAAAAGTATGCCTTCCTGGTCAGGTATACCATGGGAGACCCATCTCAGTGGCACAAGAAGATACACCATCAAAATGGCCCTGGCCACCAGAACACTTGAAGGCCTCAACAACAGCTCCAAAGTTGACATGGGCTTTGAAGATGGTTGTTGTTGTTGGTGGTGGTTAGGGATAGGATGTCCAATGTGGAAGGCCTTGCCCCCCCCCCCAAACAACCCATCGCATCTTGGGACGAGTTGCATATCCTAGGTGGACCATCCTGTCCTGGAATTGAAGAGTTATGTGGGAATGCATTCATGGGGTCTTCCAAATGCTGCATAACTACAGCTTTCATTATTCCTTATTGAGGAGGCCTGATGGCAATTGTTGTTCAGCAAGCTCTGCCACAGCAACTTCCTAATCTTGACTTTACTCCAGCTTCCCTGAAAATCAAAAGCTGAGTTCACTGACACAACCACAAGCCAGTGCAATGACAGACTGACCAATGATTATACTCATTTTGAAATGCCACCACTCCTTGAAAAACCACAGCAAATCAAATCTATGGCTGTGTTTAGACTTGGGGAAAAAGAATAGCTCACAGGTGGCTCAGAGATGGCTCAGTGGTGTTATGGTATCCTACCTCTAATGCACTTCAAGGGTCAGTAAAAGCAACATCAAAGCACATTAGAGATTGATTAGAAATGAGATGAGAATGGAATGAGAACACTAGGGACTAGACTTCTGAAAACTTGATCTAAAAGGTAAGCATGTACATTTACATAAACATATTTCAATATTAAATTTACTGCACTGGCTGGCAAAATTTGACTTTAATTCTTTATGCTTTGTTTTTTACAATGAAGAACTTTCATAAGACAATTCAAATAATTCCTAATCTCTCTCCTCCATTCCTCCATCTCTCTTTCTCTTTTAAAAAGCAATATTCTTTATGTGGGGGAAATTTTCACTCGAGTGTTGGTACACACAGATTTATCCATTTCTGCAGAATGTAATGGGTTACATATTCAGAATACAGGTCGCAAAAAACACTATAAGAATACTAAATTGCATCAAGTCTTTTTGTATTATTGTTATGCCAGAAATATGTTAATTTGTGTTACATTTTTGCATCTGTCATTGGGAAATGAAGAGCTCTAGCACTACCCCATTAATTTTATAAATTAATCTCCAGTCTTCGAGACAATTTTAATTTCACTCAAGGAATGTAACTATTGATACATTCTTTACATATACTTCATCTCATGCAGCTTTAAGCTTCCATCTTTACCGTGTTGAAGAAACATTTTCACAAGTCTGTTATCACTGGCGGCCTTCTGCCCTATCTATAGCTGATGCAATTAATCAGATACAAGCACATGCGTTATGAGAAAGGTCTGTGACATGTTAAGGATAAGCCACATGCCTGGAGAAGAATGCTTCAGACTATCACCACTGTAGATTCTTTGCCCAGGCCTAGCAGATACACAGATTGATCAGATAATGAAAGCTAACCTGAAGCCGTGACTGATTTTTAAAGAAGGATAAATTATGAGAAGAAGGTTTAAGAATCACAAGTACACCACAAGTCATGGTGGTTTGTTTCACTCCAAACGGTCAAAGTTAGAAAGGCAATTAACAAGTGTCCAAACTTACCTGACTAAGGGAGGGGAGTGTTCCATAAGCCATTTGTTGACCCATCATTCCTTTCTGCTTCATGATAAGCATGCGCTTCTGCTCCTCACTCAAGTGTGCCATTGGAGCCTGCATCTGTGGCTGCTGGGGTTGCTGTTGCTGTTGCTGCTGCTGCTGCATGTATGGCATCATTGGATTCTTGCTAGGGTTGGCCATTGGCGGAGTCACTCTTTGACTCAAGTCTGCACTGAAATGAGTCAGAGGTTTAGTGTTGCCATAAGACAGCATATTGGTTTGCTTGTTCAAAGAGTTCGTACTCAGATTATTTGGCTGTTGACTAATCATGTTCATGTGGTTTGGAGGGAGGTAGTTACTCATTGTAGTCTTTTGTGGATTGCTTGCCGTAGGAGGCACTACTGGATTTTGGTTGTTAAAGGCTTGGGGATACATCATTGGGCTATTTGGTTTATCTGTACTGAAGTGTCCTCCATAAGGACTAGATGGGGGTCCCACTGGGGACCAGCTTGATTGTTGATTTGGATGCTGCTGCTGCTTTTGTTGCAAGAGCTTAGCTCGTTGTTGCTGCTGTGCTGCCATTTGTTTAAGCTGTTCAGCTGGAGACAAGTCAGTGCTGGGTGCAGTCACCTGGCTTGGTCCTGGGCCTGCAGATGTCGTTGTTCCTGGATTAAGGAGATAACCATTGCCCGGCCTTGACTGAGTTTGGCTTGGGGTATGTGCTTGACTGGGAGTCTGGGGTGACTGAACCACACAATTTGCTGGTGAGCTATCCAGGATAGGAGCAGGAGGTGCACTTGAAACAGACGGCATGGTGGAAGCTGTAGGGACATTTGAAAATGGAGGACCTGAAGAAGAAGGTCTTACCTGGGGAGACCCAAGAGGAACATGGGCAAAAGGAGAGTGTGATGGATCACTTTTAACGCTAGCACTCTCCTGAATCTCAGTGGCTGGTCTTGAAAACTCAGGTTCCTTTTTCTCTTCAAAATCTTCATTGAAGAGATCTTGTATGTCATCCTCAGGAACAGTGTTTGCTAGTTCATCTATTAATTCCTGCCACTCCTGGTCATTCAGGTTAATGTCTGAAAAGAGTTTATTCTGATTTGAAGGTGATGTGTTGTCAGAATTGTCAATGCAGCTAGCATCATCCAGGGATTCTTGTTTAAGCTCCTTGCTGCTACTGTTGTGGAGGATATTAAAACTATCCTCAAGTTCAGTGCATCCATTGATAGGGAGTTTTATCTCTGGAAGTCCACCATTCTTACCCAAGTCATCCAAATTGCCAGTATGATTTCCACTGTTCTGCAAGGATAAAGATGGCTTTATGTCAAGCTGGTGAAGAGGGGAAATAGAAGGCAAAGGCAAATTATTGGATAAGCTGTTGATTCCCTCAATTCCAGGCACATCTTTTCTTAACCGCTTGCTGGTTGGAGAGAAGCTATTGTCACAGACACCATTCTGCTGTTCTCCATTGAGGGGTGAGCGTGCGCCTTCCAACTTTCTCTTCACCGTCTCCTGAAGCTTGGGGAAGAAAAAAAAAGAAAAGAAACTGATGAGACTCTTTTCAACATCTCTGTTCTTCAAACAAGCATATGAAACATCTATGCAAGAAACTATACTAAAAGTAACGTGCTATAGTTTATCACCAGCATATTCTACTTCAGTACATTCTTTTACTCTTTGTATCAGAGTTGGACATAACATCACTCTCCACCTGTTTCCATGGCTGAATGCAGAATAATACCATCTGTTCCCTGTGACATGCATAACTCTTTTTTCAGTTCCACTATTATTTCTGGCCAGTCTCTAGGTTTTGTAGTGTTTTAGGAGCAGCAGAATTTTTATTGTGCATTTGTTGTTATTACTAGTGTCTTGTTACTTTGTAGTTCAAGGTGTGTTACTAGTTCTGTGTTCCTATGTTTATTGTTACATTAAAAAATAAAAACAATTCATTAAAATAAATTTTCTCTCCAAAAATATCAGTGAACCAAAAGAAATCATGAGCAACGAAAGTGTCTCTTTCATAAAATCTTGTCACAGACAGAAATATTGTATAAGCTATTTCAACAGCAAATATTTCCCACAGTGCCCTCGGTATTCCACTATATTAGTGCAGGATGTGTTGCAAGCTATAGAGTGCTCAAGCTGACCAGAAACCATACACGGGGACACTACAAACCACGTGTCATGAGAGATACAGCCAGTTTGACTAATCGCAAATCACTATTGAAGCTGTTTTCCAGCTACAACTATGACCATTCTGGATCAGATAGATAATTTTATGGAGGGAAGACATGAGTAAAGATTGTCAGTGAAATATGCAGGAGATGAAGAGAAAACACAAAGCATTCAGAACAAAAAACACAGACAGCTAGTTTTACAGTAAAACTGAGTTGTAAGTTCTGCTGACTGTACAGAAGTTATTCCTTCTTTATCATCAATTTATTTAGGTTCTATTTAAATCTTCTGAAAAGATTTAAGCTATGAATGCGCTTCTTACTTATTTAAAATATTGATGACATGAGGGTAGCATAACACCTTCATGTTGCACTGTTTAGACCATGTCAGTTGCTGGAGCATTGTTAGGCCAACTGGAACACAAGCAGAGATGTTTGTATGCATCCTGCACTTATTGGCTGAAATTTTGGTTGCCACAGAGGCAGCTGGAATAGAAGTGGTGACAGTTCTTCAAAGAGCTCTCATGCCTGGATGCCCTAGAAACAGATCTCCCATGCGAAAACAGCCTAATGGTGTCCATGTACATGCTGATTAGGGCTAGAACTGACACACTGCCAAATTACAGTGAGGATCCAGTATAGATGTGGTCTGTGCTTTTGTTTTGTAAATCTTTCTGGATAATTAAATAAATACATAATGCTTCCTATACGGAAATCTCAAAGAACTTTACAATTCATGTTCAGCAACAAAACACTGCTGTGGTGTAGGCCAGAGAAGTTTATCCACACCACTGATGTTCCAAAGTGGCCTTTTAAAGCCGCCAGAATCAACCTGTAGACAGAAGGTTACCCATGGATGCAAAAAACTGCCCAGAACTCCAGATACAGACAGAAAATGCTGGCCTGCTGTGGAAAGGGATGTCCCAAGAGTGGAATATCCCAGTCTTGATAAAATAGCTGAGGTCACTCCTTCCAGGATCTGGGGCACAAAACAGATGACTTTGGAGCAAGGAGACCCAACCCACTGAGCAACCCAAGGCTGCATGTATACACAGTCAAATGATAATAAAAAATTTAAACTAAAAAAATAATTAAAAACACTAGGCTGGAAAAGGAAAGCAGGAAAGCTATTAAATCCATTACCACAAGGGGTGTTTTTCCACTTAGCACTAGAGTACCCATTAAGGACCCATTAATAGGTCCTTAATGAATCCTTAATGAGTGTTTAATGGGTACTCTAGTGCTAGTGGAAAAACACCCAAGAAGAGCCAAGGAAATGATATATCTACAATTAGGTATAAAAATGTGATTGTTAGAACTCTACCAATGTCAAGGGGAGAGCATCCAATGACCCTAATGAAGTAGTACCTGCGAGTAACTGCAAGGTGATACTAAGACTGCATCTCAACACTGGATGGAGGCAGCTTGGGCAGGGGAGGCACCAAGGGAAAAGGTGTCCTATTCCATTTTGGAGCAAGGAGGTGCTGCAGAATGGTGTCTCATTTTGCAGGAGGAACCAGTGATAATGCTGGAAAAGGGGCTGACAAGCTCACCACGTGGTGCCTGATACCACAAAAAATGGAAATGGGGTGGTAGTGGGCATCTTCTAAGACCCACTTACCTGGAGAGATAAGTGGAGATGGGATACTTTTGATCTGTTAGGTGATCAAACAACTGACAACCAATAAAATTCAGCATCAAAAACACAAAGAACCAGTATAGTAAGTTAGAGGCAATTAGGGGCTTTTCTGGACCTACTGGTGATCTGGTATAGGGCACACCATAGTCCTCCACAGTGTCTCTTTCTTCTACATGCTGTTGTGGACCGCAGAGGCCCCTCTATCTGCACTAAATGGAGTGTAGACCTGACTAGGCACCCAAAATGGCTACTTAGTTCAGTACACCAGCAGACCTTTTTAAAAAGGTCCTCCAGTAGTCTCTCGCTATATGGGCTAGTGCAGTGTAAATCTGGCCATGTGGTTCACAGCTCCATGTTCTGGTTTAGCTGGGGATCCCATTTTGGTGGCACTGCAATGAATACTGCTCAAATGGGTTACCTAGGGGCTCTGAAGCTTTCATTCTTGGCCTTTAGAAATGCCAGAGGCTGGCTTCAAAGGTCATGTGAGCGTTGAGGCCAGTATAGAAGCTAACTCAGGGGCATTTGGACCCATCCAGCTGGAGCCACTACTCCAGTAGGAATAGAGCAGTTAGAGTGATCTCAAAGTAAGTGCAGATATGGCTTAAGTCCAAGGCTGCATCCAAACATTGGTCACTTATTCAGCTATATTTGGATATTCAAGATTAAAGCATGGATATTCAAGATTATCCAAATATTACAGAGTAAGTGACCAATGTCTGAATGCAGCCCAAATACAAACTTGAAGACTTCGTGTGTGATCACACAGGGGATTTTTTGAGAACCCATTTTCAAAGGATCACCACAACTGTGGATGCAGGAAAAAAAACCTGTGTCACAAAGTTTTAAAACCTACATTATCTTCTTCATCTTCACCTTTGTGCTTGCCATGTAGCAGATAATGCAACATGGCTACTGCTAATTTCTCATCGGAAAGGTTATTTCAGCATGCTTAAGATCAAAGCCAAAAATTGATGGCTTTAAAAATTGACAGTAATCTTGAAAATCAAAAATAACCCCCTCACAAAGGATCCTGAATTATTACATATTTTCTAAGCATCCTTATGCTTTTTATGTACTACTCAATTATTAGTAGTAAAAATTAAGAATTGCTCTACTTGATCAAGCCAGTAGCTCACCAATCCAGCCGACTAACCTCACAGTAATGAGCTAGATACTTCTGGAAAGTCTATAAGCAAGACAAACACAATATGAGAGCCAGGGCTGATGCACATTGGGAAAAATGGGCACCTGGTGAAGGCCTCAGGGGTATAGCATCTGCACACACTGACAGTACCCCCAGACTTATAGCATGTCTCTGAGAGTCAGCAAATATCTTTTGAAGTGCCCTTCTGTAAAATGAGAAGTATGTCTCTAAGGTCATTTACCACGCTTAGGCAATCACACCATCACCATGAAGATGAACAATGATGGTTCAGGTAACCTATGTGCCCTATATTCTGCAGGATCCTATTTCATGATACACAGAAAATGGTTGACTTACATGGCCACTATGTATGCATTTCAAAATAGAAGCATGCTGTAAATTTAAAGCCAGGAACACTTTGTTCCAGGCTCTGAAGTTTACAAGTACTGGAGATATGAGGTGCGCAGATGCTGTTCTTCCTTCCTGAAGTCTGAAGCAAGCAAGCAACTCTAGTCCAGCAGGTGCGATGATCCCACACTGTGGAGATGTAGCCCCACTGTAGCCTAGTGGCTAGAGTGCCAGGCTAGAAGTAAGGAGACCTTAGTTTGAATCCCAATTTGGTTACGGAATCACGCAGGATGACCTTGAGCTAGTCATTGACTCTCAGCATATCCTATCCAATGGGGTTGTTCAGAGGATAAAATGGAGGGGAAGATAATATTGCGCAATGCCATAAGCTCTTCAGAAGAATGGCGTGATATATGTATGTCACAAAAAAACCACAAGTTTTCATTTTCATTTTTTCCATTTGGTGAACAATGAAGTCTTTGCTTGGTCATTTACTGTCAAGCAGCCTTGGTTTCTGCAGTAAAAGACAAATGTGCTTAACCCTTCCAATATATATACCAGTCCTCTTCTCTGCAAAATTAAAATAAGTATTTTATTATCCTTTACTTTTCCTGCATTGAACTATTGGCTCTATTTGCACATCATTATGGTGCACAGTAACTGATGATGAATATGCAGAAAGCATATTTCTTTTTGTTTTAGGATAAGTGTAAGTAACAAAACTAAAATCCTTGCGTTAGTGTTAATACCTGTACCAAAACTGTGGTTGTTTTGCTCCAAATAAACCATGACATGAATCATTTAAAGCAAGATTTTAATTCACAGTCCTTGATTAACCAGTAGGTGCCATATTGGTATTCACAGTACAACATTCAACATAGTTTATTGTTACTCTGAAACATAGCATCTTGCTTGAGCATTGCATAAATCATGCACCTTAAAAATTATGTCAAGAAGCAGAAAATTCAACTCATCGCTATTAAGACTTTGGGAATGTTCACAGAGAAATTTCCAGAGCCATCTTGAAAATAGGTTGAGCAAACTGACTGAAATTAAGTCTGTAATTAATAAGTGTACACAAAACAAAATAAATGCTTAAAATCTGGATATCCACTGCACTTTAGGGGATAACAATTTCATGGGATAACATTAAAAAGAAATATTAAGGGTGACCCTAGGCGATTTGTCTTTCAGTTGTACAGGCAGAAGGCACAGATGAACATAATGTGTAGATTAAAGGACGTAAGAAGGGAAAGTTGTTTGTGGAATAAAAGAAAATAAAGTTTATGGGGCTATTTACTGAGAGTTTAATGCGCATGTATACTTCTTTTTCTGTCTCACAATTCACAGGATAACTAATTTTGAAATTTCCAGCAGGATTGCAGTTTTGCACACCACAGAGTATCCACTACATAAACAAGGGAGCACTTAAGACTGTTGACAGAGCTTTCATCCGCTGCAAAAAGCTGCTTCACTTTATCCCACTAGCAGCAAGTCATTTTTCAGAAGAAATTAGACCAAGGTGCTGTTGTTATAGCAACAGCCAGAGCCACTTACCCAGCCCCCTCCCCTCAATCTCATTCTGAGTTCAGTGGGCAGCTATTTCAATTATGTATAGGGAGTGACCAGGACGGAATGCTGTTTAGCGGTTTTATTGCTTCTTCAGAACTAGCTCAGAATTCTCTTGGTCTTGTATCTGACCATAAAAGTCAAACAGCCTCCGTTTTACACTATTTCCTCCACTCCCGAGGAGAGCAGTCAGAAGTGAGAAAAGAGACAAAGGGGCTTCAGTCGCTATCAGGGAAATTTTAAACTACCAGCTTAATAGCAAGCACAGTTTTACCAACTTTGCATGCGTTAAATCAGTTTAGTTAGCCAAAGTATCCCAACCAAGGCTGCCTAGAGGCCAGTAATAGAAGATTGCATCCATGATTTTTCACAATACCAAACAGCCAATGAACTTGACAGAATCTATGCTCCAAGGAATCTGGAATCTTGCTTTTTCTTTTCTTTTCTTTTTTTGGACAGCCTAAGCAAAGATTCTTATAGGGAATGTTAGAAAATAAGCATATCTGTGGATATTCCCATTATGACATGGGTTTAAGAAAAGAACAAAGAGTTATATATTCCTCATCATTCTGTGATTCTATCCTCTATTAAAATTGATGCTTCTTATAGTCTGTGTCATTTCAGACAGGCTATGCTGTCATTTGTGTTCAATTCCTGCAGTGAAAATTGAATATTATTAGAATCACAAAATTGTGAGACTGGAATATATGTTGAGGTCAGATGCTTTAACCTCTGAATAGAGGAAAGATTTCCCCATCTAACACACTCTAAGAGATTAGCAAGCCCCAGTCTCTTAGGAGCAGGAAAGGTGTATGGACTTAGGATTGTTTTAAATTTAATTCTACTTTTTATGGTGTGAGTGAAACACCATTTTAAGTGACCAAAACATGAGAAATGGTTACTGAATGTCAGGTTTTGCAGCATTTTTTTTTCAGTCAAAAGCACAGAATGTGCTAGAAGAGAGGAGACAAAATAGCCCATTCATATGTTAAAAGTCACAGGGGCTATTTCTACAAACGCTTCAACCAAGCAGAAGCTAGGTGCTAACCGATTATTTTTATTTATTTAAAATATTTATATACTGCTTCCCATTAAAATACTGAGTGGTTTGCATAACATATGGTAAGGTTAGTATTAGTTATAGTTAACCATAACAGTAACTTAAAAAATTATTTAAAACAAGGATGGGATAAACAAACAAACATTCACTTTGGAAAGACCTGGACAACTGTTGCAGTAAAACAATGCCACTTAAGCTCATCAGCCATACCAACAACTGGAAGCAAAACCAATGAATGAGTGAAGACTTCAACATTTATTTTAGGCCCTTTCCATATTGTCCCATGGTAAGAAGATGACTAGAGTGGTCTCCTTTCTGCATGCTAGTTTGGATTATGGGAAGCCCCGCCTCCTCCTATCATACTCCATGGACACAGGATACAGATGGAGCATGATCCATATTATCAGTAGACCTTTGATACTGAGGCCTACTGGTGTGCTAAGGGTAGCACAATGGACCACAAAGGCATGCAGACAATGATGCAACAGGGTGTGCCACAGATATGGGCCACCCAGGAATGTTTTGTTACTACTTTGGAGTGTTCAGAGGTTCCTGTATCATCTCTGAAACTGGCACGGGCTTTGGAGCTGCCAAGGGGTTGAGTATGGGACAGGCTATCCCATTGTGACTGTCCTTGTTCTGGCCGTGGTCTACCCTGTCCCAAGATAATGGCTCTTTGTGTGTATACAGCCTTGGATATTGACTGGATCTACACAGCATCTTTTTGGCACATTAAATGCACTTCTGTAGCACACTGTCTGCACAGCATTCCACTTTCTTTCTTTCTTTCTTTCTTTCTTTCTTTCTTTCTTTCTTTCTTTCTTTCTAACCAGCCCTTCACTAAAAGGCCCCAGGGCAGGTCACAATAATAACAAGATAAAATATATGAAGTATTCTTAAAATATATTTAAAATATAACCCTTCCTCCTCACACCCACCCTGGCCAGACAACACCCAGAGGAAGCGACACATCAAAGGCCTGGGTAAAGAGGTATGTTTTAACCAGGCACTGAAAAACATATCATGTCGGCACCTGGCAAATCTAAAGAGGGAGGCTGTTCCAGAGTCTGGGGCCACCACAGAAAACATAACGTGGAGGAAGAGCCTGGCATCTGCACAGACATTGCACTTTTCCCCTGGTAAGCCATCATAAACAGTCATGACATATTGTGGAGCAGTTTGAAGAGCTCTCCGAGTTTGCATTGTAGAGTTGTTTGAAATGCTCACAAACCTATTTGAATAGCTCTTACCTCATGGCAGCAGCACTATTGCCACAGCTCAAGTGAACCAACTGACCCCTTCAGTATCTGAGCATCAGTGCCTGCCAGAGTTTGCATTAGTATGTGGACTACAGACCCCTATCCTAAGATATACTCCAGAAAAGGCCAAGTTGAGGCCAAGTCTCAAACTATTTGGGGCTTAGCAGTTGAGCATTGAAAGGAACAGAAAAACAGCGAATTTGATATAAAATTGGTGTAACATCCAGGTCTACCCTCTTCACCTCAATGCTGCATCCAAAATATCTGCATTTCATGAGGCTGGAAAGACCAGTGTAGATTAGAAGTACCCAAATGTCCCATGCTGCCAAATCTCAACTTCTATAATCTCTTACTATTAGCCTGAATGGCTATAACTCTTTAAAAAACTGTTCAGCAATCTATGGTCACCCTGGTTTAGGACCTAATAGGATATTCGCATGTAGATTTTTACCAACCACATTTCCAAACTCCCTGATAGAGCATGCAGGACACGAAACATAAATATGGAATACTAATTTTCATAGCTGGAATTCCACTGTTCTGTTTGGAGGGGTCATTTCCTCTTCCTGCAGCAGTCAGCACTGCATAGTCATGGGGCTTGGCTTCTCCTCATTTTGCACTTCTGTAGTACTTGGGAGTGCTTCACACACTGGGGCAAATTCCCCCTCTTGGGGAATGTATTTTTTACTACATATGGACCAGTGTTTGTGGAATTCAAGTGAGAGTATAGCAAAATATTGCAGGGTAGAATGTCCCTGCAGGGAGCACTCAATTCCATTCACCTTTCCAATCATTTTTCCCCCAACATCATCTCTTCACCCATACCCTGAGACAATGCATTTCAATACTATTTACTGAACTGTCATTCTGAGTCTCCCCAATATCCCTGCAAGAGCTTAGCTGTAATTTGGCAATATGTTTTGCAAATGAATGATGCAGTTTGGGGTATATAAGCACACACACTTAAAAATTAAGGGTTTATCTATATAAAAGTTGCTAAAAATGTGCCTCCACAAAAAATATGTGGTTTCCCTTGAAACCATAAGTCTTCTATTATATTAGGAAGACATATTTACTCCAGTTGGAATGAAGGAAAGCTGCTTAAAGGGTGCAGAGTACTTTCCTTTTAGATCTGCCTCCTACCCCCTTTTGCCTGCTACTCTCCGTGCTAGCAGCCATTTAGAATCCAACTGGAGCTTCAGTTTCTAAACTACCCAGCAAACCTGACAGCTGCAGCATTTTTAAATGGCCCCAAACAGTTTGAAAGTGCTTGGCTCTGTGTGCCGTCTGTATTCTTTTTCAAAGACTGTGAGAAACAAGAAGATAATTCCTTGCCAGGAAGTCCGTCTCCCCCTCTTCTTCCTTGTTGTTCTTCCATTGCAGCTTATCCTAATTAACAGTCCCCATAATGACACTGAACACTGTGAAGGTTCTAGGGGAAGTTAGACTTGGCAGCCTAAACAGGCTCTTAAATTCTGTATAAAGCTTAAGCTGCCTCTAGACGGTGAGAGGGAAATGCTGGATCTTGTTTAGACCCCACAATTGTGTCTTACCATCCCTGCCAGACAGCAGGGCAATATCTCAGGGCAAGCCCGAGTCCTTACAGTTCTGGTGCTTGCTTCTGTGATGCTTCCAATAGTGAAATACTCAGAATTGTGCAAGCACCCACTCCACACTTTTCCAAGAGGTATTTTTTATCTGGGTTCCACCCCCTGGACAAATGCAGTGGGTATCTTCATCAGGGGGGAAAAAAAAAACGCAGAAGCAGGTTCCAGATATGGCTAGTTGCATTGCTATGTGAGAAATCCAGGTTCAGAGTTCTTTATCCCACCATAGTGATATCCTGGGATTTTGCCTCTATATCCCAGGAGTATGTTGGTATTGCCATAAATACAGCCTTATTATGTCAAAACAGTATAAGCAGAGGGGGCACAATGCTAGCAGTAACCTAAGTGAAAATGAGGTCCTTTGACCCTGTTTTCTCACTGTGGTGCAAATCATTGGAATAATGTGGCTGCTGCATTTTGGAAAACATACATGCTCAATTGAACATGCTGTGAGGACCCTTGTGTATGTGAGATCCTACGTAGAACTGCCTCTGATGTTTGTTTAAGATCTTCTTTGAATCATGAGAATTCATTCCAGACTGAAAGATAGATCCAGAATGACGTGTCCCCCACCCCCACCCATCTGTAATTTTGAAATTTGTTTTATGACTTTTTCCTCCTTCCAAATACCAGAGGATGGGTGAGTGGCTTTGTGATTGTCACCAGATCCAGTCTGCATCCTGCATGGCTGGATGGAGAGATAAGGAGGTAATGCCTTTGCAACTGCCACAAAAGCTAACTAGTCATTTGCTTCCACAGCAGAATGGGTGGTGGGTTTGAAGGAGGTGGGTATGCATTTGTTAAAGGAATCAATTACCACCCTCCATGACATGGAAAGAACAGGTTGCTCCTGGGCTTCATTCATTTTGAAAATTTATTCAGGGAGGACAATTGTCTTACCAGCACCCTTCAACGTCCGTATAACTAATTCAGATACGATATTAAGAAGAAGGAGATGAAGCACGAAAATGCTGCTGTTGTGACTGATTATGACATTTATGGGGTTTCATGGGTAAAATCTGAATGCATATGCATAAGCTTTAGAATGACACTTTTTCTTTTCCTCTTGAGCTGTGGTGACTTCTGCAAGAGAAAAGGTGGAGGATGGAGGAGGGTAAGGATCTGACTGAAGCCTCAGCTTTGATCTCTCCAAATAGCATCCTGGTCCATAGCAGATCAGGATGGAGTTCAAAGAAATCAAAGGAATCTTACCCCTCTGCCTGTCCATCTCTTCTGTCAGCACTGAAGGTCAATGTCATACTTAGGTAGCAATTTAACTTATCTTTTTTTATTTGTATCAAACAGAGAGGGTGCATAATATATTTTGCCATGTTTCTTTAGAAGTTTGAAGGAGGCATAAGCACCCTCTGCTCAATGAAAAGAAGCTAAGTTTGCCCATCATTTCCATTCTGAGTTTGCCCATCACTTTATCTTGAAAGAATATTTCTTCCTCTTGCTGTGCAGTTCAGGGAAACTGGTGCAACTTTTATTTTTTAGTGACTTTCTTGCTCAATACGCTCAAATAATTTTGGGGAAAAGATTGTTTGTTGAATAGGATGAATGGAAATTTGGTTGTGACCGTCATCACCCCTACCCTCAAGTCTGAATGATTTGCTAAGATCAACTTTTGTCAGAGGAAAGAAGTGAAAAGAAAAATATGTGGTCTTCATACCCCCTGTGGAGCCCAAGCCTGATTAATGTACCTGTTGTATCTTTTATTGCATATGTGGCTATGTTATATAATGTACTAAGAGGAAAAGGCACTAACCAGGAAGGTTAGAGAACAGATGAGAAGGGGCTATGCCCAGCTCAATTAGCATATTGAAGAAATGGGGGGGCAGCCCAGAGAGCAACTAACCAATCAGCAGGGACGGAACCCTGGCAGAGGCTATAAAAAGGGCCTTCCTGTCAGAGCTGTTGTTCTGTGACTGGGGCTAGACTTAGGTAGAAGTTAGACAGTACAGATCCGGGTCCTGAGGAGAATCTAGTTAGGGATTAGGCAGGGTCCTGAGTTAAGAAAATAAGTTGTGTTGAAGTTGAATTAACATAAGAGTTGTAAACAAATAAAGTTAAATTTGTTTTAAAGACACTCTGCTTGAGGCCTGATACTGGCTCAGTCGCTCAAGGGAGGGGAGAAGAGTTGCCATAGTAACAAAAGGGCAACAGTGTAGCAAGAGTTGGAAGCTCCGTGCTGAACGGAGAAAAAGGCCTTGAAACCTACTATTTAAAAGAGAACTTGAAGTCCGTGGCTATAGTGGCCAGACTGAAGAGAGTTGAACGCCTGGCTGGGGCCTAGTAATTGGTGGCTGCCAGCCGTGGTCGTCACACCCCCTGTATCAGCTTGCCAACTCTGCAGCATTTCCACATAAATAAATTGACCTGCCTGTGCCTTAAGATCTGAAGGTATTACCTCCTGGTTGTACCACCACCCTCAGTAGTAAAAGAAGTGGGCACCTGAGACAAAGCCTTCTCAGTGATGGCTCAGGGGGCACCTTCACTGTGCGTGTTCAGGAAAGCAGTAGCCCTGGCCTTTGGTTACATAAGCTTTTCCTCCCCACTTTCAGGCACTGTATTGCTTTAGTATGTTTATATTTAAATATTGTAGCCCACACTGAGGATAGGGCTGAATAAAAATAAATAAATAAATAAATACATTGTACAGTTTTTAAATAGAATGGTAAGGAAGGATAGTGAACTCTTAAGGAAAGCCCCTATATTTTCATTTTCTACTTACAGTCTATTTAACATGCAGAAAAGAGGAAAGCATTAACGTAAATACAGAAAACAATAGGTTCTGAAACAGAAAGTCTATTGGGAATGGATACAGCAATTACAGACACAGGTATAATTAATTTTCACAATACTAAATTACCTGCAAGCTCAAGTGAACCTCAGCATAATGATTATGTCAAGGATGAAATTTTGTTATCAATCTCAAATAGCCTTGCTCACTTTCTCCCTGAGACTTCAAGCTGTTCATGCCACATTTCTCTTTATTCACATTTGGTCCATAGTCACATCATTTAAAGAAACCACTTCCTGATCTTAAAATCCATTCCAGCTTATAGTGACTGTAGCTCAGTAGACTGTAGCCTGGAAAGCAGAGGGTTGCTGATTTGATCCTCAGCCTCTCCCGAGAAGTAGGCAATGGCAAACCATTTCTGTATCACTGCCAAGAAAACTGCATATTGTATATGTCCCTATGGAAGTGTCCACACAGTCAGAACAAAAGTCAGCCCAACAGAAGCCAGGAAGGATGCAAGAAATGAGCAGTTAATTTCATCTCAGAAACAATCTGAGAAACAATTCTCTATCTACCTTTTCTATATCAGGCATAACTTTATATACGCCAATCAGATCTCCTCTTAAACACTGTCTTACAAGGCTGAAGAAGCCTAAACTTTGCAATCTGATTTCGTGAGATGCCCCAACTCCTTAATCATTTTGGTTACTGTTTTCTGCACCCTTTCCAATTCCACAATATCCTTTATGAGGTATGGTGACCAGACCTGTACTCAATATTCCAAACAAAGCCTCACCATAGATTTATAAAGAGACAACATGACACTTGCTGACTTGTTTTGTAGTCCCTTCCTAATTATTCCTAGCATTGAATTAGCTTCTTCTTCTTCCTGCTTCTTCCTCCTCCTCCTCCTCCTTTCTCCTCCTCCTTTTTCTTCTTCTTTTTCTGCCTCTGCTGCACTCTGGTCTAACACCTTCATTGAGTTATCCACTAGAACCCCAAGATCCTTTCCTGGTGTGTTGCAGAAAGCTCAGCCCCCATAATTAGGATCATATATTTTATATTTTAGTGGCTGAATTCAGTTAAAGTCCGGAATGTCTTGGACCATTCACATGCTTGGCACGGGAACTTTCCTGGCAGTGGCAGGTGTGTGAATGGCAATGTTTCAGGTCTTGTGTCCAGAGGTAGGACTCACTGCCAACCTCTAGCTGCAATTGGGCAAGGAAATGGTAAATATGCTGCATGAAGGCAAGGCTGAGAAAGAATATCCGGAAGTGTCCCATTCATACAGCTCTCCTACCATTCCCAACTGTTGCGCTGTCCACAGCAGGTAAGTTTCAGGAATGGGTGGGGGGGGGCTTTCGGGACTATTCCAGATGGCTCACAATGGGATTGACATGTTCCCACAATCCACCTGGAACTGTTTCTGGACCAGGTGTAAAAATGCCCTATGTTTGTCCTTATGCACTAAATTAATAAGGAACTTGTTAATTAATAGAAACTTTTTTGGAAAAGGATCCTTTTGCCTAGCTTCATGTTTCATTGTTGAGAAAACACGACTCAAATATTTCTCAGGCTTTGACTCTTTTTAGAAGTGTGTGAAAGTTCAAGAAAACAATTAATAGTAGTAGATAATAGAGAAGGAGCCAACAAAGCCCAGATTTCAAGAGGATAATAGTTGCTCTGTATAAAATGCATGGCACTGTTAGCAAGATTGATCAGGTGAATTGGATGTAGTCAGTAACCACAATCCCACTGTACTTATGGAAAATAAATGATCAGATAATATGCTTGGCTGCTCTGTATCAGGATCTCAGGAACAACATCTAAACACATTCCATCAAACACAGGCTGGATCTACACGCAGCACTGGAGGCAATGGAGAGTTGCCATGAGGTCAGGGTAGACAAAGATTTTCCACTTCTGAGTGTGCCTCCAGACATGAGGAAATCTGTGAATTCTCTTTGCAGGAATTTGCAACCACTTCCTGACGGTCAGAAAGGAAGCTGTGATTGCCTGTAGCATCTCTGCAGCATCCTCAGAAACTTCAAATTAAAAAGCTACTTTTTAATTTACAGCTTTTTACTTTGGGGGGGGGAGTTGTGGGGGATACTGTGGGCAATCAAAGCTGCTCAATTCCTTCACTGCTTTCCATGTGTCTGAGGGCATGCTAAGTTCCAGATCTCACCCTGAGGTTGGACTGATACAGTCATGGACAGCTGATAGGCACTGCAGCCCCACGCAGCTGAAAGTTTGGCCATGTGGTACAGCCCACATATACAGAAGGCAATAAAACATCTGTACATTGCCCATAGCAGCTGGCTAATGCCAACATAAGCTGCACCAGTTTGACAGGCCTCAGGCAGGCCAAAGCACTCCACAGCTGACTTTTCAAAAGAGATGCCTTGTACACTGAAGGCATCATTTGTTTGTTCACCCCTGTCTACAATTAAAACTTTGCATGATCAATCAAATTCCCAACCTCAGCTAACGTAAGCGTCCACTCTAATAGGGTTCTGTAATGAATAAAAAGGTTCTGTTCAGCTTCTTTTCCTTTCTTATGTCTATCCAACACATTTATACAGAGAAGTAAACCCTATTAAGTTTACTGGTAATTACTCTCAACGTATCTGAATATAGGGTCACAAGATAAGTTCAGGAAATAGCAAGCAGGTTGTTGCAACTATAATCTTCCATCCCTGAACAAGTGTACAGCAATGCTGATAAGAACTGCAAGAAGAAAAACACATGGAAAGGAGCAGAGAAAAATAGACCTGTGCTTCCTTCCTTAAGACTATTCTGGAATATTCCATGAAATTTTAGCCTTTCAGCAATAGTCCTATGAATTATCTTTTAGTGACCATAGAATATATTCTAACTGATATTATGCATATGTATGAACTCTTGTTGTAAGTTTCAGCCATAATGAAAAAGCAGTTCTGTTGCTCATCTTTCCTCATAATAAGGGTGCTTCGGCACTGGGCGTAAAAACGCACTAAAAACACATTAAAGACACATAGGCCGCATCCCCATTATAAGCTTAATTCGGTTTCCCTGAACCGAAATAATAGCACCGGATGCAAACGCAAATTTGCCTGTTCCCATTATTTTAAACTTAATCGCGTTCGATCTGGATTCTGAGGATCGTACGTGGCGTACATGACTCAAGTGGCTACTTTTTAAAAACTGACTTTTGGGGGCTGCCCTGCCCACTTCCTCCTGGCGTGGATGCGCCACCCATAATGGACCCCTTCACCGAGCCTGATATATATCAGTATGTATGAAGTACTCTTTTGTTGGAGTTATAGAGTTACTGCTTTTTAAAATAAACAAACAAACAAAATCACATCCCTCGATATTCCTCCTCAAATTAGAACAAAAAAATTGGGACAGCCTGTTGCATTCCATCCCTTGCACCAGTTCCAAAGCCCACACCATCTTCAGTGGAAGGGGGGATGACTCCAAAAGCTCTGAAGGCCCAGTGTACCCCTTGTGGCAGTGTGCCTTGTTGCACCAGCACAGTGGGTCTTTGGGGCATACCAGACCACAGAGGCAAGCCATCCAAATACCTCTGTGGTCCTATATACCACTCTCTATTATCTTGGGAAACCAGACCGCCATTCTGGGCCTCCTTTTCCAGTCCATGTACAGTCCATCTTTTGCAGAAGAAATGTACTAATAGGGGGCAGAGGAGCTCCCTTTGTCTGCACCAGCCTATGGAAGGGAGGCTCCTAGTCCACTTGCTGGTATGGTCTGCTGGCAAGTGCAAATTGCCCATACTCTGAAAATATGGAAAAGCAAAACTGTAGATATGTTCAGACACATGATAAGGAACCTAGATACAAATATAAACTGTAAAAAAAAATCTTTATTGAAGTCTCTTTTTGTTTGCTCCTTTCACAGATGGGCCAGGTCTCAGTGACTTGGGGCAGATGGTGGGAGGAGGCTACAGAGAGTCCTGTAGCCAATACAGAGACTCATAACATGGAAACAGCTGACCAGTCAGGGCCCTGGAAAAGCAGGTCAGCAGTGGTCTATAGTTTAGAAAGGCAATAATGAGGAAGAGCAGCAAGGTAGCAGGTGTTTTTGGGTGCTTATTTTAAAATCTATGTTGCGCAGGATTTATTTTCCTGTAATGACAGATGAGGCAATCCTTAGTAAATAGGCACCCTCCAAAAGCCCAGTGTGATCACACCCTGCGTCATAGAACAATTACATAGCTACCTCAGTCATTTACTGGATAACGTTTGTAGTAGTTGCACAAACCACTGAAAAAAAGTCTTCAGAAACACATTTCCTAGAATGGTCAGGTACCCAGAATCACATTGCTTGTTGCCAAATTGTATTTCCTTTCCCTCTTCACCACTGGGAGCACAAAAGAGCACACAGTTAACAAAATAAATGAGAATGATCTTTGTCCACTTTTGTAACTGCTGGCGATTATTACAGGATCAGTCTGTGCACAGGAGCAAGACGCGTGTTATCAAGGGCTTTCTTTTCTATTTTTTTTTACAGCTCTAAAGACGGTCACTCATGTGGAGACAAGCCCTGCGATTTGACTTACACAGGTGGCAAGCCCATGGATTTAAAAATCTCTTTCCCTGAGCTGTTTTAGGATCATGACTTTATTGACTGTAGAAAAGAAGAACTTTAAGCGGAACTGACTCAGGCCTGAGCAGTACTGAATCTATAGTTGTGATCATAGCAGTTACGATTCTGGGAAAAAAACCCCTTATTTTATTATCAGATTAAATAAAAGAATGTGGGGAGAACTAGTTTGTTTCACTATGTCTTTAGTTAGTGAGTTCAGGAGGAAAATATGCTTTGTAATTAATGTATTGTTCTTACTGTAAATGCTTTCTATGCAATGTACAAGCTCAGTTTATTTGCTTGAATTCTTGGTAACCCACTTGTACTGCAGACACACTCTGCTTCTAGTAAACAATGTTTTTCTGTTGCATCTGTGGATCTATAAACAATTTTACCTTGAGACTGGAGCCTGGGCTTTGTCTATTAGCTTTATATCTTTTGCAACAAATGAAGGTGTATTAACTCCACTTTAAAAAGTATTAGTGGCGGTCCCTCAAGGGAAAGGCAACTCAGATTTGTTATCATGCTTAAGTTTTAGGATGCCTCCAGACATGACGAGAGCTGTGCAGTCCCACCACAGCTGCTTCCTGTCTGACAGAAGAACCGATCAGAAGCTGTGGAGGGACGGTGCAGCTGCTTCCTAAGCTCAATGCACCACAGTATAAGTGCAGCATTGAATGCTTTTTTTGCAGCTCTGCCTTGCAATGGCATTTGCAAATGATCACTGCCCAAGAATACAGTTGGTACACCAGCTGAAGCTGATAATATGTACTTGTACCTGGGGCTTTTCTGCACTTCCCATCAGGGGGATGGGAATACTGCACACCAACCCACGCTTCCAGATACTTATCCCAAGTAGAGACATGTGTCTGGGGGCTATCCTCTTCAGTCAACACAACACCACACACTCACATTGTTGGTCATCTGAGGTGCCAGTGCGCTTGCATAGTACCTCACATGAGATGGTTGCCGGTTAGCTGTTAGGCCAGATTCAAGATTTTGTCACTGGGATACAAGGCCATTAATAACTTGGGACCAGCTAACATATCAGACCACCTTTCTCAGTAGAGACCTGGGAGATCAATAACATCCTCAGAGGAAGTCTGCCGGTACCATGAATTGTGATTGACACCTTATGACTATCTGCACTCAGGCTTTCTTTGTGGTCATAGCCACTCTCTGGAATAGTCTCTCCTCTGATATTCATAGGGTTCCTACACTTCTGGTTTTTAGGTGCCAGTTGAAGTATTGTCTTTTTATCCAGGTCTTCCCAGAGTGAAAGTTTGTTTATTTGCTTCCCCAACCCAATTCTTGAGCTTAATCATGTTTTATATAATAATTATTTTTAATAACATTTAGTGTTTTCCAACATACAATTAAAAAAAAGATGAAAAATAAATAAAAAGGTGTGTGTGCATGTATCCAATCTTCCCCTCTGCGATTATAGGTACATTTATATTCATGTCCCTCTGTAAGTAATATAACAATTTCACTTCCTTTGAGAAAACAAACTTATTAATCTTCAAACTCTTATTAACCTTCAAATCCTAATGTCAACAAATCACCTTCTTCCATATGCAGATAGTCAATAAGGGGTTGCCAGTTTTTTAAATACAACATCAATGATCTTCCTCTAATCAAGCATGTCTATTTCCACCAAATCTAACAATATTTCTACCTAATCTTCTATAGTAGGTATTGATGAATTCTTCCAACCTTGAGCATATAACAGTGTCTCAGCTGTTATCATATATTGAAACAGTATTGTGTAGGTCTTCATCAGTGGTGGAGCCATCAAATTCAAAAGAAAAAGCCCCAATTTTGTCTTAATTTTCTCTCTCTTTTTTGCATAAACACATTTAGTTGTCTTTTTTTTTTGCTTTTTCACATGTCCACCAAGTCTAGTAAAAAGTCCATGTTTTCTGTACTTCCAATATCCATACTTCCTCATCCACTTCCAATATACATACTTCCTTATCCATCTTATCCAAGGAGATCAACGTCTGGAGGAAAAGAAGCCCATCTGAGGCTTTCTGAAAAAATATTTGCAAGGAGTACTTCTTCTGAACCACAGAATGGTACTCTGGAATGGTTGTCTCCATCCAACCAAATGTATATGTTTAGGAGGAAAGCATAAGAAGTAGCAACAGAAGAAAGGAACGCCTACCAGATAAGCCAAATCAACCTTGCAATCAGTTGGGTGATAGTGCACACTCACACATGACAATCTGTTGACCTACTTTTCTTCACACTCACACACAAAAGGTGAGGAAGCAGGTTACCAGGGTGTGCCTCTGGTATGCTTTAAAAAAATGCTGAGCAGCAGAGAAAACACAACTAAATATCACACGCTCTCTTCCAGTCACAAAATTTCACTTTGACAGGCTCAGCTTTAGAGTAGATTACAATCATGCCTGCATAGGCTTACAGTCTTATGTAGTATTTCCCTGAGGACTGAGCAGATTTGGAGAATCCATGTTATGCCATGTGTGTGGCACTGCAAGTTGACAAAAACTAAGTCAGGAACTTGAGACCATGAAAACAGCATCAAGTGAGTTCTCCTAATGGGTATTTTAATTTTATTTATTCAAACATTTGACCTCTTTCTATTGGCATCAATGATGTATTCCTCTTATCAACTATTGTGAAATCTAATATTCTTACTTTTCTTTAGAACAAAAGCCAAAAACACATTTGCTGACAAAGGGAAATGCAAAAGAAATGTTAATAAAAACACTACCCTAGCAGAATTTCCATAACCTAGAAAAATGAGTTTGCCCACTGGAGGGCTCTAATATTGTTTCAACTGCCACAAAAACACATCAAAATATTGAAACAGAAATAATCTCAAGATATAGGATTAAACCATTTAAACATATATACGATATGCCAAGCTCTATGCAATATGCATATACATTTTAATTGAGGTCAAAAGTAATCTTCAGCTTGATCTTCTGGTCCTAAGGAAGGGATATAATTCTTTTCTTCTCCTAATTCCTATTAATATACACTTATGTGTTTACATGTTATCGCAAAACATTAACATGAATTCTTGCAGTTAAGCCACACTGCTAATTTTCCATAGGAAAAAGGTATTCCCTCTTCACAAAATTAGGAATGTACATGTACTGACTTTGCCAGGCTCTGCACCACAGCATCATTTGAGCCAGTTCAGGTAGTTCACTGAACCAACCAGCCAGCTAGAGTTTGTCTCACCACAAGGAAAATTTGACAACACTGCCTTCAACCTTGAAGACATATTGAGAAGCTCTCTCTCAAATGTGGCCTTCACTGCGACCAAAGAATGACTGAAGCATAGGGCAGTTATGCATGACTATTTATGGAATTTTGAAATGTGCCCTCTATCGGTTGTCGTGGCTAACTACAAAGAGGATTACCCACAGTATTCTGCTGCAGCCATCGGAGAACTCTCTTGCTCTCTGCTCCTTTAGAAAGGGAAAGAGAGAAGAATGTTCCAAGATGGTCTAAGGTTGCTTTGCAAGTGGACACGAATGACAAAGCTCAAGTAGAGGACACTACTTGATAGAAGATTGTTGGCTGACAACTTTTCAAATCCCCTGAGTCATTTATTCCAAAACAGCCTGCCAGTAAGTTTTGTACTACTTCTGACTATGACTAGTGAAGCTGTTGTGTTCACACAGGATTAAAAGAAAAAAAAATCTTAGAGATTGTTGGTAGGTGGGATTGTTACGTGTCAAGCTTCCCTTCCACTCTCTCATGAGAATTCTGACTACAAAAGGTGGATTAGAGATAGAATGAGAATATGTGGGCCACACACTATCATCTCTGCTTTTGATTGATGTCTTTGGCAACAGGAGCATGGAGTCTAAGGGTGTTTTTCCACTAGCACTATGTACCCTTTGAAGCACCCATTAAGGACCCATTTGGCTGAGAGCCGGATGACCCCATTTCCACTACAGACCCCATTAGAGACACATCTGTTTCCACCACAGCTAGGGAAATCCAGATCATATGGGTCCTTCAGGACTTATAATCCAGATTTCCTGTAGACCCCATTAAAGGGGTCTACAATGGGGTCCTAAGCCATCAAAGCCAGATTATAGGGAGCCTGTTTCCACTACAATTGGGCAATGGGCTTTAGAGGAGACTCGGGGGGAGCACCCATGGGGGGCGCCCCAAACTCAAGACTTTGAAGTCCCTCTGAAGCCGGCTCCAAAGTCCCTCCGAAGTTGCCTCCGAAGAAAAACCCCTTGTGAGAGCAATGCAGCTGTCAAAGGCTCCGGAGGATCTTTGAAGTTAGTGGCAGATCACTCCAGAGATTCTACAGAGTGATCTGCTGCTAACTTTGAAGATCCTCCAGAGTCTTTGACAGCTGCATTGCTCTTGCAAGGATTTTTTCTTCAGAGCCTGTGCTAATCTCTGAGGGCAACTTCAGAGGGACTTTGGAGCTGGCTCTTGCAAGGGGTTCTCTTCTGAGCCTTTGCTAATCTCCGAAGGCAACTTTGGAGATTGCACCTCCTGTCCCCCAAAACACCTGGGGTGACAGGCAGACCCCCTAGTGGGTACATCCAGATTTGCAAATGGGTGCTCCAGTGTTTCCACAGGAGCCAGGCAAGCACCCATTGCTATTGGGTGCTAGACTACCCATGGAAACACATTGGGTACTTCCCTTAATCCAGATCTACTAGATCCAGATTAAGGGAAGTACCCATTCCTTAGATTGGATCTTCCTAGATCCGGATTAAAGGAGCTCAGTGGAAAAACACCCTAAGTTTATCATTGCAAGCGGTGGTAAATTTGATCTTTCCAGTTTGGTCTTGTGGTTAGGGAGCCGGACTCTTATCTGGGAATACCGGGTATGATTCCACATTCCCTCACGAAGCTAGCTTGGTGACTTTGGGTTAGTCTCAGCTCTCTTCTGAGCTCTCACAGTCCCACCTATCTCACGGGGTGTTCTGTTGTGGGGAGAAGTATATAAAGCTTTGTCAGCCACTTTGAGTCCCCTTAAATAGGTGAGAAAAGTGGGGTAGAAAAACCAACTCTTCTTCCTTTTGGTTCATGACAGGCCAAAAATGATTTGCTAATTTCTCTAGCCCTTTCCCACTCACCTTCTTTTTATACTTTGCAGGTCTCAGCTGAAAACTCCACTATTGTGCCCATGGCATAATATCTGAGAAAGGAAGACATTATAGGACTGCACCTTGCAGAGATCAGAACCCAGGTTTAACAGCCTATAGCACTGAGCTACAATTATTCAGATAATTCCTAAGCTTTCCTATTAAACTGGCCTTGTAAGGATTATTTCTTTGAAAGAACAGAGACTTTCCCCTGGCACTAACAAACTGCTAGATCAAATCCTGCATCATTAATAACCACACAAATATAACAAGAGGAGGAAAGGCAGCTAGCTGTTTATTTTTCTTTTGCTTGAAAATGAGTACATATGCAATATACCAGCTCTATTGCCAGATAATCAAAATGGGCATTCTTCTAATAAAAATGCAGAGGGATCTCAAAATGACTTTTGTGCTGGCTTCAAGAGGATATTGACAGTTTGTTCTTAAAGTGCTATTGAGTGCTCACATGCGGGAGGTAATTTCTTATAAAACTGCAAAGTTGAATGGGCTCATCACATTCATCAGCAGTAATGACTCAAGAACCGTCACGTTTGTGTATGTAGCAGATACATAATGGGCTGGTTTGCTTAAACAAGAAGCCAGCCATGGTTTAGCATAATGAGAGCTTGTTCTGAATCTGTGGCCCCTGCCCAACAGAGAAATCATGGTTTGTTCTTTGCCAGCAACCCAAAAGGCAAAGACATTTTTTAAAATGCAGTTGCCGTAGCCAGCAAACCTATAACTGTGGTCTGGTCATATGCTCAAAAGTCTAGGAGCTGAGATTTTATGCCAGTAGTCTGCATTGTCTGCATATGACAAAGCATTTCAGGTGATACTCCACTAGCTTTACTCTATGGCTTTGGAAGGACAGATTATGCTTGAACCCAACACACACACACACACACACGCCCCGGAATTAGATGCTCGTTAAATTATCTTGAGAGGAAACTATTTAACACAGAAGCAAATTGGACAGCCTTTCTGAAAATGACGAGAATTTATTTGAAATGGTAGCTGGTCCTGCTTTAATAAACTCAACCTGGCATTCTTCCCCTCCTGCTGCAAGGTTACGTATAATATCAAGTTTATAGAAAAAAACATTTCCCCCCTCTTCTTTCTAGAGCTTAGGAAAAAAAAAACCCACACACCCTCTCTCCACTTGGTGGCAAAGGGAGACATAAAAGATTCCACTTAAAAACATCCATGCTGCTCTTTTGGAGCCCTTCATCCAGCACATGTTAATGCCGATCTGCTGGGAGATTGCTATTCTAACATAATGAGATATTAATGAGCTTTGCACATGTTCCAAACCACAACAGCCCCCTCCCCAAAACTACAGATATTTGCTCTTTTTTCCCTGATACTGCAGTACTTATACTTCTTTTATTCCCCACTCTCTCACCTTCACCCCCCCCCCGCTATGGATCTTCCCTTAAGCAGCTACCACTAAACAGCATCAAATGGGCTGGCACCGTCTTGTTTCCTGGCCTAATGGATGCTTGTTTAAACACTAGGGCTGTTTGCATTGCTGCAGCTCACTGCATGTTAAACACAGTCCTCTGAAACCCAACGCCAATCCAATAAAGGTATCAGCAGTACAGCATGGGGAGGCAATTACTATAAGGTCCCAAGTGAGCCTTCTAAGCTCTAGGAAGGAAAATTTGATCGAACTACTAAAAGGAAAATCTGATTCGGCTCAGCATCACGTGGAAGACACAAGGCTTAACTGCAGCCAGCTCTGTGGAGGGCAGGGGGAAATCAATGGAAAAGCTAGTGAGAGCAAATGTACATTGTTAAGAAGAGCTTGAAGCATTTGCCTGTTAGGAATGGCGGTATCCTGATCATATAACCATTGACTGTCCCACTTCTCTGCCTCTTCTTTTAAAGTCTGAAGGGCAAGAAGGTTTTGTTTTTAACTATGAAGCCTGTGTTTCCTGGTGGAAATGGCTGTAGCTCAGGCTGTGTTCAGGCATAACAAAAGGGGTACCTCAGAGAGACAGTGTTTGGCCATCATATTTCCAGCCTTTCTCTAATCCACCTTTTCTAGCTGAGAACGTTCAGGAGAGGGAGAAGGGGCAGATTGGTGTGTAAACAATCCCACCTCAGACCCTTCTGTAACAAAAGGGGTGCCTCATGTCTAATCACAGCTTCAGTGACAGAGCATTCAGGTTCAATTCCTGGCATCTCCCAAGAAAAGAACAGTGGTAAACCATTTCTGTATTGTTGTCATGCTGACTGCATAGTTGGTATCTTTGTTGACTCCAGGAGCTGATCTCAACTTGAAGGTGTCATGACCTTTACCTTAAATTTTCTTAGTATAGTTTTCATCAATCTTTGAAACAATTACTAGCTGCTGAATGTTCTTTTCTAGCGTGATAACAATATGATATCAGAAGGATGAAGCACACAGATGTAGATCAAAATGACAAGGAACAGATATATTTAAGACAGTTATCATCCAATATTTGAATAGCTCCCTACTCTATCTTAAAAGGCCAGAGATCAAGAGACAGGAGAATCTTTATAAGCAAAGGATGTCTTTGGAAAAAAAACAAAACACTTCCACTTTGTTTCAGACAGATGACACAAAGGTACGGAAACTGTTTCTTCTAACTCAGAAACCGCTTCTGAAAATCTGGACTTGCTCAAACGGGCAGTTTTGCAAACGAGATGGAAAGTTTCCTGACTGCCTGTCATGCCACATTCATTAAGGAGGATTTAGGGACATGAGATTTGCTACACAGAAGCAAACTGTCAGTCTATCTAGTTTGGCTTTCTGCCTCTCGAAAAGAGCCTCAAGCCAATCTTGGCTAGGAAAGGCAACATCCCCTCTCCCATTTCTAATGCTCTTGGCTGGTTTTGCAGGGAGGAAATGAGGGCAATATTATTTTTTCAAAAAATGTAGTTAGGTTTATTTTAATATGCTTAATCTGGCAATGTCTGTTATCTTTAGAAATGTAAATAGGCATACAATGCAAGAAAGCAAAGAATGCAGTCACTAACATTCCTCCTGATGACATAAAGCACCTTAACTTCGAAGCACCATCAGGCCTTCTTAGGTCAGGTTCTCCTCAAAGTACCCAAAACCCACTATGATCAGGTAAACAGTTGAAAAACAGGTGATGATACCAGATATCTACTGAAGTGAATACGCTGTTGACAATTTTTTTTTTTGAAAGCCAGATGCCAATTCTGAAAATAGTATTAGTAGCCTGGTATACCAGAAAGGATTTGTTCTTTAAAAAAATGGAGAATCGGCAACTGGCAGTTCTGCACTGGCTAGTACACTGGACCAGCAAGTGCATTAGGAGCCCCACTTCAGCACACTGGTGTGCTGTAAAGGAGGTTGCATAACATAGCTTTGCAGTACACAGTGGTTTGTGGAATCCTAATAACCCTCAGAAGAAGCTATGAGCCACAAGGGATATCCTGGCCTACAGACACCTTGGCTGTGGTCACACTTAAGGTGTAATGCAGCTTCAGTGCACTTTCAGAGTGAGAGAATACATCAGCAAAGTGACAAGCTGTTTTCTTTCAGTGTTAAATAACTCTGAAAATTCACCTTTGGGATAATGTGGAAAGATAATCATTTATCACTTTGCTGATGTGTTCTCTCGCTCTGAAAGTGGACTGAAGCTGGATTAAATCTTAGGTGTGACCACGGCCCTTGTCCCCCAGGCTCCTGCCTAAGTGAGAAAGGCACTTGTCTGAGTTACAGGTAACTAAGTAAAAACTCACTTTTTCCGCCTTCTCAGGCCTTTCTGGACTTGCCTTCAGTAGACTGAACCAAGCAGACCAGGCCCCATAGGACAGATGGCCCCTGGCACAGAACAAGGCAGTTTGCATTGGGACTGGCCATTTCACTCCAGCCTCCACACTAGCTGCAAAATATGTGCTAACTTGAAAAACAGAATAAGGGGACTCCGAAAGCTCCAAAAGGGGCAGAGAACTGTGGTGGCACACCTTATTGCACTGTGTTCTACAGTATCCAGACTATGGGGATGTGCTATTCTCACACTTCCAAGATCCAGTATACAACCCCCTAGTGTGCCAGAGGACATCTTTAAAGAGGTCTACCAGTAGACCAGACTCGTCCACCATTTTCAGCCTCCTGGTCCATCCAGTCTATGCTCCATCCTGTGAAGACACAGTGTACAAGTAGTGGGCAGGACCTCCTTTACAGCTCATCAGCAATCAATAGGAAGGCTCCTAATACACCTGTTGGTCTTGTCTACCAGTAAGTGCAGATCCATCCTTCTTCAAGATTCTCACTGTGTTACAAGTAAATGTGGCCACATATAATCAAAGCCTATAATGAAACACAGTACCAAAGATGTTTATAATGCTGGTTTTATTGCTTTCATTTGTGCATGTGCAGGTATTACACAGATCATGCTAACGGAAGAGAAAGTACAATGGCACTTTCTTAGAGTTTTAAACATTGTTTCATTTTGTCATTTTCCACAGAAAAATTGATTTCCAAACACCCTAGTTTGTACCTATTTAGTTCATTGTTTCGACAATGACTAGCCCATGGGGGAAAGAAAAAACATTGTTAAAATACTATTACTTTGGAACCAAACAGCTATGCTTCCACTCCTTTTCACATTAAATATTAAACAGAAATATTAAAGGTCACACTAGATAGGATGGTGGAAATCACATTGCTTCCATAAGTGGTGGTGGGGAAGGGGTTGAGGGCCAAATTTAAAGCCTTAAGAAGTTTAAGTGAATGGTTCTGAACACACCTTCCCCACAGCTTATCCCCCAATCTGTTTTTTTTTCTTACCTAATTAGATTACGGTACAAGAGATAAGAACAGTTGTTAGAACACTACCTTAAAGATTAGACTCTGGGAAATAAGCAACAGGTAGAGGAGATCAACCATATGACCCATCTGCTCTTTACGCTGGTCTGTTGGCCGAAATATCACTTCATATGTAATTGGGCCTGACTGAATTGAATGAATTGGGCCTGCTGCAGTCATATCTAATTTGATTCTAAACATCAGTTTTGCATTTGATGCTCTATCAAATGTTCCTCTGAAATCTAATTGGCTAATTAGCCAATTCATGTGTATTTCCTCAGAGTGATTTGCCCCAGAGTAAGACAGACAGATCTGGATGTAAAGGGGGCAGAGATAGGAGATGCAGGAATTTGCCTGAAATGACAAACTAGCTGTTACCTTCTCATCTTCTGGGCTTCTTTTTTAGCATCTAGCGAAGCAAAATTTCAAGGCAAAGAATAAAACTGAGAAGAGTCTTCCAATTCCAGTTATGGGCTGAATCCTCCCAACATGATGGGTTTTGCAACCCAGGTTGCTTTTAGCTTTGGGTGCATCCGCATGCAAACCGGCCAATGCGCTTTGGACATGTGTGATAAAAATCCATGCTGTAACATGCAATAAAGCATCCTGATATGGTTTGGGGCAACACGGATTTGAATCGCACATGCCTGTCTCCATGCAGGGACGGGATTTAAACAGAGCCGCGGAGCCGGGAAGGGCTCTCGCGTCTGTGTTTAAAAAACATCCCTGGTCTTTATAGCCCCTCTATCCACCTGTGAGTTACCCAGCTGGGTGCCCTAGGCCCACCTGTCAGCTGGACAACTGGGGCAACCAGCTGGGCAACTGCCAGGTGGATAGAGAGGTTGTAAAGAGTGGGGGAAAGGTTTTTAAACACAGATGCGAGAACTCTTCACAGCTCCACATCTGTTTAAAAACTGTCCCTGCTCTTTTCAGCCCCTATAACTACCTGGTGGTTGCTCAGCTGGTTGCCCGATGCCCGTCAGCTGGGCAACTGGGGCAACCAGCTGGGCAACTGACAGGTGGATAGACTGTAAAGAGTGGGGGAAAGGTTTTAAATACAGACGCGAGAGCCCTTCACGGCTCTATTTAAAAACCGTCCCTGGGAGCGTCCGCATGGCCCCTGGGCAATACGTGATAACCCCTTATTTCACATAGAAAACACTTGCAAAGTGTTTTTTTTTTAAACACGTATTGATTCCCATGTGCCATGTATTAGGGCTTTGTATGCGGACGCTCCTGAGGCGGACACAGAAGCCTTTCGGATTATTTTGAGCATGTGGACGTGCCCCTTGTGGTAGAATTAAAAGAAAACATAAGGGAATGGGGTGTAAAGGAGAGGGAACGACAGGTGGAAAATCCTGTGAGCCTGGGCCTCTGCCAAAGAAGGGGTATCTAATGTGTGCTTCAGAGCAGGTTTCCTGAAAATTTATAGTGGTTAAACCTGTCATACACTCTTTAATGATCTCATCAGCGCAGCCCTTACCTGCTAAATATTTACCTAATCCAACTTAGTCATTCAGCCTTCAGAACTTATTACACATATTATAATAGGAGACAGCTCTTGACATGTAGTGCTGTTCAGCTTCCTGAGGTTGGTCTCAATTTTTGTCTTAAAAATTATCAGGTGTATATCATAGGGTATATGGAACGAGGAGAGGAGATAAGGGAGGGACAGTGTGTTTCTCTTCTCACAGGCACTTACAATTTCTGTCCCTGTCTGGAAATACTTTCATAAGAAAATAAACAAACATCAGGTTCCTAAATCTTCTCACAGAAAACAGTGCATAAATCCTAATGCATTTGTACCTCTTTCTTCTCAAGAAATTTATTTGACCCATTAGAAGTATCAAGCACTTTAGGATGCCTGTATTTTCTTATTTTCAAAATGTTGTTTTGTTGTGTAGAACTAATATAGAAAGGAGGCAAGGAAGCCTTGAAAACACAAGTAACGCACTTGTTTCTGAACTAAGAATACTGGATTCATTTCTTTTGAAGGAGATCTTGTGGGTGATATAACCCAGCCGTTGCTTGATACTGGAATTCCAAATTACAATATCTCAAATAAATGACTACCTTTTGTCCAGTGATCCGCAGTCAACCACTAACCTCTGTTGAACTGATCTCACTACTGAAATAGTTCTTGCCATGTCCAACTAAAACTTATCTATCTGTTCCCACTTTACCTCACAATATCTTTTTGATGGAGATTCTCTTGGGGGCAGGGAGTGGATGAGATCACCTAAGCAGCTTCATGATCAAACAAGGAGATGACGACTCTTCTTCCACATTGGTTTGTATATCAAAGATGGGTAGCTTTTACATTCTTAGGCAAGGAATACTTTGTTCTTTTGACAAGGGGCAGAAATGCAGGATAGCAGGGAACAAGAAAAAGATTGTTGCCTTTGAGCTCTTCAATCCACATTTTAACCCACAGAGGTCCAAAACGTAGTTTGTGATTTGAGGAGACCAAAAGCAAAGCATCAATTGGTGCCTTGACCCTCTGCTATACTGCAAGTTCTGCTTCACAAGTTGCTGCCACTGTCTTTGGCATTTATATTCCTAATCAAGCAGCTGTGTTGCCCAGACTTAAAGTCACAAGTAATTCTACTGTGTAAACACTCTCAAGTATCTTAACCATTAACTACTGAGTTGTCTTTGACTATATCATGCTAAGGATAACCTCAGTGAAATCAATGGGCATTACTAAGGAATTCACCTTAGATGCAACCCAATGTTTTTTAATACCTTCCAAAATAAATTGTATAATACCAAACTTTATGTTGCATAAAGGGCAAAATTCTAGTTTTGTGTGTGTGTTATATATAATCCCTCAGACTATTCTCTTCCTGAAAAACAGAACATAGGAATATTTTAATTATTCCTTTTGTTTTTTGTTTGTTCATTTATATTAGTTTTGCAATTTGTGATATTTCATACACTGAATATGACTTGCACTTTGGAATCAGATAATCCCACTGTTCTGATGCCTTCAAAATGGTTTACATAATACATAGGACGAATTCCCATTACAAGCTTAGAACGGTTTCGAAATGGTGTCGATCCTCGCAGTCCCCACATCAGGTTGGGTTAACACGCTTTCCGCGTGTTAAATCGCCCCAAAGCATTGTAAATGTTAACACTCATTTCAACAGGTCTTGCTCTGGTTCGTGCATTTGAAACGTTTTACATTTCTTACTGTGGGAATGGTACAGTTTTAGTGGAATGAGAATGCATGTTGCAATTTTGCGCAATTCTGAAAGTTCTGACCTTTAGAAAGGGAAAAGAAAGGAAAGCAGCTGCAGGTTCTGGGAGATGTGTGAATGTTTTTAAGGCTGTGGCGGTGAGCGGGCGAAGGGGGCTTGAGTTGCCACTGCTGTTGTGTGGCCTGGGCAACGGGGAGAGGAGGGGAAAGAATCACTGGCTGCCCGGCGCCATTTTTCCTCCATCCAGGCAAGCGGCAGCCACCCAGTCACCCAGCTAGGCTCCGTGAAGAGGTCCCTTATGGGTGACGCGTTCATGCCAGGAGGAAGAGGGCAGGGCAGCCCCGAAAATTGGCTTTTAGAAAGTAGCCACTTGAATCCCCCCCTTGAGTCACATATGCCACGTACAATCCTCAGAATCCGGATCGAACGGGATTAAGCTGAAAGTAATGGGAACAGGAAAATTTGCGTTTGCATCCGGTTCTATTATTTCGGTTTAGGGAAACCGAATTAAACCTATAATGGGGATGTGCCTTGTTTTTATTATATGTGGATGTACCCTGTAGGTTTGGATTCAGTGATGAACCACTGAGTCCAATGGCTCTGAGTGCAAAGCTAGAGAGATACCAGGATGATTGTGATAGCCCTGTAGAAGGACAGAGGGAAGGGAAGAAGTGGATGGACAGAGGTTGATGGGCTGGACCTGGGAGCAGAAGAGCTGCCCAAACTGAAGGCTATGCCCTACTGAAGGTACTGTAAGTCTAGCTGCAGGCTGGGAGCAGACCAGAAGAGGTACCACTGAGCACCCACGGATGGCACAACTGGAAAGGGAGGGATGATGGTGCAAACTCATCTTTTGTGTTGACAGCCAAGGGTTTGATAATGAGGCCTTCTCTTGGGAGCAAGACCAACAGCCTTGGTTCAGGGAGAAAAGTGAGAAGACCTGTGGGCCAAACAAAACAAAAGGCTGTCTTTCTGAAGTGCATAGTCTCTACCTCCACTGCCCACTCTTACATATATTTGTACTCTTAGTTCTTGAGGCCTTTCTGCACACATCTCCCTGTGGTCCAAACCAGTGGGTCTGAACCATAAGGCCTACTAAATCAGACCATGAAAGGCATGATCTGGAACAGTGCTGTTTGTGTTAGTTCAGACCAGTGCGAGCTTTGGAGCTGGGCTTTGACCATAATAAAGGGTTAGGAACCTCCTAGCCTCAGAGCCACCAGTTTTAATCCATTTTGTGCCTGGAAATGATGGCCTTGACACACACTGTCCTACCTGGTCTCGAGCTTCCTTGTTAAAGAAATTTGTTAAAGTTGAAAGTAATGGGATCAGGCAAATTAACGCTTGCATCCGGTTCTATTATTTTGGTTTAGGGAAAGCGTATTAAGCTTGTAATGGGAATGCAGCCATATTTAACTAATTTTTTTAAAGCACTAGGAAGTTGGTGTCAAATGGTTGATGACAACTTCTTAATGGTATAAAAAGTAGCATTTCTGAGTCATTCACCGGCATGTAAACATTTTACACTGCAGCCAAATTAAGACTCCATGTATCATGCAGTGAAGGCATAAATCCAGTTAGCTCAAAGGACACAGAGATTAGAAACTCTATACAAAGTTAGTGCCACCAACACCAATCTTTCTACAAGTCCTACAGTGTTGTGCAGTATATAGATACACAGTTAAATATTACTTCTCTAGATTGTTACAAAGATCATGTAAAGCTGTTTGATGGGAAAGAAAACACATCTCCATTAGAATAGTTTGCGTGAATCAATTGAGGAATTTCTTCATTAAAACTGATTGGATCTTTTCCTATCAAACAATTTTAGCCTATTTTTTAGAAGTGGAACAATACCTTGTGTTCCATGGCTTCCAAGATTTTTAAGTACTTGTTTATATTATAAAATGGAACAAAGGCAAACGGCTGAGAGATAAAGCCCAGGGAAAATTCTGCTTCTTATATATTATAATTTATCATTGTTATAACAGTTGAGTTCTGCTAGGGGAAACATATAAACTTCTACCTTCAAATTACAAAAATTGCAAAAGTTTGTTGTATTTCCATCCAACAACCTTTTGCAGTGGCGGAAATTTATTCTGTGTATGAAAAAGGCACGTGGCTGAAGATAGATTAAAAAATGACAGGAGCTCAGCAGATACGGAATATGTTTCTGTTACGTATAAAAGGTATGTGGTCTACACATCACAAAAACGAGAAATCAACAGTGACACATATTTTAGGAAAAAAGCATTCCTAATCTTTCACAGGAAACTGTTCTTTCAATCTAGTCTTCAAGTTCGTCACAAGCAAAAATGTGTTTGATAATGAGCCAATGTTTCAGAACAAAGTTTCTAACATTTGACAAAGTCAAAACCTACTTTAGTTCTACATTAAGTTCATAAAAGAGACAGTTAACAGAAAAATGCCCCATTCACAGCTTTGTCCTCGAAAGATCTATTATTTTATACAGCCACTTTCAAACAGTTGTAAAGAAAAAAAAATACTGCAAATTTTCCCACCTTCAGTCCAAAACGTCTGTTCCTTTTAAGAACCTGACTTGATGGCACCTAAGATAAATAATATTTTAGCCAATTTTGTAGTGTATATGTCAAGTGATTATCCCCCCCCCTACATTTAAAACATATTATAAATTATTGTCCACAGCTAAATTTAATTCTGCTGAGACTGTGGCAGCCACCACTTATGTAGCTCTTCTGCCCATAATATAAAGGCTTCGATAAGATCCCCGTGTCATGCTAATGGGAACAATCATCCAATCCCACAGGACCAGTTTAAATGGTTTACCATAGACATGTGAATTTATGTTGCTCTATTATGAGGGCTTTAGTGAAAGAGGGGAATTTTCACCAGATGACAGGCTGTTCTACCATATAATCTGTCATTAAATAAGAAAACATCTGGCCACTTTTTTTGTTAGAGTAAGCAGAAGAAATTTGTGTGAAAATATTTAAAATGGATACAGAGGAAATACTGTAGTTCTATTCATTTTGACACCTTGTCTAATTTTCACATATCCTGATCAGTTTTACCTTAAACTGAATTTTACCATTCAATTGACACCTTTATTTAAGAATTAAAACAGTTCAGTAACGATTTGGGAGTGGGGTGGAAGCAGGTGTAACTTCAATGCAGTTCAACGGTGTTTGCTCCTTGCTGGGGCTGGCAAGATGGAGGGCAAAGGTGGTAGTAGAGCATTGTACCGATTAGTATGCAAATAGGTAGCTAATGGAAGGCAAGATACTGTAAGGCTTTTGTTTGAAGCAAAAACCACATAAAATTGACTTTTATCAGATGCAGCAGATAATGCATGCATTATCCAACACTAAATTTAAGCATGAATGAGTGAGACTCAAGTACTGAGTGGGGCACTGCCTTCTTTGCATTTATGAGATAGCCAGGTGTGCTTGGATTGATGTCCATATTCATATGCTACAGTAATGACTACAGTTTTATTTCAGCAAACTCTTTACCTTCTCTAAGAACTACGCAGCCCAAATGGAGACAGGTGAAAATAAAAGAAGCCAGGATTGTGGAAACAATGCCATTAGATCTATACTACAAAGGAAGGCTATAAGGATTATTTATTTCATAATTATAGAACAATGTAAAGTATCAAAAGTATAGCAAAATAAGCTGCTCCCATTGATGCCTCTTTTAATTAATTAATAACTGTGATCCCAAGAGAATTATGGCAGAGCCTTGAAAGTTTAGGAATTGCTTTCATAGGAACACTAAATAAATGAAAAGAAAGGAGCTCACATTTGGCTCGTTTTAATTTTTTTTAAAGTTGAAGCAAGTGAAAAAGGCAATTATTAGACCAGTAACTAAATCTGAGGAAATCATGCTACATGCCAAAGATATGTTAAAAGTGGCTACATCAAAAAATTACCATATAATAATAGAATTGCAAAGTATTATTTCATATGGAATAAAATGAAATTGGGAAATGGATTTGGGAAAAAATGTATCAGTTTTAGGGAAACATAATAGCACTGATAAATGACAATGAAGGAAACATATTCTAAAATACATGGTACCTAGCTTCAAAAAGGCTTATCTAAATGACTAAGACCAACAATATATGCTGGTGTAACTGCCAACAAATTGCAACATACATGCTGGATATGCCCACCAGTGACTCTGTTTTGAAAGACTATATATCAGCTAATTAAAAATACAGTATGTCCACAGATAATATATTATTGCCAGTAACTGGGGGGGGGGGGGGAAACACCACCCAAAACAAAAAACAACCCAACAACACAATTTTTCTGCTTTAGATAGATATTGATGAATATGAGAATTTATCTAATATATGCAGTGCAGCAAGTAATGGCAAGAAATTGGAAATATGCTAATTTGATAATCTTGGGTTGGTATAAAGAGATATAGAAAATTGCGATGAATGAATTTATTATGTACCAATATAATAAAATAGAAAGGCCGTATGAGGAAAACACTTTTTTAAGAATATGGAAACCATGCATAGAAGTACTGACATTGATCTCAGACACAAATTTACCTGAAACAATTAAAATAATAAATAATAATCCAAGAAATAAGAACAGTAATATAATATTTTGAAGAAAGCCCTTGGTCCCTGAAATTAGAGTAGGGAGCGGGTATAGTTAAACAATGGTTAAAGTATAACTGAAATTATTGGAACCTGTGTTTTTTTCTACACATATTCTTTATTGTTTTTGTTACCACTAATATGTATAATTTCTGTTTTGAAATAATAAAAAATGATTTGGAAAAAAATGCACAAAACCAATAATGAGCTATGGGAAGCAACACGACTGCACTGTACTTCCATTCCCCTGCTACCACATGACTGGAAAAGGCCTTCCAAAGCCCAGCTTGTCAGGATTATGAAGCTGTGTATGAAGGTGCGTTTCCTGGAACCGAACTGTAGTTAATGTAAGCTATGATTCCTCATTTAGGCTGTGTCCCCAAGCAATAAAAAGCTCGTTAAAAAGCTTCTTTTGCCTCTGAGCGCCCCCACGCATGGCTTTTCTCCGAGCATCCAGCGGCACAAAAGGAGGAAAATGCGTGGAAAAAAAACTGCCCTTTAAACAAGACTACCAGAGCACTTTTTGGAAGCCACAGATATTCCGAGCAACATTGTGCATGGAGATGCTCCGTGGCAAAAGGGGCAGGGATTGGCGGCCAAGATCTCCGAAAAAAGCACCCTGGCACTGCTGCTGCCGCCTCCGCCTCCACACACAGCCTTAAACATTCACATGTCTCCCAGAACAGCAGCACCTTCCCTTCCTTTCCCTTTCTAAAGGTCAGAATTTTTAAAGAGCCAGAATTGCAGAGAATTACAACATTGTTATCAGGTGTGAAGTGGGTGGATTGCTACAGCATAACAGCTGCTGTACAGGGTGGAATTTTACAGTGAAATCACTATCTTTGGGAGCAAGCTCTGGATCCCAAAGTGATAAATGGCTCTGGTGGGTTTTGCAGGCAGGGGAGACGAACAGAGAACTTGTAAATATGGCTATTTTTCTTTTGGACTTGTCGGGGGTTGTCTCCCTGGCACCCTATCAAGCAGAGAGGGGGCGGGGAGAAAAAGATGCAGGCAAACAAAACACACTTCCTTGGGGACGGTAAAAATGCATGTTTTACCGAACCTCATGGGGATGCTTATTCTGGAATTGAACGGCACTTTTAAAGTCTGCTGGAATAAAGGGACAGTAGAGGAAAACTAGAGAGGCAAATAAGTTGCTTGGGGACAAAGCCCTAGATGAGATGGAAAGCTATAACTTACTAAGGCTGCATTTACACAAAAGTTTTAATTCAGGTTCAGTCCACATTCACACGGAGAGAACACACCAACATTATGTAACTCGAAGGTGGATTTTCTGGGTTAGAGATTGCCAAAAGGAAACAACTTATCACTTTACTGATTTGTTCTCTTGTTTTTTTTGTTAAGGCTGCCCAACATAAGAAATTATGCATTGAGTTGAATAGGGTGTCTTGCAAGGGTGATGGGAACAAATAATGATGTTATTCTTATATTCTTGTTTTTATCCTTGTATGTTTTATATGATTTTATCATTGTAAACTTGATATGGTCATATGACTAATCAATCAAGTTTGTTCGTTCAAAAATTTGTTCTCTCACTCTGGAAAATGGACCAAACTGGATTAAAATTTAGGTGTTAATACAGCCTGTAGCAGAATCTTCCAAAGTCCTTGTCTATGCAATGAAGTGAAGAGAAGAAATAAATAAATCCAGGGATCCATGCAGTGCCTTTGGGCAGGTCTATACCAGAAGAGGTGCACCTTCAGATATTTGGTGTCAAAACCACTTAAGGCCTTATAAGTAAATGATAATACCTTGAACTGGGCTCAACAGCAAAATAGGCAACCAGATGGCCCCAGGATTGCCTCCTGCCATTTGACAGGGGCAGCAAGAGGCAATTGTAGGGTCTAAACAAGATCCCACAATTTCCTCTTGCTGTCTGGAGACATCCCTAGACTGCACTGCTTAGCTTCCAAGATCATGCAAGATCAATGAGGGGCAACCTAAATGTTGATACTAATCGCTTGCACAGAGGAAGAAGGCAAGGGGGTGGGATTGCACAGATAATTTTTTTTAAAAAAAAGCTAAAAGAAATAACAGTTGAAAACAATCTGTCAATGACACATAAATCCTTTTTTAATCAGTAACTATGTCCATACATAAAAAACATTATATCCTATCCTATTTTCCTCTTTCCTTTTGATAACTTTATTGAATAAAATATTCCAATTACTGGTAACCAAATTTATCCACGGATTTAAAAATCAACAGTATGTGAAAGAATAACAAATAACAAAATGAAATTGTATAATTAATAATTATTATCTATATGAAGAAAAGATCTATTTATCTATGACCACTAAAAAGAAGCTGGAACTGATAAGAATCAGGACAAGAAGATTCCACAGCATGGCAGCTTCTGCAGTTACACACCTTCTTTGCTATGGAATACCAAAACTAGAAGACAGATATCAGCCATAACACCTCAGACCTGCACAATCTAAAATAGTCATTTTAGCCAAACCACAAGCTCAAGAAGATGATGATTGGGATATCTAAAATTACTATATGCATAACTGAATGTTGTTTCCACCTAAACACTTATTTGTTAATTCAAAGTAGCTGAAAAGTTACTGGCATAATTCAACTCAAGCCAACATCTCTAATGTATACACATACTGCACAACAACACAATATTTATTTCACTAAGCAGAAGAGCATATTGTAAAACTCTGAGGTTATCACTGACTTTTCAAGGATTCCTTTTCAAATTGCACCAAATCCATTTGTGTCAAGTCTGTGCTGCTCTTACAAAACTGTCATAAAAATAGCAGCAAAATTCCACAAGTGAGAGAGAGAGAGAACCTTTACAAAAGCAAAGTTTATAGCATGCTATAATTAAGCTCACATCCTGATAGAGAGAGCATGAAGTTTTATTCTAAATATAGCAGATTCCCTCTTTATTGCACAAGCCTGCCCTCCTCCCCTTTTTAAAGTGAAATGTAAAAATGAGTCACTGAATTCTCAGTGGCCTCCTTACCATAAAGATTTACAAAACAAATCAAGGGAAAACAACTAAAACAGAAGGCTTTTGTTTACTTCTTAAAGAAGCTTAATGCTTATTTGAGGGCTTTAAAGGAAAAGATACAGATTTCACGGTAGAAATAGATTTAGATATTGTTCTATAAACAGTGACTTCAGTCATAGGCCTTCAAGAATATTATGTATTTTTTAAAGAATGAATCAGAGATACATAGATTAGGAATACAGTATAAGATACCAGTCAAAACAAAAAAAGGTTACAATAAGCAAGGCATTCTCAAAGTATATTTTCATTAATTTCTACAGAGAAAGCTGTTGACCTTCTGCATGCCTCCAAGATCCTTAGTTATCTCCATGTAGACCTCAGTTATCATTCACTAACTCCAACTGTTTTTTCCCTTTTGAAACAACACCTCATCTGTGACAGCAACAAATCTATTTCATTCCGTTAGCGGAGGATTGGGAGCCATTCTGGGCTACATGTCACAAAACTTGCACAGTAGAGGTGCACACACAAACATTTGTTCATGGTTTCTAACCGGATTAAGCACATATAAATACTATATCTCTCCAGGTGCAACATACCATCCATTGCAACAAACATACATTTTTGTTGTGGCTTTCTCATTTGGAATATATTACTCAGGGGAACTATCATATCAAGAATAGACATGAAACAATGGAAAACATCTGTTTGATTAGTGCTGAGACCTACTCATGTTGACTCAACAAATAATATTTGGTGATCGATCTCAGGCTTTTAGGTTCTTTTTTCTAATTGTCACTTTAAGCGAAGAAAGCAAACTAGAAACTTTGGTATCAAACTGCTAAACTCTCCAAACATCTAGTGTTTCTCAGAAGCCTTCAGAAAAGAAAGGTTAGTGTGTATATCAATGTGCAAGTCCTCTGTTTCTCCCCGAAGGCAATATTCTTTGTGGTTTCTCCAGTACTGTGCATGCATACCTCTGGTGTTTACCATCAGCAGTTTTCAACATGCTGACAAAGCTAAAAGTGACCACAGAGCCGACGCAAGCAGCTGGAAGGAGAAAGACAAGCGGAAGCTCTATGATCTTTCGGCTCAAACTTTGCACTTTTTTGACAGTAACTTAACAAGGTGGCCTGGTTATCATGGGAGGGGATTCGATTAGTGCAACTTGGGAGTAGCTCTTTCTCTCCTCAGCTTCTTTTTCATTAACCAACGGAGCTTTGTTCCTGATGTTGCTATTTTTGTGGCTGACGCATGCAAAGCTGTGGAGGAGGGGAGTTGTTCCTACTACAAAGGTTATATTGCTCTCCCAGCTGCAGCTCAGGAAGGGATGGCTGCTACTTTCCCAATGATCTACTTTTGCTTGTTTTATATCAAGTGCTTGTGGTCAAAATTTACTTTTGCTTCCCCCAAACACTGCTGAATATACTATCTAAGCTACATAAAAGTGCTTGTAAACAGGCCAGTTAAGGCTGCTATCTCCCCTATTTCAGACTAAGTGCACTAAATCAATGGATCTTACTTTTGAGTCACTATTTATAGATTTTTATTATAAATATTCGGGGGGCAGCTAGTAATTTAAATACAGTTGTTCCCAGCTTAACACAGCATCCATCTGCACAGAGTTCACTACAGTGTCTTCAGTTATTATGCTGGGGCCTCCTCTGCTTTACAGTTTTCCCTAGTTCATTGCAATGTGCAGTGTGTAATGAAGAAAAGAGAAAAAGTGAAGGAAACACTGTAGAGCCTAGAAGATTCCCTACTGCTTACTCCACTAACGCCTCCTCCAAGGATCAGTCCTCTAGGTGACTGGCCCTGCCTTGTGGCTTTCATGGCCACTGCTATAGGGACACTCTCACCCATGATGAAAGTGTACTGTGAGAAGCTCCAATAGTTTCCATGCTACTGGGCAAGGGAGGAGGGGAAGCTAAACTGTCATGTCTCAGATGAGGCAGGAAATTATATAGGCAGAAAATGTAGCCAATCACAACACGGAAACAGTTCCTACAGGTGAGTGACCAATCAGGGCCATGGAAAGCCAGGCAGATGAGAAGCCAATAAGCAAGGAGCACCCATTGTCAAGGAAGGTGTTGCCAGACCTGGAGGAAAACAAAGATTGCGGTGTAGAAAAATGAAGTAGGGTTTTTGCCACTCAACCAGTTATGGGTTTGGAATGGCATTTTTAATGCATTTACAGAAATAATGTTTTTTTCTTAAAGGGGCAACCAAAAATAGTCCTGTCTGATCACACCCAAAGCTACTTGCTGTTTTCTCTCAGAAACATTTCTTTTCTTACTTCCTGCTTCACATCTTGGGTGTCACTCTACTGTGGAAGGATGGCCTTAATAGCACTGACAAAGTGGGCAAAAAGAGGAGTACAGGATCAAAAACTAAACACAAAATTAATGGCATGAATAAAATGTAAAATGGCATTCAATGAAAGCTAAAGCAGGAGCAAAATAAACTTATGAAAGTATTCCTTAGTGCACTCAGAGTGCACTTAAAAATAGAGTTAGGAAAGGAACAAGGAAAAAGCATACTAAATATGTGAGTAAAGAAAGTGAAGAAGAATTAAGAGGATGAGGATGAAAGCTAAGAGTGTAATAGCTGGCTTGAAGCACACAGAAAGGTCCCATCACCTCCTTACTGATAGATGGGCAGGAAACAGAAGTAGCGTTAGGCCTTATTTTCTTAGGCTGAACGATCATGTCTGCAACTACAAAATTATTCTATCCTTCAAATCATGATTTCATTGGGGCACGAAAGTCAAATTCCACCCTCTGCATTTCCCTGCCGCCACATCAGAACATGGATTCTCTTGGTCAAATTACTAGTCATTCACCATTTGTTCCTTCTCCCCCTCCAGGCTGTATCCACCCAAACACAACTTCAGTTCCACATCTCTAACACAGTAAAGTTTCCTTCAACTTCTTTTTCTTTGTATTTGCAACTCTGTGCATCTTTGTAATTTCAAAGCACCGCACAATGCAGGAGAGCTCAAAGAAAAGGAGGGAATGTGTGAGTAGATCAGTATTCATGACAGTGAAGCCCTGATTGTGAAGCCAATGGTCAGCAAATCACCTCTACATCCACCTACCCACTGAGAAATCCACAGAGGCATGTGTCTCACACTGAAGTTGTGTGGTGACTTGGTAGTAGTGCTGGGGCACTATAAGGGGTAAGAGGACTGTTCCCCCAAACAGGTACAGCCGAGGCATGCACCCCCACCCTCTAGCAGTTCTTGAAGAGAAATGAAAGACTGTGCTGTTGCCCTAAAGCTGCTGAAGCAGAGTTCCAGTTTTCTACAAAAGTCCCTTTAAATGAAAGGATTGCCAAGAGAAAATGGAGGATATATTGTCGTTCTACTTGCAGAAATGGGAGACAAACGAAATAGGGGATGAAAGTCCTCCTTGCAGGGATTTGAGACAATGGAAGAGACAGATAGAATGTAACTTTTACTGTGTCTTCTCTTTTGTTCTTTCTTCCCACCCCAACAGTTATGTTCTCAGCCTCCTGAATACAACACTCACAGAGAAGTGGGTCACTGGACAGGACCAAATGGGGAGAATGCTCCAGAAGTGTGGTTCCCTCCCAAAATAGACTGCTCACTTTCCAAAAATAAAATGGGCTAACGCTCTGAACTGAGCTAAGAACTCAATCTGAATTCGCTTTGGCTTGGGTTTTGGCAATTTGGTCTGCAAAACTTATGGAATCCCACATTCTTATCGGTACAACAGAATGTGAAAACGGTCTTTAAATTGATCATCTCCCCTGTCAGAATGCAGCCCTAGATAAGAAAGTTATGGCAAACCTGGAGAGTGTATTAAAAAGCAGAAACATCACCTTGCTGATACTGAAGCTGAAGCTCAAATACTTTGGCTGCCTAATGAGAAGACAGGGCTCACTGGAAAAGACCCTGGTGCTGGGAAAGATTGAAGGCAAAAGGCAAAAGGGATGGCAGAGGGTAAGATGGATAGATAATGTCATAGAAGCAATGAGCATGAGCTTGAGCAAACTTTAGAATGCAGCGGAGGACAGAGAGCTTGGCAAGCTATAGATCCATGGGGCCAAGAAGATTCAGACATGACTGAACAACAAGAAAAAGACATGGATCAGAAAAAAGCATCTGATAGTATCACATCAATAGAAATCCAAAAAAGAACCATTAAGTAAGAGGTTTTAGGTCAGTCAATCTCTGGTTATATTCCCCACCTCTCTCTGGGCAGATTCTGAGAGATCATTTCAAGTAAAGCTGCTTCGTAAGGAACAGGGAGAACACCTGAGACTACTGTAGCCTTTAAAAGGATGATTTTGAGAAAGGGATATGCTAGACCTCAGTAGTGACAGCCACAAACCAATATGCTAAAATGTTCACTTTTCAGTTTTTTTCTGTTCAGTAATAATCATGCAGCAAACCAAGAGTCAGAGAAGTGTTTTCCCCACCATAAAACTATTGACCATTTATTCCAAACCTGAACTGAATGTTGCTCTACGTGTTTGCATCCATCCTCATTTCCTACCACCACCACTTCAGGCTACCTTATGCTTGTTTTTAGAACCTCATGTATCCATATAAACATGATCTACATGGCTGACACAACTCTGGAGGTCTCTCTCCTTAAACCAAGCTTGGATTTGAGCATCTCACTGATTTTAGTTATTGAATTTAAATGAGTTAAGACGGCAGTCTCCCAACATGCTGTATGCATGACAGTTTGAGAGAGGTAGAATATAGTAACCTCTTCTCACTGACACTGGTTCTGCAGCTATTATTACTAGAGCTTTTGATGCAAGCATAGAGTGCCACACATTTCAAAGTTACATGTCACTGAAGTTTCTGGTGGCAGCGATGACTTAAAAAAACAAAACAAAACTTTATTTTAGAGCCACAATTTATGTTCCTCCAAATTTAAGACAAATAGGGGCAATGCAATAATGACAGGGTGTAAGTATATATGTATAAATTAGCATCTATTCATCACTGAAACTGCAATAGATTTTTTTTCATAACTGAATATTAACTATGTGAAGAAATTGCTAAGGTTTTTGGATGAAGGCTTCAGATAACAACAGCAAAAAAGTGATGGGGAAAATTTGAAATCTAAGTAGTAAAATGTCATACCTAAATGACTGTAATAACACCAAATACCATTTGCTACAGGTTTGCTGGAAGAAAACATTCAAATTTTTCTTTTTCTTGTACCAGTATCTTTTGATAAGCATAAGAAAATCATTCATCCATGTCTGCTCATTAGGAGGCAAATGAACAAACCATACTTATTATTTTAACCTGATTTCTTAAAAAATAAATATTCAATCTCGCAGGCCCTTAAATATTTCTCTGAAAGCAGCACAATTCTAGAAAACTGATATAGAGGAGAAGGATTCCTAGAGATCACTTCTGTAAACCATACAAGCCATTCATTTATTTATTTCTAGAAATATCATTTTGGTAACTCAGGAATCATTTTGCAACTATGTTAAACAAATAGAAGACAGAAGTATCTGTGGATTTTTAGTAAAGTCGGAATTAGAGATTTGTGGTATACTTCAAATCCCCCATCAACAGAATGGGTATATAGGGGTGTATAAGTATTAAAGTAATGCTGACTCGCAGAATTGTCAAATACTGCACACAAAGAACACGACCACAAGAGGTGGTGTTTTTGTTATCCACAGAAATGTTCTAAATAAGCACACACAATAAACGTGTTACAAATAACACCCAACGTCTTACAGAACTGCTACGCCTCAGTGCAGCGGTTCCCATCCTTTTTTCACTTGGGTACACACTGGTAGCCTAAACTGCTCCCTTCACATTAGCAAAATGTTTGTAAATAATGGAGTTACTGTTATGAGCCTTTTCTCACCATTTTTTGTCTTTTTTTTTTAGTGTAATCCTAAATGTCTTGATTCATAATCCTGGAGTACATACTACCCTAGGCTGGGAATCACTGCCTTAGGGAATGGGTAGACAAAGGGCCAAATAACAGGTCAGTGGAAAATGCTGGAGATGATTTGGTTTCCTCTACTTGTTCCATTATTCCTACAGTACATGGCAGCCATGGACCCTGATGAAGGAAGCTGTTGCTGCTGCTTCCCCATTCATGGTGGCAGTAGGTGCCTCTTGGCAATGACATTCCCCTTTTTATTGGCATGACTGAAGTCAGAGGTAGTCAGAGATACCTTATTTGGAGGCGCTATTGCAAATGGAGATCCAGAGGGCATGCTTGGACCAAACATGATGGTGGGTGATACACTTACCATGGTTTTTGTTCCTTGAATATTTGTTCTGTATTAAAGGTATTTTATTGTTTTTAATATTGCTTATTTAATTTTATATTTTAGACTAATATCCTGTCATGTACTGCCTTGATCTTTCTTGGAAAGGTGGTATATTAAATGAATTCATGAATACATGGCATCAATAGAACATTGAATTATTTAGAAAGCAGCAGTATGAAAGCACATCCAATACTTGTAATACTACTTATGTACACAGTATTTCAAATGGCCTAATATTTGTTCACAATAAGCTATTAATAAAATTTTATTTCATCCAAGTTAAGTTCTTAGGGTATAGCACTTGATTTCAAACATAGAAAAATAATTATCATCTTGAAAGTACTGTCAACATCACTGGTTTCCCACAAGAATATCCCAGAAGAGAAACAAACAAGCACTTTTGGTGTTACTTTGTAATGAAGTGAGTCATTGGGAATGGAGGAACTTGCCATCATACCTTCCCACCTTAATTTTACCATCACTTCATGGACATTTGATAGGTAGATATAAATATTTGGAGGAAATATATAAACATACTTATTAATATTATTATTTTTATAGCATTAATAACCATCAATCAGCTTCATACATAATTACTGATGTTACTTGCTTTATCAACTTTGTTTTTTTTAAAGCATGGTTCTTCAAATATATACCTAAAAATTATCTGTTATGGCTAAGAGCCCTTGAACTAAAGAAACACATGAAGAATTAATTGACTATTTCTGGAATTTTTCTTTCTCTGAAATGCTTTATTTCTGAAATGCAACAAACCGTTGCTTTTATGTTGCATTCAGCTAACCAATGTTATTCTGAAAGAATGCGCTATATTTAATATTTATTTGCAAGATTTCTTTTCTTTTGCATCTGGACATTTGAGGTTTCCAATTCCAGTTGAGTCCAAAGTGATCTTGCCTGTGAAAGAATAATAGGAACCCCAAATACTATAGTTGTATTTTAAATAAGTGCAACTTAACCTTGTGTGTGTAGTGTGAAGAAGTCTCACACCAGTAAAGAAATAGCAGTGATTTATGAAAATGTACAAAACATGTACAGAATAATAGGTCCCTTGTTGGACCAGTGTTGATGATGAATGTGGAAATAAAATTATCAACAAGAGAGAACTGGCAGTGCTTGACAATTTCAGTGATCATTAGCATAAACTTGGTTTATACAGAAAAATAGAGAACAAGTATTTATTCCTGGGAACTAAGTAGAATCTAGCTGCCACTAATACGTCTGGGTATATAAGTACTAAAGTAGTGCTGACTGGTAGAATCGTCAAATATTGCACACAAAGAACATGAGCTGGTGTTTTTATGTTATCCACAGAAATGTTCTAAATAAGCACTCACAATAAATGTGTTACGAACACCCAGCATCTTACAGAACTGCCATGCCTCAGTGCAGTGGTTCCCATCCCTTTTTCACTTGGATACCCAAGTGTCCTTCTGTCTTTGGTACATAGAAGTCCATACCATCAGGTTTGTTCATAACTGAAGATTACAATTCTATGAATGCAATGGTTGTATAATTGTGGTATACTTAATCAGTTTGCTCTTACTGCTGTCATCTGAAGGGTTTTTTTTTTTAGTTGCCTTCAGTAGATCTCTGCATGTTCACAGACACATGGTCATAGCCTGCCAAAGAGGACTTGGGTTTATAAGGACCAATACCACACAAGGTCAGTCCTCAAAAAAGGTGAGGAGAAGATGAGCGCGACTGGGCAGTACCAGTAGGAATCACCTGTCTTCATCACTCTTATCACTTCCCTTTCTCAGCCCATTTCACAGTTAGGAGCCATACAGGACCACAAAGGTTTTGCAGTGGCTCTCTTTAAGGCTCTTGTTTTGGCCTTGAGTTCAGTTATTAAACATGCTAAAGCATTATTCAAAGTTCTTATTCCTGGGCAGATGATTTGTCCAACTGTCCATGTACACTCAGAGCTTTTTTCCCCCCAAAGGGAGCAAACAAATAAATGTAAGTAACGTCCAAGAACTTCTACAATATGTCTAGTGACTGTCTCAGTAGACTTGTGCCATTTATGCAGTATCTACTGTTCAGCAGTATCAGTTCATGGACATTGAAACCTGTCTGCTTTTCTATAGCTGATTATGAAGCAGGTAATAAACCCCTGAGAAAAATGCCTTCAGAGACAGAAGAAATTGTTTGATAGAGGCTTTAATCAGAATAAAGTGCATTTACATGTTTGGGCTCCAATTCTGCTTTTAATAGTGGTAAGAATATAACTTGTCAGATCTTTCCCATCAAATTGGCCTTGAGAAAAGACAAATCTTATTTTCTTAAAGAGCTGAATGCATCTAGTTACATCCAGAACAAAGTTTTCTACACTGAGCTTGCATGGTAAAAACTAGGGCCCGTTCCCATTATCATTAAAACTGTATCAAAATGGTTTGGATCCTTGCCGATCCCACTCCCAATCAAGTAAAACAGTTTCAAAACGGTTTGGATTCTCATCGTTCCCATTCACAATCAGTTTTAGGGCTATCTTGAGGATGATTTGGCTTTAAAACGGAATTAAACACCTGATCTTTCAGGTGTTTTCCCAGTTTTGCTTTTAGAACATTTCTTATTGCTGTGGGAATGCTACAGCATTATCGGGGCAAATCCATCATGAAATGGATGGGATTTCTCCCAGCAGGACAGAACAGCCCATGGCCATATTTTTAAACTGCAGGGAAGCACTTCAGTAGTTTCCTTCTCTCCCTGATCACAAAGTAACAGTTCAGGCAATACTCCTTCACACCTACGGACACGAATAACAATGTTGCCACATTGTCAGCAGTTTTTGGCTTCCCTGAAAGGCAAGAGGAAGGAGCTGCAGCCGCAGCCGCAGCGTGTGTGTTTGAGAGAGAGAGGGAAGAAGATCAAAAGCTTCTGCCTTTCAAGGTTCTCTTTTGCCTCGGACAAAGGGCTGCTTTCTCTCTCTCTCTCTCTCTCTCCCTCCCTCCCTCCCTCCCTCCCTCCCTCCCTCCCTCCATCTCTCTCTCTCTCTCTCTGTGTATGCTTGAAGGATCTTACATTGCTATAGCCTTTTTAAAAAAGCAAAGGAAGGTGAGGGGACCGAGTTGATTGTTTTAAAAAATACTTCCTGCAATAGGGGCTGCCTTGCCCTGCCAAACAAGCTTTCCCCTTTCAAATGGGCAGGAAAAAGATGGGGGAGGGGGCTTGGATTCCCCATGTCATTGGATCAAAGCCAATGGGGAGAGAGGGGTGGGGAAAGGATCAGGAGGGGAAAGAATGCTTTCCCCAACCCGTTTTTGGAAGTGTTTTAAATGGTAGGACAGTGGGGACAGAAAATCAGGGTTGAATCTGATTGCCAGATGCTGTTTGTTTCCTTTTAATGTGCTTTACGTATCGATGCAAATCCTGATGTGAATCTCGATGTACATTCCGTTTTATTCCTTAAATGGGAACTCGCCCTGGCCTAGATTAACTCTGGATATTTTCATTCTGCTTTCTCAGATTGAATCTCCTCTTACACTTACTGTACTTTTGCAGTTTGTTTCACAGAGCTAAATAAGACAGAATTTCTGCCTTTTGAGATGGATAAACAAACAAACAAACAGAACCCTCATCCTTATGATCTAATAGGTGAGGTTAAACAAAGTGCGTGATGGCTTTTTTGGTTACCCATTTTCAAAAGACGGCTCCATTTATGGATGCAGAAAAACATGCACCACACAGTTTAAAAACTAAGGACCTAAAAACCTCCCACCTCACTTCTCTTCCTTGTCTTTGCCTTCAATGCTTGCCATTCATTGGCTGCCACCTGTCCAGGTCACTATGGTCCTGACTAGTTGGCCAGCCACAGCAGCCATTTTCAGGCTGGGATTTAACTTCCACCCCAATGTCTGTCCCTTGAGTCTTGTGGCTGGTCCTTTTACCATGTCTGATCACAGCCTGTTACTAGTAACATGTGTCCAAGAATGGTATACAGGAAAGAATCTTTCACTCATTTTCTAAAGAACGACAGAGAAGGCTGCTTTCAGACAAAATACTTTGAGGCCCAGCTTGCTATTACAAGTGCTGTTTTACAAGCTTCAGAACTTCTTCTGAACTATTCTAGCAACAGAAAAAGGAGTTACACAACTTCATCTTAATTGAAATATTTGGTGCCTGCTGATATGTTCAAACACATCCACCAGATCTTGATTATTCACTGGCAATTAAAGCTATTAAGTCAGCAGACAGACAGCAGGTTATTTCATTGTGATTTGACAAAGCCAGCCGTCCTGCTCTCCCTTCTATATGACAGCACTGTAATTAGCAGTAATCAAATATGATTTGGACTAGGTGTTGCATGCCTGCTTTCCTAGCCAGGAAAGGTATCCTGCCAATTGCATAATCTGAAAACAGACTATTCTCTGGACAGAAGAGCTGATGGAAAAGAAAAGCAACACAATGAAAACAGTAAGATTCAAGGGGGGTGATGGGAGACCGAAAGGGGGAGGACTGTCCTTGCCTCAACTATGGCTTTACCAAGCTGGTTCTATCTTGCATCTCAGAACAATACTCAAAATTAATCATAACTTTAATTTCAACAAGTTATATTTAAAGAAAAACAATTAAGTTAAATTACAAAAGGGATGATCAAGTAATATTGTGAAATGTGCTAATAAGTATAATTATTCTTAGCACACATATTCTCTGCTTGAGAAGCATCTATAACCTCCATTAACATTAATGGGTGCTCTGTTCATGCATCAGGCACAGACTAGAACCTAATAGGGCATTAGAGTTTCAAAGTGCTGTACAAACATTAACTAATTAGTTTTCATAACTGTGTTAGATGTTAGGTGAGGCAGGATGCATTAAAACGCAACACGGGCTTCCTAGCAGCATCAGAAATGCACTCTTCCACAAAACAGAGGATTCAGACATTTACTTCTGCAGCCGAAGTTCTTATTTCACAAGCCAAAGGAAGAGTGGCTGCAAAGCAAGCAGAATAAAAATATGAAATTTTTTGCCTTGACGAATGGTACCCTTTGCCTCTTTAAAACAGAGCCTTTTGTCAGCCTGGAAGCTAAAGGTCAAACCAAGCAGAAGCTGTGCACTCCTACTTGAGCCTGAAATGCACTCGGAGAGATTAATTCAAGTCTTCTGCCACTTGAAAACCACACAGAGGAGGCCCCATATCTGGGCCCCAGACAGACTCCTTTTCCTTACAAGCAGGATATGACTGGAAGACTTAATACTTAAAAGTCAGAGCAGAGCTGGAGGTGGGGAGAAGGGAATCAGGAATCTAGATGATCTGTTTCAGGGGATTCTAAAGAAAAAAGAAATCATAAACAACTGATGAAAATAGCAAAATACGTTCTAAAAAAATCTAAAAGAAAAGAAGAAAATAGCAAAATATTTCATTGGCTTTTCATCCATTTCCAATGTTCCCAGTAAGACCCTTAACAAGTACTGGTTGCCTGCCTAAGAGGAAACAATGTGCATCCTATCAGTATGAGCAGTATGTCTGGTGAAGACACAGTAGAAGGGGGGGCAAAGTCATATTTGTCAATGTTGCTAAAGACCCATGGCCAATCCCAAATATTCATTATTGTTTTTTATTTATCTATTTACTGTTTTCAGCCTCTAGCTTATGTTCTTCTGTGGTTGCTTCTATTATATATTATATGAAATTGTAGGTTTGGACTGCTATTTGATCCTAGAGTGTGGAAAGATGGTCTATAAATTTCAATTAATTCTGGATTTATGACTATTCAGGAATCAGAAGACTATTTCACAGGGTGAATTCACTTTAAGTTCATCGTTTTTTTTAAAAAAGTCTTATGAATTGTGCAAGACTTATTTCCTCTTATATACATCAGTGTCCGGAAACCCATGTGTTAAATTACCAGTTCTAACGCAGAATGTTTTAAATGGCATTATCCTAGGGTTACTTTCCTGAAATATTCTGGCTTCATTATGCTTTTCTTTTGCCAACAGCTTTCTTTAAACTCAAGCTTTCTGACATATTAAAAACTTAACCAAAAAAATGGATTAATAACTTCTATATATATTTATGGGAAATAATTCACTATCTCATACCTTGATTTCCTTTTGTTAATCTTAAAACTTTTAAATGAAACAAACAATAGATTTCCAAAAATAAGACATTCTGAATTCAAATCAAGGGTGAAATTAAACTCTGGCAATCTCAACTGTCAAGGTCTGTTAACAATCCAGATAGCAAGGAAGGAAAGGAAGGAAAATCCTTTATAATGTGCAAAGTCCACACCTTCCATTCCAAGAACTTGGATTTTTTGGAGCAAGTCCCAGGATCAAATTACTTTTTGTAGCTTATTCTGTGCCATTGGCACAAAGGGTGCATTCAGACAGCAGGATCCTTTCCCCACAACGTTGCTTTTAGATAGTAGTAATAACATCAGTAAAATTTAATTCCATTTTTTAATAGAGGATTTTGTACCAACCAAACAGGAGGTAAACTCTAAAACAGTTGTTTGTTCCGTATGTCTTCCTAATCACAAAGGCTACATTCAGGTCTTTTTTAGGGCTTCTAAAGCCTGCAGAATGCTATATGAACAACCGAAGACAAAAACCATGTCTCCACTTATCAAATAGAGATGCCCCATTGTTCAAAGAATGTTTTCCACTTTGACAGCAACAGGTACTCTCAAGAAAATGGCACCTCCAGGATCCAAAATGGAGATGAAGTGGGTGCCTTTTCCATGGTACCTGCAAAGATGGCCACCACAGAGCTATCTCCACGTGGAATTGGAGAAACAACCAAAGTCAGGATAAACAATTCCAACATCACTCCCTCCTCCTCACCCTCCATGTCCAAGCAAGTCCAAGGCTGAAATTGTGACCTGGGTCCCAGAACTTTGATGCACTTCTAACTGCAACTCCAGTGCTCCTGAATGTTTCCTGTGGAGCTTTTGCCTACAGCACCTTAGAAACTCAAGGTCTCAGATTTGTCTCCAAAGCTTAGTTGCCAACAAGATAGTAAATGGGGTGAATGAAGCCATACCATTCTGTTTTGCACAGTCATCTCACCATTGAAGTTCACTAATGAACTTAGGCCAATCACTACCTGTCACTTCAATCCACCTTATCGTGTATTTGTTTATTTAAAAAGGAAAGCGAACAAGGCAGTGTTTAATTGAATTGTCTCCCCTCAAAAAAGGCATGTGCAGATCAGTGCCAACTCACTCCTTGGTTTGCAGTGAACTGGCTCCAGATCTGTAGTTCAAAGCCCAATTGGGTACAAAGTAAGGTGCTTATCACAATCACCACCTCTTTGCTGATATGCAGCCACCCACCCTGAAAAAAGCAATTTCCTTAAAAAATCAATTATCTGATGTCCTGATTTTTAGGGCCAATGTTAGCAAGTATTAAATGATATGAAACAGATATTAAGCTATACATATTAAATAGCACAGTAATAATTTGAGATATGAGTTTCTATCTAAAAGAAAATGCATGAAAAAATGTTGAAAGCAAATTTAAGGAAAATGAAGATATTGATATTTGCCCATGTTACTTTGCAAAAACGTTATGGCACAATATGAAAAGCTAAACTGAAGGAGACCTTGATGAAACCATATTTTGGCACTCTCTATAACTATGAACTACAGAATAAAAATAACGAAATGTAGTACTAGAAGTGATTCTATTTCTATGTATTTAAAATGCTCAGGTTTTGACACAGCTAAGACCTTAAATCTCATAAACAAAAGCTATTTTAAGTTGATTCATTAAATCTACATTATAAGGTTTTCTTTAAAATTTCCTACAGGCTGAAAATGCTAATATTCCATTTCTGTTACTCTAAAGACTAAGCAAAAATCATCAGAAACATGTGAGATTATTCATCACATCAGTATTTCTATATGCAGCCAAGTTGTGCATAATTTAAGTCAAAACTACTCTTATTCAGTCTAAATGAACAGAAGTTCTGAAACAGCATTTTAGATTCAACTTTTCCATGCCAAAATGCTTTTCTGAACAAAATCCCCAAATGCCCATACTGCCAGCTTATCCTGTGTCAAAAGGAGTTAGAAATGCTCAAAGTTCATTTCATTATGTAGAATCTATATCCTAACATGGTCTTCCAAGATTAACTTTAATTGGTGAAAGAAAGCAAATTTGTAGATCTAAATAGGCAGATACTACATGGATCTGCCAGGTGTCCAGTGGAGTTCATCTTGGGAAGAAAACAACCCATGTATGTCTCCTTAAAAAAAAAACACCCTGGAAAAAGCCAAGAAAAATGGCCTCTGTTATCTTCAAAGCCATTTGTCACAAGTGCTGTGCTGCAGATAGAAAGAGTGTCAGGTTTTTTCAAGTGTGAACGTATTGCAACAGAGGGGCTCTTGGGCATTCTAGGGCAGGGTAAGAGGGCATTCTGTCCTTCCCCACCCACCTGATTTGAAGCAACCAGTCACGGTTCTTCTCTTTACAGGAAGCAAGAATCCAGACTGTATTTTCTACCTTTGTCTTATTGTCTGCTTTTCAAAAAAACACTTTTCTTCTATAGTCAGGACTGTATATATTTGCAACTATAAATGCTAACTGATAATGCAGACATTACTATAGAAACAAAGGCATTAGAATTCCAAGAGGAAAATGATGGAACACCCTGGAAGATTCAACTGAAGTATGTTTCATAATTCCCCTTGAACCTAGTGAATATTGCACAGGCAGAGCTTCAATTAGGTAGGAAATAGGAAGTTTGCTTTCACTTAACCTCTCTGGTTATACTGTAGCTCAAATGAGAGATCCGACTGAACTTTGCACAGAAAGGTGACCAAAAAGGCAATCTCTAGGAAATGGTGTTTTCACAAAATACTTTTTTGCTCAGTTAACTTAACCAATGTAGTTCCATCAAGGCCAAGTGTTATATCTTTAGCAGTCACTATACCAGGTTGTTCAAGCACCAGGAACATGATTCTCACTCAAAAAAGTGAGAGGTGAAGCAGTATGTGAAATACGTCTAGCAAATATATTTGAGCAACCAGAACAATACTGCCTGCATCATGACAATATTAGTATCTATTTGACATTAATATCAGATGATGATGGTGATGGGTAAATAATAACCAGCCTTTTCACAGCTGCTTTCGTTTTTCATGAATTCTAGCAAGTGCATAGTTTCCAATCAACTCTGCAAAATTATATTTTACCCAATCAAGAAACTTTTTTCCACTACTAGCATAGCTACCACATATAGGATGATTGAGACAGCATTTCTCTTACAACATTATACTCATTCTCAAGTTTTCATTAAAGAGTAGAGTAACAGATGAACATAGAAAAAAGCTACTTTATACCAGATGCAACAATTAGCAGAGTGCTGCCTACATCTGTACAAGGAACCTATATTCCTAAAGATGTTGTTGGACTGACAATGTTGTCAGCCCCAAACAGACACATTGTTTTAAACAAGTCCACACACCAGAAAGGAGATGATGCAACATACTTCTTCAGATAATACATTTGTCAACTTAGTGGCACCACCATAATTCAAACTTAGGCTGTAGAAGGAAATGTAGGAGAAGCTACCATTGGGAGCAGAAGTGAAAGTGGAAACTGAAAGATGAATAGGAACCTGGACTGAAAAACAGCCAAGGATACAGAGATGCACTTAAAGTCATGAACTCATTGCTGCTCAAGCAGATCTCTTTCTGAAACAAATTTTTTTTTATACTCCTTTCAACCCAGAAAGATCAAACAACAAACCTGGTTGATCAGAAGCACCTGAACACTAAATATTTGTCACTTATAGAAGTGTGCAACAGCCTAGCCTTCATTAACTAAACTCTTGGGAGAGGAGAGAAGCAGTTACCTGTGCTTACCCGGTGTTCTACTGTCTGTGAGTGAGGAGTGAAACATCAACAGAAATATCATGGTCTGGAGATACCTGCATAAACTATGAGGAGCCTATTGGCACTTCTCTTTCTCGCAAAAGGGGATTTTTATCTCAAAAAAGTGGGATGTTTGCCTCAAAATAAGTAAGATTTGGACACCTCCAAGAAGTTTCTGAGTGCCTCTGCTCAAAGGCACCACAAATGGCTGTTATTTACCATTAGGACCCCTACACCTCATTCAGCCTAGGAAAATGAGCTAATAATCATTAGGTAGCAAACTTTTTCTGAATAAGCCTTTATAATAGTGCAGAAAGAAATCAGGTCCCGACTATGTTAATAAAAGTATGAACATATTCAGAAATTTTGCAAAATAAGGAAGAATAGAAAATACAACAATCCAGTCTGAATGACTATTTTTTCCAGAGTGCATGGCTTAAAATCTTCATCCTTATGCGCAAAAAGGTGACAAATAACAGGCTTTCTGTGAGAAGACACACCTTCTCAATGTATTAGATTAGCATGGCAACAACAACATAAGAACAAATAAGGCTGGGTGCCTGTCAAGCTGTGTTGTTAAATATGTGTGTTACTAAGGTAAAGCTGCTAAAACACATTTGCTTTCGGTTGTGGTCTACTAACAAAAAGGAGAAGGAAAATGCCTAACAATTTTCTCAGTTCTACAGACAGGAATTTCTGACTTTCTCTCATGCAGACAGTTTCATTCATTGCTGAGTGACAGAGGAAAGGATAGTCTACCACCAGCAAGGTGGACTCATAGCAGTACCTGAATAAGATGCCTGTATATAGACTTACAGACACTCAGTTTGGGATTTCTGTTTGCTTTATCTTACCTCAGGCCATCATTTTATTTTAGAAGGATTTATAAATACATATTTTTCTGGTTGCACGTAGCCTTTTAAAAAGTATAACTGAAAAGTTGTTGAGTACAGAATAGATGGGCTAGTGCTGGTCTTTTCACAGTTGGGTTGGATGTGTTTTCTCCAACCTCACCAGCAGTGATGGAGCCTTGAAAATGGGACATTGCCAAGATAGAAAAGACACATCAAGGGTTGCATCCCGACTTGTTTATACTGCTCAGCAGAATATGCAATCATGATTGGGGTGTCACACATGACAATCGATGTATCATTGTGATGGTGCAATATCCAGTCACTATGGCACACTTATCTTCATGCTGATTTAACCACACTTGCTGAGCTGTATAAAGAAGATTTAAATTTTCCCGCCAGTCCAGGCAGAACGGTGAGAAGAGACTAATGAGAGCAGGAAGGGCAGCTCAAATCTAACTGGCTTTCTCATCCCACGTGATGGTGCGCACCAGCTCAGTTCTCGCAGCTTCTGAGGAGGAAGCGATGGAGCTGCTTTTTAGACAGGGTGGCCAGTCATTCCTTCACAGCAGGTGAGATGCACTTTTTCCTTTAACTGAGGAATTATTCTCAAGTCTGGAGGCAGCCAAGGATTCACCTGAATTATATATTGAACCCCAAGGTCCAGCAGATTGTAATGATTAACATATAAAAGTGGGCATGAAATGCAACAATAATATAAATAGTTTGGGTTGTAGTGCTTGCTTTGGCTTCAAGTAACAACAGCTTCAGTTCAAACCATTAAATCCTTTAATGGCTAAAAGCAACACTTCAGGGCATTCTGACAATACTCCCCTATGAGCTCAACTGCTGCAGAATTGCTATTATGTGATCCAACCACTAAGCCTACACCAGCACTTAAGCAGTGACTTGTAGCATCAGCTGAACTTTCCACACTGCCCGCAAAGGCAGACCCATATAAGCTACCTTAAGTCAGTTCATGCATTACTGAGGCAGGCTCTGATCTCCCTAGAGAAGCAATTGAAGCATGAGCCTAAGCTGATGGAGGCAGAAGCCTCCTAGGTACAATGAGTCCAGCAGATCTCCCATGCTTGACCCTTCGGGGAGGTGAACCAAAATGCCATCCAGGAGACATTCTATGACTCTGATTTATTACCAGCTCCCCCCTGTTCCAGACTGTCTTCCAGGCACCTGTTCAGTAGCTCCCCAGATTATCTGAGAGTTGAATGTAAAAAGAAGAAGATACACAGCAGTGCCGTACAAAAACTAGTCCTCGTAAAACAAAGCATGCAGGTGATCTCTTTCAAAAGTTGTCTTCCTCCTATACAGAATTTTTTTTTCTTTAAAGCCCAATAAGCTTTTGCTGTGAAGTGGTACTTCATTGCAAATTATAAATGAAAGGGCATGCAGGCAAAACAAAATTATGAAACTTATCAAGCAACACAAAACCAAGGAGAGTGTTGTTAGGGAAGGTACAGAGGAGGAGGGGACCACTCTAAACAGTTGTGGTAAGAGCTGGAGGCAATGTCGTAAAGAGCACCAGGCAAAAGCCTCTTTTGCTGCAAAGTCCACAAAGTGCATCCCCCAACAAACTTGCCAACAGCAACAACCAAAAGAAAAGAGGAGTGGGGAAGGCGAAGACAGCATACTGTTAAAAAGAGCTGGGGACCAGGGAGGAGTTGAGTCAGCCACAGGCAGCAGGCTCTTGAGCTCTTTAGCTGAGTAAATGAGAGGCTGCGGGAAGGTTCTCCCTGGGCCCTGGCATGATTGATTCTGCTAATGACAGGTCTTTGTGACTTTTTGCTCGCTAGTAATAGCTACTTGAATGGGCAGAGGAAAGAGCTTGCTGTGTGAATAAATGAGTAATGATCTGCAAATCCATCCCCCTTCCACCCAGATTTGGGACAATGCTGTCTCTAGCCATCCTCTAGAGAAGGCTGCTTTTATATATCCATGACATTGCAAAAAATGAAAAATAAAAAATGAACAAGTCGCATTTTTAAAGAACCCCTCCCCCAGAATAAGCCTGCCCTCTCTGGAACCCACTATAAGTGATCAGCCCATTTGATTAGCTGCCACTTTCTGTAGACTGTTCTAGGCATTTAAAGTTACATCAGCTACCAAATAGAAAATCTCAGTTTCATAGTAATTTTTGACTCTCAACAGACAAGGGTGAGACCCAAGATTGTTCTGTTCCTTCTAAGCATGGGCTCTTAATTTAGTAAAATATTGTACATTCATTTGATTTTTCTGTACTTTAAAGTATCTGAAGCATGCATTTAATTCTGCTAAAATCAAACCCAAACTCTAGATTTCTTGATATATGTCACAGCATGGGTAAATAGAGGCCTCTGTTTGCATTAGACCTTAATGAGTTTTTTGCCTATAAAGTTTCAAGCTTTGTATACACTGTTGAATGCACTGTTGAAAAATATACTTGAAGTAAGGCAGAATTATACCGTTTCAATTTCAAAACAAAATCCATTTGAGATCGTTCAGGTTTGGTACTTTAAGCATAACTCCATAGTAAATTACAGATGGAGGTTGGAGGATGTGGAGAAATGGGAGGGTACGAGAGACTTCCTGAGTTGCATAAAAATAAGGCTGAGCAAGCAGCCATCCTTTTCAAGAGAACTATACAATCTGGGGCTGAAGAGAGGAAAAACTTGGTTGGCTGGGAATTGCTCAGTGGTTCCACCTGGGGGCTATTTGGTGGTCCTGCATGTGTTTCTTTAGTGGATTTGGTCTTCCACCTTCCTTCTTCTCATAAGGAGAAGGAAAAGGAAAGGCCTGGGCCAATGCTGATGAGAATGAGAGTCAATGAGATGGGAAAGGGGATAACAGTGGACTTTTGAACAGGTTAAAATGATCAAATGAAACCACCACCTACACGACCACTTTAATCTGCCTGACAATGCTTTCCAGTTCCCAAAGCACAGAGGTGTTATCTACTGAAAGGTCTCTAGCAAAGAAGGCAAGGGATAGACAGGAGAAACCAAGAACAGGAAGGGTGCCAATTCGACAGAAGCTTTACTATTTGGAGGGAATTAAGATTAGTTCTCTGTGACATTCCCATCATACCAGGTCCAGGAATTTAGTTTGTTTGTTTGTGTCTGTCTGTCTGTGACATTTACAGGTCACTCTTTTTTCCAAAAACCACCTCATGGCAAATGTTATTCTCAGAACAACTTGGTAAGGTAAGGTAAGCTTATAGAGGTTGAGGATCCCATGGTCTAATACACACTAGCACTCTTTACATACAGAACCTAATGACCCACCAATTGTTTACATATGCATATTTTCCTCACCCAATTGTATTATTTTCCTCTAATGATATACCTTAAATTAAACCATATTGCCAACCACCTTCGATGCATATTATGGAGAGATGAAAACTATGGAGGAAAGTGACATAAGCTATCCCTTCTATAACAAGTTTCATAGACCACATTTTTGCTCCTTCAGGCCTATAAAATGCTACTTCCTTTGTATTACATCATTTTGCAACCACATGGTCCTGCTCTTAAACCATTTGTAAAACAGGAGTTGCCTTGTTTGATTGCAATCATGTAATTTGCTCTCCATGGTGCCATTGACTTAGAGTGCCTCCAGACGGCAAGAGGAAATTGCAGAATCTTCTTTGGATCCTGCAATTGACTCTCACCAGCCCTGCCACACAGCAGGAGGCAATCCTGGGAAAATACCAGCCTCTTATGTTGTCTGCTGGTTCTTCGCATAGGCTTTTCTCTTGTATGCAAGCAAACACTTGGTTTTTCCCCCCCCACGCTTGCTAACATCTGGGTATTTTGCAAGATTATGAGAAGAGCTGGCAGACAGAGGGCTTTTTCATACCTTTATTAGGATTAGAACTTTTGGGATGCATCAGGCATCCACATTTTGTGATGTCTGATGCATCCAAAACTTATCCAGTGTTTCCCCAAGCGCTGTGTAGGTGCAATTGCCGTGACAGCTTCATTTCAGCAACGGACATGATGACCAGCAACATGATGTGCAACTGTGGCTGCACCTCCCCATCCTATGCTCCTTCACCCGGAAAAGGAGCTAACAAAGCCGGCAGCTAGTATTGATCTACAGCAATTCACTCAGGAGACGTTCCAGCAAGCGCAGAGCTGCTTCTGGGATAGAAGTGGCTCCACACAGTACAGATGCTCCATGTGGGAGCAGCCTCTGGGTGTCCCACTGAAGCAAGATAAGGAAAAGATAAGAAAACATTATAAGAAATGCAGCACCACTGATGGATGTCCAGTAGTATCACTATGGGACTGCCATGGCTATGTGTGGCAATCCCAAAACAGTCCTGGAAGTATCACAAGTTTTTTACTCACCTCCATAGGCAGTAGTTCTAACATGATCATAACACTATGTGAGGAGCAACAATTTTAAAATGAAGTAGGGGGTTTGAGACAGAGTCAGGACCATGTAAGGCGGACAGTGAAAAAGTTGCTAATAGAGCCATAACAAGGAACTGTTAAGTTGCTAGATTTGGACCAAGTTCACAGGGCTGATAATAGAATCAAAGATAATAAAACTACAGAGTTTCTCTTTAGGAAAAAACTTTTTCCCAATTTACAAAAGTCAAGTGAAACAATTATTGTTTGATTAGTTAGTTAGTCCATTGGCTAATAATTAGCAAGTCTTATCTAGTAACTATTTATTTATTTATTTATTTATTTATTTATTTATTTATTTATTTATTTATTTATTTATTTATTTATTTATTTATTTATTTATTTATTTATTATTTGTATTTCTATCCCACCCTATACCCGAAGGTCTCAGGGCGGGTTACAATATTATATTAATCTTAGACAGGTCCCTGCTCTCAGTCTTACAATCTAAAGAGACAAGATACAAAAGGAAAATGGTGTGGGAGGGAACAGGGGTGATCTAGCGGCAGCAGAGTCCTTGCAAAGGTAAAAACTTTTATTTTATTTTCCTCCTCCATTCCCCACAGGCAAGATTGTTCCTTCATGGCCCGTCTGGTGGCAGTTGGGAGGGAGGGGCCAATGCTGGGAGCCTGATGGAAGGTGCTCACCCAGCTTCCTTCTCTCTTCCTCTCCCAAGGCAAGATGGTTCCTTCATGGCCCGTCTGGTGGCAGTTGGGAGGGAGGGGCCAATGCTGGGAGCTTGATGGAAGGTGCTCACCCAGCTTCTCTATATGTATTGCGAGACCTGAGACCTTCGGGTATAGGGCAGGATATAAATATAAATAAATAAATGTAGGAAATGTAGATTATGCAAGGTTTAGAAACAAAAAGGACATTTCCAAAGAGATAGAAAAGCATCAGTAACATCAGTCACAGGGAGCACACTCTTTCCTTGTTACTTTGTAAAAGCACAGATTTATATAATCTAAAAAGAGTTGGAATGGGTGTATAAATCAGCCAACTCTTAGCTGCCATCTTTCTAGGTAATCAGTACAATTCCTGAAATGCAAAGAAAATCTTTCCCCACCCTGGATATTCAGTTGGGAATTTCTTTGTCATAACTTAAATCCATTATTATTGGTCCTGCATTCCATAATGATGGGGAATAGATTCAGTTATTTGAAAAGTGCTATCATATCCCCACTCAAATCTTTTCTTTTCAAGTCTAAACAAATCTGGATCTCTTAATCTCTCCCAAAGCACACTGTTTATAGTTTCTGTATCAACTTTGCTGCCAGTCTCTGAATCTTTTCTAGTTTGAATTCTTCTTAAAATGGATGCCTGCAGTTTGATATAGTACTTGAGGTGGCTGCTAACCAAAAACAGAATAGAATGGAATTATTTCTTCCTGTCATCTGATGACTATGTCTCTACTAGTCTGGAGTAGATTTGTACTTACTTTTTTTCTTTCCTTAAAAACAAAACAAAACACTGCTGACTCATATTCAGTTTTTTTTCCAACTAAAATTCCAATATATTTCTTATATATTTTGTCTCCAAGCAGGTTGCCAAGCCAAATTGTTTTTCTGTACATATATAGTCATCTTGGCTAAAAAATTGTTTGCTAATTCATTATTTAAGCCCCTCTGTAACTCCTGTGGCTATTTTTATTTGTCCATTATTATTATTATTCTACACCCCATTTTTTGTTTTTGAAAACTGATTAGCCATGAGTGTCATTCATTAGGGGCACAAATCTGAATTACAAACACCTCAGTACATGATCTACTCTAATCAGCTCACCTTGAATATTGTAATTAATACCAATGGGATTAAGCTGGATTCCTGAAATGCCCTAGAACTGCCCCATATAAACAGATTTTGGTGATAATAAACTGCAGAATAGCCTAATACTACTTCCAAACACAAAGTGGACATATCTATTTGATAACAGCCACATGACAGATGAAGAGAACAAATATATGCAGGTCTGTTAAGCTGTTATGCCATATTCTTTAAGCTCACCCCAATCACTACTACAAGGAACTGAATAACTAAGCTTGTGCTCAAACATACGAAATGAGATGCTGTGTGGATGAATTTGAAATTATAAGAGCAAACATACAATCCCCAAAAGCTTCTTAATTCATCCTGAAATCTGGGAATGTATGCCCCTTCCTCATTCAGAAGATAATAACACTGAGAGCAACTCTTTCAGTCACATTGGGTGGGAAGCTTCATAAGCACATAGGGGGGAGATCTAGCCAATCACAGTATGGAGACAATGCTGCCACCCACTGACCAATCAGGGCCCGGTAAAGCAGAGGAAGTATTGTCCAATCAGGGGCAAGCACTTGCTGTCAGGAAGGCATTGCCAGACTTCGAGGCAAAGAAAGAGCAGCATGTGGAAGTATGAGGTAAGCTTATTTGTTTTATTGTTTGGATGTCTTTTTTTGTGTATATACAGAAAAAACAAGGTTTCTAAAAGGAGCAATTTAAAAAAGCCATGTCTGATTGCGCCCTTGGGATACTTCTGACCAAGTGAATGAAACACTTTTGCCAGATTATTTTATTATATATTAAGAGGGCATGGCTAATTCAGGTTTGCTCAGCACACACCATATTGGTATGCTGGTTAGAGAAAATGCAGTAAGCACACACCTGCACCCTGGCGTTGGCTCTCCTTATGGATACTGGCAGAGTGGCTCTTATCATCTGCCCACTCCCTTCTGCTGCTTCCTTCCTTGGGTGCATTTAGTAAAGAACACAGTGGAGCAAAAATTGAAGAGGGAGGAGGATCAATGCTGCTCTTGGTCTCTGCATCCAGTACATGAGACATACCTCTCCTCCAATGGAAATTATGGAGGGGCAAGAACAGCATTGATTTTCCCAGTCTACTCAGGAATAGGGATGCTTCATCAGCAAGAATTCCTACTTATAAAACAGACCTGGCGCATGATACATTTGTTGAGTGAACACTCTCACAGCTCTGAAATCCTGGTTTCACTAGATTCAGGGCATGCAGTGGCCCCAGCTCCATGCATGTGTCATTCTGAGAACCAACAGCAGCTTTGGGATCAGCAACTGGAAGAGGCCTCAGTCGTAAAGAAATAAACTGGAGCTTCTGAGATGAGATGTTCAGCCAGCATTTGGATGCCTTCAAGCAGAGGTTCCCAGAGGACCTGCTCAAAGGCATCTAAATCCTTTGGAGGAAAAAAATGTCTTCACAAATTAGCAGTGTTTATCGCTCTGAAGCCACCATTCCACACAAAGGCAGCACAGGATACAGTATGTGGTAAATAGGGGAGTATATTACATGCACTCACCTGCCATTCCCAGGAGATAGGCATAGATCCTAGTGAGGCAACATGGTCTGTTGAACATTCTTATCTCTTAGGGAGGGCTTCACCTCACTTGTAACTTCAGATGGTAATAATGTGCCACAGAACATGCTGCCTCATCAGGATCCCTTCAGAAAGTTTCAGTTTAGGCAGATACAAAAAGCTGGAGAAAGCTATATCTTTTCCATGGTCTTCTATCCTTTCCATTCTACAATCCTCATCATGATGAAAAACTGCTTGCTGAAGGCAGTTTCATGGCTGCTTAGCACAGGTGCCTGCAAACTGCACTCATGTAACAGTGTCAGCTTGGCCACTGCACAGCCATCTTTGAAACTCTATGATACCATGCTGCCTGCTTATATATTTCACTGACTCTGTTTTTCCTTGGCTGTAAAGATAAGCTAGAAACCACTGGGAAATAATTGGAATTAGTGTTGTTTCAAGGCTATTTGGAGCATGAGTGAAAATAGAGAGTTAACTGGGAATTTGATTTAAGGGCTGCCCATACCAATATGGGTGGGAAAATGTTGAGGGATTATGTGTCTCCTGGTGCTATTTTCTGTGTGATCTTTTATCAATAAACGCTGACATGCTGCTACAAAGACAAGTCTCCTAGTTCTTGAACCTGAGCCTGTGAATGGTGATCTTGATAAACAGCAGCTTGCTTCTCTGATTATAGGGGTATACATTTCCATTCAGTTTGGTCTCTCTGAAGATCCCTGCCTGAAGATCCTCAAGCCAAGGCTGTTTCACCTGTTCCCAGAGACACAGAGAAGAACTGCTCTTAGGGCTTGTCCTCAGGCACTCCGTTTACTTCAGGTTTGAATCAGGTCATTCCCAATATGGATTCTAGTTCGAATTAACCCATCCCCATGCGATTGAGGAGAGCAGGGGTTCAAGTCAAATGTACCTGTCCCTATGAAAACTGTGGTAAACCCCTGCATCTTTTTCTCTCCATCCCCTCTCCCAATAGGAAGCTGGGTTGATGTCACCATACCCTGTCCCGCCCGCTGCAGCGATGACAGGGAAACACATCCAGGTTGCACCTCCACAAACACAAAACACAGCAAAGATAAATCATGAAAATAAGGGGCATTACTAATAGCATGGAAAAGCAGCTCATTGCTTGAAGCTGCCACAGTTTAGCGGAGGTGCACACCTTTGCGTGACAGTGGGCACACCCCCACTCACAACAGGTTTGAGAAATTCTGTGCATCGTCTTATGTTGCATCTGGTGCAGGAAAGCCACAGGCGTGTTGCCCGTTAAGGCGAAGCAGCGCTCATGCGCAAAATCAAGCCATTACCCACATGTAGCTTGCTGATCAGGCAATCAGGGAAGCGGGGTGTAAAAACTGTAGCCAGAAAGACACTCGTAGGACAAATTAGAGACATTTGACCCCCTCATCATTTCTCTTTCATCATAATTTATTAAAAGAAATCCCCAAACAGTTGTGATCACAGCGTGCAGGACAGCAACAGCGAGCACAGGCAAAACTCCGCCTGTTAATGATGTGATCGCCAAGCTCCTCCCCCAATAATCTGGGAGCATCCCCATGCCTCCAGGATAATCCGTGCTTGCCTCCCAAACCAGAAAACAGTTTGCAAGTTTTTGGTTGTTTTTTTTTTTTACTGAGGATTTGGGTGATTTGTTCTGCATGTAGCCCACATTGGAGCCTTTGCATGGGGATGCTACGAGTTGAATTCAGGTTCGCTTCGGAGTATAGAGTGCAAGGGGACAAGCCCTTATAGATTGTAAAAAAGAATGGGTTGGATTGGATTCTTATCTTATCCTAAGGAATGCATGCTCAGGCAACATTAGGCTTGCTGATTTTTTTTTCTTTTTTGCTGGTAGTCAGTTCTTTGTTAACTGGGATGCCCTTCCAGATTCCACAGTAGGCTTTATCTCAGAGATATAATCTGGAATTATGGGCCTGCTGTTTGCATACTAGTAAAGACTAAAACAGACTTTCTGCAGGGCTGCCAAAGTCTTCTCTAACATGTCGATAACAGGGCCCTATTCTGAGATGGATCTTTATTGCCATTTATGTGGAAACCTGAACTTGCAAAATGCTGAACTTAGTCATGTTCAGAGAACAGGACACTGTTTTCAGTTAGCACTTTGCTCTCATTAAAAAAGCCCAAACTATCTAAATTAATACTAAAAAACAAAAAACAATTGCACTTAAAGGCAATGCAAGCAGGCACTGGAAGCTACTTTTCCTACAGAATTAAGTGATAACATGTGTGTTGAGAAAGTTAGTGTGCTTTTCAAGGGAGCTCTTCCCCATATATTAGTCAGGTCTTTCAGAACACGCTCTAGGAAATACTGTTTGCTTTCTGAAAGAAAAAATGCCATTACTGATACTGTTCAATTGCTCTCACTTTCTCTAAGCTCCTCCAATGCTTTGATATTTTGAAACAATTAAGAACATCCACAGTAATTTGTCTTTTTAATTAAACCTGAAAAACTCTTTAACTAAAATGTGGCCAATATTTTAACTACACTCATTCTTTCTCTTATTTTTCCTTTAAACAAACAAACAAATAAATCAAGGTATCTGAACTCCTCCTATAACCAGGCTTCCTACCCATAACAGAGCAGATTTACTTTTTTAAAAACAATGGCACTGAAAATCTCAGTAATTGGTTAATGATGCATCATCCAAGCTTTTCAGCTAAGTAAGAGACATGGACTGAATTTGCACTTAGGCCTCTGGTGTGCAATTAGGACAGCTCTGGTGCAGCTCTGGTACAGAGTATCATACCAGAGGCCTAAGTGCGAATTCAGCCATGGTTTACTACTACCAAAAATGCTGGTAGTTATTTCATACTTGTAAATATTTTCTAATTTCTTTTTGCTGGTGAGATAGTGGCTATAACTCCACTTTAGGTGGACGTGCCCACATCTGTGGTACCTTTCTTGTCTCCAATTTGGAGAAAGGAGGTGCCATTTTCCATATGGTTAGGCAAAGTGGGAAGAAACAGACCTGCAACAGAGGGGCCTCTGTAAGCAACTTATGGCCTGTGCAACTGCTCTGAAGATACTTGCTGTGAACAAAAATGGAGACATAGAGGTATCAGATGCCTTATTGGGATGATGAGGGCACCTGAAGGGATAAGTGGAAATGTGGCCTCCATGTTTACCTACTAAAGATTACAGCTGTGCAAATTTATTTCAATTTAAAACTGTGCTAATCTAACCTCCAGTTTCAACAAGTTCATTCAAAACAAACTTTTCTGTCTGAAGGAGGCTGGTTTGATCTGAACTAAGCCAGGGGTGTTTGGTTGAACGAGGTCAAACCAAATGGTTAAATCCAAAACTGCTCTAAATTGACTCCATCTGACCCATTTTTCAATATATTTCACCTCCACTTTTCCTTTTTTTTAAAAAAGTTTTATGCAATTTTGTGAAACTTACCTTTTTTTTAAAAAAAGGAAAGGTGGATAAAAAAGGACAAGGAGAAAGACAAGGGTCTTGATGTATTTTTAAAAAAGTTTGTATCATTTGTGAATGATTCTAGATTTGATCTAAAACAAGTGAAGTTCATTTGATTTGATTCTAGATTAAATGAAACTAAATGTGATTTGGTTTGATTCAAACCAAACTGAACCAAAGGGCACAGTCCCTGAAATCCTGTCAAATGTAATTCTTACAGCCAAAGCTTTCAAATATACTTGCCATAATTCTGTCCAAGGTACTGTCTAGTGTTTTCACCATTTCCTGAAATTCATAGTGAATCATTTCAATCAATAATGTATTGACAAAAGATATTCTTGCCTTTTATTTGTTTAGTTCTTGAAGCTCTCTGAGGTTGGATCTTTCATTTTGAGTCTGGTTAAGGAAGCATTAGCACTGCATTTAATGATCCCTGTAGAGCATTATGTCAGGCTAGAATCTAGGGAGACCCTTTGTCAAATCCCCACTCCAACAATCCATTGGCATTACTTGTTTACCAAATATAATCAGTCATCACTGGGATCACCATGTGAAAAAGTGGACAGGATTCCTTCTTCTTTAAGAGTTGCACAGAAGAAGGAATTTTCAGGATACTTTTATATCTCATAGGTATGAAGACTCAGTTGTAGTTTTTTCATAATTGTGAGATTTGGATGAATTGTTTTTATCACATTGTTTTTTCTTTTTCCCCGTTTCTTGCTTTTTAAAGAAAAAATGTGATATTCTGTTGAATGTGCATTTTTGAATATGATTTAATTTTGCTTTAATGCCCCTAACAAGCTATGGCAATTGTGTGAAAACATAAACATTTTAAAAAACAGGAGACTGATGGACAACAGAAGGTGAAATAACAAATACTTCCTTTCCTTGAGTACTCTTCTCTGCCTATTGTTTTATGATCTCACACCTATCTAAATTAGGTGCACTACTGGATATTATTCTCTCTTGAAACAGCAGTAAAGGAGAACTTCTGTTTCCTACCTCTTGCTTTTCTCTTTTTTGATCAGTTTTTCATACGTTTTCCTTTCATAGTATATTGTATGAATTTGGGAGCTCATGCTGGCAAGAAGTGTATTGCCAACACCAAAGCTTTTTCTGGAAAAAGAACACTGAACTCACGTCTCTAAAACCTAGATGAATGGCATAATTCCCTTAAGTAACATTATACTAATTTTGTTTCTAAACTAGTGTGAAAAGAAATAAATGTTTCATGTATTGGGAGAGCAAGATTGGTATCCAAATTTCACTTTAAGGGGAAATTTCAGTATGGGGTACATTCTGTTGTGCAGGAATTAATGCTCCTGTACAATTATTGATCTCTCGTCCATTCCTATTCTCTTCTACTTTCCTCACCCTTGCCAGGTGTAATATGTTGTAAAGGAAGGAAACAGGAAAGAAGGCCAGGCTGGAAAACTTGTTCTTCTGTCTCCACCAAACAGAGCTCACTTCCCTGTAGTTTGTGGGTTTTGCCTAGAGATCAGTATGATGTTTTCTGTCTATGGTAGACTGCTTTTGCTTATTACTTTCATTCTTGTAGTCAAATGTTCCGAGGGGCATTTGTGTTTAATGAACAGTTACGAAATTTCAGAATCAGAACCATTTTGGGGGCAAGATGAGAAATATCTGTAAATCTGTTGCACCACTGAGCTTTTCTTCCATCTAAGACTTAATTTTAAATCATCTAGCCCATTGTATAGGGCATTCTTGTGTAAATATGACATAGGGTGTTTTTCCACTGTCAGTAGAAGTACCCATTAAGTACCCATTAATGGGTACAAAAATGCCATTAGGTACCCATTAATGGGTAGTTAATGGGTATTTCTAGTGACAGTTAATGCCATTAAGTACCCATTAATGGGTAGTTAATGGGTATTTCTAGTGACCCATAATCTTCATCAATGTTTTAAATAATAGCATAGAATCTAAGAATTGTAATGGTTGATATAGATCAGAGCTTCTCAACTTGTTACCTATCCTGAACTACAACTCCCAGCATTCTGCTCTTAACATTTTGTGCCTGCCCCATATCTTTAAAAAATAGATGTGCAGTGCTTGCTTTGAAACACCCAGTATTTTTCTTGTCAAGATTAAAAATATCTGTTTATTTCCATTGTCACTCATAAGCTTTTTCTGTTCATGTACCTTTGGCAGTGATATGGATCAGAAACTTCAGCTAATGTCTAGCTAAAAGTACTGGTCGCATTTAGTGATCCATCTTACCCCCTATTTCTATATATTTAGCCTGAATGATCAGGTATTTTAACTAAGAAGCTTAAGCAAAATAAAATACTACTAGAAATATAACCACAGACCAGCTTTATTCCAACTATACGTTATTCTGTGCTCAGGTCTAGGTTTCAATGGCAAGAGTCTTTAGCACCAGCTAGGAATAAAAGGAACAAAATTATTTTACAGAAGTACCAGTACCAGAAGTGTTAGGAGAAATAACATTTGCTTTGTGCAAAAAGAACACAATTAGAGTTGTCAACAAAATCCTGTGTAACTGCTTCACTGATTTTAACTAGCAAATCACTATCACACCTGTGGGCCTTTAAGTGCTATAATCATTTCCCCCATTTTTTAAAGTAGATGTATGGATATATCCACTGATAAATTATAAATAAGTTCTGAATGACAAATTATGCTTTCTGTATGCAAGATTTCTTGCACAATATTCCTTTTTTTAACATCAATTTTTTTTTCCTTCAGCAGAAACTGTCCGAGTACCTTTTTAAAAACCCCTGGTGGTTTCTTTCCTTTTCCCAGATTAGTCACACAGGCTATTCACTTATTGAGTGGAACTGTGTCAAAATGTGGCACAGCCAATCAGATCTGGTTGATTATCTCAAAGCAACTGAAGACGAGGGAGATGCTTCCTATACTGGTCATACTATAATAAAGCAGGTTGATGACACAACTGGATTGATTTGGTCACGTATATGACTACTATTGGAATAGAAGGCAATAGTTATTGAGGATAAAAACAATTAAAATGAAATTATTTTATTACCTTTGCAAGGAAACTACTTATTTTTTAAAAAAAATCCATGTATCACTTCTCATAAAGAAAATCTTCAAGGGTTTCGCAGAAGACATTTAAAATAAAAGTAAAACCGCACAGTATTGTGGTAGCAGGCAAAAAGTTTCATCTCTTACTGTAGGATTGCCTTCAATGTTTTTCTACAACAGAAAGGCAGCTCTAGTTGAGAATGTGTCTGTTACCTAGTGAGAGAGGGCAAGAGACATAATCTGCTTACTGCACTCCCCTATTGCTCCTGGCTGCAATACTGTAACTGAAAACAGAAGTCAATGCCATTACTACTTCTGTCCCTCTCATGGGTGGAAATAATCATAGCTCAGTGCTAGAATAATTGTCTGGAAAACAGCAGTTTGTATATTTGCCTGGTCAAATATAAGGAAAACAGCATAGTGTCCAAGTAGACATCAGAAGTTGAGTCCAAAAGAACAAAAATATGTCAGAATGCCCAAAATGTGGCCTTCTAGATGTTGCTGGACTAAAACTCTCAAAATTCCCTGCCCTTGACCAGTCTGGCTGGGACTCATGGGAGAATAGTTCAAGCAACACAAGAAGAGCTATACTTTGTCCATTTGAGCTCTAGCTCCTAGGAGAACTGAGACCCACCCATTACCTTTTATCAACCCAATATACTTGTGAGAGTTGCATCGTCGTACCAATCACTACTGCGCACTCACCTTAACACTGATCTAAGGACACTCACTGCACAACAGAAACAAAATTTTTCTGCAACTCCAGGCAGAAAAGCAATAGGAGCAGGACAAGAGAAGGAGGGCACCTCAAATGTGATTGGCTGCCTCATCCCGCATGACCACACACACCAACTCAGCTCTCGCAGCTTCTGATGGGAAGCTACAGAGCTGCTTAGTGAGTCAGGATGGCCAGTCCTCGCTCCACAGCAGGTAAGCTACACTTTTACTTTTAAATGAGGATATGACTGCACAGAAGAAGAAGAAGAGTTGGCTTTTCTACCCTGCTTTTCTCACCCATTTAAGGAGACTCAAAGCAGCTGACAAAGCTTTCCGTTCTTTTCCCCACAACAGAACACCCTGTGAGGTAGGTGGGGCTGTGAGAGCTCAGAAGAGAGCTGTGATTAGCACAAGGTCACCAGCTGGCTTCATGGGAGAGCGTGGAATCAAACCCGGTATTCCCAGATAAGAGTATGGCTCCTTAACCACTACTAGACCAAACTGGCTCACAGAAGGGCTGCATTTTCTCTGTGGGCTAACCAGGAAAAGAAACTATGAAACTGTATTCTTAAGTAAAGGATTGTTCTACGTTGTGTTTGTGTGTCATGAATGTAAGCTGAACTTTGCAAATTTCAGATTTCATATAGTTGATCTTAACTGATTGGTCTGGCAATAAAGGAAAAATCTAGATAACTGATTTTTAATGCCAGGACAAGTACGTATGAGTCAATATTGTCAGCATAAAGTATGCCCAATTTCTTATCATGCAATTTTGGTAAGTGGCCCTCTGGAGACTTGGGCTGTGGCCACACTTAAGATTTAATCCAGCTTCAGTCTTCTTTGAGAACAAGAGAATACATCAGCAAAGTGACAAGCTGTTTTCTTTCATTGTTAAATAATTTCAGAAAATTCACCTTTGGGTTAGATAATGTGGAAAGAAAATTACTGGTCACTTTGCTGATGTGTTCTCTTGTTCTGAAGGTGGACTATAGTTGGATTAAACCTTAGGTGTGACCACAGCCTTGGACTAAAACTCTACTGGACAGCCTGTACATTTTTAAAGGCAGGGTGGACTTAAGTGCTTCAGCCACAGTACAGTTCTGTCTGTGTGAGTGAAGTCCAAGTTCTCTTCATCAGCATTCACATATTCTGTAGGCAAAAATACCTGTGAACCATATCAAGCTGTATGCATTTCCTTACCTTTCTCCTTCAACGTGATTTAATTTGAAGCTGAGAAGGCTTAGCTCTCTTGCTCTGGATCTGGTAGGTTCCATGGTTTCCAGGGTTTCAAAAGATGCATTTACATACTACACTTCTGTAGATAAAACTGTAGAACCTGCTGTGTGGGTTCTCTTACCATAGTGTTGAGCAGCAAGCTACTCAGTTGCATCTGTTGTCTGGCATCTGTTATCCTTAAAGAATTTTGGAAACTTTTCCCTCGGCCTACAATGTATAACACACAAATTCAACAAACCTGTGTGTTGTATAAATTTAGCCTCCATATGTTCTGAGTTCCTAAGAACTATATCATCTAATAAGAATAATATCACTGTAAGATAAGAAGCAAAAATAAGAATTTAGTTACAGAAATTTACATAAGCATTAATAAAGGTGAATAAAAACAGGGTTCTTTTACATATTGAAAGAACCAGCGTTTTTAAAACAAGTTGTAATGCATATATAATTCTCTCAAGATTCCTGAAGGCTATTGATAGAAAACATGCACTGATCTTTACTTAATTGTCATATAAGCATCATTAGCCCAGATGTTACAAAATGTTCTAAATTAAAATTATGCACATTAAACTTGTTTAAGAATTTGAACGCCTTTGTTGTAAAACTGTGTATTTCAAAAGAAGGCTTTAAGTGGTTTGGTAAACAATGAAGGATGCCTCTTCTGATACGGTAGCTCTCACTTTTCTCTCTTTCCGGTGTTTATAAAGACATTCTTCTTATGCTCTTGGAAACCCAGAAATACCACATGCTCCCACACCTTATATTGCAAGTAAATTCCTTCCATCCTTAACTAAGAAGTGTCAAGTGGATCAGGATAGGAAATGTGGTGGGGTAAGTTAGGGTAGGGTAGGTGGAAGCCACAGAAATTTGCTCAGACTTGGAAAGTGAAAATCCACACATATAGAATCTGCACAATTGCTTAAAAATTGTTCAAGATTGAACAAGAATTCAATTTTTGTCCCGGTCTAGGTTTGTTCAATGGAACATTTTTTTAAAAAAAAGCAACCAGCCCTTTGCATTAATCATGTAAAATTCTGAACAACAGCCAGCATGCCCAAGGACATTGGCAGCTAATTTTGCATGCTCACCCAACACCTGTTACCAGTTAACTCTTGCTATTTTCAGGTGTTTGCCTGAACACGCAATAGGGAATTTAACATTTCCAATGAACTTAGATGGAATTTACTCTGGAGTCTATCTTTCAGAGAGAAACTTTGGCTCATTGAAGTCATTTTTAGATCCACACAATTGCTCTGAGATGAAAACATTAAAGGAAAAACAGTACATTTTGTAGATTTGAATGGATTCTCTTTCTGTACTCAGAATTAAACAGCATACATAAGATTCCCTGGAACACAACAAATGGGCCCCAGTTCTGGTGACTTCTTTATCTAATCCTCTAGTCATTTGCTTTTTTAAAAATTAAGTGCTTCAGTAATGTCATTTTTAAAAGCCCAAGTAAATGATATTTTTCTAGAAGTGGCTGCATGTTCTGGGGATTCATCTCGACACCTCTCTGCCCTTACAGCATCTTCCCTACAGTGTACTGCTCCTTCTTTTATGTGTGCTAAAACTTGAAGGAGAACAAGCAGGTCACATTGATTCTGTGCCTAAACCACCTTCATGTTTTTATATAGTTTCCTAATGATTTTCATTGCCCTTGGAAGAGAAGAATCCTGTCACATTTTCAGAAAAATAGGCCATGTCCACACAGGGCAGGCAGACCAATCAAGGGGAACCCTTGAAGCACCTTATCTGCACTACAGAATGTTCTTCTGGGAGACCATGGCTGCACAGGATGAGGTGATTTAGCCGACTACAGCATGAAATTTGTGGTATAGTCTGCTCCAAGTGTTGCCTGTTTGTAGCTTGTGTCAAACAGTTCATAAGCTGTGGTCTGGTGTATCATGGCTGAGACTTCTGGCCTCATCTTGTCAGGCACCTAGACGCAATAACAGAAGTGCACCACTTTTGGAGACTCAGCCAAACAGCTCTGGCTAATCCTAATGAGCGCCAGCCATCGCTGCTTGAAAATGAGTCACAGACTAAGATAATATCCATACAGTCCTCAAGGACCACACTAGCAGAATGCCAAGCATGGAGTGACCAAACATCACTAGGACTAGTCCTGTTCCCAGAGGTGGAATCCACTCCTGGAAGCATTCTATTTGCAAAGGTAAAGAACCCACTCTACAAATATGGCATGGAAGTCATATGTTGCTATGCGTTGCTATGCAGAAGGATAGGTGGAATGATAGATCATGGTGGCATGATGCAGTGAAGATAGAAAGGCTACTTTATTGACACATGTCCAGGCCTTTTATACTTGCTACACACAGTTTCTTCTGAACAATGGAAAAGTACACTCAGGAAGCCCATATATGGTTACAGGGAGAGAACTGGACTGAACCAGATAGAACAGCCTAAATGCAAGGATTTACTACATAGGAAGTGCCATATATGGTGGAAGTGCCATATATGGCGTTATGGTGAGGAAGCTCAGGAACCAATAGAAGCCTGTTACCAGGGCCTGTTTATGCACATGAACAACTATCCTTGGGTGCTGTATTGTTTACTTGCACTTTGTACATTGTTATGGTTTCTTGAGACCTTCTTGAGAGATACAGCAAAATTTACTTTGACCTGAAATTTATCCTTTGACCTAGTAACTTGCTTCTAACTTCAGCTGAAATAGGCAAAACTGCACCCCCACATTTCCTCTCTCCCTTTTTGTTTTATGAGGGGGTTATTAAGATGCATGTTTGAAATAGGAAAGATGAAGGCAATTAGTATGCCCCGAGGCCCTTCTTTCCTCTAAGATTTTCCATTAGCAGGGCAAAGACCTCCGCACTCACATGCCTTTTTCTTTCCACCAATATGACTTTATATGATTGACTTTATATGACTTTCTGCCACCACCATGCAGAAAGATGACAGTAGCAGGAGTGGTCTATGGCCTGTTCCAGAGGCTGGTCAAAACAGACCACTTTCACTACCATTTCTGATCAATGTCCCTGGTGTGAAACTTCAAAGTCAGGTAATTTTTGTTCCTCATCTTCAAAGTTAAACTAGGACCGGCCTGCAGAAATTAGTCTGGCCCAGAAGTGGTATCCTCTGCATGCATTAAGCCACACATGTGGAAGTCCCCTAAGGTCATCATGCTAGGTTTTTACTACAATATCACTAAAACTGCGAAACGTATCAAAGAACACTTTTCTTGGAATACATGTAATAATCGACTACCAGTTTAATTGATTAATTACTTTAATTTGTTTACAATGTGACTGACTAAGAAGTCACCCCAACTGATTTTTAGTTTAAACAATGAAATAAGATTTTTCATAAAATATTTGGAATGGTCTTGGAAGCCCCAAATACCAAAGGCCATAGATGATACTATCCATTTTCTCCTATACATCAGCGGGGACATTTGAGATAAGATGATCAAAGCAGCAGGAGTAATGCCTTAGAAACAAGATAGACTTTCCTCTACTGTATAATCTTGCTAAAATGTCAGTGTGGCCCTTGAAATTCTGCAAGTGGATGCATGCAATTTTCAGTGCACAAATGCATTTTGAGGCTTTGAACCCATTCATGTTTGCTTTTACATATATGATAATTGCACATAACAGGAGCCATCTTCCCTTCACATTCAGAGAATTTTGTGGGAAATATATGCAAGGTCCCTATTCCTTCATATGCAATAACTTCAACCTCTGCTCCTGCAGACTGAATAACATTCATATAGCTCCCACATTGGCTGCTTCTATATGGCAGGTATAGCAATTTCATCCAATCCAATATGTGCAGAACTAGGGTGGTCAATAACTTTCCAAGTGAACTAAAGTCTGATTTCATACAAGGAAATTCACAGGTATTAGTCTGTACTTTCTGAACTGCACATTTCATTACACACTTTCTTTTAAAATACATCATCCTAGAATTTGCAATGAAGGTTAGCAGATAAATGCAATGAATGAATGAATGAATGAATGAATGGAAGAATGAATTAATGAATATTCTAACTTCAATACTATGTGAAAGTTAAAACAAGGCTTTTGAAATGCGGATAAGTCTTAGCTTCTCCATCATTTTTTCACCCTATTTTTGTCTATAATGTTAGATGATTTAACACTTAGCCCACCTCCCACCCTCCAACACTTTGCTTGGAGCAGGCAGAACATATACTTGCCTGGCAACATGACATATATATCCATCCAACCATCAAATAAACAGTGGCACACTCCTAGCTAGAATCTCCTCATGCACAGCTTTTGAACAAACAAAGCAAAAACTAGCTAAGGAAGAATTTGTTCTATTTAGTTAATGTTCTGCTCTGAGACTGTTGATGTTGTTGTATTATATCTCAGTCATTATGAGCAAAAATAAAAAATAAAAAACAAGGGTGGCACTTTCTAACAGAAATCACAAGCAAGCGAAATGCATCTAAATGAACAATGTTGAATTGTCTTGCACAATAATTATTCTTAAAGTACAGCTATGCTCTCATATAGCTGGAGAAATGAAGCTTCCCTCATTTAATGTAATCCAGAGAAAACATGCAATAAAGTGATGTGACTTCTTCAGCACCACAGACCTGCACTGGTAGACTGGGCTTTCCTTCACAGATAGTAACTACTTGCATAACGTGGCTTTGCATTATATGGTGGTCTGTAGGAACCAAACCACCACAGTATAATATGAGGAATGATATAGTTTATCAGCTTCCATTAACATGGTGCCTTCCAAACATTTTGGACAATTCTCCTTATTCCAACTATGGGCAACTTGTCCTAAACCAGAGGTTTCCAAATTCATCTCTCACCATTCCTTGCTTTTGTCCACACCAACTGGAATTCATGGGAGTTCTAGTTCAACATCTGACCGCCCAGGTTTGAGAATCTTTGTTCTAAACATCTTCCATAAGGGAGAAAACTGCATTATTCAAAACAAACACAGTCAAGCCCATAGTTTCAGCTTCAGGTCTGAAATTCCTCCTAGCAAAACATTACCTAGTGAGCTCTTAATAGCCAGAACAGTGTAGTAGATAGAAAGTTAGGGTCGGACCTAGAAGACTCTGGGTATGAATACCCATTCTACAATGCAAGTTTCTAGATGACCTTGGACTAGTCACTGTCTTTCAGCCTAACCTACCTCACAGAGGATTTACAAAGCTATAAAAGCAAGAGGGGAATCATGTACATCTTCTAGAGCAAAGAAGACGAGCAGCATTAACAATAATGCCATTAAAAAAAAGCTGAAGAAAATATAGTTTAAGACCTCCCATAAGAAACTGGCATCATATTGTTCCAAGATAGTCTGTAAAATTTAAAATGACAGTGCCTTGCAGCTTTCTGCTACAAAAGAATAAAATCAGGACCAATGGTGTAGGCAAATGACAGAGCGTAATCTACAGTGAGTGTACTATAGTTGTGTCAGGAAGGTGTGTCTTGTATTCACTATCCCCATTTGCTAATAAAACATCATGTGAAACAGTCTGTTTTTAGAATACAAATCCCGCGATCCTTAGCCATGGCTCCCACAGCTCGGGATTATAGGAGTCCTACCCTCCCCCAAAAGAAACTCTTCCAAACTGCTCTTCCAAAGCACATGCCTTCTTCAGTACATTGCTTCTGCTCCCCACAGGCATACTGGCTCACTAATGATAAACATTCTTTTCCTGTCAAATACAACCAGAAACACAAGAAGTAGATAAGGGTTCTTGCCTAAATGTTGGAGCTGTCCTGCATGGCAACAAGACTATTCAGATTGGATCCTGGGAGATTTTTCCAGCACCAGTTAGTCACATGCAATGGAAAGTGACAGCAATCTTGTTCTGTGATTTGAAATTTAAAAGGCACGTACTGTCCAAAAACTATGGAATGATACTCTACAAAGTCTGATCTTTGCAGTCCCATCCAATATTTTTCAGCACATACAATCCATATAACAAACAGCATCTGAATGGCTGACTGGAATGTAAGCCTTACCCTCCTCTTAATTAAAAATTTAAAAACTGATGAAAAATCACAGCTCTCCTGACAGCTCTTATATCTACCTTGGCAAAGAAGATGAAAAGGAAACAAGCAAAACAGCACATTATTTTGTTGCTAGGTTATAGAAACATCACATGTAAAACATCCAGATTATATAACAAGTTCTCCAAAATTTAACTAACTTGTTCATTTTAGCATCCTTACTCAGGAATTCTGAATAAAAATGATGACAATACTTATCTACAAAATCCCTTTGTAGATGCTTTTATTTGCTGTGTATCTTTGTCCTTCTCATTTAAATAACACAGTTTTGTACCCTGTGAGTAGTGTGAAAAATATAGGGATGAACCCTTTGTCTTATTTCTTTCTTAGGTGATAGCTTCTCCCCCCGCAATCTACCTACTTACAAAGTGCACCATACAATCAACGCATCACGGAACTGGAAAAGGTTAGAAATCTAATAAATTGATTTTTTTTTACTTCACTTTTTAAAAATGTATCAATTAACAGTAAAACAAAGCATCCCTATTTATACAGAAATTCTACGTGATCACATGTGTGCAAAATCCAAAGTTAAATACCACACATAGGCCGCGTCTACATGCAAAGAAAAATCCAGAAAAAAGCTTCTTTTGCCTCATAGTGTCTCCATCCAGAGCTTTACTCCGGGCTTCCAGAGCCACAAAGGAGGAAATTACGTGGCAAAAACAAAAAAAAACAAAACAAAACAACCCTTTAAACAAGACTACCTCCGCACTTTTTGGAAGCCGCAGGTTTTCCTTGGAGCATGGAGAGGTCTTCTCCCATATTCCACTGAATTTTTAGGCATTTTTGATCCCTGCAGAAGAACTGGCTGTCAGAATCAGCTGTTCACATTGTGAACTGTCACATTGTTTCACTTCGTAGGGGGAGAGATTTTGTGCTTGCTAACAGGGAAAGGTGATACTAATTATCATTATCATTACCACGGAGATTGTTTCTCAGCAAGCAAAGCTCTCTCTCCCCCTCCTAATAATGCAGCCTCCAAAGTGAAACTAAGTTTCACTTCTCAGGTCTGGTTCTGTGCTAATCAGCTGCCATTACATGAATGCAGGCAGCTGAATTTGACAGCTGAAGGGAGCCTGCTTTCAGTTATGCTTGTAACTGCTTTTAACTCTTGGCAGCCAAGTAGAGGGATGATCTCTGTTGTGTTCTGGACGTTCAGTTGAGAGTTTTGCCTGTCATTGCTGCAGCAGGTGGGGCGTAGGGGTGGCAAGAAAAAGATGCAGACTCACAAAAAGTGGTTTGCATGGAGATAGGAAAGTACGTTTTCAATCTGTGTTGCCCCAAACCACATGGGGATGCTTTATTTCGAATTACAACCCACATTTTTAAAATCCGACACAAGAGGGAAACAAAAAGAGACCATGGAGATGCGCCCTCAGTGAAAAAATATGATGCTGTTAATTTCTGAAGCCATCAGTAACGACAGGCAAACTCCCATTTTGGTAAGACGCCTGGTCTAGACAAACATTTGCAAGGCAGATGCAGATGCAGATGACAAAGGAATGCTTTATTTTTTACCCCAGTAGCTACTAACCGCAATCTGTCCAACTCCAGGGGATCAGCATTCACCCAAATGTAGCTGACCCCCCCCCCACCCATGTCTTCCAGAACAGACTTCCACCAAGCCTCTGCAATTCTAAGCCCTGTCCCTGGAACCATGGCATGTTTCTGTCATAATTCGTGATTAAGCTGTCATGACTTTCACGTGTCAGACCCAGGACACCAAAGATGTAGTTACTGTCTCCTTAACTGTTATGTGACTGGTGGCTGCATTGACCTATTTAACACACATGAGAAGGATAGCAGGAAGAGAAAGAGAGGTGCTAGGCCATTTGCTTCTATTTTAGAAATCAAATCAACATGTTTCTTCCTTATCGTTAATGCAGCACAAAATATTTGGGGAAAATATAGATCATAACTCTTTTGCACACATTATTATTGATGCTGACATTTAAAGTCTTTTCACAATACTCAGATTCCTACAAGAATAACAGCTCGTCCTTTGCAGAGATACATTTTGGAATTCTATTGCTGTGTTACTGTATCAATGTATATCTCTATAGTGAGAAAAAAAGTTAAAACTTTTTGCTCTTATAAGAACATCTGAAGCACAAAATATCATTCTCAAGTGAAATGGGAAAGTGAAAATGAAGTTAGTTCACTCAGAATACAGCCTTCCCTTGCATAACATGATTTTGTAGTAAACAATTTTGCTTTTACACAGTTGGCAAAAGGTGACTTCCATTTTTTATTAAAATCCCAAGAACTTCCAGTAATGTGGTTTGGCCTCTGAGGTGCAACTAATACACTTTCAGTGACAAACCAACTTACCCTTCCACTTCATCTCTCACTTCCAATGGTTGACTAGCTACAGTGCCATGAATTTATATTACACAGTAGCATAAGAAATGCCCCACTGGATCAGCCCCATTGACCATCGAGTCCAGAAATCTGCTCTAACAGAGGCTCACCTGCTGCATAAGGAAGCACACCTGCAGGGCACCTGCCCTGCTTGCTCTCCTAACAGCCGCTCTATGGAAGCATGACTAATGACAGCCCTGACTTCCATGAACTGATCCAAACATTTTGTGAAACCATTTAAGCTAACACTCAATTGTGTATCTCATGGGAACAAATTCCAAAGTTTAATTATGAGTTATGTAAAATAATATTCCTTTTTGTCTTTCTTGATTTATCCATAATGTAGCTTCATTGGTTCTAGTATTTTGAGAAAATGAGAAAAACTTCTCCTTATCTACTTTTCCTCATAGGGAAGCTCCTTTTGTTCCTTGATCATCTTTGTTGACCTCCTCTGAACCTTCTCTAGTTCTGCTGCAACTTTTTTGAAATGCAGTGACCAGCTTAAGTACATCTTTCAGGCTGGTAGGGAAAGCAGGATGCTTCTAAGGCCATTTGCTGGGATTCGAGAGCAGGAAAAGGTTTGTCCTTGTCTCTGCTTGAGATTCCTATGAGCATTTGGTGGGCGACTGTGTGCGATGGGAAGCTGGACTAGATGGGCTGTGGCCTGATCCAGCAGGGCCTGGCTGAGCATGGACATTCAGGCAGAAGAAGCTGGAACACCCATGGGTTTGCATGGAAATGTGGGGCAGCAGCCTAGAACCTGGTGCATTACTATCTGTGGTCAGGCACAGACACTGCGCACAAAGTGCTTTCAAATTAATATGTTTTAGAAACATCTTTGGTTTAAAAAATAGACTTGACAAAGGGAGACTTCAAGATACTCCTGGATAGTAACTCTCACCATTCTGTGCCACACCAGCCCCGGCTAACTGGGATTTAGAAACACCCAGAGCTCACAATTGAGTGCCCATGTTTTAAAAGGTTTCTTCCTACCGATCTATTGGGACTTTTTAATCTATACATTAACAACAATGAATACAATCCACCTTGACTGGTGATAAATATTAACAAAGACCCAAAGAGTTTCATCTACAGTAGCATTTACCTTGCAAGAAAATGTAGGTACGAGTGGTGATGTGATGTTGAAGCTAGGTTATCTTTCAAAAACATGTGCTCAAGATGCATTTAAAATAAAAATAAACACCAACGTTTTGAAATAAAGTATTGTTAGCTCTGTTAAGAACAACTGATTTAGTTGCCATCACAAGATTTCTGTGTAAAATATGAGATTAATTTATTTTACTCAAGTGATTATCAGAAAATTATTATTATTATTATTATCATCACTGTCATCATCATTATCATTTTAAAACCCATTTTGATTGAGTTGGTTTCTTTGCCTATCTTGGAGATTTACTTTTCAATTGTGTTTTTCCTCAAAAATTCTTATAAGGCAGAGAAATGCAAATATTATTATCTCTAGATGTAGATAAAAAAGCTGCCAAAAGTTTATTAGAGTACATTGCCAAGGTTTTAAGCATACCATATCTTATATGCACAGTAATGAGTTTTGTTTTAACTGCTCTTGGGAATTCAATTTCAGTGTCCAGTAAAGCAATTACCTGTTATTCCAACAGAATGAGAAAGTATAACATAATACAGAGAGCATCTCTTGTCATTGTGTTTTTAAAAAACGTGGTCTTAAAATCAAGTAACTAGAACAGCTTATATCTGATGCTACTACTGAACAGACTAATGCAGGGAATCATTTGAGGATTCATTAGTTTTGTATCGAAGAAACTGCCTTCATCTTACTTATGATTTTTTAAAAATTTATCTGCCAAGATGTAAGTACTTGGTTCATCAATCAATAAATAAAATTACTTGACTGCATCACAATTAATCAGTTTTTTCTAAATTAGACAACAGATATAAAATATTAACATATCGGCACAACTAGAGGCAGTCCCTGTAGAATATTCACAAGCCCCGTTTTTGAATTTTAGGGAACTGCCACACCCTATATCAGTGATGGCGAACTTTTTGAGCTCAGTGTGTCAAAACCTAGCTTAACTCAGGTGCTGTATCCACAATTTTGTGATATTTGTAGCTCTAGTAAAAAACTTATATTTTTGATATATGTATTTTATTAAAAGCAAAAACAAATAATTCTTTACATTTGCTAAATCTTCAATTGAAAGTTAGTATTTCGTACACTTCAAGAACAAGCAAGCACTACACGCCCAGGTGCCAGGGTGACCATGTGTGTCACCCAAAAGGACTTGGCGTGTCACCGCCCTATATACACAGCTAAAAAAAATTAAGGGAACACTTTTAGATTAAAGTAGAAAATCTTTTCTAATATAAATTGTGTAATTTGTTCAGAACAAAATGACCAATCAACAGTCAAAGGAAACCAAAATCATTAATCAACTGAGGGCTGGATTTCAGATTACCCTGACGATCAAAGTAAAAAACTGAAATCAAGGTGGATACAATTTGTGTGAATTTCATCATGGCAACTCATTAAATGACTCAGTCGTTTGTACGGTCCCCATGTGCCCATATGCGGGTGTGCTCCTGATGAGATGGCAGAAGGTGTCCTTAGGGATCTCCTTCAGGATCTGGGTCAGTGCATCAGTGAGATTCTGGGTAATTTGTGGCGCTACTTGGCAGCACTGGAAGGTGTGGCAAAATGAGGGCCACACACTGTCTCTCTGAGGTGACTCTGCTATTATGTCGGATCACAGTGTGACTCTGTGGTTGGGGTAATACCCAAAAAAATGCAACAGCTGGTGGTTTTGTGAACATTTCTGCATAGGGATGAGTCTCTTTTGAAGCCTGCAATGAATCTTAAATATCTTCCTGGAAAAAACTCAAAAAGAGCTTTCTGTAGGAAAGTCACACTCTTATGCAGTCCACACCATCCAGTCCTTCACCAGGCTGTCTCATTTGTAAGCCTTTTCCCTGAATCTTCTCTAGCATTGTCTATAGCAACTGCTCAGTACACAGACATTCCTCAAAGACCTATGAAGCTTCATCTTTCAAACATTTGAAAAGTTTATCAAGCATGTCTGCGAGTTTGCTTGAGTACTGGCTTAGTTTGCAGCCAATCCTCAAGCAACTTTGGAAGGACACATTGTATATTTCAAACTCTTGCTAATGGAGATGGGATGTTTCACTTGTATTTCTCTGAATCTGCTGCAGAACTGCGTGGAATTAAGCTTGTTGGATTAACTAATTGCATACTAAGAGGCCAAGTGCAAATTGGCCTAGGAAGGACTCCATGGGCCCACTCACAGATTCCCAGGATAGGAGAGGGAGGCAAGGCCTATATGCAGCTAGTTATATGAGAAATTGCACATTTGATGGACACAACAATCTAAACTGAAATCTGGATTCTGGGCTTTACAAACAAGTTGTTCAAAAATGTTCTGCTGCCATGCAACACATGCTTTTGGGGTAAATGGAGGTGGGGGGGGAGCAAAGGCACTTGATGCCATGTGACCATCTTAAACTGATTACTCCAAATTGAAAGAGTTTAACGGTCTACTGGAAAAGGTGCACCTGGGGCATCTGGCTATTGGTGGAACACTGGGGACCTTGGTGAATTTAATGGATTTAGATTGCTGCAGTATTGTCTAGTTTACATTTGCAATGAAGATTAAAATCTCAGAAACTAGAAGAAGAAGAAAGCAAGAGTTAGGACTGACACAGTAGTCTTCAGTCTGTGGAATATACTACCAGAAGAGGTGGTGACAGCAACCAGCCGGATAACTTTAACAAAGTGTTAGGCTGCATCCAGACATCAGATATTCCACTAGATTTGAAATGCCCATGCTTTATTCCAGAATATCCAAATATAGGGGATTAAGCAATTTTACTTAAGTTTCTGATTAAGTAAGCAATGTCTAGATGCAGGCTTAGCCAAGTTCATGGAGAACTGGCATATTAAAGACTAGAACGGATGCCTAGGTACTGCCTCCAGGTTGGAGAGGCAGGCAGGATGCTTCTACAGGCCATTTGCAGAAAATCAAGAGCAGGTAAAGGTTTTGCCTTTGTCTTCTGCTTGAGAATGCCGAGAAGCAATTGGTGACTACTGCATGGGTGGGTCAATAAACTGAGACTGAATCATGACAAGATGGAGACTCTGGGTTAGGAAGCTCCCAATATCAGGAGTTAAGGAGTTTGCCTGTTTTGGATGGGAATGCACTCCCTCAGAAAGAACATATGCATAATTTGTGGGTATTTCCAGAATCACCACTGGGCCTGGTCAACTAATAATTCAAACTGAGGTTGTACCGAGCTCTGTTTACACATAGATCATTATAGGTTGTCCTCAGCCCATCCTCACTGTGCGCTGAATCACTCACACCTTTCTCCGCAATCGATCTGAACCTCCTTCACATAACTCTTGGCTCTCTGCCCCTTTTCCCGTATCAAATCTATCCCCTTTCTTATTGGACACCTCACCCACTCAAACAAACAGAGGCTTGGAAAATTGAGCAGGCAGCAGCAAATCAGTGCTCCATATTTGATGCTAGTGAAGCACTGACAGTCTTTGAGACAACCAAATGAGGAAGAAGTTTGAATGCATGTTCCTGTTTTTTATTTCAGCAAGGGCTTGATTTCTAAAAGGGGTGATCAGAAACTCTGTGATACTAATCTACCATTACCTTCTTCTTGGGGTTTTTTTGGAGGAGGGTATCTAACAAATTAGGCTGTAATCTTGAGAATTCCTGATGGTCCAAGTACTCTTTGGATCTGACCTGAGTAGCTTTTGAGCTAATTTGAGGTTAGCTAGGTGCTGCCACCTGCTAAGACTCAACAACCATTATCTTCAATTTAATATTTCTAAGATCAGGTGGCAAAAGCTCTTGAGGATGCTGCTGACATTAATAAATGTCCCAGAGCTGTAATGTTTTGATTCTCCCCCCTTTTTATATCAATTTCTATCTATCTAAACTGTTCCTGTTGTCCCTGTCACTTGCACAACAGATGTTAATTCAATCAGCCTTACTAAAACCAGAGGTAGGAACTGATTGTCCCTCATTACTCCCAAGCACTGACTACTAGAGCTGGCTGGGTGGGTGTTCCTGTCATTACATTGTGGAAATAGGTAAAGGTGCCACAAAGCTTTTCTATTGAAACAGCACTTTTTTGTCTAGAGTATAGCTAAATGAATTACAGGTTTAGAGGTACAGTGGCTAATAATGATTACAGGATTTTTAATCATTTAAAAATGTGGAACCAATCCTTCTATAAAGAATTCCTTCAGAAAGACATCACAGCTGACTGAGGCAACCAGAGTAAATTTGATAGATGGTAAATTAGAATTTGAAGTGTGGTAATCAGATTCCAATATCTGCACAGCAAAAAGGTCTGGGTTCCTCATTTCCATGTTAAAAATAATTTAAGAACCTTGTAGATTTTCAAGACTGGGTACAAAAAACTTTAACAAAACATAAATGGAAGATCTTTCTTTTTTTACTTTGCCCTCCACATTTCCCTTCTCAGCAAAATTATAGCAATGCAGATAATATCTTTTAATAAAATGGCCTCTGCAAAAGGCAGACCATGACTGGGAATGCATGGAATTTTTTATTATTATTATTAAAATGATAACAGAACTGCAAAGTTTAACACCTTCATTATTTTCCAGAGAAGTGGAAAAGCAAAGCATTGGAATGAGAACTTCTTTTACAACCATCCCTAAAGAACAGCAAGAGTACTTTCAGGTGTGAATCAAAGCTCAAGTGGAAAAACTGGTACAAATGCACATGCACAAACACTTGTAGGGTGTTTTTTTTTGGGGGGGGGGAGGTTGCCATGTGCCAATATGCAACTACACTCAGTTGGTGCCTAGATGCCTCTAATGTTATTCACGTCCTCTGTCTACTCTTCTGTATCTGCATGCCAAGAAGAATCTTTACCAGCACAGTGCTTTCTAGTTATTTTGAATGGCAGCTTCCCTAAGACTTGGCCAGCATGGCTGCGGTCACACTTAAGGTTTAATCCAGCTTCAGTCCACTTTCAGAGTGAGAGAACACATCAGCAAAGTGACAAGCTATTTTGTTTCGGTCTTAAATAACTCTGAAAATTCACCTTTGCGATGGATAATGTGGAAAGAAAATTACTGGTCACTTTGCTGATGTGTTCTCTCACTCTGAAGGTGGACTGAAGATGAATTAAACCTTAGATGTGACCACAGTGCATGACACAGGAGAAACAAAAAGACTACTCCTACTTTCTAAATACATCTCCCTTTCTTTGTTTAGGAAAATGCAATTTGAGACTAGCCCTTTAATTGTTGGGCAGAGATCAAGGCAAGTCAAATGCCAGTCATTTCTACATCTGGAAGAAAAAGAAGGCTAGAAGAAAAAGTGGGAAAGCTTTTGAACTACTAGAGTTTTGCAAAAGCAAAATCAGACCTTATTTTTCATAAGAGTGAATCAAAGAATTATACAGTTGGAAGAGACCTCCAAGGTTATTGATTCTAAACCCCTGCTCAATGCAGGATTCCCTAAAACATCCCAGAGTTACTACCACACAGCAATAGTCAGGCTTTCTCTTGCTCACTACAGCCACTACATTCATTTGCCCTTGCCATCAGGGGACAATTTGTATAACCCTGCAGGAAAAGTTAAGCCTACTGCTTGCTCAGAACGGTATGTGAGCAGGAACTGGCAGTAAGTACTAGAGACCTACATTTCTCACCTGCAGAAACTAGACAAAGCAATCATGGAATGCCATCTTCTTATCAGTACGTGCAGAAAAGTCAGATTTAATACACTGGTAATCTTTGAGCCGTGACCATTTGCAGACATATTATGACCACCAATAAGACATTGCCTTTCCTCCTCTGATAATCTATTGTTCCCCAGAGTTGCATACAAAGAGACAGAATCAGAATATGATCCATTTTATTTTACATATTTTATGAATGCACACTAACCAAAAACTTTGGCAAGGGACCGATATTTTAATACATCAGTGTACTGAAAAGCACTAGATACCTGGATAATTAGTCAAGAAAAAAAGAGGTGAACAAAGTTAATCTGTACCATGGAAAGAGAATAATCTGTAATTTGATGTAATTGTATAAATGTTTTGAAAGGGGTATAATAGTGCTTGGAAATGAGTTTAATCTTTAAAAAAAGTCAAAAACCTTTCTATTCATTATTTTTGTTGCAGGTGGGATTTTGCAAAACTTATTCTGGATGACCAATTACGAAATATTTCACTCCCCCCCCCCCCCTGCCTAAATTTGGTCTTTCCATTTAAGCGCACATTGGTATGTTGGGTGCAAGATCATTCTTCCATCTTATACTGATGGGCATATCCATACATACGAAAAGATAATCTGAAATAAAATCTCAATCGTATACTCCTTCCCAGCCTGAATAGTGAAGAATTTTCATCAGCTTTCAAGCCGTTCTTTGTTTTTTTGTTTTGTTTTCCAGAAGCCAGCATATTTACGAATGACAACATTTACCAAGTTTCATGCAATGCCAAATTATGCTTTTCAGACAATTCCCTAGCGGCTTAACAAAATCTCAGCTGGCAGTGTCACTAGATATAATTTGATAAGGGCTCTTTGTCTCTGTCTGCAGTCGGGTATATAGCACACTTTGCTGTGATAATTGGTTTGGCTGTCCATTCCACCCATCAGGTGATAGAAAACTATCAATCAAGCTAAATGCAATGTGAGAGAAGTCCCTTTAGCCAATTAGTTGGTAATGAGAACATTAGCCACAATATCTTCAGCAGAGGGCACCTTAGCAATTTCTAGAAGAGCCTACGAAGATGACAGTTCTATCTGTGTGATTAATAACAATCATATGATACTACAAGAATTCTATGCTGTTACAAAAAAAATCCAAAAGGAACAATACACTCACATCCTTAAATAAGTTATGAGTGATTTTATGTCCATCTCTGCTTATTCAATGTTTGGAGGTTAATGCTCTTCATACAAACATTAAAATTTTCCTGGTGCATAGCATGAATATTTATCCTAAAATGGTTAGGAATTATATTATCTTCCTGAAAAAAAGCAGTGGTTTTGGAGGTTGAAACTAGGGGAATTGTAGATTTTTCAATGCAGCTACAATACGGTACTCCATGAGTCGAGTTACTTATGTAAAGTAACTCCCCATGCAATTTTTCACCTGGCAATGTATGAGAACAGGATGGGGGCAGGGGGTGTCATATGACAGAATCACCAAAACCACAAATGGAATATCTTTACGCTGGAAAAGATACACCATTTCAGCTTGACTCTACACCAGATTTGCACTTGACAATTCATCTGACAAGAGAATTCTGTGTAAGTGATAAAAAAGTCAGGGAGGAAATTGTTTCGTAGCATCAGGCTGTTTGGTTTCTGTTGAAGCCAGCGTAGAACTGTAATGGAATTGGTGCATATGGATAATAAATCATACATTCTTTTTATCATCCTGCTAAAGGTTTTGTAGGCTGCCTTTCCACGATAGCCATAGAGAGAGACAGAATACAAATGCAGATCACTAGCCTCTTTAAAGTCTTCTAAAAACATTTATAGGTTACAAACTTTTGTTATGTTCATTTATATGAATGGTGTTCTAATGGATTACCAGATCATCACTATAGTAATATATAGTGGAAGTTCAGCTGATAGGGGAAATGGATCTTGCCTTAAAACCATGTTTTCTTAGGAGCAGGTTTTGTTACCTTTGCCTGGAGCCAATGGGATTAATCTCCTACTGAGCAGGCTTGGGTTGGGTTATAATGTTGCTTGCACCAGGAGTCATTGTCATATTGTTTATAAGTTTATAATTGTATCTGCTGTTCACCTGGAAGTCCCAGAGTTGGTCACAACATCTTGATAAAGCAAACACTAAAACAAATTTAAAGTCTGAAATTTGAAGTCTGAAATTCCTAATGAAAGGAAGCTTAAAGTTTTGGAACTTCTTCATGTCCTATGCTTGCTTATATTTTATTTGCATGAAGCAAATGTGTACATAGGTAAACAAATAACATTCATGCCAATTTGTTGGATTCAGCAGTTCAAGTCACACTACTCTCTTTCCTGTCCAGCTCAGAATCTGACTTATAAAAGTTTATTCAAGAGCCTTTGATGAGGCACTACCACTCCCCAGATGCTTTTTTTTGAAATTTGGTTTTACACTGGCTACCTTTAAACGGGCAAAGTGTATAAGTATTTAAGTAGAATGAATGGACGGATGGACGGATGGATGGACAGATGGATTGTGTCTATCTAAATCATACAGGAGGAGTCATGCAGGTATCCAGAATTAGGTGTTACCATTATGTTGATGAAACCCTTTTCTTTATCTCTATTCTATCTGAACTTGAACAGAATGGTGGCTGTGTTCACCTTGATAAGACCAGCAAACTGTAAATTGAGTTCTGAGAAAACAAAATCCTTCAGACTAGGAGATTTTCAAGTCTGGGAATTGGGAATGGGATGTAAAAGCAGGGCAATTCTTGATTCCAAGCTGTCACTCAGCAGTCATGCAACCTGAACATGGGAGTCTCTACATCAGCTGATGTGGCACACCTAATCCTTCGTAGATAAGAATGTCCAGGTTTTCTGTCCAGTGTCCTGATTACTGGGGTTACTGTAAGTACATTATATGTGAATTCTCTTGAAAATCATTATTAACCGTGACAGTCCCCTAGACTCATATTGCATACATCTTGTCAATTACTGGGTTACTAAGCCCACACTAAGATGTTTTGCAGTTCAGAGTCTAGATGTTTGTGTCACTGTTTAGCCTACTGTGTGTAGAAATCAGGAGGGAGAAGACCAACTTGTAATGCCCTCACACAAGGTTTTTCATAGGATGGTCTTCAAAAGAAGCCTTCAGGATGGCATCCTAATTATGGAATGTACTCCCTTTATCATTCAGTTCTCCATCTGTAGTGATAGATGAGGAGGGATGAATTTTGTCCCTTTTGCTTTGAAGGTGAAGAATGATCCTGCTGTCATGTATTTTATGATGTGGGGTCTGTTTTACTCTGGCCTTCAGATATCAGGCAGCTATGAAGCCATGTCTCCCTGCCACATCCACCGTAACTGGAAGTGACCCGATTGACAGCTATGTGGGTCCGTTGCACTGTGCCACTAGTGGACCTTCCTGCTCGAGCCTAATTGGGCCTAATCGGAGCCTGAGGATGGGTACTACGGCATCCACAGCGCAGCCACGTGTAGCGCGCATTGCTAGATGGCCCATGCAGACATATGGGCCACTCAACAAGGACCAGATTCGATGAGGACCAGATTTCAAAAATCCAGATCTTCTAAACCCGGTTAATGAAGGCAAGTGCAAAAATAGCCAGTTGCAAATAAATAAAACAAGAAGTCCCTGCCCTCTGTACTTCTACACCCCTTTTAAAATAAAACTTCAGATCTGCTCTGGAGTTATTCTAGAGAAAGGACCAACAAATATGGCTACCACTTCCAGACCTAGTTGGTCTTTTGCTATAGGCAAGCCAGCTAATATCCTTACCTAGATTAAAAAGTCTCTTCTGATGTATTCCAGCCACCTGAACCAAGTTATGTTTTTGAAAGAGACAGACTGCTATAGTCCAAAAAGAAGCATTTATGCAATTCATATGAATGCATTCTCAGGTCTATAGGGTTCCTCTGTATCTAACTGAATAAGACATTGCCCAATCCTTACAATAGAGAAAAGCTTAGAGTGACCTGTGCTGGAAGAGAGAGGTGAGGCAGAAGGGATCAGTAGGTGGAGTGGTAATAGGAAGTGGCATGGCAATCAATAGGTCCCAGTTGAAATAGTGGAGTGGACTGGCAACAATATTTAGCCACCACTTAAAATAGGAAGTTTTTCCACCACGGCCCTTAGATCCGGACCTAAGAAGATCCAGATCTAAAGAATGGGTACATTCCTTAATCCAGATCTAGTAGATCCGGATTAAGGGAAACACCCAATGTGTTTCGGAGTCATTTCGAAATCATTCTGAAATGACTCCGAAGTTCCTCCGAAGCGATCACCATGGACTTGAGAGGCTCTGGAGCTGTCAGAGCGGTTCGTGCGCTATTAGTGAAGACCGTGCGGACTTCCCTCTGAAGTCCCTCCAAAGCAATCAGCAGAGACTTCAAAGCCGCTTCAGAGTCCCTTTGGAGCAGCTCCAAAGTCTGCGCTGATCTCTTTGGAGAGACCGGTGGTGAGACCCTGAAGTCTCTGCTGATCACTTGAGAGAGACTTCAGAGGGAAGTCTGCACGATCTGCGCTAATAGCTCACAGAACATGCTGACAGCTCCGGAGCCTCTCTGAAGTCCGTGGCGATTGCTTCAAAGGGACTTCAGAGTCATTTCGGGATTATTTTGAAATGACTCCAAAATCTCTCTGAAGCTGGACTTTGGGACTCCCCCCCATGGGTGCATCCCCTCCTCCTAGCCTCCTCTAGACCCCATTGCCTGTTTCTAGTGGAAACAGGCTCCCTTTAATCTGGATTTTCTGGCAGAAGACCCCCATTGTAGACCCCCATTAATGGGGTCTACAGAAAATCTGGATTAAAGGCCAGAAAGTACCCATTTGATTCGGATTTCACCCATGGCAGTGGAAACAATCAGGTCCCAAATGGGTGCCATAGTGGAAATGGGGTCATCCAGCTCACACCCAAATGGGTCCTTAATGGCTGCAAAAATGGATACTTTCTGACAGTGCAAAAACACCCATACTATACATTCACTGCAGTGAATCATCCAAGTAAGTTGGGCCAAACCACCAATTAAGTGATTAAAAACATTTCCCCCATTTTTATCAGTCCTTTAAAAATATTATTCCATTCCTCCATTCTGCCTCTGATTCAGTTCCACATATTTGAAGCATGCAATGAATTTCATATGGAATATATATTAAAAAGTGCTTAGATGCCATAGAAGAGATGAAATGGACAGCTTTAAGTGAATAGTAAATTTCACATGAAAGATATTAAAGTAAAACTAAGGGTTAAAAATCCTTTTATGGAGATACTTTGCAATATACCTAAGCGTTCAGTTAAAACACTGGTTCTAGAGAGATCAATCCACGTTCTTGTCAGGGATTTCAGCTGAAGGAAGGCTTCTGTGGTCACTCCACAGGCAACCTTTCAAGAGAATTTATTGAAGTTAAAAGAAGCATCAAGGATCAAACATCCTAATGAAAAAAGGGGAGTTCCATATTATCCATGGCAAAAAGGTAAGTTCACAGTTGCCTAATGTGATTTCTCCTCTGAACATATCTCACCCATTTATTCTAATATGAGAGGCAGACTTACAGCTATTGTGCCATCAACCTTCAGTGAGATCAGTTGGAACAGTTTTGTCTGGGTGAAAGAAATGGGTGGATGCTCACCACCTTTCTGCAACCTGCAGATGATCTGGGCTACAAGGCCCGCCAGCCCCCAGTCAACAGCCAATAATAGCAGTTAAGGATACCTCAAAACACCTGGAGAAAATCAAGTTGGCTGCTAGACTCTAGAACAGCGGCAAAGAACCTATGTCTTTCCACATACTGTTGAACTACAGTTCCCGCTATTCCTACCCATTGGTGGGAGGAGACAGAAACTGGAATTCAAAAGCTTCTGGAGGACAACAGATTGCCTATATTTTAGTGTAAGGGTATTAGGGCTCTTTCCACGCTAGACTAGCATCCCAGACCAGTGCAATTCATAGAATGGGTGTTCCTGCATGCTATACTGTTTTACTGGAGGCCACACTGGCCAGTAAACCAGCACATATGCATTGGACCAGGCCATACAGTGAGATATGGTGCCAAAATAGTGCTCTGCTGGTGTAACCCTTTTGAAGAGGTCCAATATCCCACACCCAGTCCAATTTCAGTCTGTGCTGCTTCTGTAGGTGCAGTCAAAAGTAGCTGGCTGGCAACTTCAAATGTCAAGAAATTTCACACTCAGTATCTGGAGCTGGATTGAACTGTCTGCAATGTGGAGAACCCTAGTGTGGTCCAATGGGAACTCATCCCACCTTGGGACAGGTTGCCTGTTCTGGACAAAAACGGGCCTCCATAATGTAGGATAGCTTAATCGTGCGTGGAATGGTAAAAAATTAACCATTTACACTAGCATTCTGTTCTTACAGTGGCCAAAGAGATACCAGCATGACATGTTTACAGAAAACAAGACAAGTTTACAGATATTTTGATAAACATAATCACTAGTGAAAAGAATATAACTGATGCTGGATAAAAGAAATCTGGATTCTTGTTTGGCTCACTGCTCACCAGAAAGAATTAGCAAACCGGTCGCTGTGCCAATAGCAGCCCATATATTAATTGTGTTGGCCTGCTTGTTGTGAGGAAGCTTCCAAGTACGTTTCAGAATATCTTACTTCTTCCTATGTATGTCGCCAGAGCAGGACATATTTTATGGAGATCCTCTCCAGACCTAACTTGGCTTTACTTCTTGACCTGCTAGTTTCCATTCCAGGGCATAGGTGGACATGTAGCACTTTTTAAAAGTCTGGTGGATCTACTAGCCAGCTGATGAATATTACATGGTATTCAAGAATTAAACTCCACTGTACAACACTGAATATGTCAAGGCTCTCTAGCTTGGTAGTCTTTTTATAGCCAATCTATGACATTAAGAAGAAGCACAATGGTAACTCTGTGAAAAACACTAAGCACATTTGAAGCTAGTTACCATCGGAAAGGCTTGAAAGGGCTAATGCTATGCCCCTTTCTAATGGCACAACAGCAGCTGTGAAACACTGAGACAAAATGACATGAAAGATTCACACGGTGCCTGAACTGCAGGCTAAATCAGATGAGATCCAGGGAAACATTTATTGAGCAATAATGACCTTCAGTGAAGCCATCATGTCATGGTGACCAGCTGCTCAAGTTTCAGACTCAGTACTGAAATGTACCTCTCCTTTTGTTTTTGTAATGCCAGAAACTTTAAAGCTTTCTGAATTTCTCATCATCTAACACCTTTTCAAGCTGTGGAGTGGGGAAATTCAGGGAAAAAATTGACACTGTTCTCCTGACACTCTGTGAGCTATCAAGACCTCATGTTTAAAATAAATATAAAAAATCTTCACATGGTGAAATTTCCCCATAAAGTCAAATGCACTTAGCCTCCTTCAGGACATTCTCTTCAACGCTGGAATTTTGGAACTGAAACACATGGAGTCCCAAGCTGAGAGACTGGGACAAGACAGTTCATATGTTGTACTTTGACATGATGCTTAAATCAAAGACACTTAAGCATTGTCTTGTTGAACTCAATGGAAAACCTGATGTAGCCATCTATGCAAGTAGAAAGGCTAAATTTTGGGCCAAACTTGGGTGCACACAGTTCACATGACATATACCAGATGCTTTATAAGGCACCTTTTTTCAAACTACTTTAAAGCAGTTTGAAGGTGCCTCTTCCAAAAGGCTCATTTAGGGTTGTTCTATGCCACAGTGAATGAGATGTACCTTTCTGTAACAGGCCAATTTGTGCCCTTCATTCTAAAAAACCTACTCATCTGACAACTGGATGATGTACAGATACAGATGTTCTGCCTCCTCCTTTTTAAGTCTTCTCTGCACAATGTAGCCCAGCGAGGAACTGTTCTCTTAACCTCCCCTTTCCTTCAATGAATATCAGGGTTGGACATTCAGTGAAAGGAAAGCATTGAATTAAGATAGATGCATTTGCAATGACCATATTTGTCACTGAATAAAGAGAGATTTCCTCCTTAATTGTCCTGTCAGTCACATTGCAGGCTTGGGGGCAGTACAGGGTGAACAGTACACTGATGACACCCAACTCTACTCTTCTTTTACAGCTAAACCAGAAGAAATGGCTGAAGCTGGAGTAATCCTAGGTACAATCTGACTGTCTGGATGAGAGCCACCTGCAGGTGAGCCCTGGAAAGGTGGAAGTTCTCTGGTGGTGCAGTTCTTGAGTCTGGAAGCTGCCTTAACTCTTGATTGGTTGCATTGGCACTAATGTTTCCTCTAACATAAGACATCTCATAATAAGGTCTACTTCCTCCTAAGATCTTTTCCCAGCTTACCCCTCCAGCTGCTTGCTTGCCTGCATTGGAAAGATTTTGCCCTATAGTGGCCAATACCTGAAGCACAGAGTTGGAGTGCTGCATTGTCAGAATTCTTTGGGCTGAATTTTATTTCTAAAAACATGGTAAAGCATCTGCAGAAAGAAAATGCAGCACTTCTCTGATGTTCCATTTCTGATTCATGCAAAATAACACGACGGTCGATTTATCTGTCACAAAGTTGCTCTATCAGATTCTTCTCCTGTCCCATTCTGGTCTTATGTCTGGTTTTTCTATCTTTTGCCATAAAGGCATTGTAAAAGTGTGAAATAGTCTTAGATCCATTTACAACATGGAGAGAAGACTCAAGCCTACAGATATTTTTGGATTCTTATTTCCCACCAGACACAATCATCATACACAGCATATTACAGCATAACACAGGTTCCAGCAGGGCCCAACAAACACATGGAAAGCTTTGGTTACTTCTTCCTCTTTTTCTTATAAGACTACTGTGGTACCAGTTCTTTGGTTCAGATTTAACAACAACATGTACCTTTGCCATCAGCCTTCCCTCCTGATCATTGTAAGTTTATTTTTTTCTAATTTGTGTTTCTATATATTAATCTCTCTGTGGTGTTAAAAGAACTTTTATAGGAAAGTGAACCTTGAAACACCTGTCAAAGAGTCCAAATATAGTTGATACATGAGCAGATTTTACTCCTAAGTCAGTATACTATAAAAGGTAGAGCTAGACTATTACTCTATAAAGCAGTGTTTAATTTCAACATTAAACTGTACAGTATGACAAGGGACCATTTCAAGGCATGTTGCAGATGGTGCCTATTTTTTTTTGTGCTAGCACCATGGTTTTCCCAGTTATAGTTGGTCTGAAAGTCTAATCTTAGGTCATTTTTACTAGCCTATGCCAAGTAGTCTGGCTCACATACTGGCCTTGTACATAATGGGCTGGACTACCCCTATTGCAGGCTAAGGGTTCTTTGCATGTTGGTGGCCTATGCCAACCCAGCCTCAACTGCTGGTTTCAAAGTCTGGGCCCAGTCTTTGAAAGCAGTGCCTAAACCTCAAAGGCTAGGAACGAAAATTCCTATCCTTCACAGTTTCTGCATCTTTTCAATGCATGCCAACTTACAGTGACACCTCTGGCAGTGCTTCCTGGTGTGCTGCCAAAAATGACTCCCTACAGTATTCTGGACCACAGAGGTGTGTCATCTGCATGAGTCCAGAATACTGAGCCTGGCCCACAGGTAGACTTCATTGCTGTGATAAACTGCAGGACTGAAATAGGACCCCATTTTGACACCCTACCCTGGTCCACAGCTTCATCCAATGTGGTTGAAGCATTCTAGCAGGGGTGGAGGATGGGGTCTACTCCATCCTGCACTAGTGTGTGGACAGAAGGCCTCTTGACCCCTTTTTATCATTGGATAAAGGTAAGCATGGAAACTCTTACCTGTACAAACTAAACATAGTTTTTTTTTTCTGGTAATTATTAAGTTCACATCCAGAGTATATGTTTGGCTTAGCAACCATAACCTATTTTAATTGCAGTTTTTATCCTTACATTTCAGGTTCACAAACTTGTTCAAGTACAATTTGTTTGCTCATCCCAGTCTGAAGCACCTTTCCAAGTAGAGTGCATAGGATCACATACAGACTATAACATGGGAAAGGGAGGAAATTAACTTCAGGGCATTGGGTGTCATGAAGTCTGGAAACTGCTAGGTGTATTGAAACACTTAGTCCTTCAGCACTTCAGTATCACTTATTATTGTTGTAGCATTTTAAAATTACAAATTGTGGTGCCAGCTTTACTGTTCACACAGCGGAAAATTGAAAAGGAAACCAAAACCATTCTTCTCTCAACAGAACACAGAATCTACCCAAGATGTTCCAGGGGGTGCAAGTAGTAGAGGCAAGGGTAGACTGTAAGGGTTCATTTCTGATGATTTGGAAATGAATGGAGCACAGTAAACACTTTTGCTAGAAAGCAGATGAAGATAAGTCCTACATTCACTTCATAAAGATAGAAAGAACCTGACTGTATATTGGACAAAGGAAAGAATCATTTAGTTTTCTAGATCAGAATGTGGAATATTATGATTCAGGGTAAGTAATTAATTCTTCTCCCATCCTACATATGAAAAACAAACTATTCACCCCGCTTTCCATGGAAAAAACCTTCAGTCTCTTTCCAAAGAATGAAATCAATGGTTAATAAGAGTTACCGCACCCGTTTTCTCTCTCCTGCTTAACCAACCTCTTTCGGCAAAGGGGGTGGGAAAGGGAGGGAGAGAAGGAGAGAGACAGCTCTTCTTTCTTCAGCTTTTAACAGCTTTGGGAGGTCAGGATGCTATTGGTTCAGCTTTGTATGCAGTGTAGAGCTGTTCACTTAGCAACAGCAAGCAAGAGGAGCAGACAGCTGCACCACCTGGTTTAGCAAGTGTCTGAATGGTTTCAAAGATTTGCTTGCTCTTCTGTTGCATAAAAACTACTCAGTCCTGAGAAATGTTCAGCATCTCCAGGGGCATCAGTGAACAATATGATGACCAGTACCTTAAGTTGCCAGTCTCAGCTCAAGCATAATTCACTTTTCACAGGAGATCTCAATCAAAACCACATGCTAACAGAAAATAACTTGCTAGAACATTTTTAATATGAGCTACAAGACACAATCTGTGTCTTTAAAATTAATAAAAAATAACAGATGTATAACAGAAATGTGTATAAATATATAATCAGATAACAGCAACTGTTTCCCTCATTCCTTATACAAAGATCAGGCAGCCATAGAGTCATTCAGCATTAGACATTTTAAACTATAGTATCGTGTATATTTTAACAAGTTGTCTGGTTTTGTGTGTGCGTGCCTTAACGAAAGGTAAGCTCTGAAACACAACTGATAACCTGATCTAAATCTAAAACTCATACCGATACTACATGTTCTTATGAACAGATTGTGCTTTGATTAATGGAATGCTTGTTAGTTTTCATGAATGCTAGTTTGAATGGCTTTAATTCAATGTTTACAATCCAAGTGAAAGGTTAAGTTGGCATTAGTGCGCTAGGGTGACCCAGTCAACCCACAACTCAGGGCTTCAACATTTGGACATCCTTGAGAGAGTAGACAGATGAGAGAAAGTTGAAGTGATTCACAATCATGATCACCACCTTGGTTGAAAGTGGCAGTCTTGTAAGATCAGTTTGAGGAGTTACAAAAGAAGCAAGGGATAAAATTTCACTTCTGCAAGAGGGGTTCTTTACAGCAGAGAGGTTTCTGAGGTCAGGAATTGCTGTGGGGCACATGGAATGCTTCATACCTCCCACCTTAGCAATAACCTGAGTGAGTCACTGATTACAGTTGCATTCTGAGCCATGGGGAAGCAGCCATGCACTGAAAAATGCACACTTCATCCTGATCTTTCTCCTTCTTAAGTGGGCTCCATCATTCCACAGTTTTCTTATGATGCAGGTGCAGATGCAACAGAAATTTTAACCTTTCTCGAAAAATACGTCTTAACCCAGTGATGGCCAACCTATGACATGTGCGTCACAGGTGACATGCCAAGCCCTTTTGGGTGACACACATGGTCACCCTGGCACCTGGGTGCGTAGTGCTTGCATGTTCTTGAAGTGTATGAAATACCAACTTTCAATTGAAGATTTAGCAAATGTAAAGAATTATTTGTTTTTGTTTTTAATAAAATACATATATCAAAAATATAACTTTTTTACTAGAGCTACAAATATCACAAAATTATGGATATTTCTAGATGTGACACAGCACCCGAGTTAAGCTAGGTTTTCTTGCGAATTTTGACACACCGAGCTCAAAAGTTTCACCATCACTGTCTTAACCAAAGCAGCTTGATTGAAGGGGCCATGTCAGAAGAAGAAACTATATGTGGACAGGAAATGCTTAAAGAGAAACAAGGATGGCCAAAGCTAGTATCTCCCACAGAGATGCCTTTAAAACCATGCAAAAGTTTAAACAATGCTTGAGTTTCTCATGGGCTTGGGTCCCAACTTATTGGAGGCTTCCAAGGCTCAAGAAGAAGAAGAGTTGGCTTTTCTACCTTGCTTTTCTAACCCATTTAAGGGGATTCAAAGCAGCTGAAAAAGTTTTATATTCTTCTCCCCACAACAGAACACCTGTGAAGTAGGGGGGCTGTGAGAGCTCAGAAAAGACCTATGACTAGCTCATGGTCACCCAGGTGGCTTCAAACCCGATATTCCCAAATAAGAGCATGTTTCCCTATCTACTAGGCCAAACTTGTTCAAAAGTCTATTGCAAGACTGGTTCCTTTTTCTTGTATTTTAGTTTATTTTATATGTATTTTTCTCAAGGAAAGAAAGAGTCATTTTAATAACTCCCATTTGACCACAGTTAAATACACTGATGTCACGCCCTGCAGCTTTCCACCAATTTCAACACATTTGCTAAACTGAGAGAAAATAATCTGTCGTAAGACCATTAGCAACTTGGAAGTCCCCCACCCCACCCACTCCCAGTAAAAATCCACCAACAACATGTGATTTTATCCTTTTAACCCCCCCCCCTTGTGAAAGTATTTTTTAGATTTTCCTCACATTCAAAAATACAATAGACATACTATGAAGGAAAGGAAGCAGTACTTCCTCAGATAAATCATATACAATTATATATTCAGTAGGAAAAGTAAACCCTGTAATTTTCTAAAGACAGAAGGATGCAATGTTGGATGAAGCTCTTTTCTTTTGGCTCTGCAATAGCTTTGACAATAGGTATAGTGTTTGAACGATATGGAAGCTATGAAGACTTCCTTCAAGTTCCAGCCCTTTAAGAAGGCAGAACTTCTGTGAAGCCAAAGACTACATAAGCTGTACACTGAGGGTGTCCGTGAAGAAAGCTGAAATATATTCTAATCTGCACAAGAAACAAACTTGTATGGCAGCAAAGACTTTGCTGCCTTTTATTTAGCATGACCCTAAACTGACTAGAGAGGGGGGGGGGATGCAATTACTGGATATTTACTTGTAACAAATATAATATAGGTCTGTCTTTCTGAAACATGTATTTCTGCCAATTAGAGAATAGTTCCAACACAAATCTTTTTTTTTTAATTTCATAATTATACCTATGTGCACAAATGGACCTTAAAATCACAGAATCCCCAGAAATAACAAAAAATCTGGATGAAGGACAGGAACCTCCTCCTGATATGACAAATCTATGGCATAGAAGCCTATTTTTATACTATTGGGTAGGGTGAAGTACAGTATTTGCTTAAGTCGATGAAAAGAAATGAATGGCTTTGGAAAGGTCCTGTGTAAAAAAACAAGCTACCAATGAAAATCTGTACCCAAATCTGTGTTTTGTATCATGGCACTGCAGAAGCAATCGTAAAACAACTTCCCACAAGGCAGGGGAATCTCAGGTTCAAGCTGTCACATCTTTCCAGAAGAACGTATTGGCACACTAGTTTTTTTATGTGTGAAACTGCACAAATGTTTCCATCCAATCATGAGGAGTAAGCTCCAATTTGTGGGTATTAAAAACAGACCTGTGCTCTTTTGCTGTTTATTTCTATACTGGAGACAGATAGAAGTGGATCCTCTAGAAAAATCAACTAAAATCAAGAGAACTGAGAGGCCAAAGGAAGATACAAAAATCAATTTTGCTGACTCATTAGAAAATGAAACTGATGCACTTCATAACAAGACATCATTTGTGTAAGATCTCATACAAGGTCCATGTGTGCTTGTTAATGAGAGGAGGGTATGTGGGAGAATGTGGCAAAAGGCTGCAATATTAGAAAAAGAAATTTGTTTATATAGTTTATATGCATTTGGGGAATAAAGGCCAGAAGGCATTTTGCCTTGTGTATGACCACAGAGAAACTTCTAAGGAAGAGTGGAGAATCCAGAGGGAGCTCTTTCTGTCTTGACATTCATAGCAACTTTGCCACTGGGAACAGCTGCAGAGGAACAGAGGATGGAGTAAGAAATCATCAGTGAAGCAGTAGCGAGAATTTGCACTGGAAAGCTTAAATTGCCCAAGATCATATGTTTGCTCAGAGATGAGCAACAGATGTAATCGTTTTATTTGTAGCACCATTTGGCAGTAAGAGGTAACACACCAAACTTTGTAGTTTCCCTGGAGAAGAAGAGACTGAATTTTAAAAAGCCAAAGGTAATGCTGCACCAGCATTTAATAGCATGTAAGAAAGAGGTATATATTTTGCTATGGTTCTCTCCCATCCCTGAAGCTATGTATATCTGGTTTTTACTTGAGCAACAACTGGGCAACATGTCTAGTAACAGGATGCTGTTCTAAAAACAAGATAAGTCTCCTCTTCTTTGTGGAGTTCTTTACAAATGACAGCTTAGTACATGCCCCTGCAATGTTAGTATTATGACACTCCCATCTGCATCAGCTCAACAAGCCAATTAGCCCCAGGCTACATCTTTTTTTTCTGCAGATCACAATTTCACACCCTTGCTCAGAAGCTCCCAAAGAAAAAGAGTTAAGTAGATCCTCCCATCATAAATAATCAGAGCTCTCAGCATTTGCTGCTTCCCAGCTTACAACTATCATTTCCATCTATCACTATACAAAGCAGCCACATGTTTAGCCTACCTCTAAAAATGGATTTTGTTTCAGTCTACAAAACACCAGGAAATAATTTGCAATCAGACATATCTCTGAACGCAAAGCAGCTAAATAGAATGTTGCTGTTGTTAAATATGCAGTCAAATAAAGAGCTGTGAGTGTTTGCATAGAAAAAGAGGTAAAATACTTCATTTGACAGCAAAAACATCATTTAACCTAACATTCAGAACCAATTTCCCCCACTTGATCCATCAGGATTTGTAGGTATGACTTTAATACCAATGCATATAAATTTTAAGAATAGCCCTGATGGATTGGAATAGTCTCAGTATCACATTACTACTGTAGATATCTACACCAAGCTTGCAATCAGGATAAGTGTGTCAGAAGCACACCGTCTTTAGTAGTGGGTTATGAAAATCGTAATTAGCAAGCTCCATTTTAGCAGATGCATTCCTTTCTATGAATTACTGGAAGAACTGGGTGTCATGCTAATAACACCAGACTGAAGGTAGCTCATGTATATCACTCAAGTAAATGTGCTAAGTTGCTGTTGCTTTGCTTTGCTTCTTTTAAAAGCACACACCTGAAAAATCCCATTGAACAATAGCGGAAAGAGTGAACATGCTTAGGCTTGTGTTCTAAGAAACACCATTACATGCTATTAAAAGCTGTTAAGAAGCATTTGGTATAATAGCTGTTTCATGTCACACCAGTGGTAACAGAACAGAAGCTGAGGAAGCATGAGTGCTAGTGTCAAGCAGGGACGGGACACAGAGAATCCAAATGCTTCCGTTCATTTTTTTGAAGCTTCAACAGCATGATTGCGCTTATCACCTTGGCGATAGAATTCTACAAGGTAGATGGAGAACATTTAAATACACCCAAACTGGCAGAGTCAAATTAAATTGCGTACACAGACTGTTTAAGAAGCAGCAGATGGACCTGACCCAATCAGAACAGTGCAGTTGTGGAATGCTTTGCAAGGCTTTGTAAATCAGTATGAAGGATTTACAGCTGATGCCCTCCTAAATAAAGAATAGTGAACATCACCTGGTTTGCAAGGTAAATTCCAGCAGCTTTAGCTTACCGTTACCTAGAGCTCGCTTGTTTTGGGTCAAATCACCAAATAGAAAGGAGGGCAAATAATACAAAGCCGATCAAATAACAAAAAGTATGAACTAAAAGCTTGCGTTTGTTACTTCCACAGGAGGTCTTTTGCTGTCTTGTGCTTAGTGGTTGTGCAGGAAACAGATCTGTATGTGGTCCTCTCTTACAACATTTGGAAATACTTGGTCCTGGACCTAAGACAGGAACAAGTGCTTCCAACTGCGCCATCTGTCTCACCATATTTAGCTTCATTTCAGGATAATATTTTCAGACAGTTCATGATGACAAGGGTTGGGAGCCCCTCTGAGCAAGTTCTAACAGCATCTGCCATGTTACAAAAAAATGTTAGTACAAAACTTCAAAGTAATTTGAAGATAATAGAATATACAGATAACCTCAAACCTCTGCCTGGAAAGCAGAGGGTCCCAGATGTGATCCTTACCGTGTCCCTGAATCAAAATTAATGTCAAACTATTTCTGTGTATGGCAAGAAATCTGAATGTATGAACTGCTTTGTCTCTGGCTCCTCAGCTGATGTCACAGCCTGCAAATATCGGCCAGCTTAATTAGAAACTGGGTGCCAGAAACATAGTATTAATGCAGATGTACTGGGATCAGTAATGCAGCTACAATCATTGTAATTTCCAACAGCATACAAACAATAAAACCACTATATTTACCATAGGCCCTTTCTGCACTGGGCCTAGTGTCCTGGAAAACGGACCTGCCATCCACATACTAGTGCAGACTATGGCACTGGTCGCTAGCATGCGAACTACAAGTCCCTATTCTGGGATATAATGAGGAGTAAGGCCCAGTACAGAAAGGGTTTTATTGTCCACATGTCACAAAAGGATGACAGGAATACTGCAAAAGAAATCTAAATCACCTTAGTTTGCCATCAGTCATGTCTTATCTGATCATTTTTGTCAGTCAAATACCTGAATGGTCATTTTTCCTATGAAATAATCACATACACATGCAAGATTCTATAGGTATTTCAGGAAGCATTCATTGAAAGTGTTTACCCCCAAACTTTATGTACTGTTCAAGGAACTTATCGAAAATGGTAAAGTTGAAAGTAAGAAAGCGACTGTAGCTTAAGAAGAATGACTGCCCCTATCTTACAGATTCTAAACCTTAACTAAAATTATATGGGCAGTTGAATGATATACAACATTTCACAAGTTTTCCCAACTGCCATTGATTACGTTTCTTTGATTAGGAAAGCCTTTATTAGTAGAATTTCTGAATGTGATGTGGAAGTTAAAAGTACAATACTTTGGACAGGTTTGGCACATACAGGGAGCTGATAAACTCCTCAAAGAACCTTCCTTGTCATAATATGGACTGTTCTGTTTGCTTTTACATTAGGCTTCAAGAGCTAAAAAGCTAAGGCCCTTTTGGCACTAGGTCTTATTCCAGAATATATACCATGCATGCTAGTGCAGACTATGGTAGGCCTTCTAAGGCTAACTAAAAATCATTTATTGTAATCCAAGGAAGAACATAAAGGCCTGTTCACACTTCCTGGCATGGTATGGTACAACAATACCACACCAGGCCAGCAAGAATCCAGTGTGACAGTAGTCATTTGCACCCCATACCTGCTCAGCAGTGCTTGATGTGTAAACAAGGCCACATCTGGAGCATGCTTGGACATTGCCATGACGCTCTAGATACACAGCCGCAATCATTTAATTTCCATTTTACTTGTATACCACCTTTCCAAAAGAAAATTGGCCCAAGGCAGTTTACAACAAACAGAAAATATACAGTGCAAAATAATCATCAAAAAATTAGTATAAAAACACATTATAAAAATTGCACATCATACAAAACATTGCAAAATAAGACAGAAACACACACACAAGTTGAGGCAGCTGAGGCTAAGTGGAGTCCAGAGCAGCTGACCAAAGGCTCCAGTTCCACAACGAATCACCTCCTATAAGATGTCTGTGCCCAGTCAGGCTGAAGAGTCACCCAGAGGGTAGAGGGGTCTAGGCTGCAACCACTAGAACACCCCTAGGAGGGATGGCATAAACAGCTGTCCTTTATGATCTCTGGTGTAGCTGAGACCAGGTGGAGTCCAGAGCAGATGACAAGAAGGACCCAGCCCTGCAAGGAAGCAGCTCCAAATTCTCAAGGCCCATCCAGGCTGGACAGTTATCCAGAGGGCAGAGTGATCTAGGCTGCCGCCACCACCCCTGGAGGGATGGCAAGGTTCTCCTCACACAGGGCTTCTGGTCATTTGTCAAGCCACATCTAGAAGAGGCTGTAGACACTGCTAGCCTCCTTGGTCAAGCTGGACAGACCAATCCACAGCTGGATTGCCTCGGGCAGGTATTAGCCAACTCCAAGAGAGCTGAAGGAGTGGTGGAATACCAAAACAGTAATCCAGGGATATAGCCTCTGACCTCAGGATGATTTGTATTATTTTCCTGCAGCCATTGCTGGTAAATTTTTTTTTGTCTTGCCCCATTTGCCTAATAACAAAGAATATGCATAATTGAGAAGAAGCAATTTTTATGCCAATATATGATTTGGGAGTCTTGAATCCTCTTGACAAGATATGTAGCAGTCAAACTAGACAAGCCACAAAGGATGTCTTTCCTTGGTCCTTTACACTTCATTTGAAATCATGGTATGGCACTGAGAGTGAGAGAATAAACTCACACTGTGATTGCTACAAGAGAAGTCCAGAAGCCTTGGGGGTTGACATTATTTATCCAACTTGACGAGCTATGAAAATGCACTTGAATCAAAGCAATTGACATAAGGAATACAGGTTATAATGACCTGCGTACAAGGGAGCCAGCAAAAAAGCTTGCAATACCTAATGGAAAAGGGGAAATTATTTCTTGTGAGCCAAAGCCCAGCCATTAAATGATCACGCTTTAAACGGATGATGTATGAAACCTGCCCTGTGTAACAGATCCCTTCAACAGCATGTAAGTAAATCATTAGAGATACCCATCTGAATGCACTAATCACTGGGGGTCAGGAAACAAAGGCAGCTCAACCCACAAATCTATGGTGACAGAGGAAAAGAAGTGAGAATCTGGAAGAAATTTTGAACTAAGAGCAAGAGGCCAATAAATGACCGAAATTAAAAGAAGATTGATAGTGCCACAAGAAATTGTAACATGTTCTAGAGAATTATAGTGAACTGTGTGCCAAATGGAACAATTTAAGGAACAGGGAGGAGTAACTGAAGTGTTACTGTCGTATCTAGAAAGTAAAAATTTATGGGAAGCCCAAACACTAGGGAAAGCAAACTCTGGCTATTATAAATAACTGACCCTGGACCAGCAAAGAACCACAGATTTCACATAGGACAAAAACGTGTATGGAATTAGTTCCTAAAGCAAATGGTGTGATTTCACAGATCAAACATTTGCTGGCTGAATTGCTCGGATAAGAATGGAATGAGAACACTAGTGCTTCATGCTACTGACTTAGTGCCACTTTTCTGGATTTTTTTTATACCTGAACTTAATATTGTCATTCAAAATACACCTTCCATGATTTAAGACTAATTTCAAAGAAAATGTGCTTCGAACTATAGCTACAAGCCAGCTCAATCAGTTCTCTGAGAGAATGAACCACTGAATAAAATAAATGTTGCTTCCTAAGTACACTTGCACAGAATAGAACTACAGACACATAAAAAGAGACACATCCAATGGTGCCTCCTTGATGTATCCATAATATACCCTTGCTTTATCTTAGACACACATTAAAATATATTTCTTTCAGCTGAGATCCATTTAGCTATCACTTAAAAGTTGCTTCAGTGTTGTATATTCACCTCTCTCATTAAGTAACAACTTCATACTGTTTTTGCTTCTAGATTTTATTCTCTCCCATCTATCTGACTTTTCAGAATACTGTATACAAGTTTTGCTACTTGAATATAACAGTGGTGGATACAATATGATTATTTTCCCCTACTCTTGTTCACAAATGTAAGTTTTCAGTATCCCATTATATAACATCAGGTTGCCCAGCCCAGGTTGCTAACTCCTTGTAATGAGCACCAGTAGCCCCTAGTGACCACTGACTTGTCTTACTGAAGTACAATACTGTTCCTTCTTGTTTTCTCAGTATCTATATCCTGTTCTATCTTACTGATTGCACCCTAGCCCTTGATATTGTTGTGTAGAGGTCCACAAGCCAAGCTGATATCAGCGGGATGGGAGAATAAACTGCCTGGAAGCTTTCTCTTTTTCTTGCCAAACCACTGTTGGTGCCACTGAAGCCTGGCATGCAACTGGTAAAAAATCAATAATTTAGTAATGATCAATATTGACTTTAGTAAAGACCAGAACTCAAAACCTTATCCTAATCTCACAATCATATGATCTAAATATTTCAAAGAGCTACTCAGTGGTGTTCCAGACCTTCTCCATCAAATATGTACATTACAAAGACTGCCGAATTGCTACTATGTAAATAAACAGTTATATAATCAGGTTATTCAAGTTTCTGCTTTCTCCCTCAGATAAATTTAATAAATAATGCCACTCAGAGATGTGGCCCGGAAGTGCCATTAATACACAAATAACATCCAGCTTTTTAAGTTTCATATAACAAAGTGTTTGCTGCGGTACTGCGCATTATGATGAAGTATATGAAAATCAACAAATTAAGTCATATATATAGGATGAAAGCTTTTTTTGCAGGTGCAGAGTTGAATGGTTTCTAATTTTATATGGAAGGGACTGTACTTCCCACAAATTCACAATTTCAACTAACAATCTGAAGGCTCTCCTACATCTAACCTTGTCACCCTGGTCACTTTAGCTGAAGGTGATCACAGTGGTACAGAGCACTTTGGTAGTGGCCCACTCCCCCAGCCCAAGGCAGGGTTTTTTGCTGCCCCTTCCTCTTGTTAAGAGGCCTGAATATATTTAGATTTGGTAGCAAAAGAATAGCGCCAGCCGTGCCTTCCCAGCCTCGTGCAAGAGAGTGCACCACCCTCCTCCTTTCTCTACTGAAGCAGGCGGTAAGCATTTCTAACTGGCCTCCCTGTGATTCACTTTCTCTGGCTTCCGCTTTCCCTGCTTCTTAAAGCTATAGTAGCCCTTCTAAAGTAGTGTTCTCTTTAGCTTTCTAATAAATCACTGTAGGCAATACTCTTCTTTGTAAAAATAGAAGTCCCAAGCTTTATTGTTACAATGGTTTCCAAAGGTAAAGTAAAGCAAATAAGTTGTGAAGTATATCAATGTTCACAGAAAGACACTACACTCCGAGTTCCCTAATGCCCTAGAATATCCTAGTCTTCCCTTCTTGGGTTATCATAGCCCAAGAAGTATGGATCAATGCAGGTATGTTTCCCTCAGGGTGCAGATCAGTATAACCTGAAACCTCCCACTCCCAAGTCTTCCCAGTAAAGAACATTTCCTTCCCTTGGCAGGTGGCTTAAATACCTCGCGCCTGACACAAGACATCACCCTGATTGGCTGCTTCCGGGGTATTCTCTCCCCTCCTTCCTTTATGTTAATTAGAATAACTAAGCCCTGCTGCTTACCTGTCCTTGCTAACTGAGCATATTACATAGGCAATTTTTACCATAAATACATTCAAATACATTACAGTCAACATAAATAAAGACATTAAATAGGCATGGGAACCACAACTTTGTAACTCATTTACTTTAAGATCTCATACACTTTAAGATCTCCTTTGTTATTAGTTGTACTATATCAATATAACAATATTGTATTTTTGTAAATTGTGGTTTGTTTACTTAGCCAGTTTTGTATTTCAGCTGGTTTTACCCTTTAGCACTCTTGTTAGAGGTTTTTAACTATTACCGTTAACTACAAAAGCCCTTCACGGATCACTGCTTTGTTGTGGCAGAACGGCTTGTTGTATCTCAATGAAGCTATGGGCCATTCCAAACAGGCCATAGTGGAGAGTTCCAACAAAAGGTGATCCATTGGACGAGGAAATGGCAAACCACTCCAGTATCCTTGCCAAGAAAACCTCATGGGAAAGTGTTGTAGAACAAAATGATATGACACTGGAATATAAGCCCACCCTAGGTCGGAAAGTGTCCAGAACATTACTGGGGAAGAAACAGCAAAGGACACAATCAATTAGCTTCAGGAATAGTGAAGCAGCCAGACCAAAAGTGAAAGGACATTAAGCTGTGGATGTGCCTGGTGGTGAAAGGAAAGTGTGATGCTGTAAAGAACAATATTGCAAAGGAACATGGAATATAAGATCTGTAGACCAAGGTAAGCTGGATGAGGTCAAATAGGGCATGCAAGATTAAACACTGACATCTTGGGCCTCAATTAACTAAAATGGATGAGAATGGGTGAACTGAATTCAGATAGCCATTATATCTACTACTGTGGGTAAAAATACTCTAGAAGAAATGGAGTAGCTGTCATAGTCAATAAATGGGTAAGAAGAGCACCACTGGGTTGCAATCTCAAAACTAAGAGAATGATCTCAGTTTGAATCCAAGGCAAACCATTCCAGATCACAGTATTCACAGACCTGTTCTCCAACCACGGATGTTGAAGAGGCTGAAATTGGCCAGCCTACAGCCTCTGATGACCTACAACACTTTTTAGAACGAACACCAAAAAAAGGTCACTTTCATCATAAGGGAATAGAATTCCAAGGTAGGAGACTGAAAGATAACTAGAAGAATGGGCAAGTTTGGCCTTGGAGTACAAAATGGAGCAAAATAGGGACTAGTAGAGTTTTTACAGTAAAAAAAAAGACCCGGAGCTGGGAACAGCTCAGTTCACAAGTTTTTTACTGCAAAATTCAGGCTTTTGAAAAGGGATAGAAGAGGAGTTTAAGAGAAATGAAGAAAAGTAGGAGTGTAAACTTGAAGCTCATTCCAAATTTTATTATTTATATATTCTTTTGATCTTTTCATTTCTCTTTCATTCTTCATGGCTATTAACTAATTAAATAAAGCAAGAAAGAGCAAAGGCCAACAGGTAAAACCAGTTTAAACAGCAGCAGTAAAAATACAAGAGGTCTGATATGTGAACTAGTAGGATTAGACAGTCTGACCCTAAACAGTATAAACTTTGCTTGTTCAGTAGCTATATTAATTTAATTAAAATAAAATACACTTTGGGTTTGAAATACATTTTTTTAACTTAGAGGTAACACATTTCCAATGTCAAGTTCAAGGAACTGGAGCTTTTGAATGCTTTTCAAGTGCAGACCTATGAAGGAAAAACAAATCAGATGAGATTGTACTTCTAGATAATTCCTTCGGGTAGTGGCTGATGCCCTGTTATGATACAATTATGATACAAGTTTCAGCCTAGTTCAAATTAGGAACATACAGCATAGTCCCAATACACTTTTCGGTGTAAGCTGTATTAAAGCACTTTAGATACCTTTGTAACAGGGATAAAGGTCAACTAATTGTATCAGTGGTGTCTATTGTTTTTTACATTTCACTCCTGAAGAAATAATTAAGCAGGAGGAGTGAAGAAACTAAGATAGGTAACAACAGATGAAGCGATTAAAAGCAATTATATAAATGCAGGATTCATTTCAGGTGAGTGTGAAGACTAAGAAGATAAACTGTTTAGAGGGAAAGAAGAAATGATGGATAGATAGATGACTGAACAAACAAAAGAATGAATTAATGTTATTGTGACATATATTACATTTCATCAATAAAAAGCAGTAAGGAGACAATTGCTCAGATCATTATAGAAACTTTTGGTGGTGGTGGTGAACTCCCGTGTAATCATCCTTCATATAACATATGTTTGTACAGCACAGTTTAGCTCTAACACAGTTGGTAAAATGGGAACCTGGAAGCCTGCAATAAAGCAATTTTGGTATTCTGGCACCACTGGCTCAAATCAGTGGATGCATCCAGACTGGACTCTGTTATGGTGGGGTTGCTTCACATCTTCACATCCCCACCATAGCCCAGCTTCTTCCCCCCTAAAAAGTGTTTTTTTTTTAAAAAAAAATTATTGCTAGAAAACAGGTTTTCCAGCAGTAGTGTTTTTGAGGCTACCCATGTACCTTCTGGAGCCACCATTATATCTCCATTCAGCACGTAGGCATGGAGGCCAAAACAGGTGTCATGGATATATGGGAGTGATGGCAAGCACATCTGGGTACTCCAGATGCTCAGAAGCATGCATAATTTAAAACCCACTAAGACAACACGAGTCACAGTGCTGTCTAGCTAGCAAGGGATAATTGGGAGGAATCAATATCCCACATTATCCCTTCTTAGTTGGTTCTTTGGCTGCCATCTGGAGGTGGTCTATGCAAAGTTCCCCTAGTCCATTTTTTTCACAAGTAGCAATCACTTGCCTAACACAATTTTACAGGAGTCAGTGGTCTGCAAGAATCAAACCACACAGTATTATATATGGGGCAACTTGTTCTCTGAGGACAAAGTCCTAAGTTGCATGCCACCAATTTTTAAAACCTCAAATAAAGAGCATCATAGTATAATTAGAGCTTCTTTGTCAAACATTTTAGATTTAGCAATATAAATCAAATATCTGAAAACACTATCAGAAAACATTGCGGGGAATCAGAGTATATATACTCACATGATTTATAAGTACCTTTTCAGTGACAATTACACACAAACATAGTTTCATATGCATTATAAGAAAGATATATCTGTTTATATAATTGTTGCATTGGCGACACAATCAGGTAAATGCAAACAGTCTTTAGCCAGAGAAGATTAGCTTAGAGAAAAATGTTAATTCCTCTGGGAGAATTATCAACTTTGAGTCAACCAGCATCCTAGATACTTTTTTGTTTGAGACTACTAGCACATCCCTGACTTACAAGCCCTTTTTGCACTGGACCTCATTTTGGATTATATCCTGGAACAGAGGCCTGTCATCCACATGCTGGTGCAGACTATGGCAGGCCCACCTGGAGTAAGACCCAATACAAAAGGACCTTACCTAGGAGTCTCAGTTATACTTTGGTTTGGCTACCATCAAACCACCACCACCCCTATCAAAGAACAAGAAATGCACTTATGAGAAGAAATTTAACTTTTCTCATCTTGAGTTCCAGTGGTGACACAAACTGGAACAAAAGACACAAAAAAGAGCTTGATGCAAGCAAACACTAATCCAGTGATGCTCGTTTCAGTCTAAGTCCATTCCTCTTTTCTGAATGCTTAATCAAAGGAAACCCTCTGCTGCCTTGAGTTGCTAACAAATGTTGGCAGAAAATGGGCCAAGTTCTCCAGGAGTGCTTTTGAGAGAAATTCTCCTACAAAAGTTCTAAGTAGAAGCTGAAATTGTAATAAGTCACAAGCAAGTAGCATATCATCTAGTTAAAAAAGACCAAACAACTGAGCTTCTGTAGCTCTGGAAAATCCAAATAACAAAATGACTGGTGATTCTTAAGGGCTACATAATAACAAAGGGAACATTAAAAGGATCAGAAAGGTTTCAGAAATGCCTTATCTGTTTTTTCTCATATGACTAAGGAAAAAATAAAACCAAAGTCATGTAAATCTTTGGCCTGTTAAGAATGTGAGGTAAAAGCAATTGAAAGGTGACCTTGGGAAGCTGAGTCTGGGTACAGGGAAGCACATGATAGGAAAAGAACTTTATTGTTCCCTCAGCATTATTCTTTACTGCTATTGTGGTGTTAAAGAAATGTGGATTCCCTGCAATAGAATTGCTATCTTAAGGAAATGCCTGCAATCTTTATAAAATGTAAGTCAATAATACTAAAGGTGTTTCAGACAGAAACATCACATATTAATGCCATCAGCAGTTGCTGTCTAACTTCTTCTCTGCCTTTTAACAGTATGGCTTAAAATAATGTTACAGTTTTTAAAATGTATGGTCTTGCAGTAGTAGAGTGGGTAAATGCTTGACCAAGGAAGTTAGAACATAACAGGGGCCCTGCTGGATCAGACCACAGCCCTTCTAGTCCAGCATCCTATTTCACACAGTAGCCCACCAATTGTTTATGGGCATTCTCAAGCAGAAGACAAAGGCAAAATCCTCAGCTGGTTTTGAATCCCTGCAATTGGCCTTGAAAGGCATCATGTTTGTCTCCCCAACATAGCAGTACCTAGGCATCCATTCTAATAGCCATTGATTCACCTGTCCTCCATGAATTTATCTAATCCTTTCTTAAAGCTATCCAGGCTGACTGCTATCACCACCTCTGCTGGTAGTAAATTGTCTCTATGGAGACAACCCTCTGTGTGAAAAAATACTTCACCTTGCTCATCCTAACTCTTCTACACATCAGCTTCATAAATGGGCCCCTGGTTCTAATGTTATACAATAGAGAAAAGATTTTTTCTCTACCCACCTTTTCCACACTGTGCATAATTTTATATACAATCAGGGCACCTCTTAAATGCCATATTTCAGGGATAAAGAGGCCTAGACGTTGTAGCCTGATTTCACCAGATGCTACCTAGCATGTATCACGCCTAGTGTTAATCAGAATCTTACCCATTTTGGTACAATCCTCTGCTCCAGAAATATAAAACCGAACTATTCTGTTCAATACAAGTCAAACTGTTTCTAAAACCCTCCATTTCACTGCTGCAATCTTCCCCCAGTGCATCCTATTTTTACACAGGATACTTTCTTACATTATGCTCTTAAGAGGTACAGGATAATTCCCACTCATGCAATTAAACATCAATGGCAGCTATGTCTGCATTGGTAGCCATGTGCTTCCTAGAATCCCTCACTCTGAGTGCTAAGCCAAGCAAAGTCAGGGCACTGCCAAGGCTCGGACATTTCTTGACTCACATGAAGTTCTAACTGGCATACTATTATTAGTATTTTGGCTGGAAGTACAGAATGATGAAATATAAGATTCCAAAACAGGCCATATTAAAAGTTATAGAAATATATTTTGGCTGAAGGAGGCAAAGATTGCAAAACAGTTTGTTTCAGGAAGCGAGGAGCTGATTGAATCTGCATCAACTGAGAAGGGAAAATAATCTAATCACCCCCAAAGATTGGCTACTGCTTAGAGAATTCTATACCACAACATGGTAGAAAGTGGGAGCTATTTTGCAACAGAGATGAAACTTTTATCTACAGTAAATATCTGGAGAGATCTCTCTCAGGAGTGCCGAATAAGATTAAATAAATTCTGATAAAATCTTTTGTCTTCCTTGATTAGATTGTTTGCACTGAAACCAGATCATCAGCTTAGACATTATGTAACCATCATCTCCTTTGTTTCCTTTCTGCCATTTACCTAGCCCCTCCTTTCTCCGTTCACCTGAATGGAACCTTCAGCTCCCATCTCTGGGTTGCACCCTTCCCTTGTTTAACTTTACCACCCAGCTTTGTTATTGGGTCCTGCCCCCTAGGATGAACAGAGTCTCTGCTCCCCAGATTAGTAATGTATAAAGATAATACACCAGAAACAGTACAGTATAGTAGTCTCTTCATCACTCTACAATTCTCGTCTCTCCAAACATTTCTATCACCTCCATCTGCATTGCTTGATCTCCAATTCCTGCTCAGAACTGCTGATCCAGTATACTCTTGCTGAAGAAGTCTCTCCAATCCAGCTGCTGCTATGCACTGCCTTCCTGCCTGAAGCCATGTGCTGCATCTTAGAACTCTCATTAGCTTGTTGCCTTTGCCTACAGAAAGCCCCACTCCAGCCCCAGCCCAGCAGTCATGTTCGACTGACGCACAAAACTCCTTTCCTGTGGCTCCATTAAAGGTTTTTTAAAAACCAGTTTAGCTTCACAATTTACCAGAAGAAGTCTCAAGTTCTCTCCATGTTGACAAGGCTGAGAACCTCCTGCTCCTAGATAGCTCCTGGGTGTTGCTAGGATAAAGGCCTTTTACTTTCTCTTCAGGGTTTTTTTTTTTTACTTTAATCACCAAAGTCTGCTTCAGATTGCCTTTTATTGACATTTTCCTGTGTGCCAAGCTACTTCTCCCTATTTGGTCATCCTTGGGCCTACCTCACTGTGGGATTCCCTTCATTTATATATATTTTTTCTTTTGCCAGCATTCTGCGCAATGCCCGCTTGAAATTGCCATCTTTTGCTACTGATTTCTTAATAAAAACTTTTCTTTTTATTGAAGAAACTGCCTCTGAAGAGTATCTTGTTTGCCGACTACTTAATTTTAATGGTGCATGTGCTGATGTATCATAATTAAAACCAGGAAATGCTAAAATTCCCATTTCAGTTTGTGACTGAACTAGGCTCATTTCCCCACATAGGACAGATGTCCAATCCATGCCTTGTAACAGTAGGAAAAAGAAGAGATTGGGCAGCTATCAGCAAGAAATGTAATGAGTGAATGAATTGCATCTTTGCCATAGGAGGCCTGCACTCAACCATAAAATCTGCAACCGCTGGATTTCAAGAAGAAAGCCTATCTATTTTGCAGTTTTACCAACATAATATGCTATCAGAATATCTTGGTTTTCCTTCACCAGCCAGTTGGTTTGACCTTCACCAGCCAGTGCCATCAAGAGATTTGGACTACAACCCCATCATCCCTTCATACTTACCCATATTCAGAAACCCCACTCTTATCCCACTCACCTAAGGGTATTTATTCATGTTGGAATCAGCTAAGAACTTAAACTATGGCAATATAAACTGTCCACATATTTCAAAATGTCTAGAACTCTCTTGGGTTTCTTTTCAACATTTCCTTGAGAGGAAGTAATATCTTGAAGAGGAAGCAATATCCCAGAAAGTAGGACACTGGCAAAAAGACAATTCTGCCTAAGGATTTCTAGGGAGTTTTTATGCAGATGTATAGAAAAATACCGGACTTGCTCCAAAAATTGTATACAGAGACAGATGGCTTTAAGTGTCACAGACAAGCAGCAGGAAAGGGAGGAGTTTCTAATTAAATTACTGAAAATAATAAAACGGCACTCTACAAGGAGTATTCATAAATGCAAGTGGAGACAGTCTCTAAGGTCCCATGATTATAACTAATGAAGCGGAGCATTGCAGTGGAAAATCTGAATAGCATAAGAAGGGGCTAAATTTTGTGGTAGCTATGTGACCACAATGCTGTTAAGCAAGGCAGCAACTACCAGCATGTGTTACAGACATCACTGTGTGCACGACAGAAGATGGAGAAGCAAAGGAGAAACCCTATCACTGTTACCCACTGTTGTTGATATTTTGGGGGGTTTGAGGGTAACACTCCAGGTACTGCCTAGAAAACAGCTCTTGATCCTTTCAGTTAGAACATTTATGTTCCAAATTCAAATTATGAGCTGGAAATGCAAGGCTGGACCTGCCCCACCATTAGGAAGTGAAGCAATTCTGTCAGGCAGGAAGTATTCTAGGGCCTACTTTCATGTGCTATAAGGCTACAATTTGCCCTGAGCTTCTTGAACTAGGCTGTGACCTAGGAAACACTTCTAGCTGCAGCTCTGCCAGTCTTATCAGCTTCTGTAAGTGGATTAGGGGGAAGGCATCAGCCTTGATGAAAGCTGAAATTCTTTTTTGCTATAACAAAGTAACTCTAACTGTTAAGATGTAGGGTTAACAGGAAGGGGTGAGCAATGAGTCAGTGCAAAATGGAATAGCTTCCATTTGGAAGGTGCGGGTGACATCAGTATGAAATGTACATCTTTCAGAATCTTGCCTTAAATTCTTTCCTGCCATTCCAAGGGCTTAATATTATATACCAAATGTGGACCACAAAGTTTTCTATCAGACTGCTAACCCATCTCATGCAGTGGTAGCTCATGTGCCAGTCATTTAGATGTTACCCGATGGCAAGTACAATCTTTCTTGACATTAGCCATGCTTGCCAATCCAACCACACCAGGAGAGTCACAACTGTCTCTCCTATCTATTCACTCTGAATTGCAGTCCTGTTCTTCAAAATCTTTTCACTTTCGGTGTCAAGAACTAAATTTGGCAGGTAATCTTACCTATCTTTGACGAACATCATTTAACATGCAAAATCCTAAGAATTCCTACTTGACTGTATTATGATTTGTAGCAGCAGAAACCAATTACTATATTTCATCACAAAATCAACACTTTAAAAAAATAAATTTGAATATTTCAACTGATGTGGTGCAGAAGACAGTGTGCACATCTCTCCTACACAGAAAGTAAACACCCAGCATGGAACTTAATGTTTTAAAACTTAGTGTTTAGAAGGCATTGTCATCAGAGTACGAACACTGGCCTTTCTGTGTCCATATCTACCACCTAACATCCATTTGGTAAAATCCCTTCTTCAAAGTTAACTGTATCAATCCAGGTGCCAAGGGTTTGGCAAAAGTATTTGAAAATCAAGCCAAAATAATACTGTGGAGAAGGAACATTTAAAAATGAATTTTACACGTGAAGCAATCCCACCTGAAACTAAAGTATGTTGATTCTTTGACCTCATTGAACACAGTTAAGGTTAAGGTTGCAGCCAAGTTTAAGCTCACACCAAAAAAGGCCTATAATCCTGTAGCATTCTTGTCCTCACTCAAGAATTTTCCTGCTACAAGCACCCAGAAAAAGAACAGCCTGAACAAGTGTATGGTGAGCAGAGCAAAGCACACAAATTTGTACTTTCATCAAGTCCTTTCACTGCAACACTTGAGTATACTTTCATCTTTCATCTTGACAATCTCTCTCTGTTAAGAGGGCTTTTATGCCCTCATAGTGTACTCTGAGTGTGCCAAGACATCATTCGCCAGCATTGCACCCTCCAGATATGTCATGCTATAATTCCCATCTGTCCTAGCTGTAATCTCTCTCTTACTGTCAGAACTGAAACACACAGGTTCACTGAAATCAGCCAGAGTGTATCGCGGTTAAAGTGAAATTTCCTCCATTTCAATACGGGGCTCAAACAGCTCTACGCATGTTAAGCTGCATCTTTCACAGGAGTCCTGGGTGATAGGTAAGAACAGGTATGACAATTAAATCAGAGATATGCCAGGAGGACTTCACTTCTAGTACAGCTGACAATAATAATTGCAGTTACCTCATTCAAGCTCTGCACAGAACACCTACAAAACTGTTTCCTTTACCTTTTGTTTTATCATGGGGTTTTGAGTTTCTTTCCCCCAAGTACGTTGAACAGACATAACCAATCTTTCTCTTACTGGGATTCCTATCACTCCAATTCCTGAAATAGCTAGTGTATTTTATTATCCTATGCAACCTCTTCAGGATTCCTCGACTCTATCTACTTGATAGTGATGGAGTACACAGAACTCTCTACTTTATTTATTTAAGCCAAAAACAGCATTTTCATTTCCCTTCCTTTCAATCTTTTAATTAAATCTTTCAGAAAACAAAAACAAAAAGTTGTGGACGTCTGCATTTCCACCACCAAGAGAGTGTCTTGGGTTGAGGACAAGGAGCATATGGGACATTCTGATCAGAGCATCTCCCTCATTCTTTGGAGGGTAGAGTTGAAATTCTGGAAAGCTGTAAGGGTATGAACACAGCCGTGGACATCACCTGAGCACAACTCTATGAGCTGAGTTCAGTAGTAGGTGAACTATCTTTAGCCTTATCATTTATTCAAATATTTATGGAAATGGCACAATTGAAGAATCTTGAATCTTGAATCTCTAGAATTTTGCTCCATCAGTTCCCTATATGACTACTAGTGTTTAAACCTCTTTTGCATTACAGTATATTGTTTACTGTTCAATTTCTCCTCCTCCCCTCATCTTGCTTCTTGGTTACTGTTGTATTTTTTAAAAAGAACTTCTAAAAAAGACTGATTATCTTGTTAATTACACAACTGGTGTGTTCACACCTACATTTTAATCTAGCTTCAGCCCACTTTCAGAGTGAGATAAAATACTTGCAAAGTGACAAGCCATTTGTTTTCAGTTTTATCTAACTCAGAAAATCCACCTTTGAGTTAGATAACATAGAGGGAAAATGACAAGTCACTTTGCTGCTGTATTCTTGCACTCTGAAAGTGGAGTGAAGCTGGATTAAAATGTAGGTGTAAATGCAGCCAATCTCAAACTGCACCTATCCACTGAGGACAATACCAAGCCTGATAGGTCACACAGTATCCTACATGGCCTGAGGCCAATTTGCACTTGGCATGCTAGTATACACTGAAATAGCTTCTTGGAAGCACCGTCTGCACTTGCAGGAGGCATTTCTGGATCAGAGATGTCTCCTGCTATGCCAGAAGCTACCCCAGCAGCTACTAGCAGTGGTGCACAAAATCATGCACCACATGCATCCACAACCTTACTTGTTCTGACCAAATGAGTGACCATTCACACCTCTGCCAACCAGAGGTCCCTTGAAGTACCATGCAAGCACACTGGCACTTCAGATGACCCCAAATGTGACCACATATGCCTGGTGCACCATCACAGCCGTGGTGATAGTGACGGCACACACACAGTCATGCCAGGCTCCATGAAGAAGATGGCAGTAATTGGACATGCGCCTGGACCCAGGTAGGTCTGGGGATGTGTTGGCGATTGGTTTGATGTACACTAACATTCACAAGTGCAAATGCTAGCGCACACCAGTGGGGATGCACTTTTCCTGTCCCACAGATGGGAAGCAAAGTGCAGAAATGTATCTGGTGTTCAACTATTTGCAAAGAGAAGATTCAGCTCGTAGAACTTCTACATTGCAGCACTCTAACCCTGAACTGCAGATATTCTCTCTTATAGTAAGTGTATTAATGTCACAGATAGCGAGTATTACTTTACTGGTTTTCAAAGTTAAAAACAAGACATTTCAGCCTGAAAAGTTATTGGAAACCTCTGAGACCACATGCACAAAATTATTTATTATTTATTTATTTACATTTTTATCCTGCCCTATACCCAGAGGTCTCCGGGTGGGTAGGAACATATAAAATCAAACACGCAGGTAGGAGTCAGCTCAAAGCAAGCACTGACCTGGGAGTGGCCAGACACTATTTAAATGGTTGCTGCCTGGGTCAGTTTGGATGCACCAGAACCTGTACAGTACAATCAATTTTTCAGCCTTATGTCAACCAACCCTATTCTTAGGTGAGGAAAAGGAGCTTCAGGGCAGAAGGGCATGTCCACAAGGTTCTTCCTGTCATCCTCAGAGTTACTGTGGACATCTGGATGCAGGATCTGTTCCTTCAATACATTTTGAAGAAATATAATCCAGCTTGCTAATTTCAGGGATCCATTTTTTTGTCTAGTCCTGCAAAACCAGTGCATGTTGAACCAATCTGCTTTCTAGTTTGAAAAGACTCAACATGTGATGATCATGATGAAAAAACCTTCTTAGAGATTCTCACTCCAAAATTGTTACGGTAGATTTCTAAAACACAAGGCTGTATTTTAATAAACTTAATTTAGCATTTTCCATGCTGCAAAACAAGATATGTGCAACATTTTTCATGCTGCAAAACACAGTCCAAATTTGGACTCCTTCCTAATTAAAAGAACATAATTCAATGAGAATGGAATCCTGGGCTTATTTTCATTATGTAGAATTTTATATCTGTGAAGAGCTTTGATTACTGGTATTACATATTCCCAAATGTGCTATTGATTTTAACATTCGAAAAACCAAACCCTAGGACATTGTATCTCAAATCTGTATCTTCAGATCTGGAATCACAGCAAATGCAAATGTTCTCAAGACTTCTGAGGGATGCTTTGCTAACACTGCGTCCATTTCACCCTTTGCTTATAGCAGCCCTTAAATTTGCTATATACAAGAACCATATTTGCAAACACGTTTGTCAAATGATATTGTGCGCAGCATTTAAATATGGTGGCTGTTTGGAAGATAAAAGAACTGATATATGGTTGCATATATTAGATCTATGTAACGCTAAAAAAAGAAACAAGCCCTGCCTATCCAATGTTGAAAAGTGTAACTTTGTAGATTTGTGGAAAACCCAAGCATTATCTTGAAGCATATATATGCATTCAAACTTTTGCTGGACCTTGACAAGAAGTTGCAACTTATTGTTAATTTCTTATTTTGGTTTTATTATTACCAACAGTTGATTTTTTTTTCAGTATTGTGTATTCAGGAGGCACCCAACTATTACCGTACCTCCTTTAGACATTGCTTGCACATTAAAGCGCTTAAAGTTGTTTAAGTGACAAATGGTATAGAAAAGCATTAAATAAATAATTAACAATAATTGATTTTATCATTTTATTGGTCTGTGAAAAGTGCAATACAGTTTTATGAAAGACAGTATTTTAAATAGATCCACAAAACTTTGTTGTTGTTGTTGTTGTTGTTACAGATCCAATTAGTATGAGACTGAATGAAATAGTAAACAAATTTTTGCTAAGGGCAGTTTTAGTGACCAGTATGGAAATGAGTTAACTTAGCACAGTTTTACAGAGTACACGTGTAGGAGAGAAAATGTAGTGTTGAGGTAAGACAGCAAAGTATGTACAAACAATGGATGAGAATCTTTTCATGCAAAAGAGCTATAAAAACTAAGAGGTTAAGCCTGTGTGCAGTATGCAGGGTTTCCCCTCCTCTTCAAGGTTCCAGAGAGCAAAGGAATGCAGCAGCTCTTTGGAAGACAAGGACAAAACTGGATAGAACAAGTTTTCGGCAGTGTTGCAGCTTGCGGAGGGGTGGGAAGCAAAAGTGTGTCAGCTATGAATTAAAACAGCAGCAGCAGTCTTTTGCTTCTCTTCTCTCTGGCAAAGGGTACAAACACAGAGGAATTAACAACAGAAGCGGAAAAGCAGAGGGGACCAAGAGACTCACAATGGAAAGCAATATTTTTAGTTAACAGATGCACTAAAGCCCATTCTTAACACAGAACATGATCCATTGCCAAACACTTGGCATGAGCAAAGGAAGCTAACATGGAGGCAGGATTAGACCAAAACCTAAAGCATACATTAATTATAATAACTATTAAATGGTTGTTGGTTGAATTTCCACATTCCTAAATCAGTCCTTGTGGACTCTTAAGCAATGTTATGACTCTAAGGCTTTCAGATTTAACTCTACTGATGCCATAAGAAACTGGATTTTTAGAAAGGTTATGGGAAATTACTTCTAGTTTATCACATCTGATTGCAGACTGAAAATATAACTTTAGTGAGGCTCCATACAGACATTGGCCACTTATTCCACTGTATTTGGATATTTTGGAATAAAGCATGGATAAGCATCAATATTTATTTATTTAATCTACATTATATCTGGCATAGAGAAAGTGATATGCTGGATGTGGTTCAGTGCATTGAAACTTTTTCCAGACATGATGAAGATAATGTGGACTGTGGATTGTCAAGTCCAGGAACTGGTTGGATGTCATTAGTAGGGCTGCATTCCATTTGAAAGTGTATGTGCATAATCTGTGGCTGCATTTTAACCCTACATTGTCACTGAAGACCAATTTAGTGTCAGTTGTTAGGAATGTTCATTTCCAGCTCCATCTAGATTGCCCAAGCTATGATTGTTCTAGTATTAGGGATGCCTTGATATTGTAACCCATGCTCCAGTAACCTTAAGAATTGGCAGTAACTATCTGCCCTATGAAGGGTGATCCTGGAATACAGTTTGCAAGTTAACAGCTATTGCAGGACACAGGCCCATAATGTTGCTGAAGTATGACTGGTTTTTCCATTTTTAATCAAGTCTTGAAGCACCTGGTGAGACAGATGATCCATAAACCTTGAAACTACATAAACACACACAGAAGCTCACCATCTGTATATGGAATTTAATTTTTTGGGTATTTATATGCATTGGTAACAGTTTAAAGGCAAAGGCAGAAAAGTTATTATGTAAAGGTGATATCTTTCATGCCTGAGGAGAAGTCAAGAGATAATGTAAATGGTCAAAAGCTAAAGTGCTTATGGGACCTAAAGTCAAGGTGTGATGGATCAGTGATTGAAAGCTGATTAAGATATATACCTATTAGCATCATTTGAATGTGTCTCATAGGCATAAACTGAGGTGTAGGTTGGGCTAAAAGGGAGGTATTATCAGGAATGGTTTAGAATAACCATGAAAGTATATTAGCAAGAGAGGACTAAAAGGAAAGCCAGGTTGTGCCTAAAACTATGAGGACAAGAGTTAAGGAAAGAAGGTTAAAAAAGGTATGGAATTGCTATCAGCTGAGAGGAAGAAACTATAGCATTGTGACAGTTCCATCTGGAGATGCAGCCACAGAATAAAGATATTGTGTAAGGAGAAGAGGGTGACTCCAGCTGGTAAGTTGAGTCCCTGAAGTTATAGTTTGGAGGATGTGAAAATAGTAGGCTGCTAATCTGAATAAACAAGAAGTTGACAGCTATCCTGTAAAATGAAATAAAAATGTTTCTGATAAAATTCTTTCTGTCTTTTGCAGTTTTATTTTCACTTAACAAATACGTTTACCTGTTTAAAGACACTTATGTCTTTGTCTATATGATTTTGGTTCCCAGTCAATGCTTAGTCCCTTAAAACACCCATGAAAAAGGTTTTATCAGAGCCAGTCAGGAGCAATGACTTCACCAGGGATTCAAAATCATCCCATCTCCACATCTTTCACTGAATGGAATGGAGAGGGAGTGGGGGTAGTTGGATACCCCTCCAAGGTGCAAAAGGCTCAGTGAGTGAGGAACAGCAAAGGACACTTTTCTCACACTGCACTGCAGCTAAACATATCCTGTTTACATGAGGACCTGCTGTGTATAGAATGTGAGGAGACTCTCCGTACACAGGCACAGTGACACAAACTATGTGGCCTCAGAAATGACACTGCAATCATCAAGGATACAAGGATGACTCACTGTGGTAGTGGTGCCTGACCAGAGTTTCCTGTTGGTGGAATGGAGACATATCCTTTGGATACATGGGACCCAGGTATATGGAGTTCTTAAAGTACACTCTGTCTGGTGGTACTGTGAAATGAGCTGGAGCTTTAAACCAGATTGGTAGAGTCTGTGCCCAAAGACTTCCCAGTATCTATGTGTAAAGACTAGATACATGATGAACTATTTATCCTGTAGAGAAGTCTTTGCTTCCAATCTCTGAAAGAAATTTCAGAGCATGATTAGATAGAGAAAAACCTTCTCAGTAGTGGCTCCTTATCTCCAAGGCACACTTAGTGCATGCATACTGAATACTTAACCAATTGCATCTGAGTTTAGGTGAGATTGTTTTGTCCTCTCGGTCATTGTTTGTGTTGTGCTCTTATTGCTTGCTTTTATTCAATATAGGATAATTGATCAATCGATTGTATAATCTGGTGGGCCACAGTAGATGCTGGAATAATGGGCTTTTGCCCTTGAAAGTGGGCTCTTGAATATTAAACAGTCTTGTAAAATGAGATTTGAAAGTCAATGGAAATGACAGTTCCCTGATTTTAGGCACTGTGGTGAACTATGAGGAACAAGAAGAGTTGGCTTTTTCTGTCTTGCTTTTCTCACCCATTTAAGGTGACTCAAAGCAGCTGACAAATTATTCTCCTCATAACAGACATCCTGTGAAGTAGATGAGGCTGTGAGAGCTCAGAAAGAGAGCTGTGACTAGCTCAAGGTCACCCAGCTGGCTTCGTGGAGGAGTTCAGAATCAAACCCAGTGACTACAAGATATGAGGCTGGGACTCTAACCACAAGACCAAACCAGCTACAAATAGCATGCAAGAGCAGAAAAAAGATGGCTTGGCTGGATGGCAGGCACGCAGCAAAGCTCTGACAACCTCTCCAGCCAAGGGTGCCAGTTCACCCATGCCCTGAACTGTGTGGTGCTAGCTTAGCTTGGTTTGACTAGGTCAGTGATGGCCAACCGATGACACGCATGTCACAGGTGACACGCCAAGCCCTTTTGAGTGACACACATGGTCACCCTGGCACCTGGGCATGTAGTGCTTGCTTGTTCTTGAAGTGTACAAAATACCAACTTTCAATTGAAGATTTAGCAAACGAAATTCAGCAACAAAAGTCTCTAATGTAAAGAATTATTTGTTTTTGCTTTTAATAAAATACATATATCAAAAATATAACTTTTTTACTAGAGCTACAAATATCACAAAATTATGGATTTTTCTAGATGTGACACAGCACCTGAGTTAAGCTAGGTTTTCATGCGAATTTTGACACACCGAGCTCAAAAGGTTCACCATCACTGGACTAGGTAATGAATCTGAGCAAGTTTTCCTCACAGCAGCTGATAATCCCTGCTTCACACACATCAGCTGATAGGTCACCAATCAAGTGGCCTACGTGAGATTCTCCTTCTCTGAGCACTCTTTTGAGAAAAGGCAGGCTGAGTTTGAGACATCTTGCAAAAAATATTAAGTGTTGAGTTAGTTTTAAGTTCAGCTTTTTTTGCATGGTGCAATTGTAGTTTCTAAAACCTCAGATCTGAGACCTGCTTGTGCTTGTGCATACTTAAATATATTTTCTTTTTTTTTGTCAGTGCCACATCAACATAAGATTTACATAAATTATATTCAAGAAAAAGATATGAAAAATCAGAGTTTCCTTTTTAAAAAATATACTTTTGGAGTCTGTAAAGCAGAAATCCTGTGACCTTAAAGTAAACGAGCATTTTAAAGTCTATCAGACTTTAGTTAAAAGAGTATAGTTAAAAAGGAACAGTTACAGGCCCCTAGCTGTTATTAGAAACATTTGCCCCTTGCTCCATTTGGGTCTGAAATCTTAAACAGCAATCGCTCTTTGGAGCTGTATTTCCAGTGTGTGTAATTTATCCTTGATCAAGAATTGTGGATCCTTTGAACACAGATTATCTTTCCAGTACTGTAGAATCCTCTGGGCAAAGCTCCCACTCTGAAAACAGAGAGACTTACTCTGTTTTCACTAGCAGCATTTGGAGGTTTTTTTTAAATCATAATGCTTACTTCAATTGTTTTGAAATAAAACTTTTCAAATGTAGATGATTCATAGCTAAGGCACTGCCAACAACACCCTTTGTGACCAGAAAAGATAGGACTTTAATTAGAAGGCAAGCAAGGAAAGATAAAAAGTGAAGGAAAGTAAAATAGAAATAAGCAGCAAGAAAGCTCCATAGGTTCAGAGATACTTTTGTGTCACATGTCTATAGAATAATAAACTATAACGAACTTCTGTGTCGTATTTCAGCCTTAGTTAAGACAGTCACTTAAAATCTGTAGTTATTTTCAAGCCAATTTCTCTGAGATGCTGAGAACTCTGAAATACATAATTTATGGGAGGCATGTAATTTGGACACCGGTATACCCTGGGCAAAAAACAAAAAGACTAAAAAAAATGTCTTCCTTCTAATGTCCCTCCCCATTCACTCTTTTCTTTTAAGATTATCATCAAATGCAACACTTCTAATAAAACCAGATTAAAATGATGAATTGTTACAGAATGTTATAGTGTGCAAAGTGGAACCCTCTTCTTTGCTGAAAACTGCTGAGTATCAACACAATTATCATTTGGTAGATATTTACAACAGGTTTAATATTCTGACCAAAGACCTAGGATAATCAGAAATATCAGTACTATATTACTATTACTATTATTACTATTACTGTACGAGGCACATGGACATGCAAGAGGGCCTTTTCTGTGGTGGCCCCTAGACACTGGAACAGACTTCCACTTGAGGGTCACCAGGCACTTACTCTGTACAGTTTTCGGCACCTGGTAAAAAGGTATCTTTCCATCCAGGCTTTTGCCATCTAAATAGCTTCCTCTCTGTGGGGTTGGGGGTTGGAGGGGGCTATATTTTTAATTATCTTTTAATATTTGACATGTTTTATTCTTATTATAACCCACCCTAGAACAATTTGGTAAAGGGTGGGATATAAATTCCTTAAATAATAATAATATTACTATTATTACTACTACTATTTAGCCAGTATTGGACTTCACTCCATACTGAGTTCTTCCCAAGAACTTAGGATGACTTAATATACTGGCCAAGATGTGTACATATCTGAGCAGTGTGGCCTTTGCAGTTGACCAAAGGAGATTTTGTTGATATGCAGATGTTTTAAGTACCAACCAACTTTTTTCATATGTGCTGATAATCACTGGGACTTGTGCCATACTGTTGTTGTTACTGAATATAATTACCAACATCATCATACCAGGGTAGTATACGTTCCTGTATTTGCTGATGCCAACATCTTCCTAGTGGTATACATTAAAAAAATATATAGATATTCACATATTCTCTTTGCCCTGGCCTTTGGCTTAATAAGGAAACAGCTTTTCCTCTCTGCTTTCAGGCACTGTATTGTTTTAGTATGTTCATTGTTATATTTGGTTTTTAATGTTGTACCCTACACTGAGACTTTTGGGTATAGGGCAAGATAAAAATGTGAATAAATAAATAAACATAGACAAAAGAAATCTTGCAGATTTCCTTGATCTATGTTATCTTGCCTGCCTTTAGACACAACATAACTTTCCCTAATTACATTATAACTAATCTTGCTCTTTTCTTAGCTGGAGGTTTGCATGCGGAAGAAACTGCAGAGAAGAGTTTCTGCTTCTTCGTGCTTTTATCCCCAATCAGCCCCTTTTCTGCTCTTATTTAACTAGCCTTTAAGCTTTTAACACACTCTCTTGCAGTCCATTTAGGATTTTCCCATACCTTGCCAAAATCTCATGAGGTTATGTGAGTTTTCTGTCATGCTGTTACATTGCTGTGAAATGTGGTATCTTCCTCTTCCAAGGCATACTGGATTTTTCATAATACATGCTGGAACAAAAAAAGTAACACCTAACAAAATAACTGTTCTACCTCAGCAACGCCCTAGTAATCATTTCAATTCAGATTCCCTCATCCTGCCACTCAGACTTCAAGTGGAGACTATAAAAGTCCATGTACATGAACTAGTTCACAATGTTACAGATTTAGGAATATACATATATAATAGAATAGATTTATTATGGTCAAAAACCAACAAGTAAAATATTCAATATAGAAAGATCACAAGAACTTCAAGATAAAAACCGAGAACTTTGCTATCCAGAATACTATGAGCAGATCATTATTTTTTGTTAGTGCAGAAGCCACATATTTTACAATTCAGTCACATTTTCACTCAAACCAGAAGATTGGTTTTCTAATTTAAAAGCCATCAGATACTGAACTAAATGAGGAATGATTGTTTTATCCATTAGATTTTGATAAACAGTACATGGACTAGTGTCTTCATCACTTCATCTTCACATGAACAGTTCATTTTTTATATGATATTTCCATGTTCTACCTCTCTAGAACAGTAGAAAGCAATTGATCAAATGGAGCTTTGGTAAATGTTCTACTTGAATTTAGAAAAGATAGATAATAATACTAAGCTATTTAAGGTTTAGCTTGAACACTCCAATTTTAACCAATTTAGGGATCAGCAATACCATTACATTCTAAAGTCAAGGCCATGACTCAGTTCAAGCCCCACCAACATTTACTACTTCTTTTGCTTTGACAAACAATGTAAACTAGTGCAATTTGCTTGATGAGGTTGATGACAAACCAAAGAGGAAGCTACAGATGGGACACTACTTATGTTGAGGAAGGCAAAGCAAAGGTGAGTTATCAATGAGATACTAAAGTCAGTATATACTACATGGAAGTTTGGTGGCTTTGGAAAAATACTCACTCAAAAGGTATTTCTTTGCCAAAACAAATAGCTAAATCTAATCTTGCACACTTTCTGAGCTAGGGTACTGATGACCCTTTGCATTCCTAAACAGGACACAAAGGTGGCTCATGAAGAATCACATAGGGCACTACAGGGTCCAACACTGAAAAATTCAACAGGCTACAAGTAGTTATAAAAGTGCTATTGGCTATTATGCTGAATCTCCTGCAAGAATAGTAATCTTGTTATTCCAAAAGGCTACATTGGAAACTTTAAAAAGGATACATAGTGAAAACCTTTTGAGTGGTAAGAACCTATTTTTCTAGAACAAGAACTTTTAAAATGCCTTGTTTCTCTTCTGAAGCCTCATCCATACATCACTTACTTATCCCACAATATTTGGATTTTCCAGAATAAAGCATGAATATTCCAGAATAAAGCTTCATTCTAGAATATCCAAATACAGCAGAATAAGTAAACAATATCTGGATTCAGACTGAAATAGAAACAGGTTTCAGCTCTCACAGGAAGGAGGGGCTGCAACAAAACAGTGATTGGTGCCCTGCCTTTGATGGTGCCAAAGTTCTGCAGTTCAGTGCCATCAAAGGCACAAATACCTGCCACAGCCTTATTCACCAAGCCAGCCAAGGCTGATGGGAACTAATTAGGCTCCTGTATGAGCAGCTAATTTCTTCATCTATCATCTGAACAGCCCCAGCAGGCTAGTAAACAAACAAACATCAAGTTAGCAACATTGGTAAGGTAGTTTATGAAGCTGTGTGATGCAGAGCTTCTTTTTTAATGACTGATCAAGAAAAAGTCACACTTGAATTGAACTCAACTTCTGTAGACTACATGTTTTACTGGCAGCACAAAGGACATTATTTGCCATTGTTTTACTCCAGCAAATAAATCTGAGAATTTTCACTTTTCATTAAACTACAACCACCCATTTACTAACACTGCAATTTTAATTAAATTCAGCACTTATTTGATTTTCTAACCCACTTTTCTCCTGAAAGTCACAAGGAATGGAATAAATAAATAAAAAACTGTTACAAATAAAAAACCCAATAGCTTAAAACAAAAGTACTATTTAAAAATATTTAATTTTTTTTAAAAAAACAGTAATAATGCAAACCTAAGCATGCAGGACAGCAGGGTAAAGAAGGAACAGCTTAAAAACCAAAGGTCTAACTAAGCAGTTGTGTCTTGACCAGGCACAAGAAGGTGAATAAAAATGGTGCCTGATGCCCCATAGGTTATGGAATGTCTTATCCTCTAAAAGCCTTTACCCTGAAGTCCCTCTAATGCATTTTTACCATTCAAGTGACAAAGGTTGATGAAACTACCAATAGAGCATTGTCTACTTGTTATAACATTGGGGTAATTATTTCTGGGACAAAGAATTCCTTTAGATACTTGGAACCTAAGTCATTTAGGCTTTTGTATGTCAGTATCAACAACTTGGTTGAATTTTGCACTAAACTGGCAACCAATGCAGTTCTTTCAAGTTAGGCAGGAACCTAGAAGGTCCAAGTTTCCCATGCCTACTCCTCCTGTCACTCCCTTTAAACCTAACCTACCACACAGAGCTGTTGTGAGGATAAAATAGCAGTCAGTAAAATGTGTGTAGAGCTTCAAATTATTGACAAGAAAAGTGGGAAACAAGTGCCATAATTTAAGTGAATCTGGGCAGCCTGGATCTTTATAGAGGAAGGATGGATTGTAAATATTTTTTATTTACAAGGTGTGCCTATTTGTCTAGAAAAACAAGTATCTAACAATAAGTTTGCAGATCAGGCAGCCTCCATCCTTAACATTTGGTAACATAGCATTTTACTAGATAAACTTTTTTTGTCTCTCTGGAAATGAAATGAATTATTGCACTGGAACATTTTGTTCAATGCTATTCCCAATCAATTTTCTAACTGCTTAGTTCTGCAGTCAGTTTTGAGCAGCTGTTCTGATCTCCTAATCTTACTGATTCCCCAAAAGCATTATTCTTGGGGGTCCACAACCCATGCAACATTAAATGCACTCTTAGAATCTTAGACATTCCTTTCAAGGCTAGGCTTCCAATATGCAACCCTTCAAAGGAATTGTGTAGAAGGAATTTCAGTAGGTCTTGCCAGCACTACAAGCTAGGTAAAGGTAAAGCTGCCATAAAGTTGAGCTCAGGTCTTGGTGAATGCATGGACAACTCCATGCACTTTTCTTGGTAACAACACAGAAATGTCTTTCTCTACCGCACCATTCTAACTTGCACTTCTTGATATTCCTAGGAAGCCTCATATCCACTGGCAGGTTGGAGAGAAAGTTCCATCTGATTTCCCTGACTGGATCAAAACACAGCTCCCAACACCATGGTGGTCCAATCCATAGGCCATTGGTGCTCCTATCCAAGTACTTGCTTTGATTCTGAGACCAAACAAGATTCGCAATGGGCACCCTAACCTCTCTGGATTCTATAAGCAGTTCTACACTAGGACCAAAAGTAAAATGAATATATATGGCTCCCAAAGGTTGGTATAAATGGTCAAAAAAATTTAGTCACACATATATTTTCTCAAGGTGTAAAGAAAACAAAAGCCTAATATCTACTGAAATCATTTTACCATGCTCTTTAACAAAAGCGTTTTCCAAAATGGCTTCTAAGGGCCTTTTTACACGTACCTGACTGGCATGGTATAATAATACCATACTAGTCAGGTAAGGCAGTAGTGCTACAGCGGCCATCCCTGTACCAGGCCAGCAGTGCTTGAAGTGTGAATGAGCAGGACAGGGCAAGGCTGGATTGCCATGCCAACATCAAACATCTGACATGTGCTTAGACATTGTCATGGCAGTCTGGACACCGTATGCAACTGCACACAGGAGAAGGTGGACACAGCACCCAGAAGGGAGCTAGCCAGCTCTGGTAAGCTGTGTGAACCACTTTTTAGAGTTTAGCACTCCATCACTGGATGGTGCCAGGAGAGCCTGGCAACTCTCCAGTGCAGACCAGAGCTCGCTTCAAAGTAAGTACAAACATGCCCAAAGTTTTGCAGGAAGACAATTCTTGCCGTCATGTTTACAATCTTAACTCAACACTTCATGGTATGTTCTCAATAGTGCCCTTCAGATTATTAAATTCTCTTTTTCCTAAGGTGCACTAGGCAACCCAGCTGCATAAAACTTCCATCTTGACAAAAGCAAGCAATTCTAGGTCTGGACCCACATGCATATTCCCCTGAATTCTGTGGTGGAAGAAGGTGGAACATAGATTCAAGGGAAAAAATAATGTCCAAGGAATGGGGGATGAAGAAGGGAGGGAGGAAGTAGATATATAATGAATCACTCAAATAAAAGTCTGTACTTAGTTTCCACAGAAAAATGCTATGTTAAATGTCTCCGTTTTTAAAGAAAGTTTTGTTTCTAGAGTCTTATTCCCCAACTTGAGGAAGCAACCAAAGTTACAGTCTTGGAAACGAATAACTGAAGATTGCAGTAGGCTAAACTATTAGAGAAGAACTGAGTAGACTGACAAAAATTATGCCAAGAAACTTTGCACAAAATTAAGCTATTCATTTCAGTTCTACATAACTGGAAAGACACAACTTGGGAAGAGGTTATGGATTACAACAAAGTAATATGGAATCACTTTGATTCTCCTCAGAGATTCTCCTCCCAGAAAAACTACCTAAAAGTAGCTAAACTACCTAAGCAGAGTATGGTTTTATTAAGCACACTTTAATAGCAGATACTTAAAAGTAAGGCCTACCAGAATCTTTCACAGTAAGTTAACCATATCTAGCCTGTGCAGATTGAGAAAATGTAGGAAATTGAAGTCTCAGATCCCAGAAGTTCACAGCTCCCACTGTCTCCTTGTAGGAGCTAAAAGGAAAAATAAAGGTAAGAAATGACCAGTCCATAATCCCTCCTTGATCATGATCACTTAGGAGCTGGTCTTTAGAAATTCCACCCTTGCCTGTTATCCTGGAACAAACTGCTCACTTGTACACTTTGTCCAGGCATGACTAGTGCTGTCCTGTGCCACAAGTGAACATAAGAACATAAGAGAAGCCTTGCTGAATCAGGCCACAGCCCATCTAGTCCAGCATCCTGTCGCACACAGGGGCCCACCAAATGCTCATGGGCATCTCAAGCACAGACAAGGACAAACCTTCTCCTGCTCTCGAGTCCCAGCAGATGGCCTTAGAAGCGCCCCAGTTCCTCCCTCCCTCAGCCTGAAGGATGCACCTAGGCATTTGTTCTAGTAGCCATTGATACATCTGTCATCCATAAATTTGTCTAACCCTACCTTAAAGTGTCTTCAGGGTTCGCTATCATGATTTAGCCCTAATATCATATGCTCCAGCCCAAGCACCAGTGTTCTGGACTTGGTGAAAAATCTTGGTGTTTTGGTGTCACCATCATTGCCCCATCTTCACAGTCTACACACTTCTTCAAAGATCACTTTCAGGCAAAGATTTTTAAAAATAGAAAATGGCAAGTTTTGCTCACTGTGCAAAGCTGCAGCTTTGCAAATTCCTATTGCTGCCGCCGCCCCTCCCCCGCCAATCCTGCAAGGATGCAGATTTGTACAACTGTGCAAAATCCATCTTTTTTTTTTCTGAAAGGAAAGGTAGAGGTGAAAACTGTTAGGATTCTTCCTCCAAAGACAGCAGCTGAACATTGGCAAAACTGTAGAGACACCTCTGTTCAGCTCCACACATGTGCTCTAAGCATGCCAGACAAGCAATGGGGCCTGGGTCCGATCACTGGCTGAGGCAAGCAGTGCCTCAGGCAGAGTCAGTTGTGTGGACTGGAACAACCATGGCGGAACAGCTATGGCACCTCCATAGTGCTGACGGTGATAGTCCAGAATAGACGGCACCCCACCCTCATGATGTGGACAGTACCTGCTGAGCTTGAACCAGTGCAGGCTGGAGCAGAAATAGCCACATTACCTTTAGTTTTAGAGGTAGATATACCACCACAAAGCTAATGAGATTCCTGACCTCCCTGAATTTGATCAAACCTGCTTTGAAGCTATCCAAGCTGGTAGCTGTTGTTATGGTCTCTCTTATTTTTGCGTGAATAGACTATACCAGTCTGGGTGAAAATTACACATGATGAAATCTGGTAATATCAGAAAAACAGAATTACTCTGATTCGTTGCAATGTTGGGCCAACCATTAGTTAATTAAATGAACACGATAAGGTTATAAACATGGACATCTTAACCAGCTTATTCAAGTTCATTTGAATGGATTGAGATGCTATAGAGAGGGGGGAAATTAGCCCCACTTTAAACATTCACTCTACACACTTACATAGTAGCTCAAATGGTGAAAGTACCAGAAGCAGGAAAGAGAGAAAGACTGAAATCAGACTCAGTAAAATTATCCACAAAACCTGTTGGAGCTGAGAATGAAGATTAAGGGGTACAGCTAATTGACCTTCTGTAAAAAGCGGCCTTTGGAGAATGATAATTTGAAAGAAGGAAGACAAAGGGTGTGTCCAGACTGGGAGATACTCTGCTGCTACTGCGGATTTACTTGCTGCAGATCAATCAACACTCACTCTGCAGTATCAGGTAAATTCGAAGTTTCCCGCCATCCTGCAGCTCAGCTCCCATTGGCTGCCCTATCCCACATGATGCGTGCCTTGCCATGTGCACCATGGAAGTCTCACAGCTGCCAAGAAGGAAGCTGTGGATCTATGTTTGGAGTAGGGACAACACGTCATGACTTTGCAGCCAGGTAATCTGCAACTTTTTATATAACTGTGGATTTTTATCCACTAGTCTGGAAGGGACCAAAGGCATAGTTTGGAGGGAATAATTCCACACAAAGGCAGCATAATGAAAAAAGAAGTCAGAGCTCCTGTAACTTTAACCTCTGGGTAGGTGGGGTAAATTTTTGAAGTGACAAAACAAACTATACTGTTGGCATTCGCTCTCATCAGATGTCATGCCTTATTGCTGCTGCTGTTGTTAATTGTTATTATTATTAATAATAATAATAATAGTAAGAAGCAACAGTAAGAAATAGTAAGAAGCAACAGAAGCGGAGATTCCATTGACACTCAGGCTTTACTACAGCTAAAGAAACACACACGCATGACCCAAGGGCAACACGCCTGTGTATGCCTATCACTGAGACATGGGGAAAGCACAGAATTCTGCAGTTTTGGAACATCTTGGCAGTGCTTCCTCCCTGCTGTGCCATACCAGGTGTCACACTGGCACAGTTGCTAACAACTGGCTGAAACTAACAACTCTTCAGCATGACATATGGTCAATTTTGTGGCTGTAGATCCATGCCACACAGCCAAAAAATGGTGCACAGCATGATCTGGAGGTACAGCTGCACTAGGTTGCTTTAGGGGTGTAGCCATGTGATTAAGGCCTCCTTTTCTGGAGGCATTTTCTGGCCTTTAATGTGGATTACAGGTTGGATGGGAACACTAATGCTTTTTCAATTGCTTTTTCAACTGCATTTGGATACTGTCTGGAAAGAATATGAATAAAATAGAGAAGAATTAGTTTTGTTCTTTCTCTAGAAAAGGATGGAGGGGAGAGGACAGAAGAATGGTGTCACATAAGTCTGAAGAATGACAGAAGGAAATATTTTTGGTCACTGTGTTTTAAGCTGAAGCATGAAAAGAGAAGGCCAAAGAGGTTGCAAGTAAAGTCAGAAGATGAACTGAGCATGAACTGTGTCAAGGAGACATCGAGAAATGGGTGGATTTTTTGCAGTGTTACACAGAAAAGAACAACATGACTAAGCAACCTATTGATTTAGTTCAGGAGCTGAGCACCAGGTAGAGCTGAAATAATTCACTTCTGGCTATCAAGTGCATTTTGTAGATGGGAGCTTTGTTTATATGAAATCCTGAAGCCACTCAAGGGGACATTTTCTCACTCAGTTGATAATACAATATACGGAACACCTTCCAAAATGGTTTCAAATCTGACTCTGCAAGTCCCCTGGGAAATAGCAGAAACCAAACATTGCTGCAGAGTACAAAATGACATTCTCCTCAGTCTTCCCAAAGGTCCCAAATAACCTCTAACATAAATTAAAAGCTTTTTTTTCTTATCCTAGGAATCTTAATGCAGTGCTCTCTGAAGCTGCAACAAAGATTTTACAAATGCTTTAAAATCTCAGACAGTCAAGGATAAAGACCGCCTCTTTACCAATAGCACCCAAAACAAATAGGTGTGCGACCACGTTTTGGAGTCAAGCAGCTACAGCAATCTAAGTTGGGAAAGGGAAAGGCATGTTAATATAGCCAGACTGCAGTCACAGCTCGCTTTTTACAAGGACTGGGATAGTCAATTACTCTGAGGATTTTTCTGGCTTTTCTGGCTAGAAAGGGACTATCATGTAACTGGTCCCAGGGTCAATAAAAGACCTGCAACCGTCACCATCATGTTGTTCCTCTCATCTAGAAAAAGGTAAGCTTCTGCCACTCTCTCCCCTGTGCAATGTCCCTCATCAGGTCACCCCTCTGCCCCAGCCCCCTTGCTATACCCCCCCAATGTGCTGCCCCACCACGACTGCTGCCACCTTATTTTTACAAGGGTGACAACACAGATTCTGCCTAAGCGAAGTGGCCAATGCAGAACCCTCCAGGTTGCCTCCCTTGTAGGTCCCTGACACTGCTACAAAAAACTTTTCCAATCTCTAAAGAACCTCACTATTTCTTGCATCAGGCCTTGTATCAGCTGGCTAGTGAGACATCTAATCACAATAAAGATCAAAATTATAGTAGTGCATTAGCACTGTGTAAAAGGTAAAGGTACAACTGAATTAAGCTCAATTCTTAATTACTATGGTACATGAATAAAAATTTTGTAGCTTTCACCATGCTACACTTTCCAGAATTTTTCATATTGCGCTGGTGAGAGTATCTTATTATTGTTGCCATATGGTACATTAAAAAGTCTTATTTATGTAATAAAGAAGTTTCATCAGGATGATTGAGTGTAGACAATACAACTTTGCTGATTTTTAAAACTATAATTTTAAGTACTAGACCAAATTTCTCCTCTCTCCTGGGTTGTACCTTCTAGATTGTATGCCTGAGGGCACAGGCTGTCTTATTAAGGATCGTCACAGGCTGCAGTCTGTTTTGTTAAAAAGCATGGTATAAATACTTTAAGCAAATAAATAACTGGGCTCTTCCTCCAAGCCCAATCCTGACTGGTACACTCTGCCTCTATTTTACACTGTCACCTGAAAAAACAAAATTATTTCCAAAATGCATTGTTAATTTTTTGCATACTGTAACTTGAAAAGTCAAAGCGTTTCATATTAACATTTAAAGGAGAAAATTCATGTAATGCAACAAGTTTTAGCTACAGCCAAAATAAAAGCTTCCTGCGCCTTTTTGCTAGAACACTGAATAGACAGAGAAATATGTAAGCCATATTTAAAAAGGGGGAGAGAGAAAGAAACCTTCTAATTAAAACGTTACCACTCCTTTAAATCTTAGAAAAATGGTGATGGTGGAGGTGCTTCTGATCCTGGAGGACACTATGCAATAATTGTCACTTAGCCACTTAACTTCCTGCTTGCATGTCTCGGTCACTCATTATGGTTTATCTCTCAGCCAATTACCACTGTCATTTGCATTTCAATGTGTACTATCAGCAGCCAGGACAGAGGCAAAGCAGGATAGGAAATGGAAGCCCAGCACCTGGTTATTTGGGGTTGATTCAGGCAACATTTAGTCATGTTGGCAGAGGACTGCATGCTGGAAATTAATTAACGGACTACGTGTTTTCAGGACATCTCCAAGATGATAGAAAAACTGCTCTTGGATTTATAGCTAAGGGAAGCTGTATTCATTAACTTTAGGATGTGAACTTAAGGAAACCTATGGAAAATAATCTAAGATGGCAAGTCCTATATACATATCCTTTGGTATGAATCTAATTAAGTTCCATAAGGTTTACTTCCAAGTTAACACTGAATAAGATAATAAGAATAACAACACGAAATGGAAGACATTTTGCAGATGTTTTTAGATACAAAGAAAATTCAGAATGGTGTCTTATGGAACATCAGTCCTCCATCAGTCCTCCAGGGAATATGCAGTTGTATAAAAGACTGTCTCCCAGAATTCCTGTGAGGTCAGGTCAGGTCAGCCATTCAGTGAACCAAAATGAGAAACTAAAATTTTACATTAGATTACCCAATCAAGTACCTACAACTGAACTCAAACAAGCCATCCAATGCAATTGAGATTTTTTGTAAGATTCATTTCTTCCAAACATGCAATTATTCACACATATGGAAGAAGCGGGCCACCAGGGATGGAGAAATTTAAATATTGCATTAAGGGAATCATAGCCAGATCACATCAGAATGTGGAACATATAAAGCTAATGGATGTGCCAGAATACTCACGTATTCTTCTGAGAAAGCCCTATGATGACTGGAAAGCTATGGTAAGAAAGACTTTGGTAAAAAAGAGATGTTCAGAATAAAGAAGGGAGTAAAACAAGGTAAACACTGTTTCAATATTGGATTAACCTGTACAGCATATACATAAGAATTAGTGAAACTGGAAAAGGGGACAGCTGAATTTCAAATCAGAAGTCAAAACATGAATAATTGGAGACACATAGATAATATCACTGTCAACTGAAAATAACCAAGTCTTAGAAGAACTTACTACAAAAATAAGAATGTGAAATACAAAATCTGCATTAATGCTAAAAATTAAGACAAGTAATATCAGTTCACATGCTTGATGAATTTACAGGTGATAGTGAAGACAGGGAGATGCTAAATAGTTTTGTTCTCTTCAGCTTTCAAAGAGATGAATATAGACAGCAATGAAGGACAAAAATTATATAAAGAAGAAGGGGATTATAAGGACATTCTGTTGCCAGCAAATATTAGAATAATTGATGCAATGGTTTTTTCTGGTGTAATTTATGGCTATGACACCTGAAATACGAAGAAGGAGGAGGAGGAGGAGGAGGAGGAGGAGGAAGAGGAGGAGTGGCTTTTCTACCCCACTTTTCTAAATCATTTAAGGGGACTCAAAGCCGCTAACACAAAGCTTCTCTTCTCCCCACAGTAGAACACCCTCGGTGAATCCCCACAGCAAGCTTATTTCGCTTTCCCTAAACCGAAATAATAGAACCGGATGCAAACGTGAATTTGCCTGTTCCCATTACTTTTAACTTAATCACGTTGGATCCGGATTCTGAGGATCGTACGTGGCATACGTGACTCAAGGTGGGACTCAAGTGGCTACTTTTTAAAAGCCGCTTTTCGGGGCCGCCCTGCCCACTTCCTCCTGGCATGGACATGCCACCCATAAGGGACCCCTTCATGGAGCCTAACTGAGTGGTTGGGTGGCTGCTGCTTCCATGGATGGAGAAAAATGGCAGCAGGCAGCCAGCCAGCGATTCTTTCCCCTCCTCTCCCCATTGCTCAGGGCACACAGCAGCAGTGGCAACTAAAGCCCCTTTGCTTTAAACATTCACATTCAGCTCCTTTCCTCCCTTCCTTTCCCTTTCTAAAGTCAGATCTTTTAGAATTGTGCAAAATTGCAACATTGTAATTCCAACTATCAAGGTGTGAAGTGGTTCCATCGCTACAGTGTAGCGATCGCTGTTAAGTGGATTTTTACACTGAAATCACTGTCTTTGGGAGCAAGCTATTGGGAGAGGGAAACCCTAAACATGGATTCTCATCCCTTAAAACGGTACTGTCCACACAGTAAAAAATGTAAAACATTTCAAGCACACGATCCGGAGTGAGACCTGTTGAAATCAGGATTGAGATTCACCACGCTTTGGGGTGGTTTAACATGGGGGTGTTAAGCCAAACTGCCGTGCGGACTCTGAGGACTGAAAATGTTTTGAATCTGAAATAAGGTTGCCATGAAGACACGGCCCCTGTGAGGTAGGTGGGGCTGTGAGAGCTCAGAAGAGAGCTGTGATGAGCCCAAGGTCACCTGGCTGGTTTCATGGGGGAGAGAAGAATTAAAGCTGGTATTGCCAGATAAGAATCCGGCTCCTTAACCACTAGACCAAAGAAAGATGCAAAGAAAGAAGATACATTCCTTGAAATTATAGATTTGGAGGAAATATGTACTAGAATACAAATGACTACAAGAAGAATGAATCAGTTAGAATCAAATAAAACCAGACTGCCCATTTAGATAATGAACATCAAATATGACCTGCCCAAAACTTGGGTGTGTCGTGCAAGCAAATGAAGGATTAGAAAAAGGATTACACTTGCCAAAGTCTAAAGCAACAGAAGAACAGTAGGAAAAGAGAACAGACAAGATCAAATATAAAACTGAAAAGTCCATGGAGGAGCTATGATATATTTCTACAGATCAAATGATTTGCAGTTGTCCATATAGTCACCACGAACTCAGTTTGATCCAGCAGTAACTAGCCAACAACTCCTTTATCTTAGTTCAACTGGGTAAGGAAGAAATTTTTTTTTCAGAATGTGTCTTCTAATATATATATATGGATGCTCCCTGTCTCTGTACTAAAAGAAACCACAATAGTTTAAGTACCATATTTTGCCTGATGTGCTTTTTAAATGCTTGAGCTGAAGTTTGTGGAAGTCCATTGCAAAATATTTCATGAGGCAGAGATTTTAAAACTTTTGCATTCACAAGGTAGCACACAGCTGAAATTTACTGCCAAATTCCAAACATCTCTGGAAACAACCTAGATGATTCACAGTATTTAGTGTTTAGGGACCAGAATCTTCTTTTATCTAGAAGACATAAGGAACATTAATCTCTGCCTGCATTTATCAGCAAGTTCACAATGACAATCAATCACAATGTGGTTTACTAGCTACAAACCAAAGAGACAGGAGACACTTATGCTCATGGCATCTATTCCAGTTCTACAAAATCACAACAGAGATCAAATTTCTGCAGACAGCAAATACACTGAACCACTCAACTTATTTGCATCATGGGGGTATCTATGGCTGCTTTAATACCCAGGAACTTTTTTTTAAAAGCAGAAATAATAGTGAGTGACACTTGTGTTCCCACCCAATTCCTAATCTACTTTTCTTACTCTAGAATGCTCACGAGAAGAGAGAAAAGTTGACTGACATGTAAATGATCCCACTTGAAACCCATTTCTAATGTTTTTCAGTCCCCTCAGCTATGCTTTTTAAAACCTTTTTTATCTTTGTGTGAACATATGTGCTTCCAGACATGCTTAAAACATTGCAGTCCCTGCACAGCTGCTTCCCATTGGACAGATGGGATAACCAGAAGCTGTATAGGGCAGACACTTCCTATTGGCCAGACAGGACTATTGATCCTCTGCAGCAACAAAAGATTAATCAGCAGCTTTTTACTTCAGAGTTTCCCTGCTGCTGTGGTGGGCAGACAATCATCCCACTTCCAGTCATGTAGTTCAGTGGGAGCGCAGCATGTCTGGAGGCACCCAGACACACTGAATGACAACTCATGAAAAGACTCAAGTCTTAGGGTGTTTTTCCACTGCGCTCCTTTAATCCTGATCTAAGAAGATCCGGATCTAAGGAATGAGTACTTCCCTTAATCTGGATCTAGTACCCAGTGTGTTTCCATGGGTGGTCTAGCACCCAACAGCAATGGGTGCTAGACTGCCTGCTGTGGAAACACCAGAGCACCCATGTGGCAAAACCAGATTGACCCACAAGGGGTCTGCCTGTCACCCCAGGTGTTTGGGGGACAGGGGGTGCAATCTCCAAAGTTGCCTTCGGAGATTAGCAAAGGCTCCAAAGTCCCTCCAAAGGCGACTTCAGAGATTAGCGCAGGCTCCGAAGAAAAACCCCTTGTGAGAGCAATGCAGCTGTCAAAGGCTGCAAAAGCTCCAAAGCGTCTTTATTTGGTTGCAGAGCCTGTCTGTTTTAAAGGGCTCTTGCATCTATTTTAAAAAAATCTTCCCTGCTCTTTCGCCCCTATACTCACCTGACAGTTGCCCAGCTGGGTGCCCTATACCCACCTGACAGCTGGATTCTCAGATGGGTATAGGGCACCCAGCTGGGCAACTGTCAGGTGGCTATAGGGGCTGTAAAGAGCAGGGAAGGTTTTTTAAAAACAGAGCAGGAAACTCAAGCAAGGAGCTAATTAATTATGCACCTCTTTCCACTTGGATAAGTCAGCATCCCTGCAAGGAGCTAATTAACAGACAACTCCAAAGGTTGCAGGGGCTTGACATTTCTCTCTTCCAGGGGGGCAAGATAGAGAAAGAGAGAAAACTCAAGTCTCTGCACCCCCTTACTCCCTTGCTTTTACTCCCCTTTCGAGGCAAGCAAGCGGCTTGCCTGGGAAAGGGAGCAAAATCACGATTCCCAGTGGTAGAGAAAACCATGGCATCCCAATGCAGGGATTTGCCGCGGTTTTCATGGGGCACCAGCACCAGCACTGCCTCCTCCTCCTCGCTTTCCCCTTTGCCGCATTGTCAGCTGTGGACTCTTTGCCCAGTTCCATCCTGGGTGCTTTTGGTGTCGCTATCTTCAAAGACCCTTCGGAGCCCTTACAGCCTTTGACAGCTGCACTGCTCTCGCAAGGGGTTTTTCTTCAGAGCCTGCACTAATCTCCAAAGTTGCCTTCGGAGGGACTCCAAAGGGACTTTGGAGGGACTCCGAAGTCTTGATTTTGGGGCACCCCCCATGGGTGCCTCCCCCCCAAAGCCTCCTCTAGACCCCATTGCCGGATTGTAGTGGAAACAGGCTCCCTACAATCTGGATTTTAAGGCTGAAGACCCCTTTGTAGACGCCTTTAATGGGGTCTACACGAAATCTGGATTATAGGTCCTGAAGGACTCATATGATCTGGATTTCCCTAGCTGTGTTGGAAACAGTTGTGTCCCTAATGCGGTCTGTGGTGGAAATGGGGTCATCCGGCTCTCAGCCAAATGGGTCCTTAATGGGTGCTTCAATGGGTACTTAGTGCCAGTGGAAAAACACCCTTAGTAACTATTAAGTAGGATTCTTGCAAACTGCTGATGAAGAGGAAAATGTTAACTTTCTGTATAGAAACTATGAAGAGAAGCCGGTCAGCCATCCCCTTTCTGTTGACATGTGAGTCAAAACAATGTTATAGATAAGGCAATGGAATTAGAAGCCATGGTTTTGTCTTGTCAGATATACGAAGCTGGAGCCCTGGAAAACAAGGAGAGTGGGAAGGTTGTGACAGACCCTATTTCCTGCAACATGTAGTTCACAATTGATATCAACACAGAATGAAATTGTTCTAAGCAGCTCCACCTTGGCTGTGAATCTGGCTGGTTGGAAACAGGTTTTGTTGACTCTTTGGACAGGAATATTAAGCTGTGGAAACTGTGTAGGTGATTTTACTTTTGCAAACTGTTTTTTATCCTAGGAACTAATGCTGAATTATCTCAGAACTCTTTTGATCTTAACTGTTTTGCATTTTTTCTCTTTTAAGAGCAGCTTGTATGTGCACATGTTGCATGTGCTTGGACCAATTTTGTTATAAATCTTTGTGCTCAAATGTGCTAGGAATGTTTGACATTCTTATTGGGTTGGGGGTTAAGCTACCTGGCAGGTCACTCACACAGAAAAAAACAAATGTCTGCCAAATCAGTTACTAGAATGATGTTCAGCAGAACTAATCTGAGTGAAGAGAACAGTGTTTTCAATTGTATTGCCCCATGGCTTTCCATGCTCCTTGGTTCCAATCTGCATGTCCTTCCTTCCTGTCATCTCTGAAACAGCATTCAAATTTTAGTGGGGGAATTCTTTTAAATCAGATAGAAAAATATGGACAAGGAGCAATCTCTCTCCAAACAAGCATTAGTTGAGAATAGAAAACACTTGACATTTATTAATAAGATGCCAAATTATCCCCTCTATCAAGAGCACTGCCATTCTCATAAGCAAAATCAGAAATCTGTCTATCATGTTTTTTCTCTATGTATAAATAAGAATTTAGACTGGACTGGATCTAAGTGAAGGTTGTCCCTTCTATAATGCTATGGTTTGGGTTTCATCAAACACTATATAGTGCAAATCTTGTTATGCAATTAATTGCCAACCACAAAAAACTTTGGAGTTAGAGGACGCATGAAGTCCCAGTCTATGAAAGAAAACCAATAACACTCTAGAGTTTAAATCCAATCTAGCAACGGGACACAACAGCACTGTGAAAAGGAACCCTTTACTATCCATATGTAAATGAGGCTATCTTCTACCAGTGTCTTAGGCTGCCTCCAGACAATGCTTTTATAGCTCATATTTTCCCAATTCTCCAAAGTATTTTTGCTCAGAAGGGAAAATGCTTAGTCCCACAAGACCTTTTATCTTTGTGGCTGCAGGACTACTGTTGAAGCAGCTGCTGCCATTTTCTTCCTCTCAGAATGAGACAGAACACAGGCTCTTTTGATTGGATAAGTGCTCTGAGCTAAGATCAATTCTATTTTTGAGGTGGATTTCTGGGTTCCTTCAGGCTCTTAAGCATCTTGTTGTTCTTTTTTATGTGGTTCTTCCTGCACTTGCATGAGAATCTGCAATAAAGGGTGTTTTTCCACTGCAGCCCTTAGATCTGGATCTAAGAAGATCCGGATCTAATGGGTACATTTCTTAATCCGGATCTAGTAGATCCGGATTAAGGGAAGCACCCAATGTGTTTCCACAGGAGGTGTAACACCCCTGCTGTGGAAACAGCTTTGCACCCATCTGGGGAATCCAGATCGACCCACAAGGAGTCAGTCCATTACCCCAGGTGTTTTGGGGGGCAGGGGGGCAGTCTTCGAAGCAACTTCGAAGTGATTTCAAAGTGACTTCGAAGTGAATGTGAAGTCAACTTCGAAGTGACTTCGAAGCCAATGTTGGGGGGAAACAGGCTCCCTTTAATCCGGATTTTCTGGGAGAAGAACCAATTGTAGACCCCTTTAATGGGGTCTTACAGAAAATCCGGATTAAAGGCCAAAATGTACCCATTAGATCTGGATTTCCCCAATGGCAGTGGAAACAATCAGGTCACAAATGGGTGCCGTAGTGGAAATGGGATCATCCAGCTCACACCCAAATGGGTCCTAAATGGGTACAAAAATGGGTACTTTTGACAGTGGAAAAACACCCAAAGATAAACTGTGCCATGAAAGTCTTTTCTCTTGCTCTAATGAAAATGTGCAGCATCAACAGTATACTATGTGGCTATGCCAGAGTTTTTGAAAGCCTATGTGCCAAATTTGTAGGCACTGCACATTTAATTAGCATCTTAGGCCCCATCTGGATGCAGCCTTAGGGTGCCTTCTCAGCTGCCGCACTGCCACCGGTCACGTAACTGGAAATGGGGCTATCGATCATCCATGACAGCAGCAGGTTAAATGCGAGGTAAAAAGCTGCTAACTAATTAGCAGCTTTTAACTTCGCAGTTTCCCTCGCATGGTGCAAGGATACTGCAGACTATCAATTGCCCTTCTGGACGATGGTCAGGGATCAGGCAAGACCTTTTGAAATGGTCTAATTTACAGCTTTCTCTGATGAGAAGGATTTCAGTGATAAAGATGAACTTACTGCCGAGGATGATGTTTTTATTTCAAGTTTTACCGATAGTAAACAATACAAAGGAGTTCAAGAATTGGCAAAAAGATATCTCAAAGTTTATGTGGCAAGGAAAAAAATGTAGAATAAGATTCAAATTACGGCAAGATGCTAAAGAAAGAGGAGGTCTGCGATTACCAAATCTTAAATTATACCATGCAGCATACTGTATGGTATGGGTTGCTAAATGGTTTTGGTTGAACGATCAAAGATTATTACAACTGGAGGCTGATGGTTTGAGATACGGGTGGCACGGCTATCTGTGGTATGAAAAAGTAAGAGTTAATGCAGACTTTAGAAATTACTTTGTGAGAAATGCCTTATATAAAACTTGGATGAACTCTAAGGATAGCCTCTATAGGAAAATGCCACTTTGGGTCTCACCACATGAAGGGCTGTTAAAGGAGTTTGGGGAAGGGACTGGTTGAAATATGAAGATTTGTTGTATAAAAGGGATGGTGCAAATGAATATGACATTAAAACAAGAGAACAGTTGAATCAGGAAGGAAAAAAATATAGAGTGGTTTACATATGCACAATTAGTGGACATATACAGAAAAGAAAAAGTAAAGTTTGATTGTGAAAAACATGAGTGGGAAGTAAAATTAAATAGAGCTGAAAGGGGAAGGATTGGTATGATGTATAAACTGTAACTTCAAATAGAAATGGAGCATGATCAGGTAAAAGATGGTATGATTATATGGGCAAGAAACTTTGGGTATAATATTCAAATGGACCAGTGGAGAGAAGATATGAAATTTACGTCTTGTATGTTATTGAAAGAAAATGTGTATAAGATGATGTACAGACGGTATCTAACACCCCATAAATTAGGGAAAGTATATAAAAATGTCTACCAAATGTTGGAAATGTAAAAAAATTGAGGGTACCTTTTATCATATGTGGTGGACTTGTGAAAAGGCAAAGAAGTATTGGGCATTTATTTATTTATTTATTTCCATTTCTATCCCGCCCCATACCCGAAGGTCTCTGGGCGGGTAACAACAAATCAATAGCAATTAAAAACATATTAAAAACAAGACACAGGTAAACATATTAAAATTGAATAATTAAAACAAGGTATTAAAAACAGGGCACAGATTAAGCTATGGTATACAATTAAAAGTTCTAATATAAGCCCTACATCTAGGGGTCTATTACTAAAACTGTGACCAAGGGAGGAAGGAGTCAACCTTGGCCAAAGGCTAAGGCAAAAAGATATGCCTTTACAGCCCTCCTAAATGACAAGAGGGAAGGGGCATGGCGCACCCAGGAAGGAAGACTATTCCACAATCTAGGGGCTGCCACTGAAAATGCTCTCCCCCGGGTGCCCACCAACCTCACTATCGAAGGTGGTGGAACAACCAGGAGGGCATCTTCTTCAGATCTTAAGGCACGGGCAGGACAGTATGGGAGAAGGCGTTCCTTTAGATATCTGGGGCCCAAGTCATTTAGGGCCTTATAGGTCAGAATTAACACCTTGAATTGGGCCCGGTAGCAAATTGGCAGCCAGTGCAATTCTTTTAAAACTGGCGTAATATGTGTCCAGTCAGCACCCTGGCCACTGCATTTTGCACTAACTGCAACTTCCGGACCGTCTTCAAGGGTAGCCCCATGTAGAGCGCGTTGCAATAGTCCAATCTAGAGGTTACCAGAGCGTGGATAACTGTGGCCAGGTTGTCTCTATCCAGGAATGGCTTAAGCTGATGTACAAGCCGTAGTTGGGAGTAGGCACTCCTGGCCACGGCCTCCACCTGAGCTTCAAGTGTTAGCGCAGAGTCCAGGAGTACCCCCAAATTACGCACCTGTCCCTTCCAGGGCATAGCCACCCCATCGAGGAGAGGATATCTCCCAACTACACGGATCCGAGACCCTGTAATACACAGCACCTCTGTCTTGTCTGGATTCAGCTTCAATTTATTGGCCCTCATCCAGCCCATTGTTGCCTCCAGACACCTGTCAAGCACTTCTACCGCCTCTCCTGATTCAGATGGAACAGAGAGATAGAGTTGGGTATCATCAGCATATTGATGACACCTCACTCCAAAACTCCTAATGACCTCTCCCAGTGGCTTCATATAGATGGTAAAGAGCATGGGGGATAGGATTGATCCCTGCGGAACCCCACACGTGAGTTCCCAAGGCGTCGAAACCGTATCTCCCACAGCCACTATTTGGGATCGGCTGCTGAGATAAGAGCGGAACCAGTGCCAAGCATTGCCTCCAACTCCTAAGCTCTGCAGCCTTTCCAGAAGGATACCATGGTCAATGGTATCAAAAGCCGCTGAAAGGTCCAGGAGAACCAACAGGGTGGCATTCCCTTTGTCTCTCTCCCGGAGTAGGTCATCAACCAGGGCGACCAAGACGGTTTCTGTGCCACGACCGGGTCTGAAGCCAGATTGAAATGGATCTAGATAATCAGCTGTTGTCCAGTTGGGACAAATGGAAGCTGCACAGGGAGGGCATAGAAATAAAGACAAATATTATGTTCAACCCAGAATTGTTTCTATTAGGAATTGTGGATGATAGCTTGGGGAATATACCGGTAAATTCTTTGATTTTGTATACGGTGACAGCGGCTAGATTATTATATGCGCAGAAATGGAAGGAAGAGGAGATACCTACAGTGGAGGAATGGCTAATTAAGCTGATGGACTTGGTGGAGATGGACAAGCTAATGAACTTATTAAAGGGCAAAACAATAGATAAGTTTATGGAAGACTGGTCACCATTTATTAACTACCTTTGAGAATTAGAAGTAATGACTAATGGTTTTGATTAAAAATTGTCCCTCTGGACGATGAAAAGTGGCTATGCCCTCCCTGCGCAGCTTCCATTTGTCCCAGCTGGACAACAGGAAGTGGCTGTGCAGGGACTGCAAATTTTGAAGGGTGTCTGGAGGCACCCTCAGTGTCACTGTGGAGGGACGATCTGGTTTCTAAGTCTATGTCAGTGGTGAGTCAGAAGCCAAATTGCATTCCTGGAAGTATATTAAACAAAGGAAGTCACATTTTACCAATCAAGTAAAAACAGTGTATGCCTGTGTATTACAAACACATTTTTATTTACCAGACCAAAGTAAATAAATTTGAGAAGAAAAGTTCAAAGTTATTGGCAGAAGTTTTAAAAGCACATACATATAACTGAATTAAAAGACAAAGGTTAGTGCTACGTGCCACTTATCTGAATCAATATTTTAAAAGGATATTTTTTTTCTGAATATCTAGCCCACAGGAAAAAATAACTTGACAAAAACACAACTAGAACTACTTTTAATGAAGATTTTCTCTGAATGGAAATATAGTAGTGGAAAAGATTAATGTTGAAGTAAAAAGCTAAAATTAGGTAAATATCCTGGTCCTGAGCATTTTTGCAAATAATTTTTAAAAGTTCATTTTTTCATATTTTAAGTAAACAAAATTTATTTTTATGGTGTATCTGCTGCAAAAAATACTGGATTAATATTAGAAGTACTGGATAAAAGGTAATGTTAGTACACCTGAAACTTGGTAACAATTACCATACTGTGTTCATAAACAAGGCAGGAATTAGCACAGAGTGAGGAATTACCATCCCTTCTCTCCTCAAACTTGGATCAAAAGTCTTTATTGCCATTTTAATTAATCATTTAAACAGTCATTTCCAATCCTTTGTCTAGAGTTCAATTTGGGTTTTAAAAATAAATGAATTCCTGACTGAATTCACCACCTAATTAACATTACATTGCATAACAAAAAACCTCAACATTCCTGAGTAGTTTTCTACTTTAATGTTTGGTGGTTAGAACTGGCCATTTTAATTGCAAGTACAATATTAAACACTATACACTGGGACCTAAACTAATGGCACAAGTTGTCATTTATTATAGTAAAAAGATCTAAATTTATACAAAACAAGAATCGGATATACAAAATACATCTATGATATAAATTAAAATTAAAGTGGGGATAGATAATTATATACATTATATTACACACATTCTGAGATGGAATAAAAATTCTCCCATATTAAGAAGAAAGCACAACTATGACAAAATTATTTAGAAATATCATTAAATAATCTCCCTCACTTTAATAGCTGTAGCCAAAATCTCTGCTATCTCTAGAGTTAACTAAGGATTTAGATCAGATATCAAACACTTAACATGACTCTGAATTAGATCTACCAGCAACATGTCTCAATTTAGGCCAAATTAGTTCATGACAAGCTGGCTCATAAAATGTAAGAACTTTTAAAAAAACATTTCCCATAAATTTGATATCTTCACAAGCAAATTCTAGAAGGCATAGAAGACAAGACATTTAAGCTAGTTTTGTAAAGGTGGTTCAGTGCCTTCTAATGCACAGATTTTAAGGTACAGTGCTGCAAATAAGTGTTTGTCCTTCCCTTTCCTGATTTCTTCTGCTCTTGCAGTTTGTCACACTTAATTGTATCAGATCTTGAAACAAAATTTGAGATGGACACAAAATAAACACAAGGTACAACTTTCAAATCATCATTTCATTTAGAGTGCCTCTGGATGCAGACTAAAACCTGCAATTATATCAGGATTATATTGGGAATGCCACATGTAATATAGGGCCTTTCTGCACATGCCGCCGAAAACGGATCTAAATGATCCATTTTCCGGCGGAACTTTTAAAAAAAGAATCTGTCTCAAACAGAGACATTCTCCGTGGCCCCACGTGTCTGCACATGTGCGGGGCAGCGGCGGCAGGGCCGGATTGGAGAGGGTGCTGATGCGCACGGCCCCGGGTGGGGTGGGGTTGGGGGTAGGCCATGCTTCCCCTGGCAAGAGAAGGGCCAATTGGCCCTTCTCTTGTGAGGGGGAAGCTAGGAAAGCCGGCTGCCGGCTCCTCGTGGTGGCTCTGATGGAGCCAATCATGGAGGCCAGTGGGCGTGCCCACCTGTCAAACCGGGGGAGCATGCGCTCTCCTTGTGTGACAGCTTGCCATGCACCGGCAATCCAGCTCTTTTCCTGTCGCTTCGGAAGCGTTCGCTTCCGAAACGGTTTAAGGGGAAAAGCCAGATGTGTGTTTTAAGGCTTTATTGGGTACCAGATCTCTAAAATCAGAGGGAAATTATCATTGCCTGCTTGTGCTTCAAAATAAAAGGTCTAAATGGATTAAAAGAAAGAAGCTGGTATTGAACAGTAGTTGATGGTGACACTGGAGCCATACACGTATATTTTCCAAGTCTGGGGATTTTGTCAAGGATTATTAATATCCTTATGGGCAGTAAAGTATAGTCATTTTGTCTGATTCTTCCGCTGAAATCACCACAACAATGTAATTTTCTTTGTGCATATCAAGTCCGGATTTTAATTGGTGGATATGTAATTCATAATTATATACATTTCATTACATAATTTGATTATCAGTGTGAAAGAGAAAGGTTTGCTACCTTCCAAAAGGGTGATTTCAGCTCTTAGTGGAGATAAAACCTGTCAGGTCAGCTGCAGATCCATCTTTAATTCCTGCTTTTTTAGCTTTAATTGGATATTATTATAAATATTATTGGATGCCATGTTTCCTGGAGGAGAATAATACTGAAACATTTATGAAACAAGTAACTGTACATTTATATGCCTGACCAGCTATATTCTATGATTTTTTTAAAGATTTAGCTGAAAGGAAATTATGCAGACAATACTGCCTATAGATCTGTCTTTATTCAAACAAACTAATATCTACTATTGGCAAATGTATAATCCCAGAAAGTCAATAATTAGGGATAATTAATTGACATAATTCTTTTATGGGTTCTGATTATCCCGTGATAGTTTGTTTTACCTGTACAACTGCTTATATTTAAATTAACACAGATGATAGAATTAAACAATATCATGGGGAGGAGAATAATTCAAACATTCTTAGTGTATTTAAGGGTTGTTGTTTTTTGGTCATATCTGAGTAAGGACTTGGTTAGAGTAACAAATTAGGAATATGGAAGAACAACAGATTTAAAGTCAACTGCCCTAAGAAACATGAATTGTTCATTTATGCCTTAGGAAGAAACAACAAATAAGAATTGAACAATTATTAAATAGATGTGACAGAATCAAATTAAGTGAAAAAGCTTCAACTTTAATTCTGGTCTCAGGACTTGCAATGTTGGTACAATGTTCAGCAATGTTGACTTTATCTATAAAATATTTTTGTTTTGTATGAGAAAAATATTACAATTGTGGTGGAAGCTATATGTGTTTCTAAGGCCTCTTCTTTAAGATATGACACTTATTTTACATTCTGGAAAAATCAGATAAAGCACTGTTCAGACTTAGAAACAGCAGATTTACAATAGCAATTTCATCATCAGTTTTTGTTGGCCCACTGTCAACAGGCTAGGATAGTTAAAAAGCTACTTCACTAATCATATCTGGAAATATTGTTAAGGGAGGATGTTTCACAGTTATTGCCATCTTTCACTACCAAATAAAGGAGGATTAAAAATGGTTGCTGAACTGGAAGCTGAAAGTTGGTTACATCTCTGGAAAATGATGTTCATTTACTAGCCAACCCAACAAGCCAACAGAAGGTTAAACCCAAGAGACAATGATTTGTTTTTGTTTTTTCCTGGTCTATTCATCTCAAAAATGGCCTTTCCCCCAAGAATCTTTTCATGTGAACATCTGTATAATACCTGCATGAACTGCAATGGAGATGGCATGAGTTAGCTGGGAGTAAGTCCTGTGACTCATTACTTTTTCTTGAACATTCTGGCAGCCACTTTCTCAACTGCCTGCCTAAACTGTTTGCTTTGGAAAGAGCTTGACACCAGGTAAATGCAACTAGGAAAGCAGATGCCAGAAGACCCAGGACAAGGACAAGCTGCAGGACTAACTCCTGGCTCATGAGTACAATTTTATTTATTTGCACCTTAGAGGCATCTGGTTTGCTTTTGTGAGTGAAGGGGCAACCTCAATAAGAAACCAGCAACCAATTATGTTACTATAACAAGCAAGAAATTTGCTGCCTTTAAAAGGTTGTAGACATGCCATTCAATGCAGTGTTCCAATGCAGTCCATGTATCATATCAGACCACAAAGCACATTACCAAAACTGCTCTCAAAACACATAACAGGTAATGCACCATCACAAAGGTACTTCAGGCCACCAACTGCAGTTGATGCCAGCAGTATAATTTTACCAAAACCTGAACCTAAGAAATAGCTGTTTCCTGTGTATTGCCATCAACTGCATCACCTGAGGAAAGCAGACCAACAATATAAGTGAAGAAGAGAGGGAAAGAAGCAGCTGCTGTATGCATAACCTACAAAATTGTGTGACCTTACTTCAACAAGTATGCATACACTTGTCTGATTGTTTCTCTTTCTCTTTCTCTTATGGTAGGGCATGAATGAGAACAGCAACTTCTTAACACTCTTCCTCACCCCATAAATGCTGGAAAATCTTGATTCAAATGTAAACCCACCATTTTTCAGCAGCAGCAATATGCCAACTTCTTCTTTTAGAAGTGGCTTCCAAGACTCATAGCTACCGAAAGTGAAGCTTTGCTCCTTGGTTATTCCCACTGGCACACTTCAGCTTTTTTCAAGTTTAAGGACAGGAAAATATCCAAAATTTGGTATATTTGGTTTCTTCTATAATATTTACAACAGCAAATCAGCAGCAATTCCAAATAGAATACAAAGGGTGCCTCTAGACTCAAGCTAAAACCCATGATTTTTCCAGCATTGTAATGGGAATGCTAGACATAATTGTGGCATTCCCAATTTAGCCCTGAGGTAATTAAGCAATAATTTGAAATTTCACTTGGACAGGAAATCTAGCAAAGATGGTGGGATTTCCTTCATAGTAACACTTACCTTTTGTCTGCCAGCCACTTGGGGCTAGCTAAGCAAGTGAAAAACAACAAAGGGAAGTATCTTGCTGGTTTTTAGTAGCCACAAAGTAAGCTTATTATGAAACAGACCAACAGACACAAAGGTATGATCAGAGTTGCTCCATGGGCCTGGGTAAGGGGCAACAGGAGAAAATTGTGGAATATTTTCCATATCCTGCATTGTCTTTGTCTGGAGGTGGCCAGAGTCTGCTGAACAAGCTATGCCAGCTCATCATTAAAATGTGCATTCATCCCAAACCTGTAAAACTTCCCAATTTCACTTCTAACTTGACCTCAACACTGGTAAAACACATAGCTAGGTGAGGCAAAAATTTGACCTACTAAATAAGAGCTTTAAAAAAAAAAGACAAAAGCTTGGTAAAGTAGCTGAATAAAAGCAGATGGTGGAAAGAGGGAGCGAACGCAGGAAACATGCTAGGTGAATTTTCTGACCTTCTGGGGTTGTGACAATAACAGAGCGACATAACAAGGTCTGAAGCCAAAAAAAGCATAGGCAGCTTTGCAAATCTTCTAAGTAATCCGGCTGCTTCAGTTAATACACCTCAGTCCAAGCTCCTCACACTGTTTCACTTTTCTGGGAACCCACCAAGTAGAGTGAAAACTTCACAAGCTGTACTAAGGCCAACTTAGCGTCTGTTTATACATAGGTAGTATACAACAGTCATGCTTGTGAGCACAATCCATGCTTCCCCACTCTATATACGCTATAACTTACCAAGCAACCACTCTAGATTTAGCAAAGCCAAAATGCCCATGTCCCAGCTCTAGAAAAACAAAAATGACAGGGAGATCTGCTCACCATTTTGCTACATGATTCAAATGCTTTAGCTGCCTGCAGCTATTTCCTGTGCTGGGCTTATTTTGTATGGACACTGTGATTTTTTAGATCATATGGGTCGGTGATGGCTAACCTATGACACGCGTGTCACAGGTGACACACCAAGCCCTTTTGGGTGACACACATGGTCACCCTGGCATCTGGGCATGTAGTGCTTGCTTGTTCTTGAAGTGTATGAAATACTAACTTTCAACTGAAGATTTAGCAAATGTAAAGAATTATTTGTTTTTGCTTTTAATAAAATACATATATATAAAAATACATTTTTTACTAGAGCTACAAATATCACAAAATTATGGATATTTCTAGATGTGACACAGCACTCGAGTTAAGGTAGGTTTTCTTGCAACCTTTGACACACTGAGCTCAAAAGGTTCACCATCACTGTATGGGTTGTTATTGGGAAGAGAAGTAGGTTTTCTAAATGAGAGTAGCACTAGCAGAACCATTTGACTGGAAATTCAAAATAATGGTTTAAATTCAAAAGACACTAGTATTTGTTGGCTGTCATCAGGCAAGTCAGCAACTGTTGACCTTACATTGTTCTTATGTACTGTTTGCAAACCCATGGATTACATAGCCTTCACAAAATAATAGAATTATATACATTACACAAAACAGGCTTCTGGTATCAAGCAACAAAGAATAAACAAAAGTGTTTCAATCAGGTTTGTAACAATCAGAGGGATACAATTAGAAATGGGAAATGACAAACAAGGACGTAACAGCAAAGGGTGTTTCTGCACTAGCTCTTTGTCATAAGTTCTGGAGATTCTCCGGAGCCTTTGATAAAGGCCCGTAGGACTGGCATTGCTCTCGCATGGGGTCATCTTTGGAGTCTGTGCTGTTCTTCAGAGACAGCTTCGGAGCCAACTTTGGAGCTGATTTTGAAGATTGCGCATAGGCTTCGGAGCTTTGGGTTTCAAGGCAACCCCCCCATGGGTGTGCCCCCCAGAGCCCTCCCAGACCCCATTGCCCAACTGCGTGTAATCCGGATTTGATGCCTGAAGACCCCATTGAAGGGTCTACAGGAAATCCGAATTATAGGTCCTGAAGGACCCATTCAATCTGGATTTCCATAGAACAAATGTGGCTCTAATGGGGTCTGCACTGGAAATGGGGTCTTCGTGCTCTGAGCCTAATGGATCCTTAATGGATCCCTAATGGATACTTAATGCTAGTGGAAAAAAACCCCTAGATTGTCTGGTTGTTCCAGATCTCATCCCATCACTGCACACATTTAAATGCATGGCCAAGACTTTAACCTTGAGACCTTAAAAATACAAGGATGTGTGTTAAATTGGGAAGCCCTTGAAGATCTCTGTAGGAATGCATTGGGAGCTAGGTGAAAAGATAAAACGACATGTATAGGAACTGGAAGTAGGGACATGTAACTAAGGAAAGATACAGCGTGATACCTTGAACTTGTAGGAAAAAAGTCAGCAGTGCTAAGTCTTGGAATGAGATGATGCTCGCAAAAGAAAATTAACAAGAAGGCCTTTTTTAGGAGTCTACAAAGTACAAACAGAGTGACTGTAGTTCTGCTGCTCAAGGAAGGGCGGGAAGCAGTAAGAAAAGAATGCTGCCACTGCTAGGAACCAGCATTAGCTTGTCACAAACAAGTTATGTCAGACTAATCTTACCACTTTTTTTCAATAGAGTGACTAATCTGGTCAACCACAGCAATGCTGCTGACACAGTGACCTTGATCTCAGTAAAACATTTGTGAACAAGAGTAATGTGGCCTATGAAGTGCTGCAGCATGAAGGATTCACAATTAGTCAGAGAAACATACCCCAAAAATTATAATTAATGGGTCTACTTTGTCCTAGAGAAAGTATCTAGTGGGATCACCCATGGCTCTGACCTAGGTCTTTTGCAGTTCAAGAACTTTATAAATGACCTGGAAGATGGAACTGAAGGGATACTTACCAAATTTCCTTATGACACTAACTTTGGGTGACTCTTGGAAGAATAAAAGCAAAATTCAAAGGACCTCAGTAAGCTTGAAGTTGGGCCTGATCCAGCAGTATATCTAAATGCGGGTGGTGGAAATAAAGGCCACGTTCCCATTAAAAGCTTAATTCAGTTTACCTAAACCAAAATAATAGAACCGGATGCCCAATCCCATTACTTTTAACTTAATCGTGTTCGATCCAGATTCAGAGAATCATACGTGGCGTACATAACTCAAGAGGGGACTCAAGTGGCTCCTTTCTAAAAGCCACTTTTCAGGGCTGCCCTGCCCTCTTCCTCCTGGCGTGAATGTGCCAACCATAACGGACCCATTCATGGCGCCTAGCCGGGTAGCTGGGTGGCTGCCGCTTGCCTGGATGGAGGAAAGCAGCACTGGGCAGCCAGCAATTCTTTCTCCTCCTCTCCCCATTGCCCAGGGCACATAGCAGCAGTGGCAACTCAAGCCCCCTTCACCCGCTCACTCCACAGTCACAGCCTTAAAACCAGAACCTGCAGCTGCTTTCCTTTCCCTTTATTAAAGGGCAGAACTTTCAAAATCGCGGAGAATTGCAACATTGTTATTAGGTGTGAAGTGGTTGGATTGCTAGAGTGTAGCAGCTGCTTTAAGGGGTGGATTTTTACAGTAAAATCACTATCTTTGGAAGCAAGCTATTGGGGGAGGGAAACCCTACACACGCATTCTCATCCCTTAACACAGTACCATTCCCACTGTAAAAAATGTAAAACGTTTCAAGCGCATGAACTGGAGTGAGACCTGTTGAAATGAGGATTAACATTTACAACACTTTGGGGCAATTTAACACGAGGAAAGCGTGTTAAGCCAACCTGACGTGGGAACTGCGAGGACTGAAAACGTTTTGAAACTGAAATAAGCTTATAATGGGAACACGACTAAAGTAATAACTACATGACAAGGGAGATTTAGCTATAGTACATGTGAAAAAAGGTTTAAGGATCTTAGTGTATCCCTAGTTGAACATAAGCCAGCAGTTTGATGAAACCCTAAAAAGCCAATGCAGTCTTATACTTCATTAGCAAAAGTATCATGAAAAAATCACAAGAGCAGAACTGTTCGTGAGTCTCCATTCCTTATTCTATTGCCTTTTCAGCTGTCCTTTACATGTGTTCCCTCTTCTCTCAACAACTGACCTCAGTAGTATGTCATTTTCAGGCTGTGCCTTGGCTTTCAACGTATGCTCCTGTACAATGAATTTACTAAACACAGTGTAGGGACAGTCGAAGAAATGTCCCTCCCTTCCAGCCCTCTGACAACCAAAACTGTGATAGCCACACCCACTGCTGGAAGGTTGCCCCAAACTAGTCAAGAATGAATGAAGTTTTTAGACAAACATATGTTTGCCTCCTTTGCTCTGACCTTTTGTTGGGGTTCACATTAAGTACCACTGAATTTTGCTTTCTCCAATTAGAATCTTGTGATCATTCTATGACTTTACATCAGCAGAACCATTAGATAAGGAGAATTCAGACACAGCATTCAGATGTTTACCAACCAATATTTTGCAAATTGCTTAGTTCTGTTTATGGGGCAGAGCTATAAACATTGGTAGTGGGACATAAACGAATAAATCCTTAGACAATAAATACAAGAATTTAAAACACAAGGCATGTGGGGAAGAAGAAAAAAACAAAACTAGAAGGATATGAATTTTCTGTAGGTGAAATGTGGCAGAGAACTGCTTATATGCAGCTCTTCCTAGGCAAACATGCATCCTGACGATAACTGACTTTAATGTAACAACAGGAAATTTTCCCAGTCCCTCTTCCTATTGTGCACTACTGGATTGTCTGGGGTAGAGACACACAGCAGTTTTGCTCTCCAGCAAAGAGCTACAGGCTGCCAATTATGAGAGAGCAATGTATTCAACTGACGAAATAAGAAAAACAGAGAATACATAAGCCTCTAGCAACTACACAAATATTTTCACCCACATAATTGAAAAGGTTCAACATCTCATCCAGAATAAGAAAAGCAAACAAGATTTTGTTTAGCTTAAGGAATGGCTTTTAAACAAAATCATTTCAATATTAGCTTTTTCCATTTAAAAATGGCTTGTAACAACTGTGTTGCAATTGTAGCTGTCATTACAAAACCCTTCTATCCGGGTTATTATTTAACTGTGACTACTAATTAATTAGCACTTACAAGCTAGCATTTTTCCTTAAAAGAAAAGAAAAAGATATTCAGCTTCTTTTAATACTTTGCAGGAAAACATTTATGGATCCAGATTCCCTTATACTGTCCTGGCAACTTACAGCTAGAAAATTGCTTTTACCTGGCAAAGCACTAGGAGAGGAAAATTAACAAAAGGCTGCTCTGAAGGATGATCTGCGATATAAAAGTTAGCAGTGTGTGCCAACCTTTGCAATGCAAACAGACAAAACCAGGGTAGTTTGTGATTATGCTTGAACTGCACACTTGGCTGGATCTCACTCTGAGAAATGTTATTGGTATTGTCCATCTCCTTCCCCACCCCCACCCCTTTGCATGAGCACAGATGGCCAAACCTTATAGCTAACCCTGTGCCATGGATAATGAGGTAATAACTTTGCTCAGGCAACAGCCTTTCTGGTTGCTACTGCTATTAACATCCAAACAGCATCGATCTGTCACGTAACCAGAAGCAAAACGCATCTTCACCAACTAGACTATTCTGTTGATAAGAAACTGATTCTAGCAATTTAATATATTCATTGTTTTAAAATGTTACACATATACATTGCTGTATTACAGCCAAAGGAGTAGTCTCCTATTTCTAAATATTTAAAAACACACATAGGCACTGACATGGAAATCACAGGTTGCAAATGCAAATCAAATAAATTCTTTTGGGTTTTCTCTCACTGAAGAATCACTGAAAACATGATGAACCCACCCAAAAAATCTATTTGAAAAAAAAAACAATAGAGAAAAGAGGTTCAGGAAGAAGTCAGGGGATTATTGGAATGCTTGTGAAAAGATACTATGGAAAGAGGACTGGCAGAAAAACGTCAAAGAGGAAACACCTATGAGGCACTGCCCGGGCCCCTGTAAAAATAAAAAGTGTTGTGCAGAACAAACATAATACATAAAGAATTCAAGAACTCAAATTGAATTCAAAGGGTGATTCCACACTGGCCAGTATACCAGACCAGAAAGCATATTAGGAACCTCCCATAGACCACAGGAGTGTGCAGAAGGAAGGCTCCTACTATGTTTGCTGCTCTGGAGTAACATCCAGTGCAGAAATTATTGAAGATTTTCATAAGTCTCTCTGTAACTGTAGGGTGTTCTCATCCTATGGCTCTAGTATGGATTCTGGGGGTTAGGTGGGTTAGGTGAAGGACCACATTAAGCAAAATTAACAGTAACACTTCCAAGCACTGCAGGGGAGATCTACCATATTTTGGAATAACTTAAGGACCATATAACATTAGCTCTATATGAGACTGCTGTGTACAGTACAACACTATCTAATTTCACCCCAATTAGTGTTCCAAGGAGAAATATAAAAGGCAAGAAGCATCCAAAGGAATTCTATACAGATTTTAGAGCTCACACACAGTATATGTGAGAGTCAGAAAGATTTGCGAAAAAGAATTTAAAGCTTCCATGAGCAATATTGTGATTGCTATTCCTTCTTAATCAGTTGACAAAAACCAAACAATTTTTGGGGTACCCAAAAAAAAAGCTTGGGGAAAAAATATCTTCTTAGAATGAGCACTGGAAAAAGAAATGTTTCCTTTGATAGGCAAGATGTCAGTTACTTATTTTGCTATACTTCAGAGTAAAAGCATGGATATAATGTTGTAATCCAGCCTGAAATCCGGGGTACAGGATAGGATAAATAAATATAAATAAATGTAAACCTTGATTTTGTAGCTTTTAAAGTTCTTCACTCTAGGTCAGCAATTATCTTCAGAGCATAGTTCCACAAGAATCTGCACAACTCAGTGTTGCCAACTTCAGCATTTCCCTGCGAAATCTGGCTGTTTTTCACCTTGGCTTTATTTTCAGCTGTGAAGTTGGCAATACTATTTATCAAAGCTAAAAGTGGCTGTAGTAGAGAATTTCAGATTATTAAAGATCTCTGCAACTCAAAATAGCACAACAAACCAGCTTGGGCTCCCATCCCATGGTTACATACCACTGTATTTAATGCACAAGCAACAATATTCTCAAGAGTGGGAAAAACTGTAGTAATCTAGTAATATATTTGTAAACTAATAAAGGATACTGACATTTACCTTTACCTTTATTTTTACAAATTTCAAAAATTGTTGAAGGGAAAGTATGGAAATAATTTGCCCACAAGCTGAGTAAATTCAGCTGCTTCAAATCCAGGAAGCTGATATATGATAAAAATGAAAAATAACATTCAGGGAAACTTGCTGCTTCTTATATTTTGTGATGATGTCCCTTTGTCATTCTACACAACTTCAAACAGTTCATAGCAAGATTATAAAAGCAAGCTATATACCCTTATATCATGAAGAGCTTAAAAGAGTGGAGTACCAGTAGATTTTGTCCTAACCTTTCAATGCGTGTTTGCTAGTTAATCCATATCAACTATTTTGTGAACCAGAGGGGACTTGTGTACAAGACTACAGGGGCAGCATAAAACAGAATGTACAGTTCAAACAGAAGCTTCATTTTTGTCTTTGTGTTACAAGCACAGAATGATAAAAGCAAAATAGGATAAATCCAATTTAAAGACCTGAAAAGAAAAGCACTGAATAGGGTACTGGCTTTAAATCTGGAAGAATACTCCAATTTCCTCAAACTAAGAAACAAAGTATACCGAAGGTTTTTTTTCAAAAAACAAAACGCATTTTCAATAGTCAACTCTTTTGCAAGAAGCCCACTTCAATATTTCATAGTCTTAAGCTGTGTTTGAGTTGGCCTCCCTTAAGTGGTATGATGGCCTTATTGATTAGTACTTCATTATAGGATAAGAAAATTTGATCCATGAGCATTGATTTGTGTCAGTTAATTCACACAGCTGGCATGATGAGAAGCTTTAAGAGCTACTATTAGGAGAACTGACCTTCTAACTAACAAGGTGATAACAAAAACTACCTCCTGGCTTTCCCATCATCAATATGGTGTCTTCCTTATACTTTGGAACAGTGAGTTCCATGAGCCAGAACAGCTCCTCAAATTGTGGAATCATGTCAAAATGTTGAATTTGGGCTGGGGATGATGGAGGTTTTTACTCATTCACTCAAATGAAGAGGTTTCTGCTCTCTAAAATCAGCATAGGGTAGAGGCCAAATGACTGGGCTACCACCTAAGAGTCCCTGTGCTCTAATCCTTATGCAGTCATGAAAGTTCATTGAGTGAAGTCTGGTTAGTCTTAACCTAAGAAAGATTCTAACCAGACATTGATTATTCCACAATATTTAGAAATTTCAGAATAGGGCATGGATCTTTCAGAATATCCTTGTTTTATTCCAAAATGTCCAAATATATCTGAATAAGTAACCAATATCTTAATGCAGCTTAACTTACTTCACATAGAGTATAGTAGGGTATATGTACCACTTTGAGCTCTCTGGGATAGACACACATAAATGCTACACATAAAATGAAAACAATCATTGTCTGTTTCGGCAACATGGTAAGTAGGATTGTTACTACAAAGCAACTTTGTAGGCAAAAAGTACACTTAAGAAAATAAATACTAACAAAGTAATTCAAGTTATATTGTTAAGAAGTCTTTGAAACCATACAGAGAGATGCTCTCTGTATGAGTTTTTTATTTATCCTCCCCCCTACCACACAATCTATATTCATCTTTGCTTTCCTCTCCCCCAATTATGGGTTCTTTTTGCATTTTCCTAGAACCAGGGGAGACATATTTTCACTCTATCACCTTCAAAATAACAGTACAATCCCAACTTTTGGAGAGGTCTTATAATTATACGTATATACAATGCATATATTTTGGAAGGTGTTTTTCTCTCATTGAAAATCCATTTTTGATCAGATAAAAAAAAATCTAAAGAACTGTTTTTATGTCATCTAAAGTATTCCGGGTGGGGGGGGGGGAGAGAGAAATCCTCTTCTTAAGAGAGGCTAGCTTTCCTCCACCTGATATGACAAACACTGCTGGCAATCCCCCACCCCCTCAATGCCTCTAACATATTTTCACTTAGCACCAGTTTGATGTATAAGATCTGACAGCCAGGCAGCTATAGGCCACCTGCATCACTGTCGCCATGACAACAGTGAAAGACAATCCATGATCCCATGCCCTGGTCACACGTTTCAATACAGCTTATCTGTCCAAAGCCACTGAGTCTAATGGAAGAGAGTAATTACAATCTTCCACTCATTGTTAAAATTCTCTCCATATAATTCTCCTCAAAATTATTTTATTCCTCTCTTATGGCTGCTTTAGAGGTGGTGAGAGAACCCTAAAAGAAATCTTTAGTGGGAGTGGTAAGAGAATGGGAGGGGAGAGGGAGGGGGGAGGAAAAGTAGAAGTGGCAGGTATAAATTGAAGCAGAAATGAGCAAGTAGTCCCTTTCCTGTGGTAAAGAACTGAGGAGAAACAGAAAAATGTACTAGCCCCTAGAAAGATAAATCATGCTTCTCCTTACCCACTCCCCCCTGATCATATATCATCTCTCAATATTGTTCTGGGTTAAGAAGGAAAAGGATTCTCAACAGCTTTTTTCTTTCTTTCTTTTTTTTTTTTTTGCTGCCCATTTCTCAATAACCCCTCACTGTTACAAACGGAGCAGCCAGACTCCCACAATGCACGGCAACAGTGAGTAAATGGACTGGGGCATCAAAGTATTTTGTCTCCTTTAGCAGGGGGTTTAGAAATCAGACTGCCTTTGAAGCAGCCTCCAGACATGAGGTAAAGTGTGCAATTCTCTCAGTATTACTCTGGGAACAATAGCTATGTGCAAAAAAATGTGCTGCAATAGAATTATGGGAAAATCCAGCAGTGACGCAGGGTTCCCTGTAATAGCCCCTCTTACCCGTAGGACTAGTTAGCTTCATATGTGATCAGCCCAGGGAGAGCTACTGGAAGTCATCCAAGATTTGGGGAAGGGGATAAAAGAAAGGTAAGAGGATGCTTGGCTGGCTTCCCTGGTTCCTCTTGGGCTAGTTACATGGCACACAGGTAAGAGGGGATTTACCACTTGAGTACTGTGGCGGCCAGCGAGAGACGATTGTTTAGATTCTACATTGCCTCTTACCATATAGTCACATCCTGATTCTGCTGGCAACTGCAAAGTCTCACTGTAGTCTCATTTGTATCAGTAACTGTCCCAGTGTGCCAAAAAGATACATCCTTTTAAAGTGGAAGACCCCAGTTTAAATCTCTACTCAGCTGGAAACCTCACTGTTGGTAGCTTCGGACAAGTGACGGAACTGGTTCTGATGCAGACCTAAGGCTATGTAACTAAGGCTACATCCATAAAAGAGCCTGGTAGCCCCAAGGCTGCAGCAGACAAATATTCGATGTCTAAGGACCTGGGAAGACACACAGTGCCACCACAATTAACCTGAAGCTGTCTCACAGGTTGTCCTCTTGAAATGATTCTCACGGCGGTTTGCATTTCTCAGTCACCTCCCCTGCTCCATTTGGATGAAAGGAGAAGGGAGGAAATGACTTTCCAGCCCACTAAGAGCATCTTTGTGTCAGAATAAAAATGGAGGATTACTGGACCATTTCCAGACTAGCTGAAAAGCAGCTCAGACAGAAACCCTGCTGCTGTGAGAGGTGTTATCTGCAGCAGTGAGGTTTTTGGGGTCATGAACCACCACAACACGCGTGGCATTTATGAACCATGTCTTCTGCACAGTGGAGGCTCCTTCAAACTTTGCACAAATTGTCACAGCTCCAGGTTGTATCAGGTTACCTTGAAGATGCACCCAAAGCCTTGAAAGACCTTATTACCTAAGAACTGCTCTACTAGAACAGATCCATGGCCCATCTAATCCAGCCAACTGCATTTACAGTGGCCAACCAAAAGTAAGACACATGCACACAATTTGCTATGGTCACAGTTTTCCTGCAGTTGGTCTTTGTGGGGTGTTGCCCCAAGCCACCAAATGCCCTGACTTTCATGAACTAGTCCAACCCATTTTTCAAACCATCTAAACAGGGAGCCAACACCTCATCTCATGGTAGCAAATTCCAAAGTTTAACATTGCGGTGTTAAAAAAATATTTTTGTTTGTCTTTATATGCCAAGGATATTGAGTGACCTCTGGTTCCAGTATTTTGAGAAAAGAAAAAAAATTCTCCTTATCCTGTTTGTCCATACCATGTCTCCTCTCACATTTCCTTTTTGCAATCTTTCCTCATACTTAAGTTCCTCTAGCACCTTCATCATCTTCTCTGCTCTCTTCTGAATCTTCTCCAGCTGTCATACTCTTTTTTAAATGCAGCAACCAAACCTGCCCACACTATTCCAAATACAGTCACATCATCACAGTATTAGTGCCTCTGTTTTCAATACTATTTTTTATTATACCCAACATACTATTGGCGTTTTTTGCAGTGTATGCACACTGTGTTGACACTTTCATTAAACTGTATATCATTACTCCAAGATCTCTTTCCTGTTAATCATATTCAACTCCTGTGCCATTAGTCCAAATGAGCAGTTAAGATTTTTAGCCTCAATGTCCATCATATTACACTTGCTCACATTAATTCACTTGCTATTTTAATGCCCAGTCCCCTAAAATGTAGAGATCCCTTTGGACACACACACCATGACAGAACCTGGAGGAGACCACTTGTTACATCTCACCATCAAGAGAAATGTCCATTTACTGCTACACTTTGTCTTCTCTTCCTAGTTGTTTGCTTCTCTGTAACTGGACCTGCCTTTTAATTCCATCAGTACTAAACTGCTGGAGAAGTCTTTGATGAGGGACTTTATCAAAGTTTAAGGAAACTCTATTAATTTACTCAAAAATCTAAAATATTATTTAGACAGGATTTTCCCTTACAGATTTGCTATTACAAAATTGTATATAAGTTACTGGCTGTACAGATATGATTGGTTGATGTTGCCCTATCAAGGGCTGCTTCCATTGGGTAATGAAATTTTACTGACATCAGGGTTCTCCATTCCCCACCAATCAGTGGGTTTTATCTTTGAACACTTTTTTTTTCAGAAAATCTAGATGCCCAGATCTTTAATAAAAGAGTCACCCGGCTGGGTTTTATTTATTTGCACCTCCTTCCTTTCCATGCCCATGCACAGAGAGAGAGAAATCCAAATGAAAAGGATTTCATTTTGGCCTCTTTCGGCCAATGAGGAAGGGGTGCTAATGCCTGAAAACATTGTTTCAATTTGCTAGTGAGAGAAGCAATGCAAATTCCCCGGCATATGAATTGAAATAAAGAACATGAAGGCAAAGGTCAATGAGAGAGGGGAAGAGATCTGCTCTGCTTTGTTACTGACCTGCTTCCTTTTTATCTCTCTTCTCATGTTTTCAGGCAGTAGCATCCATTGCTCACACAGTGGGCTTTAATACTTTTTAAATTTTCAGAATATCTGGGTCTTCAGACCTTTAGGTTTTTAGAAATCCCAGGTTTTCAGACCTTTGATTTATATATAAACAGTTAAGGAAAGTGGGTTTTTAAATCTTGGGTTTCTGTATGGGTGGCATGAGAAGAGGGTTGAAGGGCTTCTGTGTGTTTCAAGTGCTTTAGAAAACTTTTTAAGGTTGGAGATAGCAAGTGCATTTTTATTTTTGGAAAGAGGGGTGCTTTTCTCTGTGTTCGAGAACAGCATTCCCCAGAGAACAAGCGTATTTGAACTTAGCTACTTTTAAAAAATAGGTGTATGCAATGACAATCCACCAATCAGGGTTGCCATCCCACCCATAGGAGAGGGCCACTGCTCCAGAGATGTGGGGAGTAACAATCCCCATGCTGTTCCCAATGCAGGCTACCAAAAAATATGTTCTCGTATCATCCCAGATACTCTTTTGGCAGCAAGCATGACTGTGCTTAAAACCTGGGACAGCTGTGAATTTCATGTGAAAACATGTGGAGACAACCTTGATAATCCACATCCTTACTACTTTTACAGTGTGTGGAAGTGCATTTAGCCTACCCCTAGTATAGAAGTACAGAATGTACTTAAGCAACAGAATCATCAATGCATCCGCAATGCATTCATAACATGTCTAAGTCATTGGGTGGACAAGTAAGCTTTAATTGCAGAGAGAGAGAGAGAGAGAGCACATAGCAAAGTGACAAGCTGTCTTCTTCCAGCATTATCTAACTTAGAAATCAACCATTGGGGTAGATAATGTAGAAAGAAAATGATGAGTCACTTTGCTGAAGTGTTCTATCATTCTGAAGGTGGACTGAAATTGTATTAAAACTTAGGTGTACAGATACTTAGACTAAACAAAAATTGTTTCCATGACCTGGAATTCTAATGTACTATTCTAATACTATATCTATCTGGGCCAAGTGCTTCAAGTAAACACAGATCCAAGCCAGTCCAGGAGGCTGAACCAGGCATCCATGCATGGGCTGCAATGCTGGCTAGGAGGCAATAATTGCAAAGGCAGGATTTCCTGCATTATTGCCTCCTAATGGGACATCCGGCTGTATTCTGGAGCTTGCCTCGGTCAATTTTTTCAGCCTCAATTTCTGGACACAAACAGGTAGGTCACTTGTGAAAAACTGTTATGCTGGCCAAGCAGTAGGTGAAATTGTGACACTTAAGCGAACCTAGATAAATTATCTTTATTGTTTTGAAACTAGAAACATGTATTAATAATTAGCTCGAAAGGCTTGGGAGGTATGAATCTGCCATCATATATATGCTTTTTAATGGTCACTGTAACTTTAGCAACCGTGTAACCTGTACAGGGGTTGAGTGTTAAGCATCCTGGACTGGAAGGTTTTGTTAGGAGACCGACACTTTTATTAGAAAATGTTCTGAGCCAGTGGCAATCTAAGGACGCAGGAAGACAGAAGATTTAAACACTCATTCCAGGGATTCAAAAACCTGGCACAAACAGTTGAAATCTGTTTGCTTATGTCTGTCCATAGCCCAGATGAGAGCATCTATAAAGAGCCTGGATGAATGAACGAGTGGAGAAAGAGCTGACATTTTGCTTAGTTAGAGAGAGGCAAATTTCCTCAAGCACCTGCCATGCTGATAAAGGCTAAAATAAATACAACTGAACAACTAGGTACATTGTAATGAGGGATGGAGAAAGAGTGAGGACTTTTAAATCCAATTAATTGTTAAGCTAGGACACAGTGTGGTGTGCAACTCACGCTTGGCCTGGTAATAAAACAAAAACAAAGGTCCACCTGGGGCTTCAATCAGCCTCAGCAAGAAGGGATTGCTCTGTAGTTGACAGTATTACTTCCCCCTTCCCTCCTCCTGTGCCAAACAGCACAACATCATTTATCTGTCAAAATTCCCATGCCCAAATTCCTTCATCCACACACTGCTACGTGACTCAAATCCATAAGATATCCTCTTTACATAGCAAAGGAGTGTAGAAATGAGAGAGCTTTCCTGAGAATGTTTTGCAGATTGTGAGGTAATTGCAACACACATTTGTGTCCATTTGTGGAATAGTTGCAACAGACAGGGCATGAAATGTATATTAAAAAGTTATATTGAAACATGATTAAATTTATAAATATTTGCAACAGATCAAAAGTCTTCTGTAGGATCGAGCCCCTTTTGAGCTGGCATGACTACAAGAATTCATAAGCAAAAAACAGACAACACAGCACACTGGAAATGACAAACAGGCAGACAAAAAAAAATGAAACAGACATGCGACAGGGACACTGAATTCTGGTGAACTTGGCAGAAATTTTTACATGACACAGTTCTTGCGCAAATAATAAACAAATTAAGCGATTAAGCAGCCAAGTTAAATGGATGTATCAAGCTATGTACTTGGCAGCATTAACAAGGAGTTAATTCAGAAGCCTTCAAATAGTAAAATAGCTTCTAGGATCAAGGGTACTTAAACTAGAGGTGCCTCCAGATATAATTTTTGGAAAATCCAGAAAAAAACACTCCCAGAATTATGACCATTCATCTACGGGCAGAATCAAACCTGGTATTCCCAGATAAAGAGTCCGGCTCCCAAACCACTAGACCAACCTGGAGTGGGTCAAAGTGGGTAGGGGTAGACAATCAAGTGATAAAATCTCAGTCTTAAACTGTTACTGTTAAGAAGAAGAAGAGTTAGCTTTCCTACCCCGCTTTTATCACCCAATTAAGGGGACTCAAAGTGGATGACAAAGCTTCCTATTCTTCTCCCCACAACAGATACCTTGTGAGGTAGGTGGGGCTGTGAGAGCTCAGAAGAGAGCTGTGACTAGCCCAAAGTCACCCAGATGGCATCATGGGGGAGGGCAGAATCAAACCCGGTATTCCCAGATAAGAGTCCGGCTCCTAAACCACTAGACCAAACTGGCACACTATGTATGAATCTACATAGACAACCGTACGCCTGGATTATTACATGCCACAATGCTTGTGTGCCATTCTATCTGCTCTTGGGATTACTTGTTAATGATTGGTTAACAACTGTACAATCCTAACACTTCTGATTTACCTTTTCAAGAATTGTCAACCCACCCCCTTTTTTACTCCTCTTTACTCCACCAATTTCCCTGTGTACAGCCCCATCTGATTGCTTTATTAAGCAATTTAAGAAATTCTACGATACACCGGATGGCAAACCACAACAGGCTTTTTTGAACATTTGCAATGTTTTCCCTATTTTTAAGTTTGCTTAGAAAGTTCCTCTCAATCAGCTAGAAAACAACTGAAAGTGTACTTGTTCAGTGTTTTTGCTTTTGATCTTCACTCCCCAGGTAACACGTATGCCCTTTTTTTAATTCCTTCCAACGCTCACCCCAATTGTTGATATTTTTGTGCTTCTGATGCAGTTCATTCTCAACTCTCTCCTTGCCCCAAATATCAAGCAGATCCAAAATTTCAAGTCCATAGGCACCTAAGAACTCAAAGTCAGCATCACTGTGGCTGAAACTGTGTGTAATGTGGTTTTGAGTACTGGGAGACAAGAGAACCAATTATGACACCGAGGGCAATAATAAGCACCAAGCTCAGCAGCCAGCTAGTCTCAGAGGGCCTGCTTTCCTTCCTTGGCTGCAGGTACCAAACCAGGTTTGCTCCATGATGGTTTATACCCCTGCTTCCAGCAACTTTCCTCTGCTGCCCACCAGTTCTGTCTTCTTTCTCTGCAATACTTTTGAAGTATCCCTTGAGTTTCTGTCTAAGGGTGCTTCATTATAGTTCTAAGAGGGATAGTATTACACTGTTTAAGAGTGAGAGAATTGTCTTATTTGCCTTTTATAAAAGTTTTATGTATGGTGTATGTTTTAGAGCCCTTTGTGGTATATATGAAAGGAGTTATCTTCGGTTGGAATGATCGTATGAGCCACTGAAGAAGCCTATCATTCGAAACTTGTCTGGCTTAAGATCCCCTAGTTGTTATCTGGAAATACTCTGGTGCTCTTGTATTGTTGGACATTTGCTATCTCCTTTCTTGCTCTTGTTTTTATACACCATTCCCCCCTCCCTTTTTTTCTTTTGTATATTGTTATAAGCTTTCATAAGATATATTATTTTTATCAGTAAATTTACAGCTATTTTTATCATAAGGTTGTATGTTCCTTTTTTGGAATCAGGGCATTTTATTGGTTATTTCATGTTAGAAGGACCTTGGTTTCTTTTCTTGATAGATCTTTTGTGTTGTCAGTGTTGAGTTGATCTATCTTATGTTAATTGTAAAGTAAATCCGTTTCAGCAGTCCTCCCAAGAATCCGTCCCAATTAGGCCCCACACAACTGCACACACGCAGGGAAGACGGATTCAGCTGGCCAGATCCCCTGGGTGCTATGCGGAGGCCACAGCACCCATTCCAAAGGAGATCCGGCCTCCCGCACCGCCGCCGCTGCCCCCCAATCCGCGGGACTGGAGCATGCAGCTGCCAGTCACTGTGCATTTCCAGCAGTGCGCAGCATGTGAGGGAAGGCAGAAGGAGGCAAACCTGCCTGCTGCTGCCCTCCCCAAGATGGCCACTTCAGGGACATCCATCCCTTCACCTGCCCATGTGTGGAAGCGTCTTGCTTCCACACAGATCAAGGCGAAGGGACAGATTGAAGACCTAATTTTTAGGTATTTGTTTAGAACCGGTTTTCGGTGGCAAGACCGATTTAGAGACGGATCTCGTGCGCCGAAATGCGGAAATGGCCACCTGGAAGGGTCCCTAAAGAGATTTGCAATGCAGAAGGTAAGTACCCAAGGGTTTAAAATGTGTTCTAAATGGGTTGTTAAATTGGTTTTTGCAGCCAGTGCGGAAACACCCATAATCTCTTGGTGCCTAAACCCCCATCAACATTTTTTGAAGCATGACTTTTCTTCTTATATACAACATCCCTTTCCCAGCACCTATTTCCCAAGTAAAGTTCAAGCAAAGCAACACTTTTCATATTCTGGAGGAGTAAAGGTTTTCAAAATCTGGCTGAAGCAAGTGTTAATTATCACAGAAGGAATACTTCTTATTTAACTATATGGAAACAGTTGTCATAAAGTTGACCAGTGGACAAAATTGGAAGGTTCAGCCAAGAAGGATGCTCTGCAGTTTTCCTCCACAGGTCTCTTCTTTGCTCTGTTGAATGTAAGCAACTTTGATCTCAGTCTACTTGGTAGCAGAGGCCCATTTTACTTTGTTTCTTAGGGGCCCATTCTAGCCTCTCCATACTTATGGCTGGACCACTCTGCAGAGGAAAGAACTTGGCTGAGAAAAACACAGGATTCCTTAAGTATTGGACTAATTTCTACAGCAGCATGAAACTGTTTATTCAGGTGAAACAAAACACCTGGAGTGTAATAACTACAAGTAGCCTGTGCAATGTCTGGTAAGCCACCACCTGCTGGTGGAGAGCAGGCCAGAAAGTTTTGTCATCTACAAGGTGGAAATGAAGCTTGCCAGAAGGACTAAAACCAGAGCCTGAATGCTAGGAATCTAGCAGGGAGGAAACTGATGATACAGCTTATTCCTTATTTCACCTTTAGCATAGGTCAGCTGAACATCTATGTACCTGTTTTTCTGTCAACATTATCCTCGGTTGGTTACTCTTTTTAACCTTGAAAGAGGTTTACATATTTGTAACTACTAACAACATTACAATACCACCATTATTTCCCATCTGATATGTAGGTTGTCTTCCCCACCTACTCAAGATAAGTAAAAGGCACAAAGCTGGAAAGCTGTTAAACAAGAAACAAATAAAGATATCTGTCTTCTGTCAGCAGAAAAGGTGGAATTAAAATCACAGGACTGACTGAGCCCAGGCACTAGAGGTCCCAGATTCTCAGCAGTACATTGATCACTCTAACCAATTAGACCAGAAGAAAGCTGCCTGGCACCTGTCAGTGATTTTAACCAATTAGCAGATGTTGCTTAGGAGATCTTCCTTACAGGTTTTGCGGAAGTGCCACTTTAGTTTTCTCTTCAGAACCAGACAAGGGGTGGTGGTGTCTAGCTCCTGTTGCAATTCAAAGCTGTTATTTCCCATCTTCTATGATACAAAAGCTATTCTTGTTCATGGAAAATAAATGAGAAATCGAAACTAGCTGTAGAAGTGGTGCTCTTTCCAGTCCTACAAAAATACTTGCTTTTCTAATCTTGGATTAATGTAATGAAACAAGAGGCAGAGTGACTGAGCATAAGTCGTAGAGCACGGTTTTCTATGAAATATTGTTGTCTCTTACACAGTCAATAAAATGTAACTTTCCTCATTTAATGTGATCTTAGAAATGTACAGGAATAAAGTTCATCCTCTGTGGCACCACTGGTAGACTGAGACGGCATGCAGACATAAGTTACTTATTCCACTATTTTTGGATACTCCAGAATATCCATACTTGATTCTGGAATATCCAAATATAGTGGAATAAGTAACGGATGTCTGGATGCAGCCTGGATTTCACTGTGATGCCATTAATATGAATAAGTAGATAGCCCCTCCTCTTCAGTAGCACCATTATGTCAACTCTCCCCCCACAGTTCCCCTACCACAGTTGCTGCAAGTAGGGATTATCTGCATAGTATGGTTTTGTACTAAACAGCAATTTGTGGGGACAAAATGGCAACATTATTTGAGAGATGACTGCACCAACAGAATCCACAATTAGTCTAATACGGTGGTGGTGGTGGTAGTGTGACTGGCACAATAAAACAGCCCAGGATTATCAACAGAACAAATGTTCTTAGAATGCACTTCTCTGCTTTGTTATCACTTTAAACCTGAAGCTCTCCCAGCAGGATCATCTCATCTTAGTTTCAATAAGTCTTTAAACTTTCTTCCAACCATCCTTCTTGTTCTGCCATCTAAAATTCCTTGCCTGGTCTTGCACTGCCTACCTAAAAACAACTGAGTGCAGACCTGTTTTACAACTCGTGAACTTCCAAGTTCTTTGTTCAGTTTAGTTTGGGCACAGAAGAGAGCAGCATCACTGTGTCTTTAACTGACAGAACAGAACACAGTCCACTTTTATTACAGGATTTCTGATTACCAGCTGTACCGTTCAAACAAGTCGACTCCTAGTATGGTACTACAATTACATGATATTTCATGTTGATATTCAAGTCTCAACACAATTTTTTCTGTTTCTGCTTATTTTATTTCTGCTGATCTATCTTCATTTAACCCTTCATTCCATTCACAAAGGAGAGCACAAATGTGCATACGATATCATTCACAAATGTTAACATAAGAACAAAACAAAAGAGCCCTGCTGGATTAGCTCACAGACCATCTAGTCCAGCATCCTGTCCCACAAAGTGGCCCACCAATTGCTTCTGGTCATTCTCAAGAAGCAGAAAAAGGCAAACAACTTTCTCTCAACTCCCTGTAAATGCCCTTAAGATGAATCCTGCCTGTCTCTCTAACCTGGGACATGGTCACACCATCACTGTAAGTTATCTTCAGGTCACCCTCTAGTCACTCTGCTCACACCTTTTTTTCCCAATCTGATTTATAAGTGAACTTCCCCTCCTCTGGAGTCCAATTTTTCCCAGGAGTCAGTCCCATACTAAAAAGGGCTGTGCTGTTCATGATGGGTGGAACCTGCCTTCCCTTCCACCCATTGCCTGTATGTATGGGTGGTAGACATGGAATTGGCAGCACTCCTCCCCTCCCTGTTCCATTCCTGCCAAGCAGTTTCTACTTTGCTTGCCAAGCAGTTTCTTATTTGCTCACCACCAGTCCTTTCCCATACTGCCCTCCCAATTCCCCTTTGTTCCAATCACACACTAGAAGACTCTATCCATCATTTTTTAAAAATATAAATCAATCTTGCACTAACCTGATAAAGCAATAGGTCATTTTTTTCATTTGCTCTCTAGTGGTTTAGTGGAAATGCTGGAATGGTCTTTTCAAAAAAAATGGCTAGAAAAGCACTGTTGGGAGGGGGAGCAAGGGAAAGAGTGCAGTAAGAATATAAATGATATAGTTCTAGGGACAATGCACCTTCCATTTTCCTTTAGCAATGTGCAAGGGAAACAATGTTTCCTTTCAGTAAAAGGGGACTTTTACTGAAAAGCAGAACTGCTTCAGCAACTTTAGGGCAGACAGCAGAGTACGCCCTCCCATTTTTCTTCAGGAATGGCTTGGGGGGAGGGTAGCAGTGCACGCTGGTTGGAGTATGCCTTGGCTGCATCTATTTGGGGGCAAAGTCTCCTTACCCCAACACTGAATTTACCATCACACACATTACAAACACACCTCGTTGCCACTATTGATTGACTGAACTTTATTTATCAGAATGCAGGTGGTGTTGATGCAATCAAGAAGGTGAAGAACTAGAGTCACGTAAAGGAAACTCAAGGCGATAACAGAAAAGGTGGGAGCATAGCAGCCCAAACTGAGGAGGATCTGAGGATGGATTATCAGGAATTAGGTGTGAACAGGATTAGGACATCCTCAGTTCAGCTTTTTTTTAACAGGATGGACTATTGCAGCAAAGTGCGACCACCTCTCTAGGTACTGGAGGCAGTACCTAGGCAATCCTAAATCTCCGGCCTATCAGTTTCATAAAGTGGCCCCTGCTTCCAGTATTGTGCAACAAAGAAAATAATTTTTCTTTATCCACCTTTTCCACACTGTGCATGATTTCATATAGTTCAATTAGGTTATCTCTTAAATACCGCTTTTCAAGGTAATACAAACTGATACCTTTTGAGAGCAAATTGGAGGGTCCAAACTATGTTCAGCATATTGGACCTAGAATATTATGTTGATACCTCCACATGCCTAGCTACATTTTCCAAATCTTGCTGCAATATGCTAATTTACTTCATATTGTGAGGCCTCATTTCATTCAATCATCCACACCACTGAATTGAGTATTAGAACAGCATGTTTCCTCAAGCCAAAAGAGGCGAATTTTTCTAGTAACAATTCCAGACTGAAATTTTGATGAGAAACATCCCTTGCTGTTCCACTCCCATGACAGTTTTCAGCTGGGTATCTTTCTCTATAAATTCATATGGGATGCACATTTCCCAGCCATACATAATTTGTATACTTATCCTACATATTTTTCTTTCTAATTCTTTTGTACCAACAGGTACCAGGTAAATAAGAAATCCTCCATGTATTACTGTTTGAAATTAATGGTAAATCCCTGTGCACTAAACTTCAAGAGTAGAATTTCTCCAGCTTTTGGCCATGCACAAATTCCTCTTGTGAAAAGCAAATAGGTGCATTCGGGATTATGAACCAGTCCATGCTTTTTTATGAGATCGGCATAGAATATTTATCTTTTTCTGAACATTGCCCTCTTTTCTGGACAACATAATAGCAGACAAGAATGCCTTCAAGATTATAAAAATCAAGGGTACAAACTGGAAATGATGAAGAATAAGTGCATATATGTAGGAAATCACTCAAAATAATCACTATGAAAGTAAAGATTGTAGATTACTGAACTCTAACAAAAATGGTTGTAGCAAACAAAACATGACAAAGTGATAGTGCATTGTAGTGCTATGGAGTATAATCTTATGACCAATGCTAACTTTAGAAGATAACCATAGACCTCAAACAAGAGGTCTGCGGAGCTAGTTAGATATTTGCAGGGCTCCTCCAGCACGTGTTTGGTTTTACAAGTACATAATTGGAGAGCAGACCCTAAAAGAGGGGGGGAACACACACACGAGAGAGAGAGAGAGAGAAAACATATGATGAATCAGAAAAAACAGTTTTAGCACACAGATTTATTTGTTTATTCTAGAGGAAAAGCTACCGAATAAAATGTATCTAGTAGCAAGTACCGTACTTGTTTACTTTGAAAACAGAAAGGCAGTAAAATCCTTCCTACAGTCCTAGAGGAAACTAGAGGAGAGAGTAACTTTACATCAATCGAGAGCCTATCAAATTAGCAGGACAGCAGGACTCCTTGGTGCTCCCAAGTCAAGAACTGAACCTCAGGTATACTATTCCCTTGTTCCAACAACTGGGAAAAGGCAGAAGACTAGCTAGTAGGTGGACAGATTAAATTATAATCACTACGAAAAACTCCTTGGGAGATTTAGAAATCTTGTTGAAGATCAGTAAGCCTGGAGGAAGTTTGTCCATATGATTGTCAAGAGTCATCTATCACTGGATGGCACAAAGCAAACAAGCAGCCACCATCTTTCTAATGAATGTTTCTTCTCAACTATGCACTTCCCTCCCTTCACCAGCAACTGCTAGTATCACTTAAGCCAACATGGGGGATAAAATCTAACTTGTTACTATCCTTCTTCTCTAGACAAAGGTCTTCTGACCTTTCTCCACGTTGTTAAAAGGGAAGCTTTGGTACCTTTCCTGCAGACTCTTTTCTGGAGCGGCAGATCCCTTGTATACTCAGAAATCTGGGACCTCTGGCCTCTCAGTGATTTCAGTGGACCCCTTCTGCTTTAAACAGAAAGCAGTTATTTCAGCAAATGTTTCTTTGGTGGTTGTAAGCACTGAGGATGGACCATATAGAATGAGAGAGGAAAAAAATTCAACAGAGGATAGTCTAGGCCCTTTTTATACTGTCAGGACAAATTATCACTAGTTTTATGTCCACATCTCACAAACCCTGTACAGATTTGATTTCACCCATGCAAATTAAGTAGGTCATGGTTCCTTGAGTTAGCCTAACAGAAGACCTAAAACCATTTTCTAGGTTATCACTAACTGCCAGGTTCATGAGTTTATCCAGGGCAAAACAACAGACTGTACAATCAGAAATATGGTCAGGAGTTAACAGAGAAGTATAGTGGTACCCATCCTTCCCACTCCTATCTCCGTTCTTCTGTTACTGGCATGCTTGGTCTAACAGCTCCTGGTGCTATCAACTTCCTCCTGCATGATTAGATAGATGGCCATCTATCAGAAACAGCTGCACATTTTGGAGTGGGGGTGTAAAAAAACAGAAAAGGTGGGAGATTTTCATTGGTATATCTTTTATGGTACTCATACATTTATTAATTCAGAGTTGCCACCCTGTCCTCCTTTCAAGGCCTCTGGGTGGATCAGAACAGCAACAGAAGTCAATAAAGCCACAACAAATTAAAAATATTACAATTATAAGGACAGCAATTAAAAGTATTACTATCACAGGAAAGAACCTGCAAGAACTGTAGAATTAGAGAAGGGATTTTTAATAACTAAAGGGCCCATGTGAAAAAGTACATCTTAACCAGGGGCAGAAACTTGGTGTCTCAATAGTTATGGAGACCATTCCATAATTTGGGAACCACATTGAAAGCTCTGCCATTTACTGTCATCACTAGAACATCTAAGGTTGGTGAAACTAGAAAAAGAGTTTATCTTCCTGATCTTTATAATTAAGCAGCTCTATTTTCAAGATACTCCTTTAGATATCTGAGCCTGAAGCTATTTAAAGATATATGCATTAACGTTAATCAGAGCAGACCCTTCAGGTCTGACATAAAGGCTGCATCCCCCAAAAGACTTATTTGCCTCTCTGGGTTCCCTCTGCCGTCACTCTATTTAAGCGGACTTTAAAAGTGTCGTGCACTTCCGGAATAAGCATCCACATGAGGCTTAGCAAAACACGCATTTTAAACGCAACTTCCGTCCCCACGGAAGCGTGTTTTCTTTGTCCGTGTCTTTGTCTCCCCGCCCCCTCTCTTGTTGATAGGGTGCCGGCAGGAACAAAGAGGGACCACAACCAGAAAGAAACACCCGACAAGGAAAAATAGCCATCGGTTCTCTGTTCGTCTCCCAATTCTCCACCCCCCGAAATGGCTTCCCACCCCGGCAAAGGCAGCGGCTGCAGCCATCGGCCACGCGATCTCTCTCAAGATTTTACTCTCAACACTTTCCCTCTGACTGTCAAAACCTACCCTGGCAAAGGCAGCGGCTGCAGCCATCGACCACTCAATCTCTCTCAAGACTTCACTCTCAACACTTTCTCTCTGACTGTCAAAATCCACTCAGTACAGTAGCCGTTACACTGTAGCAATAATCCACCCACTTCACACCTGGTAGCAATTGCAACAATGTTGCAATTCTGTGCTATTCTGGCTCTTTGAAAGTTCTGAGCTTTAGAAAAGGAAGGGAAGCTGCTGCAGTTCTGGGAGATGTGTGAACGTGTTACTGCTGTGTGTGCAGGCAGCAATCGCTGCCCCGTTTGCCATGGAGCATCCCCAAGGTAAATGCTGCAAGGAAAAAACACGACTTCCAAAAAGAGCGCTGAAACTCTTTAAAGTGCACTTTTTTGTCACGGGTTTTCCTCTTTTTGTAGCGCTCGAAGCTCATTGAAAAGCCTGGCATGGGGGTGCTCAGAGGCAAAAGAAGATTTTTAGCAGACTTTAAATTGCTTGGGGACAGGGCCAGAGACATTTATCAACAGTCTAGCATCTGCTTTAGTTTGCAGACCATCTTCAAGAATAGTTCTAGAATGTCATACAATAGTCTAATTAGGAATGTTACCAGAACACAGATCAGTATCATCAAATTACTTCTATTCAGAAAAGGACAAAAATTGTAAAACAGCTAATGAAAATAGCCTGTAAACATGTTATTCATTCATTCGTTAATATTAACCTGTTGCCAGACATTTCACTAACGGAAAAAATATTATCTGCTCTGACTGAGGCCTTGCAACCTGATATGCACTATGAGGATACCATCAATGCCACATACCACAGAATCCAGTGCTACAATGCACATAATAAATACTTTTTGACAAGTCCTGGGTGTTTCAAAGAGCTATTTTTGCTGTAAATAATCATACTTTTTAAAGCATGCCTGGCCTTTTGCATAGTGTGTACATTATAACCCCAAAATGTGAGTTTCCAATATATTTATCTTCAGTATTGGTTTTAGAGCAAGCAGATCACACTAGATCAAAATGACCATTTTTGCTTTTCTTTCTTTCACAAATGCAAGGCTGCTCATATTTGCACCATAGTCTACTGTCAAATGGTCAGCTGAAAAGGAACAACTGGGGAAAGAATTTTGACAAAAGCAGCACTTAATTTCTAACATCAGTGCACAGAATCACATGGCACAGGAAAACGTCAATAAGGAAAATAATGATTCTTCATTCACTTCTCACAGTCTGAATAGCAGATCTGCTGCTTGGTTTACAATTAGTTCCAGAACTGCTTGGCCACTTATCTTAATCAATGTAGCACATGCATACTGTAGTATACATGTATGCACAGGAACCAGAATCTTAAGCTAAGCAGCTAACAAAAGGCCCTGAAGATGTTTCTGGATCCCCACCCCTGAGTATCTCTAACCAGTGTCTACTTTGAATAAGCAGTACAATATTCCACTTCAAGTTCATTTCAGTTTACTTGTGTTCTGTGCCCATGAAGAATTTTGTTTCAGTCCACTGTTATCTTGTCTGAAGTGTGCTAACAAGCAAAGTGTGTTTGCTTTTGTAGCATTAAGGATACACCAAGAAGAAACTGTACAGAGTGACACAAAAGAGAAAGCTACCTTCTTTTTTGCAGTTGCAAAAGCAGAGGTTTGTGCCCTTTGGCTGTTGTTTACAGAAACCATGTTACTATCCAAACCTCAGATGAAGTGATTCATAATTTTAAAATAGGCTACAGTCTTTCTGCAAAACAAAGCAAGAAAATCCACTCAACTGTCACTACTTCCTCCAATAAAGAAAACCACTAAGTTCTTTGGAAGACAATTCTTGTCCTCGCATCAACCATAAAATGAATGTGCTTAACAAAAAAAGATGGGATGAATTGAGAAACAATTATTGATTCTATCACAAGGGGAGGAGCTTTTCCTTAAAGGCCAGTTCACATTCACATAAAGTTTTTTTTAAAAAAAGTTGTTAAAATAAGCTGTACTTCTGATGTCAGTGATGTACTGACCAGATATTGGTATCTTAAATCTACTTTCCAGTTCAACCAATTGAAACATGATTTAGCAAGGTTTATTTTGAAATAGTGCACTGAGATATATTTCAACACAATAGCTGTTCATACACAATTAAAGGCATTAGGTAGCCTCTGGGACCTTATTAGATGACTCTGAGGCCATGCACTGGAACAAAGTCCATCATGGACTCTAACTATGAGAGCAGAATATTCTTACTTTAGAACTCTAAATATTTTTTATCAACTTTATGGCCCCTCATTTGAAGTCAAAGTGGAATTTACCAATGTATAATTTAGATATTCTCCCAAGACATTCCCATTCCAAAAATTAAATTTAAAATCCAGGCAAAATTCTGACAGTAATAAACACGGTAAATCACTTAACAATTAAATCCAGTGACTCTAAAATAAATTATAATTGCTGCTGTAGCAGAACTGCAGATTGTACCCACATTCCTCACTCATTGCAGCTGCAGATCTCAATTAATAGGTATGCAAGTAAAATGTCTTCATCACAGAGTTGGATTTCCTTACTAATGAATAGTGAGCTTATTCAATTACAAGCTCCTACCAGATAACTCCTGTCTCTTAAAAGGCTCTTTGGTGCAAGGTGAATCTCATACTTACAGGCAATCCTGTTCCTTCTGATACAAAAGAAACCACACACGCTCTCTTCTAAATCTCCCTTTCTAGGCAGCTCAAATAATTTGCTTTGCTTATTCCCAGAATCAATTACTTGATTCTAAGAACCTGGCTCTTCTCAAGTCCTGATTTCTTGTGATTTCACTCATTACTGTATTACTCATGATGAGAAGCTCACTGTAAGAACTGCATGTGTGCTACCAATAGACCATGCTCAAGCATGAAAGCTTCCTCTTCTGACATAAGCATATTGGAAATTACTCCCAGATAAAAGTATTTCCTGTGCAAACAATATAACCATAGAAAGCCCAGTGGGGAATGGGAGTACTACTAGTAGTCTAAAAGAAGCTTATGGGTAATATTTGAAAAGAGAATTATTTTTCCGTGCCCTTCTCACTCTTGGATTCAAGGAAAGTGAGGTGTAGGGGATATAACAGAAAAAAAGAAACTTTTACAGGCCCTCTACTGTTATGAAAATAAATTAATCCTAAAGGCATTGCTGAATAGCAAGGGGTCAAGAATGCACATATTCAAACCAGAATGGTCTTAACAGTCCACCGCACCACACATTCCTACCTACAGGCCTGTTTTAAAGTAATTTAGTTTGCAAAATACTAATATAACACAGATATTAGTTGAGATCTTGTTCCAGTATTAAGCATTGAGGATTGTTTGTGTTTCCCGTTGACATACTTTCCCACCCTAACATTAATGGTCCAACGTGGAAGAAAAACTTGTCAAATTAAATGTGGTATTTTCTGCAGGATATTTTTATATTATCACTAGCTTATCACTTCCACTCACACCAATTTATGTGATTTCAATTTATGTGATTTCAACTTACATTGCTGAGTCACTATAACTGCAGCCCAGATATATTTCTCTTGTGTGTTTAAGAAATGTATGCCTTGTCCTTTACCAAAAACTTTCAGGAATGACAATTCACAGTAGGAAAGAATAAAATATATAAAATATTAAAACGTATTTTTAAAATTATTTTAACTTGTGCATTCATTTTATGGCCCAAAATGGTCTCTCTGAAGCCAACTATATGTGGAATACATAATGGTTGCCCCTGCTGACTCGAATTAGATGAGTTCATTCATAAGTAGCTAGGCCACTCAGGCCGCATCCCCATTACAAGCCTAAATCGGTTTCAAACCGTTTTCAATCCTCGCAGACCCCACATCAGTTTGGTTTAGCACACTTTATGCGTGTTAAATCGCCCCAAAGTGCTGTAAATGTTAATCCTCATTTCAACAGGTCTCACTCCGGTTCGTGCGCTTGAAACATTTTACATTTTTTACTGTGGGGACCATTCCGTGTTAAGGGATGAGAATCCGTGTTTAGGGTTTCCCTCCCCCAATAGCTTGCTTCCAAAGACAGTGATGTCAGTGTAAAAATCCAACCTTCACAGCAGCCGCTACACTGTAGCAATCTGATAACACTTCATACCTGATAACAATGTTGCAATTTTGCACAATTTTAGCTCTTTGGAGTTCTGACCATTAAAGGGGAAAGAAAAGCAGGGACAGATTCTGGGAGATGTGTGAATGTTTAAAGCAAGGGGCTTGAGTTGCTGCTGCTGCTGTGTGCCCTGGGCAATGGGGAGAATCGCTGGCTGCCCGCTGCCATTTTTCCTCCATCCAGGCAAGCGGCAGCCACCCAGCCAGGCTCTGTGAAGGGGTCCATTATGGGTGGCGCATTCATGCCAGGAGGAAGAGGGCAGGACAGTCCCGAAAAGCAGCTTTTATAAAGTAGCCACTTGAGTCCCCCTTTGAGTCATGTACGCCACGTAGGATCCTCAGAATCTGGATCAAACACAATTAAGCTGAAAGTAATGGGAACAGGCAAATTCGTGTTTGCATCCGGTTCTATTATTTCGGTTTAGGGAAACTGGATTAAGCTTGTAATGGGGATGCGGCCTCAGTCTAAATACAAGTGTACATTCACTTGTCCATGAGTCTCTAAACCAGTGGTTCTCAACCTTCCTAATGCCACGACCCCTTAATGGAGTTCCTCATGTTGTGGAGACCCCCAGCCACAGGGACGGAGCAGCTGGGAGGTGGGAGGGAAGGGTGGCGGGAGACTCGTTGTGACCCTTCTGAAAGGGTAATTCGACCCCAAAGGGATCCCAACCCCCAGCTTGAGAACCACTGCTCTAAACAGTGTGCTAAGAGAAATTTCCAGCAGGAGCCTTATGTGAGCAATTATATTTAACCACTCCTATTTATTAATTTTCAGCCAGCAAGCATTTAACTGTGTTTTCAAAGGATGAACAAATTTATTGGCACAATTATATGCTACTCACTACGTTTTTTCCTGCTAAAGTGTAAATGAGAAATGCAGAAACTTTAGGCCTATTTGCCCTTACCTTACAGGAGCGACTCCAGCCACTCCTAGAAGGCCTGTCTCATCACTACCATTGTCTCAGAGCATCTCAGAACTAGCTCCAGCTGTCCCAGTCCGCACGAGCTGCAGACAAGTAAAAACTTGTCCATAGCTGGAGTAGAAGTAGCTAGTGAACTCCCACTCAGTGACTGGGTAGGGTGGCAGGATTGTGGCTGAACAGTCATGGCAATGTCCAGGTCTGCACTGATTTCCTGAAGCTTTTGCCAAGGGAATCTGGTCTCCCCAGGACAGGGCATCCACACTTCAAGTGCTGGTGGTCCAATTGGGGACTGCATCAGTACTTGAATTGTAGATGACTCCCTCCATGTCTGATCTTCACCTCAGTGGAACAGTATTATAATACCATTCCACAGCAGAAACAGGCACTTTGTTTCACTGGAGTGCAGAATGTGGAGCAAAAAACTCATGCAAGCTAGGGTTAGGGTTATTGTAATATGGTTTTGCACAGCACACGGTCACTTTTACACAGTTAGTAAAATGTAACTTCCATGTTTAATGCAATACAAAAATTTCCAATAATGCCACCTGGCCTCTGTGGTGGTATTACCAAATCTTCTAGAAAGAGGAAAATTTAAAATACACACAAGGACACAAATGTATGAACCAATCAAACAACAAACCTCACCACTAGTCTACTACAAAATAAAGGAAAGTATTTGTTCCAGAAAAAAAAAAGTTACCAAAATCACACATTTTTCAGAAGTTTGGGTAAAAATAAGTGCCTTCATCTGGCACTGGAAAATCTATAAAGGTACCGGGGAAGTAGATGAACAGCATGTGAACAGACAATAATTTCCTGTCCTTTTTCTATCAGTAATTCTGGATAAGGGAGAGATTATTCTTGTCAAGGGTCTGCAATGATAATTCCCTCTTCCATATCCTCCCCTCTTGCACTGCTGTCATCTCATGTGCTTTCCTCACCTACCTTCACTTTCCTTACCTTGCCTCCCCATGGAATTACCTAAGCAGGAGGCCACGTGTAACCAAAGGGCCAGAACCTCCTACCTCTGGCTTTATTATGGGAATCCTTTCCCATTGTACAGACCCAGCTGGCTTAATGATGCTTCTCCCATTCATGTTTTCCCATTCATTCAAGGGGCACAGGGCTTTAAAGAGAGAGAGAGAGAGAAGGCATTTTGCAAAACACTTTCGGATATGATTGGAACATCTCCCATAATTTTCTGAGAGTATAAAGCAAATGTCAGTTTCACTGGAAAACTCTACGCTAGTTTACACTTCAAGTAAAACAGATTGTTCTTTTTTCAAAGCAAACAAGCATCTGCCCTGTTCTTACTATCTCAACGAAAGCTAGATTGGCACAGACCGCAGAGGCGGCTGGTTTTTTTCATAATGTTCAACAGAATCTTTCCTTAGCATTATTTACTTAACTGCTATTTGATTTGGTGCTTATGTTGCATAACCTCAGAACAGTAAGTTATGTTCAGTCAAAGGCATGCAAGACCTGATGAGCACAACCCCAATTTCTATGCTAGCTGCTTTGGCCACATGCCACTTATTCTGATAATCTAAGAGGAGGAAGACAGACTAACCTTGATTCTAAGGCGTCATTTTTGAAGTTTGCCCACTTTCAGAGACCAAGAAGAGAAAAGGCATGTTTTATTTTCCTGCATTTTATTGCTCTTTTCTGTGGCCACTGATCACTCACCAAGGCTGACATTGATAAACTGGACCTCCCCTCCCTAGTAGCTTTAACCTCTTGTTAGTCTGGATCTTTCTTTCATCAGTTTACAGTGGTGCCAGTGACTGACACTGGTAGATGGGGCCACCAGGGTTCCCCTAACCTTCAGCGTAGAAAGGACTTGCATTAACAGAGTTTGCATAACATAATGAGAGGGTTAGATTCTTCAATATAAGAGTGATTTGTGAAAAACTACAATGCCAACTATTTAAACCAATGAGAAGCCAGAGCTTAAAAGAACCTCCCAGTGGCCAACCGGCCTAGAAAGAGATTTTGCACCTTCCAAGCGCGAGAAGGAAAAGACAGTTGCCAGCAGGGGAAGCTACCTGGAACCCTTTCTGTGAGCTGCTGCTGCCTCTACCTGACTGACAATACTGTGTGAGGCAACCCTGATGGGTCTTCAATTTCCGCTTTCTCCATGCCTTAACTGTAGTTCCCTCTGCTTCCTCCTGCACTTTTCCTAAAAGTAAAACTGCTCCTGGGGCAGTTGTCCCTTCCATCAAGTGTCCTCCTCTGCTCCTCCCCACCTGAAGTGTCCATCTAAAGGTACCAAATCCTGCAATAATGGAAAGGATAGGTCACAGTTTGTAAAACATTAACATGTACGGTGTAAGAATGCTTAGTCCAAGGTTGCACTGTATACCTATATGTTTTGTGGATATTATGGAGATATCAAACACGTACATTCACATCCCATCACTTCCTGGCAGATTAAGAGTGAAGAAAAGAAGCAGTGTCAGGTTTTATTTTCTTAGGCTCAAAGTTCACTGCATACGATGACTTCAGCATGAAGTTAAAAGACAACTTGTGTCTGACAGGAAGTATACTCTCAGGGCCTATAGAGCAAAAAACTCCAACTTACCTGAAGATCAGCTGCAGATTTCCCCTTTTCCTGTGCATGTGGGTGAGAGTTCACCTCACCAGGTAACAGGCCTCTCAGAGAGGGAGGGGCTGACCATGTGGTCAGAAGAGCCCTGCCTCCTGCTTCGGAGGGTTGGGAGAATATGGGGATCGATCTATTCTCCCTGCAAAGTTTTTTTTACTTCAGTAAAAAAAGGTAAGTCACATATTTTGTGTCATCTCATGTTTTTTCCCCGCCCACCTTCTCTTTTCTTACTTTGCCTCCCCATGGAATTACCTAAGCAGGGGGACTTGCTCCTTAGGAGGAAAGCTTTAGCAACTTGAACAGAGTATTAAAAAACAGAGACATCACTTTGCTGACAAAGACCCATATGGTTTCCCAGTAGTAGTGTTTGTGACCATAAGGATGGCTGAATACTGAAGAACTGAAACTTTTGAATCGTGATCCTGAAGAAGATTTTTGAGAACCCTTTGGATGCCAAGGAGTCAAATCAGTCAATACTAACTGTTCACTGGGAGGACAAATACTGAAACTGTCTGTTTCTGCACTTGGCGTTTCTTTTTCCATCTGCACTCGCATGCAGAAAACAGGTTCCTACTCCAAGATATATTCTATCTAGAATAAGGCCAAGTGCAGAAAGACCCTGTAGTTCAGATACTTTGACCCTGATGCTTGGAAAGACTGAAGCAAAAAGAGAAGGGGACAGCAGAGGATGAGATGGATAGACAGTGTCATGGAAGCAATAAACATGAGCTTTGGTAAACTCAGGCCGCATCCCCATTACAAGCTTATTTCAGTTTCAAAACATTTTTGATCCTCGCAGACCCCACATCAGTTTGGCTTAACACACTTTCCGCGTGTTAAATCGCCCCAAAGTGTTGTAAATGTTAACCATCATTTCAACAGGTCTCACTCCGGATCGTGCGCTTGATACGTGTTACATTTTTTACTGTGGGGACCCTACCGTTTTAAGGGATGAGAATCCATGTTTAGGGTTTCCCTCCCCCAATAGCTTGCTTCCAAAGACAGTGATTTCAGTGTAAAAATCCAACCTTCATGGCAGCTGCTACACTGTAGCAATCTAGGCACTTCACACCTGATCACAGTGTTGCAATTTTGTGCAATTCTAGCTCTTTGGAGTTCTGACCTTTAAAGGGGAAAGGAAAGCAGGGCAGGTTTTGGGAGATGTGTGAATGTTTAAAGCCCCCTTGCTTGAGTTGCCACTGCTGATGTGTGCCCTGGGCAGTGGGGAGAGTCACTGGCTGCCGGTTTTCCTCCATCCAGGCAAGCGGCAGCCACCCAGCCAGGATCCGTGAAGGTGTCCGTTATAGGTGGCGCGTTCACGCCAGGAGGAAGAGGGCAGGGCAGCCCCAAAAAGCAGCTTTTATAAAGTAGCCACTTGAGTCCCCCCTTGAGTCACGTACGCCATGTATGATCCTCTGAATCTGGATCAAACGTGATTAAGCTGAAAGTAATGGGAACAGGCAAATTCGCGCTTGCATCCGGTTCTATTATTTTGGTTTAGGGAAACTGGATTAAGCTTGTAATGGGGATGCGGCCTCTGAAGGGCAGTGGAGGACAGAGCTTTGGTCCATAAGGTCATGAAAAGCTGGACATGACTGAATAAATGAACAGCAAAAAAGTAAAAGCATTTTCATGCATTTGTGAATTGATACAGACCAAAAGAAAAAGAAAAATCAATTTGATCTTGGAACTGAAAGGAAAGATATTAAAAATCCATGACAATGAAAATGGAAATAAAACTTTTAAAATATTCCCATCTCCATGTTGGGAACAACTTCTTCATATTTCACCTCCAGTTGATTTTCATTATGTGTCATTGCTGATGTCTGGGAACATGGGGAGTAAACTTTTGAAAGCATCAATGAATGTTGCTAATTTGTTATAACTGATATTTATTAGCATGCATATATTTCAAAAGAAGAAAACAAACCTCTTAATCATAATCTCTGACTGCCCGAGACCTGAAATTACTCAGATTTCACAAGCAAATTTTCTGTAACAGCAAAGTGGGTGTCATCCTCATTAAACTGCAAGCTCCTATTCTTTTCAGTGTAATCTGGGCTATCCTTTTTTAAAAAATAAAATATACATTTTGCTAATGGGCAGTCCCCTTGCCTCTTCCCATACATACACCCTCTCTCATTCTCTTTCTCTGTCCAGTTAGCCTCACAAAACACTGGAACTGACCAGATTACAAGTGATTATTCTTGTACACACTCCCTACAGATTTAGAAATAAAAGTGTATAATTCTCCATAGTGACAGCTTAATGTTCCACAGGCACCCTGAACCAGAAGAAAAACAATAACATATTCAATTCTGATTATCATCAATGTAGGCTTTGGCTGTTTCTGGTCTAGTAAAACAACAAACTGTTCCATATATATATATATGTTTCATTGTTAAGAACAAGTGGTTCCTGTGCTTGCACACTCTCTTAGGCCTCCCCTAGCCTTGTGGTCTGAGGCACATATAAGAATTGGCAAACTAAGATCTGCAGAACTTCTAATCTCCTCTTGCATCATGAAGAGGAAGGAGGGAGCAATGGAGGAGGACAGGAGCCTGAGAATAGCCAAGCCTCATTCCCCTAACAAAGAGTGTCTTTTGGCACAAACTGACCAGAGAAGAATCCTTCCCCATGAACTACAGCATACTTTGAAGTTAACTCAATAAAAGCACAACATTACTGAGAATACACACAACAATGGAACTTTTCACATTCCGAGGATGGGATTGGCCCAGGAACTCTTCAGCCTGAAGCATCCACACACTGCAGAGCTGCTCCCATGGCCATCCCATCTTTGACAGCTGTGGAGCAGTAACAACAGCTGTTCCACGGCTATACTGGGAGCACCAACAGTGTTCCTAGTACAGCCCCGGATGCAGCCTTTGCAATTACTTCCATGCAAAGGCTGCATGAGGGCAGGGTGGTTGTGGCTACGATGTCATGCCTGCAACGCCTGATCACCATAGCAATGGCCCAGCGCCTTAATCTGTCAAGAAATTTGTATACAAGTTGTGGTCCTCTTGCTCTTAAAAGATCTCACATGGGCTTGTTAAAAAAACACAGAAGCTAAGTATACAAAATCTTAAGCAAACACAAATTAAAATTCAGGATTCTTCAGTCTCTGTTCTGTTTTTAAGGCTTTGCTTAATTCCAAAGGACATTCAAGGAGACTAGTGGCATCCTTAGAATTTCTCCCAAATACTTAATCAAAATATAGTTTATTCATTCTATTAAAGCCATCCCCTTGTGTTGTAAATGTGAAAAGTCAGATTTAACGCTGATTGTTCATTTCTTTTTCTCCCCATTGTCAAGTCCAGCTGACTTTTCATCAACATTTATAAAATTAAATCAACAATTAAACTGCTTACACCCTGGCTCCTTTTCCCTCACTGGCCAGCCTGTTTACTTTCAGCTCCCCAGTTAATCCATGTTTATCTTTATTAAACAATCTACTTCACAAGAAAGATGCCAGCTCTCTCTAGCTCTACAATGGCTGCAAGGTTTTTTTTTTACAACTTCAACTTGCTTCCCATGTCCATTTCTTCTTTTCCCCTTCCCTTCTTCCATGATGTTTTTTCTCTCCTTACTTTTTGTTCTCCTAGCCGTAGGCAAAAAATGCTTCCCATCACCTTTACAATGCACGATTGCTACAGAAAATTCTTGCCTGAATACTTTCATAACTGATTCTACCTGTATGCCAATATTAAATTATTACTAACTGTGATGGCTTATTTTTTTGCCATGTTTTAAATGTATTAGTTGTATTTTGTGTGTAAAATGTAACATTAGAAATCTACATGGCAGACCATATTAAAAGTGTTTGACAAGAAGGTCAGGTAAGCAGGGGGTGGGGCTCACCCAGCTCACTTAGGAGAAAGGAGGGGGTAGAGTAGCCCACAGGATTGACCAATCAGAGGTGGCATGCACAGTGCCAAGAGGTATTTAAAGTGAAGCCCAGAGGCTGGTGTTTGTTCTGTGACTGGGTTCTTGGTGGTGGAATTCTCATGTGAAAATGTTCAACACCCAGAGGGAGTGAATTTGCCAATATAGTTCCAGGGTTTCACTGTAAAAGAGTTAGACAGAGAAGGGAGTTTAGTGAGAAAGATTGAAAGGAAGTGAATGAAACCTGAAGTGTAAACAATAAAACTTACCTTTTTGTTATTTAAAGAAGCCGGAGTGAGTGGTACTTTTTGGCTACAGCAACTGTTAGGGAAGCAAGTAGCAATTATTGGTCCCTGTTGCTTTAAATAGTGAAAGTGGAAAGTGCAGTGCCTTGCTTGGCGGCCAGTGGAACCACTTCATGGCTTGTTGATAAACTGGAAAGGAAAGCGAAGAGCCTCACTGCACAGGGCAGGGAAGCAGCCAGGCAATACTAATAATAACGCTACCAAGTAAAGAAAAATAAAAGGCTAGGAAGCTTCAAGGAAATAAACGAAGGTTTTGTTACTGACCACCCTGGCTGGGGAGGCGAGTGCCACACTAACCAAGAGGTTAGGAGCTTTTTTTAGAATTGGCTCAATCCAGAAGGGATGCCTTCGAATAAAAGGAAGTAATCCTGTACATATTTAGCTATATGTTAAGCCCAACTGAGCAAAGGAGAGCATATTTGTGAGTAAGCAGATATAGGGCAGGAGTCTCAAACTGTAAATATCCAAAAGTTCCTGAACTACAAATCCCAGCAATCCACTCTCAGCATTCTTTGCCACCCAGAATGATGGCTTAAATTTGTACTGACAATACCCACATAGAAACTGTAGGGTGTAGTTTCAGCAGAAAAGACAGTTCACCGTTACCTCCTGCAGAGTCTTATCCAAAGACTTGTTTGAAAATAAAGTGATACCATACACAATTGCAAGCAAAGAATTACTTACTATGCTCCAGTTTTGCTACTAAACTTACACCTTTATGTACTCCTTGTTCCTATGTAAATAGATGTAAACACATGAATCAGTCACCATTACTTCCCAAATGGGAGTTCCTGCTAAGTATGAGTATTCTTCACTGTGGCAGGAGAATCATTTATGGCTGTAAATGTTTTGTGTAGTTTAAAATGTTTGTATTTTATTTTCTTGGAAACTGCCCCTGGGATTCTGCAGGGTGGAGCATGGTTTAGAAATGGCATAAATAATGTCCCTATCAGTATGGGAGAAGCTCAGTAAGACATTGCAGAAAAGTCTTTTGGAGTATATAAAAAAAATTAAAATCCAGCACTGAAAAACAGAACCACAATGGACTGTAACAGAGAGAACTCTCTAGATGGTTTATAATACTGAACAACCTTTGCCAAATGTATGAGATGCATTCCACAAGATTTATACACTCAACGCAGAGGGAAATGGGAAAGCAGATGAGCCAGGTAAGAATGGCAATGAATGGATGTCTCCTGGAACTAGCCAGATAATAAGCAGAAAAGCATTTTGGCTGGAATAAAATGTGGTTTTTATTCTTCTCCCTGTCTACAGTTTTGTTTTTAAGCACAGCATTACATAAACTTCCAGTTCTACAGCAAACAGTAGACAAAGCTTTCCTAAGCAGCCGTTTCGGGGGGTGGGGGTGGGGAGTCTGAATAAACATGTGTGGGATTTTCTTGCATATTTTAAAATTTCCTTACATTCACAGTTCTCTGGTATCTCCAAATGAAGAAAATGTTTCATATGCTACTATTTGAATACAAAATTGAGTTTTAGTAAAATTAACTAGGGTGTATTAAAAAATAGTGACTCCATGGACAAATTCATGCCGTCTCCTTAACCAACACCTTCTTCCATATACCCATTAGAGCTGACCTTGCTGACTTTCCAAGATCAGCCAAAATCAGTGAGACACAGAGTGTAAGAGCCCCTTTCTGCTAATTAAACAATATAAGAGAAGAAAAACTCATGGGAAGACCAGATAAATGTACAGCAGATGTACAGCAAGCATGCATCCTAGTGATTTTCAGAAGCTGTTGGGAAAGAGAATGGCTTAACTCTCCCTAAATGTAGCGGTATAAAAAAGGCTAGGTTTAAGTAAGTTACTTCTCTCTTCATTGAGAGTTAAGGGAGGACTCAAAGTCCTGCAGGACACTGTCCATCTCTTATCTTCCTCCTGTAGTACTATTATCCGCCAATACAAGGGTTGGGGAAGGCACTGGTAATGATCAGGTGAATGAGCTCCTTATGAAACTTCAGACAAGTTCAAGATGCTACAGAAATCTGCACTTCACACCTCTCTTGTCCTGGCAATGTCTTATTCTTATTCTTCTTTGGAGAAAGAAAGGACAGAATGGGAGAAAGACGCTCTGCCCTCGAGTCCCTCTCTCTAAAGTAGAATTCTAAAGTAGAATTCTTATCTGTACTGGGTTGTGGATAGCAGTTTTCTTCATTTTAAATAGTAAGAAGTACATTTCATAGAAACATGCAAATGTTACTTAACTATTCCTTTTGTGGTGAACAGCAGAAGTGGTCTTCATAACACAATTTGATATCTGGTCTCTAAAGATTTAAGATAGCCTCTGTCCTCCTAAATGGTACGGTGTGACCATGGCCACACTGTTGAAACTCTTGGCTTACTTGGAAGATCAACCGAATGCCCTGAGTCTTAATCCCTAGCAAGAACCCTGCTAGCTTTTAAAGGAAACATCCGAAGGGGCTGTTGTTTAGGTTACATTTGCACTTCTCCACCTGGAACTGGATTTGCAGACAATTCCAGGCCTATTTACATGAAGGTAGCTTAGCCCTTCACATGCTGGGCTCTAGAACACTCCCATTCTGCCTGACAGTGCTCATAGTGCAAATGGACACAACAGCTTGGTTCAGTCCTGGCCTCGCATCTGAACATTGGACATCCCGCACAGTTTGCCACAACTAGGTAATGTTACATTGCGTACTGGGGGTGGGGGTGGTGGAGCACCCAGCGACAGATCTGGTAGACCCAAAAGTGGTATAAATACACCACCCTTGAATTGTTCCCACCCCCCACCGGAATGCTTGGGGACAGTATTAACCCTGTCCACAGCAGGTCTGGATTGGGAACAGCTCAGGATGCTTCCGGAACAGCTGCTTGGATCAAGGTGCAGGCAGAACCTTCCTGTAATCCTCTTGGACTGCTCTCTGAGGTAACCACAAAAGGCCCTTAGCTTCCTAAATTTTGCTTCTAAAGAAAGAAAATCCATCCTATGCACTTTCAAATCTAGCAACTGAAATGTTGGGGTGCAGGGGCATTAGGGAGTGTGGGTCACACCAAGGGAAAAAAGATGTCGGTCAAAGCAAATGTCACCGCATCCGCCTCATATCCGACCCAGGCACGAAGCTCCAGAGGGAAAACCCAGACTTCTCCACAGTGCATCGAAACCCGTCTCCCGTCCGTCCGGGGACGCAGAGTCAGCGGACGGCAACCCCCCACCCCCACCCCCACCCCACCCCCGTGCGAGGCTACAGACGGGGCAGGCAGCTATTGTTTCCCTTCGCAAAGCGCGCCGCGGAGCAGAGGCAGCGGTGGCAAAGAGAGGGGCTTCGGGCCGTTTGCGTGAGCGCCAAGCGCTGGAGGGGCGACGCTGGGCTGCAACCGCAAACCCCATTAAGCAGCAGCAGGACCCACAGACGCTCGGCCGAGAGAACGGCAGCCTGCGGAGCTGGCCGGCCAGTCAGTCAGTCAGTCAGTCAGTCAGGTGCCTTCCTTTGTGCTTTTCGCCGGCACCGACTCGGCCCGTCTCTCTCCCCTCCTCCTCCCCCCTCCCTCCTCCTATTGTCCCTCCTCCCCCGTCGGCCCAGTCTCCGAGCCTTCCCCTCCCCATGCGCCCCTTCCTCTCTGCAGCCTGCTCGCACGCCAGGTCCGGCGAGAGGGGAGCTAGACGGGCGGGGCGCGCATGCTGGGGGGGGGAGAGGGGGAGCCGCGCCAGCCTTATCATCCCCTCCCTCCTCCCTCCCGGAGCAAATGCCCCGCTGCCTCCGAGAGGGGCGTTCCCGCGTGTCTTTGCAGGGAGAACAAGGACCCGAGCTTTTCTTCTTTCGTCTCTTTCCCTTCCGGCCGGTGCCTGAGGAAACAAGGGAGGGGGGAACTCTCCCTCCCCCCCCCGCCAGAGGCGAGAGGGAGGGGAGCTGTGCGCTCGCTTCCACACGGGAGCAGCTCGGCTCGCGCTCAGCTGCTCCGTCGCCACACCCGCCCTTCAAGCCCAGACGGTCGAGGCGATAGGGCGGGCAGCGCAGCACCGCGGCTCTGTGGGGCGGGAAAGGTGTCACGGACTCCGCCTGCGGGTCGTGACTGAGGCGGCCTTTCGCTCGGAGAAGGCAGCGGGAGGGGACGCGGGCCGGAGGGCGAAGGGGCCAAGGAGCGTGCGGCGCGGCGGCGGGCGAGGGAGGAATCCCGGCGGCGGCTCCAGAGCCTTCCCCGCCCCTCCGCGCCCCTCCCTCTGAGCGTGGGCGGACGACGACGACGCCGGCGGCGGCACCAGCAGCGGCCACCAAAGCAGGCGGGAGAGAAGAGCGAGCGACGCCGCCGAGCCTTCCCTCCGTCCCTCCCTCCCCGCCTCTTTGTTGCCGCCCCACCCGCCCACCCACCCGGCGGAGCAGCAGCGCTGCCACTGCGGCTGACCCTGCCGTCGGTCCGCGCCCGGCCGCCAGGCCTCCCACCCGCCGTCAAGAGGGAGGGCCGCGCCGGGCGCCTTTGTCGCGCAGCAGACGCCAGCTGGTGGTGCTGCTGGGCTGTGCGGCTTTCCGAAGGGGGGGCGGGCGGCAGAGCCCGCCTCGCCGAGCCTTCACCGCTGGTCCCTCGGCTCGCCGGGCGCAGCGCGTGTCGGCCCCGCGCGTCCCCTGCCGTCTCCCTTGACGCCAGTGTGGGGAGACTCTGCGGGTGACAGGCCGGCGGCAGGCAGGGCAGCACCCCCCCCCCCGCGCTTCAGTATGGACGTTGTGACGACTCAGTGCCCGACAAACGGCATTTTGGAGTGAAACCTTTTTGAGAGCGTTTCTCTAAGGGGAGAAAAGCCGCCGCCCTAACTTCATTCTGCGTTAGTTCTACCGAACACGGGGCGCCTAAAGGTAGCGCTTACGGAAGTGCGGACAGCACCGACCGCACGGAAACAATCCTGTGTTAAAGCCGAGCGTGAGGAGGGAGCTTCCCCTGAAGCCGCTTGACCTCCTTTTGGAAGAAGGGCGGCAGGTTGACGCCTCCAGTCGCCCAAACTATTGCGCGCCGGCAACAAACGAGCCCCGGGTCGAGCCGTGCAAGCTGCCTTGAAAATACCGTCCGCCCTCGCCTGGACGGCGGCGAAGCGAAGGTAACAAACCGAGGTCTCTCGCTTCGCTCGGCCGCTCTGCAAATCGGTTCCACCACCGCTTTGCGGATGATTTCTCCCAATCTGCCGGAGGTCAAGCTGGGCATTAAGAGTCGAGGAGGAAAAGCAGAGGCGCGTTTCCTCCTGGGTCCGAGCAGCGCAGCTTTCGCTCGCCCAGGGGCGCTGCACGCGGGGCGCATTTGGCTTTAAGACGAGTTCCGCGACCCGCGCGCTTCTCTCGTTTTATATTGGTTTTTTTCGAGCATCTGCTCAGCCCCAACAGCCTGGCTGGGTGGGAGCGGGAGCGGGGCTGGGTGGGCGTGAAACGCCACTTCCTAGTAGTAATCATTACGCCACCGGCAGATCAGCTCCCGCCCCTTTGCTGTTCTCTTCTGAGCCTCTTAAAAGGCCAAGGAAACTTTAGAATTAGAGGGGGAAAAAAGAGTAATAATCCCTCCAAGGCGGCCTCCGAATGGCTGCTGCTGGTTTACAGAGACTGGATTGGGCAGCTTCGCGCCACACGCCGCCAGGCGAGGAGGGACGTGCCCGAAGACTTTCTTCCGGCCGGAGGCCCCTCGCTCCGCCCATGAAATCCGGCGTGCAACTTCTCCCTCCCCCGGCTGGATTTAAAGAGCTCGCGCGCGTGTTCGCAGTTCCGCACTTGCAGGCGCGCGCACCGCCCCGCTTTCCCTTCCGTGCGGGAACCCCGCGTGCTTCGTGTTCTTCCCGGGGGGCTCAAACGCGGACGCCTGACCGACCGACCGACCGACCACTTCTCCTTCAGAAAGTCTGGGCAAGGATGCGGGTAGCTCCCCGGCGCCTTCCTCGCCCTCTAAGAATAGCATCGCTGCCTTAATCGTACCTCGCCACAGTCCAGGCAAACTATCCCGATGCGGGGCGAGCGAGCGAGCGAGCGAGCACAACCTGGGCAGGTGGAAAAGGGGAAACGAACTTGATCTGGTCGGTTTGACAGGAAGCGACCTTTCCGTCTTCAGACGCCAGCCTTGCGCCGGCTTGCCCCGTGCAAATGGCCCGCTCTGCTTCCTGCCTGGCCTTATTAGTTACGAGACCAAAGTTTCCCCTCTCTCCGCCCATTTCCCGGCTCCGGCCAAGCATCTCTCTCGCTTTCTCGCCATCCTCTTCCTCCTCCCCCGCCCCGTCGCTACTCCTACATCCGTTCGGGGAGCAGCTCAGCAGCAGGCGAGGGAACTCGGAGGGACAGGCGCCCGCTCGCCCGCCCCTCCGCCGCCAGCCCACAAGCAGCGCCCGCCCGCCCGCCGAGGCACCCGGTTCCCCAGCCGCCGCCCCCCTCTCTCGCCCGCCCCCTTACCATGATCAGCGTGTGGTTCCTCTGCTCGGCCGTGCTGGTGCCGCTGCTGGTGCCTGTGGCGGCGGCGGCACACTCGGCAGCATCTTGAGGCTGTTTGCTCGGCTGCTGCTGCTGCTGTGGCTTGTTGCTGCCGCCGCCGCCCGATTTCTTGGCCCTTTGCTCCAGGGTCCTCTGGTAAAGGCTCACCGTGTCCCTTCGCTCGAGCTCCAGCTGCTCGGCCTGGGCTTGCTGGTACCTGTTCTCGCAGCTGACGTGGTGCCTCCTGCAGCCCTCGATGCGTTGCCTCAGCCGCTCCACCACCGTGCTGTGCTTGGGAATGCCGCCGCTATGAGGAGCGCCGCTGCCCGGAGGAGGGCCGTGGGGAGCGCTGTTCACGCCGATCCCGGCCCCGCCGAGGCTGCCGCCGAGGTTATTGTTGAGGCAGAGGCTGCTGCCGTTTGCGGCAGCAGGGGGGGTTGCGAAATCCCCCATCCTCTTCTCCGGGCACACTATTTTGGAAGAACTTTCCGCCCACCCCCCTTTTACACACGGGCGCCGCACGCCAGAAACAGACACGGGGCTCCTCCTGTTGGGATACCCTCCTTAGCGGACCATGGTGAGGAGGGAAGCGGCCGCTCTCAGCCAAAGGGGGGGGGCGGGTTGCTTGGATTTTACACGCACACACAAACCAAACTCCACGCGTTGTCGATCCGCTTCAGCGAGAAGGGATTTCCTCCCCCCGAGAAAAAAAAATTGACAAAAAGTGTTGTGGGGGGAGAGAAGGAGAAACCCAAACTCGGGAGGTGGTGGTGATATAAGAGTATCTCCAGATACAATCAGCAAACACCGAGCGGATCCCAATAAACTGATGAGCGGCAGTTCGCTTGTAAACTCCAAGGAGGAAATCTCAGATCAGACCCGCTTCGAAATAATCCATCGTTTCCAAAACAAATTCCGGATCGAGAAGCCTTCTTAGCCACCCCCATCCATTAGGAGAGCGCGCGAGAAACACGAAACCACAAACATACACACACACACTGCGCGCGTGTAGACCGGAATCGATCCACCCTCGCGCCTCTTGCCCACACGCACAAGACGCCTCGGGAAGGGAGCCCACAACGGGCATCCGGCACACGCACACGCACACACGCGCTGGCACCCAACAACACTCTCACGCCGCACCATCAGAAGACAGGCAGCGCCGCTTCCTTATTGTGTTTTCTTTCCGGGGGGGAAAAAGAAGCAAAAAGTTTGGGTGTTTATATGCCGCACGGGGTTCTCAAAAGTACTTTGGCCGCGCTCGGTCGCGTTTGTCAACGGGGATCCTTGAAAAGAAGAAAAGAGGCGAGCAAAAACAAATCCTCGAGCCGGGGCAAGTCAACACGTGAACGATCCGGGGCGACCCGCGAAAGTCGCTGAAGTGTTTGCAAAACGCACGCCGACCACCGGCGACGCAGGCGGGCAGGCGAACGACAGCTCTGCGCCGCGCCGCTCGCTGCTTCTCCTCCTGCCACCATCACAAATGATCAAGCGAAGCGGCGCTGCTGCTCGCCTCCTCCACCTCCGCCTCCTCCATGCCAGCGGAGTGATACCAGGACAAGAGCGCTCAATAAGCGGCGGCGGCGGCGGCGGCTCCTCCAGCTCCTCCAGGCCGTGAGGCAGACCCGGGGACAAGGTGCAAAATCCGGCCCGGACCTTTCGCCGGCAGGAACGGACAGCGCGACGATCCCCCGCCGAATTTCCACGCGCGCGGCTTCCGTCCACGCTGCTGCCGCTTGTGACTGAGGGCGAAAGATCAGCACTGGCACGACGGCGAAGGAGGAGCGGAGACGGAGAAGAGGCACAAGCCGCCGAGCCAGTCAACTTTTGACCTGGTCGGCGCGCGTGTGTGTCTCTCTCTGTGTGTGTGTCATGTGCGTCCTTGTGCGACTGGTTTCCTTATCCAGGCGAGCTGCTGAAACCGAGAATCGGGGTTGCCACAACTGTCAACGTCAGAACCTGGAGGAGAAGATCCTACGGAAAGAGCACTTTAAAAGGTCCTGGCTTTGGGGACCTCTCCTCTCTTGCCCAGAGTGGAAGAAGGGAGAAGGAGGGAGCAGAGCAGACAGCCCTGCCTTGAGACTAATCCATATAAACCTCTCCTGCTGCTTCCCTACTTCAGTATTTCTATGATGAGGGGAGGGAACATCCTGAACTCACCTAGGAAAAATATGCCTTAATTTTTGCCCAAACTTATTTTCAAGTTTACAAGATGCCTAAAGGACAATCCCAGCATTTGCTTGAATTTAGGTGCGGAGAACAATGGGTGTTTTTCCACTGTCACTAGAAGTACCCATTAAGTACCCATTAATGGGTACAAAAATGCCATTACGTACCCATTAATGGGTACTTAATGGGTACATTTAGTGACAGTGGAAAAACACCCAATATCTCATACCAACACAAACTGTTGCTCTATTTAATAGATTTTAAACTTGATCCAGGCTACCTTTCGCAACCATGAGAGAGGCAAACAAGAGAACAGGGGTGTATTTTTACTACCTGGACCTCAGAAAAAGGAAGGATGGACGGCTAAAGGGAGGGGAAAAGGGCTGTTCCTTGATATAGTGATCCTCTAATTTAATTCAGAGCAAAGAGATCGTACAACCTCTGTTTACCTCCCACTATCATAATTATTATATACAGTGTTTTAGTTAGAAATGCAAATAATAAAATTAATAAATGGCATGCCATGGATGGACCAAGCAATTAAAAATCATTAAGAATAAAGATTCTTAATTTTAACTAAGTACATAATGTTCTTAGCTGATTTGCAGGCAGAAGATAAAATATGTAGCTCCCTCACCTTTTCCACTGAAATTACTGCAAAGTGAGAGTAATTCAGAGGTCTGATGGGTTGCATCCAAAACCAGAAGAGAGCTAGTTTCTATTTTTAAAAAAGAAAACAATGAGAGGCTGAGCATATTTTTTCCAAGAGAACAGTGGATGTTTCCATGCAGAGTTGCTGAGGATTGCCAGAATGAAAATAACCAAGAAGCTGACTGTTCAGTCAAATTCACAGATAGGGGCACAAAATGCAATGTAACATTACACTGGGATGATAGCTGCAATTCAACAAAGTTTCAGTTATTTAAGATTGCAATGTGCGTGAATATTCGAAACATTCAAAATTTGATTGAATTTGTTTGAATTTGGATATTTGAATTCAAATTGAATGTCTATAAATTCAAATTTAAACATTTGAATGAATTTTGAATTTTTGAATCCATTTGTTCGAAATTATTCGGACATTCATATGTATATGGGTACATACACGATGCATTTCCCCCGCATCCATATGCATTTGTACCAATCTGTACAGAATAAATACAGGATGTGTACGGATGCGTATGGGATGCATACGAATGTTGTTGGCATTCGTATGTGCAAATTCAAATAGGAAATTCAAAAGAATAGATTCAAATTTACTCAATTTGAATTGAATGTGGATAAATTTGAATTTTAAAGATTCAAATCGAATTGAATTTTCAGATATTCTATTTGAATCCTGAAAATTGCATTCGTGCACACCCCTAATGCTTAGCATGCACTAGTGAAGAAAGTCAAGTTGCATCTACATGGTGGGATCCATTCAGGTACTAGGAGCAAGAAGCACATCCAGAAAACATACATTAGGTGATTTGGTTGCAGCATGTCTTCAGTATATCAGGGCTTGAATCCTACAGTACTCCCACAGTAGAGCCGTAAATTGAAAGACATCCTGGCTACAGTCTCCCACAGTGTTGCCACAGTCTGTACTAGCCTGCAGATGACAGGTCCCTATTCTGGCATAGAATCTGGAATAAGGCCCAATGCAGAAGGGGCATAAGACCTTTCACTTCCTTCTTTTCCTTCTACATTCCAAACCTTTCAAGCCTTCTTCACTCACTTCCCACTGCTTTTGCCCTTTTTTTTTGCCTTTTTCCTTTGCAACCGTGACCGTGTATCAGATTCCAAACAAATATGTAGCGTGTGATCTCATAGTCTAAGATCCTTTGGTGGCAACTTATATGTATATAGATTCGTTTACCCCAAATTTGTTCAGAATCAACCCAAGGCAAGCAACAGAAATGCAGTGGTGCTTGTTTGAAGGCATGAGGTGGAGAAGTTGTAGTAGACTTCAAAGGGACATATGTGAACTTAGCAATGAGGGGAAAGTAGATGCATACCCCCCCCGCCCCCCAAATTGTTAGTACAACTGGTCCTGTACAATAAAAGCCTGACTCTTTTCAGGACTGGAAGCTCTAGAGCAGCCCTCCATAGAGGCTGCTCATCCATATAGTCATGCTGTCAAAAACTGGGAAATTATTCATACCATGAGGCTATCTTGCAGCTTTCCTTTGCAAGCTACCAAGGGTACAAGAGTACCAGAGCAGCTATTAGCACAAATAATAATTGTGAATGACCCAGTGACCCCTAAGAACACCACCAATTTTTTAAAACTAGACTCAGGCTGCATTCACACACAGGAGGAAAAAAATGACTTTAAAGTGGCTTAGCGATGATAGCGTGTGGCAGTGGTGTTCTCATCCCATCTCTAGTCTACATCTAATGTACTCTGGAAGTACTTTTTCTTGCCTTTAATGTGCATTAGAGGTGAGTGCTTAATGTACTACCTCTGGACCATCTCTGAACTTTTCACTGTGAGTAAGTGAAGACTCAGGAGGCTATGTCTAAAATGAATAGAAGGACAGCTAACAACACTTCATCTGTGGTCACACCTAAGGTTTATTCAGCTTCAGTCCACCTTCAGAGTGACAGAACACATCAGCACACTGACCACTAATTTTCTTTCCACATTATCTATCCCAAAGGTGAATTTTATGAGTTACTTAACACTGAAAGAAAAGAGCTTGTCACTGTGCTCGCTCGCTCGCTCTGAAAGCGGACTGAGGCTGGATTAAACCTTAAGTGTGATCAAGGCTTTCATTACAAGTGGAGTACATGAACCAGAGCTGAGTGCACTTTGGGGGTTCACCTGTGCTGCAAATATTAAAACAATAATTAGGATATATGAGGGGCAGGAGATACAGGTATGTCAAAAATAGATTCAGCATTTCATTAGATGTCGTTGTGCCAGATGGTATTTTTCAACATATTACTCACCATGATACCTGCTGCTACAGTTCAAGAAGATAAAGAAAAGATACAGTTTTGAATCACCATGAAAGAAATTACCCTTTTTTTTCTTATAGAAGTGAGGGGTTCCACCTTGAGCTTGGGTGTGAGCTGTAATTTAATTTACTTTCCAAAACATTACAAAGGGTTGGACTAGATGGACATGTCCACACTGTGTAGGTGGATCCACCCTGTCGACCAGCCAGACTTCTCCACATGGACTATGTAGAGGTCTCTTGGCAAGTATGGGGCTTTGGAGCAGGCTACAGCCAGTGGTCTAGCTGGTATACTGGACTGATACACCATGCCCAGGGCATTTCACAGGGCAAACAGAAGTTCTTTGATTCTGGGCACCTGTCATAAGCATTCCAGGTTGGACAACTTTAGCAACCAGGAACGTTTGTTCCCAGTCCCTGAAGTATGATCAGGGTGGGTCACATGCAAAGCAGACAGACTTTAGAGTGCTCCAGCAACAGCCCAGCTCTCTGTGGCCAGATTCCATAGAACACGGTGCAGGATAACCCACACGATGCAGAAACAGGCCATGATCTCTGAGGTCCATTCCAGCTCCACAAACTGATTATTTATCCTGGTCAGAACTGACAATTCTTCTGTGCTAGTCACACTGTCCATTGTTACATAGAAATGGGACCTGCAACAGAATGTGGATGTGTCTGTTCTAGGGATGTGCATGAATATTCAAAAATTTGAGTATTTGATTTGAATCCAATGAATGTTGACATTCAAACTCGAATCGGATTTTCAAAAACCCAAATTTGAACATTCAAATTCAACTTGGATTTTCAAAAAACTGATACAAATTTTAAAATAATTTGAATGTGTAGATTCATATCTGTCATATACGGATCTGCACAAAAATTATATGTATCTTGTGCTTAAAATACGGGATTAAAGCAGGATGCATATGGATTTTTATGGAATGCGTACAGATATGTATAACTGTTTAAAAACTGTTTAAAAACTGTTTGGATCCTCGTCGTTCCCATCCCCAATCAGTTAAAACTGTTTAAAAACACTTTGGATCCCTGTCGTCCCCATTCACAATCAGTTTTAGGGGTATTTTGAGGATTATTTGGCTTTAAAATGGAATAAATAAACACCTGATTTTTCAGGTGTTTTTTCCAGTTTGGGCTTTTAAAATACTTCTTCCTTATTGTTATGGGAATGCTACAGCAGTATTTGGGCAAATACATCATGAAATGGATGGGGTTTCACCCTGCAGGTCAGCCCCTTTCAGTTAAAATGTACAGCAGCCATTTCATTGTAACAATCCACCCTGTACAGCAGCCGGTTTCATTGTAGCAATCCACCCACTTCACACCCGATAACAGTGTTGCAATTTTGCACAATTCTGGCTGTTTAAAAATTCTGACCTTTAAAAAGGGAAAGGGAGGAAAGTCACTTTCCCCAATCTGTTTTTGGAAGTGTTTTAAGTGTTTAGAGTGGGGACAGAAAATCAGGCTTGAATCTGATTGCCAGATGCTCTTTGCTTCCTTTTGACACACTTTACATATCAATGGGGATCCCATTGTAAATAGAGTTATATATAGCACTGTATTCCTTGAGTGGGAACTCGCCCATTGTGTAGCAAGAAAATGAAAGCAATAATCAACAAGTGAAAAACTATAGAGGTGAGTATGTCCATAATATCTTCTAAAAGACCATCTGTAATTTTTCTATTCCATGTTATGTTTGTGAGTTTTGCTCCTTCGCTGTCACTTTTCTAGTATAGAAACTGATGTGGTTTCCCTTGTCAAACTGGTAGCATTATTAGGAAGATGCGGGTTTGCCTCAGCAATTAATGATCCAGGCCTTGGTGTTTCCTGAAGATTTATGTGGGCCCTGGACTATATTTCCTCCCTCTGTAATCCTATTGATTTCAGGACACAAAGGATTTTCAGGAGTCAAGTTAAGGCTCAGTGTGAATGTTTTTATTGCACAGCTAATTGGTTGACATTATTTAATAAGACTTCTGGCAAAATTACAGTTAAGTAGGCCAGAGACCAGGTGTGAATGGGTTTTACTTAGCCTTTGACAAGTATTTTGTGTATTTTAATTGCAGTGCCCCCTAGAGCTGGAGAGCGGGTCTTTGAAAAATGCTGTAGAAATTAATATTGATTAGACACCGACTACCACAAAGCCTGACAATACAATAGTGGTTGCTTGTACATGCAGAGTTGAGGAGAATATGTATGTTAATCAGGCTATTATATCAATTATGGCATTACATCAGTCTGTGATTTGAGAATTCAGATGAAAACAAAAACCAAGGGAGTAGAAGGGTTTTAAGAGAGAGGATGGATTTACACATTTGAGTAATCAGAACCAACTCACAAATAAGAAATGACAGTTGTTTAAATACATTTTGGCCATGCCTTCTATTTGTTGATTTGGTGCAAAGGCAGATTTTTGTTTATTTCATCCCAAAAGATTGGATTAGGATATGGCCCAGTGTTTGCATATCAACTCCTAGATTATATTGTGGACAGATCAGCAACATAATTTTAAATCTCCTGCTGAATAAAGGTCTCAACAATGCTCAGTGTGCCCTCACCATCTCCTGAACATTCTGGGGCTAGAAAATGTGAATCAGAGGCACTAGGATCTCTAAAGTGCCTTTAAAGCACTATCTTAGCCAGGGCTCATATCTTATGGCAGCTTGGTCCACACATTCTGTCACCTTCTGCTTTCGTAATGCTTCCTAGACCATAATTAATCCAAACTCTAGAGAATGGCAACCAAGATTTGAATTGTGGCAGAAATTAACTGTATCTCAGTGGCCAGACAGCTTGGTAAGAGAGGAAAAAGTAGCCCTCCTGTTCATCTTCCCATCTATTGTATCATTTCATCCTGTAAGCTGGCAGTCCACACCACCAGGAGGTGGGCTAGGGAACTCTTTGTGGACTGTAGACAGGAATCTTCATGTGAAAATAATTTCCATTCTGCTTAAAATTTAAGAACTATATTTCTGTTCCATGGATCTTTGAGATGTATCCTTAGAAGAACAGTTAAAGTGGTAACAAACTGATGGCAAATGAAGCTGTGTTTTATTTTAAGTCTAATGGCCACTGAGTTTTCTAATAAAGTATTTTCTTTATGCGCAGTCAGACTTGGTGAAAATGTTGCCTTCCGGATGAATTTGAGGCTCAAGAGCCAGACCAAAAAAATACCAAAAAGTGACTTATCGAAGTCCCAAGCACCCCTTTCTTAGATGGAAAATCAGCACTCCTAGGGGGACTTACTGTTTGAGTCAAATAGAATGGGAAGCTAAGTAGCCAATCTCAGTTTGGAAATGACTGCTACATGTGGCTTGATGAACTGGGTCATACAAACTCTGCACTTGTAATCAGGGAAGAGTCATCAGGTAAGCTGAAGCGACCCACTGTATGGACCAGAGAAGAGCAGAGGAAGCACTTCTTGTGCCAGTGTCCAGCCTGTCCGTCCCCACCCCAGCCCCTGCCATCAGCTCACTGCCAACAGCATTTCCCATCTCTGTAGCCTCTATCACAACTGTGGGGCTGTCTCAGCATCTTATGGGCCCAACCTATGTTCCAGGACAAACTCGCAATCCGGCCTTAGCTACAGAGTGTGAAGGTTAGTATCTGTTGGCAGTTGGATTTGTAGTGAGTCCATTATTATGGACATATCATTATTTGGTGATGTTTGTTCCTCATTGCAGAAGTGAAGGACTCACTGAGATAGTCCACCCTCAGAAACTTATGGAGAGAGTTTCTGGTTGATATGGCTAATGCTGCTGTTGAGGTTGTGGTCAGACATACATCAGAGCAATATTGAAAGATCTGCACTGGTTCCCTATTTGCTACCAAGCCCAATTAAAATAGTACAATATGTCCTTTTATGCTCGTGAATTTGTTTTGAGGCACAAAGCCAGAGTTGTGCCAACTGTGTCAGCTAAGGTACTACATGAGGCTATTGAGCCATGCCACCCTACGTACAAAGCTGTAGGAACATGAGAAGACCATTCTAGTAAAGGCAATGGGGCAGGAGAATCAATGGACAAGGACAGAAAGAAGGTCACACTTTTGAAACCACCTCCTCTTTCTTCCCCCACATGTGTTAAGGTAAAGACAATGGAAGAAATGCTGGAAAATCTCAGAATATAGATCTTTTCTGCATTTACCTGCCAGGGGAACTCCGGGAGAAGCCCTGCATGGATCATCTACATTGTGCAGAGGTGCTGCTTCCCCAGATACAGCTCTGCGCATGCCTGACTTCCCCTGGGGTATGTAGATGTAGAGCAGTTCTAACTGTTTTACATCTATGTTTGCTGTACCTAGGTGTGGCTCCATTTCACCTCTCCCTGCTGGGAGATGTTTGAACAGAGCCTGGGAAGGGGCAGCACAAGTATGGTTAGCTCTGCGTCATCCCATCACCACAGCAACGGCACCACGCAGCTGCATTGGCACTGTGGCTGTGGTTCTGTGATTGCCGCTGTAATGGCAGCAATTTGTACCTCGCCAGCACTTAGGGAATCACTGGCAATGTCAGTGATAGATCTGGGAAGTGAAGACACTACCCAAAACTGGACTTAAGGTGTGGAATACGTTGTAACTATAACAGTGACACATCCTGATTCAAAATCTGCTGTCTTCAGTCTCAAAAATTTGTTTGGTCTGGGTTCTATAGCTGGCATCAGAAAACAATTACAAATCTTTGTTGTATTATAATATTAGAGTGATTTTTACCTGGCAAAAGTCAGACTAAATGAAGGAAAATGATCTTTAAAAGACTGGGCAGCTATTCTCCCACCCCTTTTGTTTTGCTAAGTCTTCAAAAGACAACAAGAATTGCCCATGACAATGCAAAAAGGAACTGA